>OX336391.1:92667596-95067596 GCA_946902985.2 Meconema thalassinum
GGAAATCTTCTAAGTTACCTGAATTATACATCTCTGGCTAACAGACGAAAAATTGCAATTCTTGTTTTTGTCTTCAAAGTATTCAATAACCTTTTGTATAGTCCGTATTTAATATCACAGTTTAATTTACGTGTCCCACCTCCATCAACTCGACCTAAGTTTATTACATTTTACTGCCCAAGAACTAGAACTGAACAGCATAAACATTCCCCAATAATAAGTGCTATTCAATTATACAATGAACATTCAATAGCAAACAAACTCGACTTATTCAGTTACACATATAGTTCCTTTGTTTCTGCCTGCTGTGCGATCACATGAACTCGTACATTCCACCTACCAATTACCTGCACAGTATTATTATATTTTCGTATTTAGTTGTAGAATTAATTTGCATTACAATCTCAGCATTATGTCTGTCAATTATATTATAATTTGATAGAATTGTGTAACCAAATGTACATGTGTTTCTTTTTATTAGGCATATGCCTGTTAGAAGCACAATAAATCCAAATAAATAATAATAATAATAATAATAACTTAGGCTACAGTAGTATTTGTGCGGTTTCTGTCCAGGTTCTGTTGGCTGTGTTGTCCACTAGTTCCCTGTCCAGTACCACATCACTTGAGATCTCTATTTCCTGAAGGTCTTTTACAACTTGAAGCAGCCGGTTGTTCTAAGCTTCATTGAGAGAGTAAGATTTAGAATTATTTCAGTCAACCTGCGATCACTCATTCTGAGAATATACCCATACAATTTCAAACGTTTTTCCAGAATGTGTCCGAGATTTTCTCCGAGTGCTGATGAAACTCCTGGAATTTCCTTTTCATCCAAATTATTATTATTATCAGCCCAATGTTTCTTCAGACTGTGGTAATACACACTGATATCTCTGCTCCTGATTGTCTGTTCCTGAAACATGCGAAATGTAAAGTTCTTCAGTCGGTAAACGCAATCGTAATGCGTGTTTTCCTAATCCTGAGAGGACATGAACATGGCCATATTATTCCTCTTCCTTATTGACAATGTAATTATAATAAGGTTTATGTTCAACCCTCACTATTATGTGTCAGAAAACTGTATCATAATGATGGTCATTATAACACTGTTTTTCATTATGATACAGTTTCTCCAGCCAATCAGAGCTCGTTCATTGACCAATTAGGTAACGATACCTTCGCGCATGCGCTCAAAATCCAACATGTCGGACATAAACACAACATCGAACTATAATAAATTACCGACATGGAATACGCCCGTCCATATGTTCGCGTAAATAAACTGGCGAATATGAGACAAGAAATAGCACTGTACCTTAATATCATCAACACTAATTTCTATACAGCGCATTGTCTTGTAACGACTCCGGTGAGAATATTACTGAGGGGCGGCAGATGTAAACGTATGGCCTGCATATGGCATTGCAAGCACACAGAGCGCATGCGTCGGTCGTTCAGAGATCTTGAAAGGCAGAGATATAATACCTAGCGCTCGCTCTCCAATCACAAAATTCAAGTGGCAGACTCTCAACAGATATTTATGAATATTTCTGTTAAAACATATAATAAAGTTATACTTATTGTCTAACATCAACAGTCGTATGCAACTCGCCTATAATGGAAATTATAAAACTCGCATACACTCCTTTTATAAACATACTCGTGTCTTAATTATTGCCATTATAGGCTCGATGCATGGTGTACTATTCTGTGTCTCATGATCATGGTTGCGTGAATACATATTATAGTTAAATGTCGCACTGGTTTCAAAACATTACCTTAAAATTCTTATTCAAACGTTTTCATTCCATTATTTCTCCATGACTTCGCAAATACATACCCAACTATCAACTCTAACCTTGCTATTTCCACTGATATCGTATCACATCCACATTTCTTCTACTCCACGCTGTTTGAACGAAGACTCAAATTTTTAATATTTTTCTTACTTAATACATTTTGCAACAGATCGGTTTTTTATTTTATTTTAATGTGTGTGCTTTTGGACGAAGAATATTTTTAGATTTTTTGATAACATCCTCTGTTATAGCAAATTTATATTAAGCGTATGTTCTTGCACCTTTGAGCCTCCATGGTTTAGGCGGCAGCACGCCGGCCTCTCACCGCTGGACTGGATTCGTGGTTCAAATCCCGGTCACTCGATGTGAGAATTGTGCTGGACAAAGCGGAGGCAGACAGGTTTTTCTCCGGGTACTCCGGTTTTCCCTGTCACAAATTTCATTCCAGGAACACTCTCCACTATCATTTCATTTCATCTGCCATTCATTTAATCATTGCTCCAGGGTAGTGCGACAGGCTTCGGCTACCGGCACAGTTCATATCCTCGCCGCTAGATGGGGGCTTCATTCATTCCATTCCCTGACCCGGTCGGTCGACTGGAAACAGGCTGTGGATTTTCATTTTCTTGCACCTTTTTTTTGTCTGGATTTGCGCTGAGCAAGGTCATGATGAGACTGAAACCGGTACGATATTAAGGTGCAATATATATTGACTTATGGTTTTATAAATCCTTCTAGCTGATCTTGCCTTCTTGTCCACCCATGTCCCTTCATCTTCTCGCTACGGCTTTTTCTGTGCTCATCCATCCAGGTTCTGTTGGATGAAAAGAAAATACTATACATGAGATTAATAAATACAGGTCATTTCTTTTTTCAGGAATAAGGAAACCTCCATTACAATTGGGTACAATCGTGTTGACGAGGGCGACATCTGCTTGAGTGGTTTGAAACCATTCTTGAAATTGCTGAATTCAAAAGCTTCGACAGGTTGCCGCGTGGTGAGCTGGGGTTGAGTTGCAGAGAGTACTGAAATAAACTTACATAAAATAAATGCATGTTCCAAAAAGAGGGAATACATAAAGGGTCACTGTTGGTTTCTGCGAGAAGGGAAATAATAGAACTAATGAAAAAGAAGAAGCAAAGAGCAGCGACTGCTAACTCTAACTAAACGTGTATTCCAAGGAATACACAAATAGTACATAACTCTAAGACCTACATATATTTAAAAAAAGATACGAGCCTTACAGTAGTCGCATATGATGTGTAACATGTTATCCTACTCGTATACTGCACAGATTGGAAATTCTTAAAATGTTAATTTACGCTCCGTTTCCATAGTGGTACTATGATGAATGTATAGATTGAATTGGAGATATGCTACTGTCACACTTGTTTGAACAAACATCACATATTATATTGTAAATTAAGAGGAGGAATGAAACCATAGTCTCTAGCCTATCTACTAGAAATAATGTTCAATACAATCAAATTTCCCAACTCCTGCTTGGTGCAATCTATTGTAATTAGAATGAGATAAATCGTAAATTCCATGTAGATTCGGTTAAAAAGACGCATAATAGATCGTTTAAATCGATAATCCAGTAGCAAAAATAATTACCGGGACTGGGTTCGAACCTGGGACCTTATGATTCGCAGACAAAGATGCTATCCAAGCAGCCATTACAACCACATACATTTAGAGTACAATACATGTACTCATTTTCACATGCCGGTAATAATATGGAAGTATTTTGTATGCTCCATTAATACTTTCCTTTCATTTCGATAATATTCCTGCGTGGAATTGAGTTTTAATTTAGTTATGAATACGCCTACTTGACAGTAAATTGAATTCCTATAGTGGTCTATGAAAGGCTAGCCCAGTTCCCGTATAAAAGCATCGATATATATTACATTGATCACTGCATTACCGTAATGTGGGTTAATATCAGAATAGTCATTGTGCAGAAACATAATACCGGCTTTGTCGACTAGTTACAATGTTTCATAATAAGCATACCATCATTTAAATACTGATACGAAGACTTTTAACATGTGGTTTGTGTTTCAATCTGTTGACACCAGAGTTCGCATGAGTGTTTACCGTTCAGTATGAAAGTGTTGAGCAAAGTTACTCGGGGAGTGGATGCCCACCACTTTTATCCAGAGATTGAAAAACTCTTAATAAATCATATTTATTTTCAGCAAATATGATATAATAAATATTTTTACACCAAAGAACGACATCTTGAAGATGATTTATTGTAGAAATATCTGTAATGGCGCCTCCAAACCTTGAGGAAATCCGTATGTTATATACATTCCACATGGTACCACAGCCAGCTGGGAGGGTTGCGATCCAGCTGGCAGTGCGTCTTACACACTTCCGTCCGATCCACTTCCGTCCCATTATTTCAAAATTACTCTCTCAAAAATATCCAACAACCGAGTGGAAAGATGTTACACATCAAAAACAATAAATTTCGATTACTAAGCCATCACTGATAAATGGCTTCCGGCTCGATAATATCTTAAACAAGTAGTTCCGTGAAGAACTATACAGCCTAGTTTCATAAATCCTACTCATGTTAATTGCCTCTATCAACATACAAAATTTTAGTTTGAAGGTTGTGATAGATTCGTAGATATTGAGAACCGTCTAAATATTTCAGATGGTCGCCAGGTTGGATTTTTTTAATGTACTGTTTCATGAAGATTATTGTGTACGTGTGGTATTCAAAATAAATCGCGTGATTAGGACACAAGAAGTAAAAAGGAGATTTTAAAATTTCGCGCAGCTGTCATCTTGAGGTTATGCAAACAATTGAAC
The DNA here is from genome assembly GCA_946902985.2 of Meconema thalassinum. NCBI lineage: Eukaryota > Metazoa > Arthropoda > Insecta > Orthoptera > Tettigoniidae > Meconema > Meconema thalassinum. The sequence continues at coordinate 92,672,226 of OX336391.1, forward strand.
TAAATTAGATGCCAGTGCATTACAATATGTATAATCATTTACTGTACCACATTTCACTGCGCTCAGATGGTTAAATCTCGAGAAAAGTCTATTAAAATGTTTCAACTTCACTTGGCCGCAATGTTCGTTTTGTACTTTACAGGTTTTTGAAAGTTAGGTAAACTTGTAGCCTAGTAGTGCCCTTTATGACCGTACAAAATTTCAGGGTGATATCTGTAATCGTTTCGGAGATATTGAATGCCAGTGAAATATTTCGCACAGCCGCCATTTTGAGGTTATGTAAACAATTGAACTAAATTAGACGCCAGTGCATTGCAATATGTATAAACATTTACTGTACCACATTTAACTGCGCTAAGATGGTTAAATCACGAGAAAAGTCTATTAAAATGTTTCATCTCCGCTTGGCCGCCATGTTAGTTTTGTACTTTAAAAGGTTTATGAAAGGTACATAGATAAACTTGTATCAGTACCCTTTATCACCGTACAAATTTTCAGGGTGATATCTGTAATAGTTTCGGAGATATAGAATGTCAGTGAAATATTTCACACAGCCGCCATTTTGAGGTTATGTAAACAATTCAACTAAATTAGACTCCAGTGCAATACAATGTCTATAAAAATTTGCTGTACCAAGTTTCATTACGTTTGGATGGTTAAATCGCGAGAATGTTCTATTTAAAAACACAAATTCGCTTGGTCGCCATGTTGGTTTTGTAGTTACCAGGTTTTTGAAAGTCTCATAGGTGAACTTCTAGTCGTGCCCTTCATCACGGTACAAAATTTCAGGGTGATATCTGTAATAATTTCGGAGATACTGAATGCTGGTAAAATATTACGCACAGCCGCCATGTTGGATTGGTGAGACGCAATAAAATTTGAAGGGCACGGTCGGGGTCTTCCAGAATGGTGCTATAATCTTCCCGAATGTCATTGAAATCGCTCCAGACGTTTAGAAGTTATTAGGGGGGACATACACACGCACACACAGACACACGGACAAAATGTGATCTCATAAACCTTTATATATATATAAAAGGAAAATAGGCTAAAAATGTAAGAATAATCATCTCCCTTGCTTCGTCCAAGAAAGCCACTGATTAAAAATACCTTGCTGTGCAATCTTAATGAAGGGAACTAAAGAAATTTCTTTTAAAATCATGGTCGCATACCGCAGAAAGCTATTTGCTATTCGGTCCTGAAAGTGTTAGTAATGGTTGAATGAACATTAAAGAAAGTTTTCAGTGATTCTCTGACTTGCTCTTAATTACAATATTGGCCCAGCTCGTGGGTTCTTGACAATGAGGCGTCGCCGGCACGTTGATTGTGGCTATTAATTAGACAGAGCCGTGAAAATAATTCATGTCGGGGCAGTACTTTATTCCCACACAGTTGCTGAAGATTCTAGGATCATTAGAAGCAAAGACACAGAGTAATGAGTCAAGGGTTTGAGCAGGGATAATTATTATGAAAGCTGAAAAATACTGCCCCAACCACCAACCTTTCGTCTGGAGATGATTGGTGGATAAATGCGACGGCGCCAGCAAACTTGGAAGCCCAGTTGTTCATCTTAAGTATAATAATAATAATATCGTAATTCTCCGGGTGCCGGATGCAAGCTTTGTTATTTGATGCCCAGAGGGAAGCCTTCATGTCGAATTTAGTAGTTCCTTGGAATGCTATGAAAGTCTAGGAGGTTAGATATCTAAGCTCCTTGACACTATAGCGCTTTCTAGTGGAGAAAGGAGGAACTTTTCTGTTGGCGGAAAATCTCGAGATTAATTTTGCCATTATGAACACGGCCTACTGAATTCAAATGGGTTCTATGACATGCCAACAACGTATGACATACGTACCATGACTTATTTCAACTTTCAAAAATTACTTACCAAGGCCAGGAGCGAACCTGCAAGCTTGGGGGGGTTAGTAGATCGACACGTTAACCACTCACCCACCGTGGCAAGCAAAGTTTTAATAAGTCCAAAGTTTCAAAATTTAAAGTGTTTTTTTAAGTATATTATTATTATACTTATATAAGAGACAAAATTATTGCCCTCAACAAGTTGAACATGATTACTTTTCAATGGATTAAAGGACACACAGGACTCTGGGGGAATGAGAGAGCTCATCTCGCCAGGATTGCTGCCAGCCATAGAACTGCAATAGATTATAGATCACCACCCCTAAACCAGGCAAAAAGTACTAACTGAGCATTATACAAATATATGGAACTCCATATATACCAATTCAGAAGACTCCTTACATACAAAATTATTCCTTCCTGATATTCCACACAGACTTTCATCATCTCTCTGGCCCAACTTCATAACCACCCAGTTTATCACAAATCATGGTCGCTTCAAATCCTATCTTCATAAAATGAAAATTATTGATTCACCAAATTGCAGCTGCCAGGAAAAATCTCAACAGACGGCTCGTCACCTGTTGACTGAATGTACCACGTACTCGGGAGAACGACCAACTGTACTACGATCATTACCACTGCATACCATTATGAAACACCACTGGAATACTGTCGAAATAACAGAATTTATAAAAGAAATCTTCCACTCACTTCAATGATATTATTCATGTTAATTTTGCATTTAAAACTGTAAATATTCCGTGATATACCTGTAGGTGAAACACGGGTTGTAACTACACACATCAAAAAAAGTTTTGCATCACCTCGGTTCCAAGAGTTCCGGAACCGTTAAATACAAAGGGAATAGAGATCAACACAAACAACATTTCAGCTCGTTTTATTGCTCATGAGACCCACACATTGCATGTTGTACCATCATACAGCTAGACTTTCAGCATTTGTGGTCCAGATTGCAGTACACACCACTGCCTCTAACACCCAGTAGCACGTCCTCTTGCATTAATGCATGCCTGTATTCGCCGTGGCATACTATCCACAAGTTCATCAAGACACTGTTGGTCCAAATTGTCCCACTCCTCAACGACAATTCGGCGTAAATCTCTCAGAGTGGTTGGTGGGTCAAGACGTCCATAAACAGCCCTTTTCAACATATCCCAGGCATGTTCGATAGGGTTCATGTCTGGCGAACATGCTGGCCACTGTAGTCGAGCGATGTCGTTATCTTGAAGGAACGCATTCACAAGATGTGCACGATGAGGTCGAGAATTGTCGTCCATGAAGACAAATGCCTCTCCAATATTCTGCCGATATGGTTGCACTATGGGTCGGAGGAAGTCATTCAGGTATCGTAAAGCCGTTTCGGAGCCTTCCATGACCACCAGTGGCGTACGTCGGCCCCACATAATGCCACCCCAAAACATCAGGGAACCACCACCTTGCTGCACTCGCTGGACAGTGTGTCTAAGACGTTCAGCTTGACCAGGGTGCCTCCAAACACGTCTCCGACGATTGTCTGGTTGAAGGCATATGCGACACTCATCGGTGAAGAGAACGTGATGCCAATTCCGTGGGGTCCATTCAGCATGTTGTTGGGCCCATCTGTACCGCGCTGCATGGTGTCGGGGTTGCAAAGCTGGACCTCGCCATGGACGTCGGGAGTGAAGTTGCGCATCATGCAGCCTATTGCGCACAGTTTGAGTTGAAACACGACGTCCTGTGGCAGAACGAAACGCATTATTCAACATGGTGGCATTGCTGTCAGGGTTCCTCCGAGCGGCAATCCGTAAGTAGCGGTCATCCACTACAGTAGTAGCCCTTGGGCGGCCTGAGCGAGGCCTGTCATCGACAGTTCCTGTATCTCTGTACCTCCTCCATGTCCGAACAACATCGCTTTGGTTCACTCTGAAACGCCTGGAAACTTCCCTTGTTGAGAGCCCTTCTTGACACAAAGTAACAATGCGGACGCGATCGAACTGCGGTATTGACCTTCTAGGCATGGTAGAACTACAGACAACATGAGCAGCGTACCTTCGTCCTGGTGGAATGACTGGAACTGATCGGCTGTCGTACCCCCTCCGTCTAATAGGCCCTGCTCATGCATGGTTGTTTACATCTTTGAGCAGTTTTAGTGACATCTATGAACAGTCAAAGGGACTGTATCTTGGATACAATATACACAGTCAACGTCTATATGCCGGAGATCTGGGAACCGAGGTGATGCAAAACTTTTTTTGATGTGTGTATATTAAATTTAAAACAAGTATATTTACAGTATTCACGATCATAAATTGACAATTTCAATTCACATTTTTGTTGTTGTTTGAGTCTTCAGTCTTTCGACTGGTTTTATGCAGCTCTCCATGCTTCCCTGTCCTGAGATAATCGTTTAATCTCTACATAGCTGCTACCACACCCTACATCCGAGGCAATCTGTTTAACATATTCTAACCTTGGTCTACCCCTACCGTTCTTGTTCTCAACCCTTCCTTCCATAACTAAGCTTGCTATTCCTGGGTGTCTTAGTATGTGTTCTACCAACCTATCTCTTCTCTTCATTATCAGCCGCCAGAAACATCTCTCCTCTCCCATTCGTCTTAATACCTCTTCATTTGTAACCCTTTCTACCCATATGATCTTCATTATTCTCCTGTAACACCACATTTCAAACGCTTCAATCCTCCTCTTTTCTGCTGCTCCAACACTCCAAGTTTCACTTCCATAGAGCGCCACGCTCCAGACAAAGGCTTTCAAAAATGACTTCCTAAGACCTAAATCTATATTCGATGTCAACAGATTCCTTTTCTGTAGAAATGCTTTCCTTGCCTGTGCTAACTACTTTTTATATCCTCTTTGCTTCGTCGATCACTGGTTATTTTGCTTCCTATGTAACGGAAGTCACCTACTTCCTTTAGCTTTCCACCTGCCAATTTGATGTCCATAGATGATTTTGATTTCTTTTGACTGCATTCCAATATGTTTTTTTTTTTTACATTTTTATTAATTTTCTTTCCTCAAGATAGAATCCATACCTTTTAAGAACTAATTCAAATCCTCCGCCGTGTCGGCTCTTCACATGGACCATATCAAATCTCGCGCAATGCACAGTCTCGGCATTCTATACAGATTCTCAGAAATTAGAGACCTCACTGCACTTCACCACATAGCCTACAGTATGTTTGCCCTATCCTAGATTTCTCTTCCCCAATTCACTCTACAGTGGTTATAACCAATCCCTAGCTATATTATTCTGCTAAGGTCCCATTCCAGTTTTGTACCGAAAATAAGGTCCCATTAAAACCAACCTACACATATGGGGTACCTACAGATTCAACATAACCCAATGCGTAAGCGAAACGCACTCACTTACTCTTCAAATGCCTCACAATTAAATAAATACCTTAAAACATGTATATTTACAATGAAATAATGAAAGAATACAACACGGTAACCATGGTAACAGAATCTCACAGGTCCATCTATTTCTGTAAGACGCAATACAATTCCAATTATTACATTACTGTGAAAGTTTCCAGACGGTTATAAGGTTATCACGGAACCAAATTAAGCTGTAAAATTCATCAATGCATACAGTATAATGCACTTAAGGGGGTCAAGGGGCACTCTAGAATTTTTACACGCAATTTTCACTTGTGAGTGTGGTACGAAAGGTCTTTTTCACCCGACAATAAAGGGTCTCCAAAAACCACATTTAAAGGCCCTTAAATTAACAGTGTCTGTGATATTCCCAGAAAGCTAACTTCGCTCTGATATACCTATGAAGGAATGACAAACCCCTAACCACTGCACCAGTAGCTGAATTGATAAAGTGTGATTATTCATACCAAGGATAAATCAGTCATAGCATTCATGCTTGAGATTTTGCTAAGTGTACTCTTTACAACTAGAATATTCGCGGTCGAAGCCACGACGGGTAATGCTAGTAACCAATATTTCGAAATTGAACAGCGTCTTTAATTTCAGCAAATCAATAGTCAAAGTTCGCTAAGGTACTTTGCCAAATCCGACATACTAAATCAGTTCAATGTACTGGACCTGAGATGTGGTCGCAATTTACTGACTTATGTTTACTACATAAAATCATAAATGGCTACACAAAATGTAACATGTTACTTATGTTCCCTCCCGTTCAACACGTCCGGTACCTCGCCCACTTCATGAACTACAGAAGCGTTCTACCAAACGTTATCAACCCCTCCCCCTCCCCCTCCCCCTCTCCCTCAACCTCCTGATCACGCAATATCTCAATCATTCCAGAGATTTGTCACTTGCTGTCATCACTGCCAATTGTTAGCCTATTTTCATTTATGAAAAAAATAGGATTATGAGATTACCTTTTCTCCGTGTGTGCGTGTGTGTGTCTGTGTGCGCGTATGTCTGTGCGCGTCCGTGTGTGTGTATGTCTGTGTGCGTGTCCGTGTGTGTGTGTGTGTGTGTGTGTGTATGTCTGTGTGCGTGTCCGTGTGTGTGTATGTCTGTGTGTGCGTCCGTGTGTGTGTGTGTATGTTTGTGTGCGCGTCCGTGTGTGTGTCTGTGAGCGGGTCCGTGTGTGTGTGTGTGTCTGTGTGCGCGTCCGTGTGTGTCTATGTCTGTGTGCGCGTCCGTGTGTGTGTGTGTCTGTGTGCGCGTCGGTGTGTGTGTGTGTGTATGTCTGCGTGCGCGTCCGTGTGTGTGTGTGTGTGTGTATGTCTGTGTGCGTGTCCGTGTGTGTGTGTATGTCTGCGTGCGCGTACGTGTGTGTGTATGTCTGTGTGTGCGTCCGTGTGTGTGTATGTTTGTGTGCGCGTCCGTGTGTGTGTCTGTGTGCGGGTCCGTGTGTGTGTGTATGTCTGTGTGCGCGTCCGTGTGTGTGTATGTCTGTGTGCGCGTCCATGTGTGTGTATGTCTGTGTGCGTGTCCGTGTCTGTGTGTGTGTATGTCTGTGTGCGCGTCCGTGTGTGTGTGTGTGTGTGTCTGTGCGCGCGTCCGTGTGTGTGTACGTCTGTGTGCACGTCCGTGTGTGTGTATGTCTGTTTGCGCGTCCGTGTGTGTGTGCCTGTGTGTGCGTCCGTGTGTGTGTATATCTGTGTGCGCGACCGTGTGTGTGTGTGTCTGTGTGCGCGTCCGTGTGTGTGTTTGTCTATGTGCGCGTCCATGTGTGTGTATGTCTGTGTGCGTGTCCATGTGTCTGTGTGCGCGTCCGTGTGTGTATGTCTGTGTGCGCGTGTCCGTGCGCGTGTATGTCTGTGTGTGCGTCCGTTTGTGTGTATGTCTGTGTGCGTGTCCGTGTGTCTGTGTGCGCGTCCGTGTGTGTGTATGTCTGTATGCGCGTCCGTGTGTGTGCGCGCGTCCGTTTGTGTGTGTCTGTGTGCGCGTCTGTGTGTGTGTGTGTATGTCTGTGTGTGCGCCCGTGTGTGTGTATGTCTGTGTGCGCGTCCGTGTGTGTGTATGTCTGTGTGTGCGTCCGTGTGTGTCTATGTCTGTGTGCGCGTCCGTGTGTGAGTGTCTGTGTGCGCGTCCGTGTGTGTATGTCTGTGTGCGCGTCCGTGTTTGTGTGTGTATGTCTGTGTGCACATCCGTGTGTGTGTGTATGTCTGTGCGCGCGTCCGTGTGTGTGTGTGTGTGTGTCTGTGTGCGCGGCCGTGTGTGTGTATGTCTGTGTGCGCGTCCGTGTGTGTGTGTGTGTCTGTGTGCGCGTCCGTGTGTGTGTGTGTGTGTGTCTGTGTGCGCGTCCGTGTGTGTGTATGTCTGTGTGCTCGTCCATGTGTGTGTATGTCTGTGTGCGCGTCCGTGTGTGTGTGTGTGTGTCTGTTTGCGCGTCCGTGTGTGTGTGTGTATGTCTGTGTGCGCGTCCGTGTGTGTGTGTGTGTGTGTGTGTCTGTGTGCGCGGCCGTGTGTGTGTATGACTGTGTGCGCGTCCGTGTGTGTGTGTGTGTGTCTGTGTGCGCGTCCGTGTGTGTGTATGTCTGTGTGCGCGTCCGTGTGTGTGTGTCTGTGTGCGCGTCCGTGTGTGTGTCTGTGTGCGCGTCCGTGTGTGTGTGTATGTCTGTGTGCGCGTCCGTGTGTGTGTATGTCTGTGTGTGCGTCCGTGTGTGTGTATGTCTGTGTGCGCATCCGTGTGTGTGTATGTCTGTGTGCGCGTCCGTGTGTGTGTGTGTGTGTCGATGTGCGCGTCCGTGCGCGTCCGTGTGTGTGTGTGTGTATGTCCCTAATAACTTCCAAACGACTGGAGTAGTTTCAATAAACCTCGGTAAGTTCATTCTACTATTTCGGCTGACCCCGACTTTGGCCTTTAAATGTTATTACGTCTCACGAATCCAATATGGCACCTGTGCGAAATATTTAATCGGCATTCTAAATCTCCGAAACTATTACTGATATCTCCGTGATTTTTTTAGGGTAATAAAGGGTACTACTAGAAGCTCAGCTACAGTATGAGACTTCCAAAAACTTGTAAAATATGAAACGAACATGGCGGCCAAGCGAAAGTGAAACATTCATGTAGACTTTTCTTGCGATTTAACCGTCTCAGCGCAGTGAAATATGCTACAGTAAATGTTTATACACATTGTATGTAATGCACTGGCATCTAATATAGTTCAATTGTTCACATAACCTCAAGATGGCGGCAGTGCTGAATTTTAAAATTAAGTTTTAATTTCATGTGTATTTATCATGCGATGGAAATGAACTTCTGAATAATGATCCTACAAAAAAATCGTCATCTTTTAGAACCTAATTCTATGGCCTACACATATAAAATCCAATATGGCGACCATCCGAAATATTTAGACGGTTCTCAATATCTACGAATCTATTACAGCAATCAAACCGAAGTTTTGTGTGCTGATAGTGGCAATTAACATAAGTAGGATATATAATAATAAATACTTTATTGCGCACAATATGCATAAACGTGGTTCTTACGATCCATCATTAATACAAAAATTTTTGATGGATTCTACCCTCAGGTTACATGATATTAGGTGATATCGTTCACATGGGCTGTCACATCTTATGCACCTATACTGAGGACGTGGATCGCGAATTTTCTTCGTGGTGAAAACCATGTACCGATATTCGAATCATAACGTGCCTCAACTGATAACCACCATGCGTCCATGCACGGTTAGTCATCGCATCACACAGGTAGAAATCCTCCCATATGCTAATCTTCTTCTAATGAAGCTCTTGTAGAAGTTCTTTATATGCTTGAATGGCTGGAAGCAGAAGCTTCAAACGCAGCTCCCACACGAATATTCTCTAGACAGCTCGTAAACAAGGTGGGATGGAGGATATTTGGACAGGCAAAGCACTCTCTTTAAAAAGGATGCTATCGCCTTCTTTATACTGTGTAAATGCCTCTTTCCGAGGGGTGTCCATACATTTTCTAATTTTCACAAAATTTCGTCAGAGACACCTCTCTGCACTTGCACGTCCTCACGTGGTATCTGTCGCAAGGACCCTTACAATGATTGCACACGCATAGTTCGTCTGGTTGGTGATAGACGTCTCTCATGCAGATCCGGTGGTGGAAACCATGGACCGCAAAGCGAGTCAAGATATGTCTCAGCTCGTAGGATCCTTGCATCCAGTCCTGTGTAGTCATAGCGTCCGTCGTATAAAATTCATGCCAAATGTCATTTCTCTTTGCTGTCATGAGACGTAAATACTCCACAAATCCCGGTATGTGCGGCAGGAGCATCTGTAATCTGACTTCTTCCATAAAGGGTAGTTCCCCTGTCATGACATACACAAGCCGCGAGGGCGTGAACTTGGATAGGCATAAGACTCTTTTTAGATACATTGCCTTGATCCTTTCCAGAGTTGCCAGATGCCTGTGCCTAAGATGTTTCCAAATAATTTCCAGGCCATACATCGCGACTGGTGCTATTTTTAACCAAAAAAGTCTTATTGCTGTCTTCAGGGATAGGCTGCGTAGATGCTCGATGTCGCTCATAGCCGTCAGTGCAGCGTCCAGCCTCTCTCTCACGTGCATCGTAAAGACGTTCCCAGATGTCTGCATAGTCACCCCCAGGTACCGGAAATGGGAGACTGTAGTCAAGGGGGTGCCTTTGTAATGAAACGTCGCGGGCTTTCCTCCCCTTCTGAAGGACATAGTGACTGCCTTCGTCTCGTTCAAACTCATTTCGTTATCCTCGGCCCATACTGCTACATTGTTCACGGCGATTTGTAGGTATTCTGCACTTGTAGAGGTTATTACCATATCATCTGCGTACATGTAAATTTTGACATTGGGTGGAACTATTATAGTGACGTCAGCTGTTGCTATTGTAAACAATATCGGCCTGGGGGTCTCGCCTTGAAGGACACTGTTTGTTTGCTCGATTGGTTCAGAAGTGATGATGCCGTCAGTGATTTCTATTAGGTTACTACTCAGCAGATTCCTAATGAATCTAGCTCAAGTTTGTCAATGATAATTTATCTGATAAGAGTGTCAAAAGCTTTTTTTGTAGTCAATGAATACAGCATGCAGTTTCCTCCGTGGTAATGTTAATGCTTCCTCAATATCTAACTGTAAACATTGGATGGCTTGTGTGTCAGATCTACCCTTTTCGAAACCCGATTTGTTCGTCAGGTATCCAGTCTTCAATTGTGGACGTGAGGCACTCGCAAATTAATATATGAAAATAGGCTGTAGGTCTACAGTTCTTCAAGGAACTACTTGTTACTTCTTATTATTGTTAAAATTATTTGACTTTTGTTATACTATTAGTGTAAGATGACCCTTTCATGGTTGTATCTTATAACTATTAAATTGATTAGTTCTCTGACAATGAGACAGTGCCCTGGTCACGGAGAACAAGATTAACGCCCGAGGGGACCCGACGCGCTAACCACGCAACATCTGGAAATGTTTAGGCTGATGGCAGGGTAGTAGTCACTTGGTAGGTAGGGCCCTTGATGGACTGTGGTGCCAGGAGGGCTGATGGTGTCTGTTCTCTAAGAAGACAGTGTCTAACCCCAGCCCCCACCCAGGCTGTCGCTGATGGGTGTCAAGACACAATGTGGCATGCATCTGTCCTGCCATCAGCTGGCCCTGGTCCAGTCAGTGCAAGTCGTGGACCGCATGCTACTCGCCTCATTACTAACACTTGTCGATATGTGGGTCACAATTACCAGCCACAAGCGAACAAATAGTGTCTTAAGATATAACAGCCGTAATTTGAAAACAGGTGAACATGTAGGGGAGAGAGAGGTACCTGTGAACATGCCGTGTTAGCTAAAGAGGTCTGCAATCAAATAAAGAGTTAAAATCTGTCACAATTTTGTATTCAAAATAATTTTATCGACCAACTGCTGGCATCTTTTGTAACCCTACTTACGAGGGAAGTACCCCAGCTCGAACGGCGAAAATCGACTGAAAGTGGGTTTAAAGTATACAGTTGTACCTAAGTCAATAGCTATCAATGCCATTCATCTGTAAAAGTACGTGTTTGGTCGCCAGCGCCATCTGAGTATGTGATAATGTGATCACCGTGGCATTTGAGTTTGGACTATTGCAATGCGGGAATATTGTAAATAATGGAGTATGGCTACCTGTTGCCCTTGTTAAGGGTGCGTACTGTTCCATTCCGCAGTGTTTTAATCACTTTATTGAAACTCCATTTTTACTCTTCGACGCCGAATGAAGGACAACACAGTATCTTCTATTGTGGGAAAGATGAGTATGTCAAAACGGTACTGCATGACGTGTTAAGATTCCTTATTGCAAGCAAGTGTTCAACCTTCTGCCAGATGATACTGCACCACATCTTTCTTGTTAATAAGATGGTCCGAATTTCCTGTTGCACGGTAGTTTCAGCTGGGAATTGTGTTTCTGAAATCTTTTGACGGCGTAACTTCCAAACATTGATTGTACACTAATGCGGGGGTTTACAGATAAATGCCCATGATGGGTAGTAGAACAGACATATATGTTAAGCGCACTGCCAGTTGGTTTTAGCCGTTCGAGTTGGGGTACTTCCCTCGTTAGTAATGTTTTCTCCCGTATTGACTTACACCTTTTCCCATAAGGAAATTTGTCTGGACTTGGAATGTTTCAGAATTGGGTATTCTGAGGGATACCTGAGCTTGGCCCGTTCTTTATGTTTTCATTGACTTAAGAATATACCCTCTACGTCAAGTGATTTCAATCCATAGTTCATGAATATTTGAATGGTTCAAGAGTGGATCATCAATAAAATGACTCCAAATCCACACGAAAAGTAGATTGAAGTAATAAAACAAAACCTGTGGCATTTCACAGTAGCAAAGCTCCTCTATTAGTGGAAATTCTATAAATTGATTTTTCTTTGAGTTTCATAAAGATAATATATTAAACAAGATGTTCAGTAAAGAGCATATAGCCTACTATCCCCTAAATGCATGGGTATTGTTATAATTCTCTGCCCTTTTCAAGGAGTATAATTGAATGTTGGTTGTAGTAGCTTGTTGAAATACAACGTTTAATACGGATATTAAACATGAATATGAGGTGCCCTTTGCTAGTGCTACCTCTGTACAAAATTTCATTCAATTCAGTTTCGCCGTGTTTGAATTGATAGGGGGAATTGATTTGCGCACATTCATGGCCGCTATCTGCAAACTATTGGGCTGATGACCTTGTAGTGCAGTCAAAAGATGCTTCCCACAAAAAGGGTATGTTGTTGCAAAATTTGGTAGAGATCAAATAATTAGGTTGGTCGTAATTTGATATAAGCTTTTAATTTTGGGTGGCAGCCATTCCGTTTCCGTCAAGATGGCGGCGATATAAAACATGACACTGAGGTGCCCTTTGTTAGTGCTACCTCTGAACCAAATTTCGTTCAATATGGTTTCACCGTATTTGAATTGATAGGGGGTATCGATTTGCACACATACATGGCCGCTATCGGGAAACTGTTGGGTTGATGACCTTGTAGTTTGGTCAAAGAATGCTTCTCACATAAAGGTATGTTGTTGCAAAATTTGGTAGAGTTCAGATGATTAGGTTGGTCGTAATTTGATTTAAGCTTTTAACATTTGGGTGGCCGCCATTAAGTTTCCGTCAAGATGGCGGCAATATTAAACATGACACTGAAGTGCCCTTTGCTAGTGCTATCTCTGTACCAAATTTCGTTCAATTCGGTTTCACCGTGTTCGAAGTGATAGGGGGGGACCCACATTCAAAGTACATACACTCACACACACACACACACACACACAGACTCACACACAGACAGACACACAATTTTTCGCCCTGTGTTGATCTCATAAGTCTACTATCATTTTTTTTTTTGCAAAAATCGAAAGTAGGCTAAAACTGCAGAATTCTGGAAATTAAGAAGTAAAGGTGAAATATATCGAATGATAGAAAACATATCAGAAACAATACGGAAGAGGAGATTGCATTTTTAGCTTACTTTCGTTTTTTGCAAAAAATTAAAGTAGATTTATGAGATCTACACCGGGCCATAAATTGTGTGTCTGTCTGTGTGTGTGTGATTACTCGGAATGTCTGTCCCCCGCCATCAATTCGAACAAGGTGAAACCGAATTGAACGAAATTTGGCACAGAGGTAGAACTAACAAAGGGCACTTAAGTGTCATGTTTTATATCGCTGCCATCTTGACGGAAACATAATGGCTGGCACCTAAATGTTAAAACCTTAATTCAAATTACGACCAACCTAATCATCTGATCTCTTCCAAATTTTGCAACTCTATACCTTTATGTATAAAGAACCTTTTGACCAAACTACAAGGTCATCAGCCAAATACTTTGCGGATAGCGGCCATGTATGTGTGCAAATTGATTCCCCCTATCTATTCAAACACGGTGAAACCAAATTGAATGAATTTGTTTACAGAGGTAGAACTAGCAAAGGGCACCTTATATTCATGTTTAATATCCGTATAGCACGTTGTATTTCAACAAGCTACTACAACCAACATTCAATTATACCCCTTGAAAAGGACAAAGAGTTATAACAATACCCGTGCATTTAGGAGAAAGTAGGCTATATGTTCTTTACTGAACATCTTGTTTGGACATTAGTACAGGAAGGATGTCAGTAGGTTAACCAAGCTGATCTTCACATTCCTCTGGAACAAGAAGTCAACAACAACCTGGGTACAAGAAGTCAAAAAGGATTTGGAAAGAAACAATATCAGAGAAGAAGATACACCACAGAGAGATAGTTTAGGCAAAAAGTGCTAAACATGGAAGGATTCCAAGGAAGGAAGGGAAAGAAAACCGGCTCGAAATGGTCCGAGGAAAGGAAGAGGAAACATAGTGAGATGATGAAGAAGGCGGAACAGCAAAGGACAAAGCATTGAAATTTGCTCGTGGACCCTCGACGACCGAAACGATAATAATAATAATAATAATAATAATAATAATAATAATAATAATAATAATAATAATAATAATAATAATAATAATAATAATAATAATAATAATTGTTACGTGCAAGAGCCCGTCCCAACGTTTCAAACATGTATCTACCCCTGGATGGAATTCATGACATATTGAATCGGCCGCCTGGTGACTTGATTCCGTTTGTGAACACGATATAGCCGCTGCTGTCGGACTTCGTGGCGTTCTTCACGTGGTTCCTGCTTCTCCGCTAGAATGCGTTGGTTGTGCCTTATAAAACTCTTCCTATTCGTGGCATAATTGATGGCAATTATATTCTACGTCATAAACAAAAGAATATATATACTTCATGATACCGCCAAATTATTTACTTAATAATGACATTGTTGATTGATGTGTCAAGCCTTGATTGGACGATGAATATTTACATGAATGCAGTTCGGTATCTGACGCGGAATTCTCCGCCATGTTGTGTGTTGCTGTCTGTCGTCTTGTAAACAACAAGCCAGCTGGTTGGAAGAGTATCTATCCGTTGCGCTAGGGGCATTGGCCCCTAGCTTTTACCAAAAATGAATACAAATTGAAGAAAAGGAAACGCCTCTGCTACATAAGAATTTGATTTCTTCCTTTCGCCTGGAAGATGAAAGTGATATAGAATCGCATCTCGATGCAGACCAGTGCTTGTGTTGCCAAAACGAAGCATGTGCTGGGTGGGCCATTTTCAAGGCAATTTAGTGCCGTATTATATTTTATTTATATTGTGTGTTAATTATTTTATTTTCATTGTGTCTCCACTGAGAAGGATGTAAGGTACGTTGCATTATACATTTATATTTATTATTGTTATGGAGCTCCGATATCGTCTTATAGTAATGTTTTAATTCTGTACCTTATTTTGTTTTATAGGCCTAATATTTCTGTTTGTCAACGTTACCTGATATAAAAAATAGTTATTGTTTTCTTCGTACCTTCTGGAGACACATTTCTAAGTTTATTTTACGTTTTAAATTATTATTTATTTTCCTTTGGCAATCGTGGGATTGGCATATTATTTATCTGATTTACGATCCGTGGCTCCTCCCACATGTTAATAGTGTTTAGACGTAATTGTTTTCCCCCGTTCTTTTCTTTCTGCTGATTTTAAAATTTAGTTTTGCTAAATTGTTTGCCGTAATTCGTTCGGACATGCGGTCTCCTGTTTTTAGTGGCCATGTTTGTTTTTTGTTTTGCCGAAATGCATTCTGGTCTCGAGGTCAGTCTCTTGGCGCCGTCCGCGAAGCTCAAACGTGTTGTGGTGTTAGCTTAATAATTTTTTTTATTTAATCTTGTTGGTTTAACTTTGTGTTTTTGGTAAATGTTCCTGTGTTTTTCTCCGTCATGCAAATTAATGAATTATTTTCTGATCCTATTTTATTTGGTTAATTTAATTTTTAATTCCTCGTTTCATCGTGGCCTGGATCTCCGCATGTCGGATCGGTATTGCATTCCCTTGTAAATTATCAAGCCCTTTCACATTTAATCATGCCTGTAATTTTATTTTAATCTTTGGGCTTTATAACATTTTAATTTTTAATTTAATTCTTGTCTTTTTTTTTGCTTTGCAAGCTGACATGTTCTGTTTCTGGTGGAGGTGCTCCTTTAAATTTTAACATTAAATTTTTATTTTCATTTTTTAGCAACTGTTGTGGCATTATTTCATCGACAGCAGTTCTGTCGGTTATTGGGGGGTGTCTGTAGAATAGCCTGTGCGTTCCTCTTCTCCATTTTCCTTCCACCCCTTTTGGTGTTCTTCTGTTGGGACATGTCTTCTGGAGGTGATTTTGTTGCTGAAGCGAGGCGGACCTCTAAATACAGGTAAGTATCCACTCTGGCCGTCCACGGTGTCAATAATAATAATAATAATAATAATAATAATAATAATAATAATAATAATAATAAGGCTCTTGGTTAAACATTGTCAGTAATTTCACCGCATTGCAAACATACGCGTATTTAGTGCCTTAAGCCGTGAAGACTATTGGGAAAGTGGCGTCGAGGCTAATAATTTGCCTGTCCCTGCAGGAGCTGTTGTTAAGCAAGTTCCTGCAGCAGCTGTTTCGTTTGCAATCAGTAATTTCCTGTCGACCTGTAGCCTATGTGTACACTTTGCTTTACAGCAATCTTGAAGTGTCAAAAGTACTCCTTAGCACCAGTGACTTGGACTGATGAAGGATCAAAAAGAGTTAATGTTCATTTATTATTCCGTCATTATTGTTGATGTGTCACATCTCTCCACTCGGTTGCTGGATATTTTTGTGGGAGTAATTTTGAAAAATGGGACAGAAGTGGATCGGACGGAAGTGTGTAAAACGCACTGCCAGTTGGATCGCATCCCAGCAGCCAGAAGGGATGTGATCCAGCTGGCAGTGGTACCATGTGGAATGTTTATCACATACAGATTACTTTGTAACAGCAGAGTATCAAGAAGGCAGTGCGAGAGTAGAAATATCAAGTAGGCAGTGAAGAAACAAAAAGAGAGTCTTGGAATTGTTATGTATTATGAGAGTGTAAAAATTAAAAAGAAGTATTGTGTGTTGATGAATGTCGAGGATAATAAGAACGGTAACAACTTCAAGGTAGGATAACATGTCAGATGTTACACATCATATGCGACTACTGTAAGGCTCGTATCTTTTTTTTTCTATTATGGAAAGCTTTTCAGTCGCTCAACACAAATTGTCCATAAAAACAAGTATTCATAGACCTAAGCTGAAAGATATTCATCACAAAATAACAAGCTATTATGTACAAAAGTGTGGGGGGATACTTAATTGGATGACATGATTCGATTGTGAAACAATCAACATCAGATCCTGCTTACTTAGGCTTAGATAATGTGTGATGTTTATGTATTACAATTATGCACAAATATGAACAATATTTCAATTATATGTTTTATGTAAGAACTTGTGTAACGTGTCAATCTCAATTACAGATGTTATTGCTTACTTCTATGGTTGTTGTGTTATTATTAATGTAGTTTAAGGTACTTATCGATACTACTGAAGACATTTCATTACAGGTTATCTTATTTTCTTGAAATTGATATCACTGATTCCAGAATATAAACTAGTGGATTTTTGCCAAAGACGAAAAATTAAATACATTTAGGGGGTCCTTTTCAAAGATTAATCACAAAAATAACGTGCATTTTTAGGACGCGATATCTTTGCTCTTTTTCGACTTAATCGAGTCATTGTTGTCGCAAATTGATCTGCTGTATGTTAAGAATGTTGTATAGCAGAATCGTTTTTGTAACATTGATTGAGGCAAATATATTAGCTCTGTTTTATAATTTACGTTATTTTGATTGAAGAAATAAATTAATTTTGGGGGTCGCAAACCCTAATTTCAATTTAACAGCTTCATTCTGCTTTACAACATAGCCACATTATTTGCCTATATTTTAGTTTTTAAATGAAACTAATATCTGCATTGTAAGTGGACATTTTAACTGCCCAAGTCAAGACAAATATTGAAAAAAAAATGAGTGAGAGAAATCGTAACTTAAAGCTGAGGTACATATTTAGAGTAAAGAGTCTTACTTTTCAACTCCTAAAAACTTAGGTCAATCTTCTGCATTCTCCGACCCGTGAGTATCTCATACTTAGTTTTAGTTCTGGAGTAGACTGTTTCAAAGCCAGATTAATGTGTGCTTTATCTGCTGCACCTATGCGTCAAAGTGACAGCTGCTGAAAAGCGTGCACAGCGATCATTAAAGTGAATATAAATGAGCTAAACAACAATAAAACTAGTATAAACTATATATTTCTGGAAACTAGAGAGGACATACTATCGAATGAGACAAAAAAAACGAAAATTTTCTTGAAAATGGAAGGGTCGATGAATAAGTATGTTGACCAGTGATCTATTGGCTTATTATTGTGACTAACTTCAGTGGTGATGTTGACTACACTATTTTGTTATTTATGTTCTAAATCAACCGCTCCTATTTAAACTGGTGGCCTAATTGTATGGATACTTCATATCTCAATGTAGCGAATACACAAATGACACACTGCACTTGAATGGAATATGGTTATGCCAACTTATCTGGTTTTAGAAACTGAGTCTTGTGTAGTGTCTGTTCTCGTCCAATGCTCTCCTTGGACTGAATGCTACCACGTCGTTTGCTTCATAGCCTTCACGAAAGGTGCTACCTACTTATTGTATGGCCGGCAAGGACCTAACCTGTGATGATGTATACCAATAAAAGGACGATCTCTACTATTAACGACTAAACTAAACTAATGAGTCCTCTATAAGCGCTCCAGGTCTTTTAGGGGTTTCTTGAGCTCGTTATACTGCCTAACTTAGGCCTTGGTTTATTGTGAATATGGTACTATGTACGTCCTTCCCGGTTAGCATTTCTCCCATGTTGTCTTTCTATAACACGTTACGGTAAAAATATTTCCTTGACTTTGTTCTGTATAAAAATGAAATAATAGCGCTTAATTAATTAATAATGTGGACAAGTGTGAAATTCATTTTACCGCATAGGCTAGATGAAGGTTTAAAGCCCCTTTAAAAAAAAGTTAAAGAATTCCCATAAACATGGAAAATGTGAAGAAAGCGGAGAAGTTTAGAACAAAGTAAGAACCACTTTTTCAAAAATGGATAAAATATTTTAACTTTGAAAATTTTAAACTATGTTTCTGGTTGGTTGGTTGGTTCCTTAGTTTAGGCGCTACGACAACGCGGTCATGCAGCCCCGTGTACTTTGGGTGTGTGTAGAATCTGTCTGATAACCGGTGTTAATTGTGATGACTGTATTAGTGTGTGTATCTCAAAAAATATGTTTCTTGTCGCACCTCACCTCTTCCTACCTTGATATGACCAAAATTGGCATAATTAAAAGAAGTAATTAATTCGGTGACACTAAGGCGACCGAGAGGGAGCCCCAAACGCCCAGTGGCATTCGCCACGAAGGAGGAAAGGGGGGGGGGGAGCGTTCTTATTTTCGTAATCTTAGAAACGCCCTCAATAATTTAGATCAAGGCAGGAAATAGGCGATGCCAGGACAAGCCTGTTAATTGGAAGGGCTGGACTTACCCTGAGACCGAATGCGAACATTTCCCATCCAAAATGCCGAGGAAGGAACAAGGTAACCATTTCCGCTGAGCTTCATGCACAAATAATAATCATAATCTCAAGATGACTGCTCATTGTATTAACATAAGTATTACAAACAACTAAACTAGGTAACACCTTAAATATAAATAAAATGCCACACAATAAACATATGATCCCAGTAGGTTATGATTAGGGCGACGCGAAATTAAAACCCCGTGTATATTTAAAACGCGTTTCAACCAACACATCCCTCGTCCAAGTGACGATTTGTATTCCCGCATTATAATTCACAACTAAAAAAATACTAAAGTAATTCCCCCAAATAGTATGAAAGGAAATAACGACATGAAGTAAGGCAAAAGCTACTCCAGAAAACAAAGTTGTTTGACACAAGCAAACAAGTCACTTATTACGACCAGACCGTCTGAAGGACACCTGTCAACTGAGTTGGCGAGGAGCCGTTCTGACGAAGTTAAAGCCAACACCCACCCTTAAGAGCAAAACGGAAAACTAAACAATGAAGAAATCCCCACCCTGAAATAATGCAACGCAAAATGAGGAGGACCATATCCCCTTCCAAAATACCTTAACCTAAAACATGTCTTAAATTTATATCTGAATTGCCACACGACACGTGGCTAGGAAAAGCACTACGAGAGTCAAATTGAAAGTCTTTAAAATTAACAGTCATAGCAAATCCAAAGTTTTGTCAGATACCCTGTTAGATAATTTGGTGCAATACTATACTGTTTTATGCCTCTCCCCAGGGAAGGGGTTTTCCACATTTCAAGTTCTGCGTGTGAGATTCAAGACGGCTGGATACCGACTGCTTATTGTTCGCTGAGGGCTTGCTTTCCAGGGAGAACGTGACCACCCCCTCTCCATTGCACAGTTTGGTCGTGCCAACCTAACTTGGGGGCGCAGACCACCATAACAACGACATAGTCCAAGAGAAATGTTGGTACCACAAGTGCTGCCATGACGCAAATCTTTAAGAGTTTACTCAGAAGTGCTACGACGAAATGTTCCCAGGGTAGAAACTCAATCCTCTAATAGGGCTTAAAGGGGTTTCTAGGAAATTTTAGGCAAGTGCGCAGCAGTTCATTTCACAACAGCACTTCACAACAGCAGCGTAGAAATGTCAATCTTCCAGGGTATTAAGGTCAGCTCCTTCTCAGGCAACAAATGTAGGTTCAAGAGTTTTGGAAACCAATTAGCTGGTAGCAGGAGTGCTTGCGAAATACACCAGCTCCAGACTGTTGCGAAATAATTGCAGTCTTCATGTAACGATGTTAAAAGTTGTTACATCCTCGCCCTCCCAAAGAAGACGATGGGGAGAGAACAGCAGGAATGGTGGTGAGTCACTGGGCATCTGGCAGATGAAAGGTCACCTCCGAACTCCGCCAGCAGATCTCGAAGTACAACCCCTCAGGAAGGAGGATGCCATCGAACTTGGTATGGTACTGTCAACCTGGGCCCAGGTTGAGAGTACACGTCCCACATGAAATTTCCCAACTGAAACACACCATTACTACAGCAGAATAAATTCAATTTAGGATCCCTTAGCGGGAACGGGTGGCTCCAGACTAGAATGCTAGCCTTAAGCAAGGTTATGTCATCTGAGGACAGATGAGGAAAGTCACACCATATTTGTACGTTACTGAAACTCAGTAAGCAGTTGTTTAAATTGTATCCGGGGTGCTTGAGGCCTTAATCAATAGTTCCTCACAAGAGAGTGGGTCTTCAGGGCATCACTAAAATGTTCACTGAAGGGGGTGGGAGTATCACACGATAGGGCATCTGACCACACGAGAAGACTGATTTTGAGTTAAGAAAATTTAAAAAATTAACCACCATTACCAAATAGGATAACTAAACTAAAATTATGAATACTCATAGAGGTTACCAGGAATACACAAGCAAAATTTTACAGAATTCTCAAAAATATCCTACCAAACCCCTTAAAATGAAAGAGAAAACCCCTCCTTGAGACGGGAAATCAAGGGGACCCCCACTGGTACCCTGCCAAAACAGCGAAACAATATAAAAAGGAATTTACATTTACTCGGATGGGCTAACGCAGCACCGCACGAATACAGAACATTTTGAGTACAGAGAAAACATTTAAATATACACAACATACCAAAATCAAAACCAAGGATCGTCATAGGTTTGTGATACATAAAAGACATGATTAAATTTAAAGTCTCTGCCTCATTTCACCAGTCACTGCCCCTAACCATCCACGGTGGCCATCCGACAAACGGCACAAAACAGCAACTACTTTCCACGAGACGAGAAACTAATGGGGACCACGTTAAACAGCCTGACAGACACATGGTCAACCGATTTGCATACCAGCATTTAACCGAATCTCACAAAATGACCTCATCGCAACTTGCCAACGCACCCTACCAGTCCACAGTTCTTAATGAACTTCTGGAGGATGACCCGTCGAACTCAGAACACCAAGGTGATCACACCCATGTTGAGAACGACCTCACATAACGTTACGCATGGATAACTCCAAATCTAAAAAAAACATCTTCCCAAAAATGAAGAACAAGTCGGCCGCCTCTTCTAGGCACGGAACCTAACTAATATTAAACCAACAACAACTACCAGCCCTGTACACAGGCAACACTCCAATTCTACTCCCTAAGCACATAGCTCAGCAGAACCAGACACAAATATAAGTTGGTACCAACCAATTTTCAAAACACACCAAAATGAACGTGGCGCACCATTAAAAAAAACACAAATTACCAATAATTTCATGCCCTACACAACTCACGGTCACCAAACGACTACCATAGTCCGACACAGGGTTTCGCATAATTACTACAAACACCGACAGGTGTCATCTGACACATTTCAATAAGCACGAGGCAATTAATATCCTCAAAATTACAATTGCTTCAACCTTAGGGTCCCTAACATGCCACAGAATTTCCAAAATACAGAACTACATGGCCACAGATGCGACAAGATGATAAATTCTCAAAAGCACGGGGCGATTACTGTCCCCAAAGGAAAGTGCACCTTGCACAGAACAAGAACGAGTTCGCCAAATGATAATTAGCTCAAAATTTCTCCAAAATAGGGACGACGACTTCAAGGTGACACAAATTCAAAGCAGAGAACAACTGACTGACGCCTCAGCTTGGCCATCAGCTCGAAACTGACGTTCCACAATTTTAAAATATTCACACCCGAGTACACGGGGAAGGCAAGAATTACATTTCCGAACTACAATCAGGTGCAAGTTGTAACAATATTAGCAAGTCAGCAGTCTAACAGATCAAGCTGCAGATTACGAATAACCCACTGACCATCCTGAACTAGATACATTTTCAACCGACAAGAGATGGTAGCCCGAAGGTTTCCCAGATCACAAATACAATTTCTATAGCCCTTGGGTAGTTTATAGGCTGAGGAATAACCCACCCACCAAGGGAAGATGATTAAGAGAAGGAAGTAGATTTTGGATTGGAGAAAAAGGATAGAAAAATAGGAGGAGAGTCCCACAAAAGTTATGAATTTGATTTTCAATACATTTAAAGGTGGTTGCCACCGCAAATCCGTGCTCGGATACCTAAAGTGGGTACGAGCTTGGTCGAAGCTGACGGGAACCGCAGCTAAGACTTGGGCAGTTTGCCAGAGAAAGGCTTTAGTGTATTTCCTCCCAAGCACGAATAAAAGTACTATAGGGAAGGGTGATGGTCTGGCCAGACAGATAGTAAAAGCTTTATTGAGTATGAACGAGGGCATAAACCTAGGAAGAGCTAGGAAAGCCAGGATCCTGCCTAACTGTAGTATCAGAGAAATGATGAATCCAAAAACAAATATTTAATTTATTTAACAATTTAAAGAAGTTAATATTTTTGACAATTAAATATTTTGCAATCTTGTTAACAATTTGGGGTCGCAGACCTCCAACAACATTCAGAAATTGCTCCAGGCAAATAACAATTCTTAAGGTTTTAAACCTAGTACTAAAACCTTGATAAGATTTTAAAAAGGCAATGAAATGATTAAAGTTTAAACATTAAATTGAGTACAAGGAGTGTACTATAAGAAATTTCTGAAAGAACATTCTAGAGAGAATAACAAATTCGCAAATAACAACAAGGAAAACATAAAGCATAAAATAGGAGTTACTACAACTTCTTATATTTAAACAGAATTACTTTATGAGAATTATACAAAAGAGGGCAGGTCACTTACTGTGAAACCTGAAGAGGTAATCAAAAAGAAGGTTCTAGACTTCCTATGTTTTAGCAGGAATCACTCGCCAAATGGGACAGTTTCCATTTCGTGAAACCTGAACATGACTCGCTCAAGAGTTTAAAGAAATGTTTTCCCTGATTATAGGAAAGGAACAATGTGATTTAAAACTTGTATCACACAAGCAATTATGCAGAATTTAATTAATGTTAAACTAGCAAAGTTGGAAGGGCACTTCGTGAGTGACGCCTTATAGAAAGTTACAATTTTATTAATAATGGTTGTTAGTAGAAGGTTGAGGAAAGATCATTGGGATATAGGATCAATGTTCATGGCCGTATTTAATGTAAACGGACGAGCGCGACGCGGTAGAAACGTGGAGCAAGCACTGGTTATCACTGTAGTCTATAAAGATGGATGCAAAGTTCACTATAGAAACACTGAAGTTTATGAGAAAGAAAGTTATTGCAATTATGGAAATAACTGATTGCACTATATAGGTGAGAGTCTATTTCTTGAAAAAGTTGTGATTTACAATTAAATGCGCCATAGAATGTTCCAACGGGGGAAGAAAGTTCGCTATTGCAGTAATTTAAGGAAGATTCCTCATTTTAACTAGCATTTTCACAAGTGCGTGAACAATACTTGACGGCAAGACTCGCAGATAGAGTACAAGATCTCGAAGGTTCCAGAACGACCTTAGCAGAAAATTGGGTTGAGAAAATCCAACGGAGGAACTAGCTTTATAATTATAGACAGCGGGTATTAGATAATATCCCACGTAGCGAGAGGATTTCTCATTTGAATAGCTTAAGAAAAGCTCTTTTTAGTAAGGTTGGCTTAAACAAGCAAAAGCTCAACATGGCAAATCCCACGAAGAATGATTTTTGCCCCAAAGTAAATAATTTCACACTGTCTATAAATTATAATTAAAAGCACGTGGAAGTTAAAACCATGAAGATGAGGTTAAAACTTTTAAAATGGTACTTATCTTGATTTCATGTTGAAGTCGAATTTTCCGTTGATGACTACTTAGCCAACATGGCGTAGAAGAGGGTGAGCCTCTTGCTTTGAGGAGGCTAGCTCGAGCGGAGCTTTGACTGACCGAGTCAACTGCAGACTGAGAAGTGAGAGCTGCTCAACGGAGCACGGAGGGACCGAGGAAGGGGAAAAGAGTGGGGGGTAGGAGACAAAAGGAGAACATATAAGTATTGCCAATATTGTAACAAAAAATGATCTCTTGCTGAGCTGGTCTTCAAAGAGTTGATAACAGTTGATACTAGCGCAGCATGGTGAGTGAAAGAGTAGAAGTAGTCCTCTTGCTCATGGAGATAATAGCTGGCGATGGCAGTAAAATCTGGTAGCCAGATGGAGAAGGAATTCCTCTTGCACCAGGAAGAATTGAGGAGCTTCAGAGATTCGCTGTTATATGACGCTAGGTGGGTCACAGAATATATATCTGGAACAGACTCATACAAAATATAAGCGACCTGAACCCCTAAGAGAGAACAGAAGATCACTGTTGGTGTCTGACAAAGAGGAAGGAAAGAACATGCAAAAGCATTGAAAATTATAATCTCAGGTACCGTGTATTCCAAGAATGCACCATACTGGGAGGGGCAGACACCAACAGCGAACAAGAAAAACAAATACAGTAATAAGCAATTGCGGAGAAGTAGTCTTGTGATCTGACCATTAGTGGTCAAGACTCTGACTACCCTGACTCTCTATCTCTTCCAGGGTAACACTCGGTCACTCTTCCAAAAGGCCAGACTAGGGGGGGTGAAACATCCCTAACTAAGACCAAGTCTCCCACTTTAATGTCGGGACTGGAAAGAAACCACTTCTGTCTCCCTTGCAAGGAAGTTAAATATTCCAAGTTCCACCTCTTCCAAAAGGAATTGCGGAGGGCTTCAAGTTTACACCAAACAATAGGTAAATCAGAATCCCTGAAAGAATTAGGAAGGGGAGGATGGGCAGAGAGAGAAGTGCGTGTAAGGAAGCGACCAGGTGTAAGTGGAAGGAGGTCATCAGGGTCATTGGAAAGCGGAGTTAAATAACGAGAATTAACGACATCTTCCATCACAAAATAACTAGAAGCTGAGGGAAATAAAGCACTAGTAAAGATTGCGATACAACGCAAAAGGAGAATTAACAAGTTTAAACAAAGCGTATAGAAACAAGTAAATCTATTCAGGACAAGAATATACCAAATAAACAAAGAAACTATGCGAGTAGAAAGCAAGAATGCCATAGGTAACAACCTAGTAGCCATAAACAATGACCTTAAGTCATAATAAGTATCAAAGGGGTTGATCAGAAAAATACTTAAGTCAGCGAGAAACGTGACGCGACAAGTATGAATACAAAAACACATCGAATGTGACGACGAGAAAAAACCAGTTTGTTCATCAATGAACATTAAGATCGCAAAATATGTAAGCAAAGTGAAATACATGAGCGCGTGAGAAATACGCAACGAAGTTTTGAAACAAGGATCGAAGCAGTTATAGAATACGAGCATGAGTAAGTGGAATACAAAAGCAAGTGCGGCCTTGACCCACATAGTACAACGAGATAAGACATATAAATAGCTGAAAGAGTCCTTAACTGGAACAAGTTTATTTTGGGTAGTAGGTGAACGGCTTCTGTACTTGCAGTAGCGGCTCGCCAGACAATGGTTGGCAATCAGCCAAAGTTGAGATAAGAGAAACATGCTTTGAACTTTGTCAAGCGTACAGGAAATAAACAGTGACTTGACCTTAATCGGGCTTGTATACAAACAAGTCTGACAAACAAGCAGCTCAAAGTACACAAACAACACTTGTTGAATCAGCTGTAACTTAAAGCAGATATTCGGGTTGGACGACATGCAGTCAATCGTAACTTGGACGTGAAAAAGCAATTTAAAGATATATGAAATAGAGTAGGAAATCAATTTCGCATGATTGAGAGGATCACGGAATCCGACAATTTTCGACAGGAAAAAGCTTAATTCTTCCGAACAAAGAAGACAAGCTGGGACATTGAGAAGAAGGTTATGCATAAGAATAGTTATTCTAGATGCTAGGGAATTCAGATTTTCAAGCGGTTTCAAAAGCGGCTTCCAATTGTGAGGAAGGAGGGAGGAGCCGACCGTGGCCATCCTTCTAAATAACGAAAGAAGTGAAACATGGCTTACAGCAAAGTGATGGTGACTGATAGCCATAATTTTACACAAGGGGAAGATAGTTTTCGAGAAAGAGTTTGAGCAATTACCTGCTATAAAAATGACATAAGAAGGTAGACGAAATAACACAAAGCAAGGCGAACTTGAATGGCCATCTTGTGCGGGAAGAAGGAAAAACCATTTAAACAACTTACAGAGGTAGCGTAGTTGTTCACGATAAGACATCGTTTCGACAAGTGTTTTTCAAAAATATTGAGATCTGAAACATGAGCGTTCTCTTTTTCAGAAATGGGATTTATGTCAGCTGTAACGAAATGACATTGCGCTTTGGTTTGAACACTGGGATGCTGAATTTCACCAGTAATAACCCAACCAAAATCGGTGTCTCTGGCGACCACGGTTGAAGATAACTTACGTGTTTGTTTGCGAAGGCACTTCCAAAAAACATTGGCACTGAAAAGTACATCAATGGGACCTTGAGCATTAAACTGAGGATCAGCTAACCTTAAGTGCGAAGGAATCTTTAATCCGGAGGTATTAATAGAGTGACTTGGAGTGTCCTTGCCAATACTGGTAAGAATGAGACAGTTTAAATTAAGATTGGTGTTTCTTTGGCAAACGTCTCTGATTTTCAATTTTGAAGACTGCAAGACTTGAGTTTTCAAATTGTCAATGCCGGTCACACTGATAGAAGTAGGCGATGACGAAAGACCTAGTTTTTTAATCAACGATTGCGAAACAAAGTTATGAGTTGAAGCGGAATCGAGAAGACCACGGGTTCTAAACCAATTTCCAAATTTATCTTGGATTTCGAATTGTACAGTGGTCAAAAGGGTTTGCGCACTGTAAGAAGTTTCGGCATTAGAAATGCAGGAAGAAGCATTAGTTTGTTCGGAGCTGCTCTGCATGGAGCTTGAAGAGGCAGGTACTGATGACCTCGATTTATCGTGAACGTGCAATAAAGAATGATGCGGTTTTTTACAATGGAAACAGAGATTTGATGACGTACAGTTCGAAGAAGAATGCTTAGGTGACAAGCAATTGAAACAATGTTTGCTATTCAACACAAACTTCCTTCGATCTTCGACAGACAATTCTTTAAAGGATTTGCACGAATACAATATGTGAAGCTTTTTACAGAGCGTGCATTTTAACGATTTGTTGAGCGGCCTGATATGTTCTCTTGCATGATTGAAAGAAGAACGGGTTTGCTTGTTCTCGACAGATGGGGGCTGATGTCCCTTTGAAGAAGCAAGGTTTTTTTTCAAAAATTTGACACTGAGGATTCGTTTCGACCTTTTCGCACTGAAATGCGAGTGCTGTAAGAACTTGGCATCGGCTGTTAAGAAACGAGATTAAGTGTTCGAAGGAAAATTCTTCCTTGCGAGCGAGTTCAATTTCCCAAGCCTTTAAAGTTGAAAAATCGAATCTTGATGTAGCCAGATGAATGAGTATGGTGTCCCATGTTTGGACAGGCTGCTTGAGTTGGTATAATGCTCTGACATTCAACTGTATAGAATCTAAGAGGTCTCTTAAAGAGGTGACGTCATTAGGTTTGACGGCTGGTAGGTTGAAGAGACAACGTATGTGGCGAGCTACACTCAAACGTAAATTGCCATATCTCTCTTTAAGGAGATTAAAGGCGATGTGGTAGTTGTCTGCGCTTAAAGGCAGTGACTCCACCAAGGCTAAGGCCTCACATTCCAAAGAAGTGCGGAGGAAGTAGAACTTATGTATGTCGGGGATCTCGATATTTTCATGAATTAGGGAGCAGTAAAGTTCGTAAAAAGAATACCATTCACCTTCCTTGCCTGAGAAGTGCGGTAGGCTTATCTTGGGAAGTAACGGTTTCGGTTTGTTCTTGTGAACTGAAGCGGGTGCGAACTGGGCCGGATTGATGACCTTAGTGTCCGGTTCTGAGATATTGCGAATCAATTGGTGGGCCTTGGCAATCCCTTCAAAGTACAAGGGTTCGACCTCGTCCCGATCCGATTGAAGTTCTGGGCAAGCGGATTCAATCTCGGTTTGAATTTGATCATAATAATCATAAGACCGTTCGTACAACTTAAGGCGATGTGTTAAGATATCTAAATCACACTCGGCGGGATTTAACTTGTTGATAAAATTTCTGAATCTAGTGAGTTGCCCTTTATAGGAAGAACGTCTAGCAATGAGAGTTTCATCTTTTTCAGTAGGAGCCATGATAAAGAGAATAAATTGAAATACAACTCACGAAACTGTAGAACCTTGGAGATGCTGTCAAGTTTGCAGCAGCAAATGGGTATAAAGAACAGGACACCCCAAAGGAGACAGGAGCGGCCTCTTTCCCGTTCGCAGGCTTTGCATGATGTAGTTATAACTGAAAAATCCAAAGCAGATATTAATAATTTGCAAAGTATTGTCAAATGACACTTGACAAACAATAGAAATAAAAAATGGACTCTCCCGGGTTTCTGGTACCAATTTTTGGGTAGTTTATAGGCTGAGGAATAACCCACCCACCAAGGGAAGATGATTAAGAGAAGGAAGTAGATTTTGGATTGGAGAAAAAGGATAGAAAAATAGGAGTAGAGTCCCACAAAAGTTATGAATTTGATTTTCAATACATTTAAAGGTGGTTGCCACCGCAAATCCGTGCTCGGATACCTAAAGTGGGTACGAGCTTGGTCGAAGCTGACGGGAACCGCAGCTAAGACTTGGGCAGTTTGCCAGAGAAAGGCTTTAGTGTATTTCCTCCCAAGCACGAATAAAAGTACTATAGGGAAGGGTGATGGTCTGGCCAGACAGATAGTAAAAGCTTTATTGAGTATGAACGAGGGCATAAACCTAGGAAGAGCTAGGAAAGCCAGGATCCTGCCTAACTGTAGTATCAGAGAAATGATGAATCCAAAAACAAATATTTAATTTATTTAACAATTTAAAGAAGTTAATATTTTTGACAATTAAATATTTTGCAATCTTGTTAACAATTTGGGGTCGCAGACCTCCAACAACATTCAGAAATTGCTCCAGGCAAATAACAATTCTTAAGGTTTTAAACCTAGTACTAAAACCTTGATAAGATTTTAAAAAGGCAATGAAATGATTAAAGTTTAAACATTAAATTGAGTACAAGGAGTGTACTATAAGAAATTTCTGAAAGAACATTCTAGAGAGAATAACAAATTCGCAAATAACAACAAGGAAAACATAAAGCATAAAATAGGAGTTACTACAACTTCTTATATTTAAACAGAATTACTTTATGAGAATTATACAAAAGAGGGCAGGTCACTTACTGTGAAACCTGAAGAGGTAATCAAAAAGAAGGTTCTAGACTTCCTATGTTTTAGCAGGAATCACTCGCCAAATGGGACAGTTTCCATTTCGTGAAACCTGAACATGACTCGCTCAAGAGTTTAAAGAAATGTTTTCCCTGATTATAGGAAAGGAACAATGTGATTTAAAACTTGTATCACACAAGCAATTATGCAGAATTTAATTAATGTTAAACTAGCAAAGTTGGAAGGGCACTTCGTGAGTGACGCCTTATAGAAAGTTACAATTTTATTAATAATGGTTGTTAGTAGAAGGTTGAGGAAAGATCATTGGGATATAGGATCAATGTTCATGGCCGTATTTAATGTAAACGGACGAGCGCGACGCGGTAGAAACGTGGAGCAAGCACTGGTTATCACTGTAGTCTATAAAGATGGATGCAAAGTTCACTATAGAAACACTGAAGTTTATGAGAAAGAAAGTTATTGCAATTATGGAAATAACTGATTGCACTATATAGGTGAGAGTCTATTTCTTGAAAAAGTTGTGATTTACAATTAAATGCGCCATAGAATGTTCCAACGGGGGAAGAAAGTTCGCTATTGCAGTAATTTAAGGAAGATTCCTCATTTTAACTAGCATTTTCACAAGTGCGTGAACAATACTTGACGGCAAGACTCGCAGATAGAGTACAAGATCTCGAAGGTTCCAGAACGACCTTAGCAGAAAATGGGGTTGAGAAAATCCAACGGAGGAACTAGCTTTATAATTATAGACAGCGGGTATTAGATAATATCCCACGTAGCGAGAGGATTTCTCATTTGAATAGCTTAAGAAAAGCTCTTTTTAGTAAGGTTGGCTTATACAATCAAAAGCTCAACATGGCAAATCCCACGAAGAATGATTTTTGCCCCAAAGTAAATAATTTCACACTGTCTATAAATTATAATTAAAAGCACGTGGAAGTTAAAACCATGAAGATGAGGTTAAAACTTTTAAAATGGTACTTATCTTGATTTCATGTTGAAGTCGAAGTTTCCGTTGATGACTACTTAGCCAACATGGCGTAGAAGAGGGTGAGCCTCTTGCTTTGAGGAGGCTAGCTCGAGCGGAGCTTTGACTGACCGAGTCAACTGCAGACTGAGAAGTGAGAGATGCTCAACGGAGCACGGAGGGACCGAGGAAGGGGAAAAGAGTGGGGGGTAGGAGACAAAAGGAGAACATATAAGTATTGCCAATATTGTAACAAAAAAAATGATCTCTTGCTGAGCTGGTCTTCAAAGAGTTGATAACAGTTGATACTAGCGCAGCATGGTGAGTGAAAGAGTAGAAGTAGTCCTCTTGCTCACGGAGATAATAGCTGGCGATGGCAGTAAAATCTGGTAGCCAGATGGAGAAGGAATTCCTCTTGCACCAGGAAGAATTGAGGAGCTTCAGAGATTCGCTGTTATATGACTCTAGGTGGGTCACAGAATATATATCTGGAACAGACTCATACAAAATATAAGCGACCTGAACCCCTAAGAGAGAACAGAAGATCACTGTTGGTGTCTGACAAAGAGGAAGGAAAGAACATGCAAAAGCATTGAAAATTATAATCTCAGGTACCGTGTATTCCAAGAATGCACCAGCCCTCACGTCAGCAGCTGAACAACACATCGAAATGAGCATCACTCTGAACCATCACACCTTATTTTCACATAAAATCAAAATTTCACTACCAACCTAACAAAATTATCACTAAATCACCCCAAAAAAATAATACTCAAAATATATCAACCACGAATACGATGAACAAAACTCAGCTATCGGAAGCAGATCGCAGCCTTTCTTGAGGATTACCAAAGATGCCATAAAATATTTGATTTCAGGGGAATAACTAGGCCATCTCCCATCGCCCTGAACTTCATATCATCGCACTCACAGGAAATAGAACATCATAATTTCACCTTTTATACACCTCGAGTTTCTCGTTCACTAGCAGGTTTACAATTCGATATATGAGTCCGAAAAACACGTTTCCTAGACAGATCCTCTAACAACTCGGTTACTTCAGAAGGAAAAGACAGAATCTCATAGGGGCCCTCATATTTTGGCTGCAGTTTACCTGATACCTGACGACCTGGGGCCTTAGCCCAGAAGTTTTTTGCATACACAAAATCTCCGACAGAATATCCACCCTGTTTTTGGCCCAAATTATATCTCTTAGCCAGCTTGTCATGCGAGATCTTTATAGCAGCTTTGGCCTCCTTCCAGATTTCTCTGACACGATCAGGAGAGGGTTGGTCAGGAAGCAGATCATGAAGTGACCACAGATTCGTTAGAGGGGAATTTGGGACGAACGCACACATAAGTGAGAATGGCGTTTGCCCATGGGATTCATGCTCAGCAGTATTGAAGGCATACGGTAACCAATGTAATGACGAATCCCACTTGGCATGATTATCACGATGATATGCGATAAGCGCAACTCTCAAATTTCGGTTAACTCTCTCTGCCAAACTAGGGTTGGGGTAATAAGGTGTCGTGGTGACATGGGAACTAGAATAATCAAAACAAAATTTTCTGAACTGATGAGAAACAAAAGCCTTGGCATTATCTGACACCAGGTATTGACTAGGACCAAAGGAAGAGAAAACAGACTTTAAACATCTTATGACAGTAGCAGAGTCACAATTTCTAGTGGGAAAAATCCACGAAAAGCGAGAGAAACCATCAACACAAACAAAGGCAAAACGATTACCTAGTTTGGACCTCGGCAGGGGCCCAACGAAATCCACATACAAGCATTCCATGGGCCTAGACGCAGATTCGGAAGCTAACTTACCAACCTTACCACTGACGGTAGGCTTACTCACTTTACAGTCATGACACCCCAGCACGAACTTTCTCACATCCTTATCGAGACCCTTCCATACAAAAGACTGCCTTATTTTCTGTCGAGTTTTGAATATTCCTAGGTGGCCTCCAGCGGGTGACTCGTGGAAATACAATAGCATGCCATTTATCAGCTGAGCAGGCAAAACAACTTTAGGCTTTCTATCACGCCTGGTTACACAACACAGTACACCAGACTTTAAAATATAGGGTTTTATCTCTTCTCCAGAAACTAATCGAGCAATTAAGTCACACAAGACGGGATCTTCCTTCTGATGGTCAGCAATGTCTCCAAACAATAACGGAGAATTTACTAACATGTGTTGAGCTGAATTAGCCCCAACAACAATAGGTTCCTCTAAAGAGGGAGTTTAACACCTGTCAGGAATTTCTCCATAGAGACGCTTAAGTGACACAGCACAAATATTTTCATGATTTTCCTCGGGAACGAGATTCTTACATTTATTAGGAACTTCTTCATACATGCGGCTAAGGGAGTCGGCTATGACATTATATAACGAACGGTGAACTGAAATGATGAAATACGGGTTGCCCACCTGGCGATTCGCCCAGTGGTTCGAGGTCTAGCCAGGACCCAGCTCAGGGCCTGGTTATCGGTTTCAAGTTCGAAAGGAACATGTTCGACATAAATTCGGAATTTCTCCAGTCCAAACATCACTGCGAGCCCCTCAAGCTCGTATACGGAATAATTTACTTCAGCAGGGGCAGAGTTCGAGAAGCAAATCCAATCGGTCGTCTACCTAACTCACTTTCTTGTAATAACACAGCAGCTACAGCACCGAGAGATGCATCGGTCTGGATTATAAACTTCTTACTGAAATCAGGGACAGCGACGACAGGAGCCCTACACAGTGCCTCCTTCAAATCATCAAAAGCTGCTTGCTGCGACGGACCCCATTCAAATTTCACATCAGACCTTCGCAGATGATTAAGTGGCAACGCGCGCTGCGCAAAATTGGGTATAAATTTGCGCAAAAAGCCAACCATTCCCACGAATCGGGCAACTCCTTTCACATTTTTAGGGGGTGCAAAATCTCTAATTCCTTGGGTTCGGGAGTCATCGACCGAAACACCTTCAGCAGAAACAATATGACCAAGAAAAGCAATTTTAGGTTTAGCAAGAGACACTTTAGACAACTTTACGGTTAGACCAGCAGATTTTAACCTCTCAAATACTTCACGAAGATGGCGCACGTGGTCTTCGAACGTCTCGCTATAAACAACAACATCATCCAGATAGTGATACGAATAATCAAATTTGATGCCAGAAAACACGTGATCAAGAAGCCTACTAAGCACAGCGCCCCCTGTAGAGAGACCAAAAGGCAAACGACAATACTCAAAGAGATTCCAATCGGTGGCGAATGCAGTCAGATGCTTAGATTCTTCAGCTAACGGAATTTGGAAATATTCCTGGGTCAGGTCAATGAGGCTATAATAGGAGGCGTTTTTGAACCAGGAAAAACAGCTATGTAAATCAGGAAGAGGGATGGATTCGAAAACAATCTTTTTGTTTAACCTGCGATAATCTACGACTGGCCGAAAACCACCATTCGGCTTAGGTACTAAGATCACAGGTGAGGAATATGCTGATGTGGAGGGTCGAATTACTCATCTAGTAACATCTGATCGATTAATTTCTTTAATTCCAACATTTTGGGTGGACTCAAACGGTAGGGAGGATGTCTGACGGGTATAGTATCCGTCACTTCAATTTTATACTCCAGGATCTTAGTCATTCCTAATTCGTCAGTGAACACCTCGGGAAAATACTCACACAAATCTCGAATCTCTTTAGCTTGAGCGTCAGATAAATTACTTAAATCCAAGGACTCAACCCCGGTGGACAAGACGGGTTCAGCATCACGGTTGACAACATGAGCACTCGCGCTAGGGACAGCAGTAGAAATAAATTTAAATTTTACCTCAGAACAAAACCTGAACCAGAATGATTCGTGTTGCATATCTAGCAGTAAGCCAGTATAGGCAAAAAAATTAGCGCCCAGAATAATAGGACAAGACAAATTCTTAATGACCCAAAAGGAAAATTTCCAACAAAATTTATGAATCCGAACTTTAAACTTCACAGAACCAAGAACGTCCAATTGAGCACCGTTGGCAGAAACCAACTTAACATCTACATTTGACAGGTTACTGAATTTACAAATGAGTTTCATAGACAAATACCAATTCTCGCTAACCAATGAAGCAGCACTTTCTGAGTCTAACAAGGCAATAATACATGCATCATTTATCGAAACTTCAACCCTAGGAGAGGGCAAGACCCCATCAGAAACCTTCGAACACACGCCACTTGATCCGATAACTTTGGCGCGGTCCTTCGTTAATTCATTGCCTAAGGCACACAACTGATTTTGGGCGGAACGAATACCTTGAGGCCTGCCCCTGGATTGTCAATCCCTTTTACTGGACAATTCCGCTGCATATGACCGGTTTCCTTGCACTTATAACACGTCACAGGACGGTTATTAAAATTTTGGGGAGAACGACCCTGCCCAGGCGGGGTTCGAACCAAGGGAGGTCGAATGAAAGGAACAGAATTTCCTCGGTGAAAAGGCTGGCTATTAGCATACCTGGCAATGTCAACTGAACGTACTGACTCGGCTTGAATACCGTCTTCACAGAGACCCTTAATAGTAGTAGCGGTGGTTCCGATACTCAAACAATTTCTGAATTCCGGAGTTCCTCCAGCCAAAATGAGTTTTACCACTTCAGTTTCGGGCATGA
This sequence comes from Meconema thalassinum, assembly GCA_946902985.2. Classification (NCBI taxonomy): domain Eukaryota; kingdom Metazoa; phylum Arthropoda; class Insecta; order Orthoptera; family Tettigoniidae; genus Meconema; species Meconema thalassinum. Next base: position 92,707,880 of record OX336391.1, read on the forward strand.
TTACCCCGAACACCTTCACAAACTTGGAAATATCAACTATATAAGAATTTATTGGCTCGTTCATACCTTGAGCACGTTACAAATACCGCCCCTTCATAGTGTCCAAGGATCTGATTGGTACAAAAATTCTTAACACCTCGGTCATAAAATATTGAACGCTCCACCCCTCGCTCATGGCACTAGTCACATACGTTCTCAATGTGTCTGACATATGAGGAGATATCAGCTGGAATGCTACTTGGTTACTCACATTAAACTGTTCTGCACACTCGTGAATATCGACCAAAATCCTTAAGAAAATCACAATTTCTTCCGCCGAGTCCATTCTTCGCCCAGACAGCCTAGACACAAAACTCACAATAGGGTGGTTCACCGTACCAAAACTGGCCTTGGAAAATATAGAGTAATTAGAATCACCCTCGCTTGAAGCACCACGGCCTGACATCTCTACACACAAATCCTCTTGAACAGAACTACGATTTCTGGGACTAACATTAGGAATGGTGATACGCCCCAAGCTCGAATTACCTCTTAAACACCCCTGAGACTCGGCAATAAAAGTTCCGGCACCTTCGAAGAGGGAATTTGGTTTCACTGTAGGTGGCTGATGACCTGCATTACCCATAGCATTAACTGACCGAAAGGACCCAATACCTTTAGAAATTATTTCACTAGTGATTGTCCTATTAGAATTATGGTTAGACAAGGGAACATTCACGACAGATCGGGGTTCAAGCATTGACTCACCCGCATGAGATGAGACTACGGTACCAGACACAGAATTGCACGTTACGCAGTTGCAAGTAGAATTTTCCCGCCCGGATCACCCTGAGACCAAGCCACCAGAATTGCTTCTGCTTAGATATGAACTCGGCTCTCCAGCGACCTATGCCACTCCAGTACTTACTGAGGAAAAAATAGGAAAATCAAAGGATACATGGTTATTATTTGGTGCAGAAACCATTACAGCATTCGGAATATTTGATTCTGGGTGCGAGGTACCAGTTTCTAATGCAACGACATTGGACCCGGAGTTACTTGTCATTATCTCAGAACTAACGGCATTGTGTTCGCGAGACGGAAATAGACCCGAACCCTTCGCGGCAAGGGGGTGGGTGGCCTGGCTCGTTCACAGCTGGCTCGACTGGGTTACCAACCTTGGGACACAAACTTTCAGACACACAGGCAGAACTATTTACAGGATTGCGATCGCTAATTTGGGTAGTATTAAGCAAATCACCATCTTTATCACAGGAATTGACACTATCCAAACACTGTGCGCACTCAACTAACTTGATCTCAGCATCTAATAAACCCTTCAATTCGGACATAGGTCGTGTTTCATCGGATTCCATTAGATCAACGCAGCGCAGGTAAAGATATTCAATTCGAGCTCGTAACTTAGTAAAATTGGCAGGACCGCATTCAACCTCTGAGAAACAAAATCTTACAACATTTGATATTTCTTGAACAACACCACAAATTTTTAACTCACCCAGTTTGAATTCTGCCAATGACATTTTAGGTGGCGTTGCTGGAAATTCCAAAGCATACTCCAAACTCGTCCTCGCCTGTTCTGTTTCGGCAGGTACTTGGAGATTACGTATTAACAGTTCATACGTGATTTCCTCCTCAGTGAGATATTCCACCTTCAAGTTGCGTCTAGCCATCTCACAGATGTTTCATGTAACAGAATCAAAATCAAGCATTACACAGAATACAATTAATATCCTAGCTGTGTGGAGAGAGAAAAAAATTAATAGGGGATGGTACGATTACTTTCTAAATTTTCATGTTGGATTAATAAATTGCAATTAGTCAGCGGAAAAGATGGTTATCACCGGCACTGGAGAGAGAATCAACCATGCTCTGTTACCACTGTCGCACCTCACCTCTTCCTACCTTGATATGACCAAGATTGGCATAATTAAAAGAAGTAATTAATTCGGTGACACTAAGGCGACCGAGAGGGAGCCCCAAACGCCCAGTGGCATTCGCCACGAAGGAGGAAAGGGGGGGAGCGTTCTTATTTTCGTAATCTTAGAAACGCCCTCAATAATTTAGATCAAGTCAGGAAATAGGCGATGCCAGGACAAGCCTGTTAATTGGAAGGGCTGGACTTACCCTGAGACCGAATGCGAACATTTCCCATCCAAAATGCCGAGGAAGGAACAAGGTAACCATTTCCGCTGAGCTTCATGCACAAATAATAATCATAATCTCAAGATGACTGCTCATTGTATTAACATAAGTATTACAAACAACTAAACTAGGTAACACCTTAAATATAAATAAAATGCCACACAATAAACATATGATCCCAGTAGGTTATGATTAGGGCGACGCGAAATTAAAACCCCGTGTATTTAAAACGCGTTTCAACCAACACATCCCTCGTCCAAGTGACGATTTGTATTCCCGCATTATAATTCACAACTTAAAAAATTCTAAAGTAATTCCCCCAAATAGTATGAAAGGAAATAACGACATGAAGTAAGGCAAAAGCTACTCCAGAAAACAAAGTTATTGACACAACCAAACAAGTCACTTATTACGACCAGACCGTCTGAAGGACACCTGTCAACTGAGTTGGCGAGGAGCCGTTCTGACGAAGTTAAAGCCAACACCCACCCTTAAGAGCAAAACGGAAAACTAAACAATGAAGAAATCCCCACCCTGATATAATGCAACGCAAAATGAGGAGGACCATATCCCCTTCCAAAATACCTTAACCTAAAACATGTCTTAAATTTATATCTGAATTGCCACACGACACGTGGCTAGGAAAAGCACTACGAGAGTCAAATTGAAAGTCTTTAAAATTAACAGTCTTAGCAAATCCAAAGTTTTGTCAGATACCCTGTTAGATAATTTGGTGCAATACTATACTGTTTTATGCCTCTCCCCAGGGAAGGGGTTTTCCACATTTCAAGTTCTGCGTGTGAGATTCAAGACGGCTGGATACCGACTGCTTATTGTTCGCTGAGGGCTTGCTTTCCAGGGAGAACGTGACCACCCCCTCTCCATTGCACAGTTTGGTCGTGCCAACCTAACTTGGGGGCGCAGACCACCATAACAACGACATAGTCCAAGAGAAATGTTGGTACCACAAGTGCTGCCATGACGCAAATCTTTAAGAGTTTACTCAGAAGTGCTCCGACGAAATGTTCCCAGGGTAGAAACTCAATCCTCTAATAGGGCTTAAAGGGGTTTCTAGGAAACTTTAGGCAAGTGCGCAGCAGTTCATTTCACAACAGCACTTCACAACAGCAGCGTAGAAATGTCAATCTTCCAGGGTATTAAGGTCAGCTCCTTCTCAGGCAACAAATGTAGGTTCAAGAGTTTTGGAAACCAATTAGCTGGTAGCAGGAGTGCTTGCGAAATACACCAGCTCCAGACTGTTGCGAAATAATTGCAGTCTTCATGTAACGATGTTAAAAGTCGTTACATTTCTTATAGCAAGATGTGTGTTTCCTTGGAAGTGTATATAATTATTCATAATGTTGAATTTTGGGCTTATGCCGTGTTTTGTTATACTAAAATTCGACGCGTTTCGAAAGAAACCATGTCTTTCATCGTCAGGAATAATCTGGAATACGACAATGTTGCTAAGAGAAAGCAACGAAGAACATATAGAAGGTGCCCAAAGATGGACGCCATTATAGCCCCATGTTAAGGACAACGGAAAGCAGCAGTGAAGTACTTTCTCAGGGTTCTGATAATAGGTAGCCAGGATTCACTGAGATTGTAGCCGGTGTCGCGGATGAAATTATCTGGGTGTTTACGTATTTCAACCGCCTCCCTGATGATTCTGGGACGATATTGCTTTATACGGGCAAGAACATCCACTCCTTGGAGCATGACATCATGGCCAGGTGTTAAAGCATGATCGGCAACAGCTGATTTATCAGGTTGAATGAGCCTGATACATCTATTATGTTCCTTAATGCGAGTGCATATTGTTCTCGAAGTCTGCCCGATGTAAACCTTGCCACAAGTACAGGGAACTCTGTAGATACCCGGTTGTTGCAATTTAGGCAAACTGTCCTTAGTTGGTCGCAGGAGTTGCCTAATCTTAACAGAAGTTCCAAATACAGTCCGTATGTTGTACCGACGTAGGATTTTAGCAATACGATCCGTAGTGTTATGTATGTACGGAAGGTAAGCAGTTCCTCTTACATCTCTTTTCTCAACTGACGTCCTATTATTATTTGTTGGTTTCAGAACCGTAGAAATCAAAGCCTTGCTATAACCGTTGCTCTCAAAGGTGGTTCGCAGGGTGTTAATTTCTTCTTGTAAAGAAGACACTTCACAAATCCTCCTAGCCCTGGTAGTTAGAGTTGTATGGATACCATGTTTCTGGGCATGGTGATGGTGAGAACTTGCGTGGAGATATCTATTGGTGTGTGTTGGCTTACGAAAAACGCTGTGTCCTAAAGATCCATCCTCTTTCTTGGTGACGAGAACGTCTAAAAAGGTATTTTGCCGTCAGATTCCTTTTCCATGGTGAAACAAATAGAAGGGTGCTGGAGATTAAGGTGATCCAGGAAATGGCTAAGATTTTCCTCACCTTCCGTCCAATCAACGAACGTGTCATCCACATAACGCCACCAGATCTTCGGTTTGAAAGGAGCTGACGACAAAGCTTTCTCTTCAAAGTTCTCCATGAAGAAATTAGCCACAACAGGAGAGAGAGGACTACCCATGGCCACACCATCAGTCTGCTCATAAAAATTCCCATTCCATAGAAAGTAGGAGGAGGTCATGCAGTGATAAAAAAAAAAGTCTTGTGATGTCTTCAGGAAAAAAGCCATTAATGAGAAACATAACACCATCAATAGGTACTCTCGTAAACAGAGACACCACGTCGAGACTCACTAGAATATCACCCGGCTGAAGTGTTATAGCTTTTAACTTTTCCACGAAGTGTGTGGACTCCTTAATGTACGAAGACGTGTTACCCAGAAGCGGCTGAAGTAGTCTACCTAAGTATTTGGAAAGGGCATATGTAGGAGAACCAATCGTACTAACAATAGGTCTAAGAGGAACATCTTCCTTATGTATTTTAGGAAGACCATAGAGTCTCGGAGGAATAGCATCCCCTGGAAGGAAAGTCTTCGCTGCATCCGCTGGAATAGATGATTGCTTGATCAATTTGACGGTGACATTTGAGTAGCGAGTAGTAGGATCACGACTATTAATCCTATATACAGGATCTGATAACAAAGACGAGATCTTGGAATCATAATCAACCTTATCCAATACCACTGTCGCGTTACCCTTGTCAGCGGGGAGAACGATAATATCAGAATTGTCCATTAGATCTTTAAGTGCCCGGCTTGGTTGTCGTAAATTTGTCCAGCAAGCCCCTAAGTGATACCCAACAGGCAGTTCTCGCTAAAGGTCTCAATTTCGCTGTAGCGCCTAGAAGAATTCCTATCGAAGAACTTATTACATCCGTAGAATCCTCGGTACATCACCTCACACCTGAAGAGGCCGAGGAAGCCAGGCAGGAATGTTCCCGAGTTCTCAAGACCGCTAAGCCACCTAACACCAACTTAAAACAAGGCGAAAGCCGGGCACTTAAAGATCTAAGGGACAATTCTGATATTATCGTTCTCCCCGCTGATAAGGGTAACGCGACAGTGGTATTGGATAAGGTTGATTATGATTCCAAGATCTCGTCTTTGTTATCAGATCCTGTATATAGGATTAATAGTCGTGATCCTACTACTCGCTACTCAAATGTCACCGTCAAATTGATCAAGCAATCATCTATTCCAGCGGATGCAGCGAAGACTCTCCTTCCAGGGGATGCTATTCCTCCGAGACTCTATGGTCTTCGTAAAATACGTAAGGAAGATGTTCCTCTTAGACCTATTGTTAGTACGATTGGTTCTCCTACATATGCCCTTTCCAAATACTTAGGTAGACTACTTCAGCCGCTTCTGGGTAACACGCCTTCGTACATTAAGGATTCCACACACTTCGTGGAAAAGTTAAAAGCTATAACACTTCAGCCGGGTGATATTCTAGTGAGTCTCGACGTGGTGTCTCTGTTAACGAGAGTACCTATTGATGGTGTTATGTTTCTCATTAATGGCTTTTTTCCTGAAGACATCACAAGACTTTTTTTTTATCACTGCATGACCTCCTCCTACTTTCTATGGAATGGGAATTTTTATGAGCAGACTGATGGTGTGGCCATGGGTAGTCCTCTCTCTCCTGTTGTGGCTAATTTCTTCATGGAGAACTTTGAAGAGAAAGCTTTGTCGTCGGCTCCTTTCAAACCGAGGATCTGGTGGCGTTATGTGGATGACACGTTCGTTGTTTGGACGGAAGGTGAGGAAAATCTTACCCATTTCCTGGATCACCTTAATCTCCAGCACCCTTATATTTGTTTCACCATGGAAAAGGAATCTGACGGCAAAATACCTTTTTTAGATGTTCTCTTCACCAAGAAAGAGGATGGATCTTTAGGACACAGCGTTTTTCGTAAGCAAACACACACCAATAAATATCTCCACGCAAGTTCTCACCATCACCCTGCCCAGAAACATGGTATCCTTACAACTCTAACTACCAGGGCTAGGAGGATTTGTGAAGTGTCTTCTTTACAAGAAGAAACTAACACCCTGCGAACCACCTTTGAGAGCAACGGTTATAGCAAGGCTTTGATTTCTACGGTTCTGAAACCAACAAATAATAATAGGACGTCAGTTGAGAAAAGAGATGTAAGAGGAACTGCTTACCTTCCGTACATACATAACACAACGGATCGTATTGCTAAAATCCTACGTCGGTACAACATACGGACTGTATTTGGAACTTCTCTTAAGATTAGGCAAATCCTGCGACCAACTAAGGACAGTTTGCCTAAATTGCAACAACCGGGTATCTACAGAGTTCCCTGTACTTGTGGCAAGGTTTACATCGGTCAGACTTCGAGAACAATATGCACTCGCATTAAGGAACATAATAGAAGTATCAGGCTCATTCAACCTGATAAATCAGCTGTTGCCGATCATGCTTTAACACCTGGCCATGATGTCATGCTCCAAGGAGTGGATGTTCTTGCCCGTATAAAGCAATATCGTCCCAGAATCATCAGGGAGGCGGTTGAAATACGTAAACACCCAGATAATACCGGGTGAGTTAGCCGAGGTCGTTGCGGCATGACTGTTGGCAGTCGCTCACATCCGGGAGGCGAGGAGGTTCGAATCCCCCCGCCGGCAACCTTGAAGATGGTCTTCTGTGGTTTCCCATCTTCCTTCCAGGCAAATGCCGGGGTTGGTCCCTAACTATAGGCCACAGCCGCTACCTTCCAACTCCTCGACCTTCCCATCCAACATTCCTCCCCAACGGTACTTGTAGCTCACCCATTGGGTGTCCGTCTCGAAGCAGCTACAGAACTGGCGAGCCGAACATGTCCTCGGACACTCCCGGCACTAAAAAGCCATACGCTAAAAAAAAAAGATAATTTCAACCGCGACACCGGCTACAATCTCAGTGAATCCTGGCTACCTATTATCAGAACCCTGAGAAAGTAATTCACTGCTGCTTTCCGTTGTCCCTAACATGGGGCTATAATGGCGTCCATCTTTGGGCACCTTCTATATGTTCTTCGTTGCTTTCTCTTAGCAACATTGTCGTATTCCAGATTATTCCTGACGATGAAAGACATGGTTTCTTTCGAAACGCGTCGAATTTTAGTATAATAAAACACGGCATAAGCCCAAAATTCAACATTATGAATAGTAACACGGGCCGTGAAAGTCTAAATGACAATGTATATAATTGTTGTTCAAGGCACAGTTATAATATTATAATCGTTATTGTTGGGCTGCATGTTCCCCCGCGTAGGAGTTGATCCCGGCGTCAGAGACAACAATGAAAGGGAAATGCTGGGTTGAAGACACCTGTCGCGCACTTGCTATTCGCGACACAGCTCTGGGGCTAATAAAGCCTATTCTAATCCCCACTAATTAATATTCCCTGGCCAGGCTATATTAGACAGGGACGTGTGATGATCGTAATCGAGCCCACAGATTGTATTGTAATTAGGAGGCTGGAGTCGACAAATATCCTCAACACCTTCCTAGAACCATCCTGGGCGGGCCACACTGATTGCCTTTCTTCACCCCTCATTAGCATTACAGGCAATTGTTAACGTCAGCGTATTCAGGAGCTTGGACATTGTGGTCATGAGTCCCTCGTACTCGTGTGTTGAATTTAGGAAGGCAACAAAGAAAACATCAGACGAGCAAACCTGTACATAAATCAGGCAAGAATAGAACGAGTCTCACATTACAATATTGCCTGGCTCCGTGGTTAAATGGTTAGGGCGCTAGGCTTTGGCCCGACGTGCCCCGGGTTCGATTCCCGGCTGGGTCATTAGGGATTTTAATGTCATGAAGTTAATTCCCGTGACTCGGCGACTGGGGGTATGAGACGTCTTTATCATCACTTCATCCTCATTACGACGCGCAGGTCGCCTACGGGAGTACACTAGAAAGACCAGCACTCGGCCTCTCAAGAGGCCACACGATCATTACATTACAATTACCTAGGAACTATCATCAATGAACAATGAACAACCCCACACAAGACACGGCACAAACCTAGAAAAATGGCTGAGTTTTAATTCACTGGCCGTGAAAGCTAATACACCATCTTTTTGGTAACCTTCATAGGGAGGTAATGGCTGCTTGAGCTTTTTTTTCTCACAGTAAAGAGGGGCAGGGTGCGCCTCATAAGAAGGGAGGTAGCGCGCAGTTCGCTACTCCTGTGTGGGTCAGAGCGGGGACACCAGGAGCCCGCTGATGAGTCATAACCTCACATTCACCACAAAAGTAAGACTCCTCAAATGTTATGTACACAGTGCTTCTGTATGGCGTAGAAACATGGACCTTGAAGATAGAAACCATTTCAAAACTCCACGCGTTTGAACTATGGTTAAACAGAAGGATTCTAAAGTACCATGGACTCATAAGACTACCAACCAAGAAGTATTACGAAGGTTGAATTGATCCCCAGAAATAGTCAATATTGTTAAATGCCGTAAGCTTCAATGCTTCAGTCACATAATGAAGAACAGAGACAGATACGAACTACTGCAATGTATTTTGCAAGGAAAAATAGAAGGAATACGAGCAAGGAAAGCATTTCCACGGAAAAGGAATCTGTTGACATCGAATATAGATTTAGGTGTTAGGATGTCATTTTTGAAAGCCTTTGTCTGGAGCGTGGCGCTCTATGGAAGTGAAACTTTGACTATTGGTGCAGCAAAAAAGAGGAGAATTGAAGCGTTTGAAATGTGGTGTTACAGGAGAATGATGAAGATCAGATGGGTAGACAGGGTTACAAACGAAGAGGTATTAAGGCTAGTGGGAGAGGAGAGATGTCTCTGTCGACTGCTAATGAAGAGAAGAGATAGGTTGGTAGGACACATATTACGACACCCAGGAATATCAAGCTAGTTATGGAAGGAAGGGTCGAGGACAAGAACTGGTACAGTAGGGGTAGGCCAAGGTTAGAATATGTTAAACAGATTGCCTCGGACGTAGAGTGTGGTAGCTATGTAGATATGAAACGATTAGCTCAGGGCAGGGAGGCATGGGGAGCTGCATCAAACCAGTCAAAAGACTGAAGACTCAAACAACAACGAGCCCCTGAACGAAGAAGAATTTCCTGGCTTGCCAACCACCGAGTATGGGTCGGTAAAACATCCACCCAATTGTTCCGGATAGCGACCAATAGACACCATAGCCAGAATGATCGCCAACGTTTGAAAATGTACCATCCCTGCATTTGCCTCAAATAGAAGTGAGGAAAGCAACTTAAAGCATAGCTGAAGTGGAAATGGAATTCATCTCTTCCTAGTCTTGCTTCACGAGGTTGGGTGTAATCCTTTCCACCCCTTGAATGAAATAACTTGGCAGGGCCGGAAATCGAACCCGGATTTCAGGCGTGACAGCCAAGAACGCTAGCCACTACACCACGAAGTCGAGGCGCTAACACACGAGTAAACTCTCACTTTAATGCCACTGCTGTGTGCTATATGTACAGTATAAGATGTAAATAATTAACGAGACTAAGTCCACGGAATTATACAGTATGATATAATACTAAACGGCACTTATGAATTTCAGTAAAAGTAATCTATATGTTATTTATTGAACATCTTGATTGACTCTGCCTTGTCTACCTACAAATGATTCAGTAAAACTTGAACATCCTGAAGCAATCCGCGACACACGAGTGCTTTGTGTAATGCCTACAATGTTAGGAGTTTAATCATTTCTTTGTCTTACTTGCCCTGGCACTGTTTATTGTAAATTAGACTGGCTGTGTGGCGCATTGGTAACGTTCTCGCCTGCTGTATAAGAGGTTGCAGGGTCGAATCCTGGCACAGTCAGCTGGCATTTTAGGGTGCGCAAATGCGAGAGAGCCGTGTCAGTGGATTTACTGGCACGTTAAAGATCCCCTTCGGGGCAAAATTCCGCCAACCCGGCGTCTCTAAAAGCCAAAGTACTCGTAGTTAGGGACGTAAATCGAATAGCATTGTTATTATTATTATTATTATTATTATTATTATTATTATTATTATTATTATTATTATATAGTTTAAATTAAAAAGGAAGCTTGTAGTTTTTCATAACTGTTAATCTCGCAGTCATGAGCCACGGGACGTCCGTTTTTACGTGGAATCCGAACCACAGGACGTGATATTTCACTAAGTAAATCTCACATGCATTGGCCGGGAATAGAACCCGGTCCGCTTTGGTGAGAGGCAAGCAGCTAGACCAATGCACCACCATGCTCCTAGTTTAAATTGATGTTTGATTATTTTTTGTTTTAAGGGGCAGATCAGTAGGTCATCTGCTCCTTCTGTTAACATTGAAAGAATTTAAAATATCTTACAACCGTAATTACAATAGTACACGAATAATACTCGGGGTCACATTTGGTCTGTTGCCTGTTGGCCATCACCAAGATAGGAGATTGAATCCCTTTAGTTTTCTTGTTCAACACTCTGGTAAAAGTGTACGAGCGTCATTTCATAAGTCATGGGAACATCAACCAATAAAGCAGTAGAAATACAAATTCACTAAATAAGTAGGAGACTTCTGTTACTTAGGAAGCAAAATAACCAGTGATGGACGAAGCAAAGAGGATATAAAAAGTAGGTTGGCTCAGGCAAGGAAAGCATTTCTACAGAAAAGGAATCTGTTGACATCGAATATAGATTTAGGTAATAGGAAGTCATTTTTGAAAGCCTTTGTCTGGAGCGTGGCGCTCTATGGAAGTGAAACTTGGACTGTAGGTGCAGCAGTAAAGAGGAGAATTGAAGCATTTGAAATGTGGTGTTACAGGAGAATGATGAAGATCAGATGGGTAGATAGGGTTACAAGTGAAGAGGTATTAAGACGAGTGGGAGAGGAGAGATGTTTCTGGCGACTGCTAATGAAGAGAAGAGATAGGTTAGAAGGTCACATACTAAGACACCCAGGAATAGCAAGCTTAGTTATGGAAGGAAGGGTCGAGGACAAGAACTGTAGGGGTAGACTAAGGTTAGAATATGTTAAACAGATTGCCTCGGATGTAGGGTGTGGTAGCTATGTAGAGATGAAATGATTAGCTCAGGACAGGGAGGCATCGAGAGCTGCATCAAACCAGTCAAAAAACTGAAGACTCAAACTACAACAACGACGTTTGATGATCTGCTTCACAATAGGGGTACCAAACTAGATCCGGATACAAAGAGCCAATGGGCAAGGGAAATTGATAGATGTTTAAATAGAAATCGTTGTTCTATTTTTCAAGATAATCCCCAAGGGCTTGCACATAATTATCTTTGCCAACAATGAGAAACGTCCTGAATACCATCGGCTGTGTGTACCTCCTCTCGTCGAAATGCTGTTACGATCTCCTCCTTGTCTGCAAAGTGCAAGCACACAGCGGCATAATGAGAACAATATCAGGCGAATAGAGAGGGTATTCGAAGATTTCCCACCCACCCTCACAGCTGACTGGAGATGCAGTGTGGACTGTTACAATACTATGGAGGATTATGACTTTTATCCCGAACTTTACGACACACAATGTACATCAGGAAAATCTGGTGTTCAACTTTACTTACAACCATCTTGTGCATGCTCCGCCAGGTTGGCGACCACGAGACCCCAGCGCAACCTGGTCTTGTGCCAGGCTCCTTTTTGCCTTCTTTCCTATCGACCGTTCTTGGTCAACCTTTGATTTCTACCGAACCATATGGTATTAGGATATCCGAGGACTAGAGAGTCCTTCATTTCCCGCCTTAATTGGCCCTTGTCTCATCTTTTCTGCTCCCTCATTCTGCGAGGGGTCAGACCTCTTCTGATTCATTTCATGGTATCTCCTGCCTTCTGCTCAAGGCCCTCTAGGAGGCAGGTTATGCGTAGCCCCAGCCTGGATAGTGCTACACCGTCCAGGGCTCACGGCTGGTGAGTACAAGAGTTGGCGACTCCGAGGGACTCCTGAACTGTGTCTGGATTTTTCCCTTTATCCATCGCCTTAAGGGCGGACCCTTTCCTCTTTGCCTTTCCAATCTGCCTTTCTTAGCTCTCCTCATTTCCGATTTCCTCAGTCCTATTTTTTTTGAAGGCTGTTAGCATTTCTTTTCCCTGTCTGGTGTTTTTTTCTTTCATGAGTGAGTTAGTTGTTAGTAGGTAATATAAGCCGAAGCTGGGGCAGGGGCTAATGGGCAAGATGGCCGCCGCGCGCAATCACTCTATGTTATTCTTATGGAGGGGTCAGTCAGAGCTGGGGCAGGGGCTAATGGGCAAGATGGCCGCCATGTCCTGAGACCATGGATGATGTCACAGGGGGAGTTCGGCCGTGTAGTTTCTAAATGGAATATTTATTATTATTATTATTATTATTATTAGGTAATTATTAATTGATCATGTATAATCAAGACCAGCCTTATATTGTCAACCACTTGGTGTAGTGACTAGCATTCTTGGAGGTCATTCCTGAGGTTCGAATCCTGGCTCTGCCAAGAAATTTAATTTCTGGTCTCAGGAGTGGAACGGAGTACACTCAGCCTTGTGAGGCAAACCTGACAGGAGCTGGCTTTTGATTCATACCTCAACAATTCTGCCTAACCCAACTTCACCTAACCTAACCTAACCTAACCTAACCTAACATAACCTAACTTGAAAGTGAGAGCAAAAATGTAAGAGCAAATGTAAGAGCACACATAATAAACTAAGTTATAACCTAACCTAATTTCACTTAACCTAACCTCACCTAACCTATCCTAACCTAACCTAACGTAACCTACCTAATTTAAAATTGCAAGCAAAAAAAATTAGCAAAAAGTATGAGAAAAAAAGTGAGAGCAAATGTAAGAGCATAAATAATAAACTTAGTTATAACCTAACCACACCTAACCAAACCTAACCTAACCTAACATAACCAAACTTCAAAGTGAGAGCAAAAATGTAAGAGCAAATAAGAGAGCACAAATAATAAACTTATTTATAACCTAACCTAACCTAACCTAACATAACCAAACTTCAAAGTGAGAGCAAAAATGTAAGAGCAAATAAGAGAGCACAAATAATAAACTTAGTTATAACCTAACCTAACCTAACCCACAGAAACCTCATTTAAAGATTTTAGATTTTATATTTTAACATTTTAGATTTTTGATTTTTTTCATTTTACATTTTTTAGATTTTACATTTCACATTTTTGATTTTTTGTATTTTAGATGATAGTTTTTTTTTTAGATTTTACATTTTAAATTTAAGATTTTTTTGATTTTAGATTTTACATTTTCCGAAAAGAGTAAACTACAAGGCTACATACCTAACCTCACCAAACCTAACTTTACCAAACCTAACTTAAGCTAATCCAAAGGCTAATGCACATACACAAAGTATATAAGGGTACAAGCAACTATCCTTATGCTAGTTTTATAGGTTACTGTACAACATGATAACTACCCCAACCGTTTTTTTTTCATTTTTTTGTTTACACATATGAAAATTTTCCAATTTTCCATTTTCAGTTTTTTTTAATGTTAGTTTTAAGTTTTTTCAATTTCATAACAAGGAAACATGGATTTTGCATTATGTTGTTTACACATTTACCAATTCACAATTTCCCATTTACAGTTCTTAAAATGTCAGTTTAAAGTTTTTCAATTTCATGATATAGAAACATGGATTTCCCAATTTGTTGTTTACACATTTGTCAATTTACCAAATTTCAATTTACAGTTTTTAAAATTTCAGTTTAATGTTTTTTTTCTATTTTGTCAATATGGAAACATGGATTTTCCAATTTGTGTTTTACATGTTCATTTTGCATTAGGAGTGGAGAGAGGTGGGTAGTAATTAAAAAATGTACAAGCAGTGTCCATACTATATTTTTTATTTTAAATACATGTACACTATTTACACATAACACATTTTATATATATTCTTTTATGTTATAAATTGTACAGTTGTTTTTATTTTGTTTTCTATTTTATTTATTTTTTGATTATGAATACTAGTTTTTTTAATTTTTGTAGTGCTATTGTTTTATTTCCTAAATTGTTTTGTTTTATGTATTTGCTAGTTGCAGGCAGAAGATTTTGATATTCATAACTTAACTCTTTAAGCATAGTCAATGATTGAGTAATGACCATAGGCATGTGTACCTATACCATCAGCATCAATCACTCTTTTATCATCACCAGGACACAAAGCAATTTTGTTTAGTCTTATAGATGATATGTCATGTTGTTTAGAAGCGATAATGTTCATGGGTATTCTTTTTACATTGTTTTTCATGACACAATCCTTATAATCTTGAAAGCTTACACAATTTTTGACAACACCTCTGCTAATACCTTTAATCTTTTTGATTTCTTTACCATTTATGTCTAAAGCGTACATTTTAGCTCTAAGTCCAACAAATGCTTTTATAATTTGTCCACAAGCCTCGTCTTTAAATTTCCCCAACGTTTTCTTGTTTGATGTAGAGTAACATATGTGATTAGTAGGATAATCTGATGTGTCCAGGTGTTCTAGGAAATCCAACTTGTCTTGATATACATCTTGGGTGTTAACCAAATAAATGAACGAGTCGGTATCCATATACATGAGTTTAAGATTGTTCATTCCATAATAGGGTAGCAGGACATCATAGTGGTGGGAATACATGAGAGTTTTTGAAATATCCAGTATACACATTCCAATATATATAGGCTTATTGAATACAATGTTACGTTTAGCCATGTGGAAAGCAGCTAGGTTAGGACCATAAATAGTTCTGTCAATAAATGTCGGCTTTGCTATTAGCTTTTCTGCCTTTTTGCTGTCAGTCACAAGACGTATGTCTATTCTTTTACGGATATTTTCCATTGTTTTTCCAAAAATGGCATTGTTGAATAATTTGTACAGATTTTTCTCAAACTCATTTTTGGCTTGTTTTCGAAGGTTGTTATTAAAATCAACGTATGCCTTTAACCAAGGTCTTTGCTTAAACTTTAACACACGATGAATTTTTATCAATTTTATTCCATGATCTAAAGCCTGTTTTAATGCCATGTAGTGAACAACATATCGCCTTCGATTTCCAAGATGAGGAATTAGTTTTTTCAGATACGAATCCTTAGGTTGTGTACACTCTGGTAGGAAAGGTAAATCGTTGTGTAGATCATGAAGGTCAGATGGGTAATCAACATCAACGTCTAGAATGTATCCCACAGGATCGTCTTTCTTCAGTTTTTCTAGATCAGCGGTATCTGGAGAAACCCACTGAAATCCGCCATAAGGAAGAGAGTGACACATAGCCCACCCGTATTGGTTGTTGGCATCATCATAGGTTATAAACTGTGATGGTTTCTCAGAATCATAGGTTTCCATGTATTTATTGTTAGCTTCAGCATACCGATGAGACACCTGGCATATGCCTCCACGTATTCCAGACTCGATTAAAAGAATCTGATCGTAATCCTGTAGCAATTCCAGTTCAATGCCTGTGTAAAGGAGCATTGCCTCAAAACTTAAACCAGGCGAAGTGAAAAAGTGTGCAGCATCCACTCGGTGTGTTTCTAGTGTTTTGTTTCTAAACGTTTCAAAGCTGTCTGCAAGAAGGAGTACATCTGAAGTTAGGTAGAGGTCACTATATTCCCCTAGAGTTTTAATGTTGAACTGATTCCACACATTTTTAGCATGTTCATAGTCTTTTTGACTAACATTTTCTTGACTTAATTTGTTAAAGAATACCTCTTTTGGAGGTAAACACGTTTCACTTAACTTTTCCCATGAGTCAATGTAGTCATAACAAAATACCCCTTTACGAGTCATGAGCATTGCATTTTCTTTTCCAAAGTACTTGTCTGTTTCAGGGTATGATGTTAAGTTGGAAACTAAGTTTTCCAAACTACTCGGCATTAACCGAAACGTATCCACAAATCTAAGCTTAACATTTCCTACATATTTGGTAAAGGAAATGTACTTTTCTTTGGAGTTAGCGATAACATCCACTCTCTCAGTAGTACACCCCAATTGCTTTACAATGAAATTTGCGTCGTAGCCACTCATATTATGTAGAAACACAGGAACGGGGTTTCGTGTTTTACACCTCAAATTACAGTTATTGTGAGCACTTCCACGGTATTCCCCTGTAATATGACAATGGTCTCGAACTTTCCAGTCCTCTTTGGTAAATGGTTTATGACACAAATAACAGGTTTCAGAAGATTGGAACTCTGCTTCTTGATGCTCAGTTAAAGCTTTTGAAACATTTAAGCTGTAAAGGCGATCAATTTCATTTGCTATTGAGATCAAACAGTCCATAAACTTTTCTGCAGCGTCAGGTCCACGATAAATAATAGGTTGGCTCGGAAGGTTTGTCTTTATGTGTTCCACAGCAGGTGAGGGTTTAACATATATACCAAAGCTCATAGGAACATGACTCTGGTATGGCACTGTATAACTTGCCTCAGGATTAGGTAGACATGTTTGATAGGGTAACAGTATACTTTCAAAATCAGCATAGATAACGTAAGGTATTCTCAGCATTTTTTCCACATTTACGAATTTGACAATGGGGTTTTTAATAGGCATTTCAACCCTAGCAATGTCATGCTGGACACACAAAGCTCTATGTTCTTTTAATTTTTCCATTCCTTGTTGCCCATATTGATTATCAAAGTGAGTAAAACACCGTTTACACGTATATATCTTATGCCCATGGCGGGTAATCTGATGTCCTACTAGTTTATCAAAATCTTTGATAAAGACGTAGTGGTTCTGGCCGGATGAAGAACTTAGCAGAAGGAGGTCGCGATGGTCTTGCAGCTCTTGATCCACAACCTTTAGAGGGAACAATTTGTTGTCTTGTTCCAATCCAAATACATTAATGGATATATCGTTGGCTTTTTCAAATTTGGGAATGTCAGCTAGCGATGTAGGAAATGATATTACTGAAAAATCATACTTGTTTTCCAGATCCTTGTATTTACTAACGCGTTTAGCATCAGTTTTAACCAGTTTTGCTAAAATGGCATACATAAAACACCTCTCGTCCTTAAAGTTTTGAGGATTAATGCAGGCTTTTCTTGCTTGTATAGCTGCTGGTAATGGAATATATGTGCTACCACGCAAGGGATTGTACTTATTTATTTTCAATCGTACTCCTTCCACTGCTAACAAAGCCCAATTACTGCCTTTTAGCTCAGATTCTTCCATTTCCGTAGTTAACTTTGTAAATTGTGTTTCCAAGAAACTACTTAAGTCCGTTTCCAAAAATAGGGCCTGATTTCGTGTTTTAAAAGCACGATCTGTAATTTCATTGGTAGATGTATGAATGAATCTACATTCAGCCACAAGATTAACTTTTATCGACTTGTGCATTGCTAGTTCTTTCTGCATAGCTTGTATTATTTGCTGTTTGGACTCTTTAAGGTATGAATTTAAATCCCTACACGTATCACAACGAATGAAATAGGATTTAAGTCGACCTTCAAAAGATGTCTCATATTCAATAAGTCCACTTTCGTCAGGGACCAATGACAGTAGGTAATGTTTTGTAGGCTCTGCTTTTTGTCTTTTAGCTGCCGACACAACATTACAACATTCTTCATGCCGACGTCCATTGTACACATTGTTGAATGTACTACCACAGGTCTTGCACTCATGGAATTCACCACACGATACTTCATGTCGCTTCCTATGATAGTCTCGAAGAAAAGTCTTCCCACACTCTTTACACATATAGCTAGGAATGGCTTCTTCCATTATGAATGTTGATTTCTGCAAACAGCTGCTTACTGCGTATCACAAGGCTAGAGGTTGGTCAGTGAGACGGTCTTTCACGATGTGAACACCGTGAGAGGTAGTAGTCAACTGGTGATATTCTTGTGAAGGGTCCTCTAATATACCCCTAGTCTAGACCAACAGCTCTTTACAGCGTATGACAAGGCTGTATACTGGACAGTGAGACGGTCTTTCACGATGTGAACACTGTAACAAGTAGTAGTCAACTGATTATATACTTGCTAAGGGTTCTCTAATATACAATAGTCGAGACCAACAGCTACTTACTGAGTAGTACAAGGCTGTACAATAGTTGTTTTGACAGTCTTTCACGATGTGGTCACTGTGAATGGTAGTAGTCAACTGATGATATTCTTGATAAGGGTCCTCTAATGTACCCTGGTTAAGGGTAACAGCTGCTCACTGCTTATGACAAGGCTAAAGACTGGTTGCTTCAACGGTCTTTCACAATGTAAACACTGTGACAGGTAGTAGTCAACTGAAAATATTCTTATGGCCTACTCAAGGTTATCAGGTACTTACTGCATATCAAAAGGCTGTACACTCATGTGTGTTAGGCACTCTTTCTTGCTAAGGACCCCAATATTCCCTACACAAGGCTATACATGTTAGTTCTAAACACTTAGTGGTTAATTGTATATTCAATTTTTGTACAAAGCATATACGAGCACGTTTTTATGAGGTAAAACTTTACCAAATAGTCAAATGCGACACGCAAAGTATGTTGCCGCTATCTAGCGGTGACTATGAGAACTACTTGACCGACCAGCATTCTACCTAGCGCTTCATTTCAATACTCGCTCACTGAACGAACAGCATACTATCTAGCGGTCAATATCAATACTCACTCAACTACCAGCCTGCTACCTATCGGTCAATATAACAACTCACTCAACTACCAACATGCTACATGGCTTTTTTGGTCAGTTTTTTGTTGGCTTTTTTTTGGTCAGTTTCTGTTGGCTTATGTTGGCTTTTATTGGCTTTTGATGGCTTTTGTTGGCTTTTGTTGGCTTTTTGTTGGCTTTTGTTGGCTTTTGTATTAGCTCTTTTATATTTGCTCTTGTTTGTTGGGGCTTATTTGGTCTTGGAAAGTATGTCAGTCCTTTTTTTATGGCTGTAAAATGCTTACAGCCATGTTTGTAAGCAGCAACAACAACAACAACACACAAAATTCCAAAAAATATCGAAAGTACTCTAAGTTTTATCAATGACTCTCAACTCTTACACTTACCTCTATCCCATGCCTAGTCAAAAATTAGTGTATTTTTCAAATTTTTCAAAAAATATTTGGAAAGTAAGCTGTATCATTAAACTAAAAATCCTGAAAAGACATATGTTAACTCCAACACCTACTTCTATACCCCTCTCAGTCCAAAAATAGTGTATTTTTCAAATTTTCCAAAACATATTTCCAAATTGGGTTATATTTCCGAAATTTAAAAGTTTACAAAAACGTTTGTTTGACATAAACGAATGGCCTTTGTCCCCTCTACCGTCGTACCAAGTCCCAGGTCTCTAGGACAACAAACATAAAAAATTGAAAATGGGCTTATATTTCCAAAATTAGGAATTTTACAAAAACGTTTGTCTGACGTAAATCAGTGGTCATTACCCCCTCTATCCCCCACACTAAGTCTCATGTCTCTAGAACAACAAAAATAAATTTTTGAAAATGGGCTTATATTTCCAAAATTAGGAATTTTACAAAAACGTTTGTCTGACGTAAATCAGTGGTCATTACCCCCTCTATCCCCATACCATGTCTCAGGTCTCTAGGTCAACAAAAATAAAATTTTGAAAATGGGCTATATTTCCAAAATTAGGAATTCTACAAAAAAGTTTGTCTAACGTAAATCAATGGTCTTTACCCCCTCTATTCCCATACCAAGTCTCAGGTCTCTAGGTCAACAAAAATAAAATTTTGAAAAAATGGTCACTATTTTGGAAACTAGGAATTCTACGAAAAAGTTTGTTTAACATAAATGAAAGGTCTCTATCCCCTCTACCTGTAAACCAAGTCCCAGGTCTGTAGGACAAAAATGAAAAAAGTTCAACTGGGAAAGTAGGCGATTTTTCATAAAACCAAACATTCTAAAAAGTGTTCTATGGGTATAAAAGAATGGTCTCTATGTCCTTTATTTTTTATAATAAAACTTTTTTATTTTTTGAGTTTTTTTGAAAAAAGTTCAATTTTGAAATTTTTATATTTTGGAAACTAACAAGTTTACAAAAATGTTTGTTTGACATAAATAAATGGCCCTGACCCCCTCTACCAACAAAATAAATTTCAAGTCGCTAGGACTAAAACTGTACAGTAGTGGAGTAGTGAGAGTTCTAACCCACCCATTTTACATGCCACAGGCTTAGTAGTGGGGCAAGGAGGGTTCTGGAGTGCTGGTCGGTCAAGTAGTTCTCATAGTCACCGCTAGATAGCGGCAACATACTTTGCGTGTCGCATTTGACTATTTGGTAAAGTTTTACCTCATAAAAACGTGCTCGTATATGCTTTGTACAAAAATTGAATATACAATTAACCACTAAGTGTTTAGAACTAACATGTATAGCCTTGTGTAGGGAATATTGGGGTCCTTAGCAAGAAAGAGTGCCTAACACACATGAGTGTACAGCCTTTTGATATGCAGTAAGTACCTGATAACCTTGAGTAGGCCATAAGAATATTTTCAGTTGACTACTACCTGTCACAGTGTTTACATTGTGAAAGACCGTTGAAGCAACCAGTCTTTAGCCTTGCCATAAGCAGTGAGCAGCTGTTACCCTTAACCAGGGTACATTAGAGGACCCTTATCAAGAATATCATCAGTTGACTACTACCATTCACAGTGACCACATCGTGAAAGACTGTCAAAACAACTATTGTACAGCCTTGTACTACTCAGTAAGTAGCTGTTGGTCTCGACTATTGTATATTAGAGAACCCTTAGCAAGTATATAATCAGTTGACTACTACTTGTTACAGTGTTCACATCGTGAAAGACCGTCTCACTGTCCAGTATACAGCCTTGTCATACGCTGTAAAGAGCTGTTGGTCTAGACTAGGGGTATATTAGAGGACCCTTCACAAGAATATCACCAGTTGACTACTACCTCTCACGGTGTTCACATCGTGAAAGACCGTCTCACTGACCAACCTCTAGCCTTGTGATACGCAGTAAGCAGCTGTTTGCAGAAATCAACATTCATAATGGAAGAAGCCATTCCTAGCTATATGTGTAAAGAGTGTGGGAAGACTTTTCTTCGAGACTATCATAGGAAGCGACATGAAGTATCGTGTGGTGAATTCCATGAGTGCAAGACCTGTGGTAGTACATTCAACAATGTGTACAATGGACGTCGGCATGAAGAATGTTGTAATGTTGTGTCGGCAGCTAAAAGACAAAAAGCAGAGCCTACAAAACATTACCTACTGTCATTGGTCCCTGACGAAAGTGGACTTATTGAATATGAGACATCTTTTGAAGGTCGACTTAAATCCTATTTCATTCGTTGTGATACGTGTAGGGATTTAAATTCATACCTTAAAGAGTCCAAACAGCAAATAATACAAGCTATGCAGAAAGAACTAGCAATGCACAAGTCGATAAAAGTTAATCTTGTGGCTGAATGTAGATTCATTCATACATCTACCAATGAAATTACAGATCGTGCTTTTAAAACACGAAATCAGGCCCTATTTTTGGAAACGGACTTAAGTAGTTTCTTGGAAACACAATTTACAAAGTTAACTACGGAAATGGAAGAATCTGAGCTAAAAGGCAGTAATTGGGCTTTGTTAGCAGTGGAAGGAGTACGATTGAAAATAAATAAGTACAATCCCTTGCGTGGTAGCACATATATTCCATTACCAGCAGCTATACAAGCAAGAAAAGCCTGCATTAATCCTCAAAACTTTAAGGACGAGAGGTGTTTTATGTATGCCATTTTAGCAAAACTGGTTAAAACTGATGCTAAACGCGTTAGTAAATACAAGGATCTGGAAAACAAGTATGATTTTTCAGTAATATCATTTCCTACATCGCTAGCTGACATTCCCAAATTTGAAAAAGCCAACGATATATCCATTAATGTATTTGGATTGGAACAAGACAACAAATTGTTCCCTCTAAAGGTTGTGGATCAAGAGCTGCAAGACCATCGCGACCTCCTTCTGCTAAGTTCTTCATCCGGCCAGAACCACTACGTCTTTATCAAAGATTTTGATAAACTAGTAGGACATCAGATTACCCGCCATGGACATAAGATATATACGTGTAAACGGTGTTTTACTCACTTTGATAATCAATATGGGCAACAAGGAATGGAAAAATTAAAAGAACATAGAGCTTTGTGTGTCCAGCATGACATTGCTAGGGTTGAAATGCCTATTAAAAACCCCATTGTCAAATTCGTAAATGTGGAAAAAATGCTGAGAATACCTGACGTTATCTATGCTGATTTTGAAAGTATACTGTTACCCTATCAAACATGTCTACCTAATCCTGAGGCAAGTTATACAGTGCCATACCAGAGTCATGTTCCTATGAGCTTTGGTATATATGTTAAACCCTCACCTGCTGTGGAACACATAAAGACAAACCTTCCGAGCCAACCTATTATTTATCGTGGACCTGACGCTGCAGAAAAGTTTATGGACTGTTTGATCTCAATAGCAAATGAAATTGATCGCCTTTACAGCTTAAATGTTTCAAAAGCTTTAACTGAGCATCAAGAAGCAGAGTTCCAATCTTCTGAAACCTGTTATTTGTGTCATAAACCATTTACCAAAGAGGACTGGAAAGTTCGAGACCATTGTCATATTACAGGGGAATACCGTGGAAGTGCTCACAATAACTGTAATTTGAGGTGTAAAACACGAAACCCCGTTCCTGTGTTTCTACATAATATGAGTGGCTACGACGCAAATTTCATTGTAAAGCAATTGGGGTGTACTACTGAGAGAGTGGATGTTATCGCTAACTCCAAAGAAAAGTACATTTCCTTTACCAAATATGTAGGAAATGTTAAGCTTAGATTTGTGGATACGTTTCGGTTAATGCCGAGTAGTTTGGAAAACTTAGTTTCCAACTTAACATCATACCCTGAAACAGACAAGTACTTTGGAAAAGAAAATGCAATGCTCATGACTCGTAAAGGGGTATTTTGTTATGACTACATTGACTCATGGGAAAAGTTAAGTGAAACGTGTTTACCTCCAAAAGAGGTATTCTTTAACAAATTAAGTCAAGAAAATGTTAGTCAAAAAGACTATGAACATGCTAAAAATGTGTGGAATCAGTTCAACATTAAAACTCTAGGGGAATATAGTGACCTCTACCTAACTTCAGATGTACTCCTTCTTGCAGACAGCTTTGAAACGTTTAGAAACAAAACACTAGAAACACACCGAGTGGATGCTGCACACTTTTTCACTTCGCCTGGTTTAAGTTTTGAGGCAATGCTCCTTTACACAGGCATTGAACTGGAATTGCTACAGGATTACGATCAGATTCTTTTAATCGAGTCTGGAATACGTGGAGGCATATGCCAGGTGTCTCATCGGTATGCTGAAGCTAACAATAAATACATGGAAACCTATGATTCTGAGAAACCATCACAGTTTATAACCTATGATGATGCCAACAACCAATACGGGTGGGCTATGTGTCACTCTCTTCCTTATGGCGGATTTCAGTGGGTTTCTCCAGATACCGTTGATCTAGAAAAACTGAAGAAAGACGATCCTGTGGGATACATTCTAGACGTTGATGTTGATTACCCATCTGACCTTCATGATCTACACAACGATTTACCTTTCCTACCAGAGTGTACACAACCTAAGGATTCGTCTCTGAAAAAACTAATTCCTCATCTTGGAAATCGAAGGCGATATGTTGTTCACTACATGGCATTAAAACAGGCTTTAGATCATGGAATAAAATTGATAAAAATTCATCGTGTGTTAAAGTTTAAGCAAAGACCTTGGTTAAAGGCATACGTTGATTTTAATAACAACCTTCGAAAACAAGCCAAAAATGAGTTTGAGAAAAATCTGTACAAATTATTCAACAATGCCATTTTTGGAAAAACAATGGAAAATATCCGTAAAAGAATAGACATACGTCTTGTGACTGACAGCAAAAAGGCAGAAAAGCTAATAGCAAAGCCGACATTTATTGACAGAACTATTTATGGTCCTAACCTAGCTGCTTTCCACATGGCTAAACGTAACATTGTATTCAATAAGCCTATATATATTGGAATGTGTATACTGGATATTTCAAAAACTCTCATGTATTCCCACCACTATGATGTCCTGCTACCCTATTATGGCATGGACAATCTTAAACTCATGTATATGGATACCGACTCGTTCATTTATTTGGTTAACACCCAAGATGTATATCAAGACAAGTTGGATTTCCTAGAACACCTGGACACATCAGATTATCCTACTAATCACATATGTTACTCTACATCAAACAAGAAAACGTTGGGGAAATTTAAAGACGAGGCTTGTGGACAAATTATAAAAGCATTTATTGGACTTAGAGCTAAAATGTACGCTTTAGACATAAATGGTAAAGAAATCAAAAAGATTAAAGGTATTAGCAGAGGTGTTGTCAAAAATTGTGTAAGCTTTCAAGATTATAAGGATTGTGTCATGAAAAACAATGTAAAAAGAATACCCATGAACATTATCGCTTCTAAACAACATGACATATCATCTATAAGACTAAACAAAATTGCTTTGTGTCCTGGTGATGATAAAAGAGTGATTGATGCTGATGGTATAGGTACACATGCCTATGGTCATTACTCAATCATTGACTATGCTTAAAGAGTTAAGTTATGAATATCAAAATCTTCTGCCTGCAACTAGCAAATACATAAAACAAAACAATTTAGGAAATAAAACAATAGCACTACAAAAATTAAAAAAACTAGTATTCATAATCAAAAAATAAATAAAATAGAAAACAAAATAAAAACAACTGTACAATTTATAACAAAAAAGAATATATATAAAATGTGTTATGTGTAAATAGTGTACATGTATTTAAAATAAAAAATATAGTATGGACACTGCTTGTACATTTTTTAATTACTACCCACCTCTCTCCACTCCTAATGCAAAATGAACATGTAAAACACAAATTGGAAAATCCATGTTTCCATATTGACAAAATAGAAAAAAAACATTAAACTGAAATTTTAAAAACTGTAAATTGAAATTTGGTAAATTGACAAATGTGTAAACAACAAATTGGGAAATCCATGTTTCTATATCATGAAATTGAAAAACTTTAAACTGACATTTTAAGAACTGTAAATGGGAAATTGTGAATTGGTAAATGTGTAAACAACATAATGCAAAATCCATGTTTCCTTGTTATGAAATTGAAAAAACTTAAAACTAACATTAAAAAAAACTGAAAATGGAAAATTGGAAAATTTTCATATGTGTAAACAAAAAAATGAAAAAAAACGGTTATCATGTTGTACAGTAACCTATAAAACTAGCATAAGGATAGTTGCTTGTACCCTTATATACTTTGTGTATGTGCATTAGCCTTTGGATTAGCTTAAGTTAGGTTTGGTAAAGTTAGGTTTGGTGAGGTTAGGTATGTAGCCTTGTAGTTTACTCTTTTCGGAAAATGTAAAATCTAAAATCAAAAAAATCTTAAATTTAAAATGTAAAATCTAAAAAAAAAACTATCATCTAAAATACAAAAAATCAAAAATGTGAAATGTAAAATCTAAAAAATGTAAAATGAAAAAAATCAAAAATCTAAAATGTTAAAATATAAAATCTAAAATCTTTAAATGAGGTTTCTGTGGGTTAGGTTAGGTTAGGTTATAACTAAGTTTATTATTTGTGCTCTCTTATTTGCTCTTACATTTTTGCTCTCACTTTGAAGTTTGGTTATGTTATGTTAGGTTAGGTTAGGTTAGGTTATAAATAAGTTTATTATTTGTGCTCTCTTATTTGCTCTTACATTTTTGCTCTCACTTTGAAGTTTGGTTATGTTAGGTTAGGTTAGGTTTGGTTAGGTGTGGTTAGGTTATAACTAAGTTTATTATTTATGCTCTTACATTTGCTCTCACTTTTTTTCTCATACTTTTTGCTAATTTTTTTTGCTTGCAATTTTAAATTAGGTAGGTTACGTTAGGTTAGGTTAGGATAGGTTAGGTGAGGTTAGGTTAAGTGAAATTAGGTTAGGTTATAACTTAGTTTATTATGTGTGCTCTTACATTTGCTCTTACATTTTTGCTCTCACTTTCAAGTTAGGTTATGTTAGGTTAGGTTAGGTTAGGTTAGGTTAGGTGAAGTTGGGTTAGGCAGAATTGTTGAGGTATGAATCAAAAGCCAGCTCCTGTCAGTTTTGCCTCACAAGGCTGAGTGTACTCCGTTCCACTCCTGAGACCAGAAATTAAATTTCTTGGCAGAGCCAGGATTCGAACCTCAGGAATGACCTCCAAGAATGCTAGTCACTACACCAAGTGGTTGACAATATAAGGCTGGTCTTGATTATACATGATCAATTAATAATTACCTAATAATAATAATAATAATAAATATTCCATTTAGAAACTACACGGCCGAACTCCCCCTGTGACATCATCCATGGTCTCAGGACATGGCGGCCATCTTGCCCATTAGCCCCTGCCCCAGCTCTGACTGACCCCTCCATAAGAATAACATAGAGTGATTGCGCGCGGCGGCCATCTTGCCCATTAGCCCCTGCCCCAGCTTCGGCTTATATTACCTACTGTTGTTCAGTCTGAAGAATGTTTTAGTTCTTGGTTTCATGTGAACATCTTTCATTTTCTTTTTCACACAAACCATTAGGGACCAATAACCTCGATGCTAGGTCCCTTAAAAAAACAATTATCATTATTATCTTTTGCGTGTTCAATCAAGTGGCCCCTAGGGCTGATACTTTAAGTCGATAAGTTATCGAATAATCGATTAAATAAAGCAGAAAAAGATTAATATATAAAAATAACGATTAATTGATTGCGCGTTTAACCAATGTACTTCGCTCTCACAGAAGCAAACAGACTTTTAGTTAATTACAATATATTGTATCAAATATTTTTAGCCTATTTTCATTTATGAAAAACTACGCTTATGAGATCACCTTTTGTCCGTGTGTCTGTCTGTGTGTGCGCGCGTGTGTGTGTGATGGTGTGTGTCCCCCCGCCTAATAATTTCTAAATGGCTAGACCGATTTCAATAAAACTCGGTAAGTTAATAGCACTATTCCGGGCGACCCCGGTTGTGCCCTTCAAATGTTGTTACCTCTCACTAATCCAACATGGCGGCTGTGCGAAATAGATATATAGATTTAGATAGATAGATTTATTTTGACTGGCAAGATTAGGGCCATTGGGCCCTCTCTTCCATCTAACCAGCATATATATTTCACCAGCATTCAATATCTCCGAAACTATTACCGATATCACCCTGGAATATTTTACGGTGATAAAGGGCACTACTGGAAGTTCATCTATACGACTTTCAAAAACCGGATAACAACAAAACGAATATGGCGGCCAAGCGAAATAGAAAATTTTTAATATACCTTTCCCGCGATTTAATGATCCAAACGCAATGAAACTTGGTACAGCAAATGTTTATACACATTGTAATGCATTGGTATCTAATTTAGTTCAAATGTTTATATAACCTCAAGATGGCGGCTGTGCGAATTTTAAAATTAAGTTTTTATTTCTTGTGTCGTAGACATGCGATCGAAGTGAAAGTTTGAATAATGAGCCTATGCAATAATTTTCCTTGAATGGTACACGACTCTATGGCCTATACATATAACAATCCAACATGGCGACCATCCGATATATTTAGATGGATCTCGATATCTACGAATCAATTACAGCAATCAAACTGAACTTTTTTAATATTCATAGGGGCTATAAACAAAAGTTCACTTATACGACTTTCAATAACCTGGTGATCACAAATCCAACATGGCGGTGACGCGAAGTATAAATATTCACATGGTCGTTTCTCGCAATTTAACCATCCGAGTGCAGTCACACTTGCTACAGTAAATCCTTATACAAATGTTAATCCACTGGCATCTAATTTTTTCAATTGTTTCCATAACCACAAGGTGGCAGCTGTGCGAAATTTTAAAATCTCGTTTTTACTTCTTGTGTCCTAATCATGCGATTGAAGTTTGAATACTACACGTACACAATAATCTCTTTGTAACAGTACTTAACTCTAAGACCTACATATATAAATATCCAACATGGCGATCATCCGCAATATTTAGTCGGTTCTCAATATCTACGAATCTATTACAGCAATCAAACTGAAATTTTGTATGTTGATAGTGACAATTAACATAAGTAGGATATATGAAAATAGGCTGTATAGTTCTTCACGGAACTACTTGGAATATAATGCACTTTCTTTGCGAAAAATAGGATAAAACAAGGTAAAAAACACGTTTCTGTCCTAAATTGTAAACATTGAACAAGAATTCAAAATGTTTACTGAAAATACTGCGTTTTCTTGTTTCGAAACTCTTCCCAATTTGATTGCTGTTTGTCCTTCCACTGTCACTGGTTATTGTTAACATAAACAAGGAAGCACTCTTTGTATATTTAGGCTAAAAGTAACTTTTATACACTTCTATACAACATTCCGAAAATAAGCGGAACTCAACTTAAGGTATTCATTAGTCATTTTCAAGAAAATTTTCGATGTTTATTTATTGTCTCATTCGATAGTATGTCCTCTCTAGATTCCAGAAATATATAGTTTATACTAGTTTTATTGTTGTTTAGCTTATTTATATTCACTTTAATGATCGGTGTACACGCTTTTCAGCAACTTTCACTTTGACGCAAAGGTGCAGCAGATAAAGCACACATTAATCTGGCTTTGAAACAGTCTACTCCAGAAGTAAAACAATGTAGGAGATACTCATGGGTCGAAGAATGCAGAAGATTGACCTAAAATCCAAAGAAAATACAGTTTTTAGGAGTTGAAAAGTAAGACCCTTTACTCTAAATGTGTACCTCAACTTTAAGTTACGTTTTCTGTTTTTTTCAATATTTGTCTTGACTTGGGCAGTTAAAGTGTCCACTTAGAATGCCGATATTAGTTTCATTTAAAAACTAAAATATAGATAAATAATGCAGCTATGTTGTAAAGCAGAATGAAGCTGTTAAATTGAAATTAGGGGTCGCGCCCCCCACAATTAATTTATTGTTTCAATACAAATAACGTAAATTGTAAAACAAAGCTAATATATTTGCCTCAATCAATGATACAAAACCGATTCTGCTATACAACATTCTGAGCATACAGCAGATCAATTTGCGACAACAATGACTCAATTAAGTTGAAAAAGAGCAAAGACATCGCGTCCTAAAAATGCACGTTATTTTTGTGATGAATCTTTGAAAAATACCCCCCAAATTTATTTAATTTTTCTATTTTGGCAAAAATCCACTAGTCTATATTCTTGGAATCAGTGATATCAATTTCAAGAAAATAAGATAAATTGTAATTAAATGTCTACATTAGTGTCGATGAGTACCAGGCGATGACCTCTCATTTAAACTTCTGTTCTTATCTCTTGTCTACTAATCAACTAATCGATTCTTCGGTTTGTCGATTAATCAATTATTCGGTTAATCGATTAATCGAATGATTAGTCAGTCGACTAATTGTTTTCTATTAATTTCAAACATCGCTTATTTCCAGCTCTAGCAGCTACAAATACACACAGACGCATACTGGCGGTAACATTCCGTACTGTGTTAAATATATTTTCAAACGTACAGTACTTACCACATTCTGGAGGATGCCAATGCTTACGGATCAGCCTGTACTCGTGTTAGAACCTGCGCTGATGCTCCTGATAAGATAATAACGGTGAGCCCGCCCACAGAGACCAGCGGGTAATTTCGCGAGTTCGTGGGACATTTTAAGGAACTATTTTATTCGGCGAGAATGAAACAAGTCCGGAGAGGACAGGTGGTCTTCCTACGTCCTCGCAAGTACCGCGCTGCAAGAGAGGGTGATGCCAGTCTAGGAGCCATTTCCAAACTGCCTCCAGCCAATTGTACCTAACAGTGACGCTAACTGAATTGTTGAGCTAAACAGTTCAGATCCTGCCACACGAACTATTGAATCAGTTATTATAAAAATTGATCAATATTTACCTTTATCGGCAGCACGCCGGTCTCTCACCTCTGGGTCCGTGGTTCAAATCCCGGTCACTCCATGTGAGATCTGTGCTGGACAAAACGGAGACAGACAGGTATTTCTCCGGGTACTCCG
The DNA here is from genome assembly GCA_946902985.2 of Meconema thalassinum. Taxonomy (NCBI): domain Eukaryota; kingdom Metazoa; phylum Arthropoda; class Insecta; order Orthoptera; family Tettigoniidae; genus Meconema; species Meconema thalassinum. The sequence goes on from OX336391.1 coordinate 92,738,525, forward strand.
GTTTTTCCTGTCAAACTTTCATTCCAGCAACACTCTCCGCTACCATTTCATTTCATCTGTCATTCATTTACTCATTGCCCCAGAGGAGTGTGTCAGGCCTCGGCAGCCGGCACAGTTCATATCCTCGCCGCTAGATGGGGGCTTCATTCATTCCATTCCTGACCCGGTCGGAGACTGGAAGCAGGCTCTGGATTTTCATTTTTATTTACCTTTATACCACGGCTGCTTTTTTTTTTCAAGTTCCGATGAACTGTATAAAAATAACAGATTGACATACCAAACTGATTTTACTACTAAATGTTAGCTCGATTTATTCTTATGTCACAACATAATCGCCAAAATGATTGAAACATTTGTCGTATCGTTACACCAGCTTTCCAATGCCCTCGGCAAAATATTCTGCCGCCACTGAGGAGGGTACGTCTGGAGTGTCTCCTGAAGTGTTTCCTTTTTGGCGAGGCGTTGCCGTCCAACCATACCTCAAATTCTGGAGAAAAAAAAGGTGAATTTATACAGTCCTTCAGAACTTGAAAATAAAACAGCCCTCATAAAACAAAATAGTTAAGTTTCTGTAAAGACAATATCATTCAGCGTTACAAACATTGTATATTTATGAGTTCTTAAAAACAAAGTTTGATGCTTTTCAGTCAGTCAACACTATTGTATCCAAATACACTGGGATGGCCAGTTTCGATCGTCAAGCGATCATCATCAGATCCATTACACTTAGGCTATTACATGTTTTTGTCTGAAAGTATGGGTGAATATATTTACAATATGTACACTTCTTTAGTTGCGGTAATAGTTGAGATATTTCAACTCGTCAATATTTGTTACTTATAGTCTAATTAGTTAGTTAGTTATTGTTGTTTTAAGGGGCGGACCAACGAGGTCATGTAATGATTTCTTAAAATACTGAAACTGGTGATTGACCTACAAACTTGTGCACGATACTTATCAGATTGAGTCTTGCGTGTCCTGGTGAGAGCAGTTGTCTTCCTCACTATCTGCACTCAATTTCCTATTTTCTTAAAATCAAAATATTAAGCATTGCTATGTGTTATAGTCTTCAGTCTTTTGACTGGTTTGATGCTGGAAGTAAATTTCTGAATGCACTACCATTCCGGTTGGTAAATATCAAACTTCATGTTGGTAACCCTGTCAAATTGATCATCCACACTCTTATCTATGTCACACCGATGCTAACCAACCCTTCATTGTCAGAGCTATCCTAATGTTGTCTAATTGTTTATTGTGGATATGACAGGGCAGCCACCGTGGAAGTGACCCCTCATGCCCGGGGAAGAATGCTGGTGCCGAATTATGTAATTATCCTTTATCTGGAAGGTACACCAACATCTCAACCACGAACATTTTTATTAGATGGTTAGGTGCGCAGATGGCTCTAACGTAGCAGCGTGTAATTTTATGCGATAATTGACCTCATAGAGACAAACACGGGTTCCTTTCTTTACACAGTCTCAAGAGGACGTTTGGTTAATATCAGGATCTGGGAGTAGTGCCGTTACGTTTGCAGTCACGGAGTCCCTAGATTAGGGAACTGTAATTATAGCGCATTACTTTTAAAAGTAAGTGTCCTACCACAGAAAGCACAGCTCTGTGCACCCGGCAGATCAAAGAATAAAAGTGTTTGTGTTATAATTATGTTGAATGAAGTGCCTTTGGGCCGTTTCGGTGGCGTAGTTCGTAGCATGCTGAGCTGCTATGCCTAAGGTCACGGGTTCAAACCCGGCCGAAGTCGTCGGATATTTTAAGAGCGTTAAAATCCCTCAGTGTGTCATCCTTCGGAGGGGAAGTAAAGCCGGTGGGCCCATATCACAGATTTGTGGCATGTAAAAGAACCTTCCACTAACTACAATTGTGTGAAGCTAAAACTTGTAGGTTAGATTTGATTAACACTCTAAACTCCAACGTTCATCGCCAGGTGCTGGTTGTGGTGGCATCTAGTAGCCAAGTTCGCTGCTAGGTGTCGTGGATGGTAGAATTTGGTAGCAAAAGTAGGAACTACTCGAAATTGATTTCTGTAGTCCTTACCTGAATTACAGATAACACACACTAATACAGCCATCACAATTGACACCGGTTATCACACAGATTCTACACACACACAAAGTACACGAGGCTACACGACCGCGTTGTCGCAGCCCCTAAACTAAGGAACAAAACAACAAAGTGCCTTTGGATACACATTTTTTTTTCATTTTTCCTTCTGGTGAGTGGCGAACAAATTCAGAAGGCTTTCCGACGCGTGAGCAGGGCACAAACAGCTGCCCATGTGAGAAAGATGACATACTTGTAGGGATTACCCTAGTGCTTTGTTGATGGTCATCGCAAATGCGAGCCGCACCGGAAACTGCAAACGTTTGGAAACACTCATATGAAATACTCATATTTTGTAACGACTTATGCGTCACTTATTGTAAAATAGATTTATTAATCTGAAATCTTAGCGGGTGTGAGAACAAACGAATCATCAAAGTTCATTTGTTGAAAAGGACTCACGTGCCACCAATTGTGGAATGGATTTACTAATTCAGAAACTTTCACAGGCGTGAACACGGCAACTAACCAGAGTTCCTTTGTTGAAACGACTCGCACGCCACCTATTGTAAAATAAATTTGCTAATTCTAAGTGTGCTATTCCTGGGTGATCTTAGTCAGTGTACTACGAACCTATCTCTTCTCTTTATTATCAGTCGCCAGAAACATTTCTCCTCTCCACTCGTCTTAATACCTCTTCATTTATTACTCTATCTACCCATCTTTATCATTCGGCTGTAACACCACATTTCAAAAAATTATATTCTCCTTTTTTTGCTACGCTAACAGTCCAAGTTTCACTTCCATACAGCGCAACGCTCCTCACAAAGGTTTTCAAAAATGAATACCTAAATCTATATTTGTTAGTATGTTAGTTATTGGATTTTTAAGTGGTGGAACAGCTAGGTCATCTATTCACCTATATTTTATGTCAACAAGTTTGTTTTCTGTAGAAATGCTTTCCTTGCCTGAGCCAATCTACCTTTTATATCCTCTTTGCTTGGTCAATAAGGGTTTCTGATTTATTTCGGCTGCAATCCAGTATTTTTGTTTTATATTTATTGATTTTCATCATGAATTCTATCCTCAAACAGAATCCATACCAGTTAAAACCCCATTCAAATCCTCGGGTGTGTCGGCCAAGATGGCGATGTCATCAGCAAATCTCAGAGTTAAAATTATTTCTCCTTGAATCTTCACTCCCACTTGAGACGTGTCTTTAATTTCCTTCATTGCTTGTTCAATGTACGGATTGAATATCAATATTGCCTTAAACGTGTTTTTAGTGGAATACTACCATAAGAAATTAGATGATATTTCTTTGAAACTATTTTCATCATATCACCTAACAAGTACAATTTTTAACCTACTCCTCGTATTCCGTAAAAAAGAGGAAAAGTCGACCTTATGAGATCGATCTTGGCAAATGTGTGTGTGTCTCCACTTATCAACTCTTAAACGGCTACAGCTATCAAAACCAAATTTGGAATGAGTAAAGATGTATACCTAATATCTCACGGCCAAATTTTAAAATGGCGTCAGTGCTACCAACTGATGAAAAATCACAATTGAAAATTGAGCTCTATGTTGGATATCTCAGAAGTTATGCATGCGAGCTGTTCCAAAATTAGCGCACACAAAGATAATAACATTCTAGATTAATTTTCAGGATTTCATATATGAAAGTGTTGCCAACATGATTCTAAGCTTGCTGGTAGGTCCAATGTTTAAATGAATGTAACTTCTATACTATCAATTGGATTTCAACCAAATTTGGTATGTGCTTCGTGTACCATAACATATATGACAATGCGTCTTCTTGGGAGCCAGCAGGACTGCTAACTGTTAATAAATGGTCTCTCAATTTTTTAAATTCTAATACCAATATATCAGAAAGTATGCAAGCCAATAGCTCTAAATTATGCACAAGTATAGTACCTGACATTCTAGAATAATTTGGAGTAACTGATATACGTCGATGCTGCCAACACGATTCTAAGCCTGCTGATAAGTTCTATTAAAAAAAAAATAACTTGCAACTTAACAAACGGATTTTATCCAAAATTGGGACAATATTAGATCATAGTATTTCAGAGTAATTCTATAGGCCTACATGGCATTGTTGCCAACATGATTATATGCATTCTGATAGATCCAATCTAACATTTCATTTCTGACATATAGAATATTAATTGGCATGAATCTTAAATTTTAAGAAAAGTAGGCTCTTTTGTTCGTCACGGAACTACTTTTTGGACATAAGATGCAATTAGAAGGTCTGATTTCTTGGTGTGCATAATGGCATGCAATTACATTGAAAAGACAAACCAAGGTAGAGAGATTTCAATCATTACCATGCTAAGATGAGCGGTGTCAAAGACGAATAATTAAAGTCAGTGAGAAATAAGATATTATGACGGCTTGCTGCTCAAACATTCAGAACGGTGACCGGGACAGTTCTAGGCGGGCGGCGTTGGTTTGTCGTGTGTCGCCTTGCGTGAAAATGATTGGTCGTGGCTCAGAATATCTGATCACTCCTCCACAGACTAAAAAATATCCAGTTTCTACATAATATTAACATAGGTTATTACCTAACTTCCTCCTGGCCCCGGATGTTATGCCAGGGTGTACGTGTCTAGACACCTTCCAGCGGTCACGTAATGTGTAGGTCGACCTGGGCTTTATGACCCCAGACTATCGCCCACCGGGGCTGATTGTCAACTTAGGTCCGGAAGAATGAGATTAAAACATTCATTGTGTGGAATTTTATGTTCTCGACTCTCAAAACAGAGTGGAGCCACGAGGTAGCACGGAGTTCACGGATGTTGTGGGTTTAAGAGAAACGTACGAGGCCTGTACTGCCAACTTGCATAATTCTAATTTCAAAATCTTACAAAAGATGGTGTTTGACAAAGTGCACAGAATAGCTCAGTAACAGAAACCTATTGACTTATAACATCAACGCTGTCCGAAGAAACCTTTGGTAGTATGCTTCCTATGCAAGTGGCTCCAAACAATGGCCACAATGAATTTAATAATTGTGGTTAAAATCTGAACTTGTACCACCCTCAGAATGATCCTTCTTGCTCCTAGCGTGGGTTTGAATCCCACCCCGGCTGTCCTGAAAAGTAAATACATGGCTATTTACTGCATACATGTAGTACATTAAAAGCCTCCGTGGCTTAGGCGGCAGCACGCCGGCCTCTCACCGCTGGGTCTGTGGTTCAAATCCCGGTTACTCCATGTGAGATCTGTGCTGGACAAAACGGAGGCAGACAGGTTTTTCTCCGGGTACTCCGGTTTTCCCTGTCAACATTTCATTCCAGCAACACTCTCCACTATCATTTCATTTCATCTGTCATTCATTTAATCATTGCCCCAGAGGAGTGCGTCAGGCCTCGGCAGCCGGCACATTTCATATCCTCGCCGCTAGATGGGGGCTTCATTCATTCCATTCCTGACCCGGTCGGAGACTGGAAGCAGGCTGTGGATTTTCATTTCATGTAGTACATTAAGCAACGAGCCTACAATGGCATCGCTCATTTTATAATTTCCATACAATTGTCTTAAATACCATTATAGACGAGTTGCACATGACTGTTTATGTTCGACGATAATTATAACTTTATTATATGTTCTAACATAAATGTTAATAAATATGTGTCGAGATTCTGTCGGTTGACTTCTTCTTCTTGGAAATTGTAAGGGGTCACCATTTGCTCTCTACCCAATAACGAATTCCAAAGCTTTGAAACATTGTTTATCCTGAAGTAGCGCCAACAGATAGCGCCCAGGAAATATGTGGGATCATTATGTTATTTACAATCGCTTTAAAATTAAAATGTATCGTATTATCAACTAGTTATTCTTCAAATTCGATGCGTATAGAATGTCAACGGAAGGCAAATCAATGGAGTCCCAAATAGAACAAGCGTGACATCTGGCGGAAGAGTTTCGCAAAAAAAATCCCTTTACTGAATAGAGAGCGTAATTATAATTCCCGTGGATTTAATGTCATGCGCCTGCTTTCTTCATGACGTTCTGGTGTGTTTAAGTCAACAACAGCATTCACTAAAATTGTCGGTGAAATCATACCTGTGTGGAAATTGGAGTTGGGGATATTAAGGTACAGTGCTATTTATTTTGAAATATTGCCCAGTTTGTTTATGGAAACATTAGGGACGTTGCACACTTTCCATGTCGGTAATGGCTAGAAGAATGGTGTTGAAAACGTCTGGACGTAGATTCCAAAATTTCTTACACATTTCATTTTCCTGTCACCGTAAAGGTTCATGCTCATTGTGTCTTGTGTTTGGCATTGTACCTACAGTGGTTGATCGGATAACCCCTACATTTTTAACTTTCAAATCATGTAATTCATGTCCGACATTTTGCATTTTGAGCGCATGTGCGAAGCTATCCTTACCTAATAGGTCAATGGATGAGCTCTGATTCGTTGGAGAAACTGTGTTATAATGAAAATTAGTACTTAAATGGCCCTTATTGTCAGGCAGTTTTCTGACATATAATATTTACATTTCGACATCGTCGAACATAAAAACTATTATTGTTATTAATTTTTCCATTGGTAAGCCCATCTGTAGAGCGCGATTAGTTAGCTAATAATGATTCCTGAAAATCTCTTCATCTGGGCACTGAATATCTTCCTGTGTTCTTCAGTCCGTGTTTCTTGGTGTTGGATGTCATTTTCTCAGACAAATGAAAATGAAAATCCACAGCCTGCTTCCAGTCTCCTACCGTGTCAGGAATGGAATGAATGACGCCCCCATCTAGCGGCGAGGATATGAACTATGCCGGCTGCCGAGGCCAGACTCACTCCTCTGGGGCAATTATTAAATGAAGAACAGATGAAGTGAAATGATAGTGGAGAGTGTTGCTGGAATGAAATTTTTGACAGGGAAAACCGGAGTACCCGGAGAAAAACCTGTCGGCCGCCGTTTTGTCCAGCACAGATCTCACATTGAGTGACCGGGATTTGAACCACGGACCCAGCGGTGAGAGGCCGGCGCGCTGCCGCCTAAGCCACGGAGGCTATTTCCTCAGAGAAATGTGGTTATTGATTAATGTTCTGAACTGGAGTCAATCTTGTAGAATTTCCTCTGTAATGCCAATTCCTTGAAGGTGATTTTCTATTTCACTAAGCCAGTCAGAAATCATTTTTAAAGCCTTTATCTGGAGCGTTGCGCTCTATGGAAGTGAAACTTGGACTGTTGGAGCAGCAGAAAAGAGGAGATTTGAAGCGTTTGAAATGTGGTGTTAGAGGAGAATGATTAAGATCAGATGGGTAGATAGGGTTACAAATGAAGAGGTATTAAGACGAGTGGGAGAGGAGAGATGTTTCTGGCGACTGCTATTGAAGAGAAGAGATAGGTTGTGTGCCCATGTGGGATTGGCACAAGATCGAACCCCTGATCCTTTATAGAGAAATATTATAAGACTTTATAAAGATTACAGAGAATATAAGAGTAAGCCCACTGTAGAGCGATCGTAGGGGCAGCTCAAGTGGAGGAAGCTGGTCAGGTCAGGCACATAAACACCATTAAAGGTGAGAGTTTAAAAGCAAGGAAACATTAAGGAAACTATTAAGAACTTCAGCGAGAGTCATCATTTAGTTAAAGTTCAGTCATCGTTCAGTTATCAGGCAGTCGAACGAGAAGCCATGCTGGAGGGCATGTCGTAATCATCAGTCGAGAGAGAAACTTTGCTAGAGGCAGGTTATACGAAAATTGTCAGAGACCAGAGTTCGAGTGCGCTACGCAAGTTAGACAGTTTTAAACAGCCTCTGTATAGGCATGTTATTTAAAAATTAATCAGTACGAACAAGTCAGGTCTAGCCTCGGGAACGAAGCGCGCAAGTCCGCAAGAAAATCATAAGCACTGTAATCAGAAACACTACAGTTCGAGTCTCGCAAGGAACAAGACCAGTATAAAGTGCGATAGACAGCGAAATAGTATTGGTTCGAAACCAAACCGCGCACTAACATAAGAAAGGCAGAAGATGTGAAAATATCTTAAGAACATTTACGGACGAAGAACGGAGAATAGTATTGGTTCGAAACCAAACAGCGCACTAACATAAGAAAGGCAGAAGATGCGAAAGTATCTTAAGAACATTTACGGACGAAGTGCGGATAAGTAAGGACAATATAGGGGTTAGGAACTGCGAACACTGACAGTAGAAAGAGAAACTATAGCGCACAGAAAAAGACAGTTAAAGTAAAGAACAATTATCCAAGTAAAAATTCGGAGGACGTAGGATCAACAGTCAGAACATTTAATACGGTCTTCAAGGAAGATGACGGTAGAAGGAAGAGGAACTATAAAATTGCGATAGGCAATTGTGAAGCAAACTTAAAGAGCGATAGCAGAAGGTCGGATAGAGCATTAAGAAGTAGAGAGAAAGCTATCATAGAAGGAGGTCCGAAAAGAGACAATTACGAGATCGGGAGTACTAGGAAGAGACTTACCGAAGGGGAGGAAGATAGGATCACACGTTCAAAGCAGTACAGGGAGAAACCATTCATGCTGTTTTCCACCAGATTGTACGCTGTGAATTGGTCCGTGTTCGATTGTAAATAGTAATTAAGTGAATTTTTATCGTGTTTTTATAAGTGTTAAAGAGAGAAATTGAGAAAATATATCAAGATATTGTCGTGTGTAAATATAATGATCAAGTGTTTAAAAGGGTCTATTATAATAGAAAAACGAAGTGCTGATGGAATTATGTGGGTGAAATCATCCAGAAGTCACGTGATGAGCTGAAATATGGGTGAGTCAAAAGGTTTATAATATCAAAGTGATTGTATCATATGCTATTTCAGTGAATTTATGTATGAAATGTATGCACGATGAGTAATCAAATAATAATAAGATGTCAGAAGGCAACCGCTAATACCGTTTGCAAAAATGTTAAAATATAATGATAAAAGTGAAAAATGATAATGATAATAATAATGTTGAAAGCCCGTAAAAATGGTTAAATAACTATGAATTAATGGTCTAAAAGGCGGAATCGAATGTAATAATGCAAATGGCAAATAGAATATATGCCAAATAAATGAAAGGGATGTAAATAAAACAAGCACCGTTAAAGTAATAATAATAATAATAATAATAATAATAATAATAATAATAATAAATATTGAGTTGTTTTTTCACTCCAAAATAAGAAATGTTGAGTTTTATACTCCGAAATGTTAATGTTGAAATAAATAATTGCATTCCGCAAAGTAATAATGAGATAATGAATGTTGATCAATAATAATAATAATAATAAACTCGAGTTGAACGAAGTAAATAAAATAATTGAAATAATTGAAGGATCATTGCGATACCTCAATATGACGATAAAAGAAAGCTATCCAACAAGTAATAAGAATAATGCGCTAAAATAATCGGTTTTATCGAACACCAGAAAAATGAATTGTGAAGTTATGAGCTATTGAGCTACGATAAAGTAAAATACTAATGCGAGCAAAGTTGTGAAAGACGCTATGACGATCCAAGGTATTTAGAAGTTGTGTTGCAGAAAAAGGCATATAAAGAATAAATGAGTTAAGTGCTAGCAAGTGAAATGAATATATCCTGTGACGTGCGTGGGTTGGGAGATAAAAGGTATAATTGTCGAAAAGTCGTCAATTTTGTTGTGCGATGGTTCGACCCTCTTAATCGAACAAGGATTCGAATTAAGGGTATTGTTGTTGCAATCTAAGTCCCGCCGGACAATTGCTAAATATGTATATGGAAATTACTAGAGCTCCTACGATATGTGATTCAACCGGTGGTCCACAGAGGTGTACCTGAGCCCAGAATTACATGGCCTGTGCCAACGACGCTATGTAAACCGACCAAATAAAGTATATGAAATGAAAGGTAATGAGTTATGATCTCAAACTATGGCACGTGTCACAAGGAAAGTGAAATGAATATGAATAAATAAGGGATAGTTAATGAAGTAATGTGGTAGCTTGGATCCTCATAAGCTTTTGTTTTAAAGGGAAACGAAACAGTTGAAATTTAAAGTCTGTGAATGAAGCCCGAAGACGGTAATAAATCACGTTAAACGAGGGGCGTAGGGGGGTAGTGGTGCTTCTATCCCACAAGGTGCTCAAAAAGTTAGTACACACTTTATGCTTATTCATATCTCGTGAACGCATGGTCCGATTTTAACAAATGAGGCGTCGTTGGACTCGGGCTGACGCCCTCTTTCCAATGGACCACTCATTTCAACCCCTAAATAAAACCTACCCCTACTAGGGGGTAAAATAGTAATTTTTTAGTGATAGTTTCCTTTCAAATGCGACATGTATAAGGTGCGCTGCTAAAATGAACTTGAACGTTGTTGCTCATATAGCGCATGCGTTTTGCTGTATTCCGCTATGGATCATCATTTTTGTTTGTGTTTTGTACGCATGCACACTTGGGATTTTTGTAAGAGGGCGAGCTCTTTGAAAAAAATGATTGATAAGAAGGGGGTTTGTGTGGTGAGGAGAGAGCCAGATAGTCGCCTACTTTCCTACGAAGTTTGCCGATATCTCTCGACCGCAAGGTTGGATTTGGACGTGTGACGTGTCAAATCGCTTGTCTCGACGCCCTATATATGTTATTAATAGGTTAAAGTTTTGAGAATGAGGGAAACAGGCTTTTTGGGAGTAAAACCATGATTTTAGACTTTTTCCGATATCTCACGAATGCATGGCCGGATTTGGTCCTATGAAGTGTCAAATGGCTTGCCTCGAAACCCTCTTGATTTTGGTAATAGGTTAAAGTTTTTGGGAATGAGGGAAACAGAATGTTTTGGGGTAAAACCGTGATTTTAAACTTTTTGCTATATCTCGCGAACCAATCATGCTAGAGGCGTGTACGAGGGGTCCAAGGGGTTTCACGCAACGCAATGTGTTCAAAGGCTAAGTGAGAGAGGAAATGATAGCGACATGTCTTTATATATGTTACGTTGCATGTATAATCATTTTTACCACGCTTTGAACATTCTGTTATCATGCACGTGGACAGCCAAAGCCCAAGGTGAACACCTGTGGCAGATCAAATTTCACATGAACTTGCATTTTGTCACGTACGAAGCAAAAACAGGATGAAACTTGTTTAGCGTACATGTGGTTTCACACGTGTGTGCATGCATTTCGCACTCCCCAGCCACCACGATGGTCAGATTATTTCACCTTCAAGCGTCTTTGTCATTTTCCATTGCACTTGTTGTCAAGTCAGATCAGCGCATTCCAATAAGCTCAAATGACATTCACCTCCTGCTCGTCTGCTCCTCTGCAAGTTTGTTTTCTATACTCGCTTCGACCAACATAGAACCAAGGTCTCATCACCGTTTACAAGTTAAAGATCATCTTCGGGGGTAAAGTATAAGAAAAACGCACCCTCGCTCTGTCATAAACCAACCCGTCGAAATAGCAATTGTTCTATTGAGCATAGCCACCGTGGTTAGCGACAGGTTCGTTGAAACACACACACCCAGCCGTATCGTCTCTCTCAACCACCACGCATCATGAATATTATAAACAGGTAAAGAAAAAAATTTTTTCAACATGTATGGCGTTAGGCCCTTTGTCAAAATGTCAAACATAGTTTCTAAAAGGGGGCGTGAACCCGAGTCCTAGGACACCCCATACACGTCTCTAGCGTTATGGGTTTGCGAGATAAAGCAAAAAGTCTAAAATCACGGTTTTACCACAACATGGTTTTTAATTCCTGCTCAACATGAACATCCTCGGCAAGAGGGCAACGCCATGAAAAAATGACACCTCGCCCTTGTCTCTAGGCTTATTGGTTCGTGAGTTATCAGCAAAAATCACAAAAAAAATTTGTTTACTCCAAAATCGAGTTTCCAAATTTTTTTTTAAAAGTGGTCCATAGCAAAGAGGACGTCAGCCCGAGTCCTTGGACCCCTCGTACACGCCTCTAGCATGATTGGTTCGCGAGATATAGCAAAAAGTTTAAAATCACGGTTTTACCCCAAAACATTCCGTTTCCCTCATTCTCAAAAACTTTAACCTATTACCAAAATAAAGAGGGTTTCAGACAAGCCATTTGACACGTCATAGGACCAAATCCGACCATGCATTCGTGAGATATCGGAAAAAGTCTAATATCATGGTTTTACTCCCAAAAAGCCTGTTTCCCTCATTCTCAAAACTTTAACCTATTAATAACATATATAGGGCGTCGAGACAAGCGATTTGACACGTCACACGTCCAAATCCAACCTTGTGGTCGAGAGATATCGGCAAACTTCGTAGGAAAGTAGGCGACTATCTGGCTCTCTCCTCACCACCAAAACCCCTTCTTATCAATCATTTTATTCAAAGAGCTCGCCCTCTTACAAAAATCCCAAGTGCGCATGCGTACAAAACAAAATCAAAAATGTTGGTCCATAGCGGAAAACAGCAAAACGGATGCGCTATATGAGCAACTACGTTTAAGTTCATTTTAGCAGCGCACCATATACATGTCGCATTTGAAAAGAGACTTTCACTAAAAAATTAAAATTTCACCCCCTAGTAGGGGTAGGTTTTATTTAGGGGTTGAAATGAGTGGTCCATTGGAAAGAGGACGACAGCTCGAGTCCAACGATACCTCATTTGTTAAAATCGGACCATGCATTCACGAGATATGAATAAGAAAAAAGTGTGTACTAACTTTTTGAGCACCTTGTGGGTTAGAAGCACCACTACCCCCCTACTGAGGGGTTCGAGCCGCTGGCCGACCACTCCTAAACAAGAGGGGAGAATACAATAGAGCTTCGTATACAGAGGTTAGGGTGTTGAATGGATACAAGGTGTTATCGCGGAACATGCAAATTTTTTAATATGAGGTGCTATGTAATTGTGAATGAAATAATTGAATTAGTGGTTTTTTGAAAATCATCCCCACATTAAATTTGTAAAAATCTGATAATATTTGACCATAGTAGTCAAAGATAAGTGATCATTAAATATTCGATTCCTACCTTAAGATACATGTGAAATATAAAACGGGTTAACTCCAATTTGAGTTTGTAAAATTAACTGAAATGGTAAAGTAATAGCATGTGATACATCACTAATAAACCACCCTACTGCGTGGAAATGGTTTGTGATGGGACGTGAATTCAAGGATGGGCATGTATTTATTTTCAAAGTGTTAAATTGTTGTGAAAAATAAGGCTTACTGATTAAAGTAACAGAACTTAAATGAATGATTATAAGGAGATTTGAAGTAAATAAAGTATGAATAAAGCCCAGAAGGGATATTAATAATACAGTTAATTGTCTGCAAAGCCTTAGATAAAAATTATATAAAGTGATAGGCATGCTCTATGTCTCAATAAATAAAATGTTGCGGAGACAAATGTAAATGAATACTCAATGATAAAGAGATACCTAAGCAAGGTAACGCGATAATATAAATTTATATGAATTTATTCGGTATTTGATAATTTGATAATTGGAATTTTCCAAAAATGTAAATGTTTGTAAAGTATTTGTAATATTCCTGGGAGTTTTTATAAAATAAAATCATGTCTTTTATAACAAGTTTGTTTTCAATGTAGTATTGCAGATCCTAAAATAAGTGCTAGCATATCCAATGAGAAATCACGTTGTGGGTGGACGTAATATGCCCCGAAACGCACAGCTAGCCAGCACGTGATTGAGCTTTTCCATATGAGAAGGGTACAGGAGAAAGTATGTATAATACAATGATATGAGCACTGGATCACAAGATAAGTCGGTCAATATTAATATTAGAAGTGAAACTCAGATGCAGGTAAAATGGCCGCAGCCCGCGATAACCCACAAATATAAATGTATTTAAAGATAACCCCTGGATATCTTTAAAATGGCGCCCAACGTGGAGAAATAGGCAGTAAAAACCACCCCTAAAGATAGTTTTTAGAAAAACTTGTTTTTCGCTGTTGTCTCACTCGGGTGACCAAAATGTACCTTTCGCTGAACCAACCACCAGTTATCTTTAAAATGGCGCCCAACGTGGGGAGGGTTTTCCTAAAGAAACAAACAGGAAAAACTCGAATCTTTTCAAGTTTTTTTGTGGAAATATTTCGAAAAGTTTGATGTTGGCAAACAAAAATATCTTGCTTAGAGTTTTGAAGGAGGGAAATGCAAACGGGTTAAGGTACAAACTTACCCATTCGCAACTTCAAATGTTAAAGGATTTTAAATCACAACACGTAAATATGCCACCTGAATGTCACGTCGTTTCATGTGCATGACTGATTTCTTGGTTTTGAGTTTTCCATCTATTCTCAAATTACATTTGATAACAGATTGGCTATGACAGAGGAGATGCAGAATCTCCTGGACCTTTTGAGAGAAGACAATAAAAAATTTCAGGAAAAACATAAACCTGAGATTTCAGGAAAATAAGGACAGCCAAGAAGCTGTGAAAGAAAGTATTGGTAAGGAAAATCTGGAATGCAAACAGAACTTTGAAACCCTAAATACCGAACTAGCCAATGTAAAAACTGAAGTAAGAAATGTCAATGATAGGATAGATCAAGTGAACGATAAAATGGACAGCAAGCTCAGTGAAATAAACACCAAAATGGGCCCTAAGCTTGATGAGATATGCTCAAATGGGGTAAAGAGATAGGAAATTCCAAGCTCAAATAGAGTCAATAAAAGAAAGTGTAATTGAAATTAATGTAAAACAAATCTCAGACGCACAAGTGAAGGTAAACACACGTCTGGATGAGATAGAGGGAAAAACTGTAAAGATCATTGATGAAAAGTTTGAACAAATGAGCGAGTCCCTTACAAAAACCGTAAGCGAACAGATAATCGGTGTAACCGGAAAAATCTAGGAATTAAGAATACACGTTGATTCACAACTAGTTGAAAGTAGAAAACAATGCGATGAATCCAGGCGAGAATTAGAGGGAAAAATAGATAAATTATCATCCGAAATACATGGATTTGAAAGTCAAAGGCAAAAAGATGTAGATATCCTAGGCAAACGAATGGAGAGCATGTTCGCAGACGTAGAGCAAAGGCTAGTCGATTAGGACGCCACAAACGAAAAACGAATTGAGGAACGTATTAGGCCAATTGTGGGAGAAATCAAAACACAGGGCACACTACCTTCAAAACGTGAGGCATAAAGAGAAGAAAATATATCTCAATTAAATACCCTTAAAGAAGGTTTAGTTCCGATGAAAGTTAGCATAGGAGAAGCCTATAAGAAAATAGAACTAAATCAAGGAGATTTAGCTCGCATACAGAAAACACACGGGAAGACCCTATAGGACATGGAAGGCCTAGACAAAGAGCTAAAAGGAATAAAGAATAGCCTACAGAAAGACTTCAAAAACCTTAAGGAAGAGGTAGACGAAGATATAAAGGTGAAAATCGAGGGTAAGGAAAAACAATTCCTCGAAACGGAGAAAGAAGTAACGGATGAGCTGACTAAATTCCAGGGAGTTTGGAAACAGCAGCAAACGGAAATAGGTAAACGAACTGAGAATAACGAAGACAGAATTGAGAAAATCGAACAAGAATCGTTCGCGAGAATAGAAAGAATGGAGGGCAGAATGAACCTGAGCGAGACCCGCATGTTTGCTATAGAGGGAGCGAATCTGAAAGGTAATCAAATGGAAAGAGGAAGTATGGAGGAGTTGAGAAACAACTGGGCAGAAACGGGAACCCAGCACATGTTCAACAAGGTCCAAGAGGAAGAAAGCCCAATTAAACTACCAGGGCCACCCTTACTTACATCAACTCCATTCAGCAACAACCATGCGTTGCAGAACCAAGTTAGCACACTTATTAAGCTTCAATCCGATAGACCCAAGAAATTTTCGGGAAACATTTCGTCAATGACCCCAAAATACTGGCTTAAAGAAATCTTTGAGTATGTCAGAGACACTAGAGTCGCACCCGAACGACAGTTATGATCCATCGAGAAGCACATGGAAGGTGATTGCCTTCTATGGTTCAGAAGCTTCCGATACACTTTTGATATCGTAGAGGAATTCAGAGAAGCCTTTCACAAGAGATATTGGGCAGCTGACGTACAGCAGAATCTAAGATTAGATCTCTATTCAAAGAAATATAATACCAATGCACCAACCCGTTATTCGGAGTATTTTAAGGCTCAACTCTGCAAGTTTCGAGAGCTAGATTGCGCACCGTCAGAAAATGACCCGTGCCTAGCAATCATCAAGCAGTTACCATTTGAGATTCAAAGATTCCTAATCTCATCTAACTCTAAAACTGCGATAGAAATTGAAAGCATTCTACGTCAATTGGACAACACAACACAGCACATGTCGCCGAGACACTATAGAAATGTGGAACAAACCCATGTCACAAAAGCACAGACTGTGGTTGCGAAAGAAACAAGTATGGATAAAGCAACCAGTACTGAAGAAGGAAGGATTGGACAAAGTAATCCCGGAAATAATAAACAAGAATGCAATCCACCGTATCAAGGGAAATGCAGAGGATACTTCCGAGGAAATAGTTATAGAGGTAATAGAGGAAGAAACTACAGTTCAGATCATGATTATCAAGAGGATAACACTTCGAGACCATATTAGTATCAAAATTCTTTGTGAATTTGTTAATTTTCAGAGGGGGTCAAACAATAAAGGATCACCCAGTGGAAGACCATATCAGGGTGAAAATTGGAAACAGAATTACCCAAGGAATAATCAGCCACCAAATGAAAACATTGATTACCAGGCTGAAATAGAGGAAAGTCGTGTAATTACACAACGGTTCTACGACGAACGAGGGGTGGAATATGAGAGGCAACCGAAAGCCAAATTGAAGGACGCTATCCATGAATGAACGTCCCCAGACATTCATAACTTAGAAGGTGCCCAAAGTTTTGAACTGCAGGGGCTCAATAGAAGAGAAGAACAAGTTGAAAAAAACGCCAAAATTTGAAGGGCTAAGGAAAGAAGAAATCGGAGGATGGAACACAATACAAGTAGTAAACTGGATTGCGAGACCAGAATAATTAATAGATGAGATCACAGAAGGACCGGTAGTAGTAAAACGAGAATTGCCAGTTATTTTAACCAGAATAGAAGGAACTTAAGTTAGAAGTCCATTAGACACAGGGTCGACAGTTTGTCTGGTAACCCAAGCACTGGTTAACGAATTAGAAAGAAAAGGGCGAGTTTTGATGATCCCAATGTCAGCAGTAAAGATAAAAGGAATTATTCCAGAGAAAAGTTTGGCCTGTAAATACCAGGTATTTTTAGAATTGAAAATCGGAGAACAAATGTTATCTCAAAGCTTTTTACTAGTGAGTAAACTGCCTTATAATATTATACTGGGAATATACTTCATTAGAGAACATAAGGTTGTTATAGATCTATCCCAGAATTGCATCAAATTTCAAAATGTAGGCCATGGTTCGGAAATAGATATTTCGTCGCAAACAATAGAGTGCATAGAAGGCGAACAAATATGGCACATGAAAGAGGAAACTTGTTAGAGTGTAACAGAAGAAGAAGTCTACATGTTAGAAAAAAATAAGTACACTTGCTGCAGACTTAGAAAAAGAAGCAGAAGTCGAATTTGAAGAATGCCTAGAAGAGAAGCTTAAAGAAGCCAAAATATCATTGGAAGATAAAGAAATTTTGAAAGAAATAGTTCTAGAGCAAAGAAATGTATTTGATTCCAAACCAGGAAGAATCAAAAATTTTAAATATGCCTTCCAGGTGAATGATTGGACACCGTTCCGTCAGAAACCATATCCAGTTGCGGAAAAGCATTACAAGCAAACAAAGGAAGCACTAGAGAAAATTATGAAAGATGGATTGATCGAAAAGGTTGCTAATCCGTACGTTAGTCCGTTGGTAGTAGTCAACAAACCAGATGGATCAGTGCGAGTATGTGTAGATGCCAGAAATCTAAATCAAAGGATTTTTCCAGAAAACGACTCGGCACCTCCAATCAAAGAAAATTTAAGGAAATTCAAGGGAAAGAAGATATTCACGAACATCGATCTTACGATTTCATACCATCATTTGGAATTAGAAGAAAGGACCAGTCTTATGACAGGATTCCAATTTGATCAGCAAACAATGTGCCTTACAAGATTACCTTTTGGATTAAAGACCGCAGGATCAGCGCTCATAAGGGCCTTCGACAGGAATCTTTCGGAGGAAGTGAAAGCCTGCACTATTAGATATGTGGACGACATTTTATTAACGTCACAAGCAGTAACAGAACACTTAGAGAAGCTAAAGAAATTACTCAAAGATTTGGAGCAAGCCAACTTCAAAATAAATCTGAAAAAATCAAATTTCTGCCAAAGGAAAGTGACATTTTTAGGTCACGTCATAGCCCAACATGGAGTTCAACCTAACCCATGCAAGTTGGAGTCTATTAGAAATTTTCCAAGACTACTGAAAGTCAAAAATGTCAGACAATTTTTAGGATTTAAAGGGTTTTTCAGCAGTCTCCTGCTTATACAAAAACAGTATCACCATTACAAGATCTACTCGAAAAGGGAGGAAAATGGAAGTGGACAGAAGAATGCGAGAATGCATACATAAAGGCAAAATGTATGCTACAAAATTTTGTGAAATTAGGATACCCCGACTACAATGAAAAGTCCATCATCCAGACAGATGCTTCACAGAGAGGCATATGAGCCATCTTTTATCAGGAAACGAAAGAAAGACCAAACGAGAGAAATTACCTTGCATTTGCGTCGAGAAGATTAAAGCCACATGAACGAAATTATACAGTCAGTGAAATCGAACTTTTAGCAATATTGTACGCGTTACAGTTTTGGCGCAAATTAGTTTACGGATTTCCCATCATTTTGAGAACAGATCACAAGGCGTTGACTTTCTTAATGAAAACTGACTTATCCAGTCAACGGCTAATGCGTTGGGCGTTGTAGATCCAGGAGTACGATGTAGAAATAGAATACTGCCCTGGAAAGGAAAACATTGTACCGGACTTTCTGAGTCGAAATCCGGGAACCGAAGAGGAAACACTTGCGATCCAAATTGATGAAAAAGATCAAGGAACCATTGAAGAATTAAGAAGAGTTGGACAAAAACAAGAACAAGACCCATGGATGAGGATGTTGATAGATTTTTTCGAGGGAAAGCTTCATCGAAGCGGAGAAAATTACGATGGATTACAGTTATTTCAATGGACTTTTACATAAATTTGCAGATAATCATCATACCAAATTGAGGATTATCATTCCAGAAGAGATGCAAAGGAAGTTAGTATGGTTACTACACAGAACGTTTGGACATATGGGGGTAGACAAAACAGTCAGCATGTTGCAAGAAGCTTTTATATGGCCCAGGTTAAGAGATACGGTACGTTATACCAACCTGTGACACATGCCAAAGAATGAAACCGAATTCTTTTATAATGAGACAAAAGCCTATACCACTTTTACCAGAATGACCTTGCCAGATCTTATTGATAGATAATTTTGGACCCTTACCAAAAGCTAGAAGATGTAATAAACACATAATGGTATCAATGGATGTGTTTACCAAAACGCTAGTGTTATGTCCTATTCAGAAGACATCAACCAAACAGGTCATCAAGAGACTAAAGGAAAGAGTAATTCCAGTTCTGGGAAAGCCAGAAAATTTACTTTCTGATCACGGAAGTTGTTTCACAAGCCTTGAATTCCGGAGAGAATTAGAAAATTAAGGATAACACAAATTTTATCCAGCATTAGGCATCCTGAAGCAAATCCTGTTGAAAGGGTTATGAGAGAAGTGCAAAAATAATGCAAAATCTACTGTTCCGAAGAAAATTGGAAGTGGATTGTTATTTTGCCTACGATTGAATTCTGCATTAACAACACTATTCATGAAGCAACAGGCGAGATACATGTTAAGCTACATTTAGACAAGCAACCAGAAAGGCCATGGGATCAAATATTACCCATAGTTAATGATGCACAAATAGGTAGAGAATTGATGATCAGGAGAACATATGAGCATCTGAAAGTTCAAGCGGAGAAAAGGCAAAAGAGAAATCGTCATAAACGATACCATAGACCACTATTGGAAGGTGAATTAGTACTCTTAAAACGACCAGCGATCTCAGATCCAGAGAATCGCGTTTACAAGAAGTTCCGAAAGAATTATCAAGGTCCTTATAGGATAATTAAAGATCTCAAAAACAATGCATATAAAGTTCAGCATTTAGTAACGGATCAGAAGATGATCATGAACGCAGCAAATTTGAAACTTTATCATCCTCCAGAAGAATATGAACGACAGATTCAAACCTTAGTAGCCCAGGCGGAAAATGAAGAAGAAACACAAATGGAGAAGGAGAAGAAATGGGAAGAATTAGATTGTGAATGTAGTTTAAAGAGATACTACGATAAATTAAAGGAATTAGCACCACAAATTGAGGAGGAGAATGATGAAATAAGAGAAGAGAATGAAAGGCTGAGAAATTGGAAAGAAATAACACACTTGGAGTGAAAACGGGTAGGAGCATGCCTAACCCATATGATTGATTAATGTCTTAAGTACGAAATGAGGTATTATGATGAGAAAGACTGAAGAGCAACTAAATCTTTGAAACAGGCAAGGACAGAGCAAACCCTTGCAGATATCCTGAGTAAGACTGAAGAAGTATTTAAGAAACAAAGGAAGTACATTTTTGGGATAAATACATTTTCTCAAAATTTCGACCATTTATTTCATTTTGAAAGAGGGAATTGTGCCGATGTGTGATTGGCACAAGATCGAACCCCTGATCCATTATAGAGAAATATTATAAGACTTTATAAAGATTACAGAGAATATACTGTGCCCGTTTAGACCGGAGTCCGCACGACCACATATGCATTTTACCAAGAATCAGTCAGCACGAGAGTCAAAATATCCCGGGGCGCCAGATGGGTTAAAGCTAATCGCAAAAACGACATCAAATGAAAAAAATGCTTTACTGATTTTTGGCTCAATGCTACAATACGGATAGAAGGAGATTCAACTGGGCATAACACATCATGTAAAATTATCTCATTTTATTCTGAAGTTAAAATTGACTGCAAAATAAAATAAAATAAAATAAAATGCTCAAAGCAGCATCATTCACGTGTGGCGACCCACATTACTATTTACACAATGTACAGAAATTTTCCAACTCATTGGACAATTATCTTTGGAAACACAAGTCTGATTATCAGTCCTGTAGACTGTTCCAAAATTATATCCATTATTTATGATTAAATCCAGTTAAAATTTAATTGTCTTTACTGGAAATACCGTAGTTCACTGGTTGAATTTTTACATAATATTAATACTCGTAGAATAATTGTTCGTAGAATTTTTAACTTTCACTTATTTTTCCAGTTTCAAAAAAATATTGTCAAAAAATATTATTATCTTTGAATCAACACAAATTATGTACACATATTAATAACAACATCTGAAAAATATTTGACCATTGAGCATAGCATCGAAGAACTGTGCGAAGCACAACAAAATTAATTGTTCTTCTGACATTAAACTTTTCGAGAAGTGACTCGATTATGAACTTCAAGTTCCTAAGAAAATATATGATTTCTGAATCATCAACTTGATCAATAAATTGTTGGACCATTCAACTATTCGATTCTCCACTTGGAATCATCATTAAGAAAAATATTTATATTTGTGGCCATTTTAGTAACTTTCACAACTTGCAATTCTTCGACAGAATGCGGAAATAAGAATTGTAGCTTCATAATAAATTCATTTAGTTCATGGCACTAGGATTGAAAACATCCTTCAAATTATTCGTGGTTATAGAATTATTTTTAATTGGCAGTGGCCCATTCTATTATTTGTGTAAGAACACAACATTCCAACAACAACGGCAAAGGTCTTCCTCTGAAGAAGAATAAAATACTATCATGACGAAACCGGGTTCTAGCAAAATCAAAGTCTTAATGGAATCCGTAAACAAGGTTGAAATAAGAACTGATGGTTTTTTAAGAAATAACCTTCGGGTCATTCATACGACGCAATGTGTAGTTCCAATACTCCTTTAACACTGAGTCATCGAACCTGCTATTTGATTGATGCTCAAATAAAAACCTCCTCATTCCTGCGACTTAAACATGCGCACCTGGGAATGGCATCTCAACTACTCCACACACATAAATTTTCTTCCCAAAATTTATACAATAAATCAAGCCTCTGCTTGTTATCAACACTGGAAGATTAATAAACTTACAAGTTTATTTTATTTTACCATTCAGTTCAATCCGTGAATTTACCATACTTATGATGATCTTTATTTCACTTTCGAATGTGTATTTACGTCATGATTTTATATAAATACAAAAATATCCTACTTGATACAAATATCATTTGCTTCCCGTTTCATGCCTCTCCGTGTTATCTGAAAAATATACTTTGCTCATTGCAAATATTAACTGTTCAACCAGAACTGTAATGTTGGTTGAATGCGGGCTTGCGCTAACCACTCTCCTTCGGAAAATCACCTGTTCCAAACTAGAAATGATTAAACTACTTCATAGGCTCTCTCTCAATAAATGTGATTATTAGAAAATATAAGATCCAAGAATTATTTAGAAAAATTATGAAAATCATTATTATTATTGTTAGTGGATTATTATTATTATTATTATTTATTTTAAATGTGTTTAATTATTATTTCATTATGTGAGAATCCACATGTTCGATTCTTCGAATATGGATAAAATATCCATCTCTCAACAAAAAGAATTATTAACTTTTACAGTTACATCGGCTGTTTTCAGTGATTACCCAAAAATATGAAACATTCAAATAAATGCTCGTTCTGCTCTGTCATCGATCCTAAACTGTTCTGAGTGCTGAAAATACTCAGAATAACTCTAATATGTCTTGCGTAAATCATTGCAAGATTCAAATACGAAGAAAAAATAAATGTGTTGGTCATCTGCAGAAAAATAGTCTGTTCCAATTAGCTAGGCATAGTATAAAGTCAAAAGTGTCTAATATTTCTTGATGGTCTTGAAGCGTAGTGAACCTGGTCTGTACCAGATTTATCAAGATACATGCCCTAACGGACAAGCACGTATAATCCTTGTATTGGCCGCCATTATATACCCACAATCTGTCTAACACGACATAGTGGCAATATTTCTTGAAGTTTGAAGTAACTGCTGATCCATTTTAATGTTGACTTCTATTAAAGCCATAGCATTTCGCTTAAATGGGGTCAGATCTAAGTGATCTATTCTCAAATATGTCAGTTGTAACGTAACTCACGGTAATCTTTTCAGTACAAGAAAACACTGACAGTCTAAACCAATCAACGGCTGTTCTGAAGATCGTTCCCTGGACATGGCTTATCACCATCTATCATGCGCGAAGCAACATATAGTTTCCCTGCGTTGGCTAATGAACAACACCGTGACAGACTGGCCTTCAATATACTGAAAGATCGGAGTGGTTATCAAGTTACAATTATGAAACTGACTAAATTGGACTAAAATATCCAAGTATTGAAAGCTTATTACTGGACTGTGACAAAGTATTTTCTAGACAAAGTCTAGCATATGTCCATGTAGAAATAAAATATTTCACCAGTGTCCGTAGAAAAATATCAATCACCTTAGTGATCCTCCCTGCCGGAAACTTACTAAGTTCCACATTTATCGCAGCACTTTTGTGACTTTCACAATTTGAAGATAACTTCAGCGAAGATCCGGCAACCATGTGCCTTGGCTCAGCGTAGTAGCACCTTGCTAGGCAAGAGCTTGATTCGAAGTGAGCTCAAGTTGCTTGGGCCGGCCGGCTTTTATTCAAAACGGTCAGGGTCACGCTGCATCACGCTGAAATCTAGAAATCCTCATATCTCTGGTATCCCTGGTCCGATTTACTTGATACTAAGTGCATTCTCTTTCATTTGGCCGTGCCAGTAATCTGATCCAAGTCTCAAGTCTCTACTCCAAGGCTAACTATTTAATCAACAAATAGTCTCGACCTCTGCTATTACTCGCTACGTCACTTGACATGCTCTTGGCTGCATATTCTTTCCATTTCCTTCTGGAAGTAATGGAGCGCACTGTAGCCTTTCCCTTGATATCTAGGTGTCTGAATCTTGGAATACCCATTCCTAGAGTTGGGCACATCCACCCCACACCTAGCAAAAAATAAAAATTGAAAAATTTTTATTTTTCCTATCTACACATTAAATCATCTGGTTCTTGAATAGTAAATCTTCAAATTCGGTGCATTATAAGTTCCCACGATGTTACCAGTTCGTGTATTGGCGATCTCATAGCTTCCATTGTTGTTTACTTCCACAATATCATCATCATTTGGATCCATGTCTCCCTGTAGATAACGAAAAATGTTTCTAAAACGTCGGTCTCTCCTCTTCTTTTCCCTCGAAGTTAATCTCTTCGGTATTCTTGAATCTGATCGTCTCTGTCTTCATGTCTATCACTGCTTGATATTTCTGAATGAAATCCGCTCCCAATATCATGTCAAAAGCCATGTCCTTCATTACTACAAACACATGTCGGAAATCATGTCCTCCAATAGTAATACATAAGTATAATTGTGTTTTACACAGAGATATTTTGTTGGGTATTATTCCTTGGATTTTAATTCTGATACTGGAATCTCCTCTAAATTCTCTTTGAGCTTCCACAGAATATAAAGCTTCTCGCTCACAAGACAAAGCATAGCCCCAGTATCAATTAAAGTATCGACAGGCATACCGAATACTTCGCATGATATGATTGGCATTCTAATTCTTGTACCCATTTCTTTCCGTTCGTCATTATGTTGAATTAAGTCATCATCCTCTGCTTGCCATTTAATAATTCTGGAAGTGAAAGTGTTTAAAATTCTATCTTCTACTGTGAATTCGAAGTTTTTTTTTTCGTTTCCATTCCCCCGGGATTGTTGTGTTCTCGATGGACCTGGTTCATTGGGCCTCTGTTCCAAGAACTGCAAGTTTTATTGGTGTCTCTCTTCCAAGTTCTTTCTCGTCTCCTTTTTGAACTCTTCATTGGACTGACGAGTATTCACATTCCCTCTATTATTGTAGTTATTTCTACCATAGTATCTTCTTTCCTGGTACCTTCCTTGATTATCCCTTGGCCTTCTCCCTCGAGTATTATATCGATTTCCACCATCCGGTCTTGCATAAGGTTTGTAACTGTATCGGTTATTGTACTGATTCCATCCTCTTTTATTGGGCTCTTCCCTCAGCGTTTTCTCTTCTCGCCCCTCTCGAATCTCTCGAGGTGTTTGGGAATAACTGTCGGCCATAACAGCGTACACAGCGTTGTTATTCTTTCCTCCCTTCTGATGAAAGAATTGAGCGTTCGTATGATCAAGTTTCTGCAAAACCTCGTCAAATTGCTCCATATTATAAATGTCAGCAGCGATCAAAGTTCTTTGGACGTCTGCTGGAAACTGACGTTTTAATGCTGTAATTAATTCATTATCTGGCATCGGCGGATCTAAATGTTGTAGTTTAGAAAGCTGTCCAGAAAAGTACGTAGAGTATCGAGTAGGCTGTGACGTCGAAAATCTCTTTGAATATAATTCTGCTCTAACTTGCTGTTGGGTTTCTGGGGACCAAACCTTCTTTATTAACCCACGGGAAAACTCCTCAAAATTGGTAAGAGTGGACCTAAAAGCTCTTAACCAAAGAAGTGCAGGACCTTCCTAAAATTTCCCTATCACTCGGATCTGTCTTTCCTTAGGGATCTTGGAATCTTTCAGATAATCACCTGCTTCTCTCAAAAATTCTACGGGTGTCACAGAATCTCGCCCTGAAAATTTAGAAGGCTTATCCTCTACATTCTTGAATACAGTTATGGGGTTGGATTGAAATACTGTCCTGACCTCCTCATGTCTCTGACTATCAGTTTCTCTAGTTGCTCCTAGGTTTATATGTATCTGTTCTTTTCCCATTACACTTGGCATTTTCAACAGATGGTCAGACTGTTTCTCGTCCTTGATTTGGGTTTTCATAGCCTCAATTTCCTTATGGTTTTCTTCTGCCATTTTTTTAATTGCTTCGGTTTCCTTACAGTTCTCCTTGACATCAGTGGATATCTGGTTCATAACAGCCTCGTGACTTTTCAACGACCCTGTCATATCTGATATGTCCTTCTGAGTTGCTTGGATATCTTTGGAAATTACTTGAATATGGGATGTCAAAGATTCCCTAATTTCCTTGACTCCCTCTTGGTTCTCCAACTTGAGTGTGTCTTTAATTTAATTGATAACTGTGGTTTTAATTTCAGTTTGTAATTCATTAATCACACCTTCTCTTATTTCTCCCATTACGAGTTCTTTGAATTGTTCTGTCAAACGTTGAACAACTAGAATTGCCATCTCATTGCTCTCTTTCTTCACTCTGACTTCTAGGTTGATCATGTCTTCACCAACTTTCCTAAGACCATGTTCTATCCTATCAGCTAAGCTTTGAGATCTTAGATCGGCATCGCGAAATTTATCGTCCATTAAACTTGCGTTAGTGGCTAATGAAGTTTCGAGCTCATGTGTTTTTTCGCATAATTTAGTCATTTTACTCTCAAGTGATATTTTCAAAATTTCGGAATTCTCTTTAAATTTATTTTCCATTGAATTAAATTTACTATTTAAATTTTCTTTCAGTTATCTTTTAACCTGCTCTCTAACAAATCCGAATTTTCCTTCAGTTTATCATCTAAACTTTCTTTCAGGTTATCTTTTAAAGAATTAGAACTTTCTTTAAGTTTATTTTCTAAAGAATCAGAATTTTCTTTAAGTTTATCATTTAAACTTTCTTTAAGTTTATTTTCTAAAGAATCAGAATTTTCTTTAAGTTTATCAGAATTTTCTTTAAGTTTCTTTTCCAAAGCCTCTGTATTTTCTTTCATAATGGCTGCTATACGCAGTCCAGCTTCTTTGGAACTCTCTTCCAAACTCCTCATCATCCTCATCATCTCTTCCATAATTTTCAATTATTATTCAAAACTTAGGGGTATACATGTCGGCAGACACAAGCTTATAATTAGAACAAGGAATATGAATAGCTAATTGGAACACTCTAATAAAATGAGATTTGTCCTAATGTCGACGTGATGGAAAAACAAAATTCTCTACTTTTACGAATTACATTTACCACAATATCACAAGAAAAATATGCAAGTTCTCAAATATCCTCCACCTGGATTCTAATAATGCGTATGTCCAGTCATCGAACGTTTACTACTGAATTTACTTGACGCCCTAATGGTTAAGCCATTATCAAAAATAATCAAACCCATTCTAATTATTAACCCAGTTAAATTTTTAATTTTCCCCACTAATTGGGTTTCCTACTAATTTATTCATCCAAACCAGACATCTCTCAACTCCCAAAATATTTATAGAAAATATTATCACAATTTAAATCGGCATGCGATTGACCGTGTCTAACTCGAGCCCCACGTTCGAAGCCATTTCTCTCTCTCTATCTTATTTTATGTGCCCGTTCAGACCGGAGTCCGCACGACCACATATGCATTTTACCAAGAATCAGTCAGCACGAGAGTCAAAATATCCCGGGGCGCCAGATGGGTTAAAGCTAATCGCAAAAACGACATCAAATGAAAAAAATGCTTTACTGATTTTTGGCTCAATGCAACAATAAGGATAGAAGGAGATTCAACTGGGCATAACACATCATGTAAAATTATCTCATTTTATTCTGAAGTTAAAATTGACTGCAAAATAAAATAAAATAAAATGCTCAAAGCAGCATCATTCACGTGTGGCGACCCATATTACTATTTACACAATGTACAGAAATTTTCCAACACATTGGACAATTATCTTTGGAAACACAAGTCTGATTATCAGTCCTGTAGACTGTTCCAAAATTATATCCATTATTTATGATTAAATCCAGTTAAAATTTAATTGTCTTTACTGGAAATACCGTAGTTCACTGGTTGAATTTTTACATAATATTAACACTCGTAGAATAATTGTTCGTAGAATTTTTAACTTTCACTTATTTTTCCAGTTTCAAAAAAATATTGTCAAAAAATATTATTATCTTTGAATCAACACAAATTATGTACACATATTAATAACAACATCTGAAAAGTATTTGACCATTGAGCATAGCATCGAAGAACTGTGCGAAGCACAACAAAATTAATTGTTCTTCTGACATTAAACTTTTCGAGAAGTGACTCGATTATGAACTTCAAGTTCCTAACAAAATATATGATTTCTGAATCATCAACTTGATCAATAAATTGTTGGACCATTCAACTATTCGATTCTCCACTTGGAATCATCATTAAGAAAAATATTTATATTTGTGGCCATTTTAGTAACTTTCACAACTTGCAATTCTTCGACAGAATGCGGAAATAAGAATTGTAGCTTCATAATAAATTCATTTAGTTCATGGCACTAGGATTGAAAACATCCTTCAAATTATTCGTGGTTATAGAATTATTTTTAATTGGCAGTGACCCATTCTATTATTTGTGTAAGAACACAACATTCCAACAACAACGGCAAAGGTCTTCCTCTGAAGAAGAATAAAATACTATCATGACAAAACCGGGTTCTAGCAAAATCAAAGTCTTAATGGAATCCGTAAACAAGGTTGGAATAAGAACTGATGGTTTTTTAAGAAATAACCTTCGGGTCATTCATACGACGCAATGTGTAGTTCCAATACTCCTTTAACACTGAGTCATCGAACCTGCTATTTGATTGATGCTCAAATAAAAACCTCCTCATTCCTGCGACTTAAACATGCGCACCTGGGAATGGCATCTCAACTACTCCACACACATAAATTTTCTTCCCAAAATTTATACAATAAATCAAGCCTCTGCTTGTTATCAACACTGGAAGATTAATAAACTTACAAGTTTATTTTATTTTACCATTCAGTTCAACCCGTGAATTTACCATACTTATGATGATCTTTATTTCACTTTCGAATGTGTATTTACGTCATGATTTTATATAAATACAAAAATATCCTACTTGATACAAATATCATTTGCTTCCCGTTTCATGCCTCTCCGTGTTATCTGAAAAATATACTTTGCTCATTGCAAATATTAACTGTTCAACCAGAACTGTAATGTTGGTTGAATGCGGGCTTGCGCTAACCACTCTCCTTCGGAAAATCACCTGTTCCAAACTAGAAATGATTAAACTACTTCATAGGCTCTCTCTCAATAAATGTGATTATTAGAAAATATAAGATCCAAGAATTATTTAGAAAAATTATGAAAATCATTATTATTATTGTTAGTGGATTATTCTTTCTTCTTTAATCGTATCGGCCAACTAAGGACCACGTTATTTCAACTGGCTTCTCTGGGCTTTGATGTTTGCCCAGTGTTCCTTCATACGTTGCCGGTGTTGCTCTTTTCTTTCTTCCGTCCACATCTTTCCCGTCTTCAACTTCGGTTTTTCTTGAAAACCCTGGTGGTCGTGTAGTTTCTTCCTGAGGGGATTGCGTTCTTGAATATCCTCACAGGTAATTTCCATCTCTTGCAGGTCACTTTCCACCTCTTCGAACCAGGCTGGCTTGGTCTTCTTATTTTTAAAATAGTTAAAGATCCGGTTTGTCAATCGTGTGGGTTTCATTCTAAGCAAGTGGCCATAAAATGCAATCCTCCTTTTCCTCATTACATCAGAGATCTTCTGGACATGAATATACAGCTCATAGTTATGCCGTCGTCTATATTCACCGTTGTCTTTAATCGGGCCAAGAATTTTCCTCAAGATCTTTCTTTCCTTGATCTCCAATTTTTCTACCAGGCCTTTCTTGTTCATGGTGAGGCATTCCGCTGCGTACAGAGCCTCTGGTCGTATGACAGTGCAATAATGCCTAAGTTTTGCGTTCAGGGATATTGACTTTTTGTTGTAAACGTCCTTGGTGAGTTGGTACGCCATTTCCATTTTGTTCATGCGCGAAGTGAAGGTTTCTTTCTCACATACGTTGGGTTCTATCTACTCGCCAAGATATTTAAACTTATCTGTCCGTTTGATTTTCCCCTGGTTTACTTTTAGCTCCCTTGGTGCTGGCTTGATGTTAGTTATGAAGTGTGTTTTCTCCAAAGAGATCTGAAGACCAACTTTTGTTGCCTGTACCTGCAGCTGGTTAATTTGTTTTGTGGCCATGTCTAAAGAGTCGGAGAAAATTGCAAGATCATCTGCAAAAGCGAGGCAATCAATAGAAAGGTTCATGTTCTTGTAACCCAGTCGTACTCCATTTTGGACCCCATCGTTCATTTCTTTGCGCCACTCGCGGATGACCTTTTCCAGTGCACAGTTGAAGAGCAGGGGTGAAAGCCCATCTCCCTGCCTAACTCCTGTCTTAATTTCGAAAGAGTCCGAAATTTCTCCTCTGAACTTGACTCTGGAGGTGGTGTTAGCTAAGGTCTGTTGAATGATTGCCCTGGTTTTATTATCCAATCCAAATTCCTTTAGAATTTGAATAAGAGCTATTCTATCAATCGAATCATAGGCCTTCTTGAAGTCGACGAAGGTTACCACAAATTTCTTGTTCCTTTGCTTCAGATAGAAAAGGATGGATTTCAGATTCATAATTTGTTCTGCACATGAGCGCTCTTTCCTGAACCCTCCTTGGTACTCTCCTAATTGTGGATCAAGTTGTTGTTCTGCCCTAATCTGCAGAGCTTTTGAAATAATTTTGTAAGTTATCAGTAGGAGGGAAATGCCGCGGTAGTTGTTAACGTCCGTTTTGTCACCTTTCTTATGCAGGGGATGAATCAAGGCAGAAGTCCAGTCACGTGGAAGTTTCTCAGTTTCCCAAATCTCCTTGATAATGTCAGTCAATTTATCAATCATCTTTTCACCAGCATACTTCCACAATTCGGCGATTATCGAGTCCTCACCTGGTGCCTTGTTGTTCTTAAGTGACTGGATAATCTGTTTGATTTCTTCTTTCGTTGGAGGGGATGAATCTGGGTGGACTTGTACGTGGTCTTCAAATGAGAAAGTGGATTTGGGAGTCTCACAATTAAGGAGGGATTCAAAGTATTTCGCTAGAATCTGGCAATTTTCTCTCTCACTGTAAGCTAGTCTCCCATTTGAGTCTTTGAACTGTAGACTCGGAGGATTGTATTTGCTTAGATTGCGTTTGAAGGTTCTGTAGAAGTCCCTTGTGTTGTTCCTCTGAAAGTCTAGCTCAATTTGAGTTAGTTGGCTCTTGTTGTAGGCACGTTTTACATTGCGGATGATTTTTGCAGCGCGTTGTCTCTCGTTCACGAAGTTTTCCCAATTTTCTTGGTTCTTTCCCGAGTTCCATTTCTGCCAGGCAAGTTGTCTTTGCTTTACCACTGAATCACATACATTATTCCACCACGCATGTTTCTTTGACTTCGTCAGTGGAACTGTCTCCTGTGCTGTTGTGACCAAGGCCTGTTGTAGTTCATCCCAGTTTTCGGGATTCCAAGATTCTAGTTTTTGAGTAAATTTAGGGCACAATCGTAGTTTTTCCGTATCAAATCGATTGATCTTTTTTAAGACGGCCTTTCTGGTGTTTCTCGGAATCAGCTTAACTTTGATTTTGGATAGATAGTGATCCGAATCTAGATTGGCATTTCTTAGAACCTTCACATTCTGTATTTCTCTCTGAGCTTTACGTGCAATAGCGACGTGATCAATTTGAAATTCGCCGAGATTTGGATTCGGAGATGTCCAAGTCTTCTGTTTTCTCGGAAGGTGTTTGAACGCTGTGGATTTTATTACAAGATTGAAAGCCTTACATAGTTCTACGAGCCTCTCACCATTGCGATTTGTTCTCTGGTGAGCTGGATAGTTTCCGATAATGTTTTGGAACTTTCTTTCCTTACCCAGCTGTGCATTGAAATCTCCAAGAAGCATAATCGTGTGTTTGTCTGGAATCTTACAGAGAACAT
The DNA here is from genome assembly GCA_946902985.2 of Meconema thalassinum. Lineage (NCBI taxonomy): Eukaryota > Metazoa > Arthropoda > Insecta > Orthoptera > Tettigoniidae > Meconema > Meconema thalassinum. Next base: position 92,770,493 of record OX336391.1, read on the forward strand.
CTTCAAGGTCTTCCCAGAATCTATCCGTTCCTTCCGGGTCTCTCTTATTCGCTTGATTGATTGGCGCATGGACATTCACAACAGTATAAACTTTGTTTGTGCTCCGGAAGGAGAGAGTTGAAACTCGACTGCTAGGCGAGTTGAAGCCAATTATTGAATCCAAAATCTTCCTACTGACGATGAATCCTGTGCCAAGGTTGGGAACTGTTTTTATTACACGTTTACCAGTTTTACCTTTAAAAATTCTGTAGCCTTCTGACTCAAAGGCTTGTTCATCTGTGAATCTCGTTTCTTGAATTGCTGCAATCAGGATTTGATGTTGGGATAAGGAATCAGTTAGTTGTTTCAATTTACCAATCTTCCGAAGGGAATTCGTGTTAAAGGTAGCAAAGAAATTCCGGCGTTTGTGTTGGATCTTTCCTGGAGTCTCCGATACCTCCATGCATGTCGGCGCAGGCTCCCCAGATTCCGAAGGCCTGCATGCTTCGCTCAAGGCGAAGGTGGATTGGTTACCACCTGGGGTAGTAGCTTTTGCTGAACTTTCCTCCATGCTTTGAACAGTTGAAAAACTGTAGTTTGGGGTCAGTGATGTTTCACACCGACCAGGGTACTACCAAGGTTGTGAGCCTTGGAGCCCCCAGCACTGATCGGCTCGCCGACCCAGTTTCCCGCTGGGATTGGTTACCCAACCTTCCACTGAGTTGCTCGGCTTAACAGGGGCACCTCTTGTAGGTTATGTGCCGGAGTTGGAGTGAAAGAGGCTAGTTGGATTCTCTTGCTGAATCCAATATGTTATGGTTGCAGATGACAGGCAACGACGCATTTCACTCCCATTTGCCCAGAGCCACATGGACTCCTCCCAGGTTAATTCCTGGGACCGTTAGTGGATTATTATTATTATTATTATTATTTATTTTAAATGTGTTTAATTATTATTTCATTATGTGAGAATCCACATGTTCGATTCTTCGAATATGGATAAAATATCCATCTCTCAACAAAAAGAATTATTAACTTTTACAGTTACATCGGCTGTTTTCCGTGATTACCCAAAAATATGAAACATTCAAATAAATGCTCGTTCTGCTCGGTCATCGATCCTAAACTGTTCTGAGTGCTGAAAATACTCAGAATAACTCTAATATGTCTTGCGTAAATCATTGCAAGATTTAAATACGAAGAAAAAATAAATGTGTTGGTCATCTGCAGAAAAATAGTTTGTTCCAATTAGCTAGGCATAGTATAAAGTCAAAAGTGGCTTACATTTCTTGATGGTCTTGAAGCGTAGTGAACCTGGTCTGTACCAGATTTATCCAGATACATGCCCTAACGGACAAGCACGTATAATCCTTGTATCGGCCGCCATTATATAACCACAATCTGTCTAACACGACATAGTGGCAATATTTCTTGAAGTTTGAAGTAACTGCTGGTCCATTTTAATGTTGACTTCTATTAAAGCCATAGCATTTCGCTTAAATGGGGTCAGATCTAAGTGATCTATTCTCAAATATGTCAGTTGTAACGTAACTCACGGTAATCTTTTCAGTACAAGAAAACACTGACAGTCTAAACCAATCAACGGCTGTTCTGAAGATCGTTCCCTGGGCATGGCTTATCACCATCTATCATGCGCGAAGCAACATATAGTTTCCCTGCGTTGGCTAATGAACAACACCGTGATAGACTGGCCTTCAATATACTGAAAGATCGGAGTGGTTATCAAGTTACAATTATGAAACTGACTAAATTGGACTAAAATATCCAAGTATTGAAAGCTTATTACTGGACTGTGACAAAGTATTTTCTAGACAAAGTCTAGCATATGTCCATGTAGAAATAAAATATTTCACCAGTGTCCGTAGAAAAATATCAATCACCTTAGTGATCCTCCCTGCCGGAAACTTACTAAGTTCCACATTTATCGCAGCACTTTTGTGACTTTCACAATTTGAAGATAACTTCAGCGTAGATCCGGCAACCATGTGCCTTGGCTCAGCGTAATAGCACCTTGCTAGGCAAGAGCTTGATTCGAAGTGAGCTGAAGTTGCTTTTATTCAAAACGGTCAGGGTCACGCTGCATCACGCTGAAATCTAGAAATCCTCATATCTCTGGTATCCCTGGTCCGATTTACTTGATACTAAGTGAATTTTCTTTCATTTGGCCGTGCCAGTAACCTGATCCAAGTCTCAAGTCTCTACTCCAAGGCTAACTATTTAATCAACAAATAGTCTCGACCTCTGCTATTACTCGCTACGTCACTTGACATGCTCTTGGCTGCATATTCTTTCCATTTCCTTCTGGAAGTAATGGAGCGCGATATTCAAATATCTCAACTTTCAAAAGCGGCTGTAGCCTTTCCCTTGATATCTAGGTGTCTGAATCTTGGAATACCCATTCCTAGAGTTGGGCACAATACGAGTAAGCCCACTGTAGAGCAATCGTAGGGGCAGTTCAAGTGGAGGCAGCTGGTCAAGTCAGGCACATAAACACCATTAAAGGTGACAGTTTAAAAGCAAGGAAACATTAAGGAAACTATTAAAACTTAAGCGAGAGTCATCATTCAGTTAAAGTTCAGACATCGTTCAGTTATCAGGCAGTCGAACGAGAAGCCATGCTGGAGGGCATGTCGTAATCATCAGTCAAGAGAGAAACTTTGCTAGAGGCAGGTTATACGAAAATTGTCAGAGACCAGAGTTTGAGTGCGCAACGCAAGTTAGCCAGTTTTTAACAGCCTCTGTATAGGCATGTTATTTAAAAAATAATCAGTACGAACAAGTAAAAGGCTAATGCGGGCAAAGTTGTGAAAGACGCTATGACGATCCAAGGTATTTAGAAGTTGTGTTGCCGAAAAAGGCCTATAAAGAATAAAGAATAAATGAGTTAAGTGCTAGCAAGTGAAATGAATATATCCTGTGACGTGCGTAGGTTTGGAGATAAAAGGTATAATTGTCGGAAAGTCGTTGATTTTGTTGTGCGAGGGTTCGACCCACTTAATCGAACAAGGATTCGAGGTAAGGGTATTGTTGTTGCAATCTAAGTCCCGCCGGGCAATTGCTAAATATGTATATGGAAAGTACTAGAGCTCCTACGATATGTGATTCAACCGGAGGTCCACAGAGGTGTACCTGAGCCCAGATTCACATTGCCTGTACTTTGCCAACGACGCTATGTAAACCGACCAAATAAAGTATGTGAAATGAAAGGTAATGAGTTATGATCTCAAACTATGGCACTTGTCACAAGGAAAGTGAAATGAATATGAATAAATAAGGGATAGTTAATGAATTAATGTGGTAGCTTGGATCCTCATAAGCTTTTGTTTTGAAGGGAAACGAAACAGTTGAAAGTTAAAGTCTGTGAATGAAGCGCGAAGACGGTAATAAATCACGTTAAACGAGGGGTTCGAGCCGCTGGCCGACCGCTCCTAAACAAGAGGGGAGAATACAATAGAGCTTTGTATACAGAGGTTAGGGTGTTGAATGGATACTAGGCGTTATCGCGGAACATGCAAATTTTAAAATATGAGGTGCTATGTAATTGTGAATGAAATAATTGAATTAGTGGGTTTTTGAAAATCATCCCCATATTAAATTTGTAAAAATCTGATAATAGTTGACCATAGTAGTCAAAGATAAGTGATCATTAAATATTCGATTCCTACCTTAAGATACATGTGAAATATAAAACGGGTTAACTCAAATTTGAGTTTGTAAAAGTAACTGAAATGGTAAAGTAATAGCATGTGATACATCACTAATAAACCACCCTATTGCATGGAAATGAATTGTGACGGGAATTGAATTCAAGGATGGGCATGTATTTATTTTCAAAGTGTTAAATTGTTGTAAAAAATAAGGCTTACTGATTAAAGTAACAGAACTTAATTGAAGCATTATAAAGAGATTTGAAGTAAATAAAGTATGAATAAAGCCCAGAATGGATATTAATAATACAGTTAATTGTCTGCAAAGCCTTAGATAAAAATTATATAAAGTGATAGGCATGCTCTATGTCTCAATAAATAAAATGTTGCGGAGAGAAATATAAATGAATATTCAATGATAAAGAGATACCTAAGCTAGGTAGCGCGATAACATAAATTTATATGAATTTACTCTGTATTTGATAATTTGATAATTGGCATTTTCCAAAAATGTAAATGATTATAAAGTATTTGTAATATTCCTGGGAGTTTTTATAAAATAAAGTCATGTCTTTTATAGCAAGTTTGTTTTCAATGTAGTATTGCAGATCCTAAAATAAGCGCTAGCATATCCAATGTGAAATCACTTTGTGGGTGGACGTAACATACCCCGAACCACACAGCTAGCCAGCACGTGGTTGAGCATTTCCATATGAGATGGGTACAGTTGGTAGGGCACATATTAAGACACCTAGGAATAGCAAACTTAGGTATGGAAGGAAGGGTCGAGGACAAGAATTGTAGGGGTAGACTAAGGTTAGAATATGTTAAACAGATTGCCTCGAATGTAGGGTGTGGTAGCTATGTAGAGATGAAACGATTAGCTGAGAACAGGGAAGAATAGAGTGCTGCACCAAACCAGTCGAAAGACTGAAGACTCGAACAACAACATCAACAACAACAAGAGAGTTGTTCTTGACTTTCATTGAGACAGCTAGGTTGAGAATCCTTTTGGTGAGCCTGTCATTTTTCATTCTGAGAATGTGGTCGTAGAACTACAATCGCCTTGTCCTGAAGGTCTCAGTGATCTTTTCAGCTCCTGAGACTTTTGTTACATCCATATTCCTTCTGAGCAGACTGGAACAAGGCTTTTCCTGTCTTGTTTCTCTACGGCTTTAATGAGAGATCTACCTCCATTGATCAAGCTTTCCGAGGTGAACTATGCTTCTGGCTTGATTACTGTGGTGTAATGTCTGTTCCAGGTGATTCTATAGGCCTCCTGTAATTTTTAGCCTACTCATCACATTTTGCAAAAATGAGGAAAAAGTAGACTTATGAGATCGATCCGGGCAAATGTGTGTCTGTCTGTCTTTCTGTCTGTCTGTCTGTCTGTCTGTGCCCCCCCCCCCCCTATCAACTCCTAAACGGATGAAGCTATCTCAATGCCGTATTTGAAAATGATGTCAGTGCTACCAACTGCTGAAAAATCGCAATTGAAATCTTAGCTCCATGTTGGATATCTTGGAAGGTATGAATGGGAGCTATTTCAAAATTGGCACACATATAGATAATAACATTTCAGTTTAATTTCCAGGAGGCCATACATGGCAGTGTTGCCAAAATGATTATAAGCCTGCTGATAGGACCAATTATTAAATATATATATATAACCTCTACAATATCAATTGGATTTCAACCAAATTTCGTATGTGCTATGTGTACATAAACAGGTATGACTGAGCGTATTCTTAAGAGCCACCAGGGCTGCCAACTGTTAATAAATGCTCTCAATTTCTTTTATCCAAATACCAATATATCAGAAAGTATGCAAGCCGACAGCTTTAAAATATGAGCAAGTATAGTACCTGACATTCAGTATTAATTTGAAGTACCGTATATACGTCAGTGCTACCAACATGATTCTAAGCCTGCTGAGAAGTCCAACTTGAAATACATGTAACTTCTGTACTATCATTTGGATTTCAACCAAATTTCGTATCTGCTATGTGCACCATAACAGATATGATTATGCGTATTCTTAAGAGCAACCAGGGCTGCCAACCGTTAATAAATGCTGTCTCTATTTTTGTTACCCTAATATCAATATATCAGAAAGTATGCAAGCAAATTGCTCTGAACTTTGCACACGTATAGTACCTGGCATTCTAGATTAATTTGGAGTAACTAATATACGTCAGTGCTGCCAACATGATTCTAAGCCTGCTGATAGGTCAAGTTTTAAAATGCACGTAACTTCTATACTAACTAATGGATTTCATTCAACATTGGCACAACAATATATCATATTATATCAGATTATTTCTGACCAACACATGCATGACATTGTTACCAACATGATTTTAGGCGTGCTGTTAAATTCAATGTTTAACTGCATGTAACGTCCATGCTATCCATTGTACTTGAACAAAATTTTGTATTCTGTACATGAAATGGAACTAAGAATATATTCAGTCACCAGGGCTGCGAACTGTAGTGTTTTATGAGGCTAAATTATGCCAGGTATACAGTATTTCGTACTAATTAGAAATTTCGATATTACCAACTTAATTTCGTCGTAGATCCATATAGATTAATCATTGGTATGAATCTTAAATTTTAAGAAAAGTAGGCTCTTTAGTTCGTCACGGAACTTCTTGTTAAATTCTCTCTTTGTTTGGGTCACGATTCAATCCTGATGGCTTAAATACTTTTCCGTTTTTGCATTTATCTACTTCATAAATTCTGCCGAATTTTGTCTTTAGTGGTTTCCCATCTACATAACGAGTGGATACTTGCATGTATTATTACTATTATTATTATTATTATTATTATTATTCCTTCGTTACGGACAATTAAGTATCACGTCAAGTCAACTGTTTCTTCTGCATTTTAATGTTGGCCCAGTACTCCTTCATTCGCAATCGATGTTCCACCTTTCTCTCTGTTATCCTCGCCTTCCCGGATTTTAGTTTCGGCTTAAGTTGAAAACTCCGATGTTTTTGAAGTCTTTTCCTACGTGGGTCTCGCTCGTGGATATCTTCACATGTTATCCCAGTATCCAAAAGGTCGTTCTCTACTTCACTGAACCTGGCCCCCTTTGTCTTTTTCTCGTGGAGAAAAGCAAAAATTCGTTTGGATAGCCGTGTTAATATCATTCGGGTTAAATGTCCATAAAAAGAAATCCTCCTTTCCCTCATCACGTCAGTTATATTCTCTACGTGTGTGTACAACTCTTGGTTGTGGGGTCTTCGGAATTCGCCGTGTTCTTTGACTGGACCCAAAATTTTCCTCAATATCTTCCTTATTATCATTAACATTATTATTATTATTATTATTATTATTATTATTATTATTGGTATATTGGCTTTCACGGCCAGTGAATTAAAACTCAGCAATTCTTCTAGGTTTGTGCCATGTCTTGTGTGGGGTTTCGCCTAGGACACCAAGCTGGCTCATTGGCGGGCTCTTAGTGACTCCGCCCGGACCCCCACTGGAGTAGCGAACTGCGCGCCACCTCCCTTTATATAAGGTGCAACTGCACCTTTTGACTGCGAGAACTAAAAGCCCTGACAATATACCATCTTTTTGGAAGCCTTCATAGGGAGGTTGAAGCTGCTTGGGCTTTTAGTTCTCGCAGTCAAGAGGTGCAGTTGCACCTTATATAAAGGGAGGTGGCGCGCAGTTCGCTACTCCAGTGGGGGTCCGGGCGGGGACACTAAGAGCCCGCCGATGAGCCAGCTTGGTGTCCTAGGCGAAACCCCACACAAGACACGGCACAAACCTAGAAGAATTGCTGAGTTTTAATTATTATTATTATTATTATTATTATTATTATTATTATTATTATTATTATTATTATTATTATTATTATTATTATTATTATTATTATTATTATTATTATTATTATTGTTGTTATAGGTGAGAATGAAAGACATGCAACACAAATGTTGAAGGACCTAAATAGAATTTGTAAAATACATGGCATGCAAATAAATGATAAAAAATCAAAATGTATGTCAGTATGTGGAAAAGGTGAACAAATTGCAATAAAATTAGGAGATGAAATTGAACAAGTAGACAGTTTTAAATGGTACCTAGGAAGTTGGGTTACACAAGAAATGATATGCACTAAAGAAATCAAAACGAGGATTGCAATAGCAAAAGAAGCCTTCAGTAAGAAAAGAACATTATTTTGTGGAGCAATGAAAGTAAACCTAAGGAAGAGATTAATGAAATGTTTTGTTTGGAGTGTAGCAATGTGTGGAGCGGAAACTTGGACGCTTAGGAAAGAAGACGAGAGAAGAATAGAGGCTTTCGAAAAGTGGCTGTGGTGGAGAATGGGGAGAATACGTTGGAAGGACAAAGTGAGAAATGAGCAAGTATTAAAGAAAGTAGGAGACGAAAGGATAAGCTAAAGAAGATAAGTACAAGAAAAATGAATTGTATTGGACACTGCCGAAGAGGAGATGGTTCTGTGAAAAGTGGATTAGAAGGGACAGTCCAAGAGATAATCCGAAGAGGATGAAGAAGGTTTCAGATGCTGGATTCCATCAAGATTGATAAGTTTTATGAGCTGATGGAACGTGCTGCTGAAGACCGGATAAGGTGGAGAGACCGACCATGAGGAAACCTGCCATCAGGCTGATAAACTGATGATGTTGATCATGATGATGATTATTATTATTATTACTATTATCATCATCAATTATGCTGGGCTATTAAACATTCCGTGGTCTGATAGTGCCCTGGTGCCAGCCTGTTATATAGCAGGTGTGTGTCTCCGGCAGCTTGTAAGACTCTAGCATAACGACGAGTTGGCAGTCGGTTGGAGAGGGGAGGGAGGTAGCTAGGGTTCGATCCTTGCTTGCCAGGTCGATCCATCTAAGGTGGATTTATAGTCAGCCGCGACCGTCATTCTGGTCGGCCTAGCTCTAAATATCTGCCACGCCTTATACGGGAGTCAGGCCGGGCGACTGGGGGGTACAAGGAGGGACAAGATATGCTCACAATGCTCAAGCAGTCACTTACAGTATCTGGTGCGTTACAAACGCTTTAAATAGTATTAGAGGCATTTGAATTAGAATATCGTCTGTTTCGAATCTCGAATAGCCAGAGATTGGGGCGAGAATACTGCTTATTGCAATTAGAGTGATTACCTAACAGCCATTATAAAGACATAGTCTACTGAGTAAGGTTTGATAAGCCAAACAAAATTTTATAAAAACCACTTACCACTTTATAGGGCAAAATACTTCAGTAGTAAATATATTTTATTTGTACTTATTTACATTTAATTATTTTAGCCTAATTATAATTATTATTAACTAGATGAAACCCGTCAAAACATGACGGAATTTTACCCTCACAACAGTAAAGACCAAAGTAACCACGCGTGGATTTTACACAAGAGAAATACAATGTAGAACAATGTTTACATTTGATCGTCAAAGACCTTACAGTACACTGTACTGCATAATATCTGGAATTGTTTCTGAAATGGCCTACTATTTATATGGATTTTAAATGTGGCTTCGTATTATTCGGTAACACTATAGTGTCCTGCATTAACGCAGCCGCTAAATATTAAACGGCAAATAATACTTTCATTGCCGACATCAACTGCGTAGTTAGACTCAGTACTCTAAACAAATAATCATTAAACAATTGTCTTATACAATGAAGTTCAACATGACCGTCCAGAGACTTTCATACTCAAGTTGGTTGGTGAGGAGAATGCGATGAGACTGATCGCTTAAAATAAATTCCTTATAATTGTTCCTGCCAGCGAAATTTTTTGCAATAGCTTGAAAACGCAGCTCAGAATGACGTTTTTCATTTTGTTATAAACAGTACGAAACTGCTCTAAATAAGCAATTTCCATCACCTGTTATAGGTTATGGCAGTACATTTTGCAGGGGAACATAGAATCACTTCGCCAACTACTGGAATGACCATAGGCATATACTCAATACTCACTTCGGCAGTCACCCTAATGGAGGCAGTTTTTGAATTCTATATCCCGTGCATGTCAAAAATCGTATTAACACATGGAAGCCCACCCATTCTTGGCTATCGCCTCGGAGACACGGGTTACATTTCCTGCTCTGCCAAAAAAATTAATTCTGGTCTGAGGGCAAAACCGGGGCACATTCAGTCTCTTGAGGTATAACTAAGAAGAGGAAGGTTTAATTCCCACCTCAACAATCTTGGATGTGGTTTTCCGTGGTTTCCCACTTCCACTCAAGGCAAATACTGGGATGGTTCCTAACTAAAGCCTTGGCCGTCTCCTTGCCTTTTCCCACCTTAATTAAAAATACACACAGTAATGCAGCCATCACAATAACACAGGTTATCAGAGGAAATTTTACACATACACACCAAACTACACGGGGCTGAGTGTCCACGATGTCGGAGCCCTTCAAACGAATTATGTTTGCCAAGTGTCTCTCATGGAGAAAGCAATTGTGGACACGCGCGAGTGCCTGGAAAACTACTTTTTTGATTAATAATTTAAGAGTATATCGACGATGCATAATTATAACTTTTAGTCTAGGACGCTAATAACTCGACGACCGAAGCATTGGGAAGAAATTGCAATATTAAGGTACATAAACAACATAGCCTACACATTCAACTGTCAGTTAATGTTCTTCAACATTTCCCTTCTTAAATATTCCCCTCCTTTATAATTCTCCATCACGTGAAAACGCGCCATGTCTTGTGTTTTAAATATATTTATGCAATGGTGCTGCCATCTGTTTTCAGTTACTGGAACTATATGGGCGAGGTACTGCCATCTGTTGTCAGTTACAGGAACTGATCGCAGATATTCAAACGGCGTATTGAGGACAACAGTTAGCTCTTTTGATCACATGCTGTCATTTATATATTTATCTTTAGCGTATGATGCTTACAAGACAGTACTGTAATTAATAAATATAAATTTTCAAATAAACAATTTACAGCATTAGGACCCTTCATATATGGGCTGCCAGGTCTTGAATCCATTCAAGAGCTTGTGGAGTGGCTGCATGGAGCTCTTCTAAGTTCCCAGAGTACATATATAGAGGGCATTCCTGCACGACATGCTTGATGGTTTGCACTTCATATCCACAATCACAAAGAGGCGAGTCTATCCAACCCCACTGATGTAAGGCTGCTCTAGTTCGAGCACTGCCACATCGAATTCTGTTCAGACGGGACCAGACAGCTCGAGGGAGATGGAATCCAGGTAGTTTGATGGTAGGATCAAATACTTCAATTAGGCCACGAGGTGGAGAGGTAGACCATTCAACTTTCCATGTATTTCGGTGGTTGAATGGAGCTGAAGTAAGTTCCATAGCCGTCTTGTAGGCTGGTTTCCGTGATTTCAACCTGGATGTGGAAGGTTGATTTACGTCTTGGTGGATTGGGAGAACTTCATTATTCATAATTCTGTGCCACAGGCGGGAAAGAACTTGCTGTCTCCTGATGTGAGGAGGAACAATATTACACAGTACAGGTAGCCACTGTGAGGGAGTGCAATGTAGAGTGCCAGAGATAATCCGCATTGTCTGCCGGAGTTGAATATCAACCAGTTGGCAATGTGAGCTGTTCAACCATACACTTGCACAGTATTCAGCTGGAGAGTAAACGACAGCCAAAGCAGTAGTCCTGAGTGTGTTGGCATCAGCGCCCCATGATGTTCCAGCTAACCTACTTAGTAAGTTATTACGGCTTTTTAATTTTGCTGCTGTTTTTGCAATATGCTGTCTGAAAGTTAATGCCCTGTCCAATATCATTCCTAAGTACTTAGGGGAGCTGTTGTAGTTCAGATATTGGTTCCCGAACTTCACTCTAGGTTGGTAGTTCGCCTGAAGGTTGTTAAGGTGAAATGTGGTTACCTCAGATTTAGAAGGACTTGATTGAAGCCGCCACTTTTTGAAATAAACATTCATCTTCTTAAGGTCTTCACTCAGTAAATCCTCTGCTTCATCAAAAGTGGTGCACTGGACTGTAAGATTTATATCGTCCGCATAGATGAATTTACGGGATACCGTTTCTGGCTGATCATGAATGTATAAGTTAAATAGCATAGGGGATAAAACTGAACCCTGAGGTAGACCATTATTGAGTGTATGGAACCTGCTTCTGTCACTTTCATTGTGAACTTGGAATAGTCTATTACTTAACATGTTGCTGATGAGAGTCACTGTTTTAAGACAAGGGACTGACTTTATGAGTTTGAGGAGAAGTCCTTTTCTCCAGACAGTATCGTACGCCGCTGAGAGGTCCAGAAAGGCAGAAACACTTTTAAGTTTCTTCTCAAAGCCAATTTCTAGATATGTAGTTAAGGCAAGGACTTGATCAGAGCAGTCTCGTTTTGGGCGGAATCCAGCTTGTTCAACAGGAATCTCTTGCTCAATTGCAGGAGCAATTCTATTCAGTAACAGTCTTTCAAGTAATTTGTAGGTGACATTGAGTAAGGCAATTGGCCTATAACTTTGGGGTAGCTTTGGATCTTTTCCTGGCTTCAGTACTGCAATTATTTTGGTCTTCTTGAAAGACGGTGGAAGACGTCCTGATTGTAGAATGGAACTGAAAAAGTTTGCAAGCCATCGTTTGGTAGCTGGACCACATTTCTTGCGAAACTCCGGATACACACCATCAAATCCCGCTGCTTTTCCAGACTGGAGGGCATCCAAACCATGTTGTATCTCTTCTAATGAGAATGGTCGTGAATAAAACAAGTTAGGTTGGACTTCACGTTTTAACTTGTTGAATTCCAATCGGACCTGTCTGCTAAACCTCTTGTCTCTCTCTGTCCTGGATGTAGAAATAAGGTGGTCAGCTATGGATTCTACGTTGATAGCGGAATGCTTTCTTGTGGGTAAGGATGTTGAATCCAGTTTTCGTATTAGTGACCATGCTTTCCTGCTTGAGTGGGTGAAATTCAAGTTTTCAACAGTCTTGTACCATTTCTCTCTTCTAGCATTGTCCAAGGATGTTAGTAATTCAACAGCCTTCTCATGACTACTGTTCCGTTCAAATTCATTGCATAAGCGCGTTGTTTCTTCATTCCATCCAGGGACATAATCTTTACGGAAACCTCTAGCTTCGTTTAGCAATGCTGTCATGCAATGGTAAAACGGAAATAAAACGTATTGAGTGGGAATGTAGAAATATGTATCTTTAACTGACATAGAACGTTACTAATACTCCTTGATAAAACAATATTTAACTATCACGTGAAAACGCGCCATGTCTTGTGTTTTAAATATATCGATGCAATGGGGCTGCCATCTGCTGTCAGTTACTGGAACTATATGGGCGATGTACTGCCATCTGTTGTCAGTTATAGGAACTGATTGCAGATATTCAAACGGCGTATTGGGGACAACAGTTTGCTCTTTTGATCACATGCTGTAATGCAATGGTAAAACGGAAATAAAACGTATTGAGAGGGAATGTAGAAATATGTATCTTTAACAGACATAAATCCTTACTAATACTCCTTGATTAAACAATAGTTCAGTGGTAAAAGAAAAAAAACACTGGCGAGAGCTGGGAACGAACCGGTGCTCCTTGGAACCACAGTCAGTCGCCTTAACCACATAGCTACTCGCAAGCTCTTGTTCAGTAGCAGACGCAACCATTTACTATATTCAAAAGCCGCTGTCTGAAGGAAATAATCCATTTCATTATCCCCAAAAAAAAACAATGTTGCACATTCGTATACGTTCATACTGTTATTATATTTTATTGTCAGAACTTGGTTAATGTATGTTTTCAATTACATGGAAGCTTATTAAATAACTTACATTTTAATGGACTTCTCACCGCCATTTTGTCATGAGCCCAGGCGGATTGTGCGCATGCTTGAGGGGAAAGAATTCTGCTATTTTCTATATTAATTTAAAAATATACCGTAATATATTTGTTTATTTTAGAGGCACTCTGCAAATCTAGAGGCCAAGAGCTTTCGTTGGAGTGCTCTACGAAGTAAATCGGTTCTGTCGTTCTCTCAATCTCGTGGTAACAAAAATCACCTTACTGTTTTAAATATATAGATTTTAATCTTTGCTTTCTTTAACATTTTAATGCTCATAATTACTTTTGTAATTTAATTTTATTATTATTTTCTTAGTCAATTTACCCTCTAGGTTGGTGCTTCCCAAGGACTCAGCGAGGGAACTCACCACTACCGCCTCTATGGACAGTGTCCTGGAGCTTGGAACATCTGGTCGGGAGGGATACAACTGGGGAGGTGTGATCAGCACTTCGCCCAGGCGACCTCACCTGCAAAGCGAACAGGGGCCTCATTAGGGATGGGAAGGGATGGAAGATTGGGATGGAAAGGCTAGGAAGAGGGAAGGAGGCGGCCGTGGCCTTACAGTAGGTACTGCCCCCGTAAATTGAATTATATTGAGACCACGGTGGCTGTATTGGCAAATATGAAGAAAGTTATGGCTGTCATAGTTGTGACGTGGATATTCATGACGTAGGCACGGATGACGCAGACTTTATGCAAGTAGGCTGCTTGAGCTGAGATTCTTGGTGACGTCATGATTTTGTTCGAGAAAGATCTGAGATTTACGACGCAGTCGCAGGAAACATGGAATTGTGCTAAGGAAGAAGTTACGCTATTGGAGGAGAGACTCGAACCAATGAATAATAGTTTGGAGGGAGACGGAGATTACTGAAACTACCGTATTTTATTACTTTTGGAATGCAGAATTGTGGAAATCTATTTTCAGTTATGGCATTGATCTGGAATTTTGAAGAAATTCATTTTGAGTTTTTGAAATTTGAAAATCCGTCAAGTATTGCCAAAGTTAGAACTTCTAGCGATGACGGAGGAACAAGCTATGGAAGGGATGGATACGCCCCTTAAGAAGTTGATAAAAGGTCTTGCACAGCAGAGAGAAGCTCTCATATTGATCATATTTCTGGTGTCTTATAGTCGTTTTCGAGTGATTCAGTGAAGCAAGTCGTTATTAGCGCGTGGTAAAGCCCACCGCATCGAACGAGCACGGAGCAGTGCAGCAGTTCCATTTTACGGTGATTGAAACTAGGCGAAGTTGAAACGCACACATTAACGAGTCTACAAGAATATACATCAGGAGTTAGCTAATGCCTATAAGCTAATTCTATTGTGCATAACAGTATTAAAGTGTGTAGTAAAGTTGAACATTTTCACGATTATAATTTGGAAGATATTGGCATTTTAAGACGGCAGACAAAAGTGATTTTCTTGCCACCTGAGAAGCACTTTTAGAACACCACATTCTACGCTACGGCTAACACGTGTATTGCAACCGTGATACTTAAGATTGCATTTGGTGATATAACGCTACATTCTACAATGCAACAATATAATATGGCAGTTCTTTCAACTATTATAACGAAAATGGAGATGGAAGGCTAAGGACTTTAATGCAATTGGGACATATATCGATGGAGTGAAATAGCAGCATGGAACTTCGTTAATCGCCATTCTACACAAGCGAGCATGTAGTGAACATCCAACTACACTCATGCATCGTGGTCCAACGCTGAATTATATCAAATGGCAGTGGAAATATATTAAAAACTCTACAATTATGAATATTTCTACGGAAATAATTGCAATAAACTTCATGGCGAATTTCTACCAGAACTTCAGGGAACTATCAAGAGAGGCCAGGGTGGACCCGGCTCACAAAGAAGATTTTTGCCAGAACTTCAGGGAACTATCAAGAGAGGCCAGGGTGGACCCGGCTCACAAAGAAGAGTTTGCCAGATGGATGTCTATCGTCTACACGGAGCAGTGCAATTTCCGGAGGAGGAAGCAGTTCTATTCTCCGAGGGCACTGGTTCCAGGTTCGAGGTCGGAGCACATCTTTACGTTGGTGAAATGGAACCATCAGCAGTCTTCTTTGGAAATTTTCCTCTGGAACTTCAATCAACAGATAAGGTAGTCGTGAACGTTTCTTGTTTTATTTGAGCCATTTAGCGATGTCTGAGCAACCAATTTTCCCATATTTTCTGTCCCACATATTTTGCCCCATATTCTTGCTTGATATTTCTGTACTCAGTACACTTCGTTGATTTATGCCTTTTTCGACGATTTATTAAGACATTGTTGTGTCATTGGCATATTTAAATTATTTTTGGATCAGTTGAGACTGATATTATACATTCTTTCAGTAATTTGCATATTTTTGTAGTCACGATTTGACTGTAAAGTTAATGATTTTCTATGGCAGATTTGAATTCAGACAGCGTGTCACTTTATTAAAGTAATTCTATTCAGTTAATTACCTTGACCAATTTTCTGTCATCCTCAAGAAAGAAGAATTATTAAAAGATTTTAGAGCGTTAAAATCTATTACTGTATCGACGATCTTGGAAATACTAGTCGTTTTATGAACATGATAGGAACATAGACATTTATCGTCAGTTATGAAATACCATTGCGTTATAGACAATTTTATGAAATATGAACTTTTATTACGATTTATTGAGTACATTATAGTAATGAACATTTGATAGGAATTTTTTTAATTCTAGATTGGAACAATAATGTTTGCATTCCACAGTCTAATTGGATTCTATTCGACTATTATGCAGTTTAGATGAACTTTGATTAAAGATAGTATTTTATACTGCGTTACTTTGAAGATATTAATCTCAATTTTGATAGACCAGGGAGGCGTGTATAATCGTATTTGCTATGAAATTTATTTGTGATTGGCAAATTTTTACTTCATATCGATTCATGAATGAAACCCACGAAGGTTAAATATAATAACAGTTTGACACATTTAATGAATATAAGAATTTTTAAAGAGGAACTATGGATGTATAATCGTTAGTTCAGTGGACGTGTTAAAGTCACTGATGAATAATGCCCTTGAATAAGCGAAGGGGGCTCCCTCAGTAATTAATGATGTTGAAGAATTTGTAAGTGGAGGTTTTTGAATGTATTGTGGAAGATTTTTATGCCATATATATTGAGATATATGATGAATTCTGGGCCTATTTTTATGCAATTTTGTGCGTTAGAGCGAGGTATTTTTCCGCTGAGTTTATTGTCCAGGTCCTTTGAAAATTAATCATGTGAAGTTACTGTTATAATTAACAAGAGTGTTTAAATAATTTGAGATAACGATTTTGAATGGAGGTTACCGTCACAAATAATAATAATAATTATTAAACTTTATTAAACCTGAATATTACATTTAATATAACTAACCTTCATTGGTCGATTATATTAACCCGATTTGAGTAATTATCAACCGGATAAACGTGTGGTTTAATGTATTTCTAAAATAAAATATTAATATTGTAAATAATTATGTAAATATCTTTAATAATAATTTTGAAACGAAAGGAATTAATAGAGGCCTGTATAAATTTTTCAATTGTCGTTTGACAATATTATAAACAATTATAATTGTTATAAACTATTAATGAGATTTTGTTATAAACATTTAACGTTTTGTTATATACTCAAAACAACGCGAATTAAACATTTGGATTATAATTAAACAAGTTTTGGGATTATTAGAGTAATCCAGTGACATGTGAATGGAGCATTTAAAAGATTTACGTGATAATATTTGAGTTGAGTTGAGGACATTTAAAGTGTTTTGAAAGGGAGCTAGGCTCTGATGTAACTAGCAGATGCTAACGTTGGCTGGACAGGTGAGTCCATTTGACGATGTAGGCATGTGACGTGATGTAGGGTGGATCGCAGCTGGCCAGACAACTGGTTGTTAGAGGCCAAGGTCGCCTACATAGCAGCCTTGCGGTTATAAATAAAAGTGTGATGTTTATGAAAAAGAAAAACAATTGCTATATGTCTCGTCCCAACTCCCTTATCCATTCAAAGTGTATTATGATTATTACGTTCTTTTTGAGCAGGTGAAAGCTAAATATTTGTATGCAAAGTCTACAAGTCCTACAGGAGGACATGATTACATTGATAATGGCTTATGATTGCCACGTGTATTTTGTTGAATTTTTGTTAGAATCATTCCCTTTATGTGAAATAAATTATTGTACAGTTTAAAGTTTCTTGTCTTCGTCTTGGTTCATTTTAAATATCGTGGTGGAGGTTATTGTGAGGGCATACTTTAAGTGATCCAGTTGACAACCCAGACCCGAGATTAATTTGAAGAGGTAAGTAAAGGTAAGTATGAACCCCCGTATATTTTGGAGTGTTCCACAATAATTTCTTGTTAACTACTGTGCTCTAATCTCGGTAGTATCTGTCAGTGCCATTTTCATTGATGTAGCTGTGCCGGTGCGTGTGATTATTGGCAATCCGATTGAGGGGGCGGATATCTGACAGCCTACTATCCGGATTATCGGGGACAGTAGGATTGGCGCCGCAATTCGGTGGGGCTCGATTGGCTCGATTGGCACGATCAGCAAAACATTGGATTACCAAGTTATTGCAGTGGAATTGGCACCGCAATTTTGTGGAATGCTCGAATAACATTGGATTACCAAGTTATCGATGTCAATGGGATTGTGAAGACTCAAATAAAGAGGTTGATTCTTTGTTAGATGTCTTGGCCAATTGTAGAATTTGAGAGTGTGATTATATAGGAATTAAATGTTGTGTTGTATTAGGAAAATTACACTCAGAAAAGATCAGATCCTATACAACTTGAGAGAGGTTAAATAGGCTGGAAACTTAGAAAAATCGCCTATGATCTGGAATCTTATTTTATTTGACCGGCTTATGACATGTTTAGTCATATTAAAGATAAAATTAAATTATTTGGATTGTAAATGTAAATTATTTGTGTTAGGATATTTTAAAATGAACCAAAGAAACTCGAACATGTGCTTGAGTTTGTTTCAACATGAGGTGTCTACGAAGGTTAATTATAAGGTAATTATAAGTTAGATTTAAGACAGAAAATTGCTCAAATTTATATATTCTGAAAGATGTTGCTCAGATGTTGTTATTTTGCTCTGTTTGATGTATGTCCCTAAAGCAGTCTATTATTAAATAATATTGAAATGGCAGATGAGAGTATGAGGATGATGTTAGAGGAGTTGAAAGGTAGCATGAATGAAAGTGCGAGGGAGATGGAAGCTAGGAATGCTAGTCGAATGAAGCAGATGATGGAGGAGAATGCTAGTAATTTGTCTGCTAATTTGTCTATTAAGCTGGATGAAAGTGTGAGAGAGATGGAAGCTAGGAATACTAGTCGAATTGAGGAGAATTCTAGTAATATGTCTGCTAATTTGAAAGCTAGCATGAATAACAGTATGAAGCAGATGCTGGATGAAAATTTGAAAGTTCTTCAGACCAGTTCTGCAAACTTATAAAATGATATGTCGCGTTTACAGATCAGTACCCAGGGAATCGAGAATGCTGTAACTGACATGCGCACAGACGTATCCAATGTCCATAAAGATGTCTCAGAAGTAGATTTGTCCAATGTGCATAAAGATGTTTCAGAGGTTAAAACTGATGTTTCTAAGGTACAGAAAGACCTTACTATGTTGATCCTTGATGTTGCTAATGTCCGGGGTGATATTTCCTGTGCTAGAGCTGAAGTAATTGTTGTTAGGAACGATGTTGCTACTGTACAATATAAGGTTGAAGAAGTTCAGAGAGAGATTAAAAATGTTCGAACCGATGTGTCAAACGTTCAGGTAGACATTAATAATATTCATTCTGATGTAAATGAGATGCAAAGCGATATCACTAAGATACAAGTAGAAGTTAACACTGTTTTTGTAGACATTGCCAAAGTACAGACTGATGTTAACAAAGTAAGAGAAGAAATTGAAACTTCAAAAACACTTTGTACTCGTAACATTAGTGCTTTAACAACTAGGTTGGTTGACAAGTCTGTTAGGACAACAGCTTCTTTAGCAGGTTTGAAATATGATGTAGAGGTCATGAGAACCCAAGTTTTAGACCATAATCGTTTACTTAAGGAAGACATTGAAGTAGATATTGCGGAAATGTTAACTGCAAATGTAACGGTTTGGAAAGATGAATGGAACAGGTCAAGTGGGGAACATGTCACTCAAATTCAGGAACGAATTGAACGAAAACTTGCCAGTACACAAGTAGATATCAATAATGAAGTAGTTCAAATTAGAAAAGATTTGAGTATAAGGATGGACTCGCTATCCGAAAAGCAGGTAGAGGATAGAACTCAGATAGGTCAGGACGTGCAAGCATTAAAAACCGCGTTAGAGGAACAAATTCATAAGGTTGTCTCTGATGTTAATGAAACTACGAGCAAACTTCAGAATTTGAAACTAGGAGAAGCTAGCATGATGGAAACCTATAAAGAAGAGTTGATTAGGAAAGTCATCACGGAAATCACAGATAAGGATCCAGAAGGATTGACTGGTGAAGACGATAGGAATTACGTCAGAAGATGTAACCTCGCTACAGAAGAAAGAGATATTAGTCCTGAGGAACGTATATCCAGATTCCGAGAAGAAGAAGAGGATAGGAATATTGAACCTGAATGGAAATATCGTGATAGTGGGAAGAATTACATGGATTCATATCCGAGAAATGTGACAGTCATCCGGAACTTTGAGGACAAACCACAAAAATTCAGTAATACTGATAGTCTAACACCGATAGAGTATATCAGGAACCTGAAAGACTATTTCATTGAAGCTCACATTCCCAGAGAAAGAGAGATGAGATTAGTAGAAAGATTTCTAGCTGGAGGACCCCTTGAATGGTTCAGAGCATTCCGGTACACTTTCAGTAATTTTGACGAATTTGCAGAGGCACTGATAAAACGATTCTGGTCCATCGAAGCGCAGAATTCATTGAGAGCTGAGGTATACTCAAGGAAGTATTCAGGTACTCTTCCAACACGGTACGCTGATTTCTTCATGAGCCAGTTATCACGCTTGGGATTTTTGCAACCCCCATTGTCAACAGAGCAGTTGATAGATGCGATTTCTCGTATGCTGCCTGTGGAGGTAAGAAGGCTGATCATATCGTCAAATATCAGGGATTTGACCAGTATGGACGAGCTATTGTGAAGGCTTGACTACACGAGTCCAATGCCAAATGTGGTACAAAAAGGTCAGAGGCACGAATTCAAAGACATTAACACAGTCTATATGGATCAAGTTCAGCAAACTGACAAGCCCAATGAAGAGAAAACTGAAAATGTAGGTCCTCACAGGAATAATCATTTTCGCAACCACAGATCGCAAGGTTACCGTCCATATCAGCAAAGAAGAGGCTGGAACAATAATAGAGGCAATTATAATAATGGAAGATGTAGATACTACAATAACCAGGGCTACAATAGAAACTACAGCAGTATTTACCAGAATCGAAATCAGAATTCTCAAGGTCAGGTTATGACACCCGACAAGTATCAGGAAAGAGAGAAAGAAAGTCAGCAGTACCTTAAGGAATTAAGAGAAAAGGAAGCTGAAAACCAGAAGAAAAGACAGGATTTAGTGATCGATCCTGGTCCTTCTACAAGCCAGCAGAATTTGGAAAACAGGAATACTGGACAGAAGAGAAAGTAGAGAGGAGAGAATGCATTAGCCACACACAACCCAGAGAAGAAGAGACTTATGATTAAGGAACATAGAGGAAATATCATACAAAAGTAGAATTATAATTCAATTTCGTGTTCAAGTGAATTGAGATATTTATAACACAGAGTTTAAAAACAATTTGCAACTGTTTTTAAAACGTGGTGAAGGGAGAATGCCCCCGTAAAATGAATTATATTGAGACCACGGTGGCTGTATTGGCAAATATGAAGAAAGTTATGGCTGTCATAGTTGTGACGTGGATATTCATGACGTAGGCACGGATGACGCAGACTTTATGCAAATAGGCTGCTTGAGCTGAGATTCTTGGTGACGTCATGATTTTGTTCGAGAAAGATCTGAGATTTACGACGCAGTCGCAGGAAACATGGAATTGTGCTAAGGAAGAAGTTACGCTATTGGAGGAGAGACTCGAACCAATGAATGATAGTTTGGAGGGAGACGGAGATTACTGAAACTACCGTATTTTATTACTTTTGGAATGCAGAATTGTGGAAATCTATTTTCAGTTATGGCATTGATCTGGAATTTTGAAGAAATTAATTTTGAGTTTTTGAAATTTGAAAATCCGTCAAGTATTGCCAAAGTTAGAACTTCTAGCGATGACGGAGGAACAAGCTATGGAAGGGATGGATACGCCCCTTAAAAAGTTGATAAAAGGTCTTGCACAGCAGAGAGAAGCTCTCATATTGATAATATTTCTGGTGTCTTATAGTCGTTTTCGAGTGATTCAGTGAAGCAAGTCGTTATTAGCGCGTGGTAAAGCCCACCGCATCGAACGAGCACGGAGCAGTGCAGCAGTTCCATTTTACGGTGATTGAAACTAGGCGAAGTTGAAACGCACACATTAACGAGTCTACAAGAATATACATCAGGAGTTAGCTAATGCCTATAAGCTAATTCTATTGTGCATAACAGTATTAAAGTGTGTAGTAAAGTTGAACATTTTCACGATTATAATTTGGAAGATATTGGCATTTTAAGACGGCAGACAAAAGTGATTTTCTTGCCACCTGAGAAGCACTTTTAGAACACCACATTCTACGCTACGGCTAACACGTGTATTGCAACCGTGATACTTAAGATTGCATTTGGTGATATAACGCTACATTCTACAATGCAACAATATAATATGGCAGTTCTTTCAACTATTATAACGAAAATGGAGATGGAAGGCTAAGGACTTTAATGCAATTGGGACATATATCGATGGAGTGAAATAGCAGCATGGAACTTCGTTAATCGCCATTCTACACAAGCGAGCATGTAGTGAACATCCAACTACACTCATGCATCGTGGTCCAACGCTGAATTATATCAAATGGCAGTGGAAATATATTAAAAACTCTACAATTATGAATATTTCTACGGAAATAATTGCAATAAACTTCATGGCGAATTTCTACCAGAACTTCAGGGAACTATCAAGAGAGGCCAGGGTGGACCCGGCTCACAAAGAAGATTTTTGCCAGAACTTCAGGGAACTATCAAGAGAGGCCAGGGTGGACCCGGCTCACAAAGAAGAGTTTGCCAGATGGATGTCTATCGTCTACACGGAGCAGTGCAATTTCCGGAGGAGGAAGCAGTTCTATTCTCCGAGGGCACTGGTTCCAGGTTCGAGGTCGGAGCACATCTTTTCGTTGGTGAAATGGAACCATCAGCAGTCTTCTTTGGAAATTTTCCTCTGGAACTTCAATCAACAGATAAGGTAGTCGTGAACGTTTCTTGTTTTATTTGAGCCATTTAGCGATGTCTGAGCAACCATTTTTCCCATATTTTCTGTCCCACATATTTTGCCCCATATTCTTGCTTGATATTTCTGTACTCAGTACACTTCGTTGATTTATGCCTTTTTCGACGATTTATTAAGACATTGTTGTGTCATTGGCATATTTAAATTATTTTTGGATCAGTTGAGACTGATATTATACATTCTTTCAGTAATTTGCATATTTTTGTAGTCACGATTTGACTGTAAAGTTAATGATTTTCTATGGCAGATTTGAATTCAGACAGCGTGTCACTTTATTAAAGTAATTCTATTCAGTTAATTACTTTGACCAATTTTCTGTCATCCTCAAGAAAGAAGAATTATTAAAAGATTTTAGAGCGTTAAAATCTATTACTGTATCGACGATCTTGGAAATACTAGTCGTTTTATGAACATGATAGGAACATAGACATTTATCGTCAGTTATGAAATACCATTGCGTTATAGACAATTTTATGAAATATGAACTTTGATTACGATTTATTGAGTACATTATAGTAATGAACATTTGATAGGAATTTTTTTAATTCTAGATTGGAACAATAATGTTTGCATTCCACAGTCTAATTGGATTCTATTCGACTATTATGCAGTTTAGATGAACTTTGATTAAAGATAGTATTTTTATACTGCGTTACTTTGAAGATATTAATCTCAATTTTGATAGACCAGGGAGGCGTGTATAATCGTATTTGCTATGAAATTTATTTGTGATTGGCAAATTTTTACTTCATATCGATTCATGAATGAAACCCACGAAGGTTAAATATAATAACAGTTTGACACATTTAATGAATATAAGAATTTTTAAAGAGGAACTATGGATGTATAATCGTTAGTTCAGTGGACGTGTTAAAGTCACTGATGAATAATGCCCTTGAATAAGCGAAGGGGGCTCCCTCAGTAATTAATGATGTTGAAGAATTTGTAAGTGGAGGTTTTTGAATGTATTGTGGAAGATTTTTATGCCATATATATTGAGATATATGATGAATTCTGGGCCTATTTTTATGCAATTTTGTGCGTTAGAGCGAGGTATTTTTCCGCTGAGTTTATTGTCCAGGTCCTTTGAAAATTAATCATGTGAAGTTACTGTTATAATTAACAAGAGTGTTTAAATAATTTGAGATAACGATTTTGAATGGAGGTTACCGTCACAAATAATAATAATAATTATTAAACTTTATTAAACCTGAATATAACATTTAAATATAACTAACCTTCATTGGTCGATTATATTAACCCGATTTGAGTAATTATCAACCGGATAAACGTGTGGTTTAATGTATTTCTAAAATAAAATATTAATATTGTAAATAATTATGTAAATATCTTTAATAATAATTTTGAAACGAAAGGAATTAATAGAGGCCTGTATAAATTTTTCAATTGTCGTTTGAAAATATTATAAACAATTATAATTGTTATAGACTATTAATGAGATTTTGTTATAAACATTTAACGTTTTGTTATATACTCAAAACAACGCTAATTAAACATTTGGATTATAATTAAACAAGTTTTGGGATTATTAGAGTAATCCAGTGACATGTGAATGGAGCATTTAAAAGATTTACGTGATAATATTTGAGTTGAGTTGAGGACATTTAAAGTGTTTTGAAAGGGAGCTAGGCTCTGATGTAACTAGCAGATGCTAACGTTGGCTGGACAGGTGAGTCCATTTGACGATGTAGGCATGCGACGTGATGTAGGGTGGATCGCAGCTGGCCAGACAACTGGTTGTTAGAGGCCAAGGTCGCCTACATAGCAGCCTTGCGGTTATAAATAAAAGTGTGATGTTTATGAAAAAGAAAAACAATTGCTATATGTCTCGTCCCAACTCCCTTATCCATTCAAAGTGTATTATGATTATTACGTTCTTTTTGAGCAGGTGAAAGCTAAATATTTGTATGCAAAGTCTACAAGTCCTACAGGAGGACATGATTACATTGATAATGGCTTATGATTGCCACGTGTATTTTGTTGAATTTTTGTTAGAATCATTCCCTTTATGTGAAATAAATTATTGTACAGTTTAAAGTTTCTTGTCTTCGTCTTGGTTCATTTTAAATATCGTGGTGGAGGTTATTGTGAGGGCATACTTTAAGTGATCCAGTTGACAACCCAGACCCGAGATTAATTTGAAGAGGTAAGTAAAGGTAAGTATGAACCCCCGTATATTTTGGTGTGTTCCACAATAATTTCTTGTTAACTACTGTGCTCTAATCTCGGTAGTATCTGTCAGTGCCATTTTCATTGATGTAGCTGTGCCGGTGCGTGTGATTATTGGCAATCCGATTGAGGGGGCGGATATCTGACAGCCTACTATCCGGATTATCGGGGACAGTAGGATTGGCGCCGCAATTCGGTGGGGCTCGATTGGCTCGATTGGCACGATCAGCAAAACATTGGATTACCAAGTTATTGCAGTGGAATTGGCACCGCAATTTTGTGGAATGCTCGAATAACATTGGATTACCAAGTTATCGATGTCAATGGGATTGTGAAGACTCAAATAAAGAGGTTGATTCTTTGTTAGATGTCTTGGCCAATTGTAGAATTTGAGAGTGTGATTATATAGGAATTAAATGTTGTGTTGTATTAGGAAAATTACACTCAGAAAAGATCAGATCCTATACAACTTGAGAGAGGTTAAATAGGCTGGAAACTTAGAAAAATCGCCTATGATCTGGAATCTTATTTTATTTGACCGGCTTATTACATGTTTAGTCATATTAAAGATAAAATTAAATTATTTGGATTGTAAATGTAAATTATTTGTGTTAGGATATTTTAAAATGAACCAAAGAAACTTGAACATGTGCTTGAGTTTGTTTCAACATGAGGTGTCTACGAAGGTTAATTATAAGGTAATTATAAGTTAGATTTAAGACAGAAAATTGCTCAAATTTATATATTCTGAAAGATGTTGCTCAGATGTTGTTATTTTGCTCTGTTTGATGTATGTCCCTAAAGCAGTCTATTATTAAATAATATTGAAATGGCAGATGAGAGTATGAGGATGATGTTAGAGGAGTTGAAAGGTAGCATGAATGAAAGTGCGAGGGAGATGGAAGCTAGGAATGCTAGTCGAATGAAGCAGATGATGGAGGAGAATGCTAGTAATTTGTCTGCTAATTTGTCTATTAAGCTGGATGAAAGTGTGAGAGAGATGGAAGCTAGGAATACTAGTCGAATTGAGGAGAATTCTAGTAATATGTCTGCTAATTTGAAAGCTAGCATGAATAACAGTATGAAGCAGATGCTGGATGAAAATTTGAAAGTTCTTCAGACCAGTTCTGCAAACTTATAAAATGATATGTCGCGTTTACAGATCAGTACCCAGGGAATCGAGAATGCTGTAACTGACATGCGCACAGACGTATCCAATGTCCATAAAGATGTCTCAGAGGTTAAAGTAGATTTGTCCAATGTGCATAAAGATGTTTCAGAGGTTAAAACTGATGTTTCTAAGGTACAGAAAGACCTTACTATGTTGAACCTTGATGTTGCTAATGTCCGGGGTGATATTTCCTGTGCTAGAGCTGAAGTAATTGTTGTTAGGAACGATGTTGCTACTGTACAATATAAGGTTGAAGAAGTTCAGAGAGAGATTAAAAATGTTCGAACCGATGTGTCAAACGTTCAGGTAGACATTAATAATATTCATTCTGATGTAAATGAGATGCAAAGCGATATCACTAAGATACAAGTAGAAGTTAACACTGTTTTTGTAGACATTGCCAAAGTACAGACTGATGTTAACAAAGTAAGAGAAGAAATTGAAACTTCAAAAACACTTTGTACTCGTAACATTAGTGCTTTAACAACTAGGTTGGTTGACAAGTCTGTTAGGACAACAGCTTCTTTAGCAGGTTTGAAATATGATGTAGAGGTCATGAGAACCCAAGTTTTAGACCATAATCGTTTACTTAAGGAAGACATTGAAGTAGATATTGCGGAAATGTTAACTGCAAATGTAACGGTTTGGAAAGATGAATGGAACAGGTCAAGTGGGGAACATGTCACTCAAATTCAGGAACGAATTGAACGAAAACTTGCCAGTACACAAGTAAATATCAATAATGAAGTAGTTCAAATTAGAAAAGATTTGAGTATAAGGATGGACTCGCTATCCGAAAAGCAGGTAGAGGATAGAACTCAAATAGGTCAGGACGTGCAAGCATTAAAAACCGCGTTAGAGGAACAAATTCATAAGGTTGTCTCTGATGTTAATGAAACTACGAGCAAACTTCAGAATTTGAAACTAGGAGAAGCTAGCATGATGGAAACCTATAAAGAAGAGTTGATTAGGAAAGTCATCACGGAAATCACAGATAAGGATCCAGAAGGATTGACTGGTGAAGACGATAGGAATTACGTCAGAAGATGTAACCTCGCTACAGAAGAAAGAGATATTAGTCCTGAGGAACGTATATCCAGATTCCGAGAAGAAGAAGAGGATAGGAATATTGAACCTGAATGGAAATATCGTGATAGTGGGAAGAATTACATGGATTCATATCCGAGAAATGTGACAGTCATCCGGAACTTTGAGGACAAACCACAAAAATTCAGTAATACTGATAGTCTAACACCGATAGAGTATATCAGGAACCTGAAAGACTATTTCATTGAAGCTCACATTCCCAGAGAAAGAGAGATGAGAATAGTAGAAAGATTTCTAGCTGGAGGACCCCTTGAATGGTTCAGAGCATTCCGGTACACTTTCAGTAATTTTGACGAATTTGCAGAGGCACTGATAAAACGATTCTGGTCCATCGAAGCGCAGAATTCATTGAGAGCTGAGGTATACTCAAGGAAGTATTCAGGTACTCTTCCAACACGGTACGCTGATTTCTTCACGAGCCAGTTATCACGCTTGAGAATTTTGCAACCCCCATTGTCAACAGAGCAGTTGATAGAGGCGATTTCTCGTATGCTGCCTGTGGAGGTAAGAAGGCTGATCATATCGTCAAATATCAGGGATTTGACCAGTATGGACGAACTATTGTGAAGGCTTGACTACACGAGTCCAATGCCAAATGTGGTACAAAAAGGTCAGAGGCACGAATTCAAAGACATTAACACAGTCTATATGGATCAAGTTCAGCAAACTGACAAGCCCAATGAAGAGAAAACTGAAAATGTAGGTCCTCACAGGAATAATCATTTTCGCAACCACAGATCGCAAGGTTACCGTCCATATCAGCAAAGAAGAGGCTGGAACAATAATAGAGGCAATTATAATAATGGAAGAGGTAGATACTACAATAACCAGGGCTACAATAGAAACTACAGCAGTATTTACCAGAATCGAAATCAGAATTCTCAAGGTCAGGTTATGACACCCGACAAGTATCAGGAAAGAGAGAAAGAAAGTCAGCAGTACCTTAAGGAATTAAGAGAAAAGGAAGCTGAAAACCAGAAGAAAAGACAGGATTTAGTGATCGATCCTGGTCCTTCTACCAGCCAGCAGAATTTGGAAAACAGGAATACTGGACAGAAGAGAAAGTAGAGAGGAGAGAATGCATTAGCCACACACAACCCAGAGAAGAAGAGACTTATGATTAAGGAACATAGAGGAAATATCATACAAAAGTAGAATTATAATTCAATTTCGTGTAAAAGCGAATTGAGATATTTATAAAACAGAGTTTAAAAACAATTTGCAACTGTTTTTAAAACGTGGTGAAGGGAGAATGCCCCCGTAAAATGAATTATATTGAGACCACGGTGGCTGTATTGGCAAATATGAAGAAAGTAATGGCTGTCATAGTTGTGACGTGGATATTCATGACGTAGGCACGGATGACGCAGACTTTATGCAAATAGGCTGCTTGAGCTGAGATTCTTGGTGACGTCATGATTTTGTTCGAGAAAGATCTGAGATTTACGACGCAGTCGCAGGAAACATGGAATTGTGCTAAGGAAGAAGTTACGCTATTGGAGGAGAGACTCGAACCAATGAATGATAGTTTGGAGGGAGACGGAGATTACTGAAACTACCGTATTTTATTACTTTTGGAATGCAGAATTGTGGAAATTTATTTTCAGTTATGGCATTGATCTGGAATTCTGAAGAAATTAATTTTGAGTTTTTGAAATTTGAAAATCCGTCAAGTATTGCCAAAGTTAGAACTTCTAGCGATGACGGAGGAACAAGCTATGGAAGGGATGGATACGCCCCTTAAAAAGTTGATAAAAGGTCTTGCACAGCAGAGAGAAGCTCTCATATTGATAATATTTCTGGTGTCTTATAGTCGTTTTCGAGTGATTCAGTGAAGCAAGTCGTTATTAGCGCGTGGTAAAGCCCACCGCATCGAACGAGCACGGAGCAGTGCAGCAGTTCCATTTTACGGTGATTGAAACTAGGCGAAGTCGAAACGCACACATTAACGAGTCTACAAGAATATACATCAGGAGTTAGCTAATGCCTATAAGCTAATTCTATTGTGCATAACAGTATTAAAGTGTGTAGTAAAGTTGAACATTTTCACGATTATAATTTGGAAGATATTGGCATTTTAAGACGGCAGACAAAAGTGATTTTCTTGCCACCTGAGAAGCACTTTTAGAACACCACATTCTACGCTACGGCTAACACGTGTATTGCAACCGTGATACTTAAGATTGCATTTGGTGATATAACGCTACATTCTACAATGCAACAATATAATATGGCAGTTCTTTCAACTATTATAACGAAAATGGAGATGGAAGGCTAAGGACTTTAATGCAATTGGGACATATATCGATGGAGTGAAATAGCAGCATGGAACTTCGTTAATCGCCATTCTACACAAGCGAGCATGTAGTGAACATCCAACTACACTCATGCATCGTGGTCCAACGCTGAATTATATCAAATGGCAGTGGAAATATATTAAAAACTCTACAATTATGAATATTTCTACGGAAATAATTGCAATAAACTTTATGGCGAATTTCTACCAGAACTTCAGGGAACTATCAAGAGAGGCCAGGGTGGACCCGGCTCACAAAGAAGATTTTTGCCAGAACTTCAGGGAACTATCAAGAGAGGCCAGGGTGGACCCGGCTCACAAAGAAGAGTTTGCCAGATGGATGTCTATCGTCTACACGGAGCAGTGCAATTTCCGGAGGAGGAAGCAGTTCTATTCTCCGAGGGCACTGGTTCCAGGTTCGAGGTCGGAGCACATCTTTACGTTGGTGAAATGGAACCATCAGCAGTCTTCTTTGGAAATTTTCCTCTGGAACTTCAATCAACAGATAAGGTAGTCGTGAACGTTTCTTGTTTTATTTGAGCCATTTAGCGATGTCTGAGCAACCATTTTTCCCATATTTTCTGTCCCACATATTTTGCCCCATATTCTTGCTTGATATTTCTGTACTCAGTACACTTCGTTGATTTATGCCTTATTCGACGATTTATTAAGACATTGTTGTGTCATTGGCATATTTAAATTATTTTTGGATCAGTTGAGACTGATATTATACATTCTTTCAGTAATTTGCATATTTTTGTAGTCACGATTTGACTGTAAAGTTAATGATTTTCTATGGCAGATTTGAATTCAGACAGCGTGTCACTTTATTAAAGTAATTCTATTCAGTTAATTACTTTGACCAATTTTCTGTCATCCTCAAGAAAGAAGAATTATTAAAAGATTTTAGAGCGTTAAAATCTATTACTGTATCGACGATCTTGGAAATACTAGTCGTTTTATGAACATGATAGGAACATAGACATTTATCGTCAGTTATGAAATACCATTGCGTTATAGACAATTTTATGAAATATGAACTTTGATTACGATTTATTGAGTACATTATAGTAATGAACATTTGATAGGAATTTTTTTAATTCTAGATTGGAACAATAATGTTTGCATTCCACAGTCTAATTGGATTCTATTCGACTATTATGCAGTTTAGATGAACTTTGATTAAAGATAGTATTTTTATACTGCGTTACTTTGAAGATATTAATCTCAATTTTGATAGACCAGGGAGGCGTGTATAATCGTATTTGCTATGAAATTTATTTGTGATTGGCAAATTTTTACTTCATATCGATTCATGAATGAAACCCACGAAGGTTAAATATAATAACAGTTTGACACATTTAATGAATATAAGAATTTTTAAAGAGGAACTATGGATGTATAATCGTTAGTTCAGTGGACGTGTTAAAGTCACTGATGAATAATGCCCTTGAATAAGCGAAGGGGGCTCCCTCAGTAATTAATGATGTTGAAGAATTTGTAAGTGGAGGTTTTTGAATGTATTGTGGAAGATTTTTATGCCATATATATTGAGATATATGATGAATTCTGGGCCTATTTTTATGCAATTTTGTGCGTTAGAGCGAGGTATTTTTCCGCTGAGTTTATTGTCCAGGTCCTTTGAAAATTAATCATGTGAAGTTACTGTTATAATTAACAAGAGTGTTTAAATAATTTGAGATAACGATTTTGAATGGAGGTTACCGTCACAAATAATAATAATAATTATTAAACTTTATTAAACCTGAATATTACATTTAAATATAACTAACCTTCATTGGTCGATTATATTAACCCGATTTGAGTAATTATCAACCGGATAAACGTGTGGTTTAATGTATTTCTAAAATAAAATATTAATATTGTAAATAATTATGTAAATATCTTTAATAATAATTTTGAAACGAAAGGAATTAATAGAGGCCTGTATAAATTTTTCAATTGTCGTTTGACAATATTATAAACAATTATAATTGTTATAAACTATTAATGAGATTTTGTTATAAACATTTAACGTTTTGTTATATACTCTAAACAACGCTAATTAAACATTTGGATTATAATTAAACAAGTTTTGGGATTATTAGAGTAATCCAGTGACATGTGAATGGAGCATTTAAAAGATTTACGTGATAATATTTGAGTTGAGGACATTTAAAGTGTTTTGAAAGGGAGCTAGGCTCTGATGTAACTAGCAGATGCTAACGTTGGCTGGACAGGTGAGTCCATTTGACGATGTAGGCATGCGACGTGATGTAGGGTGGATCGCAGCTGGCCAGACAACTGGTTGTTAGAGGCCAAGGTCGCCTACATAGCAGCCTTGCGGTTATAAATAAAAGTGTGATGTTTATGAAAAAGAAAAACAATTGCTATATGTCTCGTCCCAACTCCCTTATCCATCCCAAGTGTATTATGATTATTACGTTCTTTTTGAGCTGGTGAAAGCTAAATATTTGTATGCAAAGTCTACAAGTCCTACAGGAGGACATGATTACATTGATAATGGCTTATGATTGCCACGTGTATTTTGTTGAATTTTTGTTAGAATCATTCCCTTTATGTGAAATAAATTATTGTACAGTTTAAAGTTTCTTGTCTTCGTCTTGGTTCATTTTAAATATCGTGGTGGAGGTTATTGTGAGGGCATACTTTAAGTGATCCAGTTGACAACCCAGACCCGAGATTAATTTGAAGAGGTAAGTAAAGGTAAGTATGAACCCCCGTATATTTTGGTGTGTTCCACAATAATTTCTTGTTAACTACTGTGCTCTAATCTCGGTAGTATCTGTCAGTGCCATTTTCATTGATGTAGCTGAGCCGGTGCGTGTGATTATTGGCAATCCGATTGAGGGGGCGGATATCTGACAGCCTACTATCCGGATTATCGGAGACAGTTCCATCCTGGCATTTTCCCGAAGACGAAGTGGGAAACCACGGAAAAGCCACTTCGAGGATGGCTGAGGAGGGAATCGAATCCCCTCTACTCATTTGGGCCACCCGAGGCTGAGTAGACCCCGTTCCAGTCCTCATACCACTTTTCAAATTTCGTGGCAGAGCCGGGAAACGAACCCAGAACCTCCGGGGCGGCAGCTAACCATGCTGACCGCTACGCTACGGAGGCGACTATTTGTAATTTAAGATGGTAAAATTATTAGAAATTTCATTTTTATAAGCTTATTTATCTTCAAAATTCAGAGGCATATTAAGCATTATTAAACAATTAAAGATAGTATATAATCGAAATTAAAAGGTAATGAAAACTACGATAATAAAAATAAAAATTCATTATTTTATAAACATTTTCCTTTTTATTTTAATTGTTATTAATCAAGCACCTTAGGCGAAGGGGGTCAACTAATAATATTTGGTTTACAGAAATATGAACACTTCCAAAAAAATTATTTGAAATATGAGTAAAAGATTCAACCATCTGCATCTTTGAAAATATAAATTGTCCTTTTGGTAGGTGGTTAACATACTGACCACTACACTACAAATGGTTAAAAGATAAGTAAAACAAGTAGTTCCGTGAAGAATTATACAGCATATTATCATATATCCTACTAATGTTAATTGCCTCTATCAACATAAAATTGTTCAGTTTGATTGATGCAATTGAGAACCATCTAAATATTTTGTAAGATCGACATGTTGGATTTTTTATATAATGTAAGTCTTGGAGTTATGTACTACTACATGAAGATTATTGTGTAGGTGTATTATTCAAACTTCAATCACATGCTTAGGACAAAAGTAATAATAAAAACGAAATTTTAAAATTCCGCACAGCCACCATCTTGTGGTTATTACAACAATTGAAATAAATTAGATGCCAAAGGATTACAATTTGTATAAGCATATACCGTACCAAGTTTCAAAGCGCTTGGATAGTTAAATCTCGAGAAATATCCTTTTAAATATTTGGAATTCGCGTCACCGCCATGTTGGATTTGTGTTCACCAGGTTATTGAAAATCCATAGGTGTGCTTAAGTTTATAGCCTCTCTCAACATACAAAATTTCAGTTTAATCGCTGTCATAGATTAATACACATTGAGAACCGTCTAAATATTTCGGATGGTCGCCATGCTGGAATTTGATATATTGTACCCGATTGTCATCATGTGGACCATGTGTTCGTATCCCAACTAACTCACGGTCTTTCGAGGTATGGGACGTTCCTGCCCACCATACGACCACATGCTCAGGATTTGAGTCTACCAGGTAACTACTCTACAGGAAATACACAACATTTTCCTAAAGGTAACACATTTACTGGTCTAAAATCAATGGCTATACAACAAATACAAAACAAAGGACAAATTACATTTAATTCCCACAAATAAAATAGGGTTGTTCTGTGAGCTTTCTTCGTAAAATAGTGCTGCACTGCACTCAAATCTAATTCTAACATCCTGTCAATGATATTTTCAGACTTCCATGGGTTTCCATAGTGTTCAACAACTAACACAACTTTAGTTAATGGGAGTATCATAACACAAAAATCACATATCACATAAAATGATACTAATAAAACATTTTCCCATTTCTTATGGCATTTACCTTGATTAACATGAATACATTACTTTCTGCAATCATTAACAGATATTTTTTTTTGTGTTGCGTGAATCATCTTCCTTCCTTCCATGCACATGAACGCCTTAGGAAAAGTGGTACTTAATTTTATAGTTTCACCATATAACGATTTTCTGGGTCTTGTCGGGCTTATCATTGTTACAAATGTGTCATGTTCTGGGAAGAACACATACCCGTCTGCATAAATTAGCAGGAATGGCAAAATGCACTCTAAAAGAAGATGCCTACATTATTTTGGTTCAGCTTTTCTCCTCAGAGAATAATTGAGCCAAATATTATCTGATTTCTATGATTCAACAACGTATGTGAGTTGCAACCCACCGTTCAATTCACTTGGCATCATCAAAATAATCATATCTTACTTGCATATTTAAATATCGAGATTTCTCAGTGTCCTAGTGTGACTACTTTACAAGGGACCGGTCGGACGACCTTCCTCCCCCTTAGCAGGCAATAAAATTCGTTCCAGCCGGCTCTCCAAGATGGCCGCTACAGAAATGGTCTACCATTCCCCTCTCTCTCTCACTCTGTCAAGATCAAGGTCAGGTTTGTTTACAAAGTGCAGACTAGAGTAACACTGAGTGTGGCTCCTAAATAATTGAGTCAATTTAAATATTTAACATCTATCCTTATAGTGTCTTGGGCTCAAACTGGCTCCTTAATTAACATTCATGGCTGGGGTGGCATTCTAGTGATAGTCTTGCCGTTCTATGGTGACGACTAGTGGCTTTTAGACGCGCATCATAGTGAAAATCCAACGACTTTCACCAGCTGCTGTCAATAAAATATAAGGAAACCTGCGTTCCTAAACGACGAATATGATCCTCACCTCACAGGGTGGGTCATTAACACACACATGCTCACAGCGTCTCGACGGACGTCAATAGTGGCATAATTCAAGCAAGCGTTGGATACAGACAGGCTCTGTCCAATTCGCTGCGAAATAATACAGTATGCTCAAGGGCGATACTACTCGTAGATTTGGCCAACTTCCCACCTAACGTGCAAGCTATACTAGTTGTCCCCGCTATATTTATTACGTAAATCACTGGATTCTACGTTAATTCTGCACGCTTACAAGCGGCTCAAACAATACTTCACATATATGACTCCATTATTAAGGCACCCGCGTTCTCTGTCATACCACTTAAGCCAAAGCTTTACATAGCTCCTAACAC
Source organism: Meconema thalassinum (assembly GCA_946902985.2). NCBI lineage: Eukaryota > Metazoa > Arthropoda > Insecta > Orthoptera > Tettigoniidae > Meconema > Meconema thalassinum. The sequence goes on from OX336391.1 coordinate 92,805,989, forward strand.
AAATGTATCAAAATTTACTGGCTTACTTTACTTTAATGGTCCTCAAACAATAATCCTAAGGATTGACCATATCAAATATTCATTCATATTTCACTGACACTGAAAAAGCTCTCGTATTTCTTTATATTTCACGTTATACTCTCACTGTTTACCAAATACAGTATCTTTACATTAGACATGACACTATTTGAACACTATTTAGGCCAAAAATGCCTATTACTTTACTGTTTGCCGACCCATAATATTATTTATTATTATCATTTAACGTTACCGTTACATCCATCACTATTTTTGCCTGAATGGCCTTAAACAAATCACCTTCCAAGCCATATTTTATTCAAGACGAGTGGTGAAAACTCGTTCAGTAAGTGACTATTACATCTTACTCAAAGTGATAAATCGTTACATGGTGAACTACTTAGTTATAATTACATTATAAAAAATGGGTACTCACTTTTTTTCCTCTTTGCTGGATAGTGCCAGCGCCTCAGCTGTAGCGCTACCATGACGCTTGACTTAAGCCATCATGTTATCCTTAACACAACACTTAGATTCATATACTTCCCACATGATACACATATTTTTATCAGTGGCTTTTATCATTGCAATACACTGCATATTAATCACTATACACATGAACACTTAAAATCACTATTTCACAATTTATATACATTTATCCACTACTTCACATGTTGATCCTTAAATTGGACTTCTCCTACGCCTGATCTCAGAGATGCGCTGTAATTATGACAACCGCTGGTCTCCGTGACAATCTAACAGCGTTTTACGGACGTTCCATCCTCGTTCCCTGCAATCTTGTTCAGCTCACTATCAAAATTAGGTGGCAATGGTTTCCAAGCTCCCATCATTGTAGTGTTTCTGATGATGCTGTCATATATAATTCTGACAATACCTCCCGGTATAAGAACTGTTCAAAACATTATAAGTTCCTTTTCGCTGTGGCGAATTTATATTTGCGTCAGATAATATGTAAATATCTGTAATAATTTACTTTCGACGCACTTCATGATTATTCACGAAGCTTTATAACTTGCCTCTATTGTTCTCCAACGACGACGCGTTGATACTTTAACATTTGGCGCGCTACTAGCAACGTCTTAGTTACGTGTGTACTGTAGAAGACTGGTAAAGAACTGGTGACGAACTGCAGAAGACTTGTGATGAACTTAGAAGAAGACTGACTTGGCTTGCCTCGCTCCCCCTATATAAAGGTTTCTCGTACAAAATAGTCCACTGGACACACGAGAGCGACTCCTTTCTTGAAATAATGCCTCTTCAGCCGAAATGACATCTACATCTTGTTTATTTAGGTGTGGAGGTTTCAAAAACATTCGCGTGCCGGCGATCGCTTCGGCCAATTAATTACAATTAATTGCCTTAGTTCAGCGCGTGGGCACGCTATCATGGTACTTCCCCGTTGACTGGTCACTAAGTCAATGCTCTTGAGCGTAGGGTAGGTTGTGATGCATTCATTTGGAGATAAAGGCCTTAATTTAGGTGAAAAACCATTCCTAAATTACCTCTCCGTGAATATATTCACCTGGGTGTATATTTCAATGCATTTCAATGCTCCATTTAGCTGTAATCAATTTATTTCCATGTGCAGTCGATCCCGCCATAGCTTGCACCGTTGTCAAGCGGTGGATACCCGAGTCATTAATTCTGAGCTGTCTCTCCGCTCCAGACGTAAGTAGTTCGGTAGGCGCCTAGACTACTCCGCCCACTTGCTAAGGGTCATTTGTAAAACTTCAAACTGGCCTTCTCTCACTTTCGTATGCTCTGAAAATGTATATTTCCTTGCATTTGTCTACAGTTCTTCCCTTAAATTGCTATGATATTCACCTATAGATCGTGAAATCACGCTACATTCTTATATGTCAGTATACCTCTCATTGCTCTTTGGGTTCCCAATAATTGCTCCCCCGCAGAGATCAATGGTTCGACTCTAGGCATAACCATGTGCCTGGTCTTTTCTGATGAGACCTGAGTTCGATGCCAGACTGCCGTGGCCAGTTGGGCACAATATGTAGACCATAGTGTTAAATACTATTAGATGAGGGTTATTACTTACGCTTATTATTTAAACGTTGACTTCAATGGCATGACTAGGACACAAGAAATAAAAACTTAATTTAGAAATTTCGCACAGCCTTTATCTTGAGGTTATGTAAACAATGAACTAAATTAGATATCAGTGCATTACAATGTGTATAAGCATTTGCTGCACCAAGTTTCACTGTGATTGGATGGTTAAATCGTGAGAAAAGTCTATTAAAATATGTTTCAAATTCGCTTGGGCGCCATGTTCGATTTGTACTTAATGGGTTTTTGAAAGTCATAAAGGTGAAGTTCTAGTAGTGCCCTTTATTACAGTACAAAATTTCAGGGTGATATCGGTAATAGTTTTGGAGATTTAGAATGCCGTTGAAATATTTCGCACAGCTGCCATGTTGGATTGAAGAGACATACTAAAATGTGAGGGGCACGGTCGGGTTTCAACCTTACCGAGGATCATTGAAATCGCTCCAGCCGTTTAGATTTTATTTGGGGCACACACACACGCACAGACAAAAGTTTATAGCATTATTTATTCATAAATGAAAATAGGCTAAAAATCCTTAAGGCAAGGAACTCAATGTTGAAAACATCCTTTATGTTCGACGAAGTCGAAATGTAAACATTATGTGTCGGAAAACTATATCATAATGAGGGTCATTATAACACTATTTTTCATTATGAAACAGTTTCTCCCACCAATCAGAACTCAAGAAACAGTTGTGTGGCCAATTAGGTAAGGATACCTTCGCGGATGCGCTCAAAATCCAACATATTTATGTGTTGTCAAGCAAAGTGAATGGTCTCTGCTTCCGGAGTGCCTTGACCACGCATGCGCTCTGTTCAGTCACCAAAGCCAGCGCGCGCCTTGTTCACTAATAACTGAATTAACTGAATCCCACAGATATTTATGAATATTTATGTTAAAACATATAATTAAGTTATAATTATCGTCGAACATAAACAGTCGTATGCAACTCGCCTATAATGGTAATTAAGACACTCGTATGGAAATTATAAAACCCGCATACGCTCGTTTTAAAAACATACTCGTGTCTTAATTATAGCCATTATAGGCTCGTTGCATAATCATTTTTATGTTCGACAAAGTCGAAATGTAAATATTATGTGTCAGAAAACTGTATCATAATGAGGGTCATTAAAGTACTGCTTTTCATTATGATAGATTACAGTTTCTGCCACCAACAAAACTCATTCATTGACCAATTATGTAAGGATAGCTTCACACGTGCGCTCAAAATGCAACATGTCGGACCTGAACTACATGATTTGAAAGTTGAAAATGTAGGGACATTTTATCAACCACTGTAGTTACAATCCCAAACACAAAGACACAATGAGCATAAACTTTTACGGTAACAGGAAAATGAAATGTGCAAAAAAATTTACGATTCTAGCCATTACCGACATGGAAGGTGTGCACCGACCGTCCTTAATGTTTGCATAAACAAAACAAGATGTTCAGTAAAGAACATATAGCCTACTTTCTCCTAAATGCAAGGGTTTATTTATAACTCTTTGTCCTCTTCAGGGGTATACTTGAATGTTGGTTGTAGTAGCTTGTTGAAATACAACGTGCTATACGGATATTAAACGTTGATTGATTGAGTCAACACCTGAATTATATATACACACACTAATACAGCCATCACAATAACAGGTCATGAGTCAAAATTCAACACTGACCCATGTATACGAGGCTAAATGACCATGATGTCCATGCATTTCAAATGAAACAACAACAACAACATCTTCTTACACAAATTCTTACTCGTATAAAAGTTCACACAATAGTAAGCCTACAGACGTCACAATGACACAGGTTATCAGACAACGTCTACACACACACACACACAAGTACACGTGGTTACAAGACCACGATGCCGCAAAACCCCTAAAGAATCAACAACAAATATAACAACAACAACAATAGACTCTACCGCGGATAAAGGACAAAGAATTTTAATCGCTCTAGTCGAGTGTTGAAATTTGTGGTGTTATGAGTACAGCATATTATAATAATATTTTTGATTGCAAATACGCACAATATATGCTTAACATTATAACGTGTGAGTAGTTATGAATCAATGAATACAAATGAAACGAAGTAAAAATATTCAAACCTAGAGAGATTCGAACCACGGTAAGCCGGACAATTAGGCTAGATCGCTACCACTGCGCCACGATGTGACACAATAAATCCATATAAATAGCTTCTTTAATACAATTGTATCTTTTTTTTTGTGCCGAAATCAACGATTTCCCTAGCGTTTTTTGACACTTCTATATAAGTTACCATTTGATATTAAATATGTATTATTTTGTTCAGTACATTCCTAAAAGGATATAACCTTACGCAGTTACGGATATATATGGATTTACGAACACAAATAGCGGCCATTTTGTCTACGGGACGTCACGACCCACAACGATATTGTATCGTCAATCGGACCTGTTAAGTCACTTCTACGGTTACATATTCTATTATAATGGGCTAATATCCTACCAGTCACCTCCTTGAGGACAGTTTAAACCTCCATATGTACTATAAGCTGAATTGTTGAGGTCAGGCCTTGTTGAATCGTAAGTTACGGTTGGGCTATAATACTGGCATGATTCATACATCCACCATCCTGAAACTATTTGGCTGATGACCCTGTAGTTTGGAAAAAAATACGTTTCCCACATTAAGGTCTATTGTTGAAAAATTTAGTAGAGATCGGATGATTAGGTTAGTCGTAATTTGATTTAAGCTCAGAACATTTGGGTGGGCGCCATTTCGTTTTTGTTATGATGGCGGCGATATACAACATGACACTGAGTTGTCCCTTGCTAGTGCTACCTCTGTGCCAAAGGTGATTCGATTTGGGTTTCGTTGTGTTTGAATTGACAGGGGGAATCGATTTGCACACATACATGACCGCCATCTGCAAACTATTGGGCTGATGACCTTGCAGTTTGGTCAAAAGACGCTTCCCACAGGAAGGTATGTTGTTGCAAAATTTGGTTGAGAACAGATGATTAGGTTCGTCGTAATTTGAATTAAGCTTTGAATATTTGGGTGGCCGCCATTACGTTTTCGTCAAGATGGTGGCGATATAAAACATGACACTGAGGTGCCCTTTGCTAGTGCTACCTCTGTACTAAATTGCGTTCAATTCGGTTTCACCGTGTTCGAATTGATAGGGGGAGGGGGGACAGACAGTCAGAATACACCCACTCTCACACACACACAGACAGACACTCGATTTTTGGCCCTGTGTTTATCTCATGAGTCTACTTTCATTTTTGGCAAAAATCGAATGTAGGCTAATCGGCAATATTGAAAAATAAATAGCACTGTACTTTAATATCCGCAACTGCAATTTCTACACAGGGCATTGCATTCGTACGATTTCACCGATAATTTTAGTGAATGTTGTTGTTGACATAAACTCACCAGAAAGTCATGGAAGAAGCAGGCGTATGACACTAGATCCACGGGAATTATAATCCAGCTCTCTGTTCTGTAAAGGGATTTCATATGCGAAACTTTTCCGACAGATGTCATGATTGTTCTATTTGGGACTCCATTGATTTGCCTTCCGTTGACATTCTATACGCATCGAATTTGACGAATAACTAGTTGATAACACGATACATTTTAATTTTATAGCGTTTATAACAGCCTATTTTGTGTTATTTGACCAAAATAACAAAATGATCTAACATAATACCTGTGCGCTCTCTGTTGGTGCTTCTTCAGGATAAACAATGTTTCAAAGCTTTGGAATTCGTTACTGGGTAGAGAGCAAATGCTGAGCCCATCAATTCTCAATAAGAAGAAGTCAACCGACAGAATCTTGACAAATATTATGAATATTTATTTTAGAACATATAATAAAGTTATAATTATCGTCGAACATAAACAGTCGTGTGCAACTCACCTATATACTATTGGTATGGAAATTATAAAACTCGCTTCGGTCGTTTTATCAACATACTCGTGTCTCAATGATTGCCATTTTAGGCGTGTTGCATAGTACTTTTATTAATGCCATTGACTGGACCTTCCATGAACTCTATTCCCTTTATGGTGCATTTGTACTGTAAGCAATTTTTGTTGTTGTTTTCTCCACTTTAACAAACGTAAAGGACACATTAAACGTTTCTTACGAGGTGCCAGCAGGATGACACGCGGTAGACTGATGATTGTTCTCTGGAACCTCAATTATATCCTGTCGATTAGATTAACAGTTTGGCTGATGATCAAAACAGAAAGCAAATGCAAAATTCAAAAACAACATCATAAGCAGAAATCAAACAAAAAAAAACAGAAAACGCAAAGCAAAAGGAAATTCAAATGCAGAAAACAAACAATAACCAAAAATGCAATGCAAAAAGCTAAATTCAAAATTAGAAAACAAACACAAAACCAGAAACAAGAAACATTAAGCAAAAAAACAAAAGCAAATGCAGAAAACAAACAATCAAAAACAAAAAGCAGAATTCAAAAACAAAATCAGAAAACAAATACGGAACCGAAAACATAAAGCAAAAGGCCAAATTCAGAAGCAAAATCAGAAAACAAACACAACATAAGAACAAACACAAAAAATACAAGAAGCATAAAACCAAAACCGCAATTAGTTCAGATTTGACTCCAGTCATCCCCGTCCAGAATCAAATGCTAATTACGCCACTGTGCTGCACCCATAGGAGGCAAATGACCTCTCTTCCTGCTGTTGTTTGATATTCACTTTCCAAAATGGCAACCGACAAGTGGTGTACTTTTGGGAACAGATGAGCCTCTGGCTCATTCAGTTTATTATTAAGTTATGGTAACGATAAACATCACACACGAGTGAAAATAAATGCTTTCAAATTAGTAAGTATATACCTACATAGTCGAATCATTTCTCATGAATCCGAAGGTTGGGTTATATTCGTAATTATAGACTTCAACAAATTTCATATGCTTATTATTTTGCTATGGGTGGGAATTGATTCGGCCATCTTTTACAGCTCATCTTCAGCAACATTTTTTATCATTTAAACATTAAAACCTTCAATTCTATGGTTCGTATAATAAACTCCAAATAGTTTCTAAAATTGTATAAAGTGAAAATTACACTACAGTTTTCTTTTGATATCTTGAAAGCCAAAAAAAAAAACACTTCAATATGTGTTCAAATGTTGTCTCCCACAAGTCCAACCCCTCCTCCACGTGGTGGGAGACGGGCAACGGCATGAAGTAGGGGATTGCCTGTAGGGGTGAAGTACAGTGGAGACTTTGTGTGCCCCGGGACCGCTACGGTAGCTGTGAAGGCTCTATGGGAACCCTGAAAAGTGACGGCCGACGGGGCTCTGGTGAAGCTACGATAGGCCTAGCAAGCCAGTAGTGGATATCATATTTGCTTTCAAACCAGGAACAGGCCTCGGAAAGGACGGATGCAAACGACGACGACCCGGATATGCTAATGGACTACGAGTTGGGACATTAAACATACAGACACTGACAGGAAAAGTGGACGAGATTGTATATGTGATGAAGAGAAGAAAACTGGATGTACTGGGCTTTGGCAGAAACAAGATGGAAAGGAGAAGGTCGCAGAGAACTGAGGAAAGGGTACCGGTTGTACTGGAGTGGGAACAGTGAAGGAAGGAGCAGCGGAGTAGGAGTAGTTGTGAGAGATGGAATGAAGGAAGAGGTAAAGGGAATAAGTGACAGGATCATAAAGATCAGAGTAACTGTAAAGGGAAGAAGCCTGGAGATACCCCAGGTATATACCCCTCAAGTTGGATGTACAGCTCAAGAGAAGGAAGACTTTGAGGAGGAGCTACAACAGCAGTTGAATGGTCAGAGCATCATTGTCATGGGAGATTTGAATGCACACGTAGGAAGTGAAAGGCAAGGATATGAAAATGTATTGGGAGCAGAAGGATGGGGTAGCAGGAATGAAGAAGGGAGAAAGTTGCTGGATTTTTGCAAGAGAAACGGTTTAGTGGTAGGCAACTCCTGGTTCCGGAAGAAAGAAAGCCACAAGGTAACGTGGTACAGCAGTGATTTAACAAAGAATTCTTTGGTAGATTACATGCTGTACGACTGGGAAATGAAGAGAAGTGTCAGAGATATAAAGGTAATACCATCAGAGGCCTTAGATAGCGACCACAGAATACTTGTAATGAACCTGGGAGTTGTTAAGGATAGCAAGAGGACAGAATACCAGGAAAGGAGAATCAAATTATGGAAACTCAAGGAAGAGGAAGTCAAGGAAGAATTCCAGAAGATAATAAGGGAAAGGATGCCAACAGACAATCCAAAAACAGGGGAAGAGGAATGGAAGCATTTCAAAAACACAATGGTGGAAGCTGCAGTGGCAGTATGTGGAAGAACAAGCAACAGAAAGCGGTGTAAAGAGACACCAAGGTGGAATGAGAGAGTAAAAGAAGCTGTGGGAAGGAAGAACAAGGCTTTCAGAGTGTGGTTCCAGGAAGGAACTGATCTGGCAAGGGAAGATTATAAGATAAAGAAGAAAGAAGCAAACAAGATTGTCGCAGAGGAGAGGAAGAAGTGGATGGTAAAGTGGACAGAGATGATGGAGGAAGACAGCAGAGGAAATAAGAAAGTTCTTTATGGGATGGTCAAAAGTAAGAGAAGAGGTCTGCGAGAGGATGTGGTAATGATGGACAAAAAAGGAAATGAGGTACACAACAAAGAGACACTCAAGACAGTGTGGAAAGAGTACTTTGAGGATTTGCTGAATCCAAATGGTCATAGGGAGGAAGACAATGTATTGGAAGATGGAGAAGACAACACAGGTATGGAAAAGGACCTGACTTGGAGAGAACTGGAAATGGCTATAGACAAGATGAAAGGAGGAAGGGCACCAGGTGTGGATGAAGTGAGTGTTGAAATGGTGAAGGCAGCAGGGGAGGTTGGAAAACAGTGGCTGTACCGTGTGATGAGGGTGATATGGAAGGAGAAAAAGACCCCAGAAGATTGGAAGAAAGGATTAATTGTCCCAATATTTAAGAAAGGAAGCAGAAAGGAGTGCAGAAATTACAGGGGAGTCACACTCATACCTCACTGTGACAAGATATATGAAAAGATATTAGAAAGTAGAATACGAGCCAAAGTGGAGAGAAAATTGAGAGAGGAGCAGTATGGATTCAGACCTGGGAGATCAACAGTGGATCTCATATTTTCAGTGAGACAGCTCCAGGAACACCACTACGAATTTGGAGAGGATCTGTTGATGGCCTTCCTGGACATCGAAAAGGCCTATGATAGTGTGTGTAGGGAGAAGGTTTGGAAAGCAATGGAAAACATGGGAGTGGAAAAAGAGACTGTAGGCAGAGTGAAGGAGATGTATTGTGGAAGTGTGAGTTGTGTGAAAGTTGGAGGGGAAAGAACAGACTGGTTCAGACAAATGAGTGGCCTGAAACAGGGTAGTGCGCTGTCACCCCTTCTCTTTATTGTGGTTATGGACGAGGTAATGACACGGATAGCAGGAAAGATAGGAGAAGATAAGATGAAAGCAATGGTGTTTGCAGATGATCTCATGGTCTGGGGAAACAAGGAGGAGGAAATTCAGGAGCAACTGAAGGCTTGGGAGGAAACAGTGGGAGAGTACGGATGGAAGTTCAACATCAGTAAATGTGAGATCCTGTTGACGACCAGGAAAAGGGACAGACCAATGAGTGGGATAACACTTGGAGGTGGACAGCTGAAGAAGGTGGAAAGTCTCAAGTACTTGGGAAGTATAGTGGAGGAAGATGGGAGAAATGACAAAGAGATTACGGAACGTGGCAGACGGGCAGAAGCATTTCTGAGAAGCATTAGGAGCTTAGTGTAGAATAAAGATGTCCCACAAAAAAGCAAGGAAGTGTTATACAGAAGCTACTGACCTATGCTTCAGAAACGTGGACAATGAAGAGAAGAGACATAAGCAGAATACAGGCAGGTGAAATGAAGTTCCTGCGAAGTAGGATCGGAGTAACAAGAAGAGACAGGGTGAGGAATGAAAAGGTCAGGGAAATGGTGAAAGAGGAGCCCTTGCAAGGTAGGATTGAGGCATCAAGACTGAGGTGGTATGGACACTTAAAGAGAAGAAGATTCCCAAGAGGATACATGAGATGCAGATGCAGAAGAAACGACCAAGGGGAAGACCAAGAGATAGTTGGCTGAAAGGAGTGGAGGAATGTGTCAAGAAGAGAGGCGAGGACTGGACCAGAGTGACAGCGGAGAGGTGGTGGGAAGAAAGAACTAAGTGGCGAGGCTTATGTTCCAAACAGACCCAGCCTGGGGCTGGAAACTGTACAAGATGATGATGATGATGTGTTCAAATGTTAGCCTAGAGACACCGTGTGTATACTGAAGTGCTGCTGTAAGCGGACGTTCCGAGAAGCTGCTACATGCCGCGTTCAGCAGAGTATTGATGTAAGTAGGGGAGATCGATGGGTTCTATTACACTTGGCGTGACTTCTTCTTCTTCTTCTTCTTCCTAGCGTTTTCCCGCTGCTGCAGGGTCCGCTGTTTTGGTCTTGGCTCGCCATTTTGCACGATCTTGGGCATCATGAGGTCTTAGATTGAGAGCCTTCATATCCGCATTTGCTGTATCATGCCAGCGCTGTTTTGGGCGCCCACGTGGACGGTGCCCATTAACTTCAAAGGAGAGAGCGGAATTGGCAACAGTTCCAGGTGCAGCACGCAAGACGTGGCCATACCATCGAAGCCGTTTTTCCCGTGCCTTCTCAGTGATGGGTGCAACTCCTATTTGCTGGCGAACAGAGTCATTCTTTATATGATCTAGGAGTGTGATGCCCATCGACCAACGGAGCATACGCATTTCCATGCTATGTAATTGGCGCTCCGTAGCTTTGTCAGCTGGTCGACATTCAGCACTGTACAAAGCAACAGGACGTACTATCATGCGGTATATTTTGGACTTAAGGTATAGTGGCATCCTTCTGTCGCAGAGTACGCCTGTAACTTCCCTCCATCTCATCCATGCAGCCTTTATCCTACTTCGCACTTCATCACCTATCTCACCATCAGCTTGTAGGCGAGATCCTAGATACCTGAAGCTTAAGGTCTTCGTCAATGTCTCTCCATCAACTTGGATGGATCCGTTGGTTGGGACAGTTTCAAGGTATTCGGTCTTCTTTTTGTTCAGTCGAAGACCGTATTGTGAGAGACGGCTGTTCCAATTTTCAACTTGACGCTGCAATCCTATCCTGGTGGTATCAGCAAGTGCGACATCATCAGCATATAAGAGTGTCCAAGGGACATTCCTTTGCAGATCCCGTGTGACTGTGTCCATGACTAGGACAAAGAGCAATGGGGACAGTGCAGATCCTTGGTGTACACCGACTTTCACTGGGAAGCTCTCCGAGGTGCCAACAGCACAACGTACACAACTTGTGGTGTTTGTGTATAGCATCTTGATCCAGCTGATAAGCATTTCTGGTACACCATGGTTACGAAGTGCATACCAGATCACACGATGTGGAACACGGTCGAAAGCCTTTTCAAGATCAAGAAAGGCGATATGCAGTGGCTGTTGTTTCTCGCGATGCTTTTCGATGAGCATTCTGGCAGCGAAGATTGCATCAGTTGTTCCCGCACCCTTGACGAAGCCGCACTGGTTGGTACTAATACTGACGATGTCCCGCAGTCTTCGATCAAGGATTCTCTCAAAAATCTTCATTGTGTGCGACAGGAGGCGAATTGGACGATAATTTGTACATTCTGCTGGATCACCTTTTTGTTTAAAGATAGGTACAGTGATGCTTGTAGCCCAATCACTGGGAACAGTTCCAGAGTCAACTATGGCATTGAAAAAGTTGGTCAGCCAGTTGATCGCGGGTTCTTTTAATTCCTGCAACTTCCAGAAGTCTGCCGGCAGGTCATCTGGTCCTGGTGCTTTTTGATTCTTCATACTCCTAATGGCACTGGTGACTTCCTCAGATGTGATGTGTGAGATAGGACCTGCTGTTGGAGTACCTTCTGGAATAGAGGGATGTGGGAACTCAATGTTGGAAATCTCTTCAAAGTGTTGTTGCCAACGTTTGAGGATATCCTGTTTGTCTTGTAAACGTTGACCATCTTTGCCTTTTATGCACGCATAGTGCTCAATATCCTGTACTGACATTGTTCTAGCTTTGGTCAGCCTGAAGATAGTTTTCTCTCCTTCCTTTGAGTCCAGTGTTGTATACAGGTCATCATAGTGACTGCACCTAGCTTCAGCAACAGCTCTCTTAGCCTCACGTTTGGCTATGGCATACCTTTCCCTGTTCTCTAGAGTCTTTTGTGAGACCCAGTTTCTGTATGCCTTCCTTTTTTCATGCACCTTTTCTTGCACTTGGGGTGTCCATAGCCACGTTTGTTTATCAATTCGGTGGGAGCTAGGTTTTGTTGTACCCAAAGTTGCTGTGGCGGTTTCAGTGACAGATTTACAGAATGTAGTCCAGGTGTTGTCTATCGCATTCAGGTCGATGGGAGGAAAATTTATACTGCCTGCTAAAGTCTCCTTTTGGTCTTTAAGCTTCCACCACTTGATCTTCTCAAGGACATTTATCCCTCTGCCTCTACGATGTTTAGAGATCCTTAAATCTGCCGTTAGCAACTTATGTTGAGGGGCTACACAGTCATATGGTATGACCTTCACATCTGATACTAGCCGGAGATCACGGTGTCGAACAAGGATGAAGTCAATTTGGCTGCTGTAGTCACCACTGGTGTAGGTGATGAGGTGGTTTATGCGCTTTTTGAAAAACGTATTACCAATAACCAAGTCATTCGCCTCGGCGAAATCCAAAATTTGTGTTCCATCATCATTCCGGGTACCATAGCCATTACCACCGTGGCAGCTATAACCGTCCTTGGTATGACCAACATGACCATTAAGATCACCACAGAGAAGTGGAAACTCATCTTGAGGACATGCTGAAACATGATCTTGTAGCTCTTGCCAAAACTGTTCCTTTTCTAGCTTATCACAGCCAGTTTGTGGTGCATATGCTGAGAAGACACGAAGCCGAGAAGATGCAATGTCGATTGTAATTGACATAAGGCGGTCTGAATAGCGCTGAACCTCAGCAACTCGGTCTCTCAGGCTGGCACAAACGATGACAGCAACACCATTTCTGTTGGACGTACCATGGTAGATCAGTTTATAGCCATCTCCGATGTCACGAGATTTTTGCCCCTTCCAGCGTGTTTCTTGTACACATGCAATGTCCACTTTCCGTTCTTTCAGCATCGCTGCTTGCGTAAGTTCACGGCTGCGTCCAGTAAGAGTCCCAATGTTGAGCGTGGCGATGCGTAAATTTTGTCTGCTTTGGACTTGCTTCTTTAACTGGTTCCGCCCTTGAACCAGTAGCCCTTGTCCATTTGTCGCGGCGGTCAGGCGAGGCCGACGCACGTCGCTTCTGGGGGACGCCCTAGCATTATCCGACAAAATTGACGTAGACATGATCCATGGGTTGCGACAGAGTTACCGACCGGCTTGTCGCCACAGCCTGGCGTCGGGCATTTTAGAGCTACTGCCAGCAGGAATTTGGGCCGCTCCTAACATGGAGAACAGACGCCCTTTGCAGCCGCTCGATCCGAGTCAGACGCTGCTAAAAATAGTTCATCCACCTTCTTCGTCGTTGGGACTCGAAGTCTTCATCCGGCGTTGAAGCTGTTGACCATTTTACTCTTCCCCCTCCTCCTTTCTCAACCGGGCTTGGGACCGGCTACGGCGGAGTTACACTTGGCGTGACTGTGCCCAATAAACCAACATGGCGGGCAAACGTAGGTGAAACATTTAAATAATTAATATCTCTCGAACGCATGGTCCGATTTTGACATGAGACATGTCGTTGGACTTGGGTTGACGTCCTCTTTACTATGGACCACTCGTTATATTCTTGATTTTTTTTTGAAAATTTTTGTTTTCGAAAGTAGGTGATAGTTTGAAAACCAAACATGATAAAATGTTGTGCAATGGCTCAAACAAACAGTCTCAATTATCTTTATTTTTTATAATGAAACATTTTTATTTTATGTTTTTTTTGTTGAAAACAGTCCAATTTTGAAATTCCTATATTTCGGAAACTCGGAATTCTACAAATATGTTTATTTGACATAAATTAATGGCCCTAACCCTCTCTACAGCTAAAATAAATTTCAAGTCCCTAGGACAAAAACGGTGCAGTAGGGGGCAAGGGAAGTTTAAAAGCCCTAGCGTCAGCAGTTTTTAATGCGAGCCGATAACTCCCGAATCCGTGGTCGGAGTTTCACGAATGAGGTGTCGTTGGACTCGAGCTGATGGGGGCTTTGTTATGGACTACTCATATTTTGTTTTTATTTGAGAACTCGATTTTGGGGTAAACAAGTGTTTTTGTGATTTTTGCTGATATCTCACGAACCAATAAGGCTAGAGACTTGTACGAGGTGTCATTTTTTTTCGTCGCGTTGTCCTCTTACCGAGGATGTTAGTGTTGAGAAGGAATGAAAAACCGTGATTTTAGACTTTTTGCTATATCTCGCAAACCAATAACGCTCGAGACGTGTACGAGGTGTCATAGGACTCGGGCTAACGCCCCCTTTTTGAATATATTTTTGAAATTTTGACAAAGAGCCTAACGACACATTTGTTGAAAAAAAATCTTTACTTGTTTAAAATGTTCATGAAGTGTGGTTGTTGAGAGAGACGATACTGCTGAATGTGTGTGTTTCAACGAACCTGTCGCTGACCACGGTGGCTGTGCTCAACAGAACAATCGATATTTCAACGGGTCGGTTTATGACAGAGCGAGGGTTCGTTTTTTCTGATATTTTACCACCGAAGGGGATCTTTAACGTGTAAACGATGATGGGTTACATGACAAATGATAATTCTATGATCAGATGAAGGGCAAACAGAACTCGTTTCTATGTTGGTTGAATCGAGTAGAGAAAACAAACTTGCTGGATAGGGGGACAGACAAGCAGGATGTGAATGTCATTTGAGCTTATTGGAATGCGCTGAACAGACTTGACAGCAGGTGCAATGGAAAATTACAAAGACGCGGATTACGCTTGAAGGTTAAATAATCTGACAACCATGGTGGCAGGGAAGAGCGAAATGCATGTGAACACGTGTGAAACCACATGTAAGCTAAACAAGTTACATCCTGTTTTGCTTTGTATGTGACAAAATGCAAGTTCATGTCTGGCACAGCAAATTGTAGTAGAATATAAAAACCTATAACATTCGGTCGACCAAGCAATGTGCGTGAATGCAAAGCACCAAAACTGTAAGGTCATTTATAAGATTTTATTAACTATTCATTGGACATGGTGAAAGTATGTGGTTAACATGGTCATGTATTGAGGATGGCCGCTTGCTAATGATTATTATTACAGTAAAATGTTTAAGACACACACGTTTTCATTACTAACACACATACACTGTTTTGCTTGCTGGAGACTGAATACGGTATCTAGCCAGAGCGAGGCCTTGTGAGAGCTGTTGCTGCTGCTGACAAGGCAGAAATGTCAACGTCAGCAGGAAGTGCGATATCAGCTTACTTGCTTGGTAGAGGCTAGCAGGTCTGCTGTTTAAACAGCCGCCATGTTGGTTCTTAGGCAGTAGTAATACCAATGTATAAGAAGCAACCATTTTGGTTCCTTATTAAAATCATGAAACTAGTATAAGGTACGCGAATCTTATCGCGTTTGAGGAATGTGGAGAGGCGTGGGAACATGTGAGAAAGAGAAACAGACAACCATTCAAGGTCAAACGCTGAGAAAATGCAACTTTTTCTGTTGCTAGGCTAACTGATAACGATTCGTTAGTGATGCACTTGCCATTTTAGCAAACGGACGTATACAGTGGAGCTCTGAACTGAACTTTGGAAGAAAAAATCCTTTTATTTTTTAGTAAGTACCTATGAATGATTATGTTTAATAATGTGATGCTAATGAACCTACAATTTGTAGTTATTGATTACGTAATTGAAAATCCACAGCCTGCTTCCAGTCTCCGACCGGGTCAGGAATGGAATGAATGAAGACCCCATCTAGCGGCGAGGATATGGACTGTGCCGGCTGCCGAGGCCTGACGCACTCCTCTGGGGCAATGATTAAATGAATGACAGATGAAATGAAATGATAGTGGAGAGTGTTGCTGGAATGAAATTTTGACAGGGAAAACCGGAGTACCCGGAGAAAAACCTGTCTGCCTCCGTTTTGTCCAGCACAGATCCCACATGGAGTGACGGGGATTTGAACCACGGACCCAGCGGTGAGAGGCCGGCGTGCTGCCGCCTAAGCCACGGAGGCTTTCGATTAGGTAATTAATGATTTTTATTTATCTGTTTGCAGATAACCGGTATACTTTACATGTCTGAGATACAAGAAACCATTGCACTTTTGAGCCCACTAGAAGAAAACAGCAACAAGCCAGTACAACTGAAGGTGAGATTTTTTTAAAATAACTTGTTTTATTTTTTGTTTGAAATTTTTTTAATGAAATGCATGTATTAACCTGAATTTAGGTATTTATAGCGGGTTATTTTATTTATTTTTAGAAACTTGAAAAGAAAAGCCTTACCGCCGTAGCAGTTGCTGAAAACCCGAGACGCACTAGAGCGAAACCATTGCCAAAGGGTGAACTATTGAAAACTCAGGTAAGTCTAACATAAAATGCTATTCCATTTTACCGCTACTGAAAACTCTTACACAAAAAAAATCATTACCTGTACATGACTGGGACAATGATTGCTTTCTTGATTAATAGCTATGTATTGGCAAAAGGTGCAAGGCCATATTGTTTGTTGACCGGGAAAAATACAAGGCCATATTGGATTTTGTAAAAAAAAAATATGGGCGGTTCCCTATGAACTCAACGAATATCCACAGGTTTGAACATGATAATCTGGACAAAACGACATGACATTCATTCATTTTTGTTTATTTATTGGTTAAAGGGGGGTGAAGACGACTGTAGCTTTATAAAAAGAAAATAAGTACTTGGGTTACTGTTAGTGCCGACATACAGTTTATTATTAAATATTTTTGATGGTGTTTTGATATTTTAATTCCAATTAACCTTAACGTTTTATTTACAAGTATTGACTGATTGATTGATAGATTGAGTGATGTTTTTTTTTTTGGTGTGGTCATGCGCCATTAACATAGTGAACAGACAGTGAAAAAACCATACATTTTGCTTTAAAGTACTCTGTGCAACGTTAATAACTTACAATAAGAAAAAGTTTTATTATAACACATGGCCTTAGTACTGTGCCCATTTCAACAATGAAATATGCAAATCACAGTTTGCCAGCAATGCTCAATCGGGAGTATCGGGGTTCTTGGTTTGTTCTCCCACTCTGTGACTTACACACTTTGGATTAAGCACAGGATACATTTCCAAAAATAAACAAAATCAAATCCTACTTTCAAAACCTTTAATTATCCAAAATATGGCGCTACAAAAATTAAACAAATAAAAAACTGACACTGTACTTCACACTTGTCCAAAGTGCAACAAGGAATTCATATTAAACAATTACAAAATAATAATGACTGGTTTTCCAAAAAAAAAACTTCAACCAAGTTTCACTCCCATATGGTGTCAATTCAAATTCTTTAAAATAACGAGCTCCAAATGGCTCGGTAAAGTTTACATACACTGTGTAGCAATTAAATACACAACAATTAACATTTACATGAGTATATCTGGTTTTAATCATAAAGTCAAAGTATGGCTAATCATTAATTAATTTTGGGTTCTCACAATGCTCATTTGTTACCATCACTCTCTCTCAAGCTACCAACTCACTACCGTGATTGGAAAGATCTGCGTATTCTCGAGATATAGAAACTACTGAGCAAGTCAAACTTAAGATTACTCCCAAAACTTTAATGTCTCCATAAAAACTCGTGAATCACTGAATCATTAAATAATAAAGTTAGGGATTTAACATTTTGTCTTCAAAGGCAATTATATCTTAAGAAATCAATGATCTGAACTCTGCAAGCGATAATAATGGATATAAAGGGACCTCGGTTCAAATACCGGGTCGTTAACACAATCGTAAACCCTTCCGTGTGTTGTGACACAGACATCCCGTTCCCCAACCTACCGCAATACAAGAGGGTAAGGGTCTGTCTTAGCTACTTGGCTTGAATTATTGCATGGAGAAGAGCCCACAGTCTCGCTTTCACAAGGGACTGGCTACTTCAGCTTTTACACACAGATGATTCAAATGCATTTCTCTGAATGACAAGGCTTACGATACAAAATAACCACAAAACAACATATTTAGGTTCTGCAGACCTTATTCTCTTAGCTTCGGTATAGTATAATTATGAAGTGTCCTCATTAGCGGGTAAGAAAAAATCAATAATACAACCAATATTAAGGGGCTTCAACACGGACGTCTCTGAGTTCGATCCTTTCAAATGCCTCGGGAGCAGTATCCCAACTTTGAGGACTTATAACATTAGCGACTTAAGGCAGGCCTCGCCCATTACCAGCGCCCATAAATGGCACCCTTTTTAACATACAACACACAATGCCTCGTGATCACTATCACAACTTTGAGGACTTATAACAGTTTATTACCACGACTAACTGTCCCTCATAATTACTTTTACCGAGCATTTCAACGCATTCCTAGCGTGACAAATTACTTCAATGCGCGACATGGCTCTCATACATTAATTAGCCAAGTTGCCTTCCAAGAACAAAATAAATTCAAATCAACGTTTGATCTACGTCTCAAAATATATATTACTTTTCCTCCATTAACAATAATCATTTTTACCATAAAGAACATGTATTCACTAAATTTGTTAATTCATCTAAAGGAGCTCTGAAGCTACCACTTTCAATATAAAATGCATCACAATATTCATTCATATAATAATTATTATTATTATTACGCTTGCTTTACCATAATTATATCATTTACCATTATACTGATATTTTACTGAATATTTTCCACAAGGGATTCATTAATATTTCACATATTTATTTTATTTCCATCAAATTAATTGTTCAGATCGCGCAATCTTTATTTCACCTGTTATCATACATCCCTACTCTCACTCTTGAGGATTATACGCAAATCTTCCCAAACACATAATAATGAAATTGTTACTCACATGACTGTACGGTCATCGACCGAATTCTCCAACGATGGAACATTTTCGCCCACCCACTTCTTCTTAAGCCATTTTCATGGTTATATTTACTCTCAATGACACTTTCTTAACAGCACATAAAATGTATATCCTAATCACTTGGAATATAATGAATACCATTTTGTATTCGTTTTCACTTAACACAATACAATTTCACTAAAACTATTACACTCAAAATTTCACTATATTTACATTACATAATAATTTTATCACTCTGGCGTTAATTATTCGCCTTACACACGTGATTTCTTTTCTTTTCCCGCTTCCAAGGGTTGCACTATATGCACGTCGGCTTCCTACTCTGAAGAGATAATTGAAAGTCTCGATCGAACTAACCTCACTGGAACGGCTGATCTTCTAATTCTGGGGTTGACTATCGGCTTCTTTAACTTTACTGCACGATGTCGTATCTTGCTAGACGCTGTCTGTCCTTGATGTCTTACAATTTTGATCGCTCGAACTTGTATATCGGTGACCTAGTAATTTCCTTGTATTACTTTCTGTTACTTTGATTCGTGGCTTATTGGAGTACTCCCCAATGTTTGACTGTTCATTTGTCCACCTAGACAAAGCCTGGAACTTCGATTCCTAATTTTTATCGTCCTTCGCTCTAGCCCCCTATGTTCAGGAACACAAGACGTTACTATTTCATTCTACCCTGATTTGGTTACTTAACGTAGATAGAACTGTCTATTTCAATGTCCTTGGGTACTTTGAAACCTTATGATGCGTCGGTTCTTTAACTGAACTATTATATTCGAGTACCTATCGCCGGTTATTTCTTAAGTCCACAGCCTAAACTTTTACTGTACTGGTGAACTTTATCGATAATTGTTCCTGCGTGCAGCGTCTAAGCGCTCACTAAAATGACTGGTTGTACTTTGCGACACCGTATCACGCTCTCTGGCGTCTTTTATAAACTGAATGTACTTTGATGCAGCACTCCTGCACTAGGAGTTTTCTTGTAGCTTGTCTTGTAGTTGATGCTCCAACGTCACGCTCCTTTGGGCTGACTGATACTTTGCGAAACAGTAACCCGCTCTATGGTGTCTCTGGTAAACTGAATAATTGTTGGATGATCCAGCACGGCCTCTCCCCGAGGTCCGCTCAGACTGAATGTGTTGTGTCACAGTGTCACGCCCGTGGGCTGACAATAACTGCATTTGATGGTGATCCAGCGTGTAGCGCCCCTGCACACACATCGAAGACTGAATGCTCTTCCTGGCACGTCCAGGGTTTTTATCCAAAACTTCGGCAAAAAGATCAAATCCGCTTCTTCTCCAGTACTAACTTCTGAAGTAATTGTATAATTTTGAAAAATATATCTCTGGAAAGCTCTCGTTTTAAACGTAAAATGGTTTCTTTGATCATGAAAATCGATCACACAATTCCAAGATATTAAATAATTTGGCTCCTCAGATATGTGGGTGGTGAGGTTTATTTTTCCCTCTCTCCCAACTCTGGGCTCGGGGAATAACTAACTACGTCATGCCACGTCTGCAGTTCTTTCCTGTGCAAATATTATAAACTCTTTCCCCACACAAAAATCTCTATTCCAGAATGATCAACAATGATGTGTTCATTTCATTAATTAAATGCTTGCAAATGGCTTAATTTTAATTATTTCTCTTCTTGCGTCATTGCAAGGTTGTCATATTATAGCTGAGTAAGGTCTATTTCCGAAACTCATTATCCCTCACTCGTCGTGGAAAGTTTTTCTCATTCTATTAATAATCATGCGCCAGCTTCTTATCGATGCGTCAAGCGTGATCTCACGTCCGCATGACTCGTGGTCACCCGTTCTTACACCACATTATTACAGCTCACTTCTAAAAATCTTTCCAATACATTCTACAAATTGCATTATTTCCTCTCTTCTTTTGCAAATAAAATATGGATTCGACGCTTGAACCAATTGCAGATGGGTTCAGTACCAAATACAACAAGTGAGCAAGTTGGTTTACCACGTGGGTTAAATTTAAAATCAGAACATGATCGTTGGTTAACATTTGAATCCTGGCCTGTATGCTTTTTGTGAACACATAAACTTGCAAAAGTCTTTTTTTTTTTTTTTTACTTGAACCGAGAAGATGTGGTGCGCTGTGTGTTTTGTAGTATTGAACTTTCACACTGGGAAGAAGGGGATGATCCCTTTAGAGACCATTTGCGATGGTCTCCTTGTTGTCCTTACATGCTTGGAAAACAAGTGGGTAACCTACCAGTGTATCCATTTTACCAAACCACAAGGCCATTGGCTACTACTTACGTTGCCGAATCACAAATAAATAATAATAATGCAGCGTGCACCAGGTCTGCACGATTCGTGAAATTGCCGTCGGCCACTACCCCGTCCTCGAGGTGTCAGTGGGCGGGGTGTATGGAGAGCACCGGGCAGCCAATAAGGCCAGGGTTAAATAGGGAAGCCCCTCCCAAGGCCACCACCAGTACAGTAGCTCTACGAGTCAGGAAGTTCATTGGCTTGCGGGCTATTGACTATTGTGTTTCTGGAAACTACTGGGTGGGACAAGAAGGCCCGATCCTTGGTGGGAGGGGCTGGATAGTTCCGGAAATCAACCACGAGGACATACTCGACGCTACTGGAAGGGGCAAAACCGAGAATATTCGAGACCAGAGGGCTGACTGCATATATACGAGCAAGCTGAGGCGTGCAGGAGTTCTGCGTGGGAGTTGGTTACGAGTCAGTGTTAGTGCTGAGTGGAGTTGAGCAGTGTGCCGTGCGGGAGCACGAAGAGTAGAAATAAATAATGTGAAGATACATAAATGTGGACAGTGCTGTGCAAATAAATGTGGAAATAAATAGTGACTACAAGAGATACTGACTTATAGAGATCAGTGCAGATAAATATTGACTGTGGAAGATAATAGTGAACATTGTAAATAGATAGTGACGAATAGCTGTATATGGTGAGAAGGAGGGTGCGTGTGTGCGAGTAAGTAGGCCTAATTTCTTTTAGTGTTAATTAGTGTAAATAAAGATTTAGTGCATTATAGCTTGATCAGTTATTTTACGAACCCTAAAAACGTTACAATAATAATAATGATGTATTATCAGCCAACGGTAGTGGTCCATATGCCACAGACAGTGTTGAACTGGCGTGTGCTTTTGAAAAATCGGGAGTTTGCAAGACTAAAGCACTAGCACACCCAGAGTACAGCTCTGTTCAAAAACGTTTAGAATCTTATAAAATTGTTTGGCCATTAATATTAAAACAGCTTACCAAACAGCTAAGTGAAGCTGGTTTTTTAGCCTATTTTCAATTTTGAAAAAATAGGCTTATGAGATCACCTTTTGTCCGTGTGTGTGTGTGTGTGTGTGTGGTGTGTGTGTGTGTCCCCTAATAAAATCTAAACGACTGGAGCGATTTCAATGAAACTCGGTAAGTTCATAGCATTATTCCCGGCGACCTCGACCGTGCCCTTCAAATTTTGTTACGTCTCACCAATCCAACAAAGCGGCTGTGCGAAATATTTCACTAGCATTCAATATCTCCGAAACTATTACCGATATCGCCCTGAAATTGTGTACGGTGATAAAGGGCACCACTAGAAGTTCAACTATGAACTTTCAAAAACCTGGTGACTACAAAACCAACATGGCAGTCAAGCGAAATTGAGACTTTTAAATAGACATTTCTCGCGATTTAACTATCCAAACGTAATGAAACTTGGTACAGCAAATGTTTATACACATTGTAATGCACTGGGGTCTAATTAAGTTCAATTGTTTACATAACCTCAAAATGGCGGCTGTGCGAAATATTTCACTGACATTCAATATCTCCGAAACTATTACAGATATCATACGGTGATAAAGGACACTGCTACAGGTTTATCTATGTAACTTTCAAAAACCTGTAAAGTACAAAACGAACATGGCGGCCAAGCGAAGTTGATACATTTTAATAGACTTTTCTCGTGACTTAACCATCTGAGCGCAGTGAAATGTGGTACAGTAAATGATTTGCAGATTGTAATGCACTGCCATCTAATTTAATTCAATTGTTTACATAACCTCAAGATAGCGGCTGTGCGAAATTTTAAAATTAAGTTTTTATTCTGGTGTCGTAATCATGCGATCGAAGTGAAAGTTTGAATAATGAAGCTAGGCAATAATTGTCCTTGAATGGTACATAACTCTATGGCATATACATATAACAATCCTAAATGGCGAGCTTCCGAAATATTTAGATGGTTCTCAATATCTATGAATCTTTTACTGCAACCAAACTGATTTTTTTATGTTCATAGAGACTATGAACATATGTTCCCCTATAGGACTTTCAGTAACCTGGTGAGCACAAATCCAACATGGCGGCGACGCGAATTATAAATATTTAAATGGACGTTTCTCGCGAATTAACTATCCGAGTGCCGTGAAACGTTGCACGTTAAATGCTTATGCAAATGTTGTTCCACTGTTATGTCATTTATTTCAATTGTTTGCATAATCACAAGATGGCTGGTGTGCGTACTTTTAAAATCTCGTTTTTACTTCTTGTGTTCTAATCATGCGATTGAAGTTTGAATACCACACGTACACAATAATCTTAATGTAATAGTACATAAATAAAAATCCATCCTGGCGACCATATGAAATATTTAGACGGTTCTCAATATCTACGAATCTGTTACAGCAATTAAACTGAAATTTTGTATGTTGATAGAGACAATTAACATGAGCAGGATATATGAAAATAGGCTGTATAGTTCTTCACGGAACTACTTGTTTATACTGGTGAAGGGGATAAAACAATGTTTTTATTGTGGATTTCCTTTAAGGGATTGGCAAATGACTGATGACCCTTTTGTGCTACACGCTCGTTGGTTACCTAACTGTAAATACATGGTGTTGCTTAAAGGTCAGGAATTTGTGAACTCTATTCGTAAAGAAAACGTGATTGCAGCACAAGACATAAAAGTGCCTTTAGAATTAGAACACGCGGAGCAAATACACGAGGCTAAGAAAAAAGACTTGTCTCACGAACAGATACAAAAGTGTGACGAACAATTATGTAAAATTTGTTTTCTAGATGAACTAGGTGTTGTATTTTTGCCTTGTGGACACATGATAGCCTGTGTCAAGTGTGCATTAAAACTTAACACTTGTGCTATATGCAGAAAAGTAGTATCTGCTACAGTTAGGGCATTTCTTGCATAAATAGTGTAATATATTATCAATGCACAGTGCAAAATACCTATATGCACAATATTATTACAAGCTGTTGTAGTGTGTAATAGATATCCTTTTGTTTGGCTTATAGACTACTACAATGAATGTTTTGAATGCTGTGGGGCAAGCTTGTGGCTTGAGTAATAGATATGCTTTTGTTTCGCTTATGGACTACTGCAATGAATGTTTTGAATGCTGTGGGGCAAGCTTGTGGCTTAGAGACAAAGAAACTCAGCGAATTGCCAACGCATATTACATTCCGCATTATCAAGATTCGAAATTTGAAAACAGCATACGGTGATCGTGTGCTTTGTGTATGCGAAAATTTTGAGACATTTCTGCCTACACGGTTCAATGATATGTCGGAGAGTGTTTTTGATGAAGTGAATAATGCTGTGAAACCTGTACACTTAATTTATGAAGGTTTTAAAAACAATAGGTGCATGGTCCGTTCTAATTAAATAAAAAAAACATATGTGAAATAATAATGGAAACATATGTCATGACAATTGACTGAAAGAAAAAAAATATGTGTATAGAATAATAATGTTTTAGTGTTTAGTATTGTCTTAAAATATTATCATGAAACCAAAAAAATGTATATATAATTTGTAAATAAATGCAAAAATGATGTTACAATACTGTTCTATTTTATACTAAGTTGGAATATTTAACATTGCAGAGTATACATGATTATGACACTAGATGCACACTGAATACAAGCCTTTCTCTCTTTACAATAGTCTGTTATAGTTTTTAAACACAAGGCTTGTTGTAGATCTTTTATAGCAATGTCCATTCACTGTAGTTTTCGAAAACTGGGGAAGCCGCAATGGTTTTATAGGCATAAAACCTTATTGTTAGTACTATTTAGTCATTTTGATCTTCTTGCAATACTACCTTTTTGCATATCATGAGCAGATGACCTAGTTGTTCCACTCCTTAAAACGACAACATCAACACTACCTCTTGCATAATTTGTGATGATGATGGCTCTTGCGACGTGGAAGATGGATTAAACATAACTTTTAGAAGAGGGGTTAAACATTGCTCATAAAAAATCCACTATTTTGAGTAGCAATATGGTTTTCTTGATTTTTTGTGGACGGCAACTGTGTTTCATGCAGTACAATAAATTGATGATCACTGACACTTTAAACCTCTCTATTTTTACTTTCTAGGTCACCACGACAATGTTTGGAACGTTGTTTTGAACAACGCCAAATAACAGTTCCATTTTTATTGGTTCGTTTTACAATATATGAATATCCTTTATAGTATGCATAAGGCTTACCATACCTAGTCACTGGTACTTCCATGTCAACTGTCAAGCATAGACTAAGCTCAAGTAATGTCAACTTGGTAATAAGAATAATAGCTTAATGTGAGAGCAAATATGGATCCAAAGAGTTAAGGTAAAAGTGGAAGCAAATAAGCAAATATAAGAACCAAGTGTGTGTGGGTAAAAGTGATCGAAAAGTGGTAGACCCATTACACAATAATTTCAGCACGACGAAGCTCTTGTTCAATTTCTTTGATTTCCCAATCGTGACCGGTATGCGCAGCTTGTTGTAAAGCATGCAACAACTGTAGCCGCTGGACGAGCTTATTGGGATTGTGCCAGTATACAAATTTAAAAAAAATGAATTTTTTGGTGTAAACAAATCATTACCATTATCATCATCATGATTATCATTATTATCATCATCATGATCATCATTATCATTATTATGATGACCATCATTACTATTACTATATATTCCTTTTTGATCCTCTTGCAATACCACTTTATTTATAGTTTGTGTTGACTTTGATAGTGTTGAAGGTTTCTTGGACGTTGACAACTGTCCTAACATGACTTTTTGAGGACATGTTACGTGCTTTTCAACAAACACTGCACTATCTTTAGCAGCAATATCGTTTTTTACTTGCTTTTTAGCATTTTGATAATTGTTTGTAAACAGCAACCGTGGTTCGTTTGGAGCACTACTTTGATGAACACTCACACTTAAAACCTTTCCAATTTTACTATTCACATTGCCTCGACATTTTGTTGACTCTCTTTTGAACATCGCCAGAATATTATTCCCATTCACATTCTGGCGATTATAGTTATAAGAGTAGCCTTGATAGAGTGCACGTTGCCTACCTTTGTTGGTTGTAGTAAGTTCCATAGTAGTAACTGACCTGTCAGTACGATGTACACTACAAAGGTTACAACTGTTTTGCTGACGGAGTGACCTACCATAAGCTTATACATTGGCTTATGTGTTGGCTTTTTGTGTTGGCTTTTTGTGTTGGCATTTTGTGTTGGCTTTTTGTGTTAGCTTTTTGTGTTGGCTTTTGTGTTGGCTTTTGTGTTGGCTTTTTGTGTTGGCTTTTTGTGTTGGTTTTTGTGTTGGCTTTTTGTGATGGCTTTTTTGTGTTGGCTTTTGTATTGGCTTTTGTATTGGCTTATTTGACAAATTATTTTTGTCAATGTATTTAGTGGATTTTTTTTCTTGGTGTTGGAAAGTATTTGAAAGAGAGGGAATATTTGAAGACTTAACCTCAGCTCACTAACCTAACCTAACCTAACCTAACATCACCTAACCTAACCTAACCTAACTTCACCTAACCTAACTTCACCTAACCTAACCTAACTTCACCTAACCTAACCTAACCTAACCTAACTTCACCTAACCTAACCTAACCTTTCAAATCTCAGATGATGATTAAATTCTGTGCATAGTTGAGTTGGAACTCAAGACCTCAGGGGTAAAAACCAATTATTTTTGATGGCTTATTTTGGTAACTTATTTTGATGGCTAACCTAACTTTGCCTAACCTAACCTCAGCTCACTTCGGATATTACAAGTAAGTGTTCATATCCTCCGCTAGGTAGCATTCTAGTAGTTCAGGTAGTGCTAATATTTACCGCTAGGTAGCGGAAACATACTATGCGTGTTGCATGTGACACTTGTGAAGTTTAACCGCATGCAAGACGTGCTTATATAAGTTCTGTATTTAAACTCAATATACAATTAACCACTAAATGTTCAGAACTAACATGTATAGCCATGTTTAGGGTATACAGGAAACCCTTAGCTAGACAGGCTGTCTAACCCACTAGTCTATAGCCTTGTCATACGCAGTAAGCACCTGTTGGCAGAAAACAACAACAATTTGAGAAAGCCAACAACATATCCATTAATGTATTTAAAGGAAACAGTTTGTTGTCTTGTTCCAGTCCAAATGCATTAATGTAATGTAATGTACACACATCAAAAAAAGTTTTGCATCACCTCGGTTCCCAGATCTCCGGCATATAGACGTTGACTGTGTATATTGTATCCAAGATACAGTCCCTTTGACTGTTCATAGATGTCACTAAAACTGCTCAAAGATGTAAACAACCATGCATGAGCAGGGCCTATTAGACGGAGGGGGTACGACAGCCGATCAGTTCCAGTCATTCCACCAGGACGAAGGTACGCTGCTCATGTTGTCTGTAGTTCTACCATGCCTAGAAGGTCAATACCGCAGTTCGATCGCGTCCGCATTGTTACTTTGTGTCAAGAAGGGCTCTCAACAAGGGAAGTTTCCAGGCGTCTCAGAGTGAACCAAAGCGATGTTGTTCGGACATGGAGGAGGTACAGAGATACAGGAACTGTCGATGACAGGCCTCGCTCAGGCCGCCCAAGGGCTACTACTGTAGTGGATGACCGCTACTTACGGATTGCCGCTCGGAGGAACCCTGACAGCAATGCCACCATGTTGAATAATGCGTTTCGTTCAGCCACAGGACGTCGTGTTTCAACTCAAACTGTGCGCAATAGGCTGCATGATGCGCAACTTCACTCCCGACGTCCATGGCGAGGTCCAGCTTTGCAACCCCGACACCATGCAGCGCGGTACAGATGGGCCCAACAACATGCTGAATGGACCCCACGGAATTGGCATCACGTTCTCTTCACCGATGAGTGTCGCATATGCCTTCAACCAGACAATCGTCGGAGACGTGTTTGGAGGCACCCTTGTCAGGCTGAACGTCTTAGACACACTGTCCATCGAGTGCAGCAAGGTGGTGGTTCCCTGATGTTTTGGGGTGGCATTATGTGGGGCCGACGTACGCCACTGGTGGTCATGGAAGGCTCCGAAACGGCTTTACGATACCTGAATGACATCCTCCGACCCATAGTGCAACCATATCGGCAGAATATTTGAGAGGCATTTGTCTTCATGGACGACAATTCTCGACCTCATCGTGCACATCTTGTGAATGCGTTCCTTCAAGATAACGACATCGCTCGACTACAGTGGCCAGCATGTTCGCCAGACATGAACCCTATCGAACATGCCTGGGATATGTTGAAAAGGGCTGTTTATGGACGTCTTGACCCACCAACCACTCTGAGAGATTTACGCCGAATTGTCGTTGAGGAGTGGGACAATTTGTACCAACAGTGTCTTGATGAACTTGTGGATAGTATGCCACGGCGAATACAGGCATGCATCAATGCAAGAGGACGTGCTACTGGGTATTAGAGGTAGTGGTGTGTACTGCAATCTGGACCACAAATGCTGAAAGTCTAGCTGTATGATGGTACAACATGCAATGTGTGGGTCTCATGAGCAATAAAACGAGCTGAAATATTGTTTGTGTTGATCTCTATTCCCTTTGTATTTAACGGTTCCGGAACTCTTGGAACCGAGGTGATGCAAAACTTTTTTTGATGTGTGTATTAAATGGTACTTAATTTGTTCAAAACTGTGTACATTTATCGTCAGTTTCTGCTAAAAAATATTTCTCTTGCATATTTCGGGCAGCCGCTTTTGTGAAATTTGTACCTAAACATTGTTTTAATTTTTTAAAACTATTTTAAGTTTGTTATGATGACCTTAGAATTATTTTTTTAATGTTTAATATAATTTAATTTGGCTCGAAACCTGTCCAATTAATTAAAAGAAGATAATTAATGTGTATTGAGTGGGTGGACATGGCTAAGTCAATACGGAACCAAATTTTCATAATAATCTATTATGGTTCTTGGCATTCATTTCTATGTAATTATTTTAATTTATGTTCGACAATGTCGATATGTAAATATTATATGTCAGAAAACTGTATCTTAATGAGGGTCATTAAAGTACTACTTTTCATTAAAACGCAGTTTATCCAACCAATCAGAGCTCAATATTTCCATTCATTGACCAATTAGGTAAGGATAGTTTTTCACATGCACTCAGAATCCAACATGTCGGATTTTAATTACATGATTTGAAAGTTGACAATGACGCTTAAATTGGATCAACCATTCTAGTTACTATGTATAAACAAACTGGGCAATATTGCAGAGGAAATAACACTGTACCTTAATATCCGCAACTCCAATTTCTACACATTCGTAAGATTTCGCCGACAATTTT
The DNA here is from genome assembly GCA_946902985.2 of Meconema thalassinum. Classification (NCBI taxonomy): domain Eukaryota; kingdom Metazoa; phylum Arthropoda; class Insecta; order Orthoptera; family Tettigoniidae; genus Meconema; species Meconema thalassinum. The sequence continues at coordinate 92,835,853 of OX336391.1, forward strand.
AGTGAATGTTGTTGTTGACATTAACACACCAGAACGTCATGGAGGAAGCTTGCGTATGACACAGGTTCCACGGAAATTATAATCCAGTCTTCTTTTCAGTAAATGGATTTCTTACACGAAACTTTCCCACCAGATGTCATGACTGTTCTATTTGGGACTCAATTGATTTTCATTCCGTTGACATTCCATACACATCGAATTTGAAGAATAACTAGTTGATAAAACGCTACATTTTAATTTTAAAGCGTTTGTAACATTCTGTTTTGTGTTATTTGACCAAAATAACAAAATGGTCCAACATAGTACCTGTGCGCTATCTATTGGTGCTAAACAATGTTTCAAAGCTTTGGGATTCGTTATTGGGTAGAGAACAAATGCTGAGCCTACAAAATTCCCAAGAAAGAGAATTCAGCCGACAGAATCTAGGCAGATATTTAGATATGTTAGAACATATAAAAAAGTTATAATTATCATCGAACATAAACAGTCGTATGCAACTCGCCTATAATGGTAATTAAGTCACTCGTATGAAAATTAACATGGCTACTCGTGTCTTAATTATTGCCATGATAGGCTCTCTTGATACTACGAGGCACGTCCAGAAAGTAAGTTCCGTTTGGTAATAAAATTGAATTGTGTACAGATACAGAAAAAGTATTTATTGCACAACATTCTACTCCTCTTAAACTACTTTTCCACATAACTGCCGAACTTTTGCAGGCATTTGTCATAGCGTGGCACAAGTTTTTGGATACCTTCTTCATAGAAGTATGCCGCCGACCGTAAACGAGAATGAAGACTCCCCTGTAAGATATCCTACCGTTTGGCCATCACTGTTAGGCAAATTGCGTATGTGGTCAGGAGAACTCCTAAACATACGCAGTTCTCCTGGTAAGCACACAATTTGCTTAACAGTGGTGGCCAAACGGTACGATATCTTACAGGGGAGTCTTCACTCTCGTTTACGGTCGGCGGCAAACTTCTATGAAGAAGGTATCCAAAAACTTGTGCCACGCTATGACAAATGCCTGCAAAAGTTCGGCAGTTGAGGTGTAGAACGTTGTGGAATAAATAGTTTTTCTGTATCTGTACACAATTTAATTTTATTACCAAACGGAACTTACTTTCTGGACGTGCCTCGTATATGCCAGTAATACAGTAAATATTTCTTAATTTATTTCTCGAATTTGAGTGTTTCTGGAGTTTTCTACCGTAGCGACAGTTATTCTGCACATTGCAGTAAACAATTGAGAGCAACAGGCCGCTGTCGTAATTTGTCCGCATTATAATATCCAGATGTCCATCTGCTACGGAACATTAAATTCAAGGGAGGCCGAGTTCAAGGTACGTTGCAGCCAAGCGGGGCAGGTCAAAGGCCTCACACGTACAGTATTTGAATATTTAACGATATACTTCCTCTAGAACACAAACACTACTTTCATATCCTCACCAGCGTTCCGCAACAATGTTCCATTTCCCCCGCACTCGATAATAACCAATAACACTTAGACATATTGTCCAATCACAACCAGAACTATTACTACCTATATTATAATAATATGGCCTCTTGTGCCGGGTGCAAGCTCTGTTATTTGACACCCGGAGGACAGCTTGCATGTCGAATTTTGTTGTTCCTTGAGGTGCTGTGAAAGTCAAGGAGGTTAAATATCTAAGCTCCTTGATATTATAGCGCTTTCTAGCAGAGAAAGGAGGAACTTTTTTGCTGGCGGAAAATCCCGAGATTAATTTTGTCATTATAAACACGGCCTACTGATTTCAAATGGGTTCATTGACATGACAACAACATATGACATGCGTGTCGTGATTTTTGTCACCTTTCAAAATTCACTTACCACGGCCAGGAACGAACCTGCAAGCTTGGGGGTTGGTAGTCCGACACGATAACCACTCACCCACCGTGGCAAGTATTCCTTCCTATAATACGTATTTATAAATACCGAATTATCAACTCATCGTAACTGAATGGAGAGCGCATGCGTTGGTAGGCCTATTGATAAGAATGAAAGTATTCGACGGCCATCTTGAGCCTATGGTGGTATAGGTCATCTGAAAACCTGTCGGTGAATTATAGAACACCACTAGATTTAAAATTGTTTCAGAGAAAAATGTTTGTTAATGAAATTGAGAGGTCTTAAGGCATCTTGGGGAAGAGTTCTGGGAACATAATATTGAAAACAGGACTTGGGAATTAAGGTTTTAGGATAACAAAAAAGAAGAAATAATAAGCTTTACATCAATGTTGACACCGAATATCGATTTAGGTTTTAGAAAGTCATTTTTAAAAGCCTTTGTATGGAGCGTGGCGCTCTATGAAAGTGAAACTTGGACTATTGGTGCAGCAGAAAAGAGGAGAATTGAAGCGTTTGAAATGTGGTGTTACAGGAGAATGATGAAGATCAGATGGGTAGATAGGGTTACAAATGAAGAGGTATTATGACGAGTGAGAGAGGAGAGATGTTTCTGGTGACTACTAATGAAGAGAAGAGATAGGTTGGTAAGACACATACTAAGACACCCAGGAATAGCAAGCTTAGTTATGCAAGGAAGGGTCGAGGACAAGAACTGTAGGGGTTGACCAAGGTTCGAATATGTTAAACAGATTGCCTCGGATGTAGGGTGTGGTAGCTATGTAGAGATGAAACGATTAGCTCAGGACATGGAAGCATGGAGAGCTGCATCAAACCAGTCAAAAGACTGAAGACCCAAACAACAACACATCAAATTGGCCAACTACATACGACAAAGGATGTGGTCTAACTGTTGGTGTGCATGACTTGTCAGTCAAAGCGGAAGTAGATATTTCGATTTTGATTTGACCATGTATGGGTCGACAATAGCGCTCGTTGTGATAGATTTAGTCAACTAGGGATTCACCTCTCACCAGTCATACTACAACTATTTGCATGACTCAAGCTGATAAGATTCATTTACGTGTGGACAATCGAGTCGAATCAGTATATTTCTGGTTACTCATAAAACAGGGATGTCCAATTATTGTTATTGTATATTAAATAGTAAATATTCTTTAATGTACAATAAGAATTATTCAACATTATGGACCAAGCCTATAATGGCAATAATAAGACAAGAGTATGTTATTAAAACGAGCGAAGGGAGTTTTATAATTTCCATACGAGTGTCATAATTACCATTAGGGGCGAGTTGCATACGACTGTTTATGTTCGACGATAATTATTACTTTATTATATGTTCTAACATAAATATTCATAAATATCTGTGGAGATTTTGTCAGTTGAATTCTTCTTCTTGGGAATTGTGTGGGCTCAGCATTTGATCTGTACCCAAAAACGAATCACTAAACTTTAAAACATTGCTTATCCTGAAGTAGCGCCAACAGATAGCGCACAGGTACTATGTTGAATAAGTTTGTTAATTTGGTCAAATAACACAAAATAGGCTGTTTCAAACGCTTTAAAATTAAAATGTATCGTATTATCAACTAGTTATTCTTAAAATTCGATGCGTATAGTATGTCAACGGGAGGTAAATCAATTGAGTCCCATATAGAACAGTTATGACATCTCACGGAAAAGTTTCGCGTAGGAATTCCATTTACTGAACAGAGAGCTGGATTCTAATGTGATACTCTGCTTCCTCCATGACGTTCTGGTGTTCTTATGTCAATAACAGCATTCACAAAAAATTATCGGCGAAATCTTACGAATGTGTAGAAATCGGAGTTGTGGATATTAAGGTACAGTGCTATTTCTTTTGCAATATTACCCAGTTTGTCAATGCATTGTAATGTCAATGGTTGATCCAATATAGGCTACATTGTCAACTTTCAAATCATGTAATTCAAGTCCGACATTTTGGATTGTGTGTGCATGTCAGAAGCTATCCTTTTCTAATTGGTCATTGAATGAAAATATTGAGCTCTGATTGGTTGGAGAAACTGTGTTATAATCAAAAGTAGTACTTTAATGACCCCCATTATGATACAGTTTTCTGACATATAATATTTACATATCGACATCGTCGATCATAAAATACTATTTCACTGTCAAAACTTGCAATGTAAACACTATTATTGCGGTTTTGTACCAGAATTTGACTTGAAGAATGGATCTCAGTGCTCGCAAGCACCAGGCTGACGAACAAAGCTATTGTACTATGGGCTGCCTACAGTAATAGGAACTTGACAGTGTAAACCCCTTATGTGTCGGCAACGTCTCTGCTTTAGACGTGCAGCGGGACGATCCAGTCCAAAGACAAAGCTGCAGATTCAGTTACTCGAAGCTCCTGTGGCTAGTGAGATGCCAGAAAGTCAGCTTTCTGTCTGAACGATTTCAATTTTTGATAAGACCGGCTATTTACCCCGATTGAGGTGAATACTGACCAAATAATGTAGATTTTTTGTCGGTTCGTTATGTCTTGGCGTCAAAACTACTGGAGCGAAAGGCACGAACATTTGTTGTGTTTAATAAATACTACGCTTATCATCACATTCATGAAACATACTGTATATTGCATTAAGGCACATATTTCCATCTTTCGATGGAGTCTTCTTCAGCTTTCATGGAATGTAAAATCTATTTTAATTAAAACTTAAGGTATTCATCGACCCTTCATTAGTCATTTTCAAGAAATATTTCGATTTTTTTTACTGTCTCATTCGAAAGTATGTCTCGCTATTTTCCAGAAATATATAGTTTATACTAGTTTCATTGTTGTTTAGCTCATTTATATTCACTTAAATGATCGGTGTGCACACTTTTAAGCAGCTGTCACTTTGATGCATAGGTGCAGCAGATAAAGCGCACATTAATCTGGCTTTGAAACAGTCTACTCCAGAACTCAAACAATGTAGGAGATACGCGCGGGTCGGGGAATGCAGAAGATTGACCTAAAATCCAAAGAAAAGCCAGTTTTGAGAAGTAGAAAAATAAGGCTCTTCACTCTAAATGTGTACCTCAAATTTAAGGTACGTTTTCTCTCACTTCATTTTTTTTTTCAATATTTGTCTTGACTTGGGCAGTTAAAATATCCATTTATAATACAGATGTTAGTTTCGTTTAGAAACTATAATATAGACAAATAATGCAGTTATCTTGTAGAGCAGAATTATGCTGTTAAATTGAAATTAGGGGTCACGGCCCCCACAATTAATTTTCTTAAATCAAAATAGCGTAAATTGTAAAACAATCAATGATACATAAACGATTCTGCTATACAACATTCTGAACATACAGCAGATCAATTTTCAACAACAATAAATCGATTAAGTTGAAAAAGATCAAAAATATCTAGTCCTAGAAAATGCACGTTTTTTTTAAATCCCCGTGGCTCATGATCTCGCGATTAACGGTCATGTTAAACTACAAGCTTCCTTCCTTCCTTTTTATTTATTAAATTAAATTTTGAAAAAGACCTCCAATTTTTATTTTTGTTTATTTTTTGGCAAAAAATCCACCAGTTTATATTCTTGGAATCAGTGATATCAATTTCAAGAAAATAAGATAACTTGTAATTAAATGTCTTCAGTAGTGTCGATGAGTACCTTAAGAATAAAATTAACTAAACTGTGAATAAATAAATGGATATCCTTATCAAAAACATTAAATTTAAAAATGAATTAAAACAAGGTATTTTTAATTTATTTAAAGATGTCAAAAGTTCATAAATATTGTCAGAAAATACGTTAATTTCTTGAATATTTATCAATATAAAGTGCGTCCAATTATCAATACGGAAAATGTCTTCAGAATTGGCCCTCATTGCTTTTTGAATACGAAGAAAATATAATAATAGAGTTGTTGTTGATTATTTCGGGGCTTTGCTACATGCCATGTAGTCCCGTGTACTTGGGTGTGTGTAGAAGCTGTCTGATAACCTGTGTCACTGTGATGACTGTAGTAGTGCGTATATTTGAAATTGAGGCAGGAATTGAGTAGAAAGCGGCCGTGGCCTTAAGTTAGGTACTGCCCCCGGAAATTGAATTATATTGAGACCACGATGGCTGTATTGGCAAATATGAGTAAAGTTATGAATGTCATAGTTATGACGTGGATATTCATGACGTAGGCACGGATGACGCAGATTTCATGCGAGTAGGCTGATTGAGCTGAGATTCTTGGTGACGTCATGATTTTTTTCGAGAAAGATCTTAGATTTACGACGCAGTCGCAGGAAACAAGGTATTGTGCTAAGGAAGAAGCTACGCTATTGGAGGAGAGACTCGAACCAATGAACGATAGTTTGGAAGGAAGACGGAGATTGCTGAAACTACGATATTCGATTACTTTTGGCATGCAGATTTGTGGAAATCTATTTTCAGTTATGGCATTGATTTGGAATTTTGAAGAAATTAATTTTGAGTTTTTGAATTTTGAAAATCCGTCAAGTATAGCCAAAGTTAAAACTTCTAGCAATGACGCAGCAACAGGCTATGGAAGGGATGGATACGCCCCTTAAGAAGTTGATAAAAGGTCGTGCACAGGAGAGAGGAGCTCTCAGATCTCATATGTCAGATCGCATATATATTTCTGGTGATATATAGTTATTTTCAAGTGATTCAGTGAAGTAAGTTGTCTTTAGCGTGGTTAAAGCCTGGCGCATCGAACGAACTCGGAGCAGTTCCATTTTACGCTGCTCGAAACTAGGTGAAGTTGAAACGCTCACATTAACGTTTCCACCAGTCAAGATATCAAGCGCTAACTTCAGCCTTTATTATAGTTCTATTGGGCAGTATAACATTGAGGTGTGTAGAAAATTTGAACAATTTCACAGTTATACTTCGAATGATATTGGAACTTTTAGGCTGCCAACAAAAGTGATTTTCTCGCCACATGAGAAACACTTTTAAATTCCACATTATACACTACGGCTGACACGTGGAATGCAACAGTGATATTGGAGAGGACGTTTGGTATTACAACGATACATTCGACTATGGAACATTATAATCTTGCAGAGCTTTCAATGATTATAACAGTAGTTGAGATGGAAGGCTAAGGCTTTAATGCAATTGGGACATATATCATTGGAGTAAAGTAACAGCATGGAACTTCGTTAATCGACTTTCTACAAAAGCGAGCATGTAGTGAACATCCAACTACACTCATGCATCGTGAATCCATCGCTGAATTATACCAGATAACAGTGGAAATATTTTCATACTCCACAACTATGAATATTTCTGCGGAAATAACTACATTAAACTTCATGGCGAATTCCTGCAAGAACTTCTGGGAACTTTCAAGAGAGGCCAGGGTTGTCCCGGCGCACAAAGAAGAGTTTTGCCAGAAGGATGTTTTTCGTATCCACGGAGCAGTGCAATTTCGGAGGAGGAAGCAGTTCGATTCTCCGAGGACGCTGATTCCAAATTCGAGGACGGAGCACATCTTCACGCTGGTGAATTGCAACCAACAGCAGTTTTCTTTGAAAACTTTCCTCTGGAACTTCAATCAACAGATAAGGTAGTCGTGATCGTTTCTTGTATTATTTGAGTTTTGTAGCGATATCTGAGCAACCATTCTTCCCATATTTTCTGTCCTATCTTTTGCCCCATTTTCTTGATTGATATTTCTGTACTCAGTACACTTCGATGATTTATGCCTTTTTCTTCGATTTTTGAGACATTGCTATGTCATTGGCATACTAAATAATTTTGGATCAGTTGAAACTGATATTAGATTCTTTCAGTAATTTGCATATTTTTGTAGTCACGAGTTGACTGTAAAGTTAATGATTTGCTATGGCAGATTTGAATTCAGACAGCGTGTCATTTTATTAAAGTAATTCTATTCAGTAAATTACTTTGACCAATTTTCTGTCATCCTCAAGAAAGAAGAATGATTAAAAGATTTTAGAGCGTTAAAATCTATTACGATATCGACGATCTTTGAAATACTAGTCGTCTTATGAACATGATTGCAACATAGACATTTATCATTGCATTATAGACAATTTTATGAAATATGAACTTTTATTTCGATTTATTGAATACACTATAGTAATGAACATTTGATAGGAGTTTTTCTCAATTCTAGATTGGAACAATAATGTTTGCATTCCACAATCTAATTGTATTCTATTCGACTATTTTGCAGTTTAGATGAACTTTGTTTGAAGATAGTATTTTTATACTGCGTTACTTTGAAGATGTTAATCTCAATTTTGATAGACCAGGCAGGAGTGTCTAATCGTATTTGCTATTAAATTTATTTGTGATTGGCAAATATTTACTTCATATCGATTCATGAATGAAACCCACGAAGGTTAAATAATAACAGTCATTATTACAATTGATGAATATAAGAATTTTTAAAGAGGAACAATGGATGTATAATCGTTAGTTCAGTGGACGTGTAAAAGTCGCTGTTGAATAATGCCCTTGAATAATGAAGGAGGTTCCCACAATAATTAATGAAGTTGATGAATTAATAAGTGGAGGTTTTTGTGTGTAGTTTGGAAGATTTTTATGCCATATATATGAAGATATATGATGAATTTTGGGCCAATTTTTGTGCAATTTTGTGCGTTATAAGCGAAGTATTTTCCCGCTGAATGTTCTTGTTCTTGTTCTTTGAAAGATTATTCATATGAAGATACTGTTAAAATTAATAAGAGTGTTAAATAATTTGAGATAAAGATTTTGAATGGAGGTTACCGTCACAAATATTAATAATTATTATTAAACCTTATTAAACCTGAATTTTACAGTTAAATATAACTAACCTTCATTGGTCGATTATATCATCACGATTTGAGTAATTATCAACCGGATAAACGTGTGGTTTAATGTATTCCTTGTATAAATAATATAAACAATTAATATTGTAAAATAATTTTGTAAATATCTTTGATAATAATTTTGAAATGATAGTGATTAATATAAGCGTGTATTAAATTTTCAATTGTCATTTGACATTGTTATAAACAATTTATTGTTGTTATAAATAATTAATGAACTTTTGTTATTAACATTTAGAGTTTTGTTTTTATACTCTAAACAACGCTAGTTAAACAAGTGGTTTGAACAATTAATCATGATTTGGGATTATTGGAGGAATCCACTGGTGTTTGAATGAAGCATGTAAGACATTTGCGTGATAATATTTCAGTTGAGATGTGAACATTTACGTGTTTGAAAGGGAGAGCCAAGCTATGAGGTAATACGCTTATGCTAGGGTCGAACGAACGGGAGTCCGCTTTGACAATACAGGTGCATTGCAGCTGGCCCGGACAACTGTGTTACTGAGGCCAAGGACGGTTCCATAATAGCCTTGTGGCTATAAATAAAATGTGAAGTATATAAACACGCAAAACAATTGGTATATGTGTCTCATCCCAAATCCCGTTTCCATCCCCAGTGCATTATTATTTTACGTTGCTATGAGCTTGAGAAAGCTGAAACATTATATGTAGAGAATACAGGTCCTACAGGAGGACATGGTTATGTGGTCGATGGCTTCTGATTGCCACGTTGATTTTTTTTTTTTGTTAAATCATTCTTTTTGTGAAATAAATTTTTGTGCAGTTTAAAGTTTCTCGTCTTCGTTCTGGTTCATTTTAAATATCATGGTGGAGGTTATTGTGTGGGCATACTTTAAGTGATCCAGTTGACAACCCAGTCCCCGAGATAAATTTAAGAGGTAAGTAAAGGTAAGTATGAACCCCCGTATATTTTGGTGTGTTCCACAATAATTTTCTTGTTAACTATTGTGCTCTAATCTCGATAGTATCTGTCAGTGCCATTTTCATTGATGTAGCTGTGCCGGTGCGTTTGATTATTGGCAATCCGATTGAGGGGGCGGATATCTGACTGCCTACTATCCGGGTTATCGGGTACAGTAGGATTGGCGCCCAACGTGGGGCTCGATTGTGTCTATTGTCACGATCAGCAAAACATTGGATTACCAAGTTATTGCAGTAGAATTGACACCGCAATTTTTGTGGAGTGTTCGAATAACATTGGATTACCAAGTTATCGATGTCAAAGGGATTGTGAAGACTCAAATAAAGAGGTTGATTCTTTGTTAGATGTCTTGGCCAATTGTAGAATTTGAGAGTGTGATTATATAGGAATAAATGTTGTGTTGTATTAGGAAAATTACACTCAGAAAAGATCAGATCTTATACGACTTGAAAGAGGTTAAATAGGCTGGAAACTTAGAAAAATCGCCTATGATCTGGAATCTTATTTTATTTGACTGGCTTATGACATGTATAGTCATATTAAAGATAAAATTAAACTATTTGGATTATAAATGTAAATTATTTGTGTTAGGATACTTTAAAATGAACCAAAGAAACTTGAACATGTGCTTGAGTTTATTTCAACATGAAGTGTCTACGAAGGTTAATTATAGGGTAATTATAAGTTAGATTTAAGACAGAAAATTGCTCAAATTTATATATGGTGAAAAATGTTGCTCAGATGTTGTTATTTTGCTCTGTTTGATGTATGTCCCTAAAGCAGTTTATTATTGAAATATTAGTGAAATGGCAGACGAGAGTCTGAGAAAAATGTTGGAAGAGATGGAAGTTAGGAATGCTAGCCGAATGAAGCAGATGATGGAGGAGAATGCTAGTAATATGTCTGCTAATTTGTCTATTAGAATGGAAGAGATGGAAGCTAGGAATGCTAGTAATTTGTCTATTAGTCTGGATGAAAATTTGAAAGTTCTTCAGACCAGTTCTGCAAACTTAGAAAATGATATGTCGCGTTTACAGATCAGTACCCAGGGAATAGAGAATGCCGTGAGTGACATTCATAAAGATGTGTCTGATGTTAAAATTGATGTGTCTAAGGTACAAAAAGATCTTACCATGTTGAATCTTGATGTTGCTAATGTCCGGGGTGATATTTCATGTGCTGGAGCTGAAGTAATTGTTGAAAGGAATGATGTTGCTACTGTGCAAGACAAAGTAGAAGAAGTTCAAAGAGAGGTTAGTAATGTTCGAACTGATGTGTCAAATGTTCAAGTAGACATCAATAATATTCATTCAGATGTTAACGATATGCAAAGCGATATCAATAAAATACAAGTAGAAGTCAATACTGTTTTTGTAGACATTGCTAAAGTTCAGACTGATGTCAACAAAGTTAGGGAGGAAATTGAAACTTCAAAAACACTTTGTACTCGTAACATTAGTGCATTAACAACTCGGTTAGTTGACGAGTCTGTCAGGACAACAGCTTCTTTAGCTGGTTTAAAATACGATGTAGAGGTCATGAGAACCCAAGTATTAGATCACAATCGTTTACTTAAGGAGGACATCGAAGTAGATATTGCAGAAATGTTAACTGCAAATGTAACAGTGTGGAAAGATGAATGGAACAGGTCAAGTGGGGAACATGTAGATCAGATTCAGGAACGAATTGAAAGAAAACTTGCCAGTACACAAGTAGACATTAATAACGAAGTAGTTCAGATTAGGAAAGACTTGAATGTAAGGATGGATTCGCTATCCGAAAAGCAGGTAGAGGATAGAACACAGATAGGTCAGGACGTGCAAACATTAAAGGAACAAATTCATAAGGTTGTCTCTGATGTTAACGAAACTACGAGCAAGCAGCAGAATTTGAAACTAGGAGAAGCTAGCATGATGGAAACCTATAAGGAAGAGTTGATTAGGAAAGTCATCACGGAAATCACAGACAAGGATACCGAAGGATTGACTGGTGAAGAGGAGAGAAATTACGTGAGAAGAGGTCACCTGACTACAGAAGAGAGAGATATTAGTCCTGAGGAACGTATATCCAGATTCAGGGAAGAAGAAGAGGATCGGAATATTGAACCTGAATGGAAGTATCGTGATAGTGGGAGGAATTATATGGATTCATATCCGAGAAATGTGACAGTCATCCGGAATTTTGAAGACAAACCTCAAAAATTTAGCAACACTGATAGTCTCACACCGATCGAATATATCAGGAATCTTAAAGACTACTTCATAGAAGCCCACATTCCTAGAGAGAGAGAGATGAGAATCGTAGAAAGATTTCTAGCTGGAGGACCCTCGAATGGTTTAGAGCATTTCGGTACACTTTCAGCAATTTTGACGAATTTGCAGAGGCACTGATTAAACGATTCTGGTCAATAGAAGCTCAGAATTCGCTAAGAGCTGAGGTATACTCGAGGAAGTATTCAGGTACTCTTCCAACACGGTACGCTGATTTCTTCACGAGTCAACTATCACGCTTGAGATTTTTGCAACCCCCATTGTCAACAGAGCAGTTGATAGATGCGATTTCACGTATGCTGCCTGTGGAGGTAAGAAGACTGATCATATCGTCAAACATTAGAGATTTGACAAGTATGGACGAATTGTTGAGAAGGCTTGACTACACGAGTCCAATGCCAAATTTGGTACAAAAAGGTCAGAGGCACGAATTCAAAGACGTTAATACGGTCTACATGGATCAAGTGCAACAAACTGATAAGCCTGAGGAAGGAAAAACTGAAAATGTAGGTCCTCACAGGAATAATTATTTCCGCAACCACAGATCCCAAGGTTACCGTCCATATCAGCAAAGACGAGGCTGGAATAATAATAGAGGGAATTACAACAACGGAAGAGGTAGATACTACAACAATGGTTATAATAGAAATTATAACAGAAATAACCAGTACCAGAATCAGAATCAGAATTCTCAAGGTCAGGTTATGACACCCGACAAGTATCAAGAAAGAGAGAAAGAAAGTCAGCAGTATCTGAAGGAATTACGAGAAAAGGAAGCTGAACATCAAAAGAAAAGACAGGATGTAGTGATCGATCCTGGTCCTTCTACAAGTCAGCAGGGGAACTTTGAGATTGGTAACACAAAAAAAACGCCGATTTCTCAACGACAGTGAGAAACCATGAATACATTGCCACGCCACACCTGATTACCATTAACGAAATTTACGAAGTAACTGATGAGGATTTATTAGAAGAGAGGGGAATCGTCAAAGAGGAAAGACCATGTGCATTACCTATTATTTCTGTACTGATAGATGGCCAACAGTATAAAGCTCTTATGGATACTGGTGCAATTATTTCTATCATTTCTGATGAATGCTATCAAAGTCTGCTAAAAGGAGAAAACATGACAGTTTTACCTGTTTCTACCGTCAAAGTTAGAGGAATTTTCCAAGACAAGGCAGTGAAATGCAAGATCCAAGTGCTGTTGAACTTTGAAATTAATGGAAGGAATTATGAACAGATCTTCATTGTGGTTAACAAGATCCATTTCGATATTGTGCTAGGAATCGATTTTATATCGAAGGTTGGAGCCATTATTGACATGAAGAATAGGGTTATTAGCTTTAATGATGGGTACATGATCACAGAAGAGATAGAAGAACAGGATGTGAAAAACAGTCTGGAGATAGACCTTAGGGAAGAAATTTTAAATACCATTATTAACGACGTAGAGAATATAACAGAAATACCCAGTAGAAAAACTGAAGGATTTGAAGAAATTCCGGGGGAATTTGAAGATTTGATAAAGGAATTCCAAGATATTTTTGATGAAAAGCCTGGATTGATTAAAGACTATAAGTATAAGATAAGGCTGACCGATGAAACCCCTTACCAAAAGAGAATATACCCCATACCTGAGAAATACTATCAAGAAGTACGAGGGTTGATCAGAAAAATGGAGGTAGACGGGATTATTAAAAAACAGGCGTCGTCTTACATAAACCCCATCACTGTAGTGAAGAAAAGTAATGGTCAGATACGTCTTTGTCTCGATGCTCGGACCATCAACTTGAAGATTCTTCCAGAAAATGACCGACCACCTAAGATCAGAGATCTGCTTAGAAAGTTCAAAGGGAGAGCATGTTTCAGTGTTCTTGACTTGACAACTTCATTTTACCAAGTTCAACTGGAGGAAGAAAGTATGCAGTACACTGGATTCCTATTTGACCAGACGTCATGGGTCTTTGTGAGAATGCCTTTTGGAATGGTCAACAGTGGACCAGCACTCATTCGAGCACTTGATAGCAAGCTCACTGACGAAGTAAAGGAGAATGTAATCTGCTACATTGACGATTTAATTGTATCTTCACCCAACGCCGCAGAACATTTAGTGCACTTGAGAAAGTTGTTTGAAAATTTAAGGGAAGCCAATATCAAGGTCAATTTTGGAAAATGTCAATTCTTGAAGAAGGAGATCAATTACTTGGGGCAGACCATTGATAAAGTTGGATATCATCCAAACATGCAGAAAGTAGATGCGATCACAAGATTCCCAAAGCCAACTAAGTTGAAACAAGTCAGAGAATTTGTAGGCGCTTGCCAATTCATTAGCAGCCACTGTCCGAGATACTCTGAAATTATGGCTCCTCTGTATGATTTACTCAAGAAAAATAATAGATGGAAATGGGGTACCGCAGCAGACGAGGCTTTTGAGAAAGCAAAGGAGATGCTCAGAAACAACGTCAAACTGGAGTACCCAGACTTTGAGAAGGCATTCTATATAGAGTCTGATGCATCAAGAATAGGCATTAGTGCAGTCTTATACCAAAAAGACGAGGCAGGCAACAAGCACTACATTGCGTTCACTAGTCGAAAGTTAAAGAAACACGAGGAAAATTACTTTACGACAGAACTAGAAGCGTTAGCTTTTGTAACAGCTTTGCAAGCTTGGAAAAAAATGTTGCTGGGACATAAGGTTATCATTATTACAGATCACAAAGCACTTCAGTTTATGTTGCAAACTGACATGTCTAGTGACAGATTGACACGTTGGGCTTTGTTCACCCAACAGTTTAATGTCACTATCGTCCATCAGCCTGGGAAAGATAACTTACTGGCTGATGCTTTATCACGTAACCCTATCAAAAATGTGCAGATACACCATGTACAATTGGAGCAGCAAGATCAAGAGACCGTTAGGAGGTTAGCCCGAATCGGTGTGTCACAGAAGAGACACGCTCCAATCAGGAAAATGTACAGGTTCCTTAAGGGTTACATGGACAATACTGATGTTGACTATGCAGCTACACAGAGAGATTCACGACACTTTGTCTTGAGTGGAGACATCGTATGTAAGTATGCTGACTCGGCGCATACAAAGCTTCGAATAGTCGTGCCACCTAAACTTGTTGTCAATTTAGTGTGGGTAGCTCATCACGCAACTGGACATGCGGGTTTAGATAAAACTCTTGATACTCTTAAAGAGAGGTTTATTTGGACTAACATGCGTTCCAGCATTGCTAATGTCATTCGTTCATGTGATAAATGTCAAAGAGCAAAGTATGCTTCCGCTCTATTAAAAGGAAAACCTAAGGCTATGATTCCCTCTAAACCGAATGAACTCATGGCGACAGACATATTTGGTCCTTGTCCGAAGGGATATCAGGGTAATCAGTATCTGTTGGTTACCGTGGATGTCTTCTCAAAATTTGTAACAATGAGTCCCATGCAAAAAGCTAACACGAGGAACGTTGTAAGCAGACTGGAACATGCTGTATTTCCAAAAGCTGGTAAACCAGAATATTTACTTTCGGATCATGGAGCTCAGTTTACGTCCTTAGAATTTGCAGCAGATATGGAAAGGCTTGGTATTAAGCACATATTTTCAAGCGTGCGATATCCGGAATCGAATTCTTCGGAAAGATATATGGCTGAATTTTCGAAATTCTGTCGAATTTTCTGTCCAAATGATCATTCTGGTTGGGTGAGATTTGTACCCCTTATTGAGGAATGTCTAAATTCTACAGTGCAGGAGAGCACAGGAGAGGTGCCAATCAGACTTCATCTAGGAAGAAACCCAGAAAGGCCGTGGGATAATCTTTTTAACCACGTTCCTAGAGATCCCGACTTAGGAAGGCAGCAGAGAATAGACAGAGCAAAGGAACAACTCCAGAAAGCAGCACAAAAACGACTGAAAAGAGTAGCTGGAAAACGTTTTGGTGCTCCATTAGAAATTGGAAATCTGGTATTAATACGCAGACCTGTCAAGGCTGACGTAGGTAAGAAAATCTATCCCAAGTTTGGAATAGTATTCATGGGTCCGTTCAGAATTACGAATGCCAATGGAAACAACTGTTATGAACTTTACGATGATGAGAATAATGTCGTTTATGGCAAGTTCAATGCTGGGAACTTGAAGAAATATTATCCAAGAGTAAGCCAATAATAATTCAATTTCGTGTTCAAGTGAATTGAGATATTTATAACACAGAGTTTAAAAACAATTTGCAACTGTTTTTAAAACGTGGTGAAGGGAGAATGCCCCCGGAAATTGAATTATATTGAGACCACGATGGCTGTATTGGCAAATATGAGTAAAGTTATGAATGTCATAGTTATGACGTGGATATTCATGACGTAGGCACGGATGACGCAGATTTCATGCGAGTAGGCTGATTGAGCTGAGATTCTTGGTGACGTCATGATTTTTTTCGAGAAAGATCTTAGTTTTACGACGCAGTCGCAGGAAACAAGGTATTGTGCTAAGGAAGAAGCTACGCTATTGGAGGAGAGACTCGAACCAATGAACGATAGTTTGGAAGGAAGACGGAGATTGCTGAAACTACGATATTCGATTACTTTTGGCATGCAGATTTGTGGAAATCTATTTTCAGTTATGGCATTGATTTGGAATTTTGAAGAAATTAATTTTGAGTTTTTGAATTTTGAAAATCCGTCAAGTATAGCCAAAGTTAAAACTTCTAGCAATGACGCAGCAACAGGCTATGGAAGGGATGGATACGCCCCTTAAGAAGTTGATAAAAGGTCGTGCACAGGAGAGAGGAGCTCTCAGATCTCATATGTCAGATCGCATATATATTTCTGGTGATATATAGTTATTTTCAAGTGATTCAGTGAAGTAAGTTGTCTTTAGCGTGGTTAAAGCCTGGCGCATCGAACGAACTCGGAGCAGTTCCATTTTACGCTGCTCGAAACTAGGTGAAGTTGAAACGCTCACATTAACGTTTCCACCAGTCAAGATATCAAGCGCTAACTTCAGCCTTTATTATAGTTCTATTGGGCAGTATAACATTGAGGTGTGTAGAAGATTTGAACAATTTCACAGTTATACTTCGAAAGATATTGGAACTTTTAGGCTGCCAACAAAAGTGATTTTCTCGCCACATGAGAAACACTTTTAAATTCCACATTATACACTACGGCTGACACGTGGAATGCAACAGTGATATTGGAGAGGACGTTTGGTATTACAACGATACATTCGACTATGGAACATTATAATCTTGCAGTGCTTTCAATGATTATAACAGTAGTTGAGATGGAAGGCTAAGGCTTTAATGCAATTGGGACATATATCATTGGAGTAAAGTAACAGCATGGAACTTCGTTAATCGACTTTCTACAAAAGCGAGCATGTAGTGAACATCCAACTACACTCATGCATCGTGAATCCATCGCTGAATTATACCAGATAACAGTGGAAATATTTTCATACTCCACAACTATGAATATTTCTGCGGAAATAACTACATTAAACTTCATGGCGAATTCCTGCAAGAACTTCCGGGAACTTTCAAGAGAGGCCAGGGTTGTCCCGGCGCACAAAGAAGAGTTTTGCCAGAAGGATGTTTTTCGTATCCACGGAGCAGTGCAATTTCGGAGGAGGAAGCAGTTCGATTCTCCGAGGACGCTGATTCCAAATTCGAGGACGGAGCACATCTTCACGCTGGTGAATTGCAACCAACAGCAGTTTTCTTTGAAAACTTTCCTCTGGAACTTCAATCAACAGATAAGGTAGTCGTGAACGTTTCTTGTATTATTTGAGTCTTGTAGAGATATCTGAGCAACCATTCTTCCCATATTTTCTGTCCTATCTTTTGCCCCATTTTCTTGATTGATATTTCTGTACTCAGTACACTTCGATGATTTATGCCTTTTTCTTCGATTTTTGAGACATTGCTATGTCATTGGCATACTAAATAATTTTGGATCAGTTGAAACTGATATTAGATTCTTTCAGTAATTTGCATATTTTTGTAGTCACGATTTGACTGTAAAGTTAATGATTTGCTATGGCAGATTTGAATTCAGACAGCGTGTCATTTTATTAAAGTAATTCTATTCAGTAAATTACTTTGACCAATTTTCTGTCATCCTCAAGAAAGAAGAATGATTAAAAGATTTTAGAGCGTTAAAATCTATTACGATATCGACGATCTTTGAAATACTAGTCGTCTTATGAACATGATTGCAACATAGACATTTATCATTGCATTATAGACAATTTTATGAAATATGAACTTTTATTTCGATTTATTGAATACACTATAGTAATGAACATTTGATAGGAGTTTTTCTCAATTCTAGATTGGAACAATAATGTTTGCATTCCACAATCTAATTGTATTCTATTCGACTATTTTGCAGTTTAGATGAACTTTGTTTGAAGATAGTATTTTTATACTGCGTTACTTTGAAGATGTTAATCTCAATTTTGATAGACCAGGCAGGAGTGTCTAATCGTATTTGCTATTAAATTTATTTGTGATTGGCAAATATTTACTTCATATCGATTCATGAATGAAACCCACGAAGGTTAAATAATAACAGTCATTATTACAATTGATGAATATAAGAATTTTTAAAGAGGAACAATGGATGTATAATCGTTAGTTCAGTGGACGTGTAAAAGTCGCTGTTGAATAATGCCCTTGAATAATGAAGGAGATTCCCACAATAATTAATGAAGTTGATGAATTAATAAGTGGAGGTTTTTGTGTGTAGTTTGGAAGATTTTTATGCCATATATATGAAGATATATGATGAATTTTGGGCCAATTTTTGTGCAATTTTGTGCGTTATAAGCGAAGTATTTTCCCGCTGAATGTTCTTGTTCTTGTTCTTTGAAAGATTATTCATATGAAGATACTGTTAAAATTAATAAGAGTGTTAAATAATTTGAGATAAAGATTTTGAATGGAGGTTACCGTCACAAATATTAATAATTATTATTAAACCTTATTAAACCTGAATTTTACAGTTAAATATAACTAACCTTCATTGGTCGATTATATCATCACGATTTGAGTAATTATCAACCGGATAAACGTGTGGTTTAAAGTATTCCTTGTATAAATAATATAAACAATTAATATTGTAAAATAATTTTGTAAATATCTTTGATCATAATTTTGAAATGATAGTGATTAATAGAAGCGTGTATTAAATTTTCAATTGTCATTTGACATTGTTATAAACAATTTATTATTGTTATAAATAATTAATGAACTTTTGTTATTAACATTTAGAGTTTTGTTTTTATACTCTAAACAACGCTAGTTAAACAAGTGGTTTGAACAATTAATCATGATTTGGGATTATTGGAGGAATCCACTGGTGTTTGAATGAAGCATGTAAGACATTTGCGTGATAATATTTCAGTTGAGATGTGAACATTTACGTGTTTGAAAGGGAGAGCCAAGCTATGAGGTAATACGCTTATGCTAGGGTCGAACGAACGGGAGTCCGCTTTGACAATACAGGTGCATTGCAGCTGGCCCGGACAACTGTGTTACTGAGGCCAAGGACGGTTCCATAATAGCCTTGTGGCTATAAATAAAATGTGAAGTATATAAACACGCAAAACAATTGATATATGTGTCTCATCCCAAATCCCGTTTCCATCCCCAGTGCATTATTATTTTACGTTGCTATGAGCTTGAGAAAGCTGAAACATTATATGTAGAGAATACAGGTCCTACAGGAGGACATGGTTATGTGGTCGATGGCTTCTGATTGCCACGTTGATTTTTTTTTTTTTGTTGTTGTTGTTGTTGTTAAATCATTCTTTTTGTGAAATAAATTTTTGTGCAGTTTAAAGTTTCTCGTCTTCGTTCTGGTTCATTTTAAATATCATGGTGGAGGTTATTGTGTGGGCATACTTTAAGTGATCCAGTTGACAACCCAGTCCCCGAGATAAATTTAAGAGGTAAGTAAAGGTAAGTATGAACCCCCGTATATTTTGGTGTGTTCCACAATAATTTTCTTGTTAACTATTGTGCTCTAATCTCGATAGTATCTGTCAGTGCCATTTTCATTGATGTAGCTGTGCCGGTGCGTTTGATTATTGGCAATCCGATTGAGGGGGCGGATATCTGACAGCCTACTATCCGGGTTATCGGGTACAGTACCATCCCAGCATTTGCCTGGAGCAGAAGTGGAGAAACCACTGAAAACCACTTCCATGATAGCTGAAGAGGGAATCGAACCCACCTCTTATAAGTATCACGTCACAAGGCTGAGTGTGCCCCGTTCCTGCTCTCAGACCAGAATTTCTTGACCGAACCCGAGCCTCCATGGTGACAGCCTAGAATGCTAGCCGATACGTAACGACCCGGATTTGACTATTGGTCACAATTTAAACTTTAGGAATAGAATATTTAACAATAAGACTTGACTATTGGTCTCAATTTAAACTTTAGGAATAGAATATTTAACAATAGGACTTGACTATTGGTCTCAATTTAAACTTTAGGAATAGAATATTTAACAATATGACTTGACTATTGGTCTCAATTTAAACTTTAGGAATTGAATATTTAACAATAAACTTTCCTGAAGGACGACCATTAAACAGTAGAAAATATTGATCGTCCTAAAATTATGTATATTTTTAGGAACAATCCATAAATCAATACGAAGAAAACTTTCTTGCATTACTATCATGGTAAATTAATGCTATTGCTTTTAATGACATTTCGTGTTTGAGTGGAAAGCTCCCTTAAAATAAAACTAGGCCACAAATCATTTATTTTACACCAAGGGGTGAGACTCAGCTCTCCCACGATAAGGTGACAGCACATCCTTCTGACATGCATGTGCCTCAATCCCAAAAATATGGTATATTGGCTTTCACGGCCAGTGAATTAAAACTCAGCAATTTTTCTAGGTTTATGCCTTGTCTTGTGTGGAGTTTCGCCCAGGAACACCAAGCTGACTCATCAGCGGGCTCTTGGTACTCCCCACCCGGACCCCCACAGAAGTAGCGAACTGCACGCTACCTCCCTTCTTGTCTCAATCCTGTCGTTTAAGTTGGTATATCTGCTTCTAGGATAACTGAGACCACTTCGTCTCATGAGGTTGGATGTACTGTACCTTGTTCCAAATCTCAAGCTACGACTGGAACATGTGTTCGCCTGGATGAGAAGCAACAATACGTTATATCCCTGGACCACAACAAATGTGTGCACCAGATTGGAGCTCTGGTTTCACTGCTAGATGGCAGTATAAGCGGAACGTTGACAATGCAGACTAAACTGCCCAGATTGCTCCAACTTAAGACAACTAGACCGAGTAGCTGATATAAAAATTATATTATTATTATTATTTTTATAATCGTTTCGGTCGTCTATGGACCACGTTATTTCAACTGCCTTTTCCCTCTTTCTTTCACATTGGCCCAGTATTCGGGCATTCTTCTTCGGTGAGCTTCCTTCCGTTCTTCGGTCCACTTCTTGCCGGTTTTCAATATAGGTTTTGGCTGAAAACTCTGTATCTCCCCAAGTTTCTTCTTCAAAGAGTCACGCTCCAAGATGTCCTCATGTGATATCCCCAGTTCTTGTAGGTCGTTTTCCACCTCTGTAAACCAGATCCCTTTGGTTTTCTTTCCCACAAAGTAGGCACAGATTCGATTAGACAATCTTCCGGAGTTCATTCGTGTTAAATGGCCATAAAAGGAGAGTCTTCTTTTGCGAATGGTGTCCGTTATTTTCTCCACATGTAGATGAAGTTCATCGTTGTGTCGTCTTCTATACTCTCCTCGTTCCTTGACCGGGCCCAAGATCTTTCTCAGAATCTTCCTCTCTTTGGCTTCGAGTTGTTCTGCCAGGCCTTTCTCATTCATCGCCAGGCATTCTGATGCATATAACGCCTCCGGGCGAATAACGGTAACGTAGTGCCTCAGTTTGGCCTTGAAGGACATTGATCGTGTTTTGTAAACGTCTTTGGTTAAATGGTAAGCCATTTCCATTTTGTTTATTAATATTATTATTATTATTATTAATAATAATAATAATAATAATAATATTGTTGTTGTTTTCTATGAACACAATCAATTTTCAGTCGGTCAACACAATATATATCAACATAATCTCAAAGAAATATTAGTCTACATGATTTATTTAACACACTAATGAATGATTCCCCAAAATTAATATTCGCCTGTTTCACAAAAACATGTATTTTAGTGTAATATTTAAAGTCGGGCCTGCCCACTGATTATTTAAAGGGCCGCGCTTATTTAACAGAAAGAGTGCGCGTGGATTAATAATAATAGTAATAATAATAATAATAATAATAATACAAATCGGAACACCTTTCATTAGAGAATAATGCTGGTGGCAAACTACAGATTGGAAATGCGGAAATTCAAACAGTCAATAAATTTGAATGTTTGGGTTCAATGATAGAAGCTGAGGAACAAGTTCATCTGAAATTGAGAAAAGAGTAAGTGAGGCTTACAATTCATTGGTACAAACTATTTTGTTACTTGGAGCAGAAACATGGACGACAGACAGCAAGCAAACAAAACAGAGATAGATCATTGTAGGAGGGCAGCAAGAAAATCAAGATTGGATAAAGTTAGAATTACGAGAATCAGAGAAATTGTGCAGGTAGAAGAAAATATACTAGAAGTGGTTGAAGAAAGAAGATTACAATGATTTGGACATGTGAAAAGGATGCCGAATAGTAGAATTCCAAATGTAATGTTACATTGGCAAGCTGAAGGCAAAAGGAAGCGGGGTGAACCAAGAGAACAGTGGATGGATGGTGTCAAGAGAAGCATGGCTACCAGAGGTTTAACCGAGGAAGATGCTGATGACCGAAATTTGTGGAGGAGTGGAGTATTATTGGGTTGAGGGAAAAGTACTGTATTGTGGAATATTGCTAATAAAGAATAATAATAATAATAGTTCGTTCAGATTAGGCTGTTTAAATTAATTGTTAACTCCCATCCAATATAATTGAGCACACTTTTTTTGACCAACTTAAAAGCATTCGTTTAATAGATTAATTATTATATAATTCATGATTTTTGGGGTAATGCCGTGTGAAATTAAATTAGAACACGACGTTTCGGAGAAACATTGCCTCCTTTTTCAATGGAATCAAACAATGTGGCCAAAGAAAGTATATCAATGAGATTACAAAAAATTACAAAAAATTACAAAAAATATAGATAAATTCCTCTGTTCGTCACCAGAGAGCAGCTGCCAGAAATTACTGTATGGACCATGGTAGAACGGCGGACAGAGTAGTAAGTAAGAAGGAGGTAAAGGGGGCCGGGTGAAAATATAGAGATTCGTCGAAGAATGAGGATGTCCAAAAGAAATGGTGGGGGGGGGGGGGGGAGGGTTAGATGGATATAAGGAAACATAAACAAAAGGGAAGTGTATCTGAACGATACCTACCGTCATACAGGCAACGGCGAAAAATCAGATGGAAACTCCTCCAGTGACGAACAAAGGAGATCAAATCCAGGCTCTGTAACCATAGAAGGAAAAAGTACAATTTGAAATAGGTGAAGAACAGAGATACTGAGAGGAACTGTCTTTCTAGATCCTTAATAACTGGTAGCCAAGTGTCACTTAGCTGATATCCAGTGTCTCTGTTAAAATTATTGGGATTTTTACGAATTTCAACTGCCTCCCTTATAATTCTAGACCAGTTGTGCTTAACAAGGGCAAGCGCATGAGCATCCTTGAAACATACATCGTGTCCTGAAGACAGGGCATGTTCAGCTATAGCTGATTTGTCAGGTTGGTTTAGACGGATGTTCCTTTGATGCTCTTTGATGCTCATTGTTTGATTCCATTGAAAAAGGATGCAAGGTTTCTCCGAAACATATGGTTCTAATTTAATTACACACGGCATTAGCCCAAAAACATGAATTATGTATATAATAATCCGGGGCGTGAAAGCCTTAATATACAGATTAATTATTATTATAATACTCATTATTAATTATTTCAATACCGACAGTGGTGGCCACGCTGGCTTAAGCGCAGCGTTAGGTCATGGGGCCAAGCTCTCTGCTGACTCGGTAGATGCGTGGGTTCGAGCCCCACAGTCAGCCATCCTTGAAATGGTTTTCCGTGGTTTCCCATTTTCAACCCCAGGCAAATGCTAGGACGGTACCTTCTGACAGGTCATGACCGCTTCCTTGCACATCCTTGCAGAGTTTCATTCATCATCTCTCATTAACTCCTCTCATGAGTTTGGCGTCAGGAAGGTCATCCGGCCGTAAAAACCATCCGCCACAAAGACTTCCATCGCATCACATCCCCGATGGAAAACGGGAATAATAAGGGGTAGACATACATTAATTATTTCAATATTATAATATCCAATTATATTATAATTATGTCAAACGGTATGAGGATTTATCAGACCCACCAGAATCATAATTATACCTGCAATTACGAATTACAAAATGTCCTGGCAAGTGAAGCTGCTATGAGCGACAGTTTCTAGAAGCGAGACCAACAGTGATGAAGTATAGCAATAAAAGACGTCAGGTCTGCGAGTTTCCCAGACTTTGTAAAGGTGTAACACTTAAAATAGACCTCCCTAAAATAGTGCCCGGTCAGGCTGAGGAATGTCAGTGTCTCGTCGCTTGATATAGTCTCCTCCTACACTGATCCACGGCTAAACACATAACATACATCACCAAACAAAGAATATGACCAAAACGGAATTTAAGGACATTGGAAGAGTTTGATGATGTAATTGACATTAATTTCCACTTATTCCTCTCCATCACAAGATATAACGGGTGAGTTAGCCGTGGTTGTTACGGCGTGGCTGCTGGCAGTCACTCACATCTGGGAGGCGAGGAGGTTCGAATCCCCCCGCCGGCAACTTTGAAGATGGTCTTCTGTGGATTCCCATCTTCCTTCCAGGCAAATGCCGGGGTTGGTCCCTAACTATAGACCACAGCCGCTACCTTCCAACTGCTCGTCCTGATTTTCAAACTTTCCTCCCCAGACAACACTCCACACGTGACGGTACTCGTAGCTCACCCAATGGGTGTCCGCATAGAAGCAGCTACAAACTGGCGAGCCGAACATGTCCTCGGACACTCCCGGCACTAAAAGCCATACGCTGAAAAAAAATCACAAGATATAACAATCTGAATGAAATTTCATAATCATAACTGAGGAATCTTTACAAACAAGATTAATAAGACACCATATATTTTAAGACCCTTCACGAAACAAAGTTCTTCACTTCCTTACGAAAATGTCTAAAGGTATTTGTTTACCAATTAGGTACAGTTTTCTCAGAATGACATGGACAGCAGAAAGGAAGAAATATCCCAGTGAGAGAATGAAGAAATTTTGGGCCCAGAACAAAGCTAATTCAAATCATCTGTGAAATATCGCTCTTTAGTTAGGCATGACGTCGTAAAAATATAATAATAACAATAATAATAATAAGTCAGCAAGAGACTCAAAATCAGGACCACAGTGATTTGGATAGGTTCAATGCCACTGCACGGAAAACATCCCAATGAAGTCATCCAAACTCACGTCGACAAGCTGGCGTCGAAATTTTGGTTGATTTCTGGGCAGATGTTTCCTGAAACAGAAGGCTTTTTGGTGGCTATTCAGGACCAGGTTGTCCCCACGAGGAACTACCTAAAGTTCGTTATCAAGGATGCATCTGTGCAAGATGACCATTGTAGATACGTTGCCCAACATCTGAGACTGTTCAGCATATTAGTTCAGGTTGTCGCCATTTTTCAGAGACATGATTTTGTTGCCAAGATAGTACATCAAGAACTGGCTATACACCTTCAACTGCTGAGCTAAGAGAAAGTGCCGTGCTATAAATATGCACCTAAAAGTGTTCTGGAAAATGACAACTTTACGTTGTACTGGGATCGTACTGTATTGACAGACCAGACAGCCGTGCATAACAGACCTGATCTGGTTCTTGTTGACAAATGCATGAAGCATACCACCTTCATAGATGTGGCAATCCCAAACAGTGGCAACATGCTAACAAAGCATGTTGAAAAGCTGTCAAAATATACAGAGCTTTCAGAACTCATCCGGAAGCAATGGCACATGGCACAGGTCAGGACAGTTCATATTATCATCTCCAGCACTGACGTTATCACCAACAACTTAAAGGAATCTCTCACAGAGCTGAAATTAGACCCAGACCTTTTCAAACTGATGCAGAAAACAGTCATACTTTCTACGTGTCACGTAGTAAGGCTGTTCTTGGGCAATCAGGCCTTAAGGAGTGGGGGAAGAGTGTAATGCTACTACTGAATGCAGTCACCAAGAATTTGCTCCTTATGATATATACGGTATCTGGGGTTGTAAATGTTTTCTTTCCACCAAATATGCTGAGAATGTGTAAGCGCATGCGCAAAATAAATAATAATAATAATGGTTCGAAGAATGTGAGAAAAAGCGGCTTCGGTGGCGTAGTCGGTAGCATGCTGAACTTCTATGCCCAAGATCGCGGGTTCAAATCCGGCCGAAGTCGTCGGATTTTTTAAGAGGGTTAAAAATTCCTCATTATGCCTTCCTTCGGAGGGGAAGTAAAGCCGGCGGTCCCTTGTTATAGATTTATGGCATGTTAAGGAGCCTTCCACTAATTACACCTGTGTGAAGCTAAATTGTATAGGTTTAGAATGTAAACAACGCTCTAAGGTGTCTACGTTCGTTGCCAAGAGCCGACTGCAGTGGCGTCTGGTAGCTAAGTTCTGAACTAGTAGTCGTTGACGGTGGCGTTTGGCGGCAAAAGTAGGAACTACTTGAAAAATGCAAAAGTCTGCAGTCCTTACTTGAATTAAAAAACAGAAACACACACTAATACAGTCATCACAATTAACACCTGTTATCAAACAGATTCTACACACACCCAAAGTACACGGGGCTACATGACCGCGTTGTCGCAGCCACTAAACTTAATAACCAACCAACCAATGTGAGAAAGGCCTGATGCAAATAGGTATTCCAGAAACAAAAACCCACAACAGATTAAAATTTGTACAAAACTATCAACATTGTAAATAAGAATCTGAGCCCAGGAGACGGAGAGGGCCTCTACCAGAAGCACGAAAGAAGGCTCTGATCGATGGACTCAAGGAGGATGTCAAGAACAAGAGCTAGACACAAATGACATTGATTGTTAATATGCAGTCCATAGAGGAGAATTTCAAATTTTAAAACTCAGCAATTTTCCTAGGTTTATGCCGTGTCTAGTGTGGGGTTTCGCCCAGGAACACCAATTTGGTTCATCAGCGGGCTCTTGGTGTTCCGCGCCTGGACCACACAAGACAGGGCATAACCTAGAAAAATTGCTGACTTTTAATTCACTGGCCATGAAAGCCATTATACAATACCATCCTTTTGGAAGCCTTTATAGGGAGGTGAAAGGCTGCTTGAAATTTAAGCTCTCGCAGTTAAGACGTGCACTTCATAAGAAGGGAGCTAGTGCACAGTTTGCTACTCATGTGGGGGACCGGACGGGGAATACCAAGAGCCCGCTTATGAACCAGCTAGGTGAAACTCCACACAAGACACGGCACAAACCTAGAAAAACTGCTGAGTTTTAATTCACAGGCCGTGAAAGCCAATATACCAGTAATAGATTTGATAAAGATTATGGGAAGTGGGAGGTAAAGATCCGATGTCTAATGGGAACTACGAGTGTTGCACGAAGTCTCGCGTGCATATTCAAACTCGTACAGTTTTACACTGGTAATGATCATGATTCTTGTTTTAAGGGGTCTAACATCTAGGTTATCGGCCTGAGTGTCCCTCATTCGATGAGTAACTTACTGATAAATACAAAATAATATTTACATAAAAATATCACCACAAACTATAAGGTACGTTCAAAAAGTAACGAGCCGGAAGATACCTTTCCTGCACTCGTGTGGATGGCCTTGCCTTTTTTGGGTGGTGGTGACCCTGGATGCTTCCACTGGAGCCTTTGTCGTTTGGATTCTGGTTCGAAGTGATGACAACATAACTCATCTCCAGCCACCACTCGTGCCAGGAACACATTCCCTTCCCTCGCATAGCGCTGCAGATGACCAATACAGTGGGCCATTCGACATGCTTCCTGGTGTGGTTGAAGACTGTGGGACACCCATTGGGCACACACTTTGCGCAAGTGCAGTCGTTTCTTCATGATGGTGTGTACACTTCCGACGCTCAATCCGGTCACGGTGGCTATGGCGTTCACTGTCACTCGGCGGTCCTGGGTAATGAGTTCATCAACCAGCTGGACGTTGTCATCGGTAATGCAGGGGGTGCCCCAGACCATCGGCTGACGATACCCGTCCTTCCCTGAAGCGCTTGTGCCATGCCTTGACCATTGCAAGGGACATGCAGTGTTTGCGGTAAACTTGTGACATTCGGCGATGAATGTCCGTTCCCCCTACTCCTTCCGCTGTCAGAAACCGAACAACACCTCTTTGCTCTTCGTTTGACGCCTTCATGTGACTGTTTGCAATGCGACTGGCAGCGTTGGACGATTGATGCATGCTGCTACTCGCTTTGTATCGTCACGTGACGTGCACGCGTGCCCTCTAGCGACGGGCTATGACCTTCCACGCTCTGGTCGGAACCAAACCTCGTTACACACGCCACAATTAGCCGATGTCGTCACCGGTTTGCGCATTCCAGCCTCCGGCTCGTTACTTTTTGAACGCACCTTATAGGTTGAAAATACCTAGGTCTATGTTCGCAATTCAAGTAGACAAAGCGTTGACTTTGTGAACCTGTCCAACCTGAAGTTTGTTTATTGGGCTAGAGACACACAGAAACATGTCTTCACAACAAGAATTCCAAGAGTCCTCGTTCGATCCTCGGGCCACACATTCCCCGGTTGCCAGTAATTGCGCACAAGATTCCAGCCGAAAAATGTACTCGTTTATCGAAACTATTCTAAGACCGCTCCTGTACTGCAGACATTTTCTGGTGGCAGCATGGTAAGATCAACTCCTGGAGACTTGAATGCATACTTGGATGTTACCACTGCCAATTACATAAAGAGCAGATGACGTCGGTGTTTTACACCTTCAAACAACACCAATACGTCCAAAGCAAACATTCAGGTATGTGAATTATCAGGATCATTTGCAGACAGTCACATGTACAATAACTATTTTTCACAAACATATTCTCATCTCATCTGTAAACTTGTAAATATACTAAATAAAACGTTAATTAACTTTTGATAATGTTGATTGGAGTAAGTTCTTTGACATTTTGAAAAGCCTTAGAATAAAGTACAGGGATAGAAGGGTGCTCTTCAATCTATTCAGAAACCAGACGGTAGTTATTCGAGCCTTAGGTCATTAGAGAGAAGCTGGTATTCGAAAAGGTGTGAGGCAAGGCTGCAACTTAGGCCTACCACCCATACTTTTCAATCTATACATTGAACAAGCAATGAAAGAAATTGAAGAAAAATTCAAAGTAGAAGTAAAGATTCAAAGAAAAATAATATCAACTTTGAGATTTGCTGATGACATTGTTATCTGAGCCGACACATCTGAGGATTTGAATGAGTTTTTAAACAGTATGGATTCTGTCTTGAGGAAAAAATTCATGGTGAAAATCAACAAATGTAAAACAAAAATATTGGAATGCAGCCAAAATAAATCAGATACCTCTATGGACGTCAAATTGGCAGGTGAAAAGCTAAAGGAAGTAGGAGACTTCTGTTACTTAGGAAGCAAAATAACCAGTGATGGACGAAGCAAAGAGGATATAAAAAGTAGGTTAGCACAGGCAAGGAAAGCATTTTTACAGAAAAAGATTTGTTGACATCGAATATAGATTATGTATTAGAACATTATTTTTAAAAGTCATTGTCTGGAGCGTGGTGCTCTATGGAAGTGAAACTTGCACTGTTGGTGCAGCAGAAAAGAGGAGAATACGAGAATTTGAAATGTGATGTTACAGGAGAATGATGAAGATCAGATCAGGGTAACAAATGAAGAGATATTGAGACGAATGGGAGAGGAGAGATGTTTGCTAATGAAGAGAAGAGATTGGTTGGTAGGACACATATTAAGACGCCCCGGAAAAGCAAACTTAGTTATGGAAGTGTTGAGGACAAGAACTGTAGGGGTAGACCAAGGCTAGAATATGTTAAACAAATTGCCTCGGATGTAAGGTGCGGTAGCTATGTAGAGATGAAACGATTAGGTCAGGACAGGGAAGCATGGAGAACTGCAAAAAACCATCCCAACAACGACAATTATGATGAGTTTCTTGAATAAATAAATAAATAAATGAATAAAATAAAGGAAATAATTAATAAAGGAATTATTTCAACGCGGTGAGAAAAAGACAAGTGACTTTGTATGGTCACCTGAGAAGAACGGGACCGGAATGCCTATCAAATAAGTACCTCTTCTTCCAGGAAAGGAGAAACACTCAAGTACATGGCTGAAAGAAGTTCATGAGGATCTTACAGGCAGGCAGGCAGCTTGTAGTTTAACGTGACCGTTAATCTAGAGATCATGAGCCACGGGACCTCCTTTTTACGTGGAATCCGAACCACAGGACGCGGCATTTCACTTCGAAAATCTCACATGCATTGACCAAAAGTCGTCGGATTTCTTAAGAGCGTTAAAAATCCCTCAGTATGCCTTCCTTCGGAGGGGAAGTAAAACCAGCGGCCCCATGTCATAGATTTATGGCATGAAAGAGAACCTTCCCCTAACTACACTTGTGTGAAGCCAAAATTTGTAGGTTAGGTTTGATTAATGCTTTTAAGTTCCAACGTTCGTCACCGGGCACCGATTGCGATGGCATCTAGTAGTAGTGAAGTTCACAGCTAGGTGTCGCGTATGGTAGCATTTCGTAGCGAAAGTAGGAACTACTTGAAATTTTCGTCTGCAGCCCTTACTTGAATTAAAAACAGATAACACACACTAATACAACCATCACAATTAACACCAGTAATCATAATAATAATATCGTATGGCCACGGGTGCCGGGTGCAAGCTTTGTAATTTGACACCCAGAGGGTAGCTTGCATGTCGAATTTCTTTGTTCCTTGAATCACTCTGGAAGTCAAGGAGGTTAGATATCTAAGCTCCTTGAACGATATAGCGCTTTCTAATAGTGAAATCAGGAACTTTGTGTTGGCGGAAACTCCCGAGATTAATTTTGCCATTATGAACACGGCCTACTGAATTCAAATGGGTTCTTTGAGAATGGAAGGAAGCTTGTAGTTTAACGTGACCGTTAATCTCGCGATCATAAGCCACGGGACCTCCGTTTCACGTGGAATCCGAACCACAGGACGTGGCATTTCACAGAGAAAATCTCACATGCATTGACCGGGAATCGAGCCCGGTCTGCCTTGGTGAGAGGCATACGGCTTGACCGCTGCACCACCACGCCCCTCGGTTCTTTGACATGCCAACATCGTATGACATGCATGTCGTATTTTTGCCGCCTTTCAAAAATCACTTACCACGGCCAGGAGCGAACCTGCAATCTTGGGGTTAGTAGACCGACACGCTATCCACTCACCCACCGTGGCAAGCTATTAATACCGGTTATCAGACAGATTCTACACACACCCAAAGTACACGGGGCTACATGACTGCGTTGTCGCAGCCCCTATACTGAGGAACCAACCAACCAGCTGATCACGTAAAGAGTTTGATGTCATAACCACTGCCCGCGAGTCAGTTCCGGCTGGAGATTTCCCAACCCAATGCAACGTCTTTAAAAATGGCAACATACTTAATTACTGGCCAAACTACCGAAAGAAGAAAGCTGTATTCCGCAATTACAGAACTCTGCACGTTATGAATTTCAAATGACGCTGCTCTGGAATGAATCAAGGAGAAGGAACACCGGAACTTAAGGAGATGTCTATTGCACTGCTCAATCCACTCGGGTTGATAACCTCTTACATTTACTTCACATTCCCACTGGTATTGTTGTTGCTTCGTTTGAGATACTAGGACATCATGTACTTGGTTGTGTGTGGAATATTGTATGATATCGCGAGGAAAATGCTAGCGTGTGTATTTTTAAATCAGGTGAGGATTGGGAAGGAGGCGGCCGTGGCCGTAATTTACGAACCACCGTTGCATTTTGTCTGGAGTAAAAGTAGTGAACCATGGTAAACCATTTCCCGGATGTGTGAGGTGGGAATCGAACCCAGACCTCTGGGATGACAGCCAAGATTGATAACCGCTACTCACAATGTGGTCAATGTATAATGAATACTTTTTTCATGTTTTGATGACATCTCCAATTGTATGATCAAGTTAGCAGTGGATAAGTGTGGATCATGTTCTGAATACATCTCCGATTGTGTGATCAAGTTAGCAGTGGATAAGTGTGGATCATGTTCCGAAGACATCTCCGATTGTGTGATCAAGTTAGCAGTGGATACATGTGGATCCTGTTCTGAAGATATCTTCGATTGTGTGATCAAGTTAGCAGTGGATAAGTGTGGATCATGCTGTGAAGATATATCCGATTGTGTGATTAAGTTAGCAGTGGATAAGTGTGGATCATATTCTGAAGACATCTCCGATTGTATGATCAAGTTAGCAGTGGATACGTGTGGATCATGCTCTTAAGTCGCCTCTGATTGTCTGATCTAGTTAGCATGGGATAAGTGTGGACCATGTTCTGAAGACATCTCTGATTTTTTGATCTAGTTAGCAGTGGATAAGTGTGGATCATATTACGAACAAATCTCTGATTTTCTGTTCAAGTTATCAGTTAGCAGTGGAAGACGTGTTCTGAAGACATCTCTAATTTTCTGATCTAGTTATCAGTGGATAAGTGTGCACCATGTTCTGAAGACATCTCCGATTTTCTGATCTAGTTAGCAGTGGATAAGTGGGGATCATGTTTTGAGGACATCTCTGATTTTCTGGTCTAGTTGGCAGTGGAAAAGATTGGATCATATTATGCTGGCATCTGTGCTTGTCTGATCGAGTCAGTAGTGGATAAATGTACATCATATTCTGAAGCAATCTCTGATTGATCAAGTTAGTTGTGGATAAGTGTGGATCATGTTCTAAAGTCGCCTCTGATAATAAGATCGAGTGAGCAATGGATACGATGAAAGGCCCAAAGCTATTTAACGCTATCTTCTGGACACGCTTGAAGACCATCTCAATGGCGATACGCGAAAACAATTAGATTACACAAAGGAAAGCTGTGCTATGGAAATGTTGAATGGATTGTCTTAAACGCCTCTTTCATGCTTACAAAATTCAGTAGCTGTGTTGTTATAATTACCGTTTCGTTGCTCAACAGGAAGGGACAGACTGTACGCCATGCGTGAAATGCAAATGACACATCTGCAACTGACATCAGCTCATCTTCCGATAAAGGATAGCCCTCTTACAAATTACCAAAGAATGATATGGTCCACATTTGAGAAGGCGATTTCCCATTGCTGACCTCATAACGGTTTTTAGGACACACATTAAGAAGTATTTTTGCAATGGCTTTAGTAAAGGTGGCAACAGTGAAAGATGCAAGGGACCGGAATATATGTGCCCCTCTTGTTGTAATAAATACCTGTGTTAATTTGTATTTTAGTTTCTACTCTCTTGTGTTCAGCTTGGGACTGTTAAATGCAATAAATGATGATGAAAAAGAATTTAGATATGTCTATTATGTTTAACAATTAATTATGGAGCCTGTTTGAAAATGGGTTGTAAGATCTCATGTACAAGGCAAGATAATACAGTACTCAATACTTCCTCCACATCGGGTGAGGGCGTCCAAGCAGTATTAGTTTTCTCGATGACAGTTGAACCTCTTACAGCTTTTCAGTCGGTCAACACAAATTGTGCCCGATTACATGAGGGAGGAGCAATTTTGAGCATTTTGTGGTAAATATCTCACGTAATATTCCTTTCAGGTTTGGGTGTTTAAATACTTGTTTCCCACCTAATTTGATCGGGGACAATTAGAATTGACAGACTGGAAAGCCTTCTTTTCAGGCAACACTGAAACCTTCGAATAAGTTACTCAGTTCTTAAATCTCTTGTGTAGGAAAATAATTTTCTACTGCCATAACATGTTACCACAATATGACAGTTTAGAAGCAGAAATTCATTGTTGGCTCAAGGTTCGAGCTGCCATGTAAGGAGTAAGGAAGAAGTTATAGTTGTGGCAATTTTCCAGCGTGCAGTGGTATAATCTCAAAATCAGATATTTTTGACTTATGACAGTATTCTTCCGTACGGGGGGCTGTCGATATGCGGGTATGGGGAAATTAGCCTCAAACTACTTCAGGAGTGTTGAGAATTATGGAATGCCTTCAAGCTAATAACACATATTTTCAATTAATATGTACACATTAGCAGTAGACAAACAATAGGTTATATGTTGTAGTGATAGCCTTTAATCTTCACAACAGAGCACTTGTGGTTCATTAGTTTACAATTCTACTGTAGTTTAGTAGCTACACCTTCATACATTAGTTTGGGGGAGGATGTGATCGTCATTTCTAATTCTTGCAACATTAAAATAAATAGTTCTTAGTTTTTGGTGCTTAATGCCGTAATATTTATCAGTAATAATCACCACACTTACTAAGTTTTCTGACAGGATTTCTTGTATTTTGTTTTTGGTGGGTAAACACTCTTTGTGGGTGTCACTGTAGGTTTAGTAGTGTTTTGTAGAGCTATTTGGATCTGATGATGCTTGCTTGACCTGCGAAACATGTTATCCCTTAGTTTTCTCCTTCAAGAGTCCTTAACATCTTCTAATATATAAAAGTGAAAGTCTGTATGTGGGTATGTGGTTATGTGGGTATGTGGGTCTGTTCCGTATACAAATCCACACCGTTCCACCAATCTCAACCAAATTTAGCATACACATAGTTTAGGACCCGGAAGGAACCGCTGGCTACATGAATTTTCGATAGTCTTTCTCATTCTTTTGATTTAGGCCCTTTTGGACTCAAGCACAGGCTAATCAAATCATAAAATATACTCATGAAGGAATGACAAGGCAGATAGTTTCCATGGCAACATAGCTCAAGTCGAGACACGGCCGTCTGGATGCCATTTGCGCTCTGCACTACCGGTATAGAAAATGAGGATCTTACTTGAAATCCCGTTAGTTACTCACCTACTCACACAGCACTGTCAACCGAGTTTAGCATAACAAAGACTTGACACTATCTTCTACTATATATTTGTCAAATACCACTCACTCACTCATTCATTCATCACGAAATCTCAGAAACCACCGAACGGATTGGAATGAAATTTGGTATGCAGCTTCCCCAAGGACCGCAAATGCCCACTAAGAAAGGATTTTTGTATATTCAGGTTCTAAAGGGGTGTTAAGGGGGTAGACCTGCATTTCATTGACTAGCAATATCTCCCGATTGGTTTCATTGGGGGATGTGATACTCGGCACATAAACCCATCATTAAAAATACGAAGACACGAGTCTCAGGGTTTTTCGATGTGGTGTATATTATGAGGTGAAAGGGGTGAAAAGTGGGGATTGAAATATTCCTAAATGAGCGTGTATCTCTTAAACGACAAAGGCGAGGAGTTTGAAACTCAGCGAAAAAAAAATCAGCATAAAAAATAAGTAAATATGTGTTTGACCGTTTTTTTATAAATCCAATTTAAGGGGCCCATGGGGAAGGGTGAAATTCTGGTGGGGGGGACAGGAAAGAAAGTGTCCTAACTGATTGACTGACTGACTCACTCATCAAACTCAGGGGGGAAAACTGCTTTAAAGTAAGTAAATAGCTGTTCGACAGTTTTTTTTTTCATAAATCAAATTTAAGGGGTTCATGGGGAGGGGTGAAATTCTGAAAAAAGAAAATTGAAAGAAAATGTCCTGACTCACTCACTCACTCACTCACTCACTCATCATCATCGCCCTGCCAAAATTATTGAAGTTAGAAACATGACCGTTTTGGGATATGTTCATTGTATGTCAAAACAGTCTACTAAGGGAGGATTTTCGGATATTCAGGTTCTAAAGGGGTCTTAAGGGGGTTAAACCTGCATTTCATTGAATAACAATATCTCTCGAATGGTTTCATTGGGGGATGTGATTCACGGCATATAAACTCATCATTAAAAAGTAAGAAGACACGTGTCTGATGGTTTTTCGATGTGGTGTATATTATGAGGTGAAAGGGGTGAAAAGTAGGGATTGAAAGATTCCTAACGGAGCGTGTATCTCTTAAACGACATAGACGAGGAGTTTGAAACTCAGCGGAAAGAAATCAGCATACAAAATAAGTAAATATTTGTTTGACCGT
Source organism: Meconema thalassinum (assembly GCA_946902985.2). Taxonomy (NCBI): domain Eukaryota; kingdom Metazoa; phylum Arthropoda; class Insecta; order Orthoptera; family Tettigoniidae; genus Meconema; species Meconema thalassinum. The sequence continues at coordinate 92,872,090 of OX336391.1, forward strand.
TTTTTCAAAAATCCAATTTAAGGAGCCCATGGGGAGGGGTGAAATTCAGGGGGAAAAAAACTGGAAAGAAAGTGTCCTAACCGATTGACTGACTGACTCACTCATCAAACTCAGGGGGAAAAACTGCTTTAAAGTAAGTAAATAGCTGTTCGACAGTTTTTTTTTGGATAAATCAAATTGAAGGGGTTCATCGGGAGGGGTGAAATTCTGAAGAAAAACAAATGAAAGAAAATGTCCTGACTCATTCACTCACTCATCATCGCCCAGCCAAAAATTTTGAAGTTGGAAACATGGCATTTTGGAGATATGTTCGTTGTATGTCAAAACCGTACACTAAGGGAGGATTTTTGGATATTCAGGCTCTAAAGGGGTCTTAAGGGGGTTAAACCTGCATTTCATTGAATAACAATATCTCAAGAGTGGTTTCATTTGTGGATGTGATACTCGGCATATAAACTAATCATTAAAAATAAGCAGACAGGTGTCTAAGGGTTTTTCGATATGGTGTATTATTATGAGGTGCAAGGGGTGAAAAATGGGGGTTGAAGGATTCCTAATGGAGCGTGAAGGCCTATCTCTTAAACGACATAGGTGAGAAATTTGAACCTCAGAGAAAGAAAATCAGCTAAATAAATAAGTAAATCGGTGTTCGGCCGTTTTTTTTTCATAAATTAATTTAAGGGGCCAATGGGGTGGGGTGAAATTCTGGGGGAAAAAAAGGAGAGAAATTGTCCTAACTGACTGACTGACTCACTCACTCATCATACTCAGGGGAAAAAGACAGCTTAAAAAATAAGTTAATAGGTGTTCAAGAGTTTTTCATCAATCCAATTTAAGGGGCCCATGGGGAAGGGTGAAATTCTGGTAAAAATAATTGAAAGAAAATGTCCTGTCTGACTCACTCACTCATCACGCCCAGCGAAAACTATTAATGTTGGAAACATGAAATTTTGGGAATATGTTCGTTGTATGTCGAAAACGTCAACTAAGGAATGATTTTTGTTTATTCGGGATTTAAAGAGGTGTTAAGGGGGTAAAGGTGCATTTCATTGAATAACGATATCCCATGATTTGTTTCTTTGGGGATGTGATATTCGGTATAGAAACTAATCATTAAAAATAATCAGACATATGTCTAAGGGTTTGTCGATGTGATGTATATTATGAGGTGAAAGGGGTGAAAATTGGGGGTTGAGGGATTCTTAACGGAGCGTGTATCTCTGAACGACATAGGCGAAAAAATTTAAATTCGGCGGGAAAAACAGCTTAAAATACAAGTAAATAGGTGTTCGACCGTTTTTTCATAAATCCAATTTCAGGAGCCCTTGGAGAGGGGAGAAATTCTGGGGGGGGAAACAGGAAAGAAAGTGTCCTAAATGATTGACTCACTTAGTCACTCATCAAACTCAGGGGGAAAACAGCTTTAAATAAGTAAATAGGCGTTCGACCGTTTGTTTCATTAATCCAATTTAAGGGGTTCATGGGGAGGGGTGAAATTATCAAAAATAAATGAAAAAATGTCCTGACTGACTCACTCACTCATCATCGCCCAGCCAAAATTATTAAAATTAGAAACATGAAATGTTGGGGATATGTTCATTGTATGTCGAAAACGTCCACTAAGGAAAGAGTTTTGGATATTCAGGTTCTAAAGAGGAGTTAAGGGGGTAAACGTGCATTTCATTGAATAACAATATCTGACGAGTGGTTTCATTTGGGGATGTGATACTTGGCATATATACTAATCATTAAAAATAAGCTGACACATGTCTAATGGTTTTTCCATGTAGTGTATGTTATGAGGTTAAAGGAATGAAAAGTGGGGGTTGAAAGATTCCTACCGGAGCGTGTATCTCTTAAAAGACATAGGCGAGGAGTTTGAAACTCGGAGGAAATCAATCAGCTTAAAAATAAATAAATAAATAAATAAAATAAATAGGTGTTCGACCGTATTTTCATAAATGCAATTTAAGGGGCCTATGGGGAGGGGTGAAATTTTGGAAGAAAAACGTCCACTAAGGAATGATTTTTGGATGTTCACTCTCATCGACCAACCAAAACTATTAAAGTTAGAAGAATTACATTTTGGGGATATGTTCGTTGTGTGTCGAAAACGTCTACTAAGGAGGGATTTTTGGATATTCAGGTTCTAAAGGGGTGTTAACGGGGTTAAAACTGCATTTCATTATATAACAATATGACACTCATTCGTTCATTCATTCATTTATTTGCAATGGAGGGTGTGGCCCCCGGAGGCAAATTGGATATACATAACAAATAAATAATTACACATAACAATTCAATAACAATTATACAACAATTAAACTGGAGTATTTACACAAATAGTCAGTCTTTTCTTAAACACACCTATATGTTTGGGAAAAGGCTCTAAGACTGCGGCAGGTAGAGAGTTCCAGTTATCAATGGCACGGTTTACAAAAGAATATTTACCATAATTTGTTCGCTGTGGTCGGCCCTTAACTTTGAAAGGATGATCACTCCTACCCATGTAAGTAATGTAAGTAATGACGCGAGCGAAGCAAGGCTAAAAATGAGATGGTGTGTGTCTGTGTATTACTCAATCACGCAAGTACCACTGGTCCGATATACGTGAATTTTACATGGAAGTAGCTGATTTACCTGGTTAACATATAGGTTACTTTTGATTACAATACTTTGCACTATTTAAAGATGGCGACCATTTTAGTGACGTCACTACACCCTTTGGTTTCAAACTCATATTTCCATTTGAAATAAAAAGAGAACGCTAAGAAATAGCAAACTTTTGATGGCATGTACGAGGTTTAAAATTACATTTTCTATCCGAAAGGTATCTCCAACGGTTAGCGAGTAAAATCTAAATTTGTGCTATAAAACACGGTCAACGCCGAGCGTTGTAGTTGGACAAAAAGTTTCATCCTTAATCTCCCTCTGCGCAGCACCTCGCCTATCCCATATTTTAACTGCCACCTTCACATTTTAATTTATTTATGACGCGTAGCGAAGCACGGGTACTTCAGCTAGTTATATATAAATCTTAATCACAGGTAATTTATTTCAGGTTATGTTTCACATATTACAGTAATTGTGTGTCGACCGACTGAAAGCTACAATAGTAACACGTCTGTACAGCCATCACAATAACACACCCAAGTGCACTTGTCATAAGTCCTCAAATGTATCAACAACCTCAAATGCATACCTCCAGTGATTTGGATATTATTAGACAAAGATATTATTATTGTCTTTCTTTCTTATTTTTGGGGCTTTGCGACATCGTGGCCATGTAACACCATGTACTTGGGTGTGTGTGTGTGTGTGGTATTTGTATGATAACCTGTGTTATTGTGATGACTAGGACTAGGATGCTTAAGACCTAAAAATAGCCCGAATGTGCAAGCAAATATGACCTGAAAATGACTGATTTCAATATGGCCTTTTTATTATAAATCCAATCCGAGATTAAATAGTTAACTGAATTCTTCATTCCTATTTCATATTGTTTAATTATGAATCCAAGCGAGAATCACTTGGAGGTTAAATTGTTAACTAAATACTTTATTCCTATTTTCATATTAATTTTCTGAATAAACATGTTTAAGTGGTTATTTACAGTGTATTTGTGTAAACAATAGTTCCTGTTCGGTAAGTTGAGGATGATTGCACAACTACAGCTGCCCTCAAACTACCTAAATATGACGTTCTTACCAACAGTGCTCAAAATATGACCAATTGGTAAAAAAAATGTTCGAATGTGCATTTATATGACAAATACAAACCACTGTATTGTGACGATAATCACTTGATTTGCGTCAAAAACCAATCGGGCATGAAATGAAGGCAAGGAAAAAATATTATTTTCCCTAAACATCCGAGCCCCAGCGATGACTGTAGCCTACTACTGTGAGTATTTCTAAAATGGGGATAGAATTGGAAATGAGACGGCGGCCACAGTGGGTCAAAATCGAAATCTAGGGGGACAAATTTATTTTTACGTTTTAATCATGAATTTAGAGTGAAAGCAACGTATATAATTTGTTTACTTCATAATAAACATCAGTTACGACCTTTTTAAGCTATGTCTACACATGCAAGAAATTGTCTATGACTAGGAGTTCGATAGAGCATTCAGTTATCTCTTCAGAACAATTTTCTACCCCCAATTTACTTTTAACAAAGTCACAAAGTTCCACTTTTGACATAATCGTCGAACCCAATGCTTCAAACAGTTGTAAACGTGTGAGAACTGGTCGCGCGGCATCTTCTAAAACGTAAAATAACTAAGTAAGTTGCAAAAAGATGCAAACAAACTTATAACAGGCGTAAACTAAAAGACTTTATCTACATTTTAACATTAAGTAGAAAGTGACGCAGAGTGACGCGACATACTAAAAGTCTAAGTGAAAATATAATTTTAAAAATAATAGTTAAATATTATACAATGCAAATATAGCTAAAATTACGAAAAAATTACGCCCATTAATAACTGAAACACGTTACAAAGATCATACCTTCAGCTGCATGTTCCATCTTAAAGCATCACACTAACCACAAAGACAACCAAACCACGGCCACTTACATTCACCCTCCAATTCAGACTGCTCGAACAGTAGTGACAGATTTACACTAATATGCGTTTATATCCCAGAATAGTGAGCGGCAATTATATGCCAATGTTGTAGAAGTAATAAATTTTGAATTTTTAACTATGAAAATAAATAATTTTGTCCTCCTAGATTTCGATTTTGCCCTTCTGTGGGCCGTACACTTAAATTACGAACCATCCTAGCATTTTCATGGAGTAGAAGTGGTAACCCACGGATAACCACTTCCAGAATGGCTGAGGTGGGAATCGAACCATCCTCCTCTCGCGATGTTCCCCGGTCTAGCTCTCACACCAGAACTAAAATTTCTCGGTAGAGTGAGGAATCGAACCCAGACCTCTAGGGGTGACAAAGAGAGTTATCAACTAGGGGAAGATGACCTCCCTACTTCCGTGGTTATGACCTGGACTGGCGTTTCTCGCGACCCACTTTAGCGAGAGTCCACCAGGATACGTGTGACATGAGGATAACGTCCAGCTGTTGTTATTCAGCACAACTTGTTGTTGGGTGACTTGTGTAATTTACATAATAATAAATTAATTACTCGCGATGCAATCGCGTGTGAAGCGGAAACAAAGCGGCAAGACCTGGTTACTGCGAGTTCTAGAGCACGCAGACCTACCGCTACCTTATGAACTGGATAGTCAAGCTAATTGCCAGACTCCAGTTGTTTGTACTAGAACTGGCACTTTTAATAGATTACTCGAAACAGCAAAATCGATTAATTGCTACAAAACAATTCATCGATTACGCACAATCGATTAATCTATTGGTCATTTAATCGATTAATCGGTTGGTCGAATAATCGACTAATTGTTTAGTCGATTAATCTAAGTTCTTCGTTCCTTTCACTATGCTCTCACAGAAGCAAAACAGACATATAATTAATTAAAAATTTATTATAGCCCAGGGGCGTATATAAGGGGGGTGCTGAGGGGGCTCCAGCCCCCCCTCCCCCCGAAAAAAGCCAATAAAAATTAAGAAAGTGCTGCTTTGGTAAGAGCATAAAATAAGTTAAATTTGGTTGTACCCTAATCTTTAACTTATTGGCTGAGTTATAAACAATATTTAGATTGATATTAGACTAACTTGTGCTGTAGTGGCTAGCATTCTTGGCTGCCGCCCCGGAGGTCCAAATTCGATTCCCGGCTCCCCCAAGAAATTTTAATTCTAGTCTGAGGTCTGGAACGGGGAACAGTCAGCCTTGTGAGGCAAAACTGTGAATTCCACAGTAGTGTACTTTTGAGAAATAAATTCTCAATTTGTAAAAAAAAAAAAACCTGTTTACCTTTCTGCTTAGTAAATAGACAAATATTTATATATTCGCCATTCATACTCCATAGGCCATAATAGAAAATTCATTATGTATAATATTTTATTTGTGTGTTGTGTTCAATTTTCCTTTTTTTTGTATTGCCAGTAATTGTAGGCTATATAAACTTTGAATCTTATCTGAAATAATCACACAAAGTTATATGCTCTAAGATATTGGTTGATATTTCTGGGTATTTGGCGGTGACAATTCCCTGAGAATACTCACAATTTTCTAGGATAGCCAGCACACCCCGAAAAAAATATTGTATATACGCCCCTGTTATAGCCCATCATATGTTTTTAAATAATGTACCTTCTTTGTGGGTCACCTCCGTGGTGTAGTGATCAGCATGCTTAGCTGCCACGCTGGAGGTCCGTGGTTCGATTCCCGGCTCTGCCACGAAATTTGAAAAGTAATATGAGGACTGGAGTGGGGTCTAATCAGCCTCGGGTGGTCCAAATGAGTAGAGGGGGTTCGATTCCCACCTCAGCCATCCTCGAAATGGTTTTCCGTGGTTTCTGACTTCGTCTCCGGGCAAATGCCGGGATGGTATTGTTCCCGTATCCACGTGGTCTTACCTGTTGAAATTCGATGGAACTGCTGGATCGTAGAATCTGGAGGCGCCTGGTGTATTCCTTGGAATACACGGTAAGACAGAATAAGCTTTTGCTGCTCTTTGCTTTATTTCATTACTTCCTTTTATGCAAACACCAACAGTGATCCCCTGTTTTTTCTTTGTTTATGCACTTTGCTTATATTACCTGTGAGTCTGTTCTAGATATATATCATCCATGACCCACCTACCGTCTTCTAACAGCGAATTTCTGAAGTTCCTCAATTTTTCCATGTACAAGAGGACTTCCTTTCCAATTTGCCACCAGATCTCGTCGCTATCGCCAGCTATCATCTCTGTGATCAAGAGGACTTCGTCTACATTTCCATCCACCAGGCTTCGCTAGTGACGCCTGCTATCAACTCTTTGAAGACCATTTAATCAAGATACTTAATTTTTGTAAAGTTTTTCATTCTTATGTATATTCCTTTGTCTCCTACCCCCACTCTTTTTCCTTCCCTGGTCCCTCCGCGCTTCGTTGAGCTGGCCTCACTTGTGCTTCAGTCGTCAAGACCTCCAGTTGGAGCTTACCTAGAGCTCGTCTCCTCTCCTCGAGAGACAAACTTTCAAATCGGACGCCATGTCCAGATCTTAACTAACGGTCTCCAAGAGAATCGCCGTTCATCAAAAATGAGCTAAGTACTACTTCAACGTTCTTCAACTCATTTTAATTGCTTTTAAATAGCTACATGCTTTTTAACCATCATTTTACAGACAGTGTGAAATTGCGAAATGTGGGGCAATAACCATCTTCACGGGATTTTCGATGTTGGGCTTTGTCTATCTAAGCTAATCTTAAAATGAAGCAGCATTTCTTATGCATATTAACTGAGATATTTTCTCACAACGTGGGACATCGTTAAATTACCCACTGTCTGTAGAAAACTTAGCTCGTTCCACCGCTGGACTTTTTTTTGTTGCCCAATTCAACAGTTTTGATTGTTCTGAAATTTTCCATGCCAAACAATTCATCCACAAGCTCAACCTTCTAGTATTTTCAACTCACATATGGAAATACTTTTTCTAACCAAGGAATTTTCTTTATGAACAGCTAATCAACACCTAATTTATCTTCCTTCGTGGGAATTCGTCCACTGCATTCAACAATAACCTACAAATTTTTCAACGCAATAGACTCTCTCTAACCAAAATGCGACTAGTTATTTTACACCACAGCAATAACTTTCCTTTCTATAAACTTTCTGTGCTACAATAATGAACATTTCAACCACGTCAATAGACTATAGTGAAAACAGTGCTCGTTCAACTTCTCATCCGCGCCGCGCTGGTCCGAGGAAAATAAATAAGGCCAAGAACTTTCTCCACAAAGTTCCTATTTCCTCTTCCTCACCACTCTTTACTAACAAATTAGGTTAATCTTTAAATTTATATATTTTTCAATGAGGCTTCGCCAAACCATAGGCGCCCTCCCAACTTGTCTCCATTTATAACTTATTCACTCTGTTTAAATATCAGCAGTTAGAAACTGCATATTAATCTATGTTCTTTTCCTGCTAGTACAGGAATTGTTTATGTTCTAAATACTTAACTTTTCATTAATCTTGTTGATCCAGGTTTCACGAAAGGGTAACTTGCCCTATTTTTCCTCGTGATCCTGTTTAAACATAGAAGTTCTAGAAACTTCTTCTAAATTTTTCTCTTCAGGTTTTACAATAAGTGACCTGCCCCATTTGTATAAATTATAACAGTAATTTCTGCGTCAATATAAGAAGTTATAGAAACTTCTACTTAATTTCTCTCTTTGTTGTTGTTGTTGTTGTTGTTGTTGTTGTTGTTGTTGTTGTTGTTTTAATTTCATCTTTGATATTTGTTCATACTTTTAAGATTCCCACACGGAAATTCTTAAAGCACTCACATTGTATCTCACTAATTCTGCAAAGCTAGAATTACATAATAATTGTTGTTACAAACGTTAAAACTGTCTAATTTAAGCACAACTATTAAAATATTATTCAGATTTTTAGTGCTTACCACACATCTTAAACTTGTACCCAATTTAATTTTGTTTATTAATTATAAACCTGTTATCGTTAGGTTTCAGATTTTCACATGTTGTAAACTTTTATGAATCACAAGCGTGATCTAAATGTTGTTAATTCTTCAAAGTTTAATTCATTGTTAATAAATCTTTATTAGTTTTTTCGTTATTCTTTTCCCTAGATTCACGACTAGGTAGGACCTTGCCTTCCCTAACTCTTCCTCTAGGCTTACATTTAAAACACTCACAAATCAAATTAATAACGGTTACACTATTTGTTGCATTTGAGCAAGAACTCTTAGTCACAAACTTATTAAAGCCTCTGTTAGCTTTTATAGCCAATTCTAACTGGCCAGTAAGGCAAGTATAGCTTGCTCCGCCAGCTTCCTGCTTGTTGAGTTTTTCCCTACAACTTATGGTTGGTTTTCCAAATTTAAGTTTTTCTCATTGTCTAAACTTTTAGTCGGCGCATGCTGGGTAAAAGCTTAGCCTTTCTTAAATGCAACTATTGGTGCTCTTACCAAAATTATTACCAAGGGTATAATTGCCTCAATGCTATTCTTCCTGGAGACATTCGGTCGCTCCTTAGAAATTCTACAATTTCTAAAACTAAAACATCACGGCTAATTCAAATTATTTGCATTCTTCAAAATATTTGTTTAAAAACAAACTTCTTTGAAAGGATACATAGTAAACTCATCATTTCTTTCTTTGCCAGACCACCACCCTTCCACATAGTAGTCGAATCTTGGCTTGGAAGGGAAGGTACTATCCAATCACGCCGGCAAATTGCCCAAGCTCCAGCCGCATTTCCCGTTAGCTACGGCCAGGTCCATGCCCACTTTAGGTGTTTCACGGGCTTTGCGGTGATACTCGTCTCTGAACATTGTCTTTGTATAGTGTTGGACTCTCGTCCTATTATCCACACTTGTTCCTCAGTCCGAAACCCACTTCCCTTTACTTCTCTCTTCATCTTCCCTTGTGGGTAAGGTTAATTCCTAGCAAAAACCTACCCAGCTCCCGGCTGAAATACCCCTTAAATTCTACCAACTAGGATCAACCAGGGATAAGGATACCTCTCTTATAAAGAATGCGATAAGAAGATGCCAGTGGTCGATGAAATAAAAACGAAAAATAGCTCAAAGTGTACTAACAAGACTCTGAAAATAATTAAATTAATCTCGTGAGTGGTGCTTGGCATTCTAAAAACTGACCCACTGGTCCTCGTAGCAATCCTATTTCTAGTATAAATGACCAAGACATCCGAAGCATTTAAAATCAACCAACAGTTTATTAATCCTAAAACTGCTGCAATGTGGAATACCTCTCCACTGAACAAAAATAATCCGCCTCCACTGAAGCGTAGTCACCTCTGAATGACATTAGCATCGAATCTTATTGAAAATGCTATTTAAAATTATAGCATCATATTCGCATGTAAATATAATCTTAATAATAATTTTTAAACATGGTTATATACACTTGTTACATATTTAAATAACCCTCGTAAGTTTATGGCAATATTTACATTTTTGTACACGTTCAAATTATTCATATATTATGTATTCGACTCCATCGATAAGCATTCGAGTGTACTTGTTAAGACCAAATCATGGCATGGTCGACGAACGGTTAAGTTAATCTAACGCATTGTCATTGCATAAAAATGTTAACAACATTTTAAATCTCACAATTAATCATATTATTATCTCTTAAGCTTTCAGTCATTTTTATTGCATGATTATACGAATATTATCACTCGTCTTTCCAATTAGACCTTTCTTCAAAAACAAATGTCATCAATTTGAACAATCCATTCTAGATCAATTATTACAATGCTAGTTTTACTTAAATGTTGGATTCATTAACTTTATACTAGCCTTCTAGTATCTATAATCGTGACTATACTGCACGTTCAAAATATACACCTAAGTGCACTAAGTAATCGCTCAGTAGCTAATTTATACTGGAAAGAAAAATGATATAGACCATCCATCGGTGTCTAATATCCCCTTATTACAATCAAATTCCGCAAACAATCATTGCTTTATTCATAGATAAGCTCTCAATAGCTTGTAAATATTTATCCAAACATTATTAAGATCAAATAAGCTTTTACATAAAAGTCGTAAAATATCATGCATCAAATTAACATAAGTTAAAGTATCATGGACAATTTTTATCAGAACTGAGACAAATATAATATAATCAGCTGTTCAAATAACAGTGCTTGAGAATTTTCGACAGCATCATTTCGCTTTTTAACGAAAATATTTTATACAATCTTTCTATAATATTTATTTATTTCTCATTATAATCTCATGTTCATAAATATTTCTTTCAAGAAATTGTGGATAGATCACTGTAAAAAGAACGACTCAGCCCTCCACTAGACAAAACTCGACTGGAGATCCTCACCCAAAGAAACACGAAAGATCCTACACCATCGTAATGAGCCTGTCTTAAGAAGGTACACGAAGACCACTAGAATCTAACGCTTAACTAGGATGGTGTTCAACAAACGAATCATGAACAAAATAGAAAAACTTAGCTATCAAAAAAGTGTCTAAAACAACTTCAAAAAGAAAAATCTCAAAAGCTGTGGATTGCCCAAAACTTAATCCATAAATCGCAAATATCTACTCTAGAAATCATTATGTTTCCATATTTATACTGCACTCGATGAAAAATAGACCCCCACGTCTATTAAAGAAACTTGCATGAAATGCATAAGTGTTCAAATTCAAAGTTCAAAATTTGTAGAAGTGTCTATTCGAATAATCTTCAAGTATACGTGGCGTATAGGACATCTGCTTGCTAATAATTATTCTTATATAAAGTTATCGCAGTCTTCTTCCTACTCTTCATATGTGTCTTCTCAACAAACTATATTGTTCTATTAAATGCCCAAAATTTAGTAAGAAAAAGAGTAAATTAATGCATAGAAAATAGCATTATAAAATATTAATGTCTACTACAAAATAAAATACACTACAAGACAGAAGCGATGAAGTATTGGGTCTAGCCCTGGAATGCATTTTCTATCTACAAAGAAAAATTGGTGAAAAAAGAACACTCTAGAGTATGTCTAATCCATACTGTCTACTGTGAAAATGGTTGTCAGCTACCTTGTACGATGCCATCTCGTTGAAATTGGAATATGCGTGAAACACACTGTTGTCGTTCTGGAACTGAACCCCCGTTCATTAGGTCGCGTAGTTCTCGAAACGACTGGATCTTGAAGAGAACCGAACCCCGATCCCGAACGGTTGAAAAATAAAAACAGCTGTTCGCGTAACACGTTTATTGCTCTCACACGTTCCCAAGATGTTCTGTAGCCTAATCGTGGAATGCCATTATATTTCATGTAGTCACAGTATGAATGTACAGTCAACTTTTCCAAAGCGCCTGCCATCTCTTCTTAAAGAGCTTTCTGCTGTTGTAATATTTCAGGATTGATGTTGGTGATCATCCTAAGTAGTCAACTCCACTATTGTATTGCATTCCTTCTTTCCATTCTAGCCCATTCGTGACATAATCATGTCTTGATGAAGTATTCGTTCATTCAACCTCTGTTCTGTAGTCATGATTATAATATGCATATATAGACTGTACTGAACTATTGTAGAATATAGTCTTGTATTGGCATTGAAATATCTTAAGTTCTAGTGAAGACTGAGTTCACTGCTCCTTAATAATGAAGGCAAACACAATCTCCAGCTATAACAAGCGGAGACAAAAATGTTGCGTTATGAACTCTCTAACGTTTAAGTATGTAAACGACCGCGTTGCTTGCGCGAGATAGTAGTGTTGTACTCCAAGCGAAGTATAATGTAATCTGATCTCTCTGCCTGGGCAGATTTTTCTCACTGCTCTTGCGAGACCCATAATGCTGTTCGTTGCGAAACGATATTGACTATTGATACAGACACAGGCTATTGTTCGATAATACTCTGATATTCTGTCATATGCATTTATCTATGTGTAAAATACACTCAAGTTTCCTCTTCTTTTAACATACTGCATTTACCAGTTGTTGTTCTGTTTCATAAATACTGTAACAAAGTGTATCATGTTGCATCAGATTGACGTTACTGCTGCCTCCATTTTGTAGTCATCTCTTGTACTAAAAACATAGCACATGTTCAATGGATGTAGAGCGGGCTGCCGAGTTGCTCCTAAGCTCGCCACAGAGTATCAATGCGCTGTATGCCTTGTAAATAGAGCCGCAGATATTCACCTGAGTACACACCTTGTAACGTGTTTTTCGAGGGTATTTTACGCCACTGACATAAGTCAGTAGGAAGCCATTCAATGTTTATTCACGCGGCAACTTGTTCAGCCAAGATAATTTTCATTTAACTTATTATTATTATTAATGTTTTTTTGGAGCTTTTACTTTAAAGATTATAAGTATACAGGGAGGTTTTCGATTTTATAGAAAACTCTATCAAGCGAAATATTACGAACAACGTTATCACGGAAAATTATATGATTACGGAATTTTACGGATTTTAGTCAGTTAGGGTTTATTGTGAAAGAGATGAGTCACCGGGAATTCAGATACAGGAATATTCTTGTCGAGAAGCGATGACGAAACCGAGGAACACATCCAGCTGTCTGTATCAAGAAAAGGCGAATTGGACTGGAGCGGCAAATCTACTTCGTGACGCCGAGTAAAATGACCCTATGTCGGGGGTATCGCGTGGTGGCTCAGCCAATCAGGGGAGTCCGGGCCACTGGGAGACGGCAATGGAGAGGGGATTCGGCGAGTGCATATAGTATTGGCACGCAGTGAAGAGAGGAACTATTACTTTGTAACCTGTCCGAAGTGGACGTACTTCTTTGTTGGTTCCGTTGTGATCGGACCGTAACTTGAACATTGTATTTGCATAGTCTACGGACTACGTACTCGTGTTCGATGGCGAACTTTTCAATACTGCTTTTCTCAACTGACACATTATTCATAAGAAATACGCGAGCTCTTGTGAACAGGGAGTCAGCGTAGGTGGTTAACGGATTTTGGAGCCACCACTATTAAGCACTTAACTTCAACATATTAACAACGATCTCCGCAAGTAACGAAGAAGATGGCGACGTCCAAGAGGCTGATGGAAGCTCTCTTGATTCATCACGTACGAGGGAAATGCTACGGCTATTTCCAATGGTAAGCGCGAATGACTCAGAACTACATATTCTCTCCTTTCATTGTTTCATAATCAAAATTTGAGTAACGTTTAGCTTGGGAATAATAGTAAATTCAGTAATTCATCCGACTCCGTTTTCACGTAATTTTCTAGTGGTAAAATTCAAATAGTTACGCTCCATTTTAAATTATTATTATTATTATTATTATTATTATCATTAAAATTGCCGCTACTTGTTTTTTATACAATAAATTCATTTCTTATACTATGGAATCTTTTCTTTCAGTAGGTAGCATTAGATATAGACCAAATTCCTTCTCCTGATACAATTGTTAGTTGGGTTAATGATGAAATCATGCCACGGTCTGAGTGTGAAGATTCTTAAAGGTGTTCTGCCCGAGCCAGGCGTTGATAAATATAAATTTAGATTTCAACTTAGTGTTGAGGTCTTGGCGCCCATTAATTCAAGGTATCTTAGTCAGAGTAAACATAACAATTAGCTCAAACGTGGGACTTGTGGTGGTTTAGCATCATTCACCCCAGTCAACCCATTACAACCTGTCCAACATAGATCCGACTCAATACAAAATACGGTCTCAGTATATACCGTAAGGCCACTGCCGCCTCCTTCTCTCTTCCTTCCCGTCCCTTCCCAAACCCTGTTCCCTTTGTAGGTGAGGCCGCCTGGACGAGGTACTCGTCCCACCTCCCCAGTTGTATCATACGACCAGGGGATTCAAGCTCCAGGACACTGCTCTGGCGGCGCTCATGGTGGGATCCCTCGCTGAGTCCGAGGGAAAAGCCAACCTGGAGGGTAAACCGACTAAAAAAAGATACAGTCAGTCTGAGAGACTAGATTTTATATAATTTCAAATGACGCATGCTACAAATGCTACACATGTTAGAAAGGCTCAGGAGGGCTTCTGGCTTCGCTCGAAGCCCAAGGACTCTTTCAACAGACTCCATTACCCATTAACTTAGGCTTTCCGCGTGGGAAAGAGAGAGCGGCAGGTGCACTCTGCTGCATGACGTCACGCACTCGCCGTCTCCGTATCGCATAACGCCAGACCCCAGGAGTAAACTCAGACCCAACAGACTCAATTACCCTTTAATTTAGGCTTCCCGCGCGGGGAACGGAGAGCGGTAGGTGCATTCTGCTCGATGACTTCACGCACTCGCCGTCTCCGTATCGCATAACGCCAGACCCCAGGAGTAAACTCAGACTCGGTGCATATGCACTGAACAACATGATGACGTCATACAAGCCGTAACCGTAACGCATAATGGTAGACCAAAGCATAACGATGAAGTCGACAAGGTCATTTGAAATTATACAAGAAGTTCCGTGACGAACTAATGAGCCTACTTTTCTTAAAATTTTAAATTCATGCCAATGATTAATCTATATGGATCTATCTAGAATAATGACGAAATTAAGTTGGTAATACCGAAATTTCTAATTACTTCGAAATACTGTATACCTGGCATTATATAGCCTAATAGAGAACTACAGTCGGCAGCCCTGGTGACTGAATATATTCTTAGTTCCATCTCTTAAGGTACAGAATACAAAATTTGGTTTAAGTCCAATGGATAGCATGGACGTTACAAGCAGTTAAACATTGCATTTTACAGCGCGCGTAAAATCATGTTGGCAACAATGACATACATGTATTGGTCAGAAATAATCTGAAATAATATGATCTATTGTTGTGTCAATTTTGAATGAAATTCATTAGTTAGTATAGAAGTTACATACATTTTAAAATTGGACCTATCAGCAGGCTTAGAATCATGTTGGTAGCACTGACGTATATAAGTTACTCCAAATTAATATAGAATGTCAGGTACTATACGTGTGCATAGTTTAAAGCTGTCGGCTTGCATACTTTCTGATATATGGGTATTTGGATTTTTAAAAAATAGAGCAGTTGGCAGACCTGGTGGCTCTTAAGAATAAGCTCAGTCATATATGTTTATGTACCCATAGCACATACGAAATTTGGTTGAAATCCAATTCATAGTGTAGAAGTTATATTCATTTTTAAATTTGGACCTATCAGCAGGCTTAGAATCATTTTGGCAACACTGCCATGTATGGCCTCCTGGAAATTAAACTGCAATATTATTATCTATACGTGTGCCAATTTTGAAATAGCTCCCATTCATACCTTCCAAGATATCCAACATAGAGCTCAAATTTCAATTGCGATTTTTCATCAGTTGGTAGCACTGACATCATTTTCAAACATGGCCGTGAGATATTCAGGTATAGATGTTTACTCCTACCAAATTTTGTTTCGATTGCTGCAGCCGTTTAGGAGTTGATAGGTGGGGACACACACACAGCCAGACGGACAGACAGAAGGACAGACAGACAGACACACATTTGCCCGATCTCATAAGTCTACTTTTTCCTCATTTTTGCAAAATGTAAAAAGTAGGCTAAAAAACCTTCTTTGTGTAATCTTGGCTAAGACAAAGTAATACAAAATGTGCCTGTCATAAATTGTAAACATTGAATATGAATTCAAAATCTTTGCTGGAAGTTCTTCGTCTTTTTTTTTTTTTACCCTTCCCAATTTGATTGGTGTTTGTCCTTCCACTGTCACTGGTTATTGTTAACATAAACAAGGAAGCACACTTTGTATATTTAGGCTAAAAGTTACTTTTATACACTTCTATACAACATTCCGAAAATAAGCGTAACTCAACTTAAGGGATGACCTCTCATTAAAACTGATTTTCTTATCTCGTGTCTACTAATCAATTACTCGATTCTTCGGTTAGCCGATATCTTGCCACTGTGGGTGTGTGGTTAACGTGTCGGTCTACTAACCCCAAGATTGCAGGTTCGCTCCTGGCCTTGGTAAGTGGTTTTTGAAAGGCGGCAAAATTACGACACCATGTCATACGATGTTGGCATGTCAAAGAACCCATTTGAATTCAGTAGGTCGTGTTCATAATGGCAAAATTAATCTCGGGAGTTTCCGCCAACACAAAGTTCCTCATTTCTCTACTAGAAAGCGCTATAGTGTTCAAGGAGCTTAGATATCTAACATCTAACCTCCTTGACTTCATAGTGATTCAAGGAACAACGAAATTCGACATGCAAGCCACCCTCTGGGTGTCAAATTACATAGCTTGCACCCGACACCGAGGCCATACGATATTATTATTATTATTATTATTAGTTAGCCGATTAATCGTTTCCTATTAATTTCAAATTATTCAATTAATCGATTAAGCAAACATCGCTTATTACCATAGAGGCAGATGACCTCGTAGTTCCGCCCCTTAAAACAACAATTATTAGACTATTATTTAGATTTTTATGAAGCGCACCTATGCCCCATTACTGCGATAGCTACAAGCTCAAGCAGCCTAACCTCCCCATGAAGGCTTCCAAAAAGATGGTATATTGGCTTTAACGGCCAGTGAATTAAAACACCAAGAGCCCGCTGATGAGCCAGCTTGTTGTTCTAAGTGAAACCCCACACAAGTCACGGCACGAACCTTGAAGAATTGCTGAGTTCTAATTCACTTGCGATGAAAGCCAATATACCATCTTTTTGGCAATACTATGTTTCACTGTACTTAGTGCCTTATCTCCATAAATGAACCTATATTATGTTTTATTCATTTACAACGTGTAACATCAGTAGCCGTCGCCTCCGTAGCGTAGCGGTCAGCATTGTTAGCTGCCGCCCCGGAGGTCCTGGGTTCGATTCCCGGCTCTGCCACGAAATTTGAAAAGTGGTATGAGGACTGGAACGGGGTCTCCTCAGCCTCGGGTGCCCAAATGAGTAGAGGGGGTTCGATTCCCACCTCAGCTATCCTCGAAGTGGTTTTCCGTGGTTTCCCACTTCGTCTTCGGGCAAATGTCAGGATTGGTTCCTACTGTAATGCCACGGCCGCCTCCTTCCCACTTCCTTGCCTAATCGTCCCACTCTTCCCATCCATTCATCAGGCCCCCTGATCGCTTTGCAGGTGAGGCCGCCTGGGCGAAGTGCTGGTCACATACCCCAGTTGTATCTCCTGACTCAGAGTCTCAAGCTCCAGGACACTGCCCTCAGTGGCGGTAGAGGTGGAATCCCTCGCTTATTCCGTGGGAAAAGCCAACTTTGGAGGATAAAACGATAGCGAAAAACACATCAGTAGCCATAAATATTTATACTTTATGTTTCATATTTCAATAGAAGTCATAGTAGTGCAATACAGTGTGCATTATCATGTCCGGAGCACGAAATGGTGGCCTCGCCCTTCTCTTACGGAAAGCCTCATATCAGTTACCTCTGGCTCTCACTCCCATGCAGTAAAGTATGTCTAAATACAGGGTCATCGAAAAATGATGCCAACATTTCAAAAAATTATAACACCGAAACCCTTTATGCTAAACGTGTAATACTTTCACTGAACGCCAGCTGGTTCAAGTAAGATTTTGCATGGGACGTGACCTTGCTATGCGCACACTAGATGCGCAGTAGCCAAGGTCGGCCGGGGGCGCGCGCGCCAATGACGGCACCGCCCGACAAACTGCACCTGATTACAAAGCTGTCATTCGATGGTTTAATCAGTTTAAGGAAACAGGGACTGTAGAGAAAAAAATCTAGGCCAGGCCGACCACCAACTTCAGCATTGAACGCACGCTTTCCCAATGGCTGGATTGGTACGTACTCAGGAGTAACTGTCAAAATGGCAACAGAAATTCGCTCCCGCAGGTGATCCAAATCCCGATTTTTTTCTTCATACACAATGTTTTTAATGTAACCCCCCTCCCAAAAAATCCAAAGGGGTGAGGTCGGGACTTTATAGGCGTGCGCGCCCCCGGCCGACCTTGGCTACTGCGCATCTAGTGTGCGCATAGCAAGGTCACGGTGTTTCGGTGCTATAAGTTTTTGAAATGTTGGCATTATTTTTCGATGGCCCTGTACTGAGCGATGTAGGGAGAGTTCCGTCGCTACACTAACTTCCTCTTGCAGAATACTGTAGACAACAACGAAGAACTCATTGGCTTTCCTACACCTCGACTCTATTTCCTTCTCCCATACAGTATGATCATGGGCGGCTTCGGTGGCTTACTGTAGTTGGTAGCATGCTGAGCTTCTACGCCCAAGGTCGCGGGTTCAAACCCGGCCGAAGCCGTCGGATATTTTAAGAGCGTTAAAAATCCCTCAGTATGCCTTCCTTCGGAGGGGAAGTAAAGCCGGCGAGCCCATGTCATACACGTATGGCACTAATTTCACCAGTATGAAGCTAAATTATAGGTCATCTTTGACTAATGCTCTTAGGTTCCAACGTTCGTCGCCGGGAGCCGACTACGATGGCATCTAGTAACAGAGTTCAGGACTAGTTGGTCGTTGACGGTGGAGTTTGGTGGCAAAAGTTGGAACTACTTGAAAATCGAATGTATGCAGTCCTTACTAGAATTAAAAAACAGATAACACACACTAATACAGCCATCAAAATTAACACCGGTTATCAGACAGATTCTACACACACCCAAAGTACACGGGGCTACATGACCGCGTTCTCGCAGCCCCTAAACTGAGGAACCAACCAACCAGTATGATCATGAAAGAAAAGTAGATATTCGGCATAATTTAAACATACAGATATTAACGATTGCAGTTATTATAAAATTCACTGATCTTATGCCTTTTGGCTACGTGGTGAGCACTTATGAATACCAGTATTGATTTACTAAAGCGTCCCCCCAGGGGCTCACATCTAGTGGGACGTGCGTTGGCGACCACGGGACCCCAGCAGAGTCCGGCATGGCTTCCACTTACTTGTGCCGGACTCTTCTCCGTCTTCTTTCCTGTCGACCTCTCTTGGTCAACTATTGTTCTCTTCCGACCACGACGGTATTAGGATATCCGAGGCCTAGGGAGTATCTTCCTTTCCCGCCTTAATTGGCCCTTTTATCATCTTTCCTGATTCCCTCATTCTTCGATGGCTCAGCCTTCTTTTTATTTTTTATTTTTTTTCATGTTATCTCCAGCCTTCTCCTCAAGGCCCTAAGGGAGGCAGGGTGTATGTAGCCCCACCACTTCTGGTGCACCCTGCATAGTGCTATACCCTGAAGGGCTCACGTCTGGTGAGTTTGCGGGTTGGCGACCCTGAGGGATTCCTGAGCTGGGTCCGGTTTCTTTCCTTTTCCTATTGCCTCTGGGGGCGGACCTTCTCCTCTCTCCCCTTTCCTATCTGCCTTTCAGGGCTTTTTCTTCCTTCCAAGTCCCTCAATCCTCATTCTTTGAGGGTTGAGGGCATTTCTTATCCTCATGTCCTTTATTTACGTTATTCTCCTTTTGTTTTCTATTTCTTCTTTTAGTGGGTAAGTGTGTAGTTAGTTATACTATAGTTGTGGTTTACATTCTCATGTTTCACCATCACCCAAATCATAAGGACCCGGATGTGTATGACATGTCATCATTTTACTGAGCTGTCTAAAACAATGCTGAAGTACATAGAAACTCCGGACGGGCCATCCCGTCTTCAAACATGTCATTTTTATTTTGCATCTTTTTGCATTTTTTCCTATTTTTCATTTCAATAGCATTTTTTTAAGTTTGGAAGATTTTTTGGTTTTATTTTAGAGAAATCGGCCTTTTGAGGTCTTTTTTTTTTCAATTTAGTCATGTCATAACTTTATATAAGGTAGTTAGGCCTACGTCTCTCAGAGTTAAGAAGCTAGTAGCTGATACAAGATAATTTAAAATATTGAAATATTAATTCTATTTCCTTAATCAACCGGGTAAAAACTAGTCTTAGAAACAATCGTGGCGACATTGCTGCGAGTATTGCATCAAAACTGAAAAAAGTGCTGTACTAAAACACAAAGTATAAAACATTCTGCAAAATCTCAGACATTCTTTCTGATGAAAACTACTGCATGGATGGGATTGAGGAGGATTTTCCTCACTTCAAGTACGCTCCGATCACATCAGTTGATCTAGAACGCAGCTTTTCGAGATATAAAAACTTGTTGGCTGATAACCACAGATCATTTACATTTGACAACATCAGAATGACATTCATAGTGCAGTGCAACTTAGACTAAAGTGAACATAAACCTTTTGTTAAGTGCTAGAAATCTATTTTGATTTACTTTTCAGTTTGAGCTTAAGATTTCAGTTTTGAAATATTGGCGAGTTTATTATTATAAGATAGTGTTCTCCATTTCATAGTGCAGATTTCGAATTTTTGAGAAATTGGTGAGTTATAAGATCATTTCTTCCATGTTATAGTGCATTTTTCGAACTTTTGGGTCATCTATTACAGTCATATTTGAAAGTTTTAAGTGCATTTTATAAACGTTTTTACGGCATCATCTTCATTATCAAATATTCAGGCAAACTTGAAGGTCAATGACCTCTAACAATATCTGAATAAATATCACATAACTAATAATTTGTGCAAGTAACTTTTAACCATGTGCAATGTTTTGAGGTTGAGCTTGTACCCGTGTTGACCGACTGAAGAGTTACAATATCAAGAAATACGACTCAGTCATTGAAATCTTGCTAGCCTTAGTCCCATCTGAAGTTACACAGAGTGTACGTCACACAAGGTCAGAGAGCAACGCGCATGCTCCGTCATTAACACAATATAAGTCCCTTTTTTCCAACTACAGCACGCCGGAGAATTAATTGAAAACGGAAGCTGACGTGGATTATTATAAGTTCCTTGTGTGAGGTGGAAACAGGAAAACAAGTGACATAATATCGCGAGCATGACATGCGAAATGTTGATTCGTAACAAGTATAGGCTACACAGCTGACGATCCTTACCAGCTCAGTTATGAAACAAGAAGTTCAGTGACGAAGTAAAGAGCCTACTTTTCTAAAAATTAAGATTCATGCCAATGCTTAATCTATATGGACCTATCTAGAATAATGACGAAATTAGGGTGGTACTATCGAAATTTCTAATTAGTTCGAAATATACCTGGTATATCCTAATAGAGCACTGCAGTTGGCAACCCTGGTGACTGAATATATTCTTAGTTCCATCTCTTAAGATACAGAAAAAAAATGTGGTTGAAGTCCAATGGATAGCATGGACGTTACATGCAGTTAGACATTGGATCTATCAGCGTGCGAAAAAGCATGTTGGCAACAATGCCATGCATGTGTTGGTCAGAAATAATCTGACATATTATGAACTCTTGTTGTGCCAATTCTGGATGAAATCCTTTTGTTAGTATTGAGTTACATGTATTTTAAAATTGGACTTATCAGCAGGCTCAGAATCATGTTGGCAGCACTGACGTATATTTGTTACTCCAAATTAATCTAGAATGTCAGGTACTATACGTGTGCAATGTTTAGAGCTGTTGGCCTGCACACTTTCTGATATATTAATATTAGGGTAAAAAAATAGACACAGCATTTATTAACGGTTCTCAGTCCTGCTGGTTCTTACGAATATGCATATTCATAACTGTCGACGTATACAAAGTACACACAAAATTTGGTTGAAATCCAATTGATAGTATAGAAGTTACATGTATTTAAAAATTGGCCCTAGCAGTGGGCTTAGAATCATGTTCGTAGCACTGACGTAAATTAGTTACTCCAAATTAATCTAGAATGTCAGATGCTATACGTGTGCATAGTTTAAAGCTATCGGGTTTAACACTTACTGATATATTGGTATTTGGATTTTAAAAAATAGAGAGAGCATTTATTAAGATTTGGCCGCTCTGGTGGCTCTTAAGAATACGCCCAGTCACATCAGTTTATATACACGTATTACGTACGAAATTTGGTTGAAATCCAATTAATAGTGTTGAAGTTATATGCATTTACAAATTGGGCTATGAGCAGGCTTAGAATCATTTTGGTAACACGGCCATGTATGGCCTCCTGGAAATTAAACTGAAATACTATTATCTACAGTATAGGTGTGCTAATTTTATAATAGCTCCCATGCACACCTTCCAAGATATCCAAAATGGAGCTCAAATTTCAAGTGTAGTGTTTCAGCAGTTGGTAGCACTGACATACATTTCAAATATGGCCGTGAGATATTCTTTATTCATACCAAATTTTGTTTCGATTTCTGCAGCCGTTTAGGAGTTGATAGAGAAGGACACACACAGACAGACAGACAGACAGACATTTGCCCGGATCGATCTCATAAGTCTACTTTTTCCTCATTTTTGCAAAATCTGAAAAGGCTCATGACATGACCTCATGTCCATGTATCTGTGTGTGCGTATGTGTGTGATTCGTGTGTGTGTGTGTCCCACACACACACTAATAAAATCTAAACGGCTGGAGCGATTTCAATGAAACTCGGGAAGTTCATAGCACTATTCCGGGCGACCCCGACCGTGCCCTTCAATTTTTTTTTCGTCTTACCAATCCAACATAGCGGCTATGCGAAATATTACACCAGCATTCAATATCTCCGAAACTGCTGCCGATATCACCGTGGAAATTTGTACGGTAATAAAGGGAACTACCGGAAGATCATCTACGAGATTTTAAAAAACCGGTTAACTACACAACGAAAATGGTGGCCTAGCGAAGTTGAAAGTTTTAAATAGACTTTTCTCGCAATTTAATGATCCAAACGCAATGAAAGTTCGTACAATAAATGTTAATACACCTTGTAATGCACTGGTATCTAATTTAGTTCAATTGTTTGCATAACCTCAATATGGCGGCTGTGCGAATTTTAAAATGATGTTTTTATATCTTGTGTCGTAATCATGTGATCGAAGTGAAAGTTTTAATAATGAACCAAAGCAATAATTTTCATTTAATGGTTCATGACTATGGTCTATACATATAACAATCTAGCATGGCGACCATCCAAAATTTTGAGACGGTTCACAATATCTACGAATCAATTACAGCAATCAAACTGAAATTTTGTATGTTGATAGAGGCAATTAACATTAGTAGTATACATGAAAATAGGATTTAGTTCTTCACGGAACTACTTGTAATTAATTAATTGCCTGTTCTGCTTGTGTGAAAAATAGCACCTGAAATGTTAAGGAGATCGGTACAGCTTCAATAGTTTACAAATTGTATCCCTCATTCTACTAAATATAAACAAATGAAACGTTTTACATGTTTCTGAAACAGTCTACTACTCAGTTTAATATTTAAAAATCATTCAAAATGGTGACGGTTAAGTTGTCCGGTTTCCCGGATAAGTGAAACATTTATTAACCTACGTCTTCTCTGCTTGTTGGAGGTTGCTTTGTAAGGTAATACTCACCTCTTTCACAACTCTGTTATTAAATTTAGTGATAAATGAACATAACACTAATTTGCATATTTTCTTCGTGGAAAGAATATTTCCTACAAACAACCAGTCAACCAAAGCTCACAATTTGGGTCAGTATTGTAGACCTTACCATTGATAACACGCCAAAAGAAATGTATTGTAATGCCCCTTATCTTCTAGAAGTTACAAGTTGCGGATTTGAAATACAAAATTTCGGGAGAATAAATTGCAAAGTTATCTGACTAGTTTTTTCTAATTTTGTCTTTATTTCTTAAAATTTAAATGTTCATTTCAGCTCTAATTCTTATTTTTATCATTTTAAATGATCTAGTCTACTTTGTCGTTAGGTTACGGTGACGTCACGAAATGTACCGAGAATGCACTGAGGTGTGTGACGTCATAGTACCGCTTGGTGCATGTGTACAGAGTTCACTGGTGAGCTCTGGAGTTACGAGACGGCAACGACACGGCGTCATCCAGCCAGCTACCTCCTTTCACCGCGCGATCCAGCTCCCTCATGACTTGTAACTTTCTAGCGTTCTGATGGTTTCTTGATCATCTAACATGTCAAGAGTCTTTGGCTTCGAGCGAAGCGAGAAGCCTCCAACCTTTCTAGCATTTTTCAGCATTTGTAGTATTTAAAATGATATAAAGTCCAGTCTTTCAGATTGACTGTCACTTTCTCTTCCCTTTTTGCTAACATAACACACCTGTTGTTACTCATTCCTCAACAATTCATTCTAGAGAAAGAATGAGCCCTATGACGCACCTTTCTCAGCAGAATAGGCACCAGCATTGTAACATTTCTCCATGCCATAGCACAACATCACTCAATACAAATCACGAAGTAAATAGGAATACAGATTTATTTTATTTCGTGTGGCGAAATGGGGTGGAATGATGATGAAGTCTCTCAAAGTCTCCTTAAATTCCGTGGTCAGATAACACTCAATGTGATAAATTATGTATTTATTTATTTTATAATTTTAAATGATATATTCGACTTTGTCGTTACATTACGGTGACGTCACGAAATGTACCGAGAATGCACTGAGGTGTGTGACGTCATAGTACCGCTTGGTGCATGTGTACTGAGTTCACTGGTGAGCTCTGGCGTTACGAGACGGCAACGACACGTCGTCATCCAGCCAGATCCCTCCTTTCACCGCGCGATCCAGCTCCTCCATGTCTTGTAACTTTCTAGCGTGCTGATTGTTTCTTGATCATCTAACATGTCAAGAGTCTTTGGCTTCGAGCGAAGCGAGAAGCCTCCAGCCTTTCTGGCATTTTTCAGCATTTGTAGCATTTAAAATAATATTAAGTACAGTCTTTCACGGAGGAATTATTTATTATTAGCAGAAGTACCCGTTCTTCGAACGGTCTTCGGTGTTAACACCAGACATTTTCAATTGGGCTACTGTTGCAATGGTTGGCGGTTTGTCATTCCTTCATAAGTTTATAAGAACGAAGTTAGTTTACTGGGAATATCACACACACTGTAAATTTAAGGGCCTTAAAATGTGGTTTTCGGAGACCCTTTATAGACTCCCGTATTTTGTGTCTCACATTGAGAAGCGCATCATATGCTTTGGTCGTCCATCTAGGATAATTTTTATATTTCGCCTATTTTAGCATGTATTTTGAGAAGTTTTTCCCTATATCCACCTTTCTACCGTATGAAAAGTACGGTGAAGATTGGTGTATTGACTCTCATGGATACCATACCTAATTTTACGGTGCACCAAGCATCCGAACACGAGTTATAGGCGTACATAAAAATACACAGAAAGACAGACACACAATTCTATTGTCTACAACATATCACCCAGATATCCAAATATGGGTATATCTACCCCACAGTAACAAACAAAATCATCCTTACGATGAACCCATATGTCGACAAAAAAAAGATTAGTTAAAATGTGCTCTCAAACTAAATTCACCTAACGTGTAGGCCTACTTCCTGACGTGAAATAGAATTGAAAGCCTTGTAGACGAAACGCAATACACGTCACATAAAAACTGACCCTCTACGTTGTGTTAGGTCCCCATACACAGGAAGACCCCTTTCATAAATTATAAAGGCTTGTGGTGCGTGAAAATTCAGGTTCTTTAGCCTCAAATGGCCCAAATTCCTAAAAGACGCAAAAAATGCTGATTCAATTCAGGAATTTTTGAAAATAATGTTGCTATTTGGAGATATAATAGACCTTCTGTACTATATGTCGCACGTGAAAATTGCGTGAAAAATTTCTAGGTTACCCCTTGACCCCCTTAATTACATTGATGAATTTTACAGTCTAAGTTGGTTCCATGATAATCTTATAGCCATTTGCAAACTTTCATAGAAATGTAATAAATGGAGTGACATTGCTTCTTACAGAAATAGATGAAAAGTTGGATGTCACCCCTTGAGATAATGTCATAGTTACCGACTTGCATTCCTTCATTAGTTTGTTAAATTAAATTAAATTAATTTTCTGAAAATATCTGGTTCGTTGGTTGGTTCTTAAGTTTAGGGGCTGCGACAACGCGGTCATGTAGCCCCGTGTAGTGTACTTTGTGTGTGTGTGTAGAATCTGTCTGATAAACCGGTGTTAATTGTGATGACTGTAATAGTGTGTGTTATCTGTTGTTTTTTTTTAAATTTAAGTTCTGCAACTTAGAATTTTTCAAATAGTTCCTACTTTTGCCGCCAAGCGCCACCGTCAACGATTACTAGGCCAAGTTCAGAACTTAGCTACTAGACACCACCGCAGTCGGCTTTTGGCAACGAACATAGAAACCTAAGAGCGTTGTTTACATTCTTAACCTATCCAATTTAGCTTCACACAGGTGCAATTATTGGAAGATTCTTGAACATGCCATAAATCTATGACATGGGACCCCCGGCTTTACTTCCCCTCCGAAGGAAGGCATACTGAGGGATTTTAACGCTCTTAAAAAAATCCGATGGCTTCGGCGGGGTTTGAACCCGCTATCTTGGGCATAGAAGCTCAGCAAGCTATCGACTACGCCACCGAAGCCGCCCTGAGAATATCTCAGAAACTGTTGGTTTTAGAGTCTTATAATGTAGTTTTCGAGGACCAAGGGCCCCCAAGTTTTGTTTCTGGCACCGAGGGGCTTTGTCTCGTCGTTGTACGCCATAATACAGTATACTACTACTACTACTACTTCTACTACTACTAATAATAATAATATAATATAGGGATAGAAATATAATATACCTGCCGTACCACACCCGCAGGTGTAAATCGAGTGAAAATATTCTAGAGTACCCCTTGACCCCCTTTTAAGCGTATTATACGTATTGATGAATTTTATAGCTTGATTTGGTTCCGTGATAACCTTCTAGCCGTTTGCCAACTTTCACACTAGTGTAATTAATGGAATTGCATTGCATCTTACAGCAATAGATGGACCTCTGAGATTCTGTTGCCATGGTTACCGGCTTGCATTCTTTCATTAGTTTATTAAATAAAATTAGTTTTCTGGGAATATCTTAAAAAACGGTTGGTTTTAGGGCCTTAAAATGTGGTTTTCGGGGATCTTTTAGGGCCCCCGAATTTTGTCTCTCACATTGAGGGGCTGAAAATGAGCTCCGTCTCGTCCTTTTACGCCTATTTCAGCATGTATTTTAAGGGGGTAAGCCCCCTTTTATGAGAGGTACGGAGAAGAGTTACATCAATGATTAGTGTCGTGATTCTGATGGATATGTATACCAAATTTTACGCTGATACACCCAGCCGTTCTCGAGTTATAAGGGAACAAAGTTGTCCACAGACAAACAAACAAACAAACCAACAGACAGACAAAAAAATATTTTCGCGCGCATCCATCATAAAGTCTGAAACGCGTAAATAACTAAAATTTTCGTAGAAATCCAGAAGAAACAAACTTTCATTTTTAGCCTATTTTCATTTATGAAAAAATAGGCTTATGAGATCACCTTTTGTCCGTGTGTGTGTGTGAGGGATGGATTTTTGTGTGTCACCCCCTAATAACTACTAAACGGCTGGAGCGATTTATGTGGAACTCGGTAAGTTCATAGCACTATCTCGGGCGGCCCCGACCGTGCCCTTCAAATTTTGTTACGTCTCACCAATCCAACCTGGCGGTTGTGCGAAATATTTCACCAGCATTCAATATCTCCGAAACTATTACCTATATCACCCTGAAATTGTGTATGGTGATAAAGGAAACTACTAGAAGTTGGGGACCCCTATTTTGTCTACTGAGATAGGGACCCCTAATTTGTCAACTAAGATGGGGTCCCCTACTTTGTCTACTAATATGGGGACCCCTACTTTGTCTGCTAAGATGGGAACCCCTACTTTGCCTCCTAGGAAAAGTGTTCAACAATAAAGGGTTGAGAAAGCATGGCCGAAGCATTTGTCACCCAATGCTCAGTATTATCCTTGAAGCACACCTTTTGCTGCCTGAACAGTTAGCAGTCAGCAGAGCCATTAAGAGAGGAGTTAGAAATGTTTGGTTGTAGTTGAGAAACAGCTCAAGAATGTTATTGTTAGGAATTACAATGCGTATAATATGAAGCGTTTTAAATTGCGTTCCTTATTTGAATAACATCATCTAATATGTACAATAGATATGGCGGTAAGCCGAGCTGAGTGTTCGTGCAAATGAGGCCCGAGAGAGACGGTGCGCACTAAAAAACTGGAACGGAAGAGTAGGAGAGAGACAGACAGACAGAGAAAGAGAAGGAGATGGCTATCTGTAGCATTAAACACGGCAGTCTCCCGCTTACTGCAGCACAGAATTGTGCAGAACAAACCTGCGCGTAGCACAAGGAAGCTTCGGTAAGGATAAGTTCAGCGGACAATTAGCCCCTCTCCTGACAGAGCACACTAGACACTTTGGGGCGCTGTAGATGGCATTGCACTGATACCAGGCGGTCATGTGACTCGTGATCGCTTGCATATGTCATGGCCCCCTTGAAAGAGCAAACTAGCCGCTTTGAAGCGCTGTAGATGGCGTTGCACTGATACCATGCAGTCATGTCACCCTCATCGCTTGCATATGTCATGGCCCCCTTGAAAGAGCAAACTAGTCACTTTGAAGCGCTGTAGATGGCGTTGCACTGATGCCAGGCGGCCATGTGACCCTTCATCGCTTGCATATGTCATGGCCCCCTTGAAAGAGCTAACTAGTCGCTTTGAAGCGCTGTAGATGGCGCTGCACTGATACCAGGCAGTCATGTGACCCTCATCGCTTGCATATGTCATGGCCCCCTTGAAAGAGCAAACTAGTCACTTTGAAGCGCTGTAGATGGCGTTGCACTGATACCAGGCAGTCATGTGACCCGTGATCGCTTGCATATGTCATGGCCCCCTTGAAAGAGCAAACTAGCCGCCTTGAAGCGCTGTAGATGGCGTTGCACTGATACCAGGCAGTCATGTGACCCGTGATCGCTTGCATATGTCATGGCCCCCTTGAAAGAGCAAACTAGCCGCTTTGAAGCGCTGTAGATGGCGTTACACTGATACCAGGCAGTCATGTGACCCGTGATCGCTTGCATATGTCATGGCCCCCTTGAAAGAGCAAACTAGCTGCTCTGAAGCGCTGTAGATGGCGTTACACTGATACCAGGCAGCCATGTGACCCGTGATCGCTTGCATATGTCATGGCCCCCTTGAAAGAGCAAACTAGCTGCTTTGAAGCGCTGTAGATGGCGTTGCACTGATACCAGGCGGTCATGTGACCCTTCATTGCTTGCATATGTCATGGCCCCCTTGAAAGAGCAAACTAGTCGCTTTGAAGCGCTGTAGATGGCGCTGCACTGATACCATGCAGTCATGTCACCCTCATCGCTTGCATATGTCATGGCCCCCTTGAAAGAGCAAACTAGTCACTTTGAAGCGCTGTAGATGGCGTTGCACTGATGCCAGGCGGCCATGTGACCCTTCATCGCTTGCATATGTCATGGCCCCCTTAAAAGAGCTAACTAGTCGCTTTGAAGCGCTGTAGATGGCGCTGCACTGATACCAGGCAGTCATGTGACCCTCATCGCTTGCATATGTCATGGCCCCCTTGAAAGAGCAAACTAGTCACTTTGAAGCGCTGTAGATGGCGCTGCACTGATACCAGGCAGTCATGTGACCCTCATCGCTTGCATATGTCATGGCTCCCTTGAAAGAGCAAACTAGTCGCTTTGAAGCGCTGTAGATGGCGCTGCACTGATACCAGGCAGTCATGTGACCCGTGATCGCTTGCATATGTCATGGCCCCCTTGAAAGAGCAAAATAGTCGCTTTGAAGCGCTGTAGATGGCGCTGCACTGATACCAGGCAGTCATGTGACCCTCATCGCTTGCATATGTCATGGCCCCCTTGAAAGAGCAAACTAGTCGCTTTGAAGCGCTGTAGATGGCGCTGCACTGATACCAGGCAGTCATGTGACCCTCATCGCTTGCATATGTCATGGCCCCCTTGAAAGAGCAAACTAGTCGCTTTGAAGCGCTGTAGATGGCGCTGCACTGATACCAGGCAGTAATGTGACCCGTGATCGCTTGCATATGTCATGGCCCCCTTGAAAGAGCAAACTAGTCGCTTTGAAGCGCTGTAGATGGCGCTGCACTGATACCAGGCGGTCATGTGACCCTCATCACTTGCATATGGCATGGCCCCCTTGAAAGAGCGAACTATTCGCCTTCAAGCTTTTCAAATGGTGTTGTACTGGTGCCTGGTGATCATGTGATCCGTCACTGCTGACATATGATTCAAATACGAAAGCGAACAGATCTTATCATCTTGTAAGGTCGGTATGGCTGCTAACTTAATGTCACGGATGCTTCCTCCTCCATGCACACTACTAGCGACATCAGAATACAACAGGTTATTAGACAAATTCTATACACACACCTCCAAGTACACGGGGCTAAGAGACCGCGGTGTCCATTCCCTTAAATGAAACATCAACATCTTGTTGCCAATTTGCGGTACGTTTTGGTCAATCCATGTACGCCGCTCGATTGCCACAATACCAGGTGAATTCGAACCGGACGGCTGCAACTTAAATCATCACACGTCATGATCGGGACTCATTCCAATTATAAATGAAGAAGTCGCTGGATATCAACAGACATTTCCTAAAATCATTCCTATCATTCCAAGGCCACATATAATTATTTAATTATTTATTCATCAGGCCACGGTGGCCAAGAGCGCCAACGCTGGTATCGGGAGACCGTGGTTTCGAATCCCACCACGGCTGTTTTGAAAATGGGTTTCGTGGTTTCCCATTTTCACCACCAGGCAAATGCCGGGTCGGATGCTTTCAACAGGTCCACGGCCGATTTTCTTCCGAAATCCCTTCCCTGACCTGTCCTGAAAAGAATATAATAAATGGCCATTGGCTGCATTTATAAAATTATTTATGTTATTTATCTTTATTTCTATTTGTTGATTTTATCATTTATTCATTTATTTAATTATTTATTAATTAATTTATTTACTTATGATTTATTCATATACTTTTTACGGTATGAGAACCTTTTTGACCGCATAAGTAAGAACTTGGTCTGGAGCGTGGTGCTCTATGGAAGTGAAACTTGGACTGTTGGCGCAGCAGAAAAGAGGAGAATTGAAGCGTTTGAAATGTGGTTATACAGGAGAATGATGAAGATCAGATGGGTAGATCTTCTACTTCTTCTAGGCGATCAGGCCCAGCAGACCGCGCGCTGCTACAAGTTTCCTTCTCCATCGTCTCCTATCCATAGCTGCCATCCGCCAACTGTCCACACGTATCGCTGCCTGTTGCAGATCTTCATGGAGTCCATCACTCCACCACTTCCTTGGTCTCCCTGGTGGTCTTCTTCCTGTGGGGTTGAAATCCAGTAGCTTCCGTGGCGATCTGTGGTCTTCCATCCGTGCTACATGTCCAGCCCACTGCAGTCTTCTGGTTTTGAAGGTTCCAGCTATGTTTGCATCATGGTACAGGTCTTCTAGTATGTGATTGTGTCTAATCCTCTATTCACCCGTGTGTACATCCCTCACCGGTCCGAAGTTCTTCCGACGAACTATTCTCTAAAATACGAGTAATTTATGAAAGTCCTGTTATCGGATACTCCATGTCTCCAATACTCCAATACACCTCATCAGTTTTAGCCTTTCCTCAATAACCTTCATTTTAAAGATATTTCAATGCAAAATCTGATAATCATCGCCGCGAATACATTCGGACGATTCTCGTTCAACGCACATCGTTTTCGAAATCCCCATTTATTGGCCACTTTTTTATACGTGCTGGCGAACCCTTCTCTCCCGCGGACCACTCCCAAGGCACTCGCGGACCACCGGTTAAGAATCACTGATATAGTACAACGGGTTGAATCAGAGTTTTATACAGACGAATTCTGAATTCTCTGGAGAGACATCTACACAGGTGGGTAAATAGAGTAACAAATGAATAGGTATTAAGACGAGTGGGAGAGGAGAGATGTTTCTGGTGACTGCTAATGAAGAGAAGAGATAGGTTGGTAGGACACATATTAAGACACCCAGGAATAGCAAGCTTACTTATGGAAGGAAGGGTTGAGGATATGAACTGTTGGGATGGTTAGAATATGTTAAACAGATTGCCTCAGATGTAAGGTGTGCTAGATATGTAGAGATGAAACGATTAGCTCAGGACAGAGAGAGCTACATCAAAGCATTCAAACCTCAAACAACAAATTCTAGTCTCAGGGCTGGAACGTAGTACACTCAGAGACGGATTTGATTCCCACCTCAGCCATCCTGGAGGTAGTTTTCCGTGGTTTCCCACTTCTGCTCCAGGCAAATGCCGGGATGGTAACTATCTTAAAGGTCACGGCCGCCTCCTTCCCAATCCTCATCTGAATTTAAAATACACACACAAATACAGCCATCACAATAACACAGGTTATCTGACAAATTCCACACACACTCAACCAAGTACACCGGGCTACATGTCCATTTTGCAAAGCCCCTAAATGAATTCAACAAGTTGAACTACTAAAATAATGTCGCTGACTTTCTGGTCAACGTCCATTATTACGTGTATTGAGAAGATGTTGACGGTGGCCATCCTGAGAATGTTTCATTCAGGATTTTCCACAGTCCCTCCAGGCAAATTCTAATGTAAAATGGTAGTTTGTGTGAAGTTCCGGGCGATCTCTAATCTCAAATAGAACGCCGGGGAATATCTTAGCACTCATCATGATCATCATCATTTTCATTTCCCCTTTTCCAGTTAACACTGGGTGGGGGGCAAATATGGTTCCTCTCCACTTTGTTCTGTCGTTCCACCATTCCTCTTCCGACATAGTGTTCCAATCCAGGTTCCGTTTTCTAATACTAATCTCCACCGAGTCCATCCAACGCATTCTTGGTCTTCCTCGTCCTCTCTTCCCTGTCATCCGTAGTTCCAGTGCTCGTCTTGGTAGCCTTGCTTCATTCACCCGTTTGACATGTCCAAACCATCTCAATTTGTTTTGCTCCAGTTTGTCATTTAGTTTCTGTACTCTCAGTTCTTTCCGTATATCTTCATTTCTCACTCTGTCCCTCCTAATTTTCTGGACCATACTTCTCAGGAATCTCATCTCAGCTGCTTGTACTCTGCTCTCGTCCCTCTTAGTCATTGTCCAAGTTTCTGCCGCATATGTCATTATAGGAACATAATATGCTTTGAACATAACTTCTTTTGCCTTAATTGGTGTATCCTTGTTCCATGCTAGTCCTCGTACCTGTTGGTAGAAAGCACTCCCGAGTTGTATTCTTCTGCTAATTTCCAAATCTAGTCTTATCACTGATTCACAATAATATTCCTGACCCACATTTGTATTGTTGGCTTCATTGCGGAGGTCCGAGTTCGATTCCCGGCTCTGACAAGATATATAATCCTACTCTGAACGTTGGAACGAGATACACTCAGCCTCGTGAGGAAAACAGAATAGGTGGGTTGAATTCCCAGCGCAGCCGTCCTTGAAGCTGTTTTCCATGGTTCGTTCACTTCTAGTCCAGGTAGATAGCACCACGGCCAGCTCGTACCCTCACACACAGGTGTGTTATTGTTGTCGATTTGTTGTTAGGGGCTTCGTATACTTGTCTTATAACCTGTGTTATTATGTTGGCTCTACTAGTGTGTGTACTGTATTTGTAAACTGGGTATAGGAATGAGAAGGAGGTGGCTGTGGCGTTAAGTTAGGAGCCATCCCAGCATTTTCATGGAATGAAATTGGGGAAACCACGGAAAACCACTTCCAGGAAGACTGAAGTAGGAATCGAACCCACCTCTTCTCAGTTCTTCCTCACGAGGCTGAGTGTACCCCGTTCCAGTATGTATTTCTACCCCTTATTAGTCCCGCTTTCCAACGGGGTCGGGGATGAAATGCAATGGAAGTCTTCGTGGCGATGGTTTTTACGGCCGGATGCCCTTCCTGACGCCAACCTCATGAGAGGAGTTAATGAGAGATGAAATGAATCATGGTGAATGAAACTAGGCAAGGATGTGGAAGGAAGCGGCCGTGGCCTGTCAGAAGGTACCGTCCCAGCATTTGCCTCGTGTTGAAAATGGGAAACCACGGAAAAGCATTTCAAGGACGGCCGACGGTGGGGCTCGAACCCACGCGTCTACCTAGTCAGCAGAGAGCTTGGCCCCATGACCTAATGCTGTGCTTTAGCCAGCGTAGCCACTACTGTCGTTAGTGTACCCCGTTCCAGTAATCAGACCTAAATTAAATTTCTTGTTGGAGCCGGGAATTGAACTCGGACCAGCCACTAACGATAGCCGCTAAACCAAGAGTGGTCGTCAAATTCAGAGATCTATTATGGGGAGCAGCCCATTTGTAAATACTCCCGTGATGTCATCCAATTAAGTATCCTCCCCCACCCCTTTTTTATTTTTGTACATAAAGCGTGTTATTTTTTGATAAATATATCATGTAATTTAATAACAAAACAAGATGTTCGGTAAAAACATATAGTCTACTTTCTCCTAAATGCATGGGTGTTGTTATAACTCTTTGTGCTTTTCAAGGAGTATAATTGAATGTTGGTTGTAGTTGTTGTTGTTGTTTGAGTCTTCAGTCTTTTGACTGGTTTGATGCAGCTCTCCATGTCTCCCTGTCCTGAGCTAATCGTTTCATCTCTACATAGCTACCACACCCTACATCCGAGGCAATCTGTTTAACATATTCTAACCTTGGTCTACCACTACAGTTCTTGTCCTCGACCCTTCCCTCCATAACTAAGCTTGCTATTCCTGGGTGTCTTAGTATGTGTCCTGCCAACCTATCTCTTCTCTTCATTAGCAGTCGCCAGAAACATCTCTCCTCTCCCACTCGTCTTAATACCTCTTTGTTTGTAACCCTATCTACCCATCTGATCTTCATCATTCTCCTGTAACACCACATTTCAAATGCTTCAATTCTCCTCTTTTCTGCTGCACCAATAGTCCAAGTTTCACTTCCATAGAGCGCCACGCTCCAGACAAAGGCTTTCAAAAATGACTTCCTAATACCTAAATCTATATTCGATGTCAGCAGATTCCTTTTTTGTAGAAATGGTTTCTTTGCCTGAGCCAACCTACTTTTTATATCCTCTTTGCTTCGTCCATCACTGGTTATTCTGCTTCCTAAGTAACAGAAGTCTCCTACTTCCTTCAGCTTTTCACCTGCCAATTTGATCTCCATAGAGGTTTCTGATTTATTTCGGCTGCATTCCAGTATTTTTGTTTTACATTTATTAATTTTCATCATAAATTCTTTCCGTAAGACGGAGTCCATACCACTCAAAAACTCATTCAAATCCTCAGGCTTGTCGGCCAAGATGACGATGTCATCAGCAAATCGCAGAGTTGAAATTATTTCTCCTTGAATCTTCACTCCCACTTTAAATTTCTCTCTAATTTCCTTCATTGCTCGTTCAATGTAAAGATTGAAAAGTATGGGTGATAAGTTGCAGCCTTGCCTTACACCTTTCTGAATACCAGCTTCTCTCTCATGTCCTTCAACTCGAATGACTGCTGTCTGGTTTCTGTATAGATTGTATATCACCCTCCTATCCCTGTACTTTATTCCAATCGATTTCAAAATGTCAAACAATTTAGTCCAATCAACGTTATCAAAAGCCTTTTCTAAGTCTACAAAAGCCATGAACGTTCTCTTATCTTTCCTTATTCTACCTTCCAAAATCAGCCTAAGACTTAGTACAGCTTCCCTTGTTCCTACATTTCTCCTGAAACCAAACTGGTCTTCACCCAACTCCGTTTCTATCTGGCTTTCAGTCCTCTTGTAAATTATTCTAGACAGGATCTTTGAAGCATGAGTAATCAAGCTGATTGTACGGTAATCTTCACATCTGTCAGCTTCTACTTTCTTTGGTAGTAGCTTGTTGAAATACGACATGCTATACGGATAGGCCTATTAAACATGAATATGAGGTGCCCTATTCTAGTGCTACCTCTGTAAAAAAAAAACATTCAATTCGATTTCACCGTGTTTGAATTGATATGGCGAATCGATTTGCACACATACATGGCCGCTATATGCAAACTATTGGGCTGATGACCTTGCAGTTCAGTCATAAGATGCTTCCCAAAAAAAAAAAGTTGTTGCAAAATTTGGTAGAGATGAAATAATTAGGTTGGTCGTAATTTGATTCAAGCTTTTAACATTTGGATGGCCGCCATTACGCTTTCGTCAAGATGGCTGCGATATAAAACATGACACTGAGGTGCCCTTTGCTTGTGCTACCTCTGTACTAAATTTCGTTCAATTCGGTTTCACCTTGTTTGAACGGATAGGGGGGGATCGATTTGCACACATATATGGCCGCCATCTGCAAACGATTCGGCAGATGATCTTGCAGTTTGGTCCAAATATGTTTCCTACATAAGGATATATTGTTACAAAATTTCGTAGAGATCAGATTATTAGGTTGGTCGTAATTTGATTTAAGCTTTTACCATTTGGGTGGCCGCCATTACGTTTTCGTCAAGATAGCGGCGATATAAAACATGACACAGAGTTGGCCTTTGCTAGTGCTATCTCTGTACGAAATTTCGCTCAATTCGATTTCACCGTGTTCGAATTGATAGGCGGGACATACATCCAGAGTACACACACTCACACACACTCACACACACACTCTCACACACAGGCAGACACACAATTTTTGGCCCTGTGTAGATCTCATAAGTCTACTTTCATTTTTAGCAAACATCGAAAGTAGGCTAATACTTGTTTTCCCGCCTAATGTAATTGGGCGCAAGTTGTGTTGACCAACTGATAAGATTTTGCACTTTTGCTCCATCAGGAGCTTGGGACAGCCGAAGTTATCCGAAGTGCTCCGATCATTTTCCCACAGCGCTATGCGGCAAAAGACGACACTATTGCTCCTCACTTTTCTAATAGCCAATGCCATATAGGCAGCGCCTTTTATTTCACTTATTCCTTTTTCTTATAAATATTTTCCATTC
The DNA here is from genome assembly GCA_946902985.2 of Meconema thalassinum. Taxonomy (NCBI): domain Eukaryota; kingdom Metazoa; phylum Arthropoda; class Insecta; order Orthoptera; family Tettigoniidae; genus Meconema; species Meconema thalassinum. The sequence continues at coordinate 92,909,470 of OX336391.1, forward strand.
ATTGTTAAATTATAATATGTGGCAGTTTTCAGTAGTGGTTTCCGTTTTCATTATTATCATTAACATTAGGGGCCAATGACCTGGATGTTACGTCCATAATTCTACTAATCACCCCCACCTAACGTCTGACTTAAATGTGATTATTATTGAAATTGTTTTTTTTTTCTTATAAGTTTGTAAGTTTGATGTGCCAATTCAGTAGTAGCTCTCATCATCATTAAAATGCTTGCCACGGTGGGTGAGTGGTTATCGTGTCGGTCTACCAAGCCCAAGCTTGCAGGTTCGCTTCTGGCCATGGTAAGTGATTTTTGAAAGGCGGCAAAAATCACGACACGCATGTCATACGTTGTTGGCATGTTAAAGAACCCATTTGAATTCAGTAGGCCGTGTTCATACTGGCAAAATTAATCTCGGGATTTTCCGCCAACAAAATAGTTCCTCCTTTCTCTGCTAGAAAGCGCTGTAGTGTCAAGGAGCTTACATATCTAGCCTTCTTGACTTTCATAGCGCTCGAAGGAACAACAAAATTCGACATGTAAGCTGCCCTCTGGGCGTCAAATAACAAAGATTGCTCCTGGTACCCGAGGCCTTAAGCTATTATTATTATTAACGTTAAAATAAAGGGTTGTATGGAACTGCGCCCAAGCTTCACTAATGACCCTGGTCATTAGCATCAGCCTTCGAAAAGTGGGCAGTGGAACTGCGCCCATTGAGAGCGGTCAGGTAGCTTCCCTCCCTCCACCCCTCTACCGAATTATGTTGTGTCGAGTGATGTGAATATTTGAAATGACTCATTTCAAATCGGTTGTGTCTTGATTGCGAACAAGTCAAAAACCGTCCAGATTGCGAACAACTAAATATACCCTGTCCAGATTGCGGATAAGAGATTAGTGTTGGCCTGAGATACATAAAACAGGTACAGTTTTCAAAACCGACTAATATTTAATTTTTGTTCTAGCAATATTAGCATTAACTGGTACATTGGGATGTTTTCGACAACCTAACCATATTTTAAAAATAGTTTTGTTATTGCAAATGTTTAATAATCTAGTTAGAGGTAATTTTACCATTTAGAAGATTATTATATTTTTTTATTGTATAACAAAACTAGAGGGGTAGTTATTTTGGTGGATTAGAGAGAGTTGTATTATTATTATTATTATTATTATTATTATTATTATTATTATTAGTGTAGCCTCCGTGGCTTAGGCAGCAGCGCACCGGCCTCTCACCGCTGGGTTCCGTGCTTCAAATCCTTGTCACGCCATGTTAGATTTGTGCTGGGCAAAGCGGAGGCGGGACAGGTTTTTCTCCGGGTACTCCGGTTTTCCCTGTCAACTTTCATTCCAGCAACACTCTCAAATATCATTTCATTTCATCTGTCATTCATTAATCATTGTCCCAGAGGAGTGCAACAGGCCTATCCTCGCCGCTAGATGGGGGCTCCATTCATTCCAACCCTGATCCGGTCCAATGACTGGAAAAAGGCTGTGGATTTTCATTATCATTATCATTATTATTATCATTATTATTATTATTCGCCTCAGTGGTGTAGTGGTTAGTGTGATTAGCTGCCACCCCCGGAGGCCCGTAGTACAGCTGTTTATCGGGACGGGGGACTACCTCTTATTCTCAGCAGTGCAGAAGCTAGTGGTGGGAGACAGTCCGTCACTTCCCCTTAAACCGACCTTGGGCTAACAGCCGACTTGACTATGGGCCCAGTTCAATCGGCCAATTAAAAGGATCTGGAAATACCACTGATTATGGGCGCAGTTCCATATCTCCCAAAATAAATAAATAAATAAATAAATAAATACATAAGTTAATCATTGTCCCAGAGGAGTGCGACAGGTTAAAATGTTATCTGACCACGGAATTAAAGGAGACTTTGAGAGACTTCACCAACAACCCACCGGAAGAAGACGGGTATCCCCATTTCGCAATACGAAATAAAATAAATCTGCATTCCTATTTAATTCGTGATTTGTATTCAGTGATGTTGTGCTATGCCATGGAGAAATGTTGCAATGCTGGTGTGAGGCTGGTGCCTATTCTGCTGAGAAAGGTGCGCCATAGGGTTTATTCTTTCTCTAGAAAGAATTGTTGAGGAATGAGTAACAACAGGTGTCTTATGTTAGCAAAACGTAAAGAAAATCAAAACCAAGTATGATCTTGCAGAGCCAAAACATAGAATCATCGATATCTTTTATTCGTCTATTAAAAGTACCACTCATGCTTCAACGAGTTGCAACTAAGTGCACTTACTCTTGTTGCCATGGTAACTGTGAATCAGACACCTGTCGCCGCAACACGCTGAAATGGATATTCTTACAATGTCATTAAATGAATCTAAATATTGGGCTACACAAAAATAATTCCAAAAAATCAGATAGAAAATCGAGTAATTTAGAAATAACAAGTAAAAATGTTTATTGAGAACAATCTGTACCCGGCATGCGTTGCAATGTCGATCAAAGAAAGTGGTGGAGTTGAAATTTTGTTTCTTGAAGTGCTTTTAGATACACAATATTTTTTCTTTCCGTTAACTGCCTCTAAACTATTGTAAAATGGATTTACTAATTCAGAAACATTCGGGGGAGCGTGCTCAACAACTCATCAAAGTTTCATCTCAATCGTATGAATGGTTTATGAACGCATATGGGACTTTGTTGAAATTATTCGCACGCCGTCACTCATTTGTTTAATATACTCGTGCGCCACCTATTGTAATATGATTTTACTACGTTAGAAACCTTTGCAGGAATGTACACAACAATTTACAAAGTTTCATCGCAATCGGATGAATGGTATGTGAACCCATAAATGACTCACACACCCACACACAAACTATAAAGTAACATTCATTTGTATATAGAGACTACATTTTATTTCTTTCGTTTATTTATAAATTTATTATATAGTTTTATGATCGACGATGTCGAAATGTAAATATTATATGTCGGAAGCCTATATCATAATGAGGGTCATTAAAGTATTAGTTTTCATTATGAAACAGTTTCTCAAACCAATCAGAGCTCATTCACTGACCAATTAGGTAAGGATAGCTTCGCACATGAGCTCAAAATCCAAAATGTCGGACATGAATTACATGATTTGAAAGTTGGCAATGTATATTGGATTAACCATTGTAGTTACAATCCCAAACACAAAGACAAAATCAGGAGTGGTGGCATAAACTGGTAGTATGGACAGAAAAGAACAATCTACAGTTAAATAGGGACAAAACAGTCCACATGTTAATCATTTTAACTATTTAGGAATTGCATTACAGACGTCTGGGAACACATTTACGAAACACATTGAAAATAGAACTTTGGCAGCAATAATAGCAATGAATGATGTCAAATTTTTCATAAGGATGTCCATAGAAACGGCCATGAAGGCATTCTCTAGCAAGATAATACCCATCGTGACCAACGGGATTGAGTTATTTTGGGATCTCATGAATAAAAGCAACCTCAAGGAAATTGAGTAAGTTAAATCGACTTTTCTCAAGAAAATTATTTGTGTATCTAGAAACACACCATCCAGGCTGACTTATGAGCTTAGTAGCGAACATTTTCTAATAGAACAGCTCCTGTATACTACTCTATACAGGGGCCTATCAGGAATTAATAGCTGAACTTAAAAGAAAAGCGTGAGGCAATTTGGATGGAATTTTACGGTACTGAAGCGATGCTGAACCCAGAATGGAAAGAACCACAGCTGGTCACGCTACGCAGTACACGGATTCCACTTCAGAGTGTGCGTGAGACCAACTTACCCTACTCCAGATGAAGAGTATTTGTAAGATGTGTGGGAAGCATTGTGCAAGAAATGCTGTGGACGACGGTTATCACTAAAGATTTTGAGCAGTGACCAAGAACTGTAGATCATGGTTGTGGATAGTCAATTTTATATTTTATTGCTTGCACATTGTGCGCAATAAAATTATTATTAAAGTCAAAATCAGCACGAACCTTTACGGTAACAGGAACATACTATGACATATGCAAGAAATGTATGAATCTACGTCCAGAAGATTGCAACACAGCTTCCTTCTATATAAATTACCTACATGGAAAGTGCACCGTCCCATATGTTCGCGTAAATATACTAGCGAATATGAGACAAGAATTAGCACTGTACCTTAATATCCCCTACGCCAATTTATACACAGGGCATTGTTTCAAACGATTTCTGTGACAGTTTGAGTGAATGTTGGTGCAGATTTGCAGGCAGTAAACATATGAAATTCTGAGGCAGACAGAGAGCATGCGTGGGTCAGAGAACTTCTAAAGCACAGAGAGCAAACCCAGCACTCCGATCACTAAATTCAAGTGACTGAATCTCGACAGATATTTATGAATATTTATGTTCGAACATAAAATATAATAAAGTTATAATTATCGTCGAACATAGTCATATGCAACTCGCCTATAATGGTAATTAAGACATTCGAATGGAAATTATAAACTCGCCTCGCTCGTTTTATAAACATACTCATGTCTTAATTATTGCCATTATAGGCTGGTTGCACAGGCCTAATGTACTATTTTCATATCAAACATTCTTCGGTTATTCGTTAGTCGATGGGTCAGGGATGGGATGAATGAAGCCCCCATCTAGCGGCGAGGATATGAACTGTTTCGGCTGCCGAACCCTGTCGCACTTCTCAGGGGCAATGATTAGATGCATGACAGATAATAATAAAAAAAATCGTATGGCCTTGGGTGCCAGGTGCGAGCTTTGTTATTTGACACCCAAAGGTTAGCTTGCATGTCGAATTTCGTTGTTCCTTGAAGCACTATGAAGGTCAAGGAGGTTAGATATCTAAGCTCCTTAAACACCATAGCGCTTTCCAGTAGAGAAATTAGGAACTTTGTGTTGGCGAAAACTCCCGAGATTAATTTTGCCATTATGAACACGGCCTACTGAATTCAAATGGGTTCTTTGACATGCCAACATCGTATGACATGGTGTCGTAATTTTTGCCGCCTTTCAAAAATCACTTACCACGGCCAGGAGCGAACCTGCAAGCTTGGAGTTAGTACACCGACACGTTGACCACTCATCCACCGTGGATGAATGACAGATGAAATGAAATGATAGTGGAGAGTGTTGCTGGAATGAAAGTGTTGACAGGGATAACCGGAGTACCCGGAGAAAAACCTGTCGGCCTCTGCCTTGTCCTGCACAAATCTCAAATGGAGTGACCGGAATTTGAACCACAGACCCAGCGGTGAGAGGCCGACGGGCCGCTGCCGAAGGCACGGAGGCACACAAATCGTTTTAGATTAATTTTAAATTATTCGATTACCCGGAACATCGCTTGTTGCCAGCTCTAGACGTAAGACTCGTGCGTCACACCATTAGTATGCAAATGAGCCGCTGTTCCGCGCATGGCGCTGCTGCAGTAAGGCGAGCGACACGCCAGTGGAACGGAAGATGGCAGGCACTCCTCCCACGATTTCCTCCGCTGAACTAACCGCCTATCCAGATCGTATCGCCGAACAATTAGCTTCCATCTCTCTTTCTCTTTCCCAGACTTTTAAAAAACCCGGCAGACTAACCGGAAGTAGCGGGGGAGGCAGACCGGAAGTGCTGGACACCGTCCAGTCCTTAGCTCGCGCGGCCCGGTTGGTGAGAGCAGGTGATCTTCCACTGCCCGCGGCTGGCATACGCCAAGCAGCCAGCAAAAAGCGCAGCAACGCCCCATCTTAAGTATTCGGTCTCATTGAAGAACAGATATACCGGCTTCGGTGACGCATTCGGTAGCATGCTGAGCCTCTTGCCCAAGATCGCGGGTTCAAACCCAGACAAAGTCCTTCAGTATGCCTTCCTTCGGGGAGGGAAGTAAAGCCGGCGGTCCCATGTCATAGATTTATGGCATGTATATGAATCTTCCACTAATTAAACTTGTGTAAAGCCAAATTGTAGGTTTTATTTCGTTGAAACGCTCAATCAAAGTTACAACATTCACCACTAGGTGTCACTGAAATCTGGTAGCGAAAGTTGGAACTACTTGAAATTAAACGGAACTTGTAGCTCACCCCATGGGTGTCCGCATTGAAGCAGCTACAGCTTCTGGTGAGCCGAACATGTCCTCGGACACTCCAGGCACTAAAAGCCATACGCAAAATAAATACATTGGACCCTATACTTGGGTGTGTACAAAATTTGTTTGATAACCTGTGTCATTGTGAAATCCGTAATTTAGCCTGGAGTTGGGAAGGAGGCGGCCGCGGCCTTCAATTAGGAATAATAGAGGCAAACGTTCCGCCTAATCAATACATTTTATTTGTATTTTTCTTTCTCTATTTATTTATATTCATTCACTTATTATTTCATTGTATCTTTGGGGTAAACATCTTCCATCTTTCCTGATGGTGCACCATAAAAGGTTTATTGATAAGAATGTGTTTTAGTGTTAATATTTTCAACCGCCTGATTTCTTTGACATTTTTGATGTATATCGGCTGATGAAGGGCCCAAAACAATTAGGCCTCGAAATATGTCCCCAATGACCACAAAGTGATCATTTACTGAAATAAAAGGTATTGATTAGTGCAGGACAGGGAGGCATGGAGGGCTGCATCAAACCAGTCAAAAGACTGAAAACTCAAACAACAACAACAACAATAAGAGGGGGAAACCATGGAAAACGCTTCCAAGATGGCATCGGTGCGAATCGAGCCCACCTTTTCTCAGTTTCATCGACCTCCTCGTGGTGTAGCGGCTAGTGTTCTTGGCAGACACCCTGGAGGTCAGGGTTCGATTTCCGACTTGCCAAGAAATTTAATTCTGACCTGAAAGCCTAAACGGGGTACACGCTGCCTCCCAAGGGATGCCCAACATGCAGCCTCCCAAGGAAGGAAGGAAGGAAGGAAGATTGTAATTTTACGTGACCGTGAATCTTGTGATTATTAGCCACGGGACCTCCTTTTTACGTGGAATCCGAACCACAGGACATGGCATTTCACTTCGAAAATCTCACATGCATTGACCGGGAATCGAACCCGGACCGCCTTGGTGAGAGGCATACAGCTAGACCGCTGAGCCACCACGCCCCGACAGCCTCCCTAGCGATGCCCAACACGAAGGCGAAACCAAATTTGTTCGAAATGTTTTAAAGTATACTTTTCAAATGTACTGTATATGCTATTATATTTAGAATATGCGATAAATCTAATAAACCCACAAATTATTCAATTCCCAAAAATTCGGTCCCAACCGATAAGTTACAATAATACTGGAAAAAGGAAGCAACTACAACATCGTTGTTAACACGTCACGTATAATCATCGTTTACTTTTACGTAAGTAGGTCCCCAAAAGTGTGCGTTATAGAATTGTGGCATGTAAAAGAACCTTCCACTAATTACAATTGTGTGAAGCTAAATTTGTAGGTTAGATTTGATTAACGCTCTATTATGTTCCAACGTTGGCAGCTAGGTGTCGTTGACGGTAGCATTCGGTAGCGAAAGTAGGAACTACTTGAAATTGATCGTCCGCGGTTCTTACCTGAATTACAGATAACACACACTAATACAGTCATCACAATTAACACCGGTTATAAGACAGATTCTACACACATCCAAAGTACACGGGGCTACATGACCGCGTTATCGCAGCCCCTAAACTGAGGAACCAACCAACCAAAGCGTGCGTTGAGTGGTCTTGTCCGCGGTCCTGCTCCGAGGCTTGATTCCCCTACCTGGAACACAGCAAATTCCCTCCAAGATCGATGCTCCACAAAGGTTTGTGCCATCAGGTGGCATTGAGTGATTGCCATGGCGTGACAACAACTTGGAGACATTCGAAAAATGGTCATTATAGAAAATTGTAATATTCGTGTAAATAAATTCTAGGCCTAAATGTACTGAAATGGCATATTTTAGGATGTGGTGCTGCCGCAGTTTTGTCATTAGAAGTTGTTTTGGGTTGTTTTAGGGAATCATCGTGTGTTTTCACAGCTTTTTAATGTGTATCCAGTGCCAGTTCCTGTTATCTCGTCGATCTGTGCTCTCATTATGCAGGTTCACTCAAGTGAACCATTCTGTATGTTTTCGTGTCCAAAATTGCAGACATGTTGTTTATCTTGCGTTGATTTGATATTTCGTAGTTCTTTGTATTCAATGAGGAAGAGCACACGGGCCTATACCACCTTCTTTATAATGTCCATGACAACCCGCACGTTTGTGTGAAGTGACAGATTATACAGTTGACAATCAACGATTAAAATGTAGGTTATGTACTGTACCCATGTAAGTAATTTCCATGGAAAACATGCTTCTGCCTCCAGCTAGCTTCAGGTCTCGGCGTGTACCGTTCTCCCACAGAGCAGTTGCATATTTTTGATTTGAGACTAAAAGGTATCAACTCTACAATGATAAGGCACAACTCTACTCTAAAGACTTTAATTCAGTATAAAAATCATGGCTTCAAACATAAAAGAACATAATCCCAACAAATAAAATACACAAGCAAACAAAGTTACTCCCACAATCCACTAATCATTCACATAGCTTAACAAATTAAATCCATATCGTTATTCAATCCTTTACCATTAGATGGACTTTAAACTTCACTCAAGTGCGCTGATGCACATGTAACGTTCACAAAAACTGTACGTTTACACTCATGTCACCTAGTGTGACTTCTTTAAATTCACAAAATTACTTGTTTCTTACAACACATCTTAATTTACATCATGTGTACTGTTTGTGTTATATCTCTCTCTCCCACCAAATGCTTATCATGCATTAGCCAACTCATGGGTTGCACTACAATCTACTTGCAACACCACACTTATGTAAATTTACCCCTCTATTCCCCTCTTTTTATAGTTCCACTGCATGCCATTGTGATTTCAATTCCAACTTATGTTATCGCTGTGTCGGATGGTATTATTAAGCTACCCTTGCAAGCGTAGCCTGTGGCGTCAAGTGCCCAACTTCATAAACTCGTGTCAGTGTCAGTACAAAATACAACTTCCAACCCTTCGTAAGATTGCTAAAATTTTATATCATCAGGGTGATCTATGATTAGCAATGTGTTTTTAAACCACACACATTCATTACACAATATAACAATGCTTCCTTTCATTACAAGCAAGGTCTCAAATCTGTCCTTTCAAAACGCTAGCCTTCACGGTTCGTTTGACAACTCAGCCCCTTGGAGCTGCCTGTATACAATGGAATGGAGTGGGGTGGTTACAGCTGTAAACCGTCCCTCGCCTTCCTGACTCCTGGCTTTCATCTTCCCAAGCAGTATTACGATTCTGAATACAATATTGTGGTCACAATGATCCACGTGATCCCATATGATTTAAACTGAATAGTATGCAATAGGTTTTGGATGAGCTTAAATATTTATTCCTAACCTTAGGATATTAATAACGGCCTCAACAGGTCCGTTTCATTATATGAAGGCACGAGATTCATCAAACACAGGTCTAGTTGGGTAGCCGGTATCTTAATAAATGCTTCGGTTAGTCAACAGCTGCCGGCAATATGATTCGCTTCAGAAGAGCCGAATCATTCAATAACACGTTCTCGGGCGATCAGGTATGGCGCAGAGGTTTTCAATGTTCTCCCCTCACCTACCACGGGATTCGAACCCGGAACATTCCATATCCATCATCGGAGTTAGGGTATCACACTAAATACACTCCGGCATAAATTAATATCTCTGTACGCCCAAGGCTGTACGAGACTTCACACGTCGATTAGATTACCTGGCTTCATAACCCGATGCTCTGATCTCGCCCTTTAATTATTAAGAGAACTCTATCCGTTACTCTACAAGCTTATACACAAGCCACAAATTCAATTCACTGTTAAGCTCTTCCATTTCCGTGCATAATTATATTCCCATTAACACAATATATTCTAATATTAACTCTTTTCTCGTCCCTTAATGTAATCTACTGCTTGGCTAGATAAATATTCCAATTAGCGTAAATATTTCTTGCTTACAACCTTTTATCCTGATGTATTCAATAATACCTCTTATCATTATTATAATTATTATTATTATTATTACTGACATAAATTACCTCAACCCGACACAACGTAACCGTTTCAATAATCGAACATCCGTGTTCGTTACGTTAAGTTTTACATAACTGAATTGCCATTTTATTAATAGTGGTAACGATTAATCCACTCTCTGATGTATAACAACATCTTAACTTTACTGAAATCAAAACAACCATAAACACTTGAGGGTATACCTCTTAATATTGATTCTTACTGGCATATTTTATACTTCTGAAATCACATTACATGCAGTGGCTGTAACTTCTATAACAACATGATTTGTGGGGTACTTACATAGGCTTATCCAGGTGGCTCCAACCACCCATATCTTCCAGTGCCGCCTGCCATTGGCATAATTAGCGAGACATTTCCATACTGCTAATACACATCTTATATGACATTTGATTCATAGACACACGACACTTTTCCATTTCTATGATGAAGCTAATGCTTCCAAAGCACATGACACTTTATAACACTTGTTATATTAATAATTTAAAAGATATTTTACATAAGATCACTGCACAAACACACGTCACAATTTATATTCCTGAATGGTTGAAATTTCCTGGCAAGATATCAGAATTGCAGGTGCGGACTGCCTCTTCTTCGGTCCTACTACCTCCTGATTGAACATCTCGATCATCTGCCTACGGATTCACCAACAGTCTATCGATTAGCCCTTGATAACCTTCCTGATCTGGCATTAATATGCTTACATATCGTCATGAACGCTAATTATTGGTATACTTAAGATATGTATAACCAATCACTATTTTTCACTGCGCTCAACATTGTACATTGTATTTACATAAATTATTACTTTCAACAGTTCTGCCTAGTATATCACACGGTACTTCCTATGTGAACACTACCAATTGCTCGTACTGCCAACTACACACATACGGCACGACTGTCCTTAACAAACAGTATATAACAGTTTTACTGCACTGCTTCCCAAACTGAAGTCCGAGCCTCCCTCCTTGACTCCGGTAATGCGCATTTCGCACAATAAAGTTTGTTGATTACCGTACTCCTTCTTACATCATGACCATGCATGATTATATTATCACTGGTGCATTACACTGCACGGCTAATATACTAATTACCAGTAAAATGTTTAAGTCTTTGTGTGCGCGCCTGGGCGCTCCGCGCTAGATTCTGGTGCAACTTCCAAACACAACTGCCAACCGATAACTGCTGCCAACAACTGAACTCTGCCAAGGGTCTACTCCCTTATATCCGTTTCACACGAAAAAGTAGGTCTCAGATTCCTTCGCAGTGTCATCTTCTGTTCCAGGATGATTCTGGTCTTGGAATAATATTCATATTGTTCCTTTTTCTTCGCTGGTCGCAAAAATGCATGCGTGCTCGAGGATCGATCGACCAATTAATTAATATTAATTGCCTTATCCATGGCGTGGGGACGGCGTCACTTAAAAATCCCTTGCGACCTAGGCAAACCATGCCGCGAACACCAATAGTCCTGTGTGCATGTGCACTCCATTAAATATGCCTTGATTTCACAGTTTGATGGCTCTAAAATTAGCCTCCTGGCTAAAGATTCACCTGTGTGCAACTCTCATGTCATTGCATTGCTCCAATCACGAGCAATCAATGATTTTCCTTGAGATCTTCCCCTTCCAATCTCGTTCTTATTATCAAACGGGGAACAACAGAGTCATTATTCAACCCCCCCCCCCCCCCTCCCGACCTCTTGCAGACGACTTAAGTAGGTCAACGAGATTGATATGGCTCCACGAGTCTCCTCCTACAATTCTGGGGCCATTAGTAAACTGTCAAACTCTCCACTTCTGTGTTCCTAGTCCAGCATAGCCTACTTCATGTAGTCCAATAATGCTATATTCCACTCATTTCCCCTGCATTATTTCAATAAATAATGTCAGTATCAATTGATATCACACCAGTGATTAAATATATAATTTCCTCTAGGGGTTTTTACAACGAAACTCCCTCAACAGATCTCGGGTTCGTTCCCTGGTGGAACCTTCATTCTGAGCTCAACTTATCTCCGAGATCCACGTTCGATACCAGTCAGCATGACCCCCTCGGGTTCAGTACACATCCTTCCTCCTTGTAGTAGATGATGATCCCTACATTTTGAATTATTACCAATTTTATATGATCTTCCTTTGATATATATCCTTTATTAACAAATGTTCCTAGCTATTTTGTAATTATTTGTTTCAATTAAAGTCCTCAACGGCGGTCCAGGCGTAAGAGCAGTAGGCTTACTTTGAACGGCCGGAAAGGCGTAAGAAGGATACAGCAGCTTAAAGATTACCTGATCGTCGTGACTAGGCATGCCATTAGGGATATCTTTTCCCTGTTAAGGATTATGTGTTTGTTGTTGTGACCGAATGACCTCCGGTATAAGAGGTCCCTCCTCTACCAAGTGCCAACGGCCTCTTGGAGGGCGGAGGAGTGAGTAGAGGATTTGGGCACTCTGTTGTCCATGGGATGAGAAATCGTCCCTAAAGGAGGATGAACCAAGATTGGTCAATGGCATCAGAATGTGGAAGGCACCGGGTAACCACCACATTAAAGATCTTTATGATATCCCAGGAATGAATGCATGATGATGTCTTCAAACGTAAAATATTCCGGAATATCCCCCTATTCGGATCTCCGGAGGGGGATGCAGGAGAAGACGAAGTTCAAAATAGGTACATGGAATGTGAGATCTTTGAAGAAATGTGGCAAGCGGGAAAATGTGACGAATGAAATGAAACGACTAGCAATAGATGTGTTGGGACTGAGTGAGGTAAGGTGGCCAGATAACGGAGATTTATGGAGCGGAGAATTCAGAGTTTTATACTCTGGATGCTCAGATGGAGCAGGAGGTGTTGCATTTATTTTGACAAAGCAAATAGGACAGAGAGTGACAGGTATATGGGGATATAATGAAAGAATGCTTCCCATCAAATTAAAGACAGAACCTAGAGATACAGTTCTAATTCAACTCTACATGCCCACCTCTGCGTACACAGATGATGAAGTAGAAGAAGTTTAGGAGCAACTGGAAGAAATGCTGCTGAAGGTCAAGGATGAGGAAAATCTCATTATCATGGGAGATATGAATGCAGTAGTTGGAGAAGGTAGAGAAGATACCACGGTAGGGAACTTTGGTTTGGGATCCAGAAACGAAAGAGGAAATACTCATTGAATTCTGTCGAAGTCACTCACTTGTAATCACAAATACGTTATTTAGTCAACCAAAGAGAAGAAGATACACATGGACAATGCCAGGAAATGGAAATAGATATTAACTAGATTATATACTAGTTAGAGAATGTTTTATTTTGTAGACAGCAGTGAGTGAAATATTTTGATAATGGTTTATTTGATCTGAACTGTATTCGGTTTAGCTCTGCTAAATTTGTGACACAAGACAGTTATTGCAAAACTTTACATACAGTGCATTGTTATTTTTTCAACTGCCATCACGATGGCAGTGTTTCTTCTCTCCAAGGAACTCTCTGAAACCAAAGAATAAATGGACGTTCCCGACCAGGCCACCAGAGGCGCAGTCAAGCGCGCAACAGATTCGCTCGGAAACGGAACGGAACATACCGCTCACCTAATTGGTACAATTATAAAAGAAATTAAATGATCAGTAAAATGAATCAATTTGTGCAAACAAGAGTTCAAATATCAATAGTTTTCTCATCATTTGAAAATGGAAGGAGAGAGAGCTTCCTCACTGGCCTCTGTATTGTTCCCTTGCTAGTTCGCAAACTAACGACCCGACCAATCCATCGGCACCGGGATGAACCTTGTCTACGACTGCTGTCTTCCATACAAGTGGAGGGAGGTTGTCGTCCTTTATTAACACCCCAGCACCAGGCTGAATGTTGGACTGAACTGAAACCCACTTTGGTCTTTGCTGCAACTGTCACAGGTATTCTGCAGACCACCGCCTCCATAGCTGCTGCTGGAATCGTTGAACCATTTGCCATCTGGACAACCGGGTAATCTTGAGATTAGTTAGATCTGGCTCTTTTCCCAACAAGAAAATGTGCTGGAGTCAAAACAGGAGGATCGTTGGAGTCATTGGAGATAGCTAGGATAGGTCTGGAGTTTAGACATGCTTCAACTTGAGTAAGGAGTGTACTGAATTCTTCGAAGTTCAGACAGGCTGTTCCTACTGCACGCTTCAAATGATGTTTCATTGCTTTGATTCCAGCCTCCCACAAACCACCAAAGTGAGGAGCACTGGGTGGTATAAGATGCCATGTGAAACCAGTTGTGCTGGCACACTGCTGAACAGCGTCATTGTGTTGCTGTGATTGAAATAGTTTATGCAACTCTTTCAGCTCGTTCCTTGCACCCACCAAATTCATACCATAGCCAGAGTACAAATTAGCGCAAATTCCTCTTCTCGCGATGAATCTGCGTAGAGCAGCGATAAAGGCGTCTGTCGAAAGACTGCTGACCAACTCTAAATGAATAGCCTTGGTGGCTAAACATATAAACAAAGCCACGCAGCACTTAGTTCTGACCTTGGATCTTGTTGATCCTAGCCGAATGAGAAACGGACCACCATAATCCACTCCCGAATTCAAATATGGACGAGATGGTTCCACACGTGGTGCAGATAATTGTCCCATCAATTGCTGTGATGTTTGTGCCTTTAACTTGAAGCATCTGACACACTTGTGAATGACTTGCCGGACAGTACTTCTTCCCTTAGGAATCCGAAACAGCAATCGGAGTGACGGCAATGTTAATTGAACACCTGCATGATGCAGTCGTACGTGTTCATTCTCAATGATGAGTTGAGTCAATTTATGTTTAACCGTCAGAATCAGTGAGTGTCTTTGATCAAAAGGTAATGAAGAAGCCTGCAATCGACCGCCCACCCTGAGGTATTGTGATTCATCCACAAACGGATGAAGATCCTTGATTTTGCTCTTATGTTGTACAGAGTGGTGGGCTTGCAAGTCATGCAATTCTCGAGTAAATTCTTGTTGCTGAACAAGTCTAATGCAAACACGTAATGAGTGTCGCAATTCCTTGTGAGAGAAGATGCCAGTTTCTCTGCAGTGCTTGGAACGTTTGAGGTTAGCTGCAAATCGAAAACAGAAGGCGATTACGCGTTGAATCATCTGAAGTGAAGAAAATCTTTCCAAAATAGTGTCAATTGTAGTTGGTGTGATCGCTAGCAAGCAGACTGCAATTTGACGCTGTTCTGACAATGCAGTGTCTGTATCCTGGAATGACTGTTGCGGAGGCCTTGCTTCTGTGGACTCTGATATCCACGCTGGATCTTTCCACCAAGAAGATAATTGTTTGGGTATTTGTGGGTGTGTTCCCCTTGACAGGATGTCTGCTGGATTATCCTTTCCTGAAACATGTCCCCAGTCTAGAATACTCGATGCATCATGTATTTCTGCAACGCGATTGGCCACAAATGTCTTCCAACGGATCGAAGGCGAGTTAATCCAAGCCAATACGACCGTGAAATCTGTCCGCAGATGTGTGCTGTGTATGCTATGTTGAATGATAGACTTGATTTTCTTCATTTGGTGTGCCAGAAGTATTGCTGCACATAACTCTAGGCAAGGAATCGACACTTGCTTCAATGGTGCTACCTTCGATCTGGAGGAGATTAATTTCACCGAAACATCATTCGCCATGTTTACACATCGTGGATATACACAAGCACCATATGCTGATCGTGAAGCATCCGAAAATCCATGCAATTGTATGTTCACTGGTGTACCTGTTCCTATTAGTGGACGAGGTACTGAAATGTTACTTAAATCTGACAAATAAGCATACATTGACGCCATTCACCTTGGAGACCAGAAGGTAGAATTTCATCCCAACCAATTTTAACTTGCCACAACCTCTGAAGGAAGATCTTGCAGGACACCACGACAGGACTTACCAAACCCAATGGATCAAAAATGGAGGCTGTCACTGCTAGTATTTTCCGTTTTGTCACTGGCGGCTGCTTATCGATGTTGAACGAAAACATGAATTGGTCTGTAGATGGTTGCCACAGAAGCCCTAATGCTCTAATTACATGATCATTGTCCATGGGAATAGATGAAATGGTTTCTCGCATGACTTCAGGGACTGCTAATACCACCTCATGACAGTTTGAGGCCCATTTCCGCAAATGGAACCCATCTCTCTTCATCAAAAGAAGTAATTCTGATTGTAATTCTAGTGCTTCTTGTATTGTCTGCCCTCCACTCATCAGGTCATCCACATACATGTCTTGTTGAACAACCTTAGAGGCTCTTGGCAGTTGAGCTTCTTCTTCCACCGCTAATTGCTTGATACACCTGGTTGTCAAGAAGGGTGCTGAAGCTGTACCATAAGTCACGGTATCAGTCGATACGATTGAAGTACATCTTGAGGAGACTGTCGCCACAGAATGCTCTGAAAATCAGAGTCCCTTGAATCCACTTGTATCTGGCGGTACATCTTTGCAATATCTGCAGTAAAAGCAATTGGATGTGTGCGGAACCTTGTGAAATTGAATATAGATCTGGTTGTATGGTTGGTCCCACCATTAACATGTCATTCAGTGGTATGTTAGTGCTGGACTTAGCTGAAGCATCGAAAACTACGCGTGTTTTAGTTGTTGAACTTGATTCCTTTACCACTGCAGTGGCATGTAGTATAAATGTCCGTCGTCCTGAATAATTGATGGGTGTCACTGAATGACATGTTAATGGTGGGACCAACCATACAACCAGATCTATATTCAATTATCACAAGGTTCCGCACACATCCAATTGCTTTTACTGCAGATATTGCAAAGATGTAACGCCAGATACAAGTGGATTCAAGGGACACTGACTTTCAGAGAATTCTGTGGCGACAGTCTCCTCAAGATGTACTTCAATCGTATCGACTGATACCGTGACTCACCATGTGTCCAAGCTCTTCATATTCTTTCATGAATTTCTTGTAGTCTTCTCGAAGCGTGGGATTCACTGTTAGTTTTCCTTCAATTTGCTCAAACCTACGTTTGGCACCTTGGTAGGAGTCACCTAGCTTCAGTGTTGAACTTATTATTTTAAATAAATAAGTGTTGAACTGCGGAATGGCAGTCGCACAGTGAAACGGCCGGTATCATCCCGTCTTGTGCATTGTTTAAAATGTGCTTCACACTCCTTTTCTTCAAGAGAGAATGACTCACAGTTCAATTCTTCCAAAAGCCAGAATTTCTGTAATTGAAGTTCTAGATTGTCCTGGCTGGACACGAACATAGTCACGCTTGATGGTCCATTGTTGATCTCGTTAATGTTTCCAGATAATATCCACCCCAGCGAGGTTTCTTTGATCACCGGTAGGCCTGATGCTTTGATTCTTCTTTCTGGCAAAATATCGAAGAATAACCCTGCTCCATATTGGAAATATCTGT
This sequence comes from Meconema thalassinum, assembly GCA_946902985.2. Lineage (NCBI taxonomy): Eukaryota > Metazoa > Arthropoda > Insecta > Orthoptera > Tettigoniidae > Meconema > Meconema thalassinum. The sequence goes on from OX336391.1 coordinate 92,926,917, forward strand.
TCCCGGAGGAAACAGGATGTAAAATTGTCCGATTGAGCTATGTACATTAACAAATTCACAAATAAATTTGATACAGTGGTCCGGCTAGCTCAAAACAGTTGCCAGCGTTTCGCCCCAGTGTACCAATGGGCTCTTCAGTTGGTTATGGTACACCTCACCAAGACGCGTGGCTAGTACATACTGTGAAGGCCGCTGCAAGGCACAAATGTTGCCACGAGCAGCACCAATGTACTACGGAAGTCAAAACTTCCTTTCAAAAATAATGTTAGCTTACCTTGCTAATCCATGTTGGAAATATCTGTAACATCCTGTTTCCTCCGGGAACAGATATTTCCAATATGGATTAGCAAGGTAAGCTAACATTATTTTTGAAAGGAAGTTTTGACTTCCGTAGTACATTGGTGCTGCTCGTGGCAACATTTGTGCCTTGCAGCGGCCTTCACAGTATGTACTAGCCACGCGTCTTGGTGAGGTGTACCATAACCAACTGAAGAGCCCATTGGTACACTGGGGCGAAACGCTGGCAACAGTTTTGAGCTAGCCGGACCATTGTATCAAATTCATTTGTGAATTTGTTAATGTACATAGCTCAATCGGACAATTTTACATCCTGTTTCCTCCGGGAACAGATATTTCCAATATGGATTAGCAAGGTAAGCTAACATTATTTTTGAATGGAAGTTTTGACTTCCGTAGTACATTGGTGCTGCTCGTGGCAACATTTGTGCCTTGCAGCGGCCTTCACAGTATGTACTAGCCACGCGTCTTGGTGAGGTGTACCATAACCAACTGAAGAGCCCATTGGTACACTGGGGCGAAACGCTGGCAACAGTTTTGAGCTAGCCGGACCATTGTATCAAATTTATTTGTGAATTTGTTAATGTACATAGCTCAATCGGACAATTTTACATCCTGTTTCCTCCGGGAACAGATATTTCCAATATGGATTAGCAAGGTAAGCTAACATTATTTTTGAAAGGACGTTTTGACTTCCGTAGTACATTGGTGCTGCTCGTGGCAACATTTGTGCCTTGCAGCGGCCTTCACAGTATGTAGCCTACTAGCCACGCGTCTTGGTGAGGTGTACCATAGCCAACTGAAGAGCCCATTGGTACACTGGGGCGAAACTCTGGCAACTGTTTTGAGCTAGCCGGACCATTGTATCAAATTTCTTTGTGAATTTGTTAATTAACCCTGCTCCAATCAATATATCTATGGAGCCTGGCACATTGAAAGTAGGATCTGCTAGTTCCAAATGGCCTGGAATATTCCATTTCTCAGTGTTAAGATGTCCCGTAGGCAGAACTCCTGTGATCCTTGGTAGAATGAAACATGTGAATTGTGAAGTGAAATTACTGACTCTGGATTGTATATGAACTGACACGCTGTGGGAAGTTTTGGAGATTGAATTGTTAATTCCACTGATTGGAATAACATTGTTCAGGCGTTTCAATCTTAGCCGTTGAACACACGACTCAGATATGAAATTTGATTGTGACCCGGAGTCTAGAAGTGCCCTGCACTGCTGTAAATTACCACTGTGGTCACGTACATAAACAATGGCTGTGGATAATAGTACCTGCCCTTGAATACCCTGCTTGTAAGCACAGTAACTATTGGTGAGCGGTATCTGATTGCTGTTTCTCGAAGTTGCATTGACATCACACTCTAAGCTACCTTCACCACAATTGTTGCTGTCGCGATTAGGTGTTGGGTTGATTTTGTCCTTGTGAAGAAGTGTATTGTGTTTCTACTCACATTGACGACAATGACTAACCCTACATTGTTGGTAGTTGTGACCTGCGGCCATGCAGTTGAAACATAGTTTATATTTACGAACTAATTCTTGCCTCTTGGCAATATCGTCACTCTTAAATAGCTTGCAATTGAACAATGCATGCTCTTGCCCACACCTAGGACAAGATCGAGCCGTGGTAACAAAGGAGTTATACATTTTCTCTGATTTCCCTTTGCCTGAAGCAGATTTTGTGGGATGGGAAAGTTTGTTGGCCTGACTTAACATTGCCTCTAAAGCATGACATCGTTTATCTAAAAATGCAAACAGTTCTTCAGAGGTCGGCAGCTGCTTAGCCGGAGTGTGAAGTTCCCACTCTCACCTGGATGTTCAATCTAATCTATCGACGATTAATTGAACAATAATGGCTTCTTTGAATGCATTTTCAACTATATCCTGAGCTTCTAATGAGTTCAAATTTCCCTTAAATGTGTCTACCAATGTACGCAACTCGCGTGCTGATTCTTTGTGAATTGCATCAGCTTCTAGTAAACCCTTGATGTGTTTGCTTACTATTAGCCTCTTATTGTAATATCGTGCAATTAATGCTGCCCATGCTGCTTGATAATTTTCAGAAGATGTTGGAAATTTTTGTACAATTTGGAGTGCCTCTCCCTTAAGTGATGAATTTAGATAGTAACATTTTTGAATGTTGGTTATATCTTCATTGTTGTGGATCATAGCCACAAATGTATCGTGATATTGTACCCACACTGTGTACTCACCGTCAAAATTAGGGATGTTTTTTGGACGTAATTACATACATGATTTTAATTTACCTGCTTGTGAATCTGCAGAATGCAAAGATATACCATCATCAAATGGCTCTACCCATGCTTTAATTCTGGCAACAATATCCCAGTACGTGGATTCGAAACTATCTCAGTAGTCTATGTGCTCCTCAGTTTTCAGGCGCGGATTCAAGGGGGGGGGGGTCACGGGGGTCATGACCCCCCCCCAAACGGAGACCAATTTTTTTTGCAAACTCAAAAAACGAAAACACAATTACCAGACAAATAAAACTTAACGAATTTTAACTGAAAAACAGGTTTTTTTTTCATTTTATTCAATACTGAATTATCTTTATTGGAATTATTATGTTCTGTTACAACTGTACATATTTACAACTTCAAACCTCTTGTATAAAAACTATTAGTTATAGAACAAAATCAACTCGTTTATTTTGTTTAGCAAACCTTGTGATTACCGAATCGATGTTTATAGTGATGTCACGATGAATGTGCAGCAATGCACGGATAGGAAACTTGGGCTTTTTTCGCACCAAATATTTTTGCCGACCTCCAAACCGCAAGCTTGGTTGGCAATATAAGCTGTGCCTTTCTCCCTATGTCGGTACCAACTCGACTTGCCGAAACTGTAACGTACCTTGATCCTTTTCTCGAAGCTCGATGTAAAAGTCGCAAAACACGCCGTTGCAATTTGTACGAATAATTTTGGTGCGCTAAACGCATCAAATTTCTATCCATGTAGCTTGCAAAAAAATTGGTCTGGTTTTGTACGTTTGGTTATTTTGTGATTGCGTTTTTAGTGATACCATTTTTCTTAACAATTTCGATTCTCTGAGCCCCCCCCCCCGCCCGACCCCCCCCCCCCCGCAAGGCCAAACTCTAGATCGATTCTCTGACCCCCCCCCAAAACCAAACTCTAGATCCGCGCCTGTCAGTTTTGTCATCGTACACTTCCAAGTCTGACTGAATGACTTTGAAGTCGTAGAAAATTTCCTCCATGGTTTTTAACCTGCCTTTTATTAGCTCTATACTCTGAGAGCTATCAAACTGCTCGACATATGACTGAATGCGCGTCAGCCTACCCTTCAAAATGTCTCGCTTCTTTATTAATACGTTTATATCGGTAGTTTCCATAATTTGACTGTATATGGGTAAATGAATAGAAAGGATTGCTAGACTTAACACATACCTTGACTTGGACTTGAACTTTATTTCACTGCTTAATGCACTATGTTACTGTAGTATCCACGTCGCGGTCAATAATCGCGTGCGGAGGACCAATGTTTTATTTTGTAGACGGCAGTGAAATATTTTGATAATGGTTTATTTGATCTGAACTGTATTCGGTTTAGCTCTGCTACATTTGTGACACAAGACAGTTATTGCAAAACTTTACATACAGTACATTGTTATTTTTTCCACTGCCATCACGATGGCAGTGTTTCTTCTCTCCAAGGAACTCTCTGAAACCAAAGAATAAATGGACGTTCCCGACCAGGCCACCAGAGGCGCTCGTAAACGGAACGGATCAGAGAAAGATATCGAAATCAAGTAAAACTAAGCAAAAGCTACCCTGGAGCTGATGTCGACTCTGATCCTCTGATCACAACCTTGTGCTGATGACGAGTCAACTAAAACTCAAAAAGAAAAAAGATAGAAAGACCCACACCAAAATGGAACTTGAGTAAAGCAATGAAAAACACCGAAGTAATTAAAAAGTTCAAGGAAGTAACTGATGACAAGATTGATCCTGAGGGACTGAGCGAACATAATATCCAAGAAAAGTGGGAAGAAATCAAGGGGCAGATAGTTGATGCAGCAGAAAAGTGTTTTGGAAGAGAAGAAAGAAGAATCTACAAGCCTTGGATTACACCACACATTTTGGAATTAATGACCGAGCGCCAAATGGCCAAAAGGAGAGGTCACCATGACGACTACAAGAAGATAAGAAATAAAATTAACCGAGAAACCAAAAAGGCTAGAGAACAATGGATTGAAGCGAAATGCAAAGATATAGATGAAAACATGGCTAAAGGAAATACCGAACAAGCTTTCTCGGAAGTTCGTAGACAATTCCAAAGGAAAACAAAGCCCTTGAATTCAATAAAAGACAACAATGGAGATGTGATAATAGAAGAGGATAAGATAGCTACAAGATGGAAAGAATATGTAGAAGATTTATATGAAGGTCAACTAGATGACGATGTAATAGAGAAAGACACTGGTATTGAACAAGATGGTCTTGGACCCAATATACTTACTACAAGCTCTTTGAAAGATTTAAACCTAAGGAAAGCAACCGGAATAGACTCAATCCCAGGCGAAATCCTACAAACACTGGGTGATAAGGCAAAAACTCCTCTGTATCAACTTGTAAATGACATGTATACTACAGGAGAAATACCAGGAGATTTTGAGAAAACTGTACTGATACCTATTGCAAAAAGTAACCATGCACAGAAATGTCAAGATTACAGAACTATAAGCCTGTATAAGACCTATATGACTTTAGTGGATAACCTACTTTCGGCAATATGGGTAGAAAGTACGAAATTTTGAGCTCTAACTATGAACACCAAATTAATGTCATGATAATTGAATTTGTTCTTGCACATTCTTGCACATTATTGAGTGTGCTTACGGCTCGCGGTGTAAACAGTGTGTGGACTAATTACACATGTTTTGTAAATGAGTGAAATTACTAACCTAAATGCCTCGCACCGTGCTCTGTAATTTATTCGCGAGGCGACGCCCGCCCATGTAAATGAAAGTGGTAGAAATGGCTTTCTTTGCTCTGCTTGTTGACTCCATGCGACATGGGATGCTGCGACGTGTGACAGACTTTCCCACATCTTACGACAGATTAAGGTCGCCATCATGTAGATGATGTCGCAGTGAAATTAAGGTAAAAGTGTGAAACACTTGCAGGGCTGCGCCACCCGGCTGGAACCCGGGTTAAACAATGGAGAGTAGAGCGAGATCAGTCCGCGAAACGGGGACCTGCCCCACTTAATCTGTTCCGTCCAGCAAGGTCGTGTGTTCTTCAAGTTATGTATTTTTTTATATGAATGAAAATCCACATCCTGCTTCCAGTCTCCGACCGGGTCAGGAATGGAATGAATGAAGCCCCTATCTAGCGGCGAGGATATGAACTGTGCCGGCTGCCGAGGCCTGACGCACTCCTCTGGGGCAATGATTAAATGAATGACGGATGAAATGAAATGATAGTGGAGAGTGTTGCTGGAATGAAATGTTGACAGGGAAAACCGGAGTACCCGGAGAAAAACGTGTCTGCCTCCGTTTTGTCCAGCACAGATCTCACATGGAGTGACCGGGATTTGAACCACGGACCCAGCGGTAAGAGGCCGACGTGCTGCCGCCTAAGCCACGGAGGCTTCTATTTATTTATATACTTTTATTTTATTTATTTAGTCAATTTACCCTCTAGGTTGGTGGTTCCCACGGACTCAGCGAGGGAACTCACCACTACCGCCTCTATGGGTAGTGTCCTGGAGCTTGGAACATCTGGTCGGGATGGATACAACTGGGGAGGGGTGATCAGCAGTTCGCCCAGGCGGCCTCACCTGCAAAGCGAACAGGGGCCTCATGAGGGATGGGAAGGGATGGAAGATTGAGATGGATAGGCTAGGAAGAGGGAAGGAGGCGGCCGTGGCCTTACAGTAGGTACCATCCCGGCATTTGCCCGAAGGCGAAGTGGGAAACCACGGAAAACCACTTCGACGATCTCTGAGGTGAGAATCGAACCCCCTCTACTCATTTGGACCACACGAGGCTGAGTAGACCCCGTTCAAGTCCTCATACCACTTTTCAAATTTCGTGGCAGAGCCGGGAATCGAACCCAGGACCTCCGGGGGCGGCAGCTAACCATGCTGACCGCTACGCTACGGAGGCGACATACCGTACCTATTTACTTATTTACTTGGCTGGCTGCGTGGCGCAGCGGTAACGTTCTCGCCTGCTGTTTCCAAAGTTGCAGGATTGAATCCTGGCGCAGTTAACATTTGAGAGTGTCACGGGACCTTCCCCAAGAAATAAAATAAGGTTTGAAAATGATATATTGTTGTAATAAAAGAAATATTTCCGGTGCAGCAGTGACAGTTAAATTTGAAATCAACTTCTAATGACTCCCAGAATCATAAATAATATAATTTCAATAATCTGCCTTGTGAAAGTTATGAAAAGGGAGGAGTACCTATATAACCCCTGGCACTTCAGCCTAGGCCTACCAAGCGACCGCTGCCCAGCCATTTGGCCTGCAGATATTGGGGTGACGCGTGATCAGCGCATCGAGTCTCCTCGGCTGTTAATCTTGGTTTTCGTGATCGGGGCGCTGCCTCACTGTCAGAGAGCTACTCAGTTGTCCTCACGAGGCTGAGTGCACCCCGTTCCAGCCCTCACGTCAGCTTCTAAAATCCGTGACGGAGCCAGGAATCGAACCCGGGGCTTCCGGGTGAGAGGCAGGTGCACTATCCCAACACCATGGGGCCGGCGAGGGGTACCTACTCTCAACAATTAGCGAATCTTCCCCTCCTTTTTAAATATATAGATATGGGAACGGAATCACGGAGAATTCGTTACTTTACTGGAATGATAAAAGTGAAATATATTTCGACAATGTAATACGAGCTGTAAGAAAGAATAAAACGGAAATAAAAAACATATCCGAGGTGGGATTCTCACCCTCCCGATGATGCATAATAAAAATTATCGTATCGTAACGATAGCCCCTCGGCCATACACACAATCATGTGTCGGTGCAATATTAAGCTACCTAACCAGCATAGACACTCAACTGCCAGTTTAAGTCCTTCAATACTTTGCTTATTTCATAATTCTATTTCAATGTATATTGTGGAAACATCACAAACAATATTGGAGACCCTTTTTAATTCTCATAAACAAAGATATCAGTTAGGTGCCTTCTGGGCAAAATTCCGGCACCCCGGTGTCCCTAAATGTCGCAGTTTTTAAAAGGGATATAAAACCAAAAACATTAGTCCCTGAAGTTTAATAAAGAACTTACACAATACAGTATATAATTTAAAAAAGTAGTTCCATGAAGAACTAAAACCTATTTTCATAAATCCTACTTATGTTAATTGCCTCTATCAACATACAAAATTTCAGTTCGGTTGCTGTCATAGATTCGAAAATATTGAGAACCGTCTAAATATTTCAGATGGTCGCCATGTTGGATTTTTATCTAGGCCATAGAGTTATGTACTATTAGATGAGGATTATTGTGTACGTTCATTATTCAAACGTTGATTTCGATCGCATGATTAGAACACTAGAAATGAAAACTTAATTTTAAAATTTCACGCAGCCACCATCTTGTGGTTATGTAAACAATTGAACTAAATTAGATGTCAGTACATTGCAATTCAATTTGTATAGTCATTTGCGGTACCAAATTGCCCGGCGTTTGGATGGTGGAAACGGGAGAAAAGTCTATTTTAATGTTTCAGCTTGTCCACCATGTTCGTTTTGTAGTTAACAGGTTTCTGAAAGTCTCATAGGTGAACTTCCAGTAATCCTCTTTATCATCGTACAAAATGTTAGGGAGATATAGAATGTCGGTGAAATATTTTTCACAGCCGCCATGTTGGATTGGTGAAACGTAATAAGATTAGAAGGGCACGGTCGGGGTCGGCCATAATTGTGCTTTGACCTGACCGAGTTTCGTTAAACTCGCTCCAGCCATTTAGAAGTAATTTGGGGAGGGACACACACACAAACACACGGACGTACACACCTACACACACACATGCATACACACACACGGACAAAAGGTGATCTCATAAGCTTATTTTTTCATAAATGAAAATAGGCTAAAAAAACAGGTTGTAAAGGTGGTTTTATGAGTTTGACACAGAGTCGCAGAACTTTTGGTAACGTAGCCTGAGCTCCCAGAAACAGGTATCTCCTTAATACCATGTCAAGTGTTGTTGGTTTTTTAAAGAAATTCTTCTCACTTGGGCTGAGGAGTTGAGAGAATGGTAGAGTTAGTTATTTGAGCACAAGATTGCCAAGTAATCAAAATCCAGCAATTCTTCCAGGGTTTCGTGGAGTTTCGCTTAGATGCTCCAAGTCAGGGTCCATCACTGGTTATTTTGCTACCACACAGGCAGTAACACAACATGTCCAAACCTCATTGGTCCTGAATAATAACAAATTAATAAAATGGTATGGATTCCGTCTCGAGGAAAGAATTCATGATGAAAGTAAAACAAAAATATTGGAATGCAGCCGAAATAAATTAGAAATACCTATGGACGTCAAATTGTTAAGTGAAAAGTTCAAAAAGTAGGAGACTTCTGTTACTTAGGAAGTAAAATAACCAGTGATGGACGAAGCAAAGAGGATATAGAAAGTAGGTTGGCTCAGGCAAGGAAAGCATTTCTACAGAAAAGGAATCTGTTGACATAGAATATAGATTTAGGTATTAGGAAGTCATTTTTAAAAGCCTTTGTCTGGAGCGTGGCGCTCTATGGAAATGAAGCTTGGACTATTGGTGCAGCAGAAAAGAGGAGAATTGAAGCTTTTGAAATGTGGTGTTAGAGGAGAATGATGAAGATCAGCTGTGTAGATAGTGTTACAAATGAAGAGGAATTAAGACCAGTGGGAGAGGAGAGATGTTACTGGCGACTGCTAATGAAGAAAAGAGTTAGGTTGGTAGGACACGTATTAAGACACCCAGGAATAGCAAGCTTAGTTATGAAAGGAAGGGTCGAGGACATGAACTGTAGGGGTAGACCAAGATTAGAATATGTTAAACAGATTGCCTCGGATGTAGGGTGTGGTAGCTATATAGAGATGAAACGATTAGCTCAGGACAGGGAGGTATGGAATGCTGCATCAAACCAGTCAAGAGACTGAAGACTCAAACAACAACACAGATTACAAATTTAGTGGCGTTTTATTTGCAAGTGGATGATTGTTGACAGCACTGTGATTACGGGGTCGTTAGCAATCCAGAAATATCGTAAGTATCGGAGAGGACAGGCTCGATCTCAGCAAGCTATTGCCCTACGCACGCATTGCGTTTGTCGTATGCACAAATCAAGGGCCGAACACTCAGCAGCTGGGTGAAGTCACTCTCAACATTCGCGTTCAGGTTCGTTTGATCTTCCTCTGTTTGTGTACCAATAGTTCCAATAGTTGTGTATTTCAGTAACAAGACACAGTATGTTGACATTTTAAAGTTGTCCTCCTCGATGTTCTTTTTTTTTTCTTTCTTTTTTCTTTCATTGAAAAAATCATATTATTTCATAACCCAATTCAGCAATAGCCTATTTAAAACCCATTTTCACTCAGGCTAATCGGAAGTCCGGCCCAAAACACTCATGCTTATGTTTCCTAAAATTAATGTAATCACGGAAATAATCACATATAAAATTGATAAAATTTGCACTAGTACACTACATATATTCCTCAGTATGCCTTCCTTCGGAGGGGAAGTTAAGCCGGCGGGCCCAAGTCAGAGATTCATGGCATGTAAAAGAACCTTCCACTAACTAAACTTGTGTGAAACAATATTTGTTGTTTAGGTTTGATTAATGGTCTTAAGTTCCAACGTTCGTCACTAGGCGCTGGTTGCAATGGTATCTAGTAGCCAAGTCTTCAAGCTAGGTGTCGTGGACAGTAGCTTTTGGTAGCGAAAGTAAGAACTACTTGAAATTATCGTCTGCAGTCCTTACTTGAATTAAACAGATAACACACACTAATACCGTCATCACAATTAACACCGGTTATCAGACAGATTCTACACATACCCAAAGTACACGCGGCTGCATGACCGCGTTGTCGCAGCCCCTAAACTGAGGAACAGCGGCTTCGCTGACGTTGTCGATAGCATGCTGAGCTTCTATGTCCAAGATCGCGGGTTCAAATCCGGCCGATGTCGGATTTTAAGAGCGTTAAAAATCCCTCAGTATGCCTTCCTTCGGAGGGGAAGTAGAGCCGGCGGTCCCATGTAATAGATTTATGGCATGTTAAAAAACCTTCCACTAATTACACCTGTGTGAATCTAAATTGTATAGGTTAAGAATGCAAACAACGCTCTTAGGTTCCTACGTTCCTTGCCAAGAGCCGACTGTGGTGGCGTTTGGCAGCTAAGTTCTGAATTAGTAGTCGATGACGGTGGTGTTTGGCGGCAAAAGTAGGAACTATTTGAAAAATTAAAATGTCTGCAGTCCTTACTTGAATTTTAAAAACACTAATACAGTCATCACAATTAACACCGGTAATCAGACAGATTCTACACACACCCAAAGTACACGAGGCTACATGACCGCGTTGTCGCAGCCCCTAAACTTAAGAACCAACCAACCAACACTACATACATTTTTAAGAGAAAAAAAATCCTTAAATGTTTAATGGTAGACTATAGTTTACCTGAAAACATTTTGGCTCTTGGAAAAAAAAATTGAATTGTTTTCTTTCATTTGATCGAAAAGTAAACTGTTCGACATTGTTATCCCTGACAAGTTATTCTGAAAACAAGAACATTTAATTCTCTATTTAATGAATCAGGGGCTCGATAATTAATTATATTGGAATTGGAGGGGCGGGGAGAGGATATGTTATCCGCAGCTGTCCAGGTGCACTATCTCACTTTCCATGAAATATGAATCACCGTGCGCTATAGAGTCACTGTCATCCAAGGCTTCGGAATTATTTAGCCTGGAACTTGTCTCAGCTATTCTAGAAGATTAGGACTAACTGGCGTCAGAGACACTTGATAACAAAACGAAATAATAAATTCCACTACATTTCAAAACACCAAAGAAAACGTTTAATATAATATGTCGTTTGAGTTTCCAGTCTTTGACTGGTTTGATGCAGCCCTCCATGCCTCCCGGTCCGAGCTAATCGTTTCATCTTTACATAGCTACCACACCCTACATCAAAGGCAATCTCTTTAACATATTCTAACTTTGGTCTACACCTACAGTTCTTGTCCTCAACCTTTCCTTCCATATAGTTATGGCTTGCTATAGCATGCTATTCCTGGGTGTTTTAGTAAATGGCCTACCAGCCTATCACTTCTCTTCATTAGCAGTCGCCAGAAACATCTCACCTCTCCCACTCGGCTTAATACCTCTTAATTTGTAACCTTATCTACCCGTCTGATCTTCATCATTCTCCTGTAACACCACATTTTAAACACTTCAATTCTCCTCTTTTCTGCTGTACCAAGAGTCCAAGTTTCACTTGCATAAAGTGCCACGCTCCAGACAAAGACTTTCAAAAGTGACTTGCTAATACCTAAATCTATATTCGATGTCAACAGATTCCTTTTCTGTAGAGATACTTTCCTTGCCTGAGCTAACCTAATTTTTATATCCTCTTTGCTTCGTCCATCCCTGGTTATTTTGCTTCCTAAGTAACAGAAGTCTCCTACTTCCTTTAGTTTTTCACCTGCCAATTTGATGTCCATAGAGGTTTCTGATTTATTTCGGATGCATTCCAATATTTTTGTTTTACATTTATTAATTTTCATCATGAATTCTTTCCTCAAGACGGAGTCCATACCATTCAAAAACTCATTCAAATCCTCTGGCGTGTCGGCCAAGATGATGATGTCATCAGCAAATCTCAGAGTTGAAATTATTTCTCCTTGAATCTTCACTCCCACTTTAAATGTTTCTCCAATTTCCTTCATTGCTTGTACAGTGTAAAGATTGAAAAGTATGGGTGATAAGTCGCAGCCTTGCCTTAAACCTTTCTGAATGCCAGCCTCTCTCTCATGTCCAAAATATAATACACAATAAACTAAACAATATAACGAAGTAAAACATTTCCAGAAGACAATGCTCGCACTTCAACTCGCCATGCGGTAAACGTACACGATGTGCGTAGCCTATATCTTATGTTTCCCATCAGTTTGGTGTGTCTATCTGCCGAGTAAATTGCGAACCAAGTTCTAGAGCTGATATTGCAACATATTCCTGACATCTCCGAGTCCACTGTGTAACTATTACGGAATGTAATGATCTTCAGTCGGTCAACATGATCGTACCCAATTGTAATGGGAGGTTCCCTAATCAAGAACAAAATTTTCATGAGATTAATAAAAAATCTCAGTCAGTCTGAAAGACTAGACATTGTATTATTTCAAATGACGCATGCTGCAAATGCTACACATGTTAGAAAGGCTCAGGAGGGCTTCCCCAGGACTCTTTCAACAGACTGCATTACCAATTAACTTAGGCTTCCCGCGCGGGCACCTCTTTAAGGGTCACGGGACGAAATGTGTTTCTTTTACTTGTAATAGAGATGTGTTTGGTTGAATAAAGCGTAAATTGTGTTTTTTTGATAGCGGTTTTGTGACCCATCATCCCAGGCAAGCCGGCGGAAACCTTTGCCTCCCTGTCAGAAGGATCATTTGGCCGTACATTTGAATTAGTGTAAGGATGTAGTATGAGTGTCCAGATTTAGACAATAGCCTATTCCATGAAGGGGTCATGACTATGCCATATATGTTTGTTTAATGAATAGTGTATCTGAAATAAGGGAAGAATACTGATTTACAGATTTGTGGAGTGAGTTTCTGATTTTTAAAAGGTCGCTCGACGCCATGCCTCTTTCAACAGACTCCAATAATCATTAGCGTCTGGTTCTCGCTCCCCGCGTGAGCATGACGTCACGTTCCCGCGCAGCTGCATGACGTCACTTCCCGCGCGGCTGCATGACGTCACGTCCGTCACCGTGTCCGTGTCCGTAATGCATAACGATGGACCCCAACCATAACGACGAAGTCGACAAGATCATTTTGAAATGATAAAAATACATTAAATTAAATTGTATTTAATATTGAGATCAGCGGGCTTACAGATTTCGTTGGTAAAAACAGAGATGATGACAAGTGATCAGAAATACACTTAGAAAATGATAAAAACAAATTATGGGAGCATCAGGGTCACTGACCGATTTAAATATCTTGGAGAAATAATTAGTAGCAATGGGACGGATAAATTGGCAATTGAGAACAAAAAAGGGAAATTGGAAAGATTAAATTTTTGTACAAAAAATATATACAATAAAAAGAACCTGTCTATCAATGCAAAATTACGACATTTGAATACAGCTGTTAGACCAGTCTTCTTGTATGGCATGGAAACTAAAAATATAACCGGAATGGAGAATTTGCTCAAGATAGAAAGAAGAATTTTAAGAAGGATTTATGGTCCTAGGAAAACACAGGAAGGTCATAGACTGAGATCCAATGCAGAAATTTATAGTAAAATCGACAACCTTGAAGTGATGATCAGAAAACGGCGACTTCAGTTCTACGGACATATGGTCCGCATGGATTGCTCAAGGTTAAACAAACACATTTTTTTATAAAATCTGGAACTATAAAGGGCAAGGAGGCTATGTAAAACAAATGAAAGAAGAACTTAAAAATTTCAAATTTACTGAAGAAGATTGTCTAAATCGAATTGAGTACAGAAAGAAAATTTTTGGCCTCAAAATTCTTGTCGGGGAGAAGAAGAATCTCAACAGAGGAGAATGGACTGCTGAAAGAAGAGCTGCGCAGTCGACCAGGGTGAAAGACTTCTGGAAGAGAAAGAAGGAAACTAGACCTATAAAGAAGTGATATTTGCGTGGTTCTTGTTGGCCTGTCCGCGGTATATATATATATTGAGATCAGAATTTGACAGTCCATTGGAAGAATTAAGCAGGAACAAAGCACTAGACATAGATGATATACCGATTGAGTTTTCACGCTGCATAGGGGAAGATGGTCTGATCAGGTTATTTCACTTGGTGTGTAGGATTTATGAGACAGGTGAGGTGCCCTCTGATTTCAAGAAGAATGTTATCATCCGTATGCCGAAGATAGTAGGAGCTGACAGACGTGATGATTACCGTCCAATCAGCTTGATTACTCATGCTTCAAAGATCCTGTCTAGAATAATTTACAAGAGGATGGAAAGCCAGAGAGAAACGGAGTCGGGTGAAGACCAGTTTGGTTTCAGGAGAAATGTAGGAACAAAGGAAGCTGTACTAAGTCTTAGGCTGATTTTGGAAGGTAGAATAAGGAAAGATAAGAGAACGTTCATGACATTTATAGGCTTAGAAAAGGCTTATGATAACGTTGATTGGACTAAATTGTTTGACATTTTGAAAACGATTGGAATAAAGTACAGGGATAGAAGTGTGATCTACAATCCATCCAGATACCAGACAGCAGTCATTCGAGCTGAAGGATATGAGAGAGAAGCTGGTATTCAGAAACGTGTAAGGCAAGGCTGCAACTTATCTTCCATACATTGAACAAGCAATGAAGGAAATTGGAGAAAAGTTTAAAGTGGGAGTGAAGATTCAAGGAGAAATAATTGCAACTCTGAGATTTGCTGATAACATCGTCATTTTGCCGACACGCCAGAGGATTTGAATGAGTTCATGAAGAAAATTAATGAATGTAAAAAAAATATTGGAATGCAGCCGAAATAAATCAGAAAACTCTAAGGACATCAAATTGGCAGGTGAAAAGCTAAAGGCAGTAGGAGACTTCTGTTACTAAGGAAGCAAAATAACCAGTGATGGACGAAGCAAAGAGGATATTAAAAGTAGGTTGGCTCAGGCAAGGAGAGCATTTCTACAAAAAAGGAATCTGTTGACATCGAATATATATTTAGGTATTAGGAAGTCATTTTTGAAAGCCTTTGTGTGGAGCGTGGCGCTCCATGGAAGTGAAAGTTGGACTGATGGCGCAGCAGAAAAGAGGAGAATTGAAGCATTTGAAATGTGGTGTTACAGGAGAATGATGAAGATCAGATGGGTAGATAGGGTTACAAACGAAGAGGTATTAAGACGAGTGGGAGAGGAGAGATGTTTCTGGCAACTGCTAATGAAGAGAAGAGATAGGTTGGTAGGACACATACTAAGACACCCAAGAATAGCAAGCATAGTTATGGAATGAAGGGTCGAGGACAAGAACTGTAGGGGTAGACCAAGGTTAGAATATGTTAAACAGATTGCCTCGGATGTAGGGTGTGGTAGTTATGTGGAAATGAAACGATTAACTCAGGACAGGGAGGCATGGAGATCTGCATCAAACCAGTCAAAAGACTGAAGCAACAACAATTACATTAATATATAAATTAATCTCATGTAAATTATTTTCAAGATTAGATAGTGTGCCACTCAGAAGCCCGACACTGTGCGTAAATGCATTTCTTCCCCCCTCCCCCAAAAAATCGTTAAAAATATGTACAGTCTACAAAATTCAGCAAGACTGTACACATTTTATGAATTTCCTTACACTTCCTACTCATTTGTTTAACCTGTAAATTTACAATTATTGAATATATTGTTACAATATGATAAAGACAGGTGGAAATAGGATAGCAAACTCATACAGAGCAGAAAGAAATATCACACATGCAGGGCCGGATTGAAGAGTATGCCGCCTACAGGCTTAAGTCAATTTGCCGCCCCCTCTATTGTATGTTCATATTTGCTTAATACATTTCTTTTATACAACAAAAGGATAGAGTTCATTGGCGTCTTCATCTTTTTTAAACATAAAGTTCATTTAGTTTAGTTAAAACTACAATTTTAATAATTTACATAATAAATTATATAATGAAATTAGTTATCTACTTGTCTTTTTTACTTACTTCTTTTAAGATTCGTTAAATAATTAAATGGGTTTCGAACTTAATTAATTTGTTCTGGAGATCAGTGATCACTTTTTTACACAATTTTTATATTTTAATGCTAACGACTATCTTTTGCGTAATTGAAGAACTGTGTTCAATTTGAATTAACTTGTCCTACATGGTGAAATGAAATTACAAAAAATGTAGTTAATTACTGCTTTATTTGTTGAAAAATATACAAACCACTCTAAAATAACTCACCCTACGCAATCTTGATGTTCAAATTTATATAGCTTTCTTACGAGATTTCTTAATTGCAAACTCGTTAATAATGTCCTCATATGAAAGTGTTTTTGTTGTATTTGTGAATTTTTTTTGTTCTAGTTTTAGAAAGTAGGCTATGTAGAAGGAGTAAAAATATTTTTAAGTAACATGTATTCTTAAATTCGTACGGAAGATATTATTAACGTCTGAAATACTTCATATTAACTTTTGAATGAATTGCCAAACTGCCGCTCCAGAAAATTTGCCACTCTACGCTGCAGCCTACTTAGCCTATTTAGAAGTACGGCCCTCCGGAGGAGTGCGTCAGGCCTCGGCAGCCGGCACAGTTCATATCCTCGCCGCTAGATGGGGGCTTCATTCATTCCATTCCTGACCCGGTCGGAGACTGGAAGCAGGCTGTGGATTTTTATTTTTCAGAAGTACGGCCCTGCACACATGCCACTAAAAGGTGCAACCTTGTGTGCATATCATTGATTACTATTGCTTAAAATTGAATAATGGCTTAGTCGAATAACACGTTCTATGTAAATGCTTTATGTATTAAACATAATGAATAAGGAGGGAAATTGAATTTGCACGTGCATAAACTTGTAGGCGGAACTAATTATATCTTCACTATAACCTCGCTTCCCTCTGCATGTTGAAGAACATTTTACATGTAATGTGGAAAGGCGGGATTGGGCCAATGGTTTCTAAGTGGTATACAGATGAATGCAGAGGAGTGGGGGTGCACATGTTTATACTCCCAAGTGTTGCGCTCGTAAAATATAGCTTTATGGGTTGATTAGTGGGCAGGAGTCGTGCACATGCGCCAAACACTCAGATTGTGTTCCATATTGTTCCATCATGCCGCGCTCAGGTTACAATGGGCTGATAACGAAACCATATAATCAAGTGGAGCAGTTGACGGATGTTGTGCCCTACAGTTCCGTCTCAAGTCGTTTGTCCAGTATTGCTATTGTGAATTGTTATCCCACCCATATGCTGGTCCAATCAGTCCTATGCGGTATTTGTTATTACTTTACTTTTATGGTTGTGGCCACTAGGGACTGCGAGATCTCACCACGTCTTCATCCTTCCGGAATGGGATTTCTTCCATTCATCCGAGTGAACATATCTCTTGCTGGGTTTTACTTACTCTTGATGAACCTGGCGGAGTTTTTGTTTCAATGGGGTTCTGAGCAAGATATCTGATTCAGAAATGTCAAACCTTAACAAGTCCTTATCCACTTCCACCAGCCAAAGAGGCATCACCTTTAAACCTCGGAAGTAACATAATAGACGGTTGGAGAATCTACTGACTGGCATTCTGAGGAGGTGGGCATAGAATGTTATTCTCCGTTTCTGGATTATACTTGAGATCTTTTCAGCGTGGGAGTATATTTCGGAATTACTCCATAGCTTGTAACTCCATCTTTGGACTTAGAATCAAGAATTTTATCATTTTAAATGATCTTGTCGACCTCGTCGTTACGCTGGGGTCTGGTGTTACGTTACGGTGACGGGACGAAATGTACTCAGATGCACTGAGGCGTGTGACGTCATAGTACCGCTTGGTGCGTGTGTTCCTCGACAATCTCTACTTCGTTAGTATAAGACAAAAATCCCCGAATCTTGGACGTCACGGGTAATCTCGAAAACCACTGGATGGATTTTTATGCGGTTTTCACCATTCTGTAAAGGATATCTCGAGGAAAGATTCTCTAGAAAATAATTTATGTATGATCTAAGGAAGCCAAGCAGTAACGATTTCAGTGAAAAAGTCAAAAACAAGCTTGGCGTCCTTGCGCTTCTTAAGTTTACGCTGGGCAAACCGTTAAAAATATCAATATACTATGAGCGTAAGAATTGGTCAGCTTGAAAAGTTCTACAAAAAAAGCCCGCGAGAGCATATCTCTATCTTCAATACATCGCCCACTATAAGTGTTTTTAGACTGGATAGGGCACGTCCCCGCGCGCTCTGGTGAGTGGCGGCATCCCGCGCGCTTGACCTTGCTTTGCCCTTGGTTTGCACTTGCCGTTCGCGAGTAATTTGAAACAAGATAAGCAAGATAAGTATTATGCAGATAATTTTCCAACATGTGAAGAGTCTTTGGCTTCGAGCGAAGCGAGAAACCTCCAGCCTTTCTAGCATTTTTCAGCATTTGTAGCATTTAAAATGTCTTTCAGACTGACTGTCACTTTTTCCTAATGATCTTTCTTTCCTTAACTTCAAGTCTCTCGATCGGGCCAGCTGCGCGGTTTGTTAGGCATTCCGCTGTATACAGTGCTTCCGGTCTAATCACAGTTTGATAGTGTCTTAACTCTGTATTCCTAGAGATGGACTTTTTATTGTACAGTTGGTGTGTCAGGCGGAAGGATATTTCGAATTATTTGACTCGTGTTGAGATGGCGAACCTTTCAGAATTATTTAGTTCGGTCCACTCACCAAGATATTTATACTTTTGAACCTTTAAGATCTGGCCGTGGGTGGTTTGAAGATTAGCTGGAGCTTCTTTTATATTAATTATTATTATTATTATTATTATTATTTCGGTTCAAAATTCGTCTGTATAAAACTCTGATCCAACCCGTTGTTCTATATGGATGTGAGACAAGGAGTATCCGAAAACAGGACTTTCATAAACTACTCGTTTTTGTGAGAAAAGTTCTTCGCAAGATCTTCGGACCGGTGAGGGATGTACACACGGGTGAATGGAGGATTTGATACAATCATGAAGTAGAAGACCTGTACCATGATGCCAACATAGCTGGAACCATCAAAACCAGAAGACTGCAGTGGGCTGGACATGTAGCCCAGATGGAAGACCACCGATGGCCACGGAAGCTACTGGATTTCATCCCCACAGGAAGGAGACCACCAGGGAGACCAAGGAAGTGGTGGAGTGATGGACTCCATGAAGATCTGCAACAGGCAGTGATACGTGTGGACAGTTGGTGGATAGCAGCTATGGATAGGAGACGATGGAGAAGGAAACTTGTAGTAGCGCGCGGTTTGCTGGACCTGATCGCCTAGAAGAAGAAGAAGAGATTATTATTTACCACGTTATGCCCTACTCAGGTGCACGAATGAACGTAATGTTTTGGCCTTCTTTTCCTCCCCAAATCTCTTCAATCTCTCGCTGGGCTTCTTCGTTCGTTCCTCTGTCCAAGTTATAGCGGCTCTGATGCGGGGTTTGTCTCCAAATTGGTGATTGTCGATTTGGTTCTGAATTTTCATCTGTCCCGTACAATGTCTTCTGAGATATTGATTTC
The DNA here is from genome assembly GCA_946902985.2 of Meconema thalassinum. Taxonomy (NCBI): domain Eukaryota; kingdom Metazoa; phylum Arthropoda; class Insecta; order Orthoptera; family Tettigoniidae; genus Meconema; species Meconema thalassinum. The sequence goes on from OX336391.1 coordinate 92,946,638, forward strand.
CCGGAGATCTGTTTCAATTTCACGATTGGTTTTTAATGAAAGCGCCAGTTTGAGAATTCTTTTAATTAGTCTGTTATTGTTCATTCTGATAACGTGTCCGCCAAATTTCAATCGTCTTTTCCGAAAAGTGTGAGAGATTTTTCAAATTGACAATATATTTCCTGGGATGGTTTTTTCCTCCATATTCCCTGTAAACAAACTGGGCCAAAAAGTTGTCGTTAAATGTTATTATTGTTATTATTCATTTCGTATTGACCATCTAAGGACTGCGTCATTTCAACTGTCTCATTCTCGCCCGCATTCGTTCTCAGTGGGTTTCCTTCCTCTTCTTGGTCCAAATCTTTTCCGTTTTCAGCCTCGATTTCCCTTGGTGACCTTAGCATTCTTGAAGTTTTCTCTAGAGTGAGCTGCGCTCCTGAATGTAATTCCCACTTCTCTGTCCTGTTCAATGAACCAGGTCCATTTGGTTTTCCTCTCCTGACAGTAAGACAGTAAATATGCGGTTGGTCTGTCTCACTGGGATCATTCACTTCACATGTCCATAAAAGTTAATCCTTCTTTTGCAGATGGCGTTCGTTATCTTCTCCACATGTGTATACAGCTCGTGGTTATGCCGTCTTGTATATTCTCCATTTTCTTTGACGGGATCCAGGATCGTTCTCAAAATCTTCCTTTCTTTGGCCTCCAGTTTATCGACCAAGCCGTTTTTTCTTTTTCATCGTGAGGCATTAGGAAGCGTATAAGACCTGACACTGCAGTAATGATTTAGCTTTGTGTTGAAAGAGATTGACCGTTTTTTATAGATGCATTTGGTTAATTGGTAAGCTATTTCCATTTTTCTCATGCGCGACGCGAAGGCTTCTTTCCCTGATACATTGGGTGTTATCATTTCTCCCAAGTATTTAAACTTTGCCAGTCGTTTGATATCTCCTTCATCCTCTACAAGTTGTTTGGGTGCCAGTTCAATGTTGGTTATGAATTACGTCTTCTCAAAGGAGATCTGGAGTCCTGCCTTCGCTGCTTTTGCACTAAACTGATTTATCTGTTTCGTGGCTGTCTCTAGTATCAGACAAGATTGCCAGATCATCGACCTATTATTATTATAATTAGCCTATTCTAGAATCGATTTTGGCCTAATATGGACCACGTAAATAGCTCATCATGACGCCAATATTCCTTCATTCTCTTGCTGGCAACCTCTTTCTGTTCATCTGCCCAATGTCTTTTCTCCTTGGTCGTTATTTCTGGCTCCTGGAACTCATCAGATATGACGTGTAGTCTATCTTGTGTCTGTCCTGGATGTCTTGGTCAGTGATCTTCATTTCTTGCAGGTCCTTCGTGATGTTAACTAACTTCCCATAATTATACTGTAAGCTGCCATTTTTTTGGGACTTGTTCAAATGGTTGTTTTTTTTAATCCTGACTTCGCTCATTCTTGTCATGAGTCCGAAGAATTTAATCCTTCGTGTTCTTATGACGTCTGTTATTCTGTCGCATGTTTCAAACAGTCCTTTGTTGCTGCGCTATCGATTAGTGTTGAAACGTTTTGTCTGGTCCTTACTGTTGTGTGACAAATGTAACTGTTTACCTTTGCCTAAGCTATGTTGTTTTAATGGGCGCCAAGACCTCAACGCTATGTTGAAATCTAAATTTATATTTTACAACATCTAGCTCCGGTAGAACACCTTCAAGAATCTATTCACTCAGATCGTGGTATGATTTGATCATTAACCCAACAAACAATTGTATCAGGAGAAGGAATTGGTCTATATCTAATGCTACCTACTGAAAGCAAAGATTGCATGGTTAAAAGAAATGAATTTATTATATCAAACAAGTATGAAAAATTAATAATAATAATAATAATGAATTTAAATTTAAGTTGGAGTGTTGCGATTTGAATATTACCGCTAGAAAATTACGTGAAAACGGAGTCGGATGAATTACTGATTTTACTCTTATTCCCAAGCTATGAAGTTACTGAAATCCCGAATACAAAAAAAGAGAAACGAGAGATTGCGTAGTTATTAGTCATTCGCGCTTACCACTGGAAATTGCCGAAGCATTTCCCTCGTACTGGATGTTGAAGTGAGCTTCCCACAGCCTCCTGGATGTCGTCATCTTCTTCGTTAGTTGATGATATATTTGTAGATATGAAGATTTATGGTCCGAACATCGGAACCAACACGTACAACCACAACGGTTAAGTTTCACAAAGATAGTCCTCTGCCTCTACGGAACATCGGAGCCACTCACTCGTGCAACCATACTGGTTAAATTTTCCAAAGATAGTCCTCTTTTCCACGGCGCGCAAACACTATATGCACCCGCCGCATCCCCACTCTGCAGCCGACTTCTTCACGCTCGCTCACCACTGATTGGATGACCCCTCACGCGCTACTACCCTCCTCTGGCTCATTACACTCGGCGGGTGGAAGATGTCGTTTGCCGGTCCAGGCCAATTCGCCTTTTCCTGACGCTGCAACCCAGGATTGCGTCACACTTCTCGACAAGATAAAGCCTGTAGCCGAATTCCCAATGAGTCATCTCTCTCATAATACCCTAACTGACAAAACTCCGTAAAATTCCGTAATCATATAATTTTCTATGATAATGTTGTTCGTAATAATTTGCTTGATAGTGTTTTCTATGATATAGAAAACCTATCAGTATGTTTATAATTTTATAAAAATGCTCCAAAAAACTACCTTAATAATAATAATAATAATAATAATAATAATAATAATAATAAGTTAATAATAATAATAATAAATTAACATGAAAAATTCTCTTGGCTGAACAATTTGCCGCGTAAATAAATATAGAATGGCTTCCTACTGACTTATGCCAGTTGCATAAAAAAACCTCGGAAACACGTTACAGTGTCACCACACTTTTTGGTTCCGATGATTTCTCTTATGATCTTTCCTTCTTTTTTTCTTTTCGATTTCTTCGATGCCTTTTCTGATTCCTAATCCTAGGCATTCTGAAGCATACATGCAATCTGGTTAAATCACTGTCTGAGCTTAGACTTAATTGAGATCACTTTTTTGTTGAATGTGTTCATTGTTAGATGGAATGGAAGCCCTTTCATGGATTGTACCTTTATCGAGTCTGTGGGTCGAATGATATCACCAAGGTACCTGAATTTAACAACTTTATTCATCATATCGTTTTTCGTGATGTGTTTCGGAACACCTTTAATGTTAGTCCTGAATTATGTTTTTTCGAATGATACAGTATCTGCTATCTCTTCCAAGGTTTTAACTCGTTACCGCTTCACCACGAAGCCAGTCAGTGTGTCGCAATTTTACAACTGTCCCTAGAATTCCTCTTCACTTCCTGTGGTAAGGACATAAAATCACATAGGGATTTAATTTGAAGTTTTCAAATACAATATTCCTAAACATAAATTATTAATATACATCAATAATATGACACTAAGTGTCATAGTAAAAAGGATATAAAAACTGATCTTCATCTCTTACACGAGGATCCTACTTGAAAACCTTGCGGACGGCGAGTCAGAAATGTGACCCAAATAATGGTCATTCATGTGGAACACGCTAACAAAACCAAACTGGGACACCTCTATTGCCGCCAATAGAAAGTGGGATATAAAGTTCGCACCAACCTTGCCTATTTTACAGATGAATTAAAACTATCTTGGTTCCAATAGAACCCACTGTGATCTGTGAGGGTTGAGGAACTATCGAACTGCTAACATTTTGAGCTGACACGTGAACAGGCAACTTGTCCACATGGTTGGCAGGCCTGCAGTGAACGTTATTAATTGTCCATGGTGTTTATCAACCAATAGACTATGGCTACTAATTAAGACACTAACATTGAGGAAACAGTTTTGTAATTAGCCTGAACTAATTGCTGTGTCTCATTAATTAACCTATATAAATTATCAGAAAATGAGCGGGTCCCTTGAGATTCTCCACGGTTCAGTAACCTCATGTGACATCCGCTACAATAACTCATCTTCACTATAATACCCTTGACATAAGACTAGAAGTCAATACGAAATCACAATGATCAGTTTTCTATAGAAAGGAGAAAATAGGTTACTGCTCTAGTGTACCTTTAAAGAAAGCTTTCCAGTCAGTCATCACCTGAGCCCGGATAATAATGTGCTTAACTTTTCAGAAATATGTATTTATGTGCTTCGGTGGCGTAGCTGGTAGCGTACTGAACTGCTGTGCCCAAGATAGCGGGTTCAAACCCGGCCGAAGTCGCCGGATTGTTTTAAGAGCGTTAAAAATCACTCAGTATGCCTTCCTTCGGAGGGGAGTTAGGCCGGCGGTCCCATGCCATAGAATTATGGCATGTTAAAGAACCTTCCACTAATTACTCCTGTGTGAAGCTAAATTTATAGGTTTAGAATGTAAACAACGCTCTTAGGTGCCTACGTTCGTTGCCAAGAGCCGACTGCGGTGACGTCTGGTAGCAAAGTTCTGAACTAGAGTCGTTGACGGTGGCGTTTGGCGGCAAAAGTAGGAACTAATTGAAAATTGATCATCTGCAGTCCTTACTTGAATTAAAACAGATACACACACTAATACAGTCATCACAATTAACACCGGTTATCAGACAGATTCTACACACACCCAAAGTACACGGGGCTACATGACCACGTTGTCGCAGCCCCTAAACTGAGGAACCAACCAACCAACCAGATTTCGTCGGAAAGTGGTTTCAAAATTCCAATGTTCACCACTAGGTATCATTGATATCTGGTGGCGAAAGTTGGAACTACTTGAAATTGAACGGAACTTGTAGCTCACCCTAATAAGGGTGTCCGCTGGAAGCAGCTACAGCCTCAGGCGAGCCGAACATGTCCTCGGACACTCCCGGCACTAAAAGCCATATGATAAATAAAATATGTGCTTAAAAGTGGAAAATATGTCATTAAGTATCATATTTATGTCCCCCAGTTACTCTAACTAGAGTTGAAATGTCCAGCTGCTTGAATAATCCTGTCTACAGTACAAATGTTCCCGCTTAACAGGCCGGGGTTTGCCTCAGTTTCCGAATGCTACAATACTTCCTGTAGATCCCCGATACGAAACAATGCGTGTGCTGCTCTCGAATTTCATTCTGAAGAGCAGGAGAAAATGTCACTTCAAAAACATTCATAGCACTGTGTCAATACTCACAAGTTTTGTTGACCACTGTAATTTCAAGTAAAATTTCCTGTCAAGGAAAAGACTATTGGAGGCTTAAGTGACTGTTGACTCCAGCCCCCTGCTATACTTAATGACCAGGGAATTCCTGTCTTGAAATACTACTACAATGCAAGGACAAGGGTTGGTTGGTTGCTTCTTAAGTTTAGGGGCTGCGACAACGCGGTCATGTAGTCCCGCATACTTTGGGAGTGTGTAGAATCTGTCTGATAACCGGTGTTAATTGTGATGACTGTATTAGTGTGTGTTATCTGGTTTTTAATTCAAGTAAGTACTGCAGACTTTTGAATTTTTCAAATAGTTCCTACTTTTGCCGCCAAACGCCACCGTCAACGACTACTAGTTCAGAACTTAGCTACCAGACGCCACCGCAGTCGGCTCTTGACAACGAACGTAGGAACCTAAGAGCGTTGTTTACATTCTTAACTTATACAATTTAGCTTCACACAGGTGTAATTAGTGGAAGGATCTTATACATGCCAAAAATCTATGACAAGGGACCGCCGGCTTTAATTCCCCTCCGAAGGAAGGCATACTGAGGGACAAGGGTGCATTCACGAAATAGAGAAGCGAATTATTACTGGAATTGCCAAGGGACGACACTGTGATCAGCAGTCATCCAAGAAATACAACACACCAACAAACATAGGAAATATGTATTTATGAGTAAATACGCCATAATATGTATTTATTTATAAAAACGGCAAAAATATTTAAGTAAATAGAAAATATTTAAACACATGACTATCCGGGCCGTAGTCATCACAAAGCCTGCCCAATTATAATACGCGGGAAAGCAAGTATTTACTCAACCTAACCTGTCAACAGTAATGAAACTCTTCAACACCACTGTAAATCCCATTGCTACATAAGAGAACTCCCTCATCTGGAACAAATTAACCATCAGGAATATGGAGAGAATTGACAATATCAAAACTAGATTTTTGAAAAGAGCTCTTGGAGCAGGGAAGTACGCCAAAAATAGGATGATATACGCCCTTTCCAGAGAAAGTTTCTTCCTGGAGGACTTAAGGATTAAGCTACAGCTACCAGCTACAGACGCATACAATATAGTGATAGCCACACGATAAAGAAAGCAAGAAAGCAAGCAAGAAAGAAAGAAAGAAAGAAAGAAAGAAAGAAAGAAAGAAAGAAAGAAAGAAAAAATCATTGAAGAATATTTTGAACTGATGATATGATAAACAGAAATTGGACAAAAACAAAACAAACACTGAGGCATGCCACTATTAGGCTTGACATACATTGTTTTCATCATAAGTTATGCACTACCAACATTTCCACCACGCAAATGATCAATGTATATGTGTATTGTGTGACCAAAACTGTGAATATTATCACTTTATGTGGGGCATAAAAAGAACAAAATCATTCAGTGACTATTGCAAAGACAAGAGTAGAGAATAATCGTGTCATGTTATGGTGAACGGTATTATGATTATTTTACAATTTTGTTAACTAATGGCTTATCAGCTGCAATACAATTTATATAAAATTTATATTTTACGAAATAACACGCATTTACGTTCAAAAATGTGGGGACTTAATTGTATGACACGTTTCGATCCTCAAGCAGTCATCTTAAGATCCTGTTCACCTTGGCTTAGCTAATGTACGATCTTTATGAATTACATGTACTGTATGCACACATATATAGGCTAATCAACGTCTAGAATACATACAAATTATTACGATCATGAACTTGGTTTTCCTTCATCCAACAGAGCATTAACACCTGCAAATTTACACGGAGAACTGTTTTTGCCTTTCCCCATTGTCCAAAACAATCCGATTATACTGTGCACGGCAATGGCTAAATGTTGGAAGGTAACAGCGATTTAATTATATTGTAGGCTATAATAACATTTCCAAATTAAATGTGAGAAATAGCTACACTTCCCTAACAATATTACAGTACTACCACATATTGCACCAACAATGAACATAACCTCACATTTCCATTGTTGTCTTAAGATCTTACTTTCAGTCACTGAGCAGCAAGTTACTCTCCCTTCAAAACTGGTTAGGGTGAACGCAGAGTTGCCAACATCTTGGATGAATGCATAAATCGAGCAGGAACTGTTATTGCGCATTTTACTAACAATTTGACAAGAACAGCCATCTTCAAAGACTATTTGAATACACTTATAAATGGTGGAAATGTGTGTTGGGTCTATTAATTTGAACAGATATTTAAGTTTGTAAACACTTGTTGATACCCAACGTTTTCTCACCAGAATTAATAAAATAAAGGCTAAACATTTGCTATAAACACGAGAGATATGAGAGGAACGATGAAAAAAAGATCAAAGCGAGGGCAAATTTTCATAATATTACGTAATACATTAATACTGAGATGTGCAAAGCCCCTCCGGTGTTAAGAAGACAAGATGCACTGAGGAGGGAATATGCTAAAATAATGAACAACCCTGCACTTCCAATCCTTGACGACATTCCCACTCTGGCAATAAACTGGCTCCAGTCCAGGAATCCTCCCCTGCGACTAGCTCAACAGCTTGCTGATAGTAATTTCAACATTGCCGCAAAATGGCGTGAAACATTGACTAGAAATGCCCCATCCGAAGTTCGTGACCTCATTGATCATGTAAAGAAAATCAAGGGGTTTGAACAACCGCGACATATTGTGTCCAATTGGACACGGCTGACTGGCATCGAACCGGGGTCTTTATAAAGGAAAGATCAGGTCCATGATTTTTCTAAGAATCGAAACATTGATCTCTGAGGGGGAACAGCCACAATGAACCCGAGGAGCAATGAGATAATGACAGTATATAATAATAATAGCTTAATTCCACGTCCAGAACGGGAATTTTAGGAAATAAAAGTTGGAATATTGTGTAAAATGCAAGGCAGTATACGAACATGTTAGCGAGAGCTACAGAAACAGAGCCAACTTGACATTTTGACAAAGTGAAGTAGAAAGTGGGCGGTGCAGACGTGACGCCAGTGCACTATTTCTTGGCGACACTGGAGTGAAAAGGCCGTGATTAACGACGAAGGAAACCCCCGCTGGACAAGGTAGAACAGTAGAGAGGGGAGAGTCATCAAGACAAATTAATTAATTACTGCCAAATGGAGCATTCTAATGGAATGAGACTTACACCCAGAGACTTCTTTTCGAAGAGAGGTAATTTAGGAGTATTTGCACACCTAAATTAAAACCTGTATGTGATTATGAGCACATTCACACACGTACTGCGGAGGGGCATTGGTCAGTCTCGTAGCAAGAGGGGATTACCTCAAGATAGCGTCACAAGCCATGGAGGAAAGCAATTAATTTTAATTAATTGAACGAAGGAATTGCCAGCACGCAAATGGATCTTGAACCTCCATGAATAGACGAGCAAGAATCACGCTTTACCTTGTCAGTAAGAAAAGAGCCGCTCCTGAAATTCAAGAGGACTACTTTTCGTCAGAAACCTTTATATGGGAGAAGAAGGAGAAGAGAGTCAGTTCTTCTTGACTCAACTTGTGGGACGACATGCTGCCCAACCACGCGGGGAAAGTGCGCGAAATATATAAGTAGTTACGTTCAGTATCTTTGTGATGAACAATGAAAGGCGCATTATGCAGCATAATACAAGTAATTCTGCATCAATATTATATCCAGTCTACAGCAGACATATAAGCAGGCAGTATACGCGACTAGTAATCAGTGCAGCGTAGAGATATTCCAGTATGATTTTTATAGACGATGACCTTATCCACAGAAAGGGTTACGATATTTAAAGTATCACATATAATTGTAACGAATACTACAGATGACGGGAACCTGGAAGGCATCACAAGTATTTGTGATTTATAATTGAGCAACACTGCGAGATAGAAGATAGAAGTTGTAGGAGACGGGAGATGAGCACACATACGCGAGGTAGACTTTCGGAGGAGACAGGCGGTTGTCAGAATTTGACTGCGTCGCATCTCTGAAGTCATGCAACAGTGGAAAGCCCAGCAAGGCTCCGTGTGTAAATTACTTGTAAAGTTATTTTAAAAGTGATCATTAAAAGTGTTTAAATGCCTGTGTTAAAATAATGTATGGTGTATGAAAGTGTAAAATGCCGGTATTACAAGATGTAATTACCATGTGCAAACCATATTCAATGTTTCGTGTGAAAAGTATCATGATGGATTAGAAATAAGCAAAATGGTGGGCGAGTTGCTGTCTTGTTGGACAAACCCAGCCAAAATGAAAGTGAGTACCATCCAAATATGTTAATATGATTTAATAGCTCACCATACAACATGTCATTTCCTCCAATATTAAGAATTAGCAGTCATTTGTATACGAGCTCTCATCCCTCGTATTTTTATAAATATATGGCTTTGAGGATGATAAACTTACGACCATTTAGGCGTAAGATGTTGATGAAAGTAACGGTAACGATAAATAATAATAATAATAATAATAATAATAATAATAATAATCTGAGGTCGGTGTCAATAATAAATGTATAAATTGGCATATTGATGCCTATAGAACGTGCAAATCGTGTCATATCCATTGAAAGAGTACTGTGTTATGAAAAGTGAGAAAGAGAGATATAATCGCGAGATAAAGAGAGCTTTTCAGTGTCATTGAAATGTTAAATAAATATTAAATAACGTTAAATGCTACATGGTTGTATTTGAGAGCCATTAATGTAGTTAATGTAAGTGCCAGTAAATTAATACTTGTTTGAGAGCTACGTAAAACCTTGGTTAATAAGTAAATATATGGAGGACATGAGTGCTTTATGAATTGAGTCATCTGAAAGAAATGTTGTTTTAGCCGCTACCAGCGAGCGTGTAGCGTAGAATCAAGAGATTTGCGTCAATAATTGCAGGGACCATCCAAAATAGTTCGCGCGTTGATGAATCTAGTAGGCCAATCTTCGAATCTACGAAGTGTGGTATTGCCTCAGAGCATACATGTGTATTCGCAACAGAGTTGGGGCAGATGCTGTCTGTAACCCACTGTTAGCAGAGTCTTCGCTGCCAGGGAAAACAATTAGACACCCTAGGTAGGCCAGTATAATAATTGATCTACCCAAAGAGGTAAGACAAAGGTCTTCGAGTAGGAAACAGTTGATTTCCTCTATATATATTCGTGCCCGTACAGCGAGATAACAGTTTGAAACTCGGCTGGTACGCGTACAGAGCCACTGATTACGTCCATAGAACGGCGAAACTATTTGTGATTAATCCCTAGCTATAAATACTAATTAGGAGCCGAAATGAGCCCATTAAATACCCTAAGTGTAGGTGTTAAATACCTAGATCGACTCAATTCGTAATGACACAATCCAATCAGGTAACTCTGGGAGAGCTGCACCACCGGGTGAGTACATGGCCAAGTTTATTTACTTGCGCCATCGCTATCGTCAACAATGCAATGTGTTATTCATTTTTCTTTTGCCACTTGTTGATATAGGAAAAGATCGATACTGCCACATCCTCAGTTGTTCTTGTGCAATTTTCAGAAACGAATATGCGCTTGAGGCCTGAAGATGTTGCCAGGGCAGTGGCTCTGATCGAAAATGGTGGCGCGCACATCTTTCCGCGGGAAACAGCATCATGTCAATGAATCGCTATTGTTAAGTGAAACAATGACATGAAGAATGATAATACATCCAGGAAAAACTTCCATGCTATAAACAGTAACTTAAGTACTAGGCCTAGAGCGTTCATATTTATGATTTAAATGAAAGTAAAGTTGAATTTTTCAAGTGATCAGTTTCCTTGCCGGCCAGTGTACGTTTGGAAGGCGTTGAATTTACTTCAAATTTTTAACCAAGAGTCTTAGTTATATTTTCATTTAAGAAATTCAAAGTAAAATGGCTTTTTAGAATTCCCACTACCAGAGGAGCCCTGCTAATGTAAAATGCCACAAGTTTTGTTTTGATTACTTCGCTCTACTTTTCGTGTGCATACAGAGCAGAGATGGTTGGTTCCTCAGTTTAGGGGCTGCGACAACGCGGTCATCTAGCCCCATACAGCAGAGAGATTTGGTGTTATTTTCCTTACTGATGAGCCGCTCTTGAACTATTCAAAGATTCAGGAACTATGGATTGAAATCACCTGACGTAGAGGGTCCATTACAAAGTCAATGAAAAATAGAAAACGGACCCAGCTCGGAACCCCCTACCGGTATTCTAAAAGTTTTCCGTCGCAATTCCTTATGGGAAAAGGTTTAAGGCCACGGGGGAGAAAACATTACTAAGTAGAGTAACAAAAGATGCCAGGAGTTGTTAAATTAAATGATTTTAAATAAACAATTGTGACTGATTTAAATTCATTATTAGATACATTGTGGGGTTTGAAGCCATTTTGTCAGTGTTGCTTTAGTAAACAAGAGTTTAGTGCTTTTCAGCCGGTCAACACGAATGTGAGATTAATAAATACACTAGGATGACCAGTTTCGATCGTCAAGCGATCATCATCCGATCCATTACACTTAGGCTATAAAATCTATGTTTGAAAATACAGGGAAAAATATTTACAATATGTAGAATTATTTAATTGCAGTATTGGTACTGCAACTGTCGGTGTATGCTAAATGCAGTATATATGATGTTAGGTGAAATGCTAAATGGTGATAGATATCCGGAGTTTGTAATTTGGAGTGATTATATGGTTGTAAAAATCAACTATGTAATATTACAGGCTACTACTTATCTTATCTGGTTTTCTGCCTTGCTGGAGCTGCGCGCAGTTTTCGTGTTCACTGTAACTCCCGGTATGGTCGACTGAGATGGTCTGTTATCTCAAAGACACAGGTTTTTCCCTTTTCCTCCCCCTGTTCATATGTGCTGTGCGGAGTCAATGCGATGTGTTTATGTGGGGTGTTGCCAACCTAGATAAGATGTATGTTATTGAATGAGGTGGGTCTACAACTATCAAAGACCGTGGAACATTCCCCGCCACGCGTGGACCAAAAGCCATTCAAACTAAGCGCTGCCCGGTCTTATGAGGACGTCCCGGCACCTTTAATACTGCCGCGAATATGGGCCTTGGTTTATTGCCGAAGAAAAGTACATCGTACACCTGATCGAGATAACATTTACCTATTAAACCCCCCCCCCCCAAATCCCCCCCCCCTTTTTATCTAGCTTGGCTGTATCGCTAAGTGGTGTCTTGTTTCCGACAGGGTGTGTTTCTTTAGTAGCGTGAAGAGGGGTGAACTCTCCATGAAAGTGTGTTCATTTAGGATTTTGGGATTGTTTCGTTTGGCTAGGTGTATCTCGATTGGTACTGCAACTGTCGGTGTCATTCATTTAATCATTGTCCCAGAGGAGTGCGTCAGGCTTCGGCAGCCGGCACTGTTCCTATCCTCGCCGCTAGATAGGGGCTTCATTCATTCCATTCCTGACCCGGTCGGAGACTGGAAGCCTCCGTGGCTTAGGCGGCAGCACGCGGGCCTCTCACCGCTGGGTCCGTGGTTCAAATCCCGGTCACTCCATGTGGGATCTGTGCTGGACAAAACGGAGGCAGACAGGTTTTTCTCCCCGTACTCCGGTTTTCCCTGTAAAAAATGTCATTCCAGCAACACTCTCCACTAACATTTCATTTCACCTGTCATTCATTTAATCATTGCCCCAGAGGAGTGCGTCAGGCTTCGGCAGCCGGCACAGTTCCTATCCTCGCCGCTAGATGGGGGCTTCATTCATTCCATTCCTGACCCGGTCGGAGACTGGAAGCAGGCTGTGGATTTTCATCTCGATTGCTTCCTTTATGTCGAGAGTGCCTTTCGATTCGTGATGAATTATTTTTACGTCCGTCTCGATGTTAGTCAAACTGTGCCCCGTATCACACATATGTTCGAAAACGGCTGAATTTGTTCCGTAACTTATCGCATTCCTATGTTCATCATAACGTGTGTCTACTCGTCTTCCACTGTGTCCGATGTAATTAGCTTGACAACTGATGTCTTGGCACGTTATAGAATATACCCCTGACTTTGAGTACGGGTGATGTTTATTTAGATTACTATTTTGTAGGTGCCTACCGGTGGTGTATTCGTTGTGAAAGCTGTTTTTATGCCTTGATTTTTGAATGGATTAGTGATTTTATATGTATTCGCATTCACATAGTTGAAACGCGCAAATTTTTTCTCATTACTGTCCGGTTTGGGAATCGTTTTATCTGTATTTTTATGTTTGGCTATAATTTGGTTTATTTTTCTTGGCAGGGAATTGTTTTCCTTTGCTATTTGATGAATGATCGACTGAAAAGTACTAAACTCTTGTTCATTATTAGATTCTGGTAATTTGCACACCTCTGTAGTTATGACAAGAATTTTAAGAATTTTGAAGCTCTTTTCTGGTAACAACACATCTGTGTATAATTGTTGTATAGCATTTATGGCAGTGTTACGTCTTCAGCTATATTCTCTCATTCATCATCATCATCATCATCATCATTTATTGCACTTATGGGCCTTTAAGGCCTACAGCAGAAGAACAAAAGAACTAAAAGAAGAGAAAAAGTGATGACAAAGAAATCAGTCACAAAGGAGATCTACTGCAGAGAGCTACCGATCTCTAGCTTCATCTTCCACCGCATTCGGCTCCACTTGCTGAAGTATTGTCTATACTCGAACCTTCCTTCGCGCCCTGGGACGTCCCATTGGGCGTCTTCCAGCAGGTTGTGAATGAAGGACTCGGTTTTGGATAGATTCATAAGCTGGAAAGATGTGACCAAACCACTGTACACTCTTTTGTCCTATTACTCTCATTAAGGCAATAATTATTTACTGGTGTCTTGATTAACGTTTGAACAACAGGGAGCTAAGATCCTTATGGAGACACATCACAGCTGTTATTTTTCTCAGACAGACAAGTCTCTGTTGCAAGAATAAACCCACTGACGATGTATGATATTACTGGATAAGGCGATGCTAGGAACGCCCAGCCAAGTAATGATGTTCCAAACCATCATTTCCGATTTCATTCACGTATGACCTCACCCACCATTCCATATTCGTGTGGACCTTAAACATACTTTCTCAGTGAACTTTCACAGACCGAAATGCTGCTATTCTACAGTGGCCATAGCGCAAGCAAAATGAATTTCATGAGATGGAATATCGGCTTCCAAGGCCAAACAATACAATAAATTCTCCACGTTTATGCCGTTTATGTTGAGGTGTTTCATTGGGCTTCGGTGGCGTAGTTGGTAGCATGCTGAACTGCTGTTCTCAAGATAGTAGGTACAAACCCGGCCGAAGTCGTCGGATTTTTTAAGAGCGTATATACACAACATTCCAGTCTTCTCTTAATCACATCAATATGTTTGGGGAAAGGCTCTAAGGTAATGAGCTCCAATTATCAATACCACGTTTAATGAAAGGATATTTCACATAAACGCTGCGGTCGGCCCTTGATCAGCACTGCTCAGATAGCAGGAAGACTGTCTTTTGCCTATTTTCATCTATGAAAAAATAGGCATATGAGATAATCTTTTGTCCGTGTAAGTATGTGTGTGCCCTCCCCCCCCCCCCCTAATAACTTTTAAACGGCTGGAGTGATTTCAATGAAAATCGGTAAGGTCATAGTACTACTATTTCGGGCGACCCCGACCGTGCCCCTCAAAATTTATTATGTCTCACCAATCTAACATGGCGGCTATGCGAAATATTTCACCGGAATTTTATATCTCCGAAACTATTACCGATATCACCCTGAAATTTTGTACGGTGATAGACGTTCACCTATGTGACTTTCAGAAACCTGTTAACCAGAGTAAAGTATCAGTGCCCTCTAAAATCTTAGTGATGTAGTTAATACATAATGAACAGGAAGTACAGCCTATTGTGGACTAATTGAGTTATCAGTCTGAATTGCTTTAAAAGCCATGTTTTGCATGATTTAAATCGCAAATTACCACGATTAGCGTGACTTGAGACTTCACTCAAGTCGCTGTGTGTTGGGCACCCCTCATTTAAAGCATGAATGAACATCAGACTGAAGGTCATTGCAATTGTTGGATAATTGGCAATGATGGGCAAGTCACGTGACTTTGATTGATAGCGGTAGCGCACTTGTCGATATTGGTGAAATATGGAAGCTATTATAGTTTAATATCCACTCGGGCGTGCCTTCTGATTTTCATCCCATTTCTAAGCATCCATTAGGAAAAGAGATTGAAACGTCACTTGTATTATAAATGATTTATTAAACATCAATTTGAGAGAATACTTTTGCATCACCTTATGGGCGGGTAAAGTGCTAGTAAGTGGTGTTTATAAAGCTATTTGGACACACCCTGGCTTGTCCTGGTCATTTCTGATGGCGACCAACATTTACATCGCATCAACACTAATGGGATCTAAAACAAAGGTCACATTTAATACTGTATTTTCAAATACACCGATCGTTGGATTGTCATGTGCACGTGTACTGCTTGAAGACCACAGCGTTCTTTGGACTTCCATGCACCGAACGTTTGCAAGAACACACCTTCAGGTTTATTAAATAGGATTAAGCTAAAGGCAATATATATTACAAACAACGCACTTCTTATAAAACAATCAACTGGGCGCCTGATACCGTACATTGAAAGTTTTAAATCTGAATTGTCCAGCCACTCTATAGCCTTTGTAGAGGTTTGCTGCTGCCCCAAGACCACCCTGATACAACACACTATACGGTAGTTATTTAGTTGGTCAAAAGGAATTTGCGTAAAGATTGGACGGGGTGCAATGTATGTAACACTATCTATGCACAAAAAATAAATAACACTCCTGGAAGAAATTACATGTATTAGTTATTGTCCCTCCCTATATTATTCTGCTAAGGTCCCATTCCAGTTTTGTACCGAAAATAAGGTCCCATTAACACCAACCTACACATATGGGGTACCTACAGGTTCAGCATAACGCAATGCGTAAGCGAAACGCACTCACTTACTCTTTAAATGCCTCACAATTAAATAAATACCTTAAAACATGTATATTTATAATGAAATAATGAAAGAATGCAACACGGTAACCATGGTAACAGAATCTCACAGGTCCATCTATTTCTGTAAGACGCAATGCAATTCCAATTATTACATTACTGTGAAAGTTTCCAGACGGTTATAAGGTTATCACTGAACCAAATCAAGCTGTAAAATTCATCAATACATACAGTATAATGTGCTTAAGGGGGTCAAAGGGCACTCTAGATTTTTTCACCCAATTTTCACGTGTGAGTGTGCTACGAAAGGTCTTTTTCACCCGACTATAAAGGGTCTCCGAAAACCACATTTAAAGGCCCTTAAATTAACAGTGTCTGTGATATTCCCAGAAAAGTAACTTCGCTCTGATATACCTATGAAGGAATGACAAACCCCTAACCACTGCACCAGTAGCTGAATTGATAAAGTCTGATTATTCATACCAAGGATAAATCAGTCATAGCATTCATGATTGTGATTTTGCTAAGTGTATTCTTTACAACTAGAATATTCGCGGGCGAAGCCGCGACGGGTAATCCTAGACATTATTATAATGGGACAGATTTAGGATTACGCTTCGATCTTCAACTGGTCATCTTCAGATCAGCATCACTGAGTTCAGGTTCAAATTTATATATAATGTTATCTAACTGTATAAAAGTTGTAGTGCGTAAAATTGGTGTTTATATTTTGATTCGCAGCTTGAATCTCGTTATGTCAGGTTAGTTAGTATTATTTAAATGGGTTTGTGAATTACGCAAGAATATTATGCACGTGTTAGAACAACACAATATGATAATAAAGTTTATGTTCGACGATGTCGAAATGTTAATATTATATGTCAGAAAACTGTATTATAATGAGGGTCATTATGGTATTATTCTACATTATGAAACAGTTTCTTCAGCCAATCAGAGCTCATTCATTGACCAATTAGGTAAGGATAGCTTCGCGCATGCGCTCAAAATCCAACATGTCGGACATGAAATACATGACTTGAAAGTTGAAATTGGATATCGGATCGACCATTGTAGTTACAATCCCAAACACAAAGACAAACTCTGCACGAACCATTACGGTAACAAGAAAACACTATGACGTATTTATGAATCTACGCCCAGAAGTTAGCAACACAGCATTCTTCTACATAAATTACCGACATGGAAAGTGCACCGTCCAATATGTTCGCGTAAATAAACTGGCGAATATGAGACAAGAAATAGCACTGTACCTTAATATCCCCAACTCCAATTTCTACACAGCGCATTGCTTTCAAACGACTTAGGTGATAATATTAGTGAACGCTAGTTCTGATCGTCACTCGACATCATGCAGGCTGCAGAGTGTGCAGTGTCTAATGAAAACTTAGTGTTAGAAAATCCACAATTTATGATTTGAAGAAAGGAAAGTTGAAATTCTGAATTATGCATCGAAGTTAGAGAGGGAAGAAGGGTCTAAAAAGAGTAGAACCATGAGATCAGCTAGGGATAACAATTGGAAGAAGCGGTGTACTTATGGTTTATTCAGACGAGAAGTAAGGGAGATCCCATTTCTGGACCTTTGTTATGTGAGAAAGCGTTGCAGCTAAATGGGAAGCTTGGTGGTTATTACCATAATGTACTGTGCATGTTTTTAGGTAGATTTCTTTAGAAAGCTAACTATTGCAATGGGTCCCATGTTTCGACTTCCGGAAAATTTCGACATATCTTCGCGTTTCACATCCCCCAGACCCCAAAACCACCGTCAGTTCAAAAGTTTATATATAATTTATGTATATATGTATCTATCTATATATATATATATATATCAGTTTCTTGTGGACACGATAACTGCCGTAATTTTGCACCAATCACTTTGAATTTTTTACATAATATGTATCCCTATAAAATCTCGGTCGAGTTCGTTAATGGGCAAAATCGGTCAAAGGGGGTAAAAATGGGGGGCTTTTTTCGAAAAAGTGAAATATCGCTATAACTCTCTTAATACATGAAATATCGAATCCCTTCAAAGTTCATAATATGTGTCGAATAAGTACCAAAAATTTATGTCAAATAAGTTTTTTGATAGCACCAACCATTGACCAAAGGGGTGGGAAAAAGTGGGTTTTTCGGGAAACATTAATCATATCTCTGTTAATAGGCACAATATCAAAACCGCACAAAATGGACAATATTCCTCCAATAATTACCTAAAACGTTTGTCTGAAAGAATTTTTGATATGACCCACCATTACGCCACGGGGTGAACAAAATGATTTAAATTATAAGAAAATGCCAAGTGCCAAGAGAGGTTGCCATGACAACTTTACTTTTAATTGATAAGGGATGACCATCAGCAGTTGCTATGACAACGCCACTGCACGAGATCATATTCAGTTTTCATATGTCAGTGGGAAGCGACTTCGGTATCGGAACTGGTAGCATGCTGAACTTCTATGCCCAAGGTCGCGGGTTCAAACCCGGCTGAAGTCGTCGGATTTACTAAGAGCGCTAAAAAACCTGAGTTTGCTTTCCTTCGGAGGGGAATTTCCAACGTTCGTTGCGAGTTGCTGATTGAGGTGGCATCTAGTAGCCAAGTTCACAGCTAGGTGTCGTTGACGGCAGTATTTTAGGTAGATTTCATTAGAAAGCTAACTATTGCAATGGGTACCATGTTTCGATTTCCGGAAAATTTCGACATATCTTCGCGTTTCACATCCCCCAGACCCCAAAACCACCGTCAGTTCAAAAGTTTATATATAATTTATGTAATATATGTATATATATGTATATCAGTTTCTTGTGGACACGATAACTGCCGTAATTTTGCACCAATCACTTTGAATTTTTTACCGAATATGTATACCCATAAAATCTCGGACGAGTTCGTTACTGGGCTAAATCGGTCGAAGGGGATGAAAATGGGGGACTTTTTTTTTCGAAAAAATGAAATATTGCTATAACTCTCTTAATATGTGAAATATCGAATCCGTTCAAAGTTCATACTATGTGTCGGATAAAGCTCAGAAATTTATGTTTGAAACGTTTTTTTGATAGCACCAACCATTGACCAAAGGGGTGGGAAAAAGTGGGTTTTTCGGGAAATATTAATCATATCTCTGTTAATATGCTCAATATCAAAACCGTACAAAATGGACAATATTCCCCTAATAATTACCTAAAACTTTTGTCTGAAAGAATTTTTGATATGAGCCACCATTACGCCAAGGGATGAGAAAAATGATTTCGGAATTGTAAGAAAATGCCAAGAGCTATCAGTGGTTGACATGGCAACACTACTAAATTGATGAGGGATGAGCCATCAGACGTTGCCATGACAACGCACTTGCGCGAGATCAGATTCAGATTTCCATCTGACCAAGTGTGATGCGGCTTCGGTGACTTAACTGGTAGCATGCTGAACTCCTATGCCCAAGGTCGCGGGTTCAAAGCCGGCCAAAGTAGTCAGATTTTCTAAGAGCACTAAAAATCCCTCAGTATGCTTTCCTTTGGAGGGGAAGTTCCAACGTTCGTTGCGAGTTGCTGATTGCGGTGGCATCTAGTAGCCAAGTTCACAGCTAGGTGTCGTTGACGGTAGTATCTGGTAGCAACATTAGGAACTACTGCTTGAAATTGAGCGTCTGCATTCCTTACCTGAATTACAGACTAATACGTCTATCACAATTCACACCGTTTATCAGACAGATTCTACACTCACCCAAAGTATGCGGGGTTACATGACCACGTTGTCGCAGCCCCTAAACTGAGGAACCAACCAACATCTCTGCGGGAGATATAATTTTGCGTGAAGAAGTAACAGACCGTTACATAGTTACACATCAGTGTCGAAACTTTGCATAAGGACAGTGTGACCACAAGTATAAAAATGGACTCCAAATGACAAGAAGGTTACCGTCATCATAAGACAATAGAATGTTTAAAATATGCATAAAATGACGAAAAACAAAGTTAATTAATCTCCAATTATAAAATACTTTCACGCAATAAATGTGGTCTGATCCTTCTACGAAAACCTGCATATTCTGCCTATTTTCGACTATCCCCAAGTTTGTCCGGTGAAATCTACCTCCGCCTTCCGGCGTGCCGAGAGGACTTTTTTCCTATGAAATAGACGCATGTTTGATTATCAGGAAAAATCGTTATCCGGAACACTTTCGGTCCCAATTAGTCCGGATAAACGACACTCTACTGGACTTAAAATTTTATTGTGCCTAAATTGACCAAATTTTATTTTACGATCTAATAAGACCTATTTTCTTGATAGACGACCTCGCTATAAAGCAACAATAACTAACGTTCGTGATAGAACCTAAAAATACTTAACTCAATGATTTACGTACATAAACCTACATTTATGTATATAGAATACTAGCTGTACCCGGCATGTGTTGGCATTGTAACTTTGTTTTTCTATCTTTTTCCGTTAACTACCCCTAAACTTTTGTAAAATGTATTTACTAATTCGTATACATTCGTGGGAGCGTGCACAACAACTCGCTAAAGTTCCATCGCTATCGGATGAATGGAATATGAACGCATATGGGACTTTGTTAAAACGATTCGCGCGCCGTCACTCATTTGTTGAATCTACTCGTGCGCTACCTATTGTAAAATGGATTAAACAAAGTTAGAAACCTTCGCACGAGTGGGAACAACGATTCACCAATATTTCATCTAATGGGATGACTGGTATCTGAACGCTTGTTGGACTTTGTTAAAACGAATCGCGCGCCAACAGTCATTTGTTGAAACAACTCACGCGCTATGGATTGTAAATTAGATTTACTATGCCTACTGTATAACCATCCCGGGAGTGTGCACAACAACTCACCAAAATTTGATCGCAATCGGACGATTGATATATGAACGCATAAAAGACAGACAAACAAACATTCATTTAATATATATGTTTCAGGGAAAGTAGATTTTTAGTAAGAATTGACTCTCCCTAGGTAGACTCAACTCATACTAAAAGTATCAGTAACACGGCTTATCTAGTTCAAAACTACTAACTGAGGTTCTGGCAAATTTAGAAACAGAAGAGGATCTTCAATGCGCAATTGATCAAATTCAACATCAATAAGAAATCGAAATTGAAATCAACCGGAATGCAAATCCATCAAGTGGTGGAATGACCTAAACAAGTCTACTGAGGACATCAAAAGACAGAGAAATGAAGCTTTCCACTGTCTAGAACAACAAGCTTAACGCATGAACAAGAAACCTCAGATCACATTCATCCGCCAGTAGAAAAAGGAACATCAGTTCGAATTCCTGTCCCCGATGTTGACCGCTGTAGAGGAGATGCTCGATCTATCCTTGGCGTGGTACTGGAGGTTATCGATGATGGATTTTATCGAATTGGAACGAGAAATGGAATTCTAAAGCAGCTTTTCTCAAGGTAAATTTTCAAAGCTAAAATGAAAAATATATATCTCTCTCGCTGCCCATAGTAATAAATTGTTAAGATTTCAATGATTATATTTTTTCAGGTCTCAATTCAGTAAATGTCCTACAAACATTATACGAGGAAATGAAGTTCCTATGGATAAATCAATAGCTGTGAGGATGTTGCAACTTCACAATCAGTTGGAAGTGGACAAGTTATTTTCAAATGCTCTTGCAACACTAAATGCGAATCCACGATGTGCATGTGTAAGAAGAAAAGTGTGCTTTGCAATTCAAAGTATCACAAATCTTTACCTTGCTGTGATAAATGATAAACATTTCTATCTTTTTATGTATTGGTTTTGCCTTTTTAATTGTTTTTAATAGCTAGTGCCGTTTCCTTGCAAATAGTCAACTGTTACTACCTCAAGACAGTGAGAGTAGGCTATACTTTCCCTAGGTATAGTCACCTCTGACTACTAAATGTTGATCAAAGTTCAACACTTACCACTTTTAATAAACTTTTACTGAACTGACCAGTAAGAGTCGACTTTACGTAGGTATAGTCAACTCTACTAAATGTTGATCAAAATTCAACACTTACCACTTTTAATAAACGTTTACTGAAATGACCAGTAAGAGTCGACTTTTACTGGAGAATCGACTTTCCCTGTAACATATACTGTATAATAGATCTTTAAAGTGGAAGTAGACCGTTCGAATAAGAAAAATGTTAAATAACTATGATCTTATGAAATCTTGCGTAATATTCCGGTGTAATAGTTACACTAATACAGTGTAATGAAAAGGTCCAGCTTTAATTTGATTGTACTAAATTAGGCTATCGTTGAATGTGGTTGTCAGAGACACGCGACATTTGATTAATTAAAATGCTCCAACAATGAACACAAATTCTATTCAAATTAGTACATCATCACCAAATTAGAATCAAACCTTGAGAAATTAACTAAAACATGTACAGGACGGAATGAAGAAACTGGAAAACAATGACTAAGAACGATGAAAATATAAACTAAAATATTTACAAAAATAAATATTTAAAACCCATCACAATTGCGTACAATAGTGTTGGCCGACTGAAAAACATCAAACTTCGTTTATTAAGACAACACAACAAAAGTTTGGTGCTTTTCAGTCGGTCAACACGAATGTACCCAAATAGAGCTGGGTTATGCCCTAATCCTGAAATAAATTACATGAGCTTAATAAATACTCTAGGATGACCAGTTTCGATCGTCAAGCGATCATCATCAGATCCATTACACTTAGGCTGTAACATCTATGTTTGAGAATACAGGTGAAAAATATTTACAATATGTACAATTATTTAGTTGCAGTATTTGTAATGCAACTGTCGGTGTATGCTAAATGTAGTATATCTACAGTTGTAATACTTAAAGTTGACGTCGGACACTTCTTAGAGGGAGGTCCTTTTACTGCCTACCGGGGTGGGATAAAGAGAGGTGGGAGTATGGTTGTCATGGAAACGGGGTGGGGTGACTGAGGTTGCCATGGAGATAAGCCCTCTGGCCAGCTCGTGTTGAGCAGGAGTTTGTAGGAGTTGCCAAACCAGCCAGCCGGAAGTGGGAAGGGTAGGGTATGGAATGAAGGAATGTGGCAACCGCGTGAAATGGCACGTGCAATGCTCCTCCCTCCAGCACTCGCTGTCAGACGTCAACTTTAAGTATTACGACCATAATGTTAGGTGAAATGGTAAAATGGTGATAGAAATCCGGAGTTTGTCTGTTTGGGGTTTACTTGGGCAACACTGAAAATATGGCTTCAAACTTAATATTTAAAATCGAATAGATCAGTATTTGTGTAAAATGAAAAATAATACAACCAATTTGATATAAAATAAAAGGGATATCCTTACAAATAAGGTGGTTGGTTCCTCAGTTTAGGGGCTGCCCCGTGTACTTGGGTGTGTGTAGAATCTGTCTGATACCCGATGTTAATTGTGATGGCTGTATTAGTGTGTGTTGCCTGTTATTCAGCTAAGGACTGCAGACGATCAATTTCAAGAAGTTCCTACTTTTGCTACCAAATGCTACCGTCAACGACACCTAGCTGTGAACTTGGCTACTAGATGCCACCGCAACTGTCACCCTTCGGCGAACGTTGGAACTTAATAGAGCATTAATCAAATCTAACCTACAAATTTAGCTTCACACAATTGTAGTTATTAGAAGGTTCTTTTACATGCCACAAATCTATGATTGGTTGGTTGTTTCCTTAGTTTAGGGGCTTCGAGTACGCGGTCATGTAGCCCCGTGTACTTTGGGTGTGTGTAGAATCTGTCTGATAACCGGTGTTAATTGTGATGGCTTTATTAGTGTGTTATCTGTGATTCAGGTAGGGACTGCAGACGATCAATTTTCACGTAGTTTCTACTTTTGCCACCAAACGCCACCATCAACGACAACTAGTTATGAACGTGGTTACTAGATGCCACCGCCGTCGACTCCTGGCGACGAACGTAGGAACCTAAGAGCGTTAGTCAAATCTAACCTATAATTTAGCTTCACATAAGTGTAATTAGTGGAAGGCTCTTTAAGATGCCATAAGCTCGCCGGCTTTACTTCCCTTCCAAAGGAAGGCATACTGAGGTATTTTTAACGCTCTTGGGGGGCGTGGTGGCTCAGCGGTCTAGCTGTATGCCTCTCACCAAGGCGGTCCGGGTTCGATTCCCGGTCAATGCATGTGAGATTTTCGAAGTGAAATGCCATGTCCTGTGGTTCGGATTCCACGTAAAAAGGAGGTCCCGTGGCTCATGATCTCAAGATTAACGGTCACGTTAAACTACAAGCTTCCTTTTTTTTAACGCTCTTAATAAATCTGACTACTTCGGCCGGGTTTGAAGCCGCGACCTTAGGCATAGAAGCTCAGCAATCTGCCAACTACGCCACTGAAGCCGCGACCTTAGGCATAGAAGCTCAGCAATCTGCCAACTACGCCACTGAAGCCGCGACCTTAGGCATAGAAGCTCAGCAATCTGCCAACTACGCCACTGAAGCCGCGACCTTAGGCATAGAAGCTCAGCAATCTGCCAACTACGCCACTGAAGCCGCGACCTTAGGCATAGAAGCTCAGCAATCTGCCAACTACGCCACTGAAGCCGCGACCTTAGGCATAGAAGCTCAGCAATCTGCCAACTACGCCACTGAAGCCGCGACCTTAGGCATAGAAGCTCAGCAATCTGCCAACTACGCCACTGAAGCCGCGACCTTAGGCATAGAAGCTCAGCAATCTGCCAACTACGCCACTGAAGCCGCGACCTTAGGCATAGAAGCTCAGCAATCTGCCAACTACGCCACTGAAGCCGCGACCTTAGGCATAGAAGCTCAGCAATCTGCCAACTACGCCACTGAAGCCGCCTAATTTGATTAAATGAAAAATGAAAATCCACAGCCTGCTTCCAGTTTCCGACCGGGTCAGGAATGGAATGAATGTAGCCCCCATCTAGCGGCGAGGATATGAACTGTGCCGGCTGCCGAGGCCTGACGCACTCCTCTGGGGCAATGATTGAATGAATGACAGATGAAATGAAATGATAGTGGAGAGTGTTGCTAGAATGAAATTTTGACAGGGAAAACCGGAGTACCCGGAGAAAAACCTAAAGGTTCTAAATATTTAAATATAACTTTCAGAAACAATTTGGAGATGCATTGTCAAACTCCATTGACCAGTTTCTCCATTTCATCCTGTATATATTTTAATTAATTTCATTTCTCAACAGTTTTATTAGATTTGTTTCTTAAGGACACCTCGTACTCTTGCATGATGAAAAAATCGATTTTTTTTATTTTGGCGCCATAAAATTCTTCATTCTTTTCTGAATCCAAATATATAGAGTTTGTTGGGGTTTTGATGTCTACAACTATCTTAAATTCGTTTTTTTTAAATTAGCGTCCCAAGCTCTGAGTAATAAACTTTTAACTTTGCCGGCTGTTTTCCGTTAATACTCATTTTTCATGTTTAGGTACCAATAACTAGGAAACCATTTAAGATACAGGGCTAAATTTGTTTACATTAACTTGCCTAATGGAGTACTTGAATGTTAACCAATTTTCACTTCCAAAACATAGTAGGCATGGATTGGGAAGAGAAAATTTGATACATATTTTTGAATAAATTTAAAAAGAAAGAGTTCGGATTTTTTTTCTTGCATTCTGTCCCAATAATAATGAAACAAAGTGGTTACTCATCTGCCATGATCCATTCCAAGTATGTGAACAAAATTTGAGAGTATTTGATTGAAAAAACAACTGAGAAATGTGTACCTGAAACAACTTATACAACATTTTTTTGAAAATGTATCTGTCCAAATTTGTATTCATTTCACACATCCTATAAAAGCAAAGTAGCACTACATGGTCACAAACTGCTCAGAATATACCGCTTCTCATATGTTACAAGAATCATAGCTGTACCTTTAGCATAAACCCAGAAAATACCTAGTAAAGTGATGCCACAAAAAATAGACCTTTTCATCGTGTAAGAGTACGTGGTGACCTTAAGGTTTAATGCTAATGTTGCTGAAGAAGGTCCCATTGTTGGAGCGAAACATGCACTAATTAGAATAGAATTTGTGTTGATTGTTGGAGCTTTTTAATTAATTAATACGGCAATGTTCTTACATTTTTCTAAAATATTTTTACTTTTTACACGACATTTATCAAAGGCGTGATGTTTACATGCCACGACAATAGGTTAAAACTTAAGGCAAACATTCAATAGCTCTGTTGCATTTTTGTTTATTATTGCATATTTCTTCTTCTTCTTCTTCTGCTTCTTGTTTCGAAGAACCCATTTGGAGGTACGATGAATCAACGTTGGCTATTGTCTATTGTATTCAACTTCCTTTGTTTCCAAATTTCTTTCATCCTTCTAGGGTGAGAATCTTTCTCCTCTTGAGTCCACTGTCTGCGAGTTGTAAGTTTCTTCCTTTCTTGAAATTCTGCCTTTTGAATAGCTTCTCTGAAGAGTCATCTGTTTGCTATTGTGTCTGTCTGAATTCTGGCGTTTGTCAAATCTCTGTCATTTTCAATGAACCATGTGGGTTTGGATTTGTAACTAGTCAGTAAGTTGAAGATCTGTTTAGTTAGTCTACTATTTTCCATTCTATAAATGTGCCAAAAAAAACTGTAATCTTCTATTTCTCATTACATCTGTTAATTTTTCAAATTTCAAATATAACTCTCTATTTGGTCGTAACCTATGTTCTGCGTTATTATTTCGCTTAGCTCTCAGAATTTTTCTCATAATTCGTCTTTCAGTCTTCTCTAATTTGTCTAAATCAAAAATCTTGTTAATTTTAGTGTTTCTTCCGCATACAGAGTTTCAGGTCTGACCACTCTTTGATAATGTCTTAATTTAGTGTTCCGGGATAAGTTTTTTTAATTATATACTGTATATCTTTTGTCATATGAAAACACCTTTGTAATTTATGCATATTTCATTATAGGGAGTTCCAACAATTAACATGACGTGCCCAATGATTTACACATATATAATTATATTCCAAGAATCATTTTTCTTCATCTTCTTCTTCATTTCCCGTTTCCTGTTCCCTGGGTCGGGTTGCGAATCAAGGACCTCCACAGTTGTCTATCCCTTCACCATTCATTTCCTTCTTTCAATACTTCTTTTTCTTTTACTCCTCTTTTCTCTATGCCTTCCTTCACCGTATCTATCCACTTCTTTCTGGGCCTTCCTCATGGTCTTCTTCCTGGTATTTTCTCCATAAATACTCTTTTTGGTACTCTATATTCTTCCATTCTCATCATATGTCCGTACCACTTCAGCTTAGTGGTTTCTATCTTGTCTTGCAGTTTTGGGAACCCAGTTCTCTTTCTGATTTTATCCCTCCGTGTCTTCCCAATTATTCCTCTAAGGAACTTCATCTCAGCTGCTTGGATTTGGCTTTCATCGTGTTTTGTTGTGGCCCAAGTACCTGCCGCATATGTCAAAATTGGTGTGTAATACATTGAGAATAGAACTTCCTTCCATTTCTCTGGGACTTCCTGGTTCCATACTAAAACTCTCACACACTGGTAAAACCCATTAACTTGTTGGATCCTCTTTCCAATTTCCTCATTTACTGTACCATCTTCTGTGAGTATGCTCCCCAAATACTTAAAGCTTTTTACCATTTCCAATGGATTTCCATTGACTTCAATATTCTGTCTTCCTTCTGTCTTGTTTCTTGTCATCACTACAGTCTTACTCTTCTCCACACTTATTTTCATTCCAAAATACACAAATATAATTATATTCCAAAAATCTTATAAATTAATAAATTGAACATAATTATAAGATCCTTTAATGGGCTTCGGTGGCACAGTTGGTAGCATGCTGGACTGCTCTGCCCAATATTGCGGGTTCAAACCCGGCTGAAGTCGTCAGATTTATTAAGAGCGTTAAAAATCCCTCAGTATGCCTCCCTTTGGAGGGGCAGTAAAACCGATAGGCCGATGACATTGATTTATGGCATGTAAATGAACCTTCCACTAACTATAATTGTGTGAAGCTAAAAAGCCTACAGGCGTTCAAATAAGGAAAATACCCAGCTATGGCCAATGACTGCAATTCTAATATAATAATACATCTTAATATACTAGATTGATAAAACCTAACTTTAACTATTTCGAACCTAACAAGAAGTTCCGTAACGAACTAAAGAGCCTACATTTCTTAAAATTTAAGATTCATGCCAATGATTAATCTAAAAATAATAATAATGTTATTGGTTTTACGTCCCTTTTAACTACACTGGCTTTTAGAGACGCCGGGGTGCCGGAATTTTGCTCCGAAGGGGATCTTTAACGTGCCAGTAAATCTACAGACACGGCTCCCTCGCATTTGCGCACCCTCAAATGCCAGCTGACTGCGCCAGGTTTCGAACCTGAATGATTAATCTATACGGACCTATCTACGAGTTGAATAATGACGAAATTAAGTTGGTAATATCGAAATTTCTATTCATAATGTTGAATTTTGGGCTTATGCCGTGTTTTATTACATTGCAATTCGACGCGTTTCGAAAGAAACCATGTCTTTCATCGTCAGGAATAATCTGGAATACGACAATGTTGCTAAGAGAAAGCAACGAAGAACATATAGAAGGTGCCCAAAGATGGACGCCATTATAGCCCCATGTTAGGGACAACGGAAAGCAGCAGTGAATTACTGTCTCAGGGTTCTGATAATAGGTAGCCAGGATTCACTGAGATTGTAGCCGGTGTCGCGGTTGAAATTATCTGGGTGTTTACGTATTTCAACCGCCTCCCTGATGATTCTGGGACGATATTGCTTTATACGGGCAAGAACATCCACCCCTTGGAACATGACATCATGGCCAGGTGTTAAAGCATGATCGGCAACAGCTGATTTATCAGGTTGAATGAGCCTGATACATCTATTATGTTCCTTAATGCGAGTGCATATTGTTCTCGAAGTCTGCCCGATGTAAACCTTGCCACAAGTACAGGGAACTCTGTAGATACCCGGTTGTTGCAATTTAGGCAAACTGTCCTTAGTTGGTCGCAGGAGTTGCCTAATCTTAACAGAAGTTCCAAATACAGTCCGTATGTTGTATCGACGTAGGATTTTAGCAATACGATCCGTTGTGTTATGTATGTACGGAAGGAAAGCAGTTCCTCTTACATCTCTTTTCTCAACTGACGTCCTATTATTATTTGTTGGTTTCAGAACCGTAGAAATCAAAGCCTTGCTATAACCGTTGCTCTCAAAGGTGGTTCGCAGGGTGTTAATTTCTTCTTGTAAAGAAGACACTTCACAAATCCTCCTAGCCCTGGTAGTTAGAGTTGTAAGGATACCATGTTTCTAATTAGTTCAAAATATACCGGGTATTATGTAGGCTAATAGAGCACTAAAGTTGGCAGACCTGTGACTGCATATATTCTTAGTTCCATCTCTTAAGCTATAGAATGCACATACAAAATTTGGTTGAAGTCCAATGGAAGGCATGGACGTTACATGCAATTAGACATTGGATCTATCAGCACATGTAAAATCATGTTAGCAAAACTGTCATGCATGTATTGGTCAGAAATAATCTGAAATATTATGACCTCTTGTTGCGCCAGTTTTGGATGAAATCTATTTGTTAGTATAGAAGTTACATGTATTTTAAAATTGGACCTATCAGGAGGCTTAGAATCATGTTGGCAGCACTGACATATATATGTTACTCCAAATTAGTCTAGAATGTCAGGTACTATACGAGTGCAAAGTTTATAGCTGTTGGCTTGCATGCTTTCTGATATATTGATATAATTGTAAAAAAAAATAGGGACAGCATTTATTAACAGTTGGCAGCCCTGGTTGCTCATAACAATATGCATAGTCATATATGTTATGGTACACATAGCACACACGAAATTTGGTTGAAA
Source organism: Meconema thalassinum (assembly GCA_946902985.2). Classification (NCBI taxonomy): domain Eukaryota; kingdom Metazoa; phylum Arthropoda; class Insecta; order Orthoptera; family Tettigoniidae; genus Meconema; species Meconema thalassinum. Next base: position 92,976,611 of record OX336391.1, read on the forward strand.
TCCAATTGACAGTATAAAAGTTACATGTATTTAAAAATTGGTCCTATCAGCAGGCTTAGAATCATGTTGGTAACACTGGCGTATATTTGTTATTCGAAATTAATCTAGAATGTCAGGAACTATACGTGTGCATAGTTTAAAGCAGTCGGCTAGAATACTTTCTGATATATTGGTATTTGGATAAAAACAAATAGAGAGAGCATTTATTAAGTTGGCAGCCTTGGTGGCTCATAAGAATACGCTCAGTCATATCGGTTTATGTACTCATAATACATACGAAATTTAGTTGAAATCCAATAGATAGTGTAGAATTTATATGCATTTAAAAATTGGACCTATCAGCAGGCTTAGAATAATTTTGGCAACACTGCCATGTATGGCCTCCTAAACATTAAACTAAAACATTATTATCTATATGTGTGCCAATTTTAGAATAGAATGCATATCTTCCAAGATATCCAACATGGAGCTCAAATTTCAATTGCGGTTTTTCATCAGTTGGTAGCACTGACATCATTTTCAAATATGGGCTCTTTTTTTTTTCAGGTATAGATCTTTATTCATACCAAATTCGGTTTCGATTGCTGCAGCCGTTTGGAAATTGATAGGGTGGAACACACGCACAGACAGACACACATTTTCCCGGATCGATCTCATAAGTCAACTTTTTCCTCAATTTTGCAAAATGTGAAAAGTAGGCTAAAAATGATGATGACATCAATCATTATGGTATGATGACTCAATGAAAATGACAAGAAAATGAAGCTGTCGAGTGTGTGAACTAAATTATCAGCAGAGTAGTTTCCCCGCAAGATTCAGAGCGCGGTGAGAACTGTCACTGCTGTTTTCATGGTTGGTGCACTGCTGTGTCAGCTCCTTCCCTAAACAAAGCACGACCTAACGACTTCATATTAATTGAGCACGTCTCGACCACTTGAAGACGGATAGACAGGGGCGTTGGTTAATAGCCATAAGCATTCTGTCTGATCTTTGGAATTTAGTTTCCGAACTGCTATTTGTCATTATTTCTCTTGTGTCAACGTTTCCCTACATCTTATTGCTATCAGGCTAATTTTAGAATTTGGCCAAGAGTTTTGAAGTCGAGTAACATTCCTGATATATTCTGTTCCCAAGGAAAATTCTTACTCTCGAGATTTGAAACCAGGCCACCATGTTTAGAAGCGAGTAGCAAATTGGAAGTGAGGCAATATGTCATAGGAAAGGCATTGGTAAGTCTAGGTAATTGTTGCTCAAGTTACAATATACAATTTTCATTTTTTGTGCGCTTAGTAATCAGAATATTTGGCTTTCAAACCAATGTGTGTGTGTCTTTAGACTAGCTTGATGCAGCCCTCCAAACCTCCCTATCCTAATCTAATCGTTCCATCTCTACATAGCTACCACATCTTATATCCGAGGCAATCATTTTTACATATTCTAACCTTGGTCTACCCCTACAGTTCTTCTTATTCCTTCCATAACTAAGTTTGCTATTCCTGGGTGTCTTAGTACGTGCCCTACCAACCTATCTCTTCTCTTCATTGGCAGTCGCCAGAAATATATGCCCTCTCCCCGTTGTCTTAATGCCTCTTCATTTGTAACCCTATCTACCCATCTGATCTTCATCATTCTCCTGTAACACCACATTTCAAACGCTTCTGTACTCCTCTTTTCTGCTGCGCCAATAGTCCAAGTTTCATTTCCATACAGCGCCACGCTCCAAACAAAGGCTTTCAAAAATGACTTTCTAGTACCCAATGTAAAATCATAAATTCACGTGTAGAAAAAATCCAACATAATTTGCATACATTTTGCGTTGAGATTTGTCTTAATAAAGTTACCGTAAATTTTCATAATTATCACCAGTGATCGATCAAAACCTTAGAAGACACAATTCCGCACCTTCCTTGCAACTGGTCACCAACCCCCTTCCATAGGTCTGGATGGATATACTGTACTGGCCAACGGGAAGGAAACCGAGTTGTGGATTAGCCTACGAGGTTTTGATCGCTCACTGATTAGGCTATATAAACATGCAATAATAGTCAACTTAATACGAAACGAGACGGTACTCTTTCTACTCGTCATCACCGTCTTCGTTCAAATTTATGGTATCTGCAGGGTTTGGCTAGAAATGAACGTGACAAAAGTGGAATCTCCAGATGGCGAAGCGTTTTGAAAACAAGAAGTTCCGTGACGAACTACAGAGCCTACTTTTCTTAAAATTCAAGATTCATGCCAATGATTAATTACGAAATTAAGTTGGTAATATCGAAATTTCTAATTAGTTTGAAATACTGTATACTGGCATAATGTAGCCTAATAAAGCACTACAGTTGGCAGCCCTGGTGACTGAATATATTCTTAGATCCATTTCTTAGGGTGCGGAATACAAAATTTGGTTGAAGTCCAATGGATAGCATGGACGTTACATGCAGTTAAACATTGGATCTAACAGCGCGCGTAAAATCATGTTGGCAACAATGCCATGCATGTATTGGTCAGAAATAATCTGAAATAATATGATCTATTGTTGTGCCAATTTTGAATGAAATCCATTAGTTAGTATAGAAGTTACATGAATTTAAAGTTGGACGTCTCAGCAGGCTTAGAATCATGTTGGTAGCACTGACGTATATAAGTTACTCCAATTTAATATATAATGTCAGGTACTATACGTGTGCATAGTATAAAACTGTCGGCTTGCATACTTTCTGATATATGGGTATTTGGATTAAAATAAATTGAGAGCATTAATTAACAGTTGGCAGGCCTGGTGGCTCTTAACAATACGCTCAGTCATATCTGTTTATGTACACATAGCACATACGAAATTTGGTTGAAATCCAATTGATAGTGTAGAAGTCATATGCATTTAAAATTTGGACCTATCAGCAGGCTTATAATCATTTTGGCAACACTGCCTTGTATGCCCTCCTGGAAATTAAACTGCAATATTATTATCTATTCGTGTGCCAATTTTAAAATAGCTCCGATTCATACCTTCCAAGATATCCAACAAGGAGCTCAAATTTCAAATGTGATTTTTCAGCAGTTGGTAGCACTGACATCATTTTCAAATATGGCCGTGAGATATTAAGGTATAGGTCTTTACTTTTACCAAATTTTGTTTCGTTTGCTGCAGCCGTTTAGGAGTTGATAGGGGGACACACACACACAGCCAGACAGACAGACAGACAGACAGACAGAAGGACAGACAGACAGACATACACACATTTGCCCGATCTCATAAGTCTACTTTTTCCTCATTTTTGCAAAATGTGAAAAGTAGGCTAAAATAGCATTTTAGCGGGGTTTCGACGAGGCATAGCGTAGTTTCCCGGCAGCGCAGCGGTTTGCGCAGCGGAATGAGTACAGAACGGTAATTCGAAGGTCGTAGGGTGAAGTCCCTAAGCGGTAACATTATTGTCTTGTTTTTTTTTTTTTTTTTTTTTTGTACGTTACTCACACTGCAAATGAACTGAAATAATGCTCAATATAATGTATCTTTCTTTCTTTCTTTCTTTCTTTCTTTCTTCGTTTTGCCCACTTAGGGAGCGCGTTTGAACTTGTTGACTCGGGTTGATGGAGCTTTCTCTTCTTCTCCTCCCAAAATCTCCTCATGAACTCACTATGTCCCTTCTTACGTTCTTGTGTCAATTTTTTCCAGTGCTTTTTCGGTGAAGGAGTGATTTTTAATTAGAGATCCAAAGCCTTGCGAATCATGATGATATATTCGGTGATGTTTATTCCTTTTAAGTCATGTTTGATTTCTTCTAACCAACTGATTTGAATTTATTATATCAATCAGATTTTTTGCATATCTGGTGTAGTCGATTCTGCAGATGTGACCGTAGAATTTCAAACGTTTCTTACGCACTGTATCAGTGAACTTATTGATTACTGTGTACAAGTCTGTGGTTATCTTTCTAATCCATATACCATTAACATAAATGGGGCCATATATATTCCTGAGAATTTTACGTTGTTGGATTTTGATGGTTGGTTGGTTGGTTCCTCAGTATAGGGGCTGCGACAACGCAGTCATGTAGCCCTGTGTACTTTGGATGCGTGTATAGAATCCGTCTGATAACCGGTGTTAATTGTGATGGCTGTATTAATGTTGGTTCTTGATTTCACCAATTTGTGAGTGGCCTCCTAGAGATATAGTTTTGGAGGCGTACAATGCTTCCGGAAGAACAACTGTCTGGTAGTGCCGTAGATTTGCATTTCGTGACATCACTCTTTTATTATAGTTATTTTCCATGTTATAATTGCATAGAAGTCATGAAATGGAAGGGGAAAGAAAAATTTGGGTTGGATAATACATTTCCAGGAAGGGATTGCAATTAAGGTGTAGCCTGCACGAGAGCGTCGTATATAACACTTATCTTCGACGATGTCGAAATATAAATATTATATGTCAGAAAACTGTATCATAATGAGGGTCATTTAAGTACTAGTTTTCATTATGATACAGTTTCTCCAACCAATCAGAGATCAAGATGTATGGTGTGTGACCAATTAGGTACTTGATAGCTTCGCACTTGAACACAGAATCCAACATGTCGGACATGAATTACATGATTTGAAAGTTAAAAATGTAGAAGATATCCGATCAACCACTGTAGGTACAATGCCAAACACAAAGACACAATGAGCACGAACCTTAAAGGTAATAAGAAAATACTATGAAATATGCAAGAAATTTATGAATCTACGTCCAGAAATTTGCAACACAGCATCCTTCTATATAAATTACCGACATCGAAAGTGCACCGTCCCATGTGTACGCGTAAATAAACTGGCGAATATGAGAAAAGAAATAGCACTGTACCTTAATATCCCCAACACCAATTTCTACATAGGGCATTTTTTCATACAACTTCGGTGACAGTTTGAGTAAATACTGGTGCAGATCGGCAGGCTGTAAACGTATGGCATTGCCAATCAGACAGAGCGCATGCGTGGGTCAGAGAAAACTTGTAAAGCACAGAGATCAAACTCTGTGCTTGCACTCCGATCAATAAATTCAAGTGACTGAATATCGATAGATATTTATGATTATTTCTGTTTGAACATAAAATTAAATTAAATAAAGTTATAATTATCATCGAACATAAACAGTCGTTTGCAACTCGCCTATAATGGTAAGTAAGACACTCGTATGGTAATAATAAAACTTGCTTCGCTCGTTTCACAAACATACTCGTGTCTTAATTATTGGCATTATAGGCTCGTTGCATAATGCACTATTATGATTTTACAGTAACTATAAAGATCAATTGTTGATACCGACAGCAGTGGCTATGCTCGCTAAAGCGTGGCATTAGGTCATGGGGCCAAGCTCTCTGCTGACTCGGTAGACGCGTGGGTTCGAGCCCCACCGTCGGCCGTCCTTGAAATGGTTTTCCGTGGTTTCCCATTTTCAACACCAGGCAAATGCTGGGACGGTACCTTCTGACAGGCCACGGCCGCTTCCTTCCACATCCTTGCCCAGTTTCATTCATCTTCATCCATTCCATCTCTCATCCCGACGCGCAGGTCGCCCACGGGCGTCGACTTGAAAGACCTGCACTCGGCCTCTCAGGAGGCTACACGAAAAAAAAAAATTGTTGATGCTTTACTCGTGCTGGGGTGATATTAATCGTAAAGACAGGGGAAGCAACAATATTCTGGACATCTTGCACACGCTATATACGCCGCATTTTTAGAATTACAAAAAACATGCATCGCACGAACCGCGCTAGGAATGCTATTTCTTTCTAAACGCTTGACCATCTGGAGCTTCTACTCCTGTCACTTCCATTTCTGGTCAAGCCATAAATTTGGACGAAATCGGTGATGAGTAGTCACGGTCCCCTTGTAAGACGAGGACAATAAAATTTGGAGGAGCATACCTTCTTCTTCTCTAAAAATGAATGTAGCGTGATAGTTTGTCTCTGTGTGTGTATGTCTCCTATGCTTTCATATACCATTCATCCGATTGCTATGAAACTTGGATGAGATGTTGAGTACACTCCAAGGACGGTTTCTGGCTTAGTAAATCCATTTTAAAATAGGTAGCGTACGAATAGATTCAACAAATGAGCGACGAAGCGTTTCAAAAAAGTCCCGTATGGGTTCATATACCATTCGTCCGATAGCGATGAAACTTGGGTGAGATCTTGAGTACACTCCAAGGAAGGTTTCTGGCTTAGTAAATCCATTTTACAATAGGTAGCGCATGAGTAGATTCAATAAATGACCGATGGTGCGCGAATCGTTTCAACAAAGTCCCGTATGCGTTCATATACCATTCATCCGAATGCGATGAAACGTTGATGAGTTGTTGTGTACACGCCAGAGAAGGTTTCCGTGTTAGTAAATCCATTTTACAGTAGGTAGCGCACGAGTAGATGCAAAAAATGAGTGGCGAAGTGCGAAGCGTTTCAACAAAATCCCGTATGCGTTTATATACCCTTCATCGATTACGACGAAACTTTGATGATTTGTTGTGTACACTTACGTGAAGGTTTCTGACTTAGTAAATCTATTTCACAGTTGGTAGCGCACGTTACTTAGGAAGCAAAATAACCAGTGATGGACGAAGCAAAGAGGATATAAAAAGTAGGTTAGCTCAGGGAAGGAAAGCATTTCTACAGAAAAGGAATCTGTTGACATCGAATATAGATTTAGGTATTAGGAAGACATTTTTGAAGGCCTTTGTCTGGAGCGTGGCGCTCTATGGAAGTGAAACTTGGACTATTGGTGCAGCAGAAAAGAGGAGAATTGAAGCATTTGAAATGTGGTGTTACAGGAGAATGATGAACATCAGATTTTTTAATTTTTTTTTAGCGTATGGCTTTTAGTGCCGGGAGTGTCCGAGGACATGTTCGGCTCGCCAGTTTTGTAGCTGCTTCGAGACGGACACCCAATGGGTGAGCTACAAGTACCGTTGGGGAGGTAAGTTGGAAGGGAAGGGCGAGGAGTTAGAAGGTAGCGGCTGTGGCCTATAGTTAGGGACCAACCCCGGCATTTGCCTGGAAGGAAGATGGGAAACCACAGAAGACCATCTTCAAGGTGGCCGGCGGGGGGATTCGAACCTCCTCGCCTCCCGGATGTGAGTGACTGCCATTAGTCATGCCGTAACGACCACGGCTAACTCACCCGGTATCAGATGGGTAGTAGGGTCACAAACGAAGAGGTATTAAAACTAGTGGGAGAGAAGAGATGTTTCTGGCGACTGCTAATAAAGAGAAGAGATAGGTTGGTAGGGCACACACTAAGACACCCAGGAATAACAAGCTTAGTTATGGAAGGAAGGGACGAGGGCAAGAACTGTAGGGGTAGACCAAGGTTAGAATATGTTAAACAGATTGCCTCGGATGTAGGGTGTGGTAGCTATGTAGAGATGAAACGATTAGCTCGGGACAGGGAGGCATGGTGAGTTGCATCAAACCAGTCAAAAGACTGAAGACTCAAACAATAACAACAACCATATCATAATGGTTATTGTCCATGTATATTAGAATACGTATCCTAGTTGGCGATCCTGCCCCAGACCAGTTGGATATTAATAATTGTATTAATGCAGCCGATGACCATTTATTTAAATTTCAGGACCAGTCAGAGAAAGGTGTTTGGAAGGCAATCGCCCGTGAACCTATTGAAAGGAACCGTCCCGGTATTTGCCTTGTGGTGAAAATGGAAAACTACGAAAACCACTTTTAGGACGGCCGAGGTGAGATTCGCACCCACGCTAGGGCATTGGCTCTCTCGCCTACCGTGGATATTGAAATTCCGTACTTTCCACTTATCTCAGTTCAGAACTAGGTGTCGTTGACGATGGCGTTTGGTAGCAAAAGTAGGAACTACTTGAAATTGATCGTCTGCAATCCATACCTGCATTACTGATGTTGGTTGGTTCCTTAGTTTAGGGGCTGCGACAACGCGGTCATGTAGCCCCGTGTACTTTCGTGTGAATGTAGAATCTGCCTGATAACCGGTGTTAATTGTGATGGCTGTATAAGTGTGTGTTGTCTGTTTTAATTCAAGTAAGGACTGCAGACAATAATTTCCAGTAGTTCCTACTTTTGCTACCGTCCACGACACCTAGCTTGCGGACTTGGCTACTAGATGGCATCACAGCCAGCACCTGGCGGTGAACGTTGGAACTAATAGAGAGTTATCAATTCTATCCTACAAATATTGGCTTCACACAAGTGGAGTTAGTGGAACGTTCTTTTTCATGTCATAAATCTATGACATGGGACCGCCGGCTTTACTTCCCCTCCGAAGGAGGGCATACTGAGGGATTTTCAAATGCTCTTAAAAAATCCGACGACTTCGGCCGGGTTTGAACCCGCGACCTTGGGCATAGAAGATCAGCATGCTACCAACTACGCTACCGAAGCCACCGAATTATAGATCACACACACCCAAAGTACACGGGGCTACATGACCGCGTTGTCGCAGCCCCTAAACTGAGGAACCAACCAACCAACCAACCAACTACTTATCTCTTTTCAAATCACAACTTGGGAAAGAATTGAGATATTCCAATATTTTTATACCAATATGTTGCTTGCCACGGTGGGTGAGTGGTTATCGTGTCGGACTACCAACCCGAAGCTTGCAGGTTCGCTCCTGACCGTGGTAAATGATTTTTGAATGTCGACATAAATCACGGCGCTCATGTTACACGTTGTTGGGATGTTAAAGAACCCATTTGGATTCAGTAGGCCGTGTTCAATGGCAAAAATAATCTCGGGATTTTCCGCCAACACAAAGTTCCTCCGTTCTCTACTTGAAAGCGCTGTAGTGTCAAGGAGTTTAGATATCTAACCTCCTTGACTTTCAAAGCGTTCAAAGGAACGACGAAATTCGACATGCAAGCTACCCTCCGGGTGACATTTAACAAAGCTTGCACCAGGCACCCAAGGCCATACGATATTATTATTATTACCAATATGTTACGTGTTGATAAATTGCAACAGTTCTGCCCGGATGAAGAAGATAGGGCGGCTTCCCTTAGTCGTTTGGCCACGGGCCTGTCTCGCAAACAAAAGCCTCTGTTGAGCCACCCAAGAGCTTTGAGACCTGAGTCTCAATACGAAACCCGAGAACACTGAAGGCGGGGAACATTCATAAAGTGATTCAAACAATCAGTTAAATTAATAATTACTAGCAGTTAATTAGTTGAAACACATTTGAATACCTAAGATTAACTTGAAAAATAATTGTTGGTAGTTTAATTATAATTGTTGTTGTTGTTTCATTTCAGTGGTTTGGACGTCGTGATCATTTAGATCCGTGTATGTGGGTGTATATATATATATATATATATATATATATATATATATATATATTTATTTATTTATTTATTTATTTATTAATTATTTTGTCTGATAACCTGTGTTATTGTGATGTCTGTAGGAGTGTGTGTATTTGTAATTTATTGTCAGTTCTAACTCCTCAGTCGGTCAATGAGAATTTGCCCAATGACTAGGCGGGATACAATGTGCTGTATATTATATATGAATAATAAATAAATGATGAAAATTACATGTGCTAGTTATGATGAATAATAATGTCGTATGGCCTCGGGTGCCGGATGCAGGCTTTGTAATGTGACGCCCAGAGAGCAGCGTGCATGTCGAACTTTTGTTGTTCCTTGGAGCGCTATGAAAGTCAAGGTGGTTAGATATCTAAGCTCCTTGACATTATAGCGCTTTCTAGTAGAGAATGGATGAACTTTGTGTTGGCGGAAAATCCCGAGATTAATTTTGCCATTATGAACACAGCCTACTGAATTCAAAAGGGTTCTTTAACAATCCAAAAGCGTATGACATGCGAATCGTAATTTACGTCGCCTTTCAAAAATCAATTACCACGGCCAGGAGCGAACCTGCAAGCTTGGGGTTGGTAGTCCGACACGATAACCACTCACCCACCGTAGCATTAGTTATGATATTACTTACTTATCGGCCTACATTGAACCCCAGTTCTTGGGCATATTCATGTCGACCGACTGAAGAGTTACAACTGACAGTTTTCATAGACAACCCTGCATGAATGGCTTCAAAACTTTACATATTTGTATTTGAGGTAAGGGTTGTGGGAAGGAGGCGTCCGTGGCCTTAAGTTAGGAACCATTTTCCTGAAGTAGAAGTGGGCAACCATGGATAAACCCATTCAAAAATGGCAGTGATGGGAATTAAACCCATCTCTTCTCTGTTTTGCCTCATGAGGCTGAGTGTACCCCGTTCCAGTCCTCAGGCCAAAATTAAATTTCTTGGCAGAGCCGGTAATCAAAGCCGAACTTCGGAGGCAACAGTCAAGCTACGCCACGAGTTTAAATTACCAACTACCCCTCTTTTTTTGGGCTGAACGCGCGGGATTCCTGTGAGATACGGGCAGATCAACACCGACTTACCTGGGCCAGGTGTTCCACACTTTTGGGGAGCCGTGTGTCGCCGGAAGAAGCAGCCCAACTTCCTTGAGAGAGCTTCGCTCCCCTCATGCTACATCCGGTCCGTTAACATTCCTACTTGCCGTGGTTCGTCTCGGTCCCTTCTTCTATCATTTCACGCATTCGAACGCAACAGTTGAGGGGGCTACTTTCCACTGACCAAGTGCGTACCTTGAGAACTGGCGTGAAAATATAACACGGGTCATCAGGCGCGGATCTAGAGTTTGGCTTTGGGGAGGGGAGTCAGAGAATCGAAATTGTTAAGAAGATTGGCATCACTAAAAACGCAATCACAAAATAAACAAACGTACAAAACCGGACCAATTTTTTTGCAAGCTACATGGATAGAAATTTGATGCGTTTTGCGCACCAAAAATATTCGTACAAATTGCAACGGCGTGTTTTGCGACTTTTACATCGAGCTTCGAGAAAAGTATCAAGGTAAGTTAGAGTTTCGGCAAGTCGAGTTGGTACCGACAAAGGGAGAAACTCACAGCTTAAATTGCCAACCAAGCTTGCAGTTTGGACGTCGGCAAAATTATTTGGTGCGAAAAAAGCCCCAAATTCCTATCCGTGCATTGCTGCACATTCATCGTGACATCACTATAAACATCGATTTGGTAATCACAAGGTTTGCTAAACAAAATAGACGAGTTGATTTTGTTAAGTTATATAAATAATCGTTTTTATATAACAGGTATGAAGTTGTAAATATGTGCAGTTGTTACAGAACATAATAATTGCAATAAAGATATTTTCAGTATTGAATAAAATGAAAAAACTGTTTTTCAGTTAAAATTCGTTAAGTTTTATTTGTCTGGTTATTGTGTTTTCGTTTTTTGAGTTTGCAAAAAAAATGGTCTCCTTTGGGGGAGGGTCATGATCCCCTTGACCCCCCATCGCCCCCCCCCCCCCTTGAATCCGCGCCTGCGGGTCATTTTGACCCATAGTGTGTCGCTCCCATCTTGTCCTAATCATGCGTATTTTAATTAAGTGATTTTACACCTGGTATCTTCCTATGAACTATCTCTCTCTATATAAAAATGAAAGTCTGTTTTTTCTGAATTTCCACGGAAATTTGCAATATTTGCGCGTTTCAGACTGTTTTATGATGGATGCGCGCAAAAATAAATGTTTTGTCTGTCTGTCTGTCTGTCTGTAGGTCTATGTCTGTTTGTTTGTCTGTGGACAATCTTTAGTGTCCTTATAACTCGAGAACGGCTGAGTGGATCAACGTAAAATTTGATACAGATATCCTTCAGAGGCACGACACTAATTATTGATGTAACTCTTCTCCGTACCTCTCATAAAAGGGGCCCTACCCCCTTAAAATACATGCTGAAATAGGCGTAGAAAGGTGAAACAAAGCTCATTTTCAGCCCCTCAATATGAGAAACGAAAGGGCCCGCGAAAACCACATTTTAAGGCCCTAAAACCAACAGTTTTTGAGATATTCCCAGAAAACTAATTTCACTTAATAAATTAATGAAAGAATGCATGCCGGTAACCATGGCAACTGAATCTCAGAGGTCCATCTATTTCTGTAAGACGCAATGCAATTCCATTTATTACATTACTGTGAAGGTTTGCAAACCACAATAAGGTTATAACGGATCCAAATTAAGCTGAAATATTAATCAATACATATAATGCGCTTAAGGGGTCAAGGGGTACTCTAGAATTTTTTAACACGATTTACAAGTGCGGGTGTGATACGGAAGGTCTATTATATCCCTTCTCTATTATATAAAAATGAATGTATGTCTGTTTTTTCTGCATTTTCACGGAAATTTGACATATTTACCCGTTTCAGACTGTTTTGTGACGGATGCACGCAAACCTATTTTTTGTCTGTCTGTCTGTTTGTCTGTGGACAATTTTTTGTGTCCTTATACCTCGAGAACAGCTGGGTGGATTAACGTAAAATTTGATACAGATATCAATCAGAGGCACGACACTAATCATTGATGTAACTCTTCTCCGTACCTCTCATAACAAGGGGCCTACCCCCTTAAAATACATGCTGAAATAAGCATAGAAGGGTGAGACAAAGCTCATTTGCAGCCCCTCAATGTGAGAAACGAAACTCGGGGGCCCTAAAAGGACCCCGAAAACCACATTTTAACGCCCCAAAACTAACAGTTTTTGAGATATTCCCAAAAAACTAATTTCACTTAATAAATTAATGAAGGAATGCATGCCGGTAACAATGGCAACAGAATCTCAGAGGTCCATCTATTTCTGTAAGACGCAATGCAATTCAATTTATTACATTACTGTAAAAGTTGGCAAACGCCAATAAGGTTATAACGGATCCAAATTAAGCTGAAATATTCATCAATACATACAATGCGCTTAAGGAGTCAAGGGGTACTCTAGAATTTTTTAACGCGATTTACACGTGCGGATAGGGTACGGAAGGTCCATCATATCCCGATCCCTATATTGTTATATTATTATTATTACTATTCTTTTAATTATTATCATTATTATGGCGTACAACGACGAGACAAAGCTCATTTTCAAACCCTTGGTGCCAGAAACAAAACTCGGGGCCCCTCAAGAGCCGTAAACGGTCCCCGAAAACTATATTTTAAGGCTCTAAACCCAACAGTTTCTTACATATTCCAAGAAAACTAATTTCATTTAATAAACTAAAGAAGGAATGCAAGTCACTAACCATGACAACAGTATCTCAAGAGGTGGCATCCAACTTCCCATCTATTTCTGGAATAAGTAATGCCACTCCATTTATTACATTTCTGTGAAAGGTTGCAAATGGCTATAAGGTTATCACGGAACCAACTAAAACTGTAAAGTTCATCAATGCGCTTAAGGGGTTCAACGAGTACCCTGGATTTTTTTCACACGACTTGCACGTGCGATATGTCGCACAGAAGGTCTATTATATCTCCAAACAGCAACATTATTTTCAAAAAATCCTGACTTGAAATAGTAGACTGTTTTTTTCTGATTTTAGGAATTTGGGCCTTTAGAGGCTAAAGAAACTGAATTTTCATGCACCACAAGCCTTTATAATTTATAAAAGGGGGCCTCCTGTAGTTGGGCACTTGACACAACGGTTAGGGTCAGTTCGTATGTGACGTGTATTGCGATTCGTCTACGAGATTTTCAATTTTATTTTCACGCCAGGAAGAACACGTTAGGTAAATTTAGTTTGAGAGCACATTTTAACTAATCATTTTTCTTTGGCAACAAACAGGTTCCAAGCCCCTAAACATTGCAACAGTAGCTCAATTGATAACATCTGGTTATTAATAACGAAGACCGTTCGAAGAATGGGTACTTCTGCTAGTTCCCAATATAAAATGAGGTTTATTTTTATTTTTCAGATTAAAAATGCACAAAAGTGACAGTAATTTTCGTAGCAGTATAATAAGAAATTAAGGCAAGGACAGGACAAGCCAGAAGTGCATTCAAATAAGAAATGTATTGTGCAATAGAGACCTTACTATAAATTTAAAACTACGGTTGCTAAAATGTTATGTGTTCTCGGTACTCTTCTACGGTATGGAAGCTTGGACAATCAAACAAGATATGATTACCAGACTAGAGGCGTTTGAGATGTGGACATATCGAAGAATCTTACGAGTAACCTGGATGGATAGAGTCACAAATCTTGAGATATTGCGTAGGATAGGTAAAGATGAGGAGATAATTTACCTGAGTCAAAATTAGTAAGTTACAATACTTGGGCCATATAATGAGAGGAGACAGGTATCGTCTTCTACAAGAAATTATTCAAGGGAAGGTTGAGGTCACGAGGAGTCGAGGAAGAAGAAGGATCTCTTGGTTGGACAACCTAAAAAAAATCGGGGTGATATCTGTAATAGTTTCGGAAATATAGAATGCCAGTGAAATATTTCACACAGCCGCCATTTTGAGGTTATGTAAACAATTGAACTAAATTAGACACCAGTGCATTACAATGTATATAAACATATACTGTACCAAGTTTCATTACGTTTGGATGGTTAAATCGCGAGAAAAGTCTATTTAAAAGTCTCAACTTCGCTTGGCCGCCATGTTGGTTTTGTAGTTACCAGGTTTTTGAAAGTCTCTTAAGTGAACGTCTAGTAGTGCCCTTTATCACCGTACAAAATTTCAGTGTGATATCTGTAATAGTTTCGGAGATACTGAATGCTGGTGAAATAATTCGCACAGCCGCCACGTTGGATTGGTGAGACACAATAAAATTTGAAGGAAACGGTCAAGGTGGTCCAGAATGGGGCTATGATCTTACCGAGTTTCATTGAAATCGCTCCAGCCGTTCAAAAGTTATTAGGGGGGGGGGGAGACACACGCACACACAGACAGACACACGGACAAAAGGTGATCTCATAAGCCTATTTTTTTCATTAAATGATAATAGGCTAAAAATGGTTCAAGTGTAGTTCCAGTGAACTTTTCAGTGCTGCTAGATCAAAAAACCAGATTGCTGTGACGATCACCAACCTTCTTACAGGAGACGGCACATGAAGAAGTAGAACAAGAAGAAGAATAAGAAGAGGAAGAAGAAGAAGAAGAAGAAGATGGATCAACAAGAATGAGAGCTATGTGATTGTGCTGCACCAATATAGGTGGATTTTTCCCTCTTATGTATTACAGATTGTCCCGACTAACGTAAGCCGAAAATTGTCACGCGAGGACTGGCGCCATGGGTAAATCTGACCCGACCGTAAATAATATAGAAATAACTTGGGTGTTCACAGGGACATGTTACATATACAGGGTGTATTTCAAGGCTAGAAAGGAAGGTACTGTAAGCGACAGTAAATGAGGGCTGACCAAACCGAAAATATTGAGCATTATTTAAGCTTCGATGTCGCCTCCGCGGTGTAGTGGTCAGCGTGCTTAGCTGCCACTGGGTAGATTATAGGCTAGGGAATAACCCACCCACCAAGGGAAGATGATGAAGAGAAGGAAGTAGATTTTGGAATTGGAAAAGAAGGATAGAAGAATAGGAGGAGAGTCCCACAAAAGTAATAAGTTTATTGTTAAACACACTTAAAGGTGGTTGCCACTGCAAATATGTGCTCGGATACCTAAAATAGGAACGAGCTTGGTCGAGGCTGACGGGAGCTGCAGATAAGGCTTGGGCAGTTTGCCAGAGAGAACCTGTAGTGTATTTCCTCCCAAGCACGAATGAAAGTACTATAGGGAAGGGTGATGATCTGGCCAGACAAATAGTAAGAGCTTTATTAAGCATTAACGAGGGCATAAACCTAGGAGGAGCTAGGAAAGCCAGGATCCTGCCTAACTGTATTATCAAAGAAATGATGAATCCAAAAACAAATATTTAGTTTATTTAACAATGCAGGAAGTTTGAGGCAATTAACAATTATGAAATATAATTTTGATAAACATGGTTCATTTGAACCTTTTAATAAATAGGGTCGCAGACCTCTCCACATTAACCGGTTGCTCCAGGCAATTGACAATTTAAAAGGTTTCAAACCTTACATGTTTCTGAAATCTTTATAAGATTTGAACAAATGAACAATAAAATAATTAAAGCTTGAACGTAAATTGAAGTACAAAAAGTGCACCTTAAGAAATTCTGGAGAGAATGTTCTAGAGACAGTGACAACTTTGAAAATAACAATAATAACAACGTGAAAAATAAAATAGAAGTTCCTATAACTTCTTATATTTATACAGAGTTAATATAAGAATTATGCAAAGAGGGCAGGTCACTTACTGTGAACCTGAAGAGTTGGTCAGAAGGAAGGTTCTAGACCTCTGATACTTTGAATAAGACTCGCCAGTCAAATGAGGCAGTTTTCATTTAGCGAGACCAAAAAATAACTCACTCAAGAGTTGAGAGAATTGTTTTCCCTGCTTTTGAAGGGAGGAACAATTTAAGTTTGAAACGTGTGCTAGACACGCAATTATGCAGAATTACTTAATGATAAACCAACAAAATGGAAGGGCACTTCTTGGAATGACACCTTATAGAAAGTTACGATTTCATAAATAATGGTTGTTAGTAGAAGGTTAAGGAAAGATCATTGGGATATAGGGACAATGTTCATGGCCGTATTTAATATAACCGGACGATCGCGACGCGGTAGAAGAGTGGAGCAAGCACTGATTATCACTATAGTCTGTAAAGATGGATGCAAAGTTCACTGGAGAAACACTGAAGTTTGTGAGAAATAAAAGTTATTGCAATTATGGAGATAACTGATTGCACTATGTAGGTGAAAGTCTATTTCTTGAAAAAGTTGTAATTTACAATGAAATGCGCCATAGAATTTTCCAGAGGTTCCAGCGGAGGACGAAAATTCACTATTGTAGTAATTAAGTTTTAAACAAATTTCTCCCAAGTACGTGAGAAATACATGATGGCAGGACTCGCAGATAGAGAACAAGTTCTAGAAGGTTCCAGAACGACCTTAGCAGAAAATGGGGTTGAGAAAATCCAACGGAGGAAATAGTTTTATAATTATAGGCAGTGGGTATTAGATAATATCCCACGTAGCGAGAGGGTTTCTCGTTTGAATCGCTTAAGAAAAGCTCTTTTTAGTAAGGTTGGCTTATACAAGAAAAAAGCTCAACATGGCAAATCCCACGAAGAGTGATTATTGCCCCAAAGTAAATAGTTTCACACTGCCTATAAAAGATAGTTAAAACACGAGGAAGTTAAAACCATGAAGATGAGGTTAAAACTTGAATCAGGTACTTATCTTTGTTGCATGGCGAAGGTGAAGTTCTTCACTAATACTTAAAGTTCCAACATGGCGTGGAATTTAAAAACTGCCTCGTTAGGTCAGGAGGCTGGCTCTGGTTGAGCCTTAACTGATTACTGCGGCTGCCGACTAAGAAGTGAGAGCAGCAAAACGAAGCACGGAAGGTCCTAGGAAGGGGAGAGAGTGGGGGTAGGAAACAAAAGGTATACATATCAGCATAACCAACTTATTAACAATAAATTCTCTTCTCTTGCTGAGCTGGTCTTCAAGGAGTTGATAGATGATACTAGCGCAGCATGGTGAGTAAAGAAGTAGACGTAGTCCTCTTGCTCAAGGAGAAAATAGCTGACGATGGTAACGAGATCTGGTAGCCAAATGGATAAGTAAGTCCTCTTGCACGATGAGGAATTGAGTAGCTTCAGAGGTTCGCTACTAGATAGCGCTAGGTGGATCACAGAAGTTATATATCTGAAACATACTTATGAAGACATAAGAGACATGCTCAACAGGGAGAAAACAGATGATCACTGTTGGTGTTTGGCAAGGAGGAAGGAAAAAATGAACATGCAAAGAGCAATAGACATTATATCTCTCGTACCGTGTATTCAAAGAATACACCATACTGGGGGGACAAACACCAACAGAGAGCAGATAAGCAGTTACACATTTATTGGAAGCGGAGCGATCAAAGACAGTGGTCTTGTGATTGGTCCATTTGTAGTCAAGATTCTGGCCACCCTGACTCTCCCATCTCTTCCAGGGTAACATTGGGTCACCCTACCAGAAATCCATACTAGGGGGGGTGAAATATCTCTAACCAAGACCAAGTCCCCTACTTTAATGTCGGGACTGGAAAGAAACCACTTCTGCCTCCGTTGCAAGGAAGTTAAATATTCCAAGTTCCACCTTTTCCAAAAAGAATTACGGAGGGCTTCAAGTTTCCGCCAAGCGATAGGTAGATTAGAATCCCTGTAAGAATTAGGAAGAGGAGGAGGGGCAGAAAGAGAAGTGCCGATAAGGAAGTGACCAGGGGTGAGTGGAAGTAGGTCATCAGGGTCATTGGAAAGCGGAGTTGAAAGGCGAGAATTATCAACACTTTCAATCACGAAATAGCTGGAAACTGAGGGAAATAAAGCACTAGTAAAGATTACGATACGATGAGAAAGAAGAATTGGCAAGTTTAAACAAAGCGTATAGGAACAAGTACATCTGTTCAGGACAAGAATATACCAAATAAACAAAGGAACTATGCGAGTAGAAAGCAAGAACGCCATAGGTAACAAACGAGTAGCCATAAACAATGACCTCAAGTTATAATGAGTATCAAAGGGTTTACTCAGAAAAATACTTAAGTCAGCAAAAAACTTGACAGGACAAGTATGAATACAAAAACACCTCGAATGTAACGACGAGAAAAAACCAATTTGTTCATCAATGAACATTAAGATCGCAAAATATGCAAGCAAATTGCAATACATACGCGCGTGAGAAATACGCAACGAAGTTTTAAAGTAAGAATCGAAACAATTGTAAGATACGAGCGTGAGTAAGTGATAGAAGTAAACAAATACAGCCTTGACACACATAGTACAACGAGATAAGACATATAAATAGCTGACAGAGTCCTTAAGCGGAACGAGTTTATTTTGAGAACTAGGTGAACGGCTTCCGTACTTGCAGTAGCAACGCGCTGGACAATGCTTGGCAATAAGCCAAAGTTGAGATAAGAGAAACTTGTTTTGAACTGTGTCAATCATACAGGAAATAAACAACAACTGGGCATTCCTCAGACTGGTATACACACGAGTCTCAAAAGCAAGCAGTTCAAAGTGCACACACACTAATTGAGTCAGCTGTAACTTAAAGCAGAACGAGTTACACGACATGCAGTCAATCGTAACTTGGACGTGAAAAAGCAATTTAAAGCTATATGAAATAAACGAGGAAATCAATTTCGCATAATTGAGAGGATCGCGAAATCGAACAATTTTCAACAAAAAGAAGCTTAATTCTTCCGAGAAAAGCAGACAAGCTGGGACATTGAGACGAAGGTTATGCATAAGAATAGTTATTCTAGATGCAATGGAATTCAGAGTTTCAAGCGGTTTCATGAGCGACTTCCAATTGCGAGGAAGGGGGTAGGAGCCGGCCGTGGCCATCCCTCTACATAACGAAAGAAGTGAAACATAGCGTACAGCAAAGTGATGGTGACTGATAGCCATGGTTTTACACAAGGGGAAGATAGTTTTCGAGGAATAGTTTAAGCAATTAACTGCTATAAAAAATGACATAAGAAGATATACGAAATAACACAAAGCAAGGCGAACTTGAATGGCCATCTTGTGCGGGAAGAAGGAAAAACCATTTAAACAACTTACAGGGTTAGCGCAGTTATTCACTATAAGACATCGTTTCGACAAGTGGTTTTCAAAAATATTGAGATTTGAAAAATGAGCGTTCTCTTTTTCAGAAATGGGATTTATGTCAGCTGTGACGAAATGACATTGTGCTTTGGTTTGAACACTGGTATGTTTGATTTCGCCAGTGATAACCCAACCAAAATCGGTGTCTCTAGCGACCACGGTTGAAGATAACTTACGTGTTTGTTTGCGAATGCAATTCCAAAAAACATTGGCACTGAAAAGCACATCAATGGGACCTTGGGCATTAAACTGAGGATCGGCTAACCTTAAGTGCGAGGGAATGTTTAAACTGGAAGTATTAATGGAGTGACTTGGAGTGTCTTTACCAATACTGGTAAGAATGAGACAGTTTAAATTAAGATTGGTGTTTCTTTGACAAACGTCTCTGATTTTCAATTTTGAAGACTGCAAAACTTGAGTTTTCAAATTGTCAATGCCAGTCACATTGATAGAAGTAGGCGATGACGAAAGACCTAGTTTTTTAATCAACGATTTCGAAACAAAGTTGTGCGTTGAAGCGGAATCGAGAAGACCACGGGTTTTGAACCAATTTCCAAATCTATCTTGGATTTCAAATTGTACAGTGGTCAACAGGGTTTGCGCACTATGAGAAGTGTCGGCGTTGGAAATGCAGGAAGAAGCATTAGTTTGTTCGGAGCGGCTCTGCAAGGAGCTTAAAGAGGCAGGTGCTGATGACCTCGATTTATCGTGAACGTGCAATAACGAATGATGCGTTTTTTTTGCAATGAAAACAAAGGTTTGATGACGTACAGTTCGAAGAAGAATGCTTAGGTGATAAGCAATTGAAACAATGCTTGCTGTTTAAGACAAACTTTCTTCGATCTTCGACAGACAATTCTTTAAAGGATTTGCACAAATACAATGTGTGAAGCTTTTTACAGAGCGTGCATTTTAACGATTTGTTAAGCGGCCTGATATCTTCTCTTGGATTATTAAAAGAAGAACGGGTTTGTTTGTTTTCGACAAATGGGGGCTGATGTCCCTTTGAAGAAGCAAGTTTTTTTTCAAAAATTTGACACTGAGGATTCGTTTCGACTTTTTCGCACTGAAATGCGAGTGCTGTAAGGAATTGACATCGACTGTTGAGAAACGAGACAAGGTGTTCGAAGGAAAATTCTTTGTTGTAGGCGAGTTCGACCTCCCAGGCCTTCAGTGTCGAAAAATCGAATCTTGATGTAGCTAGGTGAATAAGTATGGTGTCCCATGTTTGGACAGGCTGTTTTAGCTGGTATAACGCTCTGACATTTAACTGCATAGAATCTAAGAGGTCTCTTAAAGATGTGACGTCATTAGGTTTGACGGCTGGTAAGTTGAAGAGACAGCGGATATGACGAGCGACACTCAACCTTAAATTGCCATATCTCTCTTTAAGGAGATTAAAGGCGATGTGGTAGTTGTCTGCGCTTAAAGGCAGTGACTCTACCAAGGTCAAGGCCTCTGATTCCAAAGACGTGCGGAGGTAGTAAAATTTATGTATGTCTGGGATCTCGATATTTTCATGAATTAAAGAACAGTAAAGTTCGTAAAAAGAATACCATTCACCTTCCTTGCCTGAGAAGTGGGGTAGGCTTATCTTGGGAAGTAACGGTTTCGGTTTGTTCTCATGAACTGAAGCGGGTGCTAACTGGGCCGGATTGATGACCCTAGTGTCCGGTTCTGAGATATTGCGAATCAATTGGTGGGCCTTTGCAATTCCTTCAAAGTACAAGGGTTCGACCTCATCCCGGTCCAATTGCAGTTCTGGACAAGCGGATTCAATCTCTGTTTGAATTTGGTCATAATAATCATAAGACCGTTCGTACAACTTAAGGCGATGAGTCAAGATATCTAAATCACACTCGGCGGGATTTAATTTGCTGATGAAATTTCGGAATCTAGTGAGTTGCCCTTTATAAGAAGAACGTCTAGCAATAAGAGTTTCATCTTTTTCGGCAGGAGCCATGACAAAAATAATAAATTGAAATACAACTCACGAAACTGTAGAACTTTGGAGATACTGTCAGGTTGGCAACAGCGAGAGAGTAGAAAGAACAGGACACCCCAAAGGAGACAGGAGCGGCCTCTTTCCCGTTCACAGGCTTTGCATGATGTAGATATAGCTGAAAGATCCAAAGGAGATATTAAAAATTTGCAAAGTAATGTCAAATGACACTTGACAAACAATAGAAATAACAAATGGACTCTCCCGGGTTTCTGGTACCAAATTTTGGGTAGATTATAGGCTAGGGAATAACCCACCCACCAAGGGAAGATGATGAAGAGAAGGAAGTAGATTTTGGAATTGGAAAAGAAGGATAGAAGAATAGGAGGAGAGTCCCACAAAAGTAATAAGTTTATTGTTAAACACACTTAAAGGTGGTTGCCACTGCAAATATGTGCTCGGATACCTAAAATAGGAACGAGCTTGGTCGAGGCTGACGGGAGCTGCAGATAAGGCTTGGGCAGTTTGCCAGAGAGAACCTGTAGTGTATTTCCTCCCAAGCACGAATGAAAGTACTATAGGGAAGGGTGATGATCTGGCCAGACAAATAGTAAGAGCTTTATTAAGCATTAACGAGGGCATAAACCTAGGAGGAGCTAGGAAAGCCAGGATCCTGCCTAACTGTATTATCAAAGAAATGATGAATCCAAAAACAAATATTTAGTTTATTTAACAATGCAGGAAGTTTGAGGCAATTAACAATTATGAAATATAATTTTGATAAACATGGTTCATTTGAACCTTTTAATAAATAGGGTCGCAGACCTCTCCACATTAACCGGTTGCTCCAGGCAATTGACAATTTAAAAGGTTTCAAACCTTACATGTTTCTGAAATCTTTATAAGATTTGAACAAATGAACAATAAAATAATTAAAGCTTGAACGTAAATTGAAGTACAAAAAGTGCACCTTAAGAAATTCTGGAGAGAATGTTCTAGAGACAGTGACAACTTTGAAAATAACAATAATAACAACGTGAAAAATAAAATAGAAGTTCCTATAACTTCTTATATTTATACAGAGTTAATATAAGAATTATGCAAAGAGGGCAGGTCACTTACTGTGAACCTGAAGAGTTGGTCAGAAGGAAGGTTCTAGACCTCTGATACTTTGAATAAGACTCGCCAGTCAAATGAGGCAGTTTTCATTTAGCGAGACCAAAAAATAACTCACTCAAGAGTTGAGAGAATTGTTTTCCCTGCTTTTGAAGGGAGGAACAATTTAAGTTTGAAACGTGTGCTAGACACGCAATTATGCAGAATTACTTAATGATAAACCAACAAAATGGAAGGGCACTTCTTGGAATGACACCTTATAGAAAGTTACGATTTCATAAATAATGGTTGTTAGTAGAAGGTTAAGGAAAGATCATTGGGATATAGGGACAATGTTCATGGCCGTATTTAATATAACCGGACGATCGCGACGCGGTAGAAGAGTGGAGCAAGCACTGATTATCACTATAGTCTGTAAAGATGGATGCAAAGTTCACTGGAGAAACACTGAAGTTTATGAGAAATAAAAGTTATTGCAATTATGGAGATAACTGATTGCACTATGTAGGTGAAAGTCTATTTCTTGAAAAAGTTGTAATTTACAATGAAATGCGCCATAGAATTTTCCAGAGGTTCCAGCGGAGGACGAAAATTCACTATTGTAGTAATTAAGTTTTAAACAAATTTCTCCCAAGTACGTGAGAAATACATGATGGCAGGACTCGCAGATAGAGAACAAGTTCTAGAAGGTTCCAGAACGACCTTAGCAGAAAATGGGGTTGAGAAAATCCAACGGAGGAAATAGTTTTATAATTATAGGCAGTGGGTATTAGATAATATCCCACGTAGCGAGAGGGTTTCTCGTTTGAATCGCTTAAGAAAAGCTCTTTTTAGTAAGGTTGGCTTATACAAGAAAAAAGCTCAACATGGCAAATCCCACGAAGAGTGATTATTGCCCCAAAGTAAATAGTTTCACACTGCCTATAAAAGATAGTTAAAACACGAGGAAGTTAAAACCATGAAGATGAGGTTAAAACTTGAATCAGGTACTTATCTTTGTTGCATGGCGAAGGTGAAGTTCTTCACTAATACTTAAAGTTCCAACATGGCGTGGAATTTAAAAACTGCCTCGTTAGGTCAGGAGGCTGGCTCTGGTTGAGCCTTAACTGATTACTGCGGCTGCCGACTAAGAAGTGAGAGCAGCAAAACGAAGCACGGAAGGTCCTAGGAAGGGGAGAGAGTGGGGGTAGGAAACAAAAGGTATACATATCAGCATAACCAACTTATTAACAATAAATTCTCTTCTCTTGCTGAGCTGGTCTTCAAGGAGTTGATAGATGATACTAGCGCAGCATGGTGAGTAAAGAAGTAGACGTAGTCCTCTTGCTCAAGGAGAAAATAGCTGACGATGGTAACGAGATCTGGTAGCCAAATGGATAAGTAAGTCCTCTTGCACGATGAGGAATTGAGTAGCTTCAGAGGTTCGCTACTAGATAGCGCTAGGTGGATCACAGAAGTTATATATCTGAAACATACTTATGAAGACATAAGAGACATGCTCAACAGGGAGAAAACAGATGATCACTGTTGGTGTTTGGCAAGGAGGAAGGAAAAAATTAACATGCAAAGAGCAATAGACATTATATCTCTCGTACCGTGTATTCAAAGAATACACCAGCCACCCCGGAGGTGCGAAGTTCGAATCTTGGCTCTGCCACGAAATTTGAAAAGTGGTATGAGTACTGGAACGGGATCTATTCAGCCCCGGGTGGTCCAAATGAGTAAAGGGGGGATTTCCACCTCAGCCATCCTCGAAGTGGTTTTCCGTGGTTTCCCACTTCATCTACCGGCAAATGCCGGGATGGTATCTACTCTCAGGCCACGGCTGCCTTCTTCCCTCTTCCTTGTCTATCCCTCCCATTCATCCCATTCTCATGAGGCCCCCTGTTCGGTTTGCAGGTGAGGCCGCCTGGGCGAGGTGCTAGTCCCGGCTCCCGAGTGGTATCCCCGGACCCAATGTCTCAAGCTCCAGGACACAGCCCGTAGAGGCGGTAAAGGTGGGATCTCTCGCTGAGTCCGTGGGAAAATCCTACCTGGAGGGTAAACTGACTAAGAAAGAAAGAATTTAAGCCTCGGGTGTAAAATACCCATGTGCCAGTACTCGTGGGTTAAACGCAGTGCCGTGTTTCTAGGGACGACTTTCCACTACCTAAGGGCAGGCTTATGCTGTTTTGTTTTTTTTGTCCAGTACTGTCGCTTCTTCTCCAGGTGTATTTCTTTTCTTTCCTCTGATCACTGGGCTGGATTCTGCCTCACATGGGTCTTAAGTCTGTTCGCCGAATCGAGATAGTGGAAGTAAACACAGTTGTGAAACACGTGATTGCAGGGCTGCCCGCAAGGGGGGCATGGAGCAGTGTCTGTTAAACCTACGCCAACTTCGATGATGATGATGATAATTGTTGTTTTAAGGGGCCTAACATCTAGGTTATCATCCCTAATGGATTGAATGATAGTGAAGATGAGATGAGAATGACAACTATAACTAATACTAACTACAGACTTACATACTAGAAGAAGAAATGGTAAACACACAAAGGATAAGGCAAATCAAGGACGGAAGAAAAGAAATGCCCTCCACCCTCGAAGAATGAGGATTGTGGTACTAGGAAGGAAGGAGAGCCATGAAAGGCAGATAGGAAAGGGGAAAGAGGAGAGGACCCGCCCCAAGGTCAGAGGAAAAAGCGGGCAAAACGGACCCAGCTCAGGAATCCCTTAGGGTCGCCAACTCCCGAACTCACCAGCCGTGAGACCCTGAGGGTGTAGCACTATCCAGGGTGCAGCAGAAGTGGTGGGGCTACACACACCCTGTCTCCTTGAGGGCCTTGTGCTGAAGGCAGGAGATAACATGAAATATAAAAGTAGGCTGACCCCTCGCAGATGGAGGGTATCAGAAAAGATAAGACAAGGGCCAATTAAGGCGGGAAAGGAAGAGACTCCCTAGGCCTCGGATACCCGAATACCGTCGGGGTCGGAAGAGCACAAGAGTTGACCAAGTGAGTTCGACAGGAAAGAAGACGGAGAGGAGCCGGCACAAGTAAGTGGAAGCAATGCCAGACTCAGCTGGGGCCCGTGGTCGCCAACCCACGTCCCACTAGATGTGAGCCCTTGGGGGGTACGCCAACTTCAGTGCTGTGTATAGCCTACATGTGACTTATCGGTTACATGCTACAGCGCGGCTTATTTATTGCTCGTTTAAGTATTTAATTAATTAATAAGTTCCGAACTGCTTATGACAGGCAACAGTACACAGTGCAACAAGTCTTGTCTTTTCTAGGGCTACGGCATGACTAGTGATCTCGGAGCTTCTTGTCTGCCTCTGTCGGGCAGAGCCGATGACGTGAACTGGGCGTGTTTCCTTGTCTGGGTAGCCAAGGGCACTGTCTCGACTCGGCGAATAGACATTAATTCGTGATGTAGAGGTTAGTATTGTTCTAGACTGAGGAACAAACCGAGGCAAGACGTGGATAGCCAAGTCCCGTAGCGCACTGGCCGGACGGGACAGCTGTCGGATGGCAGGTGTCAGAGACAGGTGAAGGCGAAGGTGCGACAACGTGCACTCCTCAACCCACCACCAACTCTCCTACACCACGAGCATTCAATCAGTAGCCAGTGGCATCACAACCCAGTTTACTCACTTGATTGACGCTTAATACATCCCTAGACACTTTTGTTCCCATGGGAGAGAAGCTCATAATATCAATCAATCCTTCTGTAACTAATCATGCTCCCAACAGCTGACGATTTAAAATCACATACGTAATTAATTAACTTGGAGTACGACAAATCATATCCCGGGAACACTGCTACCAACAGGCCGCAGTAAATTTTCTCTTCCATTATGTTTCCTTTTACATTATTTGGTTGTAGGAAAGAGGAAATTTATTTTAAGGAAGGAAGTAAGTTTTTAGTTTTACGTGAAGGGGCAGATGACCTTGTAGTTCTGCCCCTTAAAACAACAATAACTAACTAACTAGTTTTAAATGACTGTTAATCATGCGATCATGAGCCCCGGGACCTCCTTTTTACGTGGAATCCGAACCACAAGACATGGTATTTCACTTCGAAAATCTCACATGCATTGACAGTGAATCAAACCCGGTCCACCTTGGTGAGAGGCCAATAGCTTGACCGCTGGGCCGCCACTCCCCTCCCCAACCAAAAAATATATTTTAATTGCATACATAGCTACATATTATCAGTTTTAAATAATAATAATAATAATAATAATAATAATAATAATAATAATAATAATAATAATAATAATAATAATAATAATCTCCTCAGTTAACTATTCTGCAATCAGGCAATTTCGATATTTTGTTTTGATCATTACCTTCCGGAAGAGAAACCGGGTTTCTATTGGGTGAGTGGAGACTGGTGATACGAGAGGTCTTTTACAAGCCGGTTTCATAAGACTCGGAATGTTGTCCCACTTCCTTGGCAGTGAATCGAACCCGCAATCTTGAGTACTGCAATGAAGGCTGCCATATTTTAAATGATGATGATGATGATAATTGTTGTTTTATGGGGCCTAATATCCAGGTTATCGGCCCCTTAATGTTTGGGTGATAGTGAAATGAAATGGACACTATAACTTAATAGTACATTATGCAACGAGCCTATAATGGCAATAATTAAGACACAAGTATGTTTATTAAACGAGCGTATGCGAGTTTTATAATTTCCATTATAGGCGAGTTGCATACGACTGTTTATGTTCGACGATAATTATTATAACTATTTTATGTTCGAACATAAATATTCATAAATATCTGTCGAGATTTCACCAGTTTTATGTACTGACCAGAGCGCATGAGACGCAGAGAATGCCTTGTATTTGATCATGGCCTCCTCGATTACCCTACTATGACACTAGGCCAGGCAGTGTGATTTACATTAGAAGGCCGTGGAACTCAGCGCATCTAATTATCTAATTGGTCAAACAACTGTTTCTTGAGCTCTGATTGGTGGGAGAAACTGTTTCATATTGAAAAATAGTGTTATAATGAGCCTCATTATAGTACAGTTTTCTGACAGATAATAGTCAGGGTCGAACATAAACAAAATTAAGAATAAGGGAAATAAAAGGCACAAGGACACTCACGAGGAATGAGAACTAAGGGACTTGGAAGAGAGGAGAGCCATGAAAGGCAGATAGGAAAGGGAAAGAGAAGGGGATTCACCCCAGAGTCACCGGAAAAGGTGAAAAAAAAACGGACCCAGCTCAGGAATCCCTCGGAGTCGCCACCTCAGGAACTCACCAGCCGTGAGCCCTTGAGGGTGTAACACTACACAACCCCTGCCTCCTTCTCATTATAGGGCACAGTATTATTAAGGATACGGTAATATGTATTTATTGAAATTTAATTTAAATATTATAGCCTATTTTGTATGATTATTATTATTTATTTAATTTTACATTTCATTGTTGATGTTTGTTTTTATAATCAATTTTTTTATATTATTTTAATTATGTCAATCATAAGATCGTAAAGTTAATAAACTTTTATAAGCATATTTATTAATTTATGTTATTTATAAATCTAATTTCTAATCTTTTACTTTTTAATTTTAATTGTTTTTATTTTAAGAACTC
The DNA here is from genome assembly GCA_946902985.2 of Meconema thalassinum. NCBI lineage: Eukaryota > Metazoa > Arthropoda > Insecta > Orthoptera > Tettigoniidae > Meconema > Meconema thalassinum. The sequence goes on from OX336391.1 coordinate 93,004,854, forward strand.
GAAAAAATTGCTTGCAAAATTGGTCTACAAATCTCGTATGAAAAGACTGAAATGATGCCGAACTTCAGAATTGACACATCGACATTACAACTAAACAATAAGGAAGGAAGGAAGCTTGTAGTTTAACGTGACCGTTAATCTCGAGATCATGAGCCACGGGACCTCCTTTTTACGTGGAATCCGAACCACAGGACATGGCATTTCACATCGAAAATCTCAAATGCATTGACCAGGAATCGAACCCGGACCGCCTTGGTGAGAGGCATTCAGCTAGACCGCTGAGCCACCACGCCCCAACTAAACAATAGTAAACAAATTAAGATTGTGAATAAGTTCAAATATCTTGGGGAGATTTTTTTTAGCGTATGGCTTTTAGTGCCGGGAGTGTCCGAGGACATGTTCGGCTCGCCAGTTTTGTAGCTGCTTCGTGACGGACACCCAATGGGTGAGCTACAAGTACCGTTGGGGAGGAAAGTTGGAATGGAAGGACGAGGAGTTGGAAGGTATCGGCTGTGACCTATAGTTAGGGATCAACCCCGGCATTTGCCTGGAAGGAAGATGGGAAACCACAGAAGACCATCTTCAAGGTTGTCGGCGGGTGGGGGGGGGGGGGTTCGAACCTCCTCGCCTCCCGGATGTGAGCGACTGCCAGCAGTCATGCCGTAACGACCACGGCTAACTCACCCGGTTCTTGGGGAGATAATCACCTGGAACTCAAACGAGAAACCATCCATAGGCAGTAGAACATCCAAACTAAAACAAGCACAACGAATCACCTGGCCAACCTACAAAAGGAAATCTCTCTCAATAAATGCCAAATTTCGGCATTACAATTCCGTTGTTAAACCCGAGGCAACGTATTGTAGTGTAACACTCTTCAAGTTGAACATCAAATCAACGACTGACAAACTGCAGAAAGCAGACAGAAGAATCATCAGAACAATTAATAACAAAAAAATTACAGTCAGTCTGATAGACTAGACGTTATATCATTTCAAATGACGCATGCTACAAATGCTACACATGTTAGAAAGGCTCAGGAGGGCTTCTCTTAGGCTTCCCACGCGGGCACCTCTTTAAGGGGCACCCTGTATTTGAATTGAATCTAACATACTGTAAACCTCGATAAGTGTCACCCTGTAATTTGCTCTGACATCCTGCACACCTCTTTAGGAGGCACCCTGTATTCTTATCTGGCATCTTGTATATCTCTTTAGAAGTCACCCTGTATTCATGTGTGACATCTTGTACATCTCTTTAGGAGTCACCCTGTATTCTTGTCTGACATCTTGTGCACCTCTTTAGGAGTCACCCTGTATTCTTCTCTGCCATCTTGTACACCTCTTTAAGAGTCACCTTGTATTCTTATCTGGCATTTTGTATATCTCTTTAGGAGTCACCCTGTATTCTTGTGTGACATCTTGTACACCTCTTTAGGAGTCACCCTGTAATCTTGTCTGACATCTTGTGCACCTCTTTAGGGGTCACCCTGTATTCTTCTCTGCCATCTTGTACACCCCATTAAGAGTCACCTTGTATTCTTATCTGGCATCTTGTATATCTCTTTATGAGTCACCCTGTATTCTTACCTGGCATCTTGTACCTACTGTATTTTGCTCTGACATCCTTCACACCTCTTTAGGAGGCACCCTGTATTCTTATATGGCATCTTGTATATCTCTTTAGAAGTCACCCTGTATTCTTGTGTGACATCTTGTACACATCTTTAAGAGTCACCTTGTATTCTTATCTGGCGTCTTGTATATCTCTTTAGGAGTCACCCTGTATTCTTATGTGACATCTTGTATACCTATTTACGAGTCACCCTGTATTCTTTTCGCTTCGCTCAAAGCCCCAGGTCACTCGACTCCCCAGGACTCTTTCAACAGACTCCATTAACCATTAGCTTCTGCATCCCGCGTGGCGGCATGACGTCACGCACTCGCTTCCCGCGCGGCTGCATGACGTCACTTCCGTCTCCGTAACGCATAACGTTGGACCCAAGCATAACGACGAAGTCGACAAGATCATTTGAATTGAGAAAACACATCAAGCAAATGACCAATGGAGATTACTGCCGAATGAAGTGGTATATCGAGAGAGTGAATCAATAATAGATACAATGGGGAAAAGGAGAATCTCTTTTTTCTGCCATATCTCACGCCTACCAGAAACCAGACTAATAAAACAGCTGTTTAGTTACTTCTGGCAGAGTAAAACTAAGAACAACTGGTCCAAAGAGATCCAGCATGATTTAGATGAATTAAATTTAACGATGCACCAAATTGAAAATAGAGCAGAGAAGAATATTTTAAGGAATAAATACTTGCGATTCACATTAACAACATTTGAACGGAAAAACTACAACATCAGGTCAGATAGAATGAAGAAATTTTGGGTACAGAAGAAGCTGAAGCTGAATCACTAATCTCTTTATAAGTCAGTGGTCAGTATATTACCCACCTACTATCAGGACAAGTTATAGCCTATTCCTAGGTCAATAGTTATTGTTGTTTTAAAGAAGCGGAACAGCGAGGTCATGTGCCCCAATTTATGACGTCACAGATGCTGATGTACGTATCTTTCAGCCATATTTCACCGAATTTTCTTTAGAAGTGTTAATATTTCTGAAACAAAATTTTATTTCTTTATCTCCTTGACCTAAGGTGGTTGGTTTTTCTTTGTTTTTCATATTTTACGCCCCCATTGGAGCACTTTAATCAATACAAATACAATTAAGTCTAACAACGGTATTTGGGGATTAGCGATTCAGCTTCAGCTTCTTCTGTACGCAAAATTTCTTCATTCTATCTGACCTGATGGTGTAGTTTTTCCGTTCAAATGTTGTTAATGTGAATCGCAAGTATTTATTCCTTAAAATATTCTTCTCTTCTCTATTTTTAATTTGGAGAATCGTTAAATTTAATTAATCTAAATCATGCTGGATCACTTTGGACCAGTTGTTCTTTGTTTTACTCTTCCAGAAGTAACTAAACAGCTGTTTCATTAGTCTGGTTTCTGGTAGGCGTGAGATATGGTTGGTTCCTAAGTTTAGGGGCTGCGACAACGCGGTCATGTAGCCCCGTAGGCGTGAGATATGGCACAAAAAAGAGATTCTCCTTTTCCGCATTGTATCTATTATTGATTCAACCGGGTGAGTTAGCCGTGGTCGTTACGGCATGACTGCTGGCAGTGGCTCACGTCCGAGAGGCGAGGAGGTTCGAATCCCCCCGCCGGCAACCTTGAAGATGGTCTTCTGTGGTTTCCCATCTTCCTTCCAGGCAAATGCCGGGGTTGGTCCCTACCTATAGGCCACAGCCGCTACCTTCCAACTCCTCGTCCTTACTTTCAAACTTTCCTCCCCAGACAACACTCCACACGTGACGGTACTTGTAACTCACACATTGGGTGTCCGCCTCGAAGCAGCTACAAAACTGGCGAGCCGAACAAGTCCTCGGACACTCCCGGCACTAAAAGCCATACGATATATATATATGTGTAGGAAAGGATTTTGGCAAGCGAACAAACCGAACACGTCTTTAAGTAATTTTAAGTATAAAAACTGTATTTACACATAAGATTACAACAGATAAGATTGCACAAAACTTAGCGTGACTTCACTCGACACAAAACTGACACACTGCTCGTCCTCCTTTTTTCACGGCTTCCTCTCGGTTCTTCTACGCGGCGCCACCGGGCGGTCCCGAGACTGGCGGGAAACCCACGAACGGTTCATCATCTTCCGATTCCCACAATCGGCCATCCTGCAGATCATCCGCCTCGGATGATGAGTCGTCTTCAGCCCATGGTTTGAGGAACTCAGCACAAGTAGTTGTTCGATTGGGGCCTAAGTGATTCCCTTCACGACAGACGTCGTAAGTGTCATTTGGCTTGACTCTGGAGATTCTGTAAGGCCCAAGGTACTTTTTCTTCAATTTAAGGCCTGGTCCAAACTGGGTCCTCTTGATGGCGACGATATCGCCAACTTGGTACTGGTGTGCAGGCCGTCGACGTCGATCGAACGACACCCTGTTTTCTTGTTGCACTTTCTGGATTTGTGCCCTTGCTTCTTCATGGTGTTCATCTCTCCTGGTCTCAAACTCGTCTAGCATCTCTTCATTGATCAACTCAACTATTCTCAGGTCATTTTCACAGCGCATTTTAACTCCTGTCAAAAGTTCAAACGGCGTCTGCTTGATACTGCGGTTGTAAGTGGAATTCATGGCTCTCTGAGTGGCTTCGGCGTGTTTGTACCAATCTCCTGGGTTTTCGATGGACAACTTAGCCAGCACAGAGATGATCGTGGAGTTCATCCTTTCTACCTGACCATTGGCACGAGGGAGTCCGGTTGTGATTGGTGGGTGATGTTGTTGGCAGTGCAGTACTCTTCGAATTCGTGTGAAATATAGGCGGCTCCACGGTCGGTGACGATCTGCGCTGGATTACCAAATACTCCTTTTTGCGCATCCAGCTTCGCCGTAGTTTCTTTCGCGGTCGTCGTTTTAGTGGGATACAGCCACACAAACTTTGTGAAGCTGTCCGTTACTGCGAGGATATGCTTGTATCCTTTTTTCGTTGAATCCTAGGGTCCGAGATGGTCAGCATGGTAAGTGTGAAATGGTGTGCTTTCTTTAAACAAGGGATGCAAGAGTCCTTCTTGTTTCCCAGCCTTGCGGTTGACCAGCAGACACTTCACGCAGTTGGAGATGACACGGCCAACTATCTTCTTCAAATTGGGTATATAAAATTCTCTCTTGATCTCTTCTTCTGTGCGCAGGGCAGCGTAGTGTCCTTTCTCATGAGCGGCTCTCACCACCTCGTTCTGCATTGGCCGTGGGACGACAAGTAGATTTTGTCCATCACAGAACTTGAAGAGGATACCATCCTGCAGGGTGTAATCCTTGTATGGCTTCGACTTCAGGTGCTCCATGATCGCACACAGACCTTCATCAGCTTGCTGAGCTCGTTTCAACTTGGCAACGAGTCCATCGACGAGACCGTAGAGGACCATGGGATGGCGACTCAAGGCATCGGCGTGAGGAATTCTCGCACCCGGTCTATGCTCGATCGAGTAATCAAACTCCTCTAACATCATGGCCCACCTTGCTACTCTCGGGGTGAGGTCCTTCTTGTCCATCGTCTTCTGGAAGGCAGAGCAGTCGGTTATGATCTTGAACTTGATTCCAAGCAGGTACACTCGGAGCTTTTTCAAGGCCGTCACCACAGCTAACACCTCGAGCTCGTAGCTGCTGTACCTTTCCTCCTGTGGCGTAGTCTTCTTGCTCAGGTATTGAACAGGATGCAGTTGACCATCGTCTGGGAAACGTTGCAGTAGCACTGCTCCATAACCATACTTGCTTGCATCAGTATGGACTTCCGTCTCGTAAGCCGGGTTATAGATGATGAGGACTGGATCTTCGGATAAGGCTTTTTTCAGACTCGTGAATGCAATCCTCTGTTCTTGCTCAAACTTGAATCCACCGGTTGACTTCAACAAATCACTGAGCGGCTTTGCAATCTTGGCGTAGTTTGAAATGTACTTCCGGAAATATCCGGAAAGGCCCAAAAAACTGTGGACTTCGGCCAGCGACTTGGGTTCTGGGTAATGTTGAACTGCGGCTGCTTTCCTAGGAGATGGTGAGACAGTTCCATCTTCTACAACGTGTCCTAGGAACTCGATTTCCTTTTTCAGGAACTGGCACTTCGAGAATTTAATATCCATATCATGAGTTTCAGCTACCTCCATCACTTGCCCAAGCTTCTCTATGGCATCATTTTCATCTTTTGCTGGGATTACTACATCGTCCATGTACACTAGGACTGTGCCGGCTTGAATTTGTTCTCTGAATACACAGTTGATAAAGCGTTGGAACACAGGAGGCGAGTTGCAGAAACCAAATGGAACTTTCAGGAACTCATATTGGCCTGAATGTGTCACAAAGGCCAAATACTTTCTGCTCTCTTCCTTGACTGCGACGTGAAAAAATCCATTTCGCAGATCCAGAGTACTGAATACTCGGGCATCACTCAGCTTGTCCAGGACGTCATCAATGAGTGGTAGTGGGTATCGATCTTTGACAGCTTTTCTATTCACTGGACGGTAATCGACGCACACCCTCGGAGACCCATCTTTCTTCCACACAACTACCACTGGACTAGCGTACTCAGACATACTGGGTCGGATGATGCCATCTTGGAGCCACTGCTGCACTTGCTTCTCTACAATCTCTTTCTCCGCTGGTGATAAGCGTCTTGGGTGACTGTGAATCGGTTCTTCTTGTTTCATCGTGATGCTGATCTCAACGCTGGTACTCTTCTCCTTGTGTGGCGAATATTCATTGACCATCTTTCTGATTCTCAAAACAGCCTCTTCCGATGCCTCTCCTATGTCCAATTCCTCGCCTGCTATCACGTCGATTCGGTACAAGTACGCTTCTGATATCTCCTTGGACATCTTGACACCGGTTTTGCTGATGGTAGTTACGGCTTGGTCCAGCAAGTCGTTACCCACGATAGCTGGCAACTTGAGTACATCTCCAGACACCACATAGAAATCAGTCAAGTAAGTGTCGTCGTCAATCTGGACGTCGGATGGAAAATATCCTAGGGGTGGCACCTCACTTTCACCGAAACCCTTAAGTACTATGGCGGTCGTCTTCAGCTCCAAATCCCCCATCTCTGCATAAATGTCTTCGCGGATCAGATTGATTGGGCAGCCCGTGTCCACCAATGCGTTGATCTTCTGGCCCTGGAGCAACAATTCCTTCATCTTCATATTCGACTTGGTTCCCAAAGCAACGTTCACTGTCTTGTTCTCTGCATTCTGCTCAAGATTTGGGCACTTGGAAGCTATGTGTCCGAAGCTGCTGCAATTGAAGCACTTTGGACCTTGACTCTTGTGTGGACATCCGCTGGACTCATGACTGTTCTTCTGACCACAATTGTAACATCTCTTTACAGACGAGATCTGCTTCTGCCTGTTGTCTTCTCTTGGTGTATGTTTGTTTGTCGTCTTCACATTTTTGGTCAACTTCTGGGAGTTTCGTGTGTAAGCTCTCTCATAGATCTTCAACTTGTCCTTGAATTCCTTGATGTCCCTTGCTCCATATAGAACCATCTTGGATCCAGTGTCGTCCTCGATGCCATCGATGACGTATTGTATCAACGATTTATCATCGATTGCCAACCTGCTGGCTATTTCTCGCATCACCAGGAAATATTCCTGAAGAGTTTCAACTTTAGTTTTTCGTCGGTTGGTTAGCAGTCGATGAATCTCTGCTGCACTGGTATCATCTCGGAACTCTTTCTTCAGGGCTTTCTTCAACTTGTGCCAAGATGTGATGCCACGTTCACTCTGCACGAACAACTTAGCCAGGCCTGACAGTGACTTTTTTGCAAAAACATATTTTTGCATCTCGTCCCAGCCCATCAACGTTGCCGTTTCCTCAAAGTCCTGAATCCAACGTCGCACCGTATAGTTCTCGCTGCCGTCATAGGGTCCGACAGAGCCCTCTACATCTCGGAAAGTCAACGCAAACTTGTGTGCAACTCCCCGGTTTGCAGTGTGCCGCAAGTCCACCACGTCCTGGTCGACTTCCCCTTCACTTGAGCTTTCTACTACAGTCTGCGATTTGTGTTTGGTCTTTGTTATGTTTTTATGGTTAGGCCTACCTCCTATTGCTTTGGAGAGTTTCTGGTCTTCGGACGAGCTAGATGAATCCAATGATGATCCTGACATGCTAGAGGTTGAATGTTTCATGGATTTCATACCAGCCATTTTCTCCTTTAACTCACGTAATTCTTCCGCCAGCAATTCGTTTGCCTCTTTCATCTTGCTCATCACATCTTTCGTTTTACCAGTCTCTTCTTCTTCTTCTTCTTCTTCTTCTTCTTCTTCTTCCTCTTCTTCTTCATCATCATCATCATCATCTTCATCTTTGGGCATCCCCAGCAACGAAAGGTCCATTAAGTTGTCACAGATGCGTTGCACAAGCACTGCTTTCTCTCCCGTATATTGAATGTTTAACACAGTGCAAATGGCAATTAGATCAGCCTCGGTGAATTCGCACTCAATGAACTTCAATTTCTCCAGGTGTTTTGGTGAGTCACATTCAAACTCGAATCCTGAGAATTCTCTTAAGCGCTGCCTGTTCTTTCGATCACGTGGCAGTTTTTCGAAAATGAGGTTATGTAACGTCTTAATCACGGCCGTAGGCGCCGTCTTAATGTTATTATTAACTTTTTCAATATCTTGTAAACACGCCACATTGTCCGCCATTTTTCTTTGTCTTTCGGCACTCGCACTAATCACTTTTCTTTTCGTCGTCGTCTTAGGGTTCAGGATCCTCGAAATCGTCTTTTGCAGCCTGCTCGAATCACCACGTCTTTGGAAGTTGAATAGCTACTCGTCTTCTATATTCCACGGACCCACGTCGTCGTCGATCTTGCCAGAAAAATGTCGTCACCTCACGCCTTGGTTTTATCGCTGTAGCCTAACCAAGATTGCCGTTCCGCACTCAAAATACTTCGTATTTCGGACAAGCCCCCAAATGTAGGAAAGGATTTTGGCAAGCGAACAAACCGAACACGTCTTTAAGTGATTTTAAGTATAAAAACTGTATTTACTCATAAGATTACAACAGATAAGATTGCACAAAACTTAGCGTGACTTCACTCGACACAAAACCGACACACTGCTCGTCCTCTTTTTTTCACGGCTTCCTCTCGGTTCTTCTACGCGGCGCCACCGGGCGGTCCCGAGACTGGCGGGAAACCCACGAACGGTTCATCATCTTCCGATTCCCACACACACATATATATATATATATATATATATATATTGATTCACTCTCTCGATATACCATTTCATTCGGTAGAAGGCTGGAGATACCAAAGCAAAGCCAACTCCGTACAGGCCATGGAGGCCCTGAGAGTAGTGGAAGGTGGAGGCACTGGATGGGATGGATCCCGACCATGTTTGCTCCTAGGAATTACCCTGGTACTCATTTCTGGTGTAGGCTGAGTGAACCCCAGGGCTATCTGCGTTTCCGAAAGTGGTGGGTTAGTTTCCAAAATCCACTACCTGGGTGGGGATCGAACCTACGCCCTTTCAGTTAGAAGCTCAGCGCCTCTACCAACTGCGCCACGCAGTCCCCTGGCTGGAGATACCAGGAAAATAACAAGAGGAGCACTGACCTCTCGAAGAATGAGGAATCAGGAAAGATGAGACAAGAACAAGAATAAGACGGGAAAGGGAAAGACTTCCTCGACCTCGGATACACTAATACCGTCGGAAGAGTCAATATCAATTCATTTAAGGGCTTTGCGACATCGTGGGCATTTAGCCCCGTATACTGCGGTGTGTGTAGATATTTTCTGATAACATGTGATATTGTGATGTCTGTTCTAGTATGTGTATTTTTAATGCAGGTGAGGATTGAGAAGAGTGGCCTTAAGTTAGGAACCATCCCAGCATTTGGCTGGAGTAAAAGTGGGGAAACCAAAGAAAATCACTTCCAGGATGGCTGACATGGGAATCGAACCCACTTCTTCTCAGGGTTTCCTCACGAGCCTGAGTCCTCAGACCAGAATTAAATTTCTTGCTAGACCCGTGATTAGAACCCGGGTCTCCGCAGTGACATCCAAGAATGCTAGTCACTACGCAACGAGGTGGGTTGTCGGAAGATAACAAGAGTTGACCAAGGAAGGCCGACAGAAAATATGATGGAGAGGAGGCCGGCACTAGTAAGTGGAAGCGATGCCGGACTCAGCTGGGGTCCCGAGGTCGCCAACCCACGTCTCATAAGTTGCGAGCCCCTGGGGGATATTTTTATAAAAATTCATAGTACTGTCAACAGGTCGACTGATATGAACAGTGTGAGACATTGGCAGCACCCTAAATAACATTACAATACAAAATCAGTCTACCCAAATATAGGAAGGCCATTCCGAAAGAAGTTACCCATGGCAGGTCAATCAACTTTCGATGAGTGACACTGCTTGGTTCTGGAGTCACCCAGTCTCTGTCTAAACGTTCTAGCGATTATTCACATCGAAATGTTATTACGTCTCACCAATCCAACATGGCAGCTGTGCGAACTATTTCACCGGCATTCTATATCTCCGAAACTATTACTGATACCACCCTGAAATTTTGTACGCTGATAAAGGGCACTACTAGAAGTTCGTCCGAGACACCTTCAAAATCCTGTTAAATAGAAAACGAACGTGGCGGGCAAGCGAAGTTGAACCTTTTAAATAGACTTTTCTCGAGAACTAACTATCTGAGCGCTGTGAAACATGCTACAACAAATGTTTACACACATTGTAATGCACTGGCATCTAATTTAGTTCAATTGTTTATATAACCTCAAGATGGCGGCTGTGCGAAATTTTAAAATAAAGTTTATATTTCTTCTGTATTAATCATGCGATCGAAGTGAACGTTTGAGTAATATACCTATGCAATAATCGTCATCTAACAATACGTAACTCTATGGCCTACATATATATAAAACCAACATGGCGAACATCCGAAATATTTAAACAGTTTTCAATATATATTAATCTCTGATAGCAATCAAACTGAAATGTTGTATGTTGATAGAGGCACCTATGGGACTTTCAATAACCTGGTGAGCACGAATCCAACATGGGTGTAGGTTATACGCTTTATCCTAGATGTCTCACTAAGGGCATAATCTCTTGGCAGGCATGACATGAGTAAGACGGTAGCTGTAAATGTGCAACACACAAGGTTCTTTTGACCCTTCCAGTGTCATTGAAATATTTTCTACTATTCTTTGAGTGATCACTTTTGCCTGTGAAATGTTTAAGACATGATTATATTTAGGTAAATTTCATTAGAAAGCTAACTATTGCAATGGGTACCATGTTTCGACTTCCGGAAAATGTCGACATATCTTCACGTTTCACATCCCCTAGACCCCAAAACCACCGTCAGTTAAAAAGTTTATATATAATTTATGTGTATATATATTGAACCCTTTATCCTCAGGCTATATAAAGGATTCTAATATTTATTCATCATCTTTTGATACATTTCTACAGACAACAGATATGAGAGCCAGACGGTGTTGGGATATATTGAGAAATCAGTGGCCGAGAGGACACAATGGTTTAAGCTCCTGTGGTGTTTTAGGAGGATGCGTATATATTCTTGAGACATAGAACAGGTGCAACTTTTAGCGCGAATGTTGGCTTGGGGACGCACACTATGGCTTGTTGCTATGAAGATTGGCGCCAAGGAAGAAATCGAATGCTACAAGGTAATTGGTCTATCATCATGTGAACCACTCCCTACGGTAGAAATGTTTGTAAAAACGCGCAAAGACATACAAGAGTCTAGGCCAATAGTATCAAGACGCCTTGTCTTAGCGGGAGCTCGGCTTGGGAACGCGCACAGGTAGATTAACGCGGGAGTTATCTACAGATTAATTCCACGATCGATTCAAGCCGGCTACAGCAAAATCGTAACCTCCACACTGCTACGAACTCAATGATACCGATCGCATGCTAGTCTGATAGTTATTATGGAATATTCTTAATAGATCCCCTTCCACACCTACCCTAGTCTGTGTCATTTATAAGGATCCAAGATGCTTCGAGGAGGACCACTTATTTTGTACGTCTGAGGGCGTAACGTCGACCACTAATTTTTGTTCGTCTGAGGACGGAACTCATTACTTATTTATTATAGTATAACTTCAGTGATTTATTTGTAGTCCCAGTACTACCAGATAGGACCAGTTCATCGAAGTAATTCACCAAATAGACTGTCAAGGAATATAGTACTTGATAGGTGAATATAGTAGGAATTATATCGTGTGTGTATCTGACAAAACTTTATTTAATTCAGCACGTGATGACGTCCAAGAACGAGGATGGATCTGGGAACCAGCAGGACATTTGCCTGAAGATGTCAATGACCAGATAAACATCTTAAAGGAGATGGCTGCAGACGTAATTCCTGGCGCTGTTTTAAAGGATTGAGTACCAAATAAATTTTATTTATTTATTAAGTCAGCTACGGTGTTATGGGATATTTTTGTAAATATTTGTTTGCTTGCTTGCTTGGTAATGTAGATTATTAGTTTTTGTTTTACTGACACACTAAATATGGGACTAGCCGAGCGTTGCGTAATTTTTATATTTTGTGATTGTATTTGGTTTAACTGTACGGGGCGAGACGCGCAGCCGATGCCCGATCTCGCTTGCGTAAATCGCGGTCAAGCATTATTATTCGGAGATTTGCCTTACAACAAAAATGGAACTGAATTAATTTTGAGATTAAAAAAATAGAATTTGGAGGGTAAAAGATTATTTGTGAGTAGAATCTTATGACGGATCAGGATTGTTTTCGATAGTTGCTTTACAGCAGATTTGAACGGGATGGCACTTTGCACCCGAGTTTCTGTTGTGTGTTCTTGTTAATGTGTCAATGGACACAGTAGTATTGTTGATCTGTTTGAGCTGACCCAGAGAGTGAGTGTGTATGAGATTTTGTCCAAGCTATGGGTGCGTATGTGATTTTATGATGTGCTAGCGAGAATATATCATGGTGATTATTCTGACTTGCTCCATGTCAACCCAGTTCATGACCTCGCGGGGCTGAACTCGTGGTATATATTTGTTTCTCGCCATCCAGGGGATGCGTGAGATATGTTGATGTTTCCAGAGGGAACTGCACTTAGCTTGCCAGACAGAGAGAGGTATTTGTAGGACAGCGTGACTCATACAAGTTGGGGGGAGCTCAATCAGATAACGTCTTGTCATTAGTAACAGATCTGCTTTCTGTACTGCATTTATGATGTTGTTTTAAATTCACAAAACTGATCGGTTATAATGTGTATTGCTTGATTAATTGGGAGCTGTCCATACTGTAAGGTAGCCACCGAAATTCGTGTTTGTCTGGCGTTTCATATAAATGTAAACATTGTTTTTTCAGCCGTTAGGCATGTATTTTGTTGTTGTTGGTTCAATATTTTTAGTGTGTTTATTTTGATGCGTTCTTGACCCGTGTCAAGTTAGGGTGCGCGGAGCTATGTCTCCAAGTTGATGAGAGCGGTTTTTGGCCTATTTCTGGCATGCTCTTTTTATTCCGTGTGCTCCTGCACCAGTAAGAATCTCAGGGAGATTCTTCAGTTTGTTTAGATTATTAGATCTTGCATGTGTCAGTAGTAGTTGTAGTGTATTAATTAATGATGGGTCCCATAGCCGTAGTGTGATTTAAAAGATGCACTCCGTAAGCAACATGTATGTTTCAGTTGTAAACGGACTCGCATCAGTACTCAGTTTCTTATTAACGAACAGTAAACCACACATTATATAACTTCTTGACCAGAGAAAAATGGACTTGTATCCATATGTTGTGACGAGTGGGTTCTTACCGCTCAAATGCTTATGTTATGATTTTATCATGTGAAGCTGCTTTCACATTGTCTTGTTGTGACGAGCGAGTTCCTACCGCTCAGTGTTATTATTATTATTTATTAAGGGGGTAAAAGTCAGGGAGGATTTGTTTTTATTATTATTATTATTATTATTATTATTATTATGCACATATTTTCAGTCATTAAATTTATTTTTATTCTACTTGTTATTCATTTTATTTCTTGTATAGCCTCTGTCATGAACCTTTCTATTCATTAGAGCATGTTTTTAAGCGAACTTTGCTGTGTAACGCAGTCAGGACTGAACACGACCCCGTAGACGACTCTCGACAAAACCATGCTTTATTGAAGGGTGCATAGACAAGCTGGCGCGCTAAGTGGGGCTAGTTCGTTGCTAGTTCACTACTAGAACACGGTGGATAGACAGCATAGATAAGCTGGTGTCATACCGTGGAGCGTTTCGTTGTTTTGGGCTTTTCTAGCGGATCATAAACAAGCTGTTACCCTATATGTGGTGTTTTGCTGTTTTGACTGTTTGAGATCACTGGAAGTGATATTTTGTTAACGTAAATACGGCGAAGAGAAGTACCGCCAAGAAAATGGAATATACGGTAGAATCACGAGTTTGCAAGTTAAAATACGATTCACGTTTTGTTTATTGATGTAATTAGCAAAATAATGTACGTGAGATCGGGCGCCCATTGATTAAATTTAAAATTAGATTTGTTTAGATAGTCAAACTCATGAATATGGTAGGAGGCTGGTAGCCTTAAATGACAATTAATACTTTGTTAATTAGTCAGTGTTAACATCAGATCTGGATAGTGATTTATGACTGAATATGTGCGGGGTTAAAAATGTATTAAGTAAATTTAGAACCATTCAGTGATGATTGATTTGCGGGAGGAAAGGGAATAAGTTTAAATGAACTGAATGTGGTCAAATGAAGTAAATGTATGTCAAGAATTATATATGTGTGTGTCAGGGAGACGTTTGCATGCCATCCTCCTGTCTTCTCAGTGATATATTTTGTGTGTGAAAATGGCGACAGTCGCAGAGATCCAAGCGATTATTGAAAGTGCCACGGCACGAACCCAGAAACTATTAAGAGAACAAAGTGAAAGATTAGACAGTAAATTATCTGAACAGAATGCACAATTAGCGGAACAGAATGAGTCATTCCAGGCTCAAATGAATGACACTATAAAATCACAATTAGCTGAACAGAATGCACAATTATCTGAACAGAATGCAAAATTATCTGAACAGAGTGAGTCATTCCAGGCTCAAATGAATGACACTATAAAATCACAATTAGCGGAACAGAGCGAAAAATTAGACACTAAGATATCTGAACAGAATGCACAATTAGCCGAGCAGAGTGAGTCATTAGAAAGTAAATTAATTGAACAGGGTAACTCATTACAAGCGCAAGAAAATGAAAATATAAACAAACAGTTAGAAGCGCAAGAAAGTCGAAATACGAGTCAGCTAGCCACATTATCTGCAGAGATGAAAGAATACACTACACAGCAGATGGTTCAATTCGCGCTTGATATAAGTAAGAATAATGACAAACAGCTAGGTCAGATACAAAAATTAGAGGATACGTTCAACCGTAAATTAAATGATTTGGACGAAATTGTATTAGCAAAACTAGCTCAGATAGAATTAGCATGCACGGTAAATAACAGTGAGGTTAAAACGGCACAGGATGGTCTTGAAAAGCGGTTTGATAAAATGGAGGAGGATTCTACGTTTATCCAGGGACAATTGTCAACAGAAAATGAAAGCATTTTGGGCTTAATAAAGGACATGGATAAATTAGAAATACAATCAGCAGAGCGATGGCAAAACCTAGAATCGGACCAGGATAATTTAAAGAGTACGATAGATGAGAATAATCTACTTCTAGAAGACAGGCTTGAGAAGATAGAATCGAATCAGCAGGACACGAAACAGCAGATGGAAGAAAAATTAGGAGCGATAAAAGATAGCATCAGAAAGGATTGGCGCAAAATGAGCTGCGAGTCTAAAGAAGAACGGCTAACTATTATAAAGACCGTAGGTGAAAATCATACGCGCATTAAAGTACTTGAGGAGGAAATCAAAAATAAAATGAAAGAACAGTCGGACAGAATCATTAAAGCAGAGTTGCGCTCATTAGGACAGAACACGTTATTTCAGACAGAGCACGCAGATAAGGAAGTTGACCCAACGAGCCAGGGGGCAATTAGCGCGGAAAGTGGCCACGGACTGACAGGCAGCCCATTATCGAATAGCACAGAGGGATTTCACAACAACGTTGGAGGGACCTCTACCCCTCAACATGGCTATCAGCACCCTCAAGTCGTTCAAGTAATTCGATCAAATGAATTTAAACCTAATAAATTCACAGAAAATTCTGTTGTCACACCGAAGGCGTATCTTAAAGAGATGGATCACTATTTTAATGATAATAATTTACCGCCCGCGCGTCGTTTAAGACTGATGGAACGATTGCTTTCGGGAAATGTACTTACGTGGTTCTTGAGCTTCAAGTATACTTTCGGAGGGATCGATGATTTCAAGATTGCGTTCCTTAAAAAGTACTGGTCGGCTTCTCTACAACAAAGTCTCAGAATGGAACTTTATTCGAGAAAATATCAGTCGACTCAGCAGACAAAATATTCAGATTTCTTTTCGCTACAATTGTTAAAATTTCGGGATCTGGATCACCCCTTAGAAGAGTCGGATCTGGTTATGACGATTGCACGGCAGTTGCCAGTAAATGTTCAGCAGGTTTTAGTAGCAGCAAACGTGGACACAGCGGTTCGAGCTGAACAAATCTTACGTCAGATTGACGAGACAACATCTCACTTGCAGCAAAGAGGGGGACGACAGCTGGAACTTGTAAACACAACGGAGGTGGTTAAACCCGCTCAAATACACACCAGGTCGCAGGCCACAAATACAAGTGTGTCAACAACACCAAGACGAGGTCAGGAGGGTGACGAAAATAGGTCACACCAGCGTCATGAAAATAACAATGATAGACATACACAGGGCATCAATAGGTATCAGCAGCGAGGATACCAACAATGGAAAAATAATAGGAGAAATGAGGGACCCTACAGACGTTATGAAAATAACAATAATGATAATCGACAGTGGCGTGAAAGAAGATATCAGAACCAGGGGGACTATCGGAATTATAGAAATGATTGGAATGACAGGCACGCCGAATCGCAGCGCTACCTGGAAGAGTTACACGCTAATGGAGGGGACGAACAAAAACATTGGGAAAATGCAATAAATAGGAGGTCAAATCCAGATACTTACATTGAGGGGGCCGAGAGTTTATTGAAGCAGGAAGAACGCCAGGGAGATACGCGACAGAAGAATGATGGTAGTCGCGGGGGTTGTAAAAAAATCCCAATAATTGAAAAAGGACTCACCCTGAGAGAGCAACAGCCGGATCGAGAAGAAGGATGGGTCGTGGCACACATACAAGAATGGATAGCTTTGCCGGAAGATTGCCTGGAGGAGATTGTAAAACCACGGAACGATGATATCAAACAATTACCTATTATCTATGCCAAGATTGGTGGAATTAACGTGAGATGCTTGGTTGATACGGGGTCACAAATCAGTCTTGTATCGGAGGCTTTGGTTCGAGAGTTGGGACGGAGTCAGAATATTCCTGTGATTCCAGTACCGCAACTCAAGGTGAGGGGCGTTATTCCCGAACGCACCGTCACTTGCAAACGACAGGCATTTATAGAATTGGATATATTAGACCATATATTTGGACAGACTTTCATCATAATGGCTAAAATGAATTTTAACATTATTCTGGGTGCAAATTTTATTTGTGACTACCAGGCAGTCATAGATTTGCATAATAATACAGTCAGTTTTAAGGAGTTTGATAAACTGAAGGATGTGGGCTTACACATGGATGAAATCACTACCGGGAAAGACGTGAGTTCATGGGCATTGGAGGCAATAGAAGAAGAGACAGAAGAGGAGACACGAAGGCGGAAGATGATCTTATAGATGTGGCTGTTGTGGAATTAAATGAACAGAGTGACTCTCAGGAGATATGGGCCTTACTAGCAGAAGGAGAGGACAGCGATACTCAGTTTGAAGAACTATTACAGGAGCGGCTCAGTGACATACAACTAGGGGTGGAACATAGGAAGAAACTTGAGGAGATCTTAAGAAGACACAAGGCAGTGTTTGACACAGTTCCAGGGAAGATAATAAACTTTCAGTATTCTATGCAGGTTGAGGATTGGTCCCCATTTCGAAGCAAATTGTACCCTATACCAGAAAAACATTGAGAGCCAGTAAAACGGATTATTGATGATATGTTGCAAGCTGGAGTGATTAAGAAGACTCCTACACCTTATTTAAATGCGATTTTGGCAGTAACAAAACCAAATGGATCCATTAGACTTTGTCTAGACGCCAGAAATCTAAACATGCGCCTTATTTTTCCCGAGTATGACAGAGCGCCAATCATCAGAGACGTCTTAAAAGGATTTAAGAAAAAGAGCATCTATTCATCAGTAGACCTGACGAGTTCGTTTCACCATCTCGAACTGGATGAGAAGTCACAGCTTCGTACTGGCTTCTTGTTCGATAATCAGACATATTGCTCCGTCCGAATGCCCTTCGGCGTTAAAACTGCTGGATGCGCATTAATTCGAGCCTTGGATCGGAACCTGACTGAAGAAGTGAAGGAAATGGCGGTACGATATATTGACGATATACTCTTGGCGTCAGATAACATTGAGACACATATGGAAAATTTGGATAAGCTTTTGGACAACCTTAGAACTGCAAATTTTAAAGTCAACCTGAAGAAATCCCATTTCTTCAAGAAGGAGATTTTATACTTGGGGCACATCATTGACCAGGAGGGAGTGCGACCAAATCCTGCCAAGATAGAGGCGATAAAGAATTTCCCTACACCAACGAGAGTGAAACATATCCGAGCTTTCCTTGGCGTGACGGGTTTCTTTAAGGAAAACTGCCCAGGATATACTGAAACCGCAGCACCTATGCAGGAAATGCTGAAGAAGAACAACATATGGCTTTGGAACGCTGAGTGTGAGAAATCATTTCAAGAAACAAAATTATTACTGGAAAATTGTATCAAACTAGGTTATCCAGACTTTCAACGGAAATTTATTATCCAAGCGGATGCTTCCATGGTTGGTATAGGAGCAATGTTATACCAAGAAGATCCAGCTAACCTTCAACGTCGTGACTATTTAGCATTTGTGAGCCGCATATTGCGTAAACACGAGCGCAACTATACGGTCACGGAACTCGAATTGTTGGCAATACTTCATGCTCTCCAACAATGGAAACGAATTGTGTATGGTTACCCCATTGTTATTAGAACAGACCACAAAGCACTAACGTTTTTGTTCAAGACATCTATGGCTAGCGAGCGTGTGACACGTTGGTCCATCTTCATACAACAATTTAACATCGAGATTGAACATTGCCCAGGAAAAATGAATGTAATTCCGGTTGAATTAAGCAGGAACCCCGAGCCTGATACCGAAGAAACAGCGATTGTACATCATATTGAGTTAACAGCAAAGGACCATGCATTCTTGGAGGAATTACGGGAGATAAGACGAGAGCAGGAAGCAGAACCGTGGATGTACCAAATGATCCAGTATTTTAAGAAGGAATTACCAGCAAGAACCCCGGCCTACAGAGAAGCAAAAGCCAGAGAAGGAAGATATGTCTACCTTAACAATTTACTGCATAAATGGATAGATGAAGAACACACAAAATTACGTATCATGGTACCTGCATCGTTACAAAGAGGACTTACTTGGCACATACATGAAAGCTTCGGTCACGTGGGATTAGACAAGGCACAGGTGACCATTGGAGAAACGTTTACATGGCCGCGAATGAGGACTACCATTTGTGACGTAATAAAGACTTGCGATCCTTGTCAGAGGATAAAGCCGAATAATTACTTAATGAGGCAGTATCCTAGACCATTGCTACCTCAGAAACCCTGCGAGCTAGTGGCCCTGGACTGTTTCGGCCCAATCCCGAAAGGTAGACGAGGTTGCCGTCACTTGCTAGTGTGCATTGATGTGTTTTCTAAGTTTGTCGTATTATGCCCCATTCAGAAAACTACATCGAAACAAGTACTCAGTCGTATTCGAAATAGAGTTATTCCAATCCTTGGAAAACCAGAATTCATATTGTCGGACCACGGAAGCTATTTTACGAGTGCCGAATTCAAGAAAGGTATGGAAGACTTGGATGTAAAACACATGTTCAGTAGCATTCGCCACCCCCAAGCAAATCCAAGCGAACGCGCTATAAAATATATTACCAAATACTTAAGGATCTTCATTCCCAATGAACATCACAAGTGGGTAGACAGGATCAAAGATGTAGAGACCTGTATGAATACAACTAGACATGAGTCAACAGGCCAGATTCCCATGGTTTTACACATGAATGAATATCCACTAAGATCGTGGAGCAACATCATCAATTGCCCACAAGATCCCATGGTTGGTCATGAGTTGAGAATTGAGAGAACGAGAGTCCATATGAGAAACCAGGCGGATCGCAGATTACGTCGTGTCAGAAATAAAAGGTATCACAGAGAACTAGTAGTCAACGAGCTTGTATTGGTACGGAAGCCAGCGACATCTGATCCAGAGAAGAAGGTTTTTAACAAGTTCAGTCCAAAATTTATTGGCCCCTTCTGTATTGTACGGAATCTTGGTAACAACGCATACAGAGTAAAAGAATTGAGTACAGGTACAATGTCTGTCTACAACGCGGCGAATTTAAAGTTGTATCATACTAGCGAACCTTGGGAACGCCGAAATAATGCTGCAAATTGAATATATGGACGTCCTTTTTGCACATCCAACTACACGTGGGTCAGTGAGTACGTCAGTAGAACGAGGATGTAGAGAACAATCTGCTGTGGTCAGACACTAATGAGCTCTGACGATGACAACACAGCGGGAGAGCGAGCGAGTGAGATAAGGGCACTGGAAAGGGGAGATACGAGCCTTAGGCGATCAGTCAAGCAGGCTGGTTTGCGGAATGTCTGAATGAATGAGGAAACGGGTTGTAAAAACGAGCAAGTGTTGTGACTCCAACGACAGTGGCGGCTAGACTCGACTGATGAGAGGGAGATTTTTCTAGGATTGGCAGAAATGGATTACAGATGTTTTGTATTTGTAAAAAAATCGACTATTTGTTATGTTCGATTTTTTCCATGCAGGGGGGTTGTGAACCCTTTATCCTCAGGCTATATAAAGGATTCTAATATTTATTCATCATCTTTTGATACATTTCTACAGACAACAGATATGAGAGCCAGACGGTGTTGGGATATATTGAGAAATCAGTGGCCGAGAGGACACAATGGTTTAAGCTCCTGTGGTATTTTAGGAGGATGCGTATATATTCTTGAGACATAGAACAGGTGCAACTTTTAGCGCGAATGTTGGCTTGGGGACGCACACTATGGCTTGTTGCTATGAAGATTGGCGCCTAGGAAGAAATCGAATGCTACAAGGTAATTGGTCTATCATCATGTGAACCACTCCCTACGGCAGAAATGTTTGTAAAAACGCGCAAAGACATACAAGAGTCTAGGCCAATAGTATCAAGACGCCTTGTCTTAGCGGGAACTCGGCTTGGGAACGCGCACAGGTAGATTAACGCGGGAGTTATCTACAGATTAATTCCACGATCGATTCAAGCCGGCTACAGCAAAATCGTAACCTCCACACTGCTACGAACTCAATGATACCGATCGCATGCTAGTCTGATAGTTATTATGGAATATTCTTAATTGATCCCTTTCCACACCTACCCTAGTCTGTGTCATTTATAAGGATCCAAGATGCTTCGAGGAGGACCACTTATTTTGTACGTCTGAGGGCGTAACGTCGACCACTAATTTTTTTCGTCTGAGGACGGAACTCATTACTTATTTATTATAGTATAACTTCAGTGATTTATTTGTAGTCGCAGTACTACCAGATAGGACCTGTTCATCGAAGTAATTCACCAAATAGACTGTCAAGGAATATAGTACTTGATAGGTGAATATAGTAGGAATTATATCGTGTGTGTATCTGACAAAACTTTATTTAATTCAGCACGTGATGACGTCCAAGAACGAGGATGGATCTGGGAACCAGCAGGACATTTGCCTGAAGATGTCAATGACCAGATAAACATCTTAAAGGAGATGGCTGCAGACGTAATTCCTGGCGCTGTTTTAAAGGATTGAGTACCAAATAAATTTTATTTATTTATTAAGTCAGCTACGGTGTTATGGGATATTTTTGTAAATATTTGTTTGCTTGCTTGCTTGGTAATGTAGATTATTAGTTTTAGTTTTACTGACACACTAAATATGGGACTAGCCGAGCGTTGCGTAATTTTTATATTTTGTGATTGTATTTGGTTTAACTGTACGGGGCGAGACGCGCAGCCGATGCCCGATCTCGCTTGCGTAAATCGCGGTCAAGCATTATTATTCGGAGATTTGCCTTACAACAAAAATGGAACTGAATTAATTTTGAGGTTAAAAAAATAGAATTTGGAGGGTAAAAGATTATTTGTGAGTAGAATCTTATGACGGATCAGGATTGTTTTCGATAGTTGCTTTACAGCAGATTTGAACGGGATGGCACTTTGCACCCGAGTTTCTGTTGTGTGTTCTTGTTAATGTGTCAATGGACACAGTAGTATTGTTGATCTGTTTGAGCTGACCCAGAGAGTGAGTGTGTATGAGATTTTGTCCAAGCTATGGGTGCGTATGTGATTTTATGATGTGCTAGCGAGAATATATCATGGTGATTATTCTGACTTGCTCCATGTCAACCCAGTTCATGACCTCGCGGGGCTGAACTCGTGGTATATATTTGTTTCTCGCCATCCAGGGGATGCGTGAGATATGTTGATGTTTCCAGAGGGAACTGCACTTAGCTTGCCAGACAGAGAGAGGTATTTGTAGGACAGCGTGACTCATACAAGTTGGGGGGAGCTCAATCAGATAACGTCTTGTCATTAGTAACAGATCTGCTTTCTGTACTGCATTTATGATGTTGTTTTAAATTCACAAAACTGATCGGTTATAATGTGTATTGCTTGATTAATTGGGAGCTGTCCATACTGTAAGGTAGCCACCGAAATTCGTGTTTGTCTGGCGTTTCATATAAATGTAAACATTGTTTTTTCAGCCGTTAGGCATGTATTTTGTTGTTGTTGGTTCAATATTTTTAGTGTGTTTATTTTGATGCGTTCTTGACCCGTGTCAAGTTAGGGTGCGCGGAGCTATGTCTCCAAGTTGATGAGAGCGGTTTTTGGCCTATTTCTGGCATGCTCTTTTTATTCCGTGTGCTCCTGCACCAGTAAGAATCTCAGGGAGATTCTTCAGTTTGTTTAGATTATTAGATCTTGCATGTGTCAGTAGTAGTTGTAGTGTATTAATTAATGATGGGTCCCATAGCCGTAGTGTGATTTAAAAGATGCACTCCGTAAGCAACATGTATGTTTCAGTTGTAAACGGACTCGCATCAGTACTCAGTTTCTTATTAACGAACAGTAAACCACACATTATATAACTTCTTGACCAGAGAAAAATGGACTTGTATCCATATGTTGTGACGAGTGGGTTCTTACCGCTCAAATGCTTATGTTATGATTTTATCATGTGAAGCTGCTTTCACATTGTCTTGTTGTGACGAGCGAGTTCCTACCGCTCAGTGTTATTATTATTATTTATTAAGGGGGTAAAAGTCAGGGAGGATTTGTTTTTATTATTATTATTATTATTATTATTATTATTATTATTATGCACATATTTTCAGTCATTAAATTTATTTTTATTCTACTTGTTATTCATTTTATTTCTTGTATAGCCTCTGTCATGAACCTTTCTATTCATTAGAGCATGTTTTTAAGCGAACTTTGCTGTGTAACGCAGTCAGGACTGAACACGACCCCGTAGACGACTCTCGACAAAACCATGCTTTATTGAAGGGTGCATAGACAAGCTGGCGCGCTAAGTGGGGCTAGTTCGTTGCTAGTTCACTACTAGAACACGGTGGATAGACAGCATAGATAAGCTGGTGTCATACCGTGGAGCGTTTCGTTGTTTTGGGCTTTTCTAGCGGATCATAAACAAGCTGTTACCCTATATGTGGTGTTTTGCTGTTTTGACTGTTTGAGATCACTGGAAGTGATATTTTGTTAACGTAAATACGGCGAAGAGAAGTACCGCCAAGAAAATGGAATATACGGTAGAATCACGAGTTTGCAAGTTAAAATACGATTCACGTTTTGTTTATTGATGTAATTAGCAAAATAATGTACGTGAGATCGGGCGCCCATTGATTAAATTTAAAATTAGATTTGTTTAGATAGTCAAACTCATGAATATGGTAGGAGGCTGGTAGCCTTAAATGACAATTAATACTTTGTTAATTAGTCAGTGTTAACATCAGATCTGGATAGTGATTTATGACTGAATATGTGCGGGGTTAAAAATGTATTAAGTAAATTTAGAACCATTCAGTGATGATTGATTTGCGGGAGGAAAGGGAATAAGTTTAAATGAACTGAATGTGGTCAAATGAAGTAAATGTATGTCAAGAATTATATATGTGTGTGTCAGGGAGACGTTTGCATGCCATCCTCCTGTCTTCTCAGTGATATATTTTGTGTGTGAAAATGGCGACAGTCGCAGAGATCCAAGCGATTATTGAAAGTGCCACGGCACGAACCCAGAAACTATTAAGAGAACAAAGTGAAAGATTAGACAGTAAATTATCTGAACAGAATGCACAATTAGCGGAACAGAATGAGTCATTCCAGGCTCAAATGAATGACACTATAAAATCACAATTAGCTGAACAGAATGCACAATTATCTGAACAGAATGCAAAATTATCTGAACAGAGTGAGTCATTCCAGGCTCAAATGAATGACACTATAAAATCACAATTAGCGGAACAGAGCGAAAAATTAGACACTAAGATATCTGAACAGAATGCACAATTAGCCGAGCAGAGTGAGTCATTAGAAAGTAAATTAATTGAACAGGGTAACTCATTACAAGCGCAAGAAAATGAAAATATAAACAAACAGTTAGAAGCGCAAGAAAGTCGAAATACGAGTCAGCTAGCCACATTATCTGCAGAGATGAAAGAATACACTACACAGCAGATGGTTCAATTCGCGCTTGATATAAGTAAGAATAATGACAAACAGCTAGGTCAGATACAAAAATTAGAGGATACGTTCAACCGTAAATTAAATGATTTGGACGAAATTGTATTAGCAAAACTAGCTCAGATAGAATTAGCATGCACGGTAAATAACAGTGAGGTTAAAACGGCACAGGATGGTCTTGAAAAGCGGTTTGATAAAATGGAGGAGGATTCTACGTTTATCCAGGGACAATTGTCAACAGAAAATGAAAGCATTTTGGACTTAATAAAGGACATGGATAAATTAGAAATACAATCAGCAGAGCGATGGCAAAACCTAGAATCGGACCAGGATAATTTAAAGAGTACGATAGATGAGAATAATCTACTTCTAGAAGACAGGCTTGAGAAGATAGAATCGAATCAGCAGGACACGAAACAGCAGATGGAAGAAAAATTAGGAGCGATAAAAGATAGCATCAGAAAGGATTGGCGCAAAATGAGCTGCGACTCTAAAGAAGAACGGCTAACTATTATAAAGACCGTAGGTGAAAATCATACGCGCATTAAAGTACTTGAGGAGGAAATCAAAAATAAAATGAAAGAACAGTCGGACAGAATCATTAAAGCAGAGTTGCGCTCATTAGGACAGAACACGTTATTTCAGACAGAGCACGCAGATAAGGAAGTTGACCCAACGAGCCAGGGGGCAATTAGCGCGGAAAGTGGCCTCGGACTGACAGGCAGCCCATTATCGAATAGCACAGAGGGATTTCACAACAACGTTGGAGGGACCTCTACCCCTCAACATGGCTATCAGCACCCTCAAGTCGTTCAAGTAATTCGATCAAATGAATTTAAACCTAATAAATTCACAGAAAATTCTGTTGTCACACCGAAGGCGTATCTTAAAGAGATGGATCACTATTTTAATGATAATAATTTACCGCCCGCGCGTCGTTTAAGACTGATGGAACGATTTCTTTCGGGAAATGTACTTACGTGGTTCTTGAGCTTCAAGTATACTTTCGGAGGGATCGATGATTTCAAGATTGCGTTCCTTAAAAAGTACTGGTCGGCTTCTCTACAACAAAGTCTCAGAATGGAACTTTATTCGAGAAAATATCAGTCGACTCAGCAGACAAAATATTCAGATTTCTTTTCGCTACAATTGTTAAAATTTCGGGATCTGGATCACCCCTTAGAAGAGTCGGATCTGGTTATGACGATTGCACGGCAGTTGCCAGTAAATGTTCAGCAGGTTTTTAGTAGCAGCAAACGTGGACACAGCGGTTCGAGCTGAACAAATCTTACGTCAGATTGACGAGACAACATCTCACTTGCAGCAAAGAGGGGGACGACAGCTGGAACTTGTAAACACAACGGAGGTGGTTAAACCCGCTCAAATACACACCAGGTCGCAGGCCACAAATACAAGTGTGTCAACAACACCAAGACGAGGTCAGGAGGGTGACGAAAATAGGTCACACCAGCGTCATGAAAATAACAATGATAGACATACACAGGGCATCAATAGGTATCAGCAGCGAGGATACCAACAATGGAAAAATAATAGGAGAAATGAGGGACCCTACAGACGTTATGAAAATAACAATAATGATAATCGACAGTGGCGTGAAAGAAGATATCAGAACCAGGGGGACTATCGGAATTATAGAAATGATTGGAATGACAGGCACGCCGAATCGCAGCGCTACCTGGAAGAGTTACACGCTAATGGAGGGGACGAACAAAAACATTGGGAAAATGCAATAAATAGGAGGTCAAATCCAGATACTTACATTGAGGGGGCCGAGAGTTTATTGAAGCAGGAAGAACGCCAGGGAGATACGCGACAGAAGAATGATGGTAGTCGCGGGGGTTGTAAAAAAATCCCAATAATTGAAAAAGGACTCACCCTGAGAGAGCAACAGCCGGATCGAGAAGAAGGATGGGTCGTGGCACACATACAAGAATGGATAGCTTTGCCGGAAGATTGCCTGGAGGAGATTGTAAAACCACGGAACGATGATATCAAACAATTACCTATTATCTATGCCAAGATTGGTGGAATTAACGTGAGATGCTTGGTTGATACGGGGTCACAAATCAGTCTTGTATCGGAGGCTTTGGTTCGAGAGTTGGGACGGAGTCAGAATATTCCTGTGATTCCAGTACCGCAACTCAAGGTGAGGGGCGTTATTCCCGAACGCACCGTCACTTGCAAACGACAGGCATTTATAGAATTGGATATATTAGACCATATATTTGGACAGACTTTCATCATAATGGCTAAAATGAATTTTAACATTATTCTGGGTGCAAATTTTATTTGTGACTACCAGGCAGTCATAGATTTGCATAATAATACAGTCAGTTTTAAGGAGTTTGATAAACTGAAGGATGTGGGCTTACACATGGATGAAATCACTACCGGGAAAGACGTGAGTTCATGGGCATTGGAGGCAATAGAAGAAGAGACAGAAGAGGAGACACGAAGGCGGAAGATGATCTTATAGATGTGGCTGTTGTGGAATTAAATGAACAGAGTGACTCTCAGGAGATATGGGCCTTACTAGCAGAAGGAGAGGACAGCGATACTCAGTTTGAAGAACTATTACAGGAGCGGCTCAGTGACATACAACTAGGGGTGGAACATAGGAAGAAACTTGAGGAGATCTTAAGAAGACACAAGGCAGTGTTTGACACAGTTCCAGGGAAGATAATAAACTTTCAGTATTCTATGCAGGTTGAGGATTGGTCCCCATTTCGAAGCAAATTGTACCCTATACCAGAAAAACATTGAGAGCCAGTAAAACGGATTATTGATGATATGTTGCAAGCTGGAGTGATTAAGAAGACTCCTACACCTTATTTAAATGCGATTTTGGCAGTAACAAAACCAAATGGATCCATTAGACTTTGTCTAGACGCCAGAAATCTAAACATGCGCCTTATTTTTCCCGAGTATGACAGAGCGCCAATCATCAGAGACGTCTTAAAAGGATTTAAGAAAAAGAGCATCTATTCATCAGTAGACCTGACGAGTTCGTTTCACCATCTCGAACTGGATGAGAAGTCACAGCTTCGTACTGGCTTCTTGTTCGATAATCAGACATATTGCTCCGTCCGAATGCCCTTCGGCGTTAAAACTGCTGGATGCGCATTAATTCGAGCCTTGGATCGGAACCTGACTGAAGAAGTGAAGGAAATGGCGGTACGATATATTGACGATATACTCTTGGCGTCAGATAACATTGAGACACATATGGAAAATTTGGATAAGCTTTTGGACAACCTTAGAACTGCAAATTTTAAAGTCAACCTGAAGAAATCCCATTTCTTCAAGAAGGAGATTTTATACTTGGGGCACATCATTGACCAGGAGGGAGTGCGACCAAATCCTGCCAAGATAGAGGCGATAAAGAATTTCCCTACACCAACGAGAGTGAAACATATCCGAGCTTTCCTTGGCGTGACGGGTTTCTTTAAGGAAAACTGCCCAGGATATACTGAAACCGCAGCACCTATGCAGGAAATGCTGAAGAAGAACAACATATGGCTTTGGAACGCTGAGTGTGAGAAATCATTTCAAGAAACAAAATTATTACTGGAAAATTGTATCAAACTAGGTTATCCAGACTTTCAACGGAAATTTATTATCCAAGCGGATGCTTCCATGGTTGGTATAGGAGCAATGTTATACCAAGAAGATCCAGCTAACCTTCAACGTCGTGACTATTTAGCATTTGTGAGCCGCATATTGCGTAAACACGAGCGCAACTATACGGTCACGGAACTCGAATTGTTGGCAATACTTCATGCTCTCCAACAATGGAAACGAATTGTGTATGGTTACCCCATTGTTATTAGAACAGACCACAAAGCACTAACGTTTTTGTTCAAGACATCTATGGCTAGCGAGCGTGTGACACGTTGGTCCATCTTCATACAACAATTTAACATCGAGATTGAACATTGCCCAGGAAAAATGAATGTAATTCCGGTTGAATTAAGCAGGAACCCCGAGCCTGATACCGAAGAAACAGCGATTGTACATCATATTGAGTTAACAGCAAAGGACCATGCATTCTTGGAGGAATTACGGGAGATAAGACGAGAGCAGGAAGCAGAACCGTGGATGTACCAAATGATCCAGTATTTTAAGAAGGAATTACCAGCAAGAACCCCGGCCTACAGAGAAGCAAAAGCCAGAGAAGGAAGATATGTCTACCTTAACAATTTACTGCATAAATGGATAGATGAAGAACACACCAAATTACGTATCATGGTACCTGCATCGTTACAAAGAGGACTTGCTTGGCACATACATGAAAGCTTCGGTCACGTGGGATTAGACAAGGCACAGGTGACCATTGGAGAAACGTTTACATGGCCGCGAATGAGGACTACCATTTGTGACGTAATAAAGACTTGCGATCCTTGTCAGAGGACAAAGCCGAATAATTACTTAATGAGGCAGTATCCTAGACCATTGCTACCTCAGAAACCCTGCGAGCTAGTGGCCCTGGACTGTTTCGGCCCAATCCCGAAAGGTAGACGAGGTTGCCGTCACTTGCTAGTGTGCATTGATGTGTTTTCTAAGTTTGTCGTATTATGCCCCATTCAGAAAACTACATCGAAACAAGTACTCAGTCGTATTCGAAATAGAGTTATTCCAATCCTTGGAAAACCAGAATTCATATTGTCGGACCACGGAAGCTATTTTACGAGTGCCGAATTCAAGAAAGGTATGGAAGACTTGGATGTAAAACACATGTTCAGTAGCATTCGCCACCCCCAAGCAAATCCAAGCGAACGCGCTATAAAATGTATTACCAAATACTTAAGGATCTTCATTCCCAATGAACATCACAAGTGGGTAGACAGGATCAAAGATGTAGAGACCTGTATGAATACAACTAGACATGAGTCAACAGGCCAGATTCCCATGGTTTTACACATGAATGAATATCCACTAAGATCGTGGAGCAACATCATCAATTGCCCACAAGATCCCATGGTTGGTCATGAGTTGAGAATTGAGAGAACGAGAGTCCATATGAGAAACCAGGCGGATCGCAGATTACGTCGTGTCAGAAATAAAAGGTATCACAGAGAACTAGTAGTCAACGAGCTTGTATTGGTACGGAAGCCAGCGACATCTGATCCAGAGAAGAAGGTTTTTAACAAGTTCAGTCCAAAATTTATTGGCCCCTTCTGTATTGTACGGAATCTTGGTAACAACGCATACAGAGTAAAAGAATTGAGTACAGGTACAATGTCTGTCTACAACGCGGCGAATTTAAAGTTGTATCATACTAGCGAACCTTGGGAACGCCGAAATAATGCTGCAAATTGAATATATGGACGTCCTTTTTGCACATCCAACTACACGTGGGTCAGTGAGTACGTCAGTAGAACGAGGATGTAGAGAACAATCTGCTGTGGTCAGACACTAATGAGCTCTGACGATGACAACACAGCGGGAGAGCGAGCGAGTGAGATAAGGGCACTGGAAAGGGGAGATACGAGCCTTAGGCGATCAGTCAAGCAGGCTGGTTTGCGGAATGTCTGAATGAATGAGGAAACGGGTTGTAAAAACGAGCAAGTGTTGTGACTCCAACGACAGTGGCGGCTAGACTCGACTGATGAGAGGGAGATTTTTCTAGGATTGGCAGAAATGGATTACAGATGTTTTGTATTTGTAAAAAAATCGACTATTTGTTATGTTCGATTTTTTCCATGCAGGGGGGTTGTGAACCCTTTATCCTCAGGCTATATAAAGGATTCTAATATTTATTCATCATCTTTTGATACATTTCTACAGACAACAGATATGAGAGCCAGACGGTGTTGGGATATATTGAGAAATCAGTGGCCGAGAGGACACAATGGTTTAAGCTCCTGTGGTATTTTAGGAGGATGCGTATATATTCTTGAGACATAGAACAGGTGCAACTTTTAGCGCGAATGTTGGCTTGGGGACGCACACTATGGCTTGTTGCTATGAAGATTGGCGCCTAGGAAGAAATCGAATGCTACAAGGTAATTGGTCTATCATCATGTGAACCACTCCCTACGGCAGAAATGTTTGTAAAAACGCGCAAAGACATACAAGAGTCTAGGCCAATAGTATCAAGACGCCTTGTCTTAGCGGGAACTCGGCTTGGGAACGCGCACAGGTAGATTAACGCGGGAGTTATCTACAGATTAATTCCACGATCGATTCAAGCCGGCTACAGCAAAATCGTAACCTCCACACTGCTACGAACTCAATGATACCGATCGCATGCTAGTCTGATAGTTATTATGGAATATTCTTAATGGATCCCTTTCCACACCTACCCTAGTCTGTGTCATTTATAAGGATCCAAGATGCTTCGAGGAGGACCACTTATTTTGTACGTCTGAGGGCGTAACGTCGACCACTAATTTTTGTTCGTCTGAGGACGGAACTCATTACTTATTTATTATAGTATAACTTCAGTGATTTATTTGTAGTCGCAGTACTACCAGATAGGACCTGTTCATCGAAGTAATTCACCAAATAGACTGTCAAGGAATATAGTACTTGATAGGTGAATATAGTAGGAATTATATCGTGTGTGTATCTGACAAAACTTTATTTAATTCAGCACGTGATGACGTCCAAGAACGAGGATGGATCTGGGAACCAGCAGGACATTTGCCTGAAGATGTCAATGACCAGATAAACATCTTAAAGGAGATGGCTGCAGACGTAATTCCTGGCGCTGTTTTAAAGGATTGAGTACCAAATAAATTTTATTTATTTATTAAGTCAGCTACGGTGTTATGGGATATTTTTGTAAATATTTGTTTGCTTGCTTGCTTGCTTGGTAATGTAGATTATTAGTTTTTGTTTTACTGACACACTAAATATGGGACTAGCCGAGCGTTGCGTAATTTTTATATTTTGTGATTGTATTTGGTTTAACTGTACGGGGCGAGACGCGCAGCCGATGCCCGATCTCGCTTGCGTAAATCGCGGTCAAGCATTATTATTCGGAGATTTGCCTTACAACAAAAATGGAACTGAATTAATTTTGAGATTAAAAAAATAGAATTTGGAGGGTAAAAGATTATTTGTGAGTAGAATCTTATGACGGATCAGGATTGTTTTCGATAGTTGCTTTACAGCAGATTTGGACGGGATGGCACTTTGCACCCGAGTTTCTGTTGTGTGTTCTTGTTAATGTGTCAATGGACGCAGTAGTATTGTTGATCTGTTTGAGCTGACCCAGAGAGTGAGTGTGTATGAGATTTTGTCCAAGCTATGGGTGCGTATGTGATTTTATGATGTGCTAGCGAGAATATATCATGGTGATTATTCTGACTTGCTCCATGTCAACCCAGTTCATGACCTCGCGGGGCTGAACTCGTGGTATATATTTGTTTCTCGCCATCCAGGGGATGCGTGAGATATGTTGATGTTTCCAGAGGGAACTGCACTTAGCTTGCCAGACAGAGAGAGGTATTTGTAGGACAGCGTGACTCATACAAGTTGGGGGGAGCTCAATCAGATAACGTCTTGTCATTAGTAACAGATCTGCTTTCTGTACTGCATTTATGATGTTGTTTTAAATTCACAAAACTGATCGGTTATAATGTGTATTGCTTGATTAATTGGGAGCTGTCCATACTGTAAGGTAGCCACCGAAATTCGTGTTTGTCTGGCGTTTCATATAAATGTAAACATTGTTTTTTTTCAGCCGTTAGGCATGTATTTTGTTGTTGTTGGTTCAATATTTTTGGTGTGTTTATTTTGATGCGTTCTTGACCCGTGTCAAGTTAGGGTGCGCGGAGCTATGTCTCCAAGTTGATGAGAGCGGTTTTTGGCCTATTTCTGGCATGCTCTTTTTATTCCGTGTGCTCCTGCACCAGTAAGAATCTCAGGGAGATTCTTCAGTTTGTTTAGATTATTAGATCTTGCATGTGTCAGTAGTAGTTGTAGTGTATTAATTAATGATGGGTCCCATAGCCGTAGTGTGATTTAAAAGATGCACTCCGTAAGCAACATGTCTGTTTCAGTTGTAAACGGACTCGCATCAGTACACAGTTTCTTATTAACGAACAGTAAACCACACATTATATAACTTCTTGACCAGAGAAAAATGGACTTGTATCCATATGTTGTGACGAGTGGGTTCTTACCGCTCAAATGCTTATGTTATGATTTTATCATTTATGTGAAGCTGCTTTCACATTGTCTTGTTGTGACGAGCGAGTTCCTACCGCTCAGTGTTATTATTATTATTTATTAAGGGGGTAAAAGTCAGGGAGGATTTGTTTTTATTATTATTATTATTATTATTATGCACATATTTTCAGTC
This sequence comes from Meconema thalassinum, assembly GCA_946902985.2. NCBI lineage: Eukaryota > Metazoa > Arthropoda > Insecta > Orthoptera > Tettigoniidae > Meconema > Meconema thalassinum. The sequence continues at coordinate 93,037,836 of OX336391.1, forward strand.
ATTAAATTTATTTTTATTCTGCTTGTTATTCATTTTATTTCTAGTATAGCCTCTGTCATGAACCTTTCTATTCATTAGAGCATGTTGTTTTAAGCGAACTTTGCTGTGTAACGCAGTCAGGACTGAACACGACCCCGTAGACGACTCTCGACAAAACCATGCTTTATTGAAGGGTGCAATATATATATATATATATATATATATATATATATATATATATATATATATATATATACATGTATCACTTTCTTGTGGACACGATAACTACCGCAATTTTGCACCAATCAATTTGAATCTTTTACATAATATGTATCCCTATAAAATCTCGGCCGAGTTCGTTAATGGGCACAATCGGTCGACGGGGGTGAAAATGGGTTTTTTTTTTCGAAAACGTGAAATATCGCTATAACTCTCTTAATATTTGAAATATCAGAACCATTCAAAGTTCATACTATGTGTCGAATAAGGCCCAAAAATTCATGTTTGAAGAGTTTTTTGATAGCACCAACCATTGACCAAAGGGGTGGGAAAAAGTGGGTTTTTCGGGAAACATTTATCATATCTCTCTTAATAGGCACAATATCAAAACCGTACAAAATGGAAAGTATTTCCCTAATAATTACCTAAAACTTTTGTCTGAAAGAATTTTTCATATGACCCACCATTACGCCAAGGGATGAGAAAAATGATTTCGTAATTATAAGAAAATGCCAAGAGCTATCAGAGGTTGCCATGACAACACTACTAAATTGATGAGGGATGTGCTATCAGACGTTGCCATGACAACACACTTGCACGCGATCACATTTAGTTTTCCATCTAAGTGAGAAGCGGCCTCGGTGACGTAACTGGTAGTATGCTGAACTTCTATGCCAAAGTTCGCGGGTTCAAAGCCGGCCGAAGTCGTCGGATGTTCTATGAGCGCTAAAAATCCCTCAATATGCTTTCCTTTGGAGGGGAATATCCAACGTTCGTTGCGAGTTGCTGGTTGCGGTGGCATCTCGTAGCCAAGTTCAGAGCTATGTGTCGTTGACGGTAGTATCTGGTAGCAACATTAGGAACTACTGCGTGAAAATGACCGTCTGCAGTCCTTACCTGAATTACAGACTAATACAGCCATCACAATTCACACTGTTTATCAGACAGATTCTACACTCACTCAAAGTACACGGGGTTACTTGACCGCGTTGTCGCAGCCCCTAAACTGAGGAACCAACCAAAATCTCTGCGGGAGATATAATTTTGCGTGAAAAAGTAACAGACCGTTACATAGTTACACATCAGTGTCGAAACCTTGCATAAGGACAGTGTGACCACAAGTACAAAAATGTACCCCAAAATGACAAGAAGGTTATTTTCCCCATAAGAAAATAAAATGTTTATAATATGCATAAAATGACGAAAAACAAAGTTAATTAAGCTCCAATTATAAAATACTTTCTCGCAATAAATGAGGTCTGATCCTTCTACGAAAACGTGCATATTCTGCCTATTTTCGCCTATCCCCAAGTTTACCCGATGAAATCTACCTCCGCCTTCCGGCGTGCCGAGAGGACTTTTTTTTACTTTTAAACTGTTTATAAAGACATCTAAAAAGAAGAAAAATAGTATAAAATAAGAACCATTTCAGGGAAATTATGGAATTTACATCGTGGAAAGCAGGCATACCTTGAAATACTACAATTGTATCTCAAATGCCAATGGTCTTATCTCCATCAGTTTCACTGTCACTTGATAAACCCTCTATCTATACAACACTGTCTTTTTATTGTGTTCACTGTCGGATTCCCCCAAATACCTTCAAATCGTAGCCACATATTTATCGTTCACGCCGTCACCCCCCCCCCCCCCTCAATTTCACTGTTAACTTCGTACATCAGCTGATACTGCCAAACTCAAGTATTTATCTTACCAATCCTGAAAAGAAAAAAGTAGGTGAAATTATTCACCTAGTCTTTTCTGGTTCCAGATGAGTGTGTCCCTTTCACCTACCGTTTTTAAAAAGTAAACTTATGATATCCAGTGGAATATTCCGTATGTGCGAGAATTTTCAAGGCAAATACAGCATCGCGGAATATTCCAGAAAAGACACGGTAAGGGTTAATAAACGATGTTATAGAATGTAACTTGCTTTATTGGATGTCAATCCTACCTGGCCATTAACCCATCCGTTGACTAAAATCCTACGTAAAATCCTTCGTTCTCGTAATAAATCTCGACCTCTCACTGTTTGTTCAAAGTCCCTGCAGCATTCAGCTCTTCTGGTTTAACAATCATCGATACCAGTAACCTCAGCTAGAGCACTGGTCTAAACTGATGGCTGTTGAAGTATGTGAGATGTCATTCTGTAGAACTTTGAATCACTTTCGTAATTTTCTCGAGTGCGTTAAGTGTTAGTGAGACCCTCAGATTTGGTTCTCAAGCGTCCACATTTTACATAACAAGCTGCACGAAGAAACGTTTCATTGCTACCGAAGTCTGTGCAATTTTTCATCCATGACTGACATTCAGAATCTCTGAGGCGTGAATAACGAGGTACAGGGTATGTCACAAGTTGTGGGGGTGTCGGGCTGGTATTGTTTGGCGTGAGGAGCGTGTATTTCATTGAGCATGTACAGTATATTATCTGAAGTTCCCGTCAGATGATGTACAACGGGAATTACACTATGAATCGGTGATATTAATTACCATAGTCATTTCATGAAACCACGCTTCAGATAGCGCAATTATCCCTTTTTACGTCATATGCCGGCATTTCATGCCTAGAATTTTCATGAAATAAAGGATTTCACTACCTGACTATTTAGTTCAAGAAGTTTACTGTGAACTTGTGGAGCTTATCAAGATTATTAGTTCTCTGTGATTATTGTTATTGTGTTGTTGGTGGTTATTGACCTGCTTGTTTACTGTGATAATCTGTAATGTTCAGTAAATGGTTAGGTTGGTATTTGTAACTTGGAATGGATTAAAGAACCTACCTGGTTATTGTAGAGATGTGCAGCTTCTATCACTAACACTGTCCCCACTTAACTGGAATGTATCCAACTAAATACATTTCTTTCAAGTTTAGGGCAAGGGCATAACACTCATTACAATTGGGCACAATCGTGTTGACCAACTGAAAAGCATAAACTTCGTCTACTAACTAATTTTGAATTAGTTTATACAAGATCATTCCTGAAATTATTCACAATAATAATTAAATTGATAACAGGTTATACTGTAGTACATTATGCAACGTGCCTATAATGGCAATAATTAAGACACGAGTATGTTTATAAAACGAGCGTATGCGTGTTTTATAATTTGCATACGAGTGTCTTAATTACCAAAGTAGGCGAGTTGCGTGCGGCTGTTTATGTTCGACGATAATTATAACATTATGGGGTTTGAAGCCTTTTCAGTGTTGCCTTAGTAAACAAAAGTTTGGTGCTTTTCAGTCGGAATGTACGCAAATGAGTTGGGTTAATCTCAATGCAAGTGTATTTATAAATCTCATGTTGTTGTTTTTTTCAGGATTAGGGTATAACCCAACTCATTTGGGTACATTCGTGTTGACCGACAGAAAATCACCAATCGTTTTATAATTATAACATTATTTTAATATTGTCATTTAGACTTTCACGGCCCGTGTTATTATTCATAATGTTGAATTTTGGGCTTATGCCGTGTTTTATTATATTGCAATTCGACGCGTTTCGAAAGAAACGATGAAAGACATGGTTTCTTTCGAAACGCGTCGAATTGCAATATAATAAAACACGGCATAAGCCCAAAATTCAACATTATGAATAACATTATTTTATTTTAAGTTCGAACAGAAATATTCACAAATACCTGTCAGGATTCAGTCACTTGAATTTAGTGATCCGAGTGCAAGCACTGGGTTTGCTGTCTGTGCTTTACAAGGTCTCTGACCCACGCATGCGCTCTGTCTGCTTGGCAATGCCATATGTTTACAGCCTGCCGATTAGTACCAGCATTCACTTGAACTGTCACCGAAGTCTTACGAAAGCAATGCCCTGTGTAGAAATTGGGGTTGGGGATAATAAGGTACAGTCCTATTTCTTGTCTCATATTCGCCAGTTAATTTACGCTAATATATGGTACGCTGTACTTTCCATGTCGGTATTTATACAGAAGGATGCTGTGTTGCAATCTTCTGGACGTAGATTCATAAATTTCTTGCATATTTCATAGTATTTTCTTGTTACCGTAAAGGTTCGTGCTGATTTTGTCTTTGTGTTTGGGATTGTAACTACAATAGTTGACCCAATATACATTGTCAACTTTCAAATTATGTAATTCATGACCGACATGTTGGATTTTGAGCGCATGTGCGAAGCTATCCTTACCTAATAGGTCAATGAATGAAAATCTTGAGCTCTGATTGGTTGGAGAAACTGGAACTTAGTGAAAAGTAATACTTTAATGACTGTCATTATGATACAGTTTTCTGACATATAATATTTAAATTTTGACACCGTCAAACGTTAACATACTTAAACTACATTTATTATTAGGGCTCGGATTTTTAGGTTCTAAAAATCAGGAAAATATTTATTTTTTATGTAATAAAAATACTTGAAATATGTGACAAAAAAGTAAAAATATTTAATTATAATTTAGTTTATTAATGTGAATATAAACAATACGCAGTGCTCACGAATGCTATGCCTCACTGTCTGATGAAGAATTACAATACACGAGATACATCTTCAGGTTGTCCATCACAAATGACCGACCATTATCGCGAAACACTTCTTCCGAAGGCGCGAAACTGCGACAATGTGTTTCTTGCCTTCGAGGTGTTGTGTAACTTGAGCACGCTGTTCAGCCTTGATTGCTTTCCCACATGGTTGGCAGAACAGAATGCCCCCATCAGATGTAAAATTATTTTTAAATTCTGCAACTGACTGTTGCAGACATTAACTTGTAGTTACTTTTACTTTAGGCATCGTAGAACTGCTTACACTTCACAATGCCAGAAATGAACTGCATGTGAGTGACACTGGTTCCAGGTAGCTGTGGGGGAAGTTCTAGCACGTGGTGCAATATGGCTATGGACAAGGAAATCCCCGGCTTTCACAGTGAGTGGCACGGGGTGGCAAGTTAAGAATAACACAGTTGCAAGCTGACATACGCTCTGCATGAAGATTAGTTAGCTCACAGGTTCTTCCCCGTTGAAGTAAAACGGAACAAAAATGCAATAAACTGAATGTTCTAGCACATTGATTTTAAAAAATGTAAATATTATATCTTTTTATGTGCTAATAAGTGAAAAACAGGAATTTATGTATTTGTAGAAAAGAATGCTTAAAATATGTATTTACATTAAAATATATTTATTTACCTAAAAGTCCGAGCCCTATTTATAATAACACAACAATCATAGTAGCGAGCAAAAATATCTGTAAATAAGATTGACACGATACACAAACACGAAACACAAGAAAATGTAGTCTCTTAAAAATAGGGAAAGTGCGGAGGCAGGATTTTCAATATAACATTGGCTCGGAAATACTTGTAGAAGAAGATTCTTGCAAATATTTGGGCGTTCACGTAAGGAATGATATGAAATGGAGTAGTCATGTAGGATGTGTAGTTTCAAAAGCTTACAAATCCCTGCACTTTGTAATGAGGGTATTAAGAGGAAGTAGTACCTCTGCTAAAGAATTAGGCTATTTGTCACTTGTAAGACCTATTCTGGAATATGCCTCGGCGGTTTGGGATCCATATCAAGTAGGGCTCATCAATGAGTTGGAAATAGTACAAAGAAAGGCCGCTAGATTTGTGCTCAGTGACTTTAATCCCAGGAGCAGTGTGAGCCGTATGTTAAAGAAACTTGGGTGGGAATCACTGGAGGCTAGGAGGATGAAATCTAGACTCTGCGCTATGTACAACCAGCATGGGGTGAGCTTAGCAAACGATTGGGAAAGCCCACTTACATGGGTAGGAGCGATCATCCTTTCAAAGTTAAGGGCCGACCACAGCGAACAAATTATGGTAAATATTATTTTGTAAACCGTGCCATTGATAACTGGAACTCTCTACCTGCCGCAGTCTTAGAGCCTTTTCCCAAACATATAGGTGTGTTTAAGAAAAGACTGACTGTTTGTGTAAATACTCCAGTTTAATTGTTGTATAATTGTTATTGAATTGTTATGTATAATTATTTATTTGTTATGTATATCCAATTTGCCACCGGGGGACACACCCCCATTGCAAATAAATGAATGAATGAATGAATGAATGAATGAATGAATGAATGATACCCAAGTCTTTACAAGTTAGTGTAATACATATATTTGTGCATAAGTGAAAATTCATAAACATAAGTGAGCAGGACCTGATGATGGTAGCATGACGATCGAAACGTGTCATCCAATTAAGTACCCCTCTCCCATATTTGTACATACAACGTATTGATTTGTGATAAATATCTTTCAGGTTAGGTTGTATAAATACTTGTTTTTCCGCACAATTTGTGTTGACCGACTGGAAAGCGTAACTAGTCAACGCTGTAATATATCTTCCAACAAGCTATTCTATTTGATCGTGAATGGATCATTGCTAATAACACTCGTCCAATAAATCCCCCATTTGTGTGAGAGGTGCTTCATTGAGTGTACACTAAATAGTTCATGATTCAATCAATCGGTCCTGCTCGCCCACATTCGTGTTGACCGATTGAAAATTGTTATAATTTCCAAAAATGAAACTTAATTTATGTTCGACCATGGGGAAATAGAAATATCATATGTCAGGAAACTGTATCATAATGAGGCTCATTATGGTACACGTTTTCATTACGATACAGTTCCTCCCACCAATCAGAGCTCAAGAAACAGTTGTGTGACCAATTAGGTGAGGATACCTTCGCACATGCGCTGACTTCCACGGCCTCCTATTTTAAATGTCACTGCGTGGCGAGTGTCATAGTGAGGTATTCCAGGAGGCCGTGGTCGAATACAAGGTATTCTCTGCGTCCCATGCGCTATGTTCACTACATAAAACTGGCGAAATCTCGACAGATATTTATGAATATTTATGTTGGAACATAAAATAGTTATAATTATCGTCGAACATAAACAGTCGTATGCAACTCGCCCATAATGGTAATTAAGACACTCGTATGGAAATTATAACAAAAATATAAAACTCGCGAAATACTTGTGTCTTAATTTTTGCCAGTATAGGCTCGTTGCATAATGTACTATTGTAAAGTACTCACTGTGTCGTCAACGTTTACAACAGTTTTATGTGTGATACAATCCCGCAGAGATGTTGTTGTTGTTGTTACATAGCACCCAACTTATGTTTGATGATAGCCCACCTCGTGGTGTAGTGACTGTCACCGTGGAGGCCCGGGTTCAATTCCCAGCTCTGCCATAAAATTTAAAGCTGGTCTGAGAGCAGAAACGGGGTACACTCAGACTCGTGAGGCAAAACTGAGAAGATGTGGGTTCGATTCTTACCACAGCCATCCTGGAAGTGGTTATGTGTGGTTCCCCCCACTTCTACGCCAGACAAATGCTGGGATGGTTCCTAACTTACGGCCACGGCTGCCTCCTTCACAATGCTATCCCACACACACTAGTACAGTGATCACACAAATTCCACACTCTCTCTTTCAGTAGAGCTGTCCGGAGACAGGTTTCAACTGGACGTGTTCCATTCCACACACACCAAAAAACACGAGGCTACTCTGGTGTATAATGAAGTAATAGAAACCATTTTCAGTGTTGCTTAGAATGCTTTTCAGTCGGCCAACACAGTTATGCCTAAGTATATTCTAATATTTAGGGAGTACAAATATTTAAACACCCCATCATGAAAGAGATATTACATGAATTATTTATCAATTAACACACTTTTTGTTCAAAACAAATGAGGGGGAGGGGGCGGAATTTCATCGCATGACATGTTTCGATCGTCATGCGGTCATCAGCAGATCCTGTTCACCTAGGCTAGGATTAGGTTCGGCGGATATGGTTACAAATGTATTTACAATTATTAAATTACAAACTTGACCATGACTTCTGTAACTTGGCGAACTAAATACAACACAGTTCGTCTATAAATGTCGCGTTGTTATTAATATTGTTTATGTGTCAAAGTAGTGACCTCTTAACTTATTACCAGGGATCGGACTCTTAGGTTTTTACCTTTTTTTTTTCCTTACTTCTTAATACAAAAATATACTAATATACTTTTCCGAATCACACTCAAAAGTTCCATATTGATGAACCTAATTGCAGTTTTGTTCCGTTTATTGTAGTACATTTGAATTTTTAGTCCGTAAAGTAAACCACAAAACAGATTTTATTGCTAGCTCCAGCTGACTGAGAAAAATCCTACCTAGCAGAAAATGCAAATACTTTCAGCACTTTTCAGCTCTTATTGTTTAGTTATATACTGTCAGCAATGTGGGAATAAATCTCGTATTGTTTCCAAGTTCCCGATATTCTAAATAAAGCAAGTTATTTAAACGGGCTACAGTGTGAAAATCACTTCTGACATTCTTGGTTTTATTGAATTTGAATAATTAACATATTTAAGGACAGCAAATAATGCTTAAAAGTGTGAGGTTCTCGGTGATAATTTGACAAAAGTCGCATCATTATGTAAAATATTTACACTCTCGTTGCAATCAGATTTGCTCCTAACAATGAGGCATTAATGTTAAGCTTTGGGCAGTTTATATCAACTTTCGGTACATTTTAAACATAAAGAACTATTGAAAAGCTAAAACCCTATTAGCCTACTTTCGATTTTTGCAAAAAATGAAAGTAGACTTATGAGATCAACACAGGGCGAAAAAAGTGTGTCTGTCTGTGTGTGTGTATGTGTGTGTGTGAGTCTGTGTGTGTGTGTTTGTATGTGTGTGTGTGAGTCTGTGTGTGTGTGTGTGAGTGTGTGTACTCTCAATGTCTGTCCCCCCCCCCCCCTATCAATTCGAACACGGTGAATGCGAATTGAACGAAATTTGGTACAAAGGTAGCACTAGCAAAGGACACCTCAGTGTCATGTTTTATATCGCCGCCATCTTGACGGAAACGTAATGGCGGCCACACAAATTTTCAAAGCTTAAATAAAATTACGACTAACCTAATCATTCGATCTCTACCAAATTTTGCAAAAACATACCTTTATGGGGGGAGCATCCTTTGACCTAACCAATAGGCCATCAGCGTAATAGTTTGCGGATGGCGGCCATCTTTGTGTGAAAATCGATTCCCCCTATTAATTCGAACACGGTGCAACCGAATGGAACGAAATTTGGTACAGAGGTAGTACCTACAAAGGGCACCTCAGTGTCATGTTTTATATCGCCGCCATCTTGACGGAAACGTAATGGCGGCCACACAAATGTTCAAAGCTTAAATCAAATTACGACTAACCTAATCATCCGATCTCTACCAAATTTTGCAACAACATACCTTTATGGGGGGAGCATACTTTGACCAAATTAATAGGTCATCAGCCTAATAGTTTGCGGATGGCGGCCATCTTTGTGTGAAAATCGATTCCCCCTATTAATTCAAACACGGTTCAACCGAATGGAACGAAATTTGGTACAGAGGTAGTACTAATAAAAGGCACCTCCGTGTCATGTCTTATATTGCCGCCATCTTGATGGAAACGTAATGGCGGCCACACAAATGTTCAAAGCTTAAATCAAATTACGATTAACCTAATCATCCGATCTCTACCAAATTTTGCAACAACATACCTTTATAGAGGAAGCATCCTTTCACCAAACGACCAGGTCATTAGCCTAATAGTTTGCGGATGGCGGCCATCTTTGTGTGAAAATCAATTCCCCCTATTAATTCAAACATGGTGAAACCGAATGGAACGAAATTTGGTACAGAGGTAGCACTAGCAAAGGGCATCTCATTGACATGTTTTATATCGCCGCCATATTGACAGAAACGTAATGGCGGCCACACAAATGTTCTAAGCTTAAGTTAAATTACGACTAACATAACCATCCGATCTCTACCAAACTTTGCAACAACATTCCTTTATGAAAGGAGCATCTTTTGACCAATCTAATAGGTTATTAGGCTATTAGTTTGCGGATGGCGGCCATCTTTATGTCTAAATTGATTCCCCCTATTAATTCGAACACGGTGGAACCGAATGAACGAAATTTGGTACAGAGGTAGCACTAGCAAAGGGCACCTCAGTGTCATGCTTTATATCACCGCCATCTTGACAGAAACGTAATGGCGGCCACACAAATGTTCAAAGCTTAAGTTAAATTACGACTAACATAACCATCCGATCTCTACCAAACTTTGCAACAACATTCCTTTATGGAAGGAGCATCCTTTGACCAATCTAATAGGTTATTAGCCTAATAGATTTTGGGTGGCGGCCATCTTTATGTCAAAATTGATTCCCCCTATTAATTCGAACACGGTGGAACCGAATGGAACGAAATTTGGTACAGAGGTAGCACTGGCAAAGGGCACCTCAGTGTCATGTTTTATATCGCCGCCATCTTGACTGAAACGTAATGGCGGCCACACGAATGTTCAAAGTTTAAATCAAATTACGATTAACCTAATCATCCGATCTCTACCAAATTTTGCAACTACATACCTTTATGGATGGAGCATCCTTTGACTAATCTAATAAGTCATTCGCCTTATAGTTTGCGGATGGCGGCCATCTTTGTGTCAAAATCGATTCCCCCTATTAATTCAAACACGGTGAAACCGAATGGAACGAAATTTGGTAGAGAGATAGCACTAGCAAAGGGCATCTCAGTGTCATGATTTATATCGCCGCCATATTGACAGAAACGTAATGGCGGCCACACAAATGTTCAAAGCTTAAATCAAATTACGATTAGCCTAATCATCCGATCTCTAGCAAATTTAGCAACAACATACCTTTATGGATGGAGCATCCTTTGACTAAACTAATAGGTCATCAGCCTAATATTTTGCGGATGGCGGCCATCTTTGTGTGAAAATCGATTCCCCTTATCAATTCGAACACGGTGAAACCGAATGGAACGAAATTTGGTACAGAGGTAGCACTAGCAAAGGGCACCTCAGTGTCATGTTTTATATCACCGCTATCTTGACGGAAACGTAATCGCGGCCACCCAAATGTTAAAAGCTAAAATGTAATTACGACCAACCTAATAATCGAGTCTCTACCAAATTTTGCAACACCATATCTTTATGTGGGAAACATATTCAGACCAAACTGCAAGAACATCAGCCCAATAGTTTGCAGATGGTGGCCAAGTATGTGTGCAAATCGATTCCCCCTATCAATTCAAACACGGTGAAACCGAATTGAACGAAATTTGGTACAGAGGTAGCACTAGCAAAGGGCACCTCATATTCATGTTTAATATCCCTATAGCACGTTGTATTTCAACAAGCTACTACAACCAACATTCAATCATACTCCTTGAAAAGGACAAAGAGTTATAACAATACCCATGCATTTAGGAGAAAGTAGGCTATATGTTCTTTACTGAACATCTTGTTTTATGTTTTTGAAAACCTAAAATGACAATTCTAACAACCTAAATGAAGGGTCTAGATGCAAAACTCACATTCTCCACTTTTGTTCGAAATTGAGTTAGCAAGGCATTCTTATTCTTCGTTCCAAACTACACACGACTATCTTACTGCTGGAAAGCCAAACTCACAATACCCAGTAGTTTTCAAATGCCAAAAACTCAATTTAGATGCAAAAATAACATTCTCCACACTGTTTAGTCGCAAAGAGCACATTCTACCTGTTGGCCAATCACAAGACAGCTCTGGTCATGTGACTTTCTACAGCTACAAGACATTATTATTATTGTCTGTTCAACTCGTAACCTCTACATAATAAATAAATAATATACTGTAAGTGTATTCCAACAATGCAATTGGTTGCATTTGTCTAAATTTTTCACAAACTTGGCCAACTTGTCTATTGTTTTGACTGAAGTAATTAATTTTGTTTAGTGTCAAAAGTAACATTCTCCAACTTGTTCAGACACAAAACTCACAGTCTCCAATGTTTGGATACAAAAGTCACATTCTCCAAAATTAAAACCTATTTTTCAGATAAATTAATATAAATAATGAAACATAGCTTATACATGGAGGTGTAATTAAGTATAGCCTGCAACAAAAGCAAAGTCTCTTAGAGATTCCATTAGTTACATACATTTAAGAAGTTTTTTAGTTGCTGTAAAATTAGAAAAAGTGGAGAACGCGAGCTTTGCATCTAGACCCCTCAAAAAATCCGGTCCCTTCCTATTACTGTAAAGGGATTATTGCTGTCAACACTATTTTGTTTATAGTCGTGGTGTAAATGATATAATAAATATCCAGGGGGAATCACTGCAACATATTAACATTTCGTACATTAATAGTTTATGCATGAGAATAACAATTTTAATCCAATTCTCGTCTGAAAAGCTGCGTATTATTCTCCTGTAGGCGGTTCTCGTTGTTTGATTTACACGCAGCATTAACTGGCGCCGTACGTGGAAGTGTCTTGATAACGATTCATGTCAACAAGACTGAATCACTTCAGTAGGAAGCTTTGAACTCATTGGAGTCATATCACTAACAACAGCAATTTCACTGTTCAGTCTGAAAATTTCCCCTGTAGCATCCCACGCCATCGAAATAATATGGCCACATCTGAACTTTAACAAGTAGTTCCGTGAAGAACTAAATAGCCACTATCAACATAAAAAATATCAGTTTGATTGCTGTAATGGATTCGTAGATCCTGAGAACCGTCTAAATATTTCGGATGGTCGCCATGATCGATTTGTATATATAGGCCTTAGAGTTATGTACTATTACATGAAGATTATTCTGTAGGTGTAGTATTCAAACTTCAATCGCATGATTAGGTCACAAGAAATAATAACAAGAAGTTCCATGACGAACTAAAGAGCCCACTTTTCTTGAAATTTAAGATTCTTGCCAATCTATATAGACCTATCTAGAATAATGACGAAATTAAGATGGTAATATCGAAATTCCTAATTAGTTCGAAATATACCTTATATAATGTAGCCTAATAGAGCAGTACCGTTGGCAGCCCTGGTGACTGGATATAGGCTATTATTAGTTGCATCTCTTAAGGTACAGAATACAAAATTTGGTTGAAGTCCAATGGATAGCATGCACGTTACATGCAGTTAGACCTTGGATTTATCAGCGCGCGTAAAATTATGTTGGCAACAATGTCATGCATGTGTTGGTCAGAAATAATCTGAAATATTATGATTTCGTGTTGTACCAATTTTGGATGAAATCCATTTGTTAGTATAGAAGTAACATGTATTTTAAAATTGGACCTATCAGCAGCCATAGAATCATGTTGGCAGCTTTGGCGTAGGCCTATATTAGTTACTCCAAATTAATCTAGAATGCCAGGTACTATACGTGTGCAAAGTTTAGAGCTATTGACTTGCATACTTTCTGATATATTGATATTAGGGTTACAAAAATAGAGACAGTATTTATTAACAGTTGGCAGCCCTGGTTACTCTTAAGAATCGGCATAGTCATATCGGTTATGGTACACATAGCACACACGAAATTTGGTTGAAATCCAAATGATAGTATAGAAGTTACAGTATTTAAAGTTGGACCTCTCAGCAGGCTTAGAATCATGTTGGTAGCACTGACGTATATAAGATACTCCAAATTAATCTAGAATGTCAGGTACTATACGTGTGCATAGTTTAAAGCTGTCGGCTTGCATACTTTCTGATATAATGGTATTTGGATAAAATACATTGAGAGCATTTATTAACAGTTGGCAGCCCTGGTGGCTCAAGAATACGCTCAGTCATATCTGTTTATGTACACATACCACATACGAAATTTGGTTGAAATCCAATTGATAGTGTAGAAGTTATATGCATTTAAAATTTGGACTTATCAGCAGGCCTATAATCATTTTGGCAACACTGCCATGTATGGCCTCCTGGAAATTAAACTGCAATATTATTATCGATACGTGTGTCAATTTTGAAATATCTCCCATGTATACCTTCCAAGATATCCAACATGGAGCTCAAATTTCAATTGCGATTTTTCAGCAGTTGGTAGCACTGACATCATTTTCAAATATGGCCGTGAGATAATCAGATATAGATCTTTACTCCCACTAAATGTTGTTTTGATTGCTGCAGCCGTTTAGGAGTTGATAGGGGGGACACACACACAGCCAGACAGACAGACAGGCAGAAGGACAGACAGACAGAAGGACAGACAGACAGACAGACACACATTTGCCCGATCTCATAAGTCTACTTTTTCCTCATTTTTGCAAAATGTGAAAAGTAGGCTAAATATGAAATGAATTAGATGCCAGTTCATTAATATTTATATAAGCATATACCGCACCCAGTTTCACTGCGCTCGGATGATCAAATCGCGAGTAACGTCCATTTGAATATTTAAATTCACGTCGCCGCCATGTTGGATTTGTTCTCACCAGGTCACTGAACATCCCATAGGTGAACTTATGTTTATAGCCTCTATACACATACAAAATTTCAGTTTGATTGCTGTCATATTGAGAACCGTCTAACTATATCGGATGGTCACCATGTTGGATTTTAATATATTGTTACGGCTGTGAGTTCGTTTCATCGCTCGCCCCATGAGTCACAACTGCCCCTGGGATGGGCTGCTCTGCCTCAGTGTATTGCGTGCGCCTTATGCAACAGGACTCCTAGGACAAAGGGATGGTCCAGAATATTCGTGACTCAGCCAGTGAAGGAAGCCTCGAGAAGCCGTGAACCCTGGATGGGTCTAGAAGCATTTATTGAGTCACCGGCCTGCTATATAAGAGCGACCTCTCAACCAGTGTATGTGTGTGTTTTTCGAGCTAGTGCGAGCGTTTATCCTGAGCGACAGAAGTGTGGTGACGTAACTTGCGAAACCCCTAGTGAAGCTGATTCTCTTGCCAGTGAAGGAGTGTGAATCATACGGAGAGGCTGGGTATTGAAGAGTGTGTGCTTACCTAGTGCGACAGAGGTCATTGTGGTGGGTTGCAAAACAGTGAGTGACAGACTTAGTGCAGCTATTTCCAGCCAGCGTACGGGACCGGACTCATTAGGAGGGATTAATTCTGTGGCTCATTGACAAGTGAAAGGGTGAGTCAAGCTCCATACAGGAGGGAGCTTCTGTAAGGCAGCGAATTGTTTCTATCTGCTTGTTGTACGGTGTATAATTCTGACCTGCAAGCAATAAAGCTAACTTCACTTTAAAGCAGTAATTGGTGTTGTGCTTTCTACCCACCGTAATCCAGTTAACAAAAGTGCCACTAGGGGGGTGGCACGTAACAATATGTAGAACATTGCGTTATGTACTATTAGATGAGGATTATTGTGTCACTTCATCTATGAAGCTTTGATTTCGATCGCATGATTAGAACACAATCAATAGGAACTTAATTTTAAAGTTTCGCTCAGCCGCCATCTTGAGGATATGTAAACAATTGAACTAAATTAGATGTCAATGCATTGAAATTTATATAGTCATTTGCTGTACCAAGTTTCACTGCGTTCGGATGGTTAATTCGCGAGAAAAGTCTATTTTAATGGTTCAACTTCGCTTGGCCGCCATGTTCGTTTCGTACTTATCAGGTTTTTGAAAGTCACAGTGGTGAACGTCTAGTAGTGCCCTTTATCACCGTACAAAATGTCAAGGTGATATGAGTAATAGTTTTGGAGATATAGGATATCGATGAGATATTTTGCACAGCCGCCATGTTGAATTGGTAAGTTGTAATGATATTTGAAGGACACGGGTGGGGTCGCCCAAAATGGTGCTATGACTTTACCGAGTTTCATTGAAATCGCTCCTGCCGTTTAGAAGTTATTAGGGGGAAGCACACACACACATACTCACACACATGGACAAAAGGTGATCTCATAAGTCTTTTTTTTTTTTCATATTTGAAAATAAGTTGAAAAATAGATGTACTTAATTGAAATTGAGCTCAAAGCAAAACATATTCTTTAAGGGAACAGAGGGCGTTGAATCATGCATTTTAAGAAACGAAGGCACACAAAAATAGTTTACAATAATTGTTATTAAATTTAATAATATCAGTTAGGCCCTATGTCAAAACTACCCTATATAACAGAAAAAATGCCATAACACCCTAACTCAAAATGTGGAGAATCCACAAGAAATATATCAATGCGCCATGTGTTCACAATAATTCTCACCGATGATATCTTACTGTCGATTGATCTGTGGCGTCACGCAGCGTCATACTAACACGTCACTTTGACTGAATAATAAGCATGCAACATTGGAGTAATGGGTATCAAACACTATATTCGGCAAGGTAGTCATTAACTCCATGAGGTATTTTTACGACCATATTTACCCATGAGCAGCTCAAACTGAGGTGTAATTAGATCTCTAAGACCTTGCTCAAATTTCCACCAAAGCGCAATAGTGTATCGTTTTAAAGTTATCGCCTGAGCAATCTGCAACACACCCAACACGTCGGCAGTACGGTTGCATCTTGTTCTAGTTCACAGTTTGTAGTTCATTCCGAGAATATTCGCCTAGAAATTCTTCTTTTTCATGAAGGAATGTGTGTTTCTTATACTGTCTGCCTACTGACAGGGGAACATCGCAAACGCGAATCTCCTGATCTCATTGAAAAATCCACAGCTGTAGTCCTCGAGGCAAGCAACACCCTTTAGACTAGAGCTTCCAGCAACACTATTCCTTTTGTTGTTTTTCTCCACATTTCCAAACGTAAAGGACACACTAAACGTTTCTTACGAGGTTCCGGCATGATGGCACGCGGTAGACTGCTGATTGTACACCGGAAACTCAACCATATCCGGTGGATTAGATTAGCAGTTTAAGGGGCAGATGATCTCCCCTTAATTAAAGAATAACTATCTAGATTAGCAGTTTGCCTTTTCTACCACTACGAGCGCAAGTGTGAGTCAATAAACTCTACCGTATTCGGTGGATTCGATTAAGAGTTTGCCCTTTCTACCACTACGAGTCCTAGTGTGCGTCAATGCAGAGTTTCGCTTAAGCCTTTATAAGCTGTTCCGGTGTGAAGATTTTTCAACATATCAAAGAGAGAAGCCTGAGGGCATTGAACCAAGGTACACATTGAAGAAAGAATTATCAAAAAGAAAACGAGTAAAGAAGAAAGTGATTTTAGCCTGTTTTACCGGAACTACATTTAGGCGGAAGTAATTTCCAAAATTTGTTTTTTTAGTTTGATAGAGCTCTCTAAGACTCACAATTTGAAACCTTTCCGCGGTCTTTAGCCCTTCAACGTTGGGACAATTGAGGGAATTGCTTGATTTTACGTGTTTGTTGAGATGGCGACCCTTTTTTGTCTGCTACGATGGGGACAGCTACTTTGTCTGCTAGGACGGGGACTCCTACTTTGCCTGCTAAGCTGGGGACCCTTACTTTGTCTGCTAAGCTGGGGACCGTTACTTTGTCTGCTAAGACGGGGACTCCTACTTTGTCTGCTAAGATGAGGACCCTTGCTTTGTCTGCTAAGATGGGGACCCTTACTTTGTCTGCTACGATGGGGACCCCTATTTTGTCTGCTAGGATGGGGACCCTTACTTTGTCTGCTAAGATGGGGACCCTTACTTTGTCTGTTAAGATGGAGACCCCTAATTTGTCTGCTAGTATGGGGACCCCTATTTTGTCTGCTAGGATGGGGACCCCTACTTTGTCTGCTAAGAAGGGGACTCCTACTTTGTATGCTAGGATGGGGACCCCTACTTTGTCTGCTAGGATGGGGACCCCTACCTTGTCTTCTAGGATGGGGACCCCTACTTTGTCTGCTAAGAAGGGGACTCCTACTTTGTCTGCTAGGATGGGGACCCCTACTTTGTCTGCTAAGAAGCGGACCCCTACTTTGTCTGCTAAGAGGGTACCCCTACTTTGTCTGCTAGGATGGGGAACCCGTACTTGGTCTGCTATGATGTGGACCTCTACTTTTTCTGCTAAGAAGGGGACTCCTAATTTGTCTGCTAGAATGGGGACCCCTAATTTGTCTGCTAAGAAGGGGACCCCAACTTTGTCTGCTAAGATGGGGACCCCTACTTTGTGTGTTAAGATGGGGACCCCTACTTTGTCTGCTGAGATGGTGACCCCTACTTTGTCTTCAAGGATGGGGCCCCCACTTTTTCTGCTAAGATGGAGACCCCTACTTTGTGTGTTAAGATGGGGACCCCTACTTTGTCAGCTAAGATGGTGAACCCTACTTTGTGTGCTAAGATGGGGACCCCTACTTTGTCTGCTACGATGGGGATCCTTACTTTGTCTACTAAGACGGTGACACCTACTTTGTTTGTTAAGATGGAGACCCCTACTTTGTCTTCAAGGATGGGGCCCCTACTTTGTCTGCTAAGATGGAGAACCCTACTTTGTGTGTTAAGATGCGGACCCCTACTTTGTCTATAAAGATGGGGCCCCTAGTTTGTGTGTAAAGATGGGGACCCCTACTTTGTCTGCTAAGAAGGGGACCCCTACTTTGCCCCATACATATCTCCCGAGATCTCCAACTTGGAGCTCAAATTTCAATTGCGATTTTTCAGAAGTTGGTTGAACTGACGTAATTTTCAAATATGGCCGTGAGATGTTCAGGTATACGCGAGATGTTTATTCATACCAAATTTGGTGTCGATAGCTTCAGCCGTTTAGGAGTTGATAGGGACACACACACAGACAGACCGAAGGACAGTCAGACACACATTTGCCCGGATCGATCTCATAATTTTACTTTTTCCTAATGTTTACAAAATGGGAAAAGTAGGCTTAAAATCCAGTGTGAGCAAGGGGATCCATTTTCTTTTCCATCCTCTGCTTTCATCTCACACGAATGTCGAAAGAAAAATGTCGGACATTCATGCCGTTTGTTCATATATTTATGCAAAATTTACGGTAAACCCAATAGTCCGAGCTGATAAGTAAACATACATTCATGTTGGAATATTAATAAATGTTTTCATAGTCCTTAGAGGAAATATAATTATACGATGTTATAATTAAGACACTGGCGCAATAACACAGTAATACCAACCGCACACTAATGCCAGGACCACGTGATTCTTCAGTGTGTAAATGGGGGCTTTCAACACTGGTCTTTAAGAAAGTTGGCAACTGTAGCTGCCAAATTAGTGCCAAGTTTCAGTAAATGAACTCTAGCAAGGCAATTGACATGAAGTCGGAGGCTGCAAATAACTAAACACTCCCGCGATAAACACATCCTTCTCACTTGCAATTGTCTCAACCATGGATGTAAAGAGGTCGAAAGGAATCAAACCCTCGGTGAGAGGCAAACAGTTTGATCGCTGCGCCACCATGCCCCATGAAGCTAGAGAGAGAGAGAGACTATACAGAGGTGTTATTCTCTGAATGAGCCTAGTAGTAGAGTTGACTGAATCACTCTATGAAGCTAGACAGAGAGACTATAGCGAGGTGTTATTCTCTGAATGACCCTAGTAGTTGAGTTGAATGAATCACTCTATGAAGCTAGACAGAGAGAGAGACCATAGCGAGGTGTTATTCTCTGAATGACCCTAGTAGTTGAGTTGACTGAATCACTCTATGAAGCTAGACAGAGAGACTATAGCGAGGTGTTATTCTCTGAATGACCCTAGTAGTTGAGGTGGCTGAATCACTCTATGGAGCTAGACAGAGAGAGACTATAGCGAGGTGTTATTCTCTGAATGACCCTAGTAGTTGAGTTGACTGAATCACCCTATGAAGCTAGACAGACAGAGACTATAGCGAGGTGTTATTCTCTGAATGACCCTAGTAGTTGAGTTGGCTGAATCACTCTATGAAGCTAGACAGAGAGAGAGACTATAGCGAGGTGTTATTCTCTGAATGTCCCTAGTAGTTGAGTTGACTGAATCACTCTATAAAACTAGACAGAAAGAGACTATAGCGAGATGTTATTCTCTGAATGAACCTAGTAATTGAGTTGGCTGAATCACTCTATGAGGCTAGACAGAGAGAGAGGCACGATAGCGAGGTGTTGTTCTCTGAATGACCCTAGTAGTTGAGTTGGCTGAATCACTCTATGAGGCTAGACAGAGAAAGAGAGACACTATAGCGAGGTGTTATTCTCTGAATGACCCTAGTAGTTGAGTTGACTGAATTACTCTATGAGGCTAGACAGAGAGTCTATAGCGAGGTGTTATTCTCTGAATGACCCCAGTAGTTGAGTTGGCTGAATCACTCTATGAAGCTAGACAGAGAGACTATAGCGAGATGTTATTCTCTGAATGACCCTAGTAGTTGAGTAGGCTGAATCACTCTATGAAGCTAGACAGAGAGAGACTATAGCGAGGTGTTATTCCCTGAATGAACCCAGTAGTTGGGTTGGCTGAATCACTCTATGAAGCTAGACAGAGAGAGAGACACTATAGCGAGGTGTTATTCTCTGATTGACCCTAGTAGTTGAGTTGGCTGAATCACTCTATGGAGCTAGACAGAGAGAGACTATAGCGAGGTGTTACTCCCTGAATGACCCTAGTAGTTGAGTTGGCTGAATCACTCTATGGAGCTAGACAGAGAGAGACTATAGCGAGGTGTTATTCCCTGAATGAACCCAGTAGTTGGGTTGGCTGAATCACTCTATGAAGCTAGACAGAGAGAGAGACACTATAGCGAGGTGTTATTCTCTGATTGACCCTAGTAGTTGAGTTGGCTGAATCACTCTATGGAGCTAGACAGAGAGAGACTATAGCGAGGTGTTACTCCCTGAATGACCCTAGTAGTTGAGTTGGCTGAATCACTCCATGAAGCTAGACAGAGAGAGAGACACTATAGCGAGGTGTTATTCTCTGAATGACCCTAGTAGTTGAGTTGGCTGAATCACTCCTCTATGGAGCTAGACAGAGAGAGACTATAGCGAGGTGTTATTCTCTGAATGACCCTAGTAGATGAGTTTCTGAATCACTCTATGAAGCTAGACAGAGAGAGAGACACTATAGCGAGGTGTTATTCTCTGAATGACCCTAGTAGTTGAGTTGGCTGAATCACTCTATGGAGCTAGACAGAGAGAGACTATAGCGAGGTGTTATTCCCTGAATGAACCCAGTAGTTGGGTTGGCTGAATCACTCTATGAAGCTAGACAGAGAGAGAGACACTATAGCGAGGTGTTATTCTCTGATTGACCCTAGTAGTTGAGTTGGCTGAATCACTCTATGGAGCTAGACAGAGAGAGACTATAGCGAGGTGTTACTCCCTGAATGACCCTAGTAGTTGAGTTGGCTGAATCACTCCATGAAGCTAGACAGAGAGAGAGACATTATAGCGAGGTGTTATTCTCTGAATGACCCTAGTAGTTGAGTTGGCTGAATCACTCCTCTATGGAGCTAGACAGAGAGAGACTATAGCGAGGTGTTATTCTCTGAATGACCCTAGTAGATGAGTTGCTGAATCACTCTATGAAGCTAGACAGAGAGAGAGACACTATAGCGAGGTGTTATTCTCTGAATGACCCTAGTAGTTGAGTTGGCTGAATCACTCTATGAGGCTAGACAGAGAGAGAGACACTATAGCGAGGTGTTGTTCTCTGAATAACCCTAGTAGTTGAGTTGACTGAATCACTCTATGAGGCTAGACAGAGAGTCTATAGCGAGGTGTTATTCTCTGAATGACCCCAGTAGTTGAGTTGGCTGAATCACTCTATGAAGCTTGACAGAGAGACTATAGCGAGGTGTTATTCTCTGAATGACCCTAGTAGTTGAGTTGGCTGAATCACTCTATGAGGCTAGACAGAGAGAGAGGCACGATAGCGAGGTGTTGTTCTCTGAATGACCCTAGTAGTTGAGTTGGCTGAATCACTCTATGAGGCTAGACAGAGAAAGAGAGACACTATAGCGAGGTGTTATTCTCTGAATGACCCTAGTAGTTGAGTTGACTGAATTACTCTATGAGGCTAGACAGAGAGTCTATAGCGAGGTGTTATTCTCTGAATGACCCCAGTAGTTGAGTTGGCTGAATCACTCTATGAAGCTAGACAGAGAGACTATAGCGAGATGTTATTCTCTGAATGACCCTAGTAGTTGAGTAGGCTGAATCACTCTATGAAGCTAGACAGAGAGAGACTATAGCGAGGTGTTATTCCCTGAATGAACCCAGTAGTTGGGTTGGCTGAATCACTCTATGAAGCTAGACAGAGAGAGAGACACTATAGCGAGGTGTTATTCTCTGATTGACCCTAGTAGTTGAGTTGGCTGAATCACTCTATGGAGCTAGACAGAGAGAGACTATAGCGAGGTGTTACTCCCTGAATGACCCTAGTAGTTGAGTTGGCTGAATCACTCTATGGAGCTAGACAGAGAGAGACTATAGCGAGGTGTTATTCCCTGAATGAACCCAGTAGTTGGGTTGGCTGAATCACTCTATGAAGCTAGACAGAGAGAGAGACACTATAGCGAGGTGTTATTCTCTGATTGACCCTAGTAGTTGAGTTGGCTGAATCACTCTATGGAGCTAGACAGAGAGAGACTATAGCGAGGTGTTACTCCCTGAATGACCCTAGTAGTTGAGTTGGCTGAATCACTCTATGGAGCTAGACAGAGAGAGACTATAGCGAGGTGTTATTCCCTGAATGAACCCAGTAGTTGGGTTGGCTGAATCACTCTATGAAGCTAGACAGAGAGAGAGACACTATAGCGAGGTGTTATTCTCTGATTGACCCTAGTAGTTGAGTTGGCTGAATCACTCTATGGAGCTAGACAGAGAGAGACTATAGCGAGGTGTTACTCCCTGAATGACCCTAGTAGTTGAGTTGGCTGAATCACTCCATGAAGCTAGACAGAGAGAGAGACACTATAGCGAGGTGTTATTCTCTGAATGACCCTAGTAGTTGAGTTGGCTGAATCACTCCTCTATGGAGCTAGACAGAGAGAGACTATAGCGAGGTGTTATTCTCTGAATGACCCTAGTAGATGAGTTTCTGAATCACTCTATGAAGCTAGACAGAGAGAGAGACACTATAGCGAGGTGTTATTCTCTGAATGACCCTAGTAGTTGAGTTGGCTGAATCACTCTATGGAGCTAGACAGAGAGAGACTATAGCGAGGTGTTATTCCCTGAATGAACCCAGTAGTTGGGTTGGCTGAATCACTCTATGAAGCTAGACAGAGAGAGAGACACTATAGCGAGGTGTTATTCTCTGATTGACCCTAGTAGTTGAGTTGGCTGAATCACTCTATGGAGCTAGACAGAGAGAGACTATAGCGAGGTGTTACTCCCTGAATGACCCTAGTAGTTGAGTTGGCTGAATCACTCCATGAAGCTAGACAGAGAGAGAGACACTATAGCGAGGTGTTATTCTCTGAATGACCCTAGTAGTTGAGTTGGCTGAATCACTCCTCTATGGAGCTAGACAGAGAGAGACTATAGCGAGGTGTTATTCTCTGAATGACCCTAGTAGATGAGTTGCTGAATCACTCTATGAAGCTAGACAGAGAGAGAGACACTATAGCGAGGTGTTATTCTCTGAATGACCCTAGTAGTTGAGTTGGCTGAATCACTCTATGAGGCTAGACAGAGAGAGAGACACTATAGCGAGGTGTTGTTCTCTGAATAACCCTAGTAGTTGAGTTGACTGAATCACTCTATGAGGCTAGACAGAGAGTCTATAGCGAGGTGTTATTCTCTGAATGACCCCAGTAGTTGAGTTGGCTGAATCACTCTATGAAGCTTGACAGAGAGACTATAGCGAGGTGTTATTCTCTGAATGACCCTAGTAGTTGAGTTGGCTGAATCACTCTATGAAGCTAGACTGAGAGAGAGGCACTATAGCGAGGTGTTATTCCCTGAATGAACCCAGTAGTTGAGTTGGCTGAATCACTCTACGGAGCTAGACAGAGTGAGACTATAGCGAGGTGTTAAGTTTATTCTCTGAATGACCCTAGTAATTGAGTTGGCTGAATCACTCTATGAGGTTAGACAGAGAGAGAGAGACACTATAGCGAGGTGTTATTCTCTGAATGACCCCAGTAGTTGAGCTGGCTGAATCACTCTATGAAGCTAGACTGAGAGAGAGGCACTATAGCGAGGTGTTATTCCCTGAATGAACCCAGTAGTTGAGTTGGCTGAATCACTCTACGGAGCTAGACAGAGTGAGACTATAGCGAGGTGTTAAGTTTATTCTCTGAATGACCCTAGTAATTGATTTGGCTGAATCACTCTATGAGGTTAGACAGAGAGAGAGAGAAACTATAGCGAGGTGTTATTCTCTGAATGACCCCAGTAGTTGAGCTGGCTGAATCACTCTACGGAGCTAGACAGAGTGAGACTATAGCGAAGTAGTTGATCTGGCTGGATCACTCTATGAAGCTAGACAGAGAGGCACACAATAAGAGAAGGATGCCATTACTGCGAGGTGTTGATAAGCGATCAGTGCTATTCAAGCTCTGACTCTGACCAGTGCAGTGTTAAGTGCGGGGACGTGACATGTACTCACCTTATGACTACCTCTACTATTACAGGTAAGGGAAACCATCATTCTCTATACAGCAGTCAAGAGAGACTTCATATCGTCACCTCCAGTTTCAACATTTTAATGGCGTTTTATTCTAACTTGTTATGATAAGAGGATTGCGTGCCGATGAAGGCAATGTAGAAGACTGTAATACCCTCGCTAGCCAGAAACTACGCCCACAATGAGGAGTCGGGTTGAAATGTTTTAACCACCTGTCATAAGGACAGTTTTTGCTTTCAAAGATGCTTTTTCTCAGCCAAATTTTGGAGAAATTTCATGCCGAAGTGCTAGTATTTCAGGAAATCAAATATTATATACGTATCTAATTGACGTAATGTGTTGGATAAAATTTAAAAAAGTTTAAAACTACAGACCAATTTAATTGTCTTAATAAAATATGAATATATAAATATCAAGTAGTTCCGTGAAGAACTATACAGCCTATTTTCATATATCCTACTCATGTTAATTACCTCTATCAACATACAAAATTTCAGTTTGAAGGTTGTGATAGATTCGTAGATATTGAGAACCGTCTAAATCTTTCAGATGGTCGCCAGGTTGAATTTTTATTTTTGTACTGTTACATTAAGATTATTGTGTACGTGTGGTATTCAAACTTCAATCGCATGATTAGGACACAAGAAGTAAATAATTGAAATAAATTAGATGCCAGTGGATTAACATTTGTATAATCATTTAACGTGCAATATTTCACTGCACTCGTATAGTTAATTCGCGAGAAACGTCCATTTAAATATTTATACTTCGCGTCGCCCCCAGTTTGGATTTGTGCTCACCAGGTTACTGAAAGTCCTATAGGTAAACATATGTTCATATCCTCTATGAACATAACAAATTTCAGTTTGAATGCTGTAAAAGACTCATAGATATTGAGAACCGTCTAAATATTTCGGATGCTCGCCATTTTGGACTGTTATATGTATAGGCCATAGAGTTATGTACAATTCAAGGACAATTATTGCCTAGGTTCATTATTCAAACTTTCACTTTGATCACATGATTACCACACAAGAAGAAAAAACTTAATTTTAAAATTTCGCACAGCCGCCATCTTGAGGTTATGTAAACAACTGAACTAAATTATATGCCAGTGCATTACAATACGTACAATCATTTACTGCACCACATTTCACTGCGCTCAGAGAGTTAAATCACGAGAAAAGTCTATTAAAATATTTCAACTTCGCTTGGTCGCCGTGTTCGTTTTGTACTTTACAGGTTTATGAAAGTTACAAACTTGTATGAGTACCCTTTATTACCGTACAAAATTTCAGGGTGATATCTGTGAAAGTTTCGGAGATATAGAATGCCAGTGAAATATTTCGCACAGCCGCCATTTTGAGGTTACGTAAACAATTGAACTAAATTAGACTCCAGTGCATTACAATGTGTATAAACATTTGCTGTACCGAGTTTCATTACGTTTGGATAGTTAAATCGCGAGAAAAGTCTATTTAAAATTCTCAACTTCGCTTGGCCGCCATGTTGGTTTTGTAGTCACCAGGTTTTTGAAAGCCCAATAGGTGAACTTCCAGTAGTGCCCTTTATCACTGTAGACAATTTCAGGGCGATATCGGTAATAGTTTCGGAGATACTGAATGCTGGTGAAATATTTCGCACAGGCGCCATTTTGGATTGGTGAGACACAATAAAATTTGAAGGGCACGGTTGAGGTCGGCCAGAATAGCGCTATGATCTTACCGAGTTTCATTGTAATCGCTCCAGCCGTTTAGAAGTTGTTATGGGGAAACACACACCATCACACACGCACACACACACGGACAAAAGGTGATTTCATAAGCCTATTTTTTTTTTTTTCATGAAATGAAAATAGGCTAAAAATCAAGAATTAAAATAATAAACATAACTATTTAAAAAATCTGAATGTAATTGTGAAAATCAATTCGAAGTAAGTTAATTAATTTAATTCAATAAAAATATCGAGATTAATTCTATAAGAACATACATAGAAAATTTAAAATAAATATATCAACATTAAAATTAATGAAACAAAAAAGAACATTATTTATAATTGTAATAGGCTACTTAAAATAAATTAAAATGTAGAAACACATAAGAGTAAAACATAGTTTTGCCCTATTAAGGGTTAAGCTATTACTTTGAGTGGCGTAGTGCACCTGCAAGTACAGCCGGCCCACTGATCAATTTTAAAAAATGCTAGCAATCCTAAAATCACACTAATTAAAATATTTTATGTTCGACCCTGACTATTATCTGTCAGAAAACTATACTATAATGAGGCTCATTATAACACTGTTTTTCATTATGAAACAGTTTCTCCCACCAATCAGAGCTCAAGAAACAGTTGTTTGACCAATTAGATAATTAGATACGCAGAGTTCCACGGCCTTCTAATGTAAATCACACTGCCTGGCCTACTGTCATAGTAGGGTAATCGAGGTGGCCATGGTCAAATACAAGGCATTCCCTGCGTCTCATGCGCTCTGTTCAGTGCATAAAACTGGCGAAATATCGACAGATATTTATGAATATTTTTGTTCGAACATAAAATAGTTATAATAATTATCGTCGAACATAAACAGTCGTATGCAACTCGCCTATAATGGTAATTAAGACACTCGTATGGAAATTATAAAACTCGCATACGCTCGTTTTATAAAGATACTCGTGTCTTAATTATTGCCATTATAGGCTCGTTGCATAATGTACTATAATCAAGTAGGGTGTAGTTTGAAGAATGAAAGTGTGTATCATTAAATTAAAATAGCATTTAAAAATAGGGCCATGATCAGAAAAAGAACGTTTGTTGCTGAAGGACAAAAGCTGTTTTCCAAATCTACTATTATTTCCTATCGTGGACATTCATTCTTAACTGGTAAAATTTAAAGGAATCAGTTTCAATACCAGAATTCTTCGCTTTCAAGATTTAAGCAATATGGTTCGCTTTCTTTCTGTTTGTGACATTTCACTTCAATAAAGTAAGATTTCTGAAAACACCCGTCATAGCAACGTCTGTACGCAGGTAGATGAGGTACCGTAACCTAACCACCCACCATCCCCAGCTATTAGCACTTCATGATTCGAGATTTTCAGAGCTCTTCATCCTGCTCCCGAAATAGTAATCAATTTTCGTTGAAGACTTTTCACGAAAAATCAATTGATAAAGTTGTTCAGTATAGAACATGTTGCTTACTTTCTCTGAAGTTATGACTCTTGGTCCTTATCAAGCGGTATAATTGAACTCTCTTGTGAAAAACGTTAAGAGTTGTATCCATTATAAGACTACTCGTTTACCAAGTTTCTTTTTAATACCGCTATTAACGAAAGCTTTTTAGTCGGTCAACACAACACATGAAAGAAATATTACATAAGATATTTATCACAAAGTATTTCTTCCCCACGTTTAGCCTATCTTCATTTTATAGCTTTATGAGATCACCTTTTGTGCGCGTGTGTGTGTTTTCCCTCCTAATAAAATCTAAACGGCTGGAGCGATGTTAATGAAACTCGGTGATGTCATAGCACCATTTTGGCCGACCCCGACCGTGCTCTTTAAATTTTATTATGTCTCACCAATCCAACATGGCGGCTGTGCAAAATATTTCACCGGTATTCTATATCTCCGAAATTATTAATGATATCATCCTGAAATTTTGTATGGGGATATCAGGAACTACTAGAATATCATCTCTGAGACTTTTACAAAACTGTTAACTGCTAAAAGAACATGGCCGCCAAGCGAAGTTGAATTATTTAAATAGAGTTTTATCGCGATTTTACCATCCGAACGAAGTGAAACTTGCTACAGCGAACGTTGATACACATTGTAGTGCACTGACGTACAATTTAGTTCAATTGTATACATAACCTCAATATGGAGGCAGTGGGAAATTTTAAAATTACATTTTATTTCTTGTGTCCTAATCAAGCGATCGAAATCAACGTTTGAATAAGGAACTTATGCAATAATTGTCATCTAATACTGCATAACTGAGTGGCTTACATATATAAAAATCCAACATGGTGACTATCCGAAATATTTAGATGGTTCTCAATATCTATTAATCTATGACAACGATCAAACTGAAATGTTGTATGTTGATAGAGGCTATGAACAAAAGTTCACCTATGGGCTTTTCAATAACCTAGTGATCACAAATCCAACATGGCGGTGACGCGAAATGTAAATATTTAAATAGACATTTCTCGCGATTCAAGCATCCGAGCGCAGTGAAACTTGGTACGGAAATTGCTTATACAAATTGTACTCCACTGGCATCCAATTTATTTCAATCGTTTTCATAACAAGAAGATAGCAGCTGTATGAAATTTTAAAATCTGGTTTTCATTTCTTGTGTCCAAATCATGCGATTGAAGTTAGAATACAACACCTACACAATAATCTTCATGTAATAGTGCATTACTCTAAGACTTGCATATATAAAAATCCAACATGGTGACCATCTGAAATATTTAGACGGATCTCAATATCTACCAATCAAACTGAAAATTTTTATGTTGATAGAGGCAATTAATAGGATATAGCGGCTTCGGTGGCGTAGTCGGTAGCATGCTGAACTGCTGTGCCCAAGATAGCGGGTTCAAACTCGGCCGAAGTCGTCGGATTTTTTAAGAGCGTTAACATCTTTCAGTATGCCTTCCCTCGGAGGGGAAGTAAAGCCGGCGGTCCTATGTAATAGATTTATGGCATGTAAAAGATCCTTCCACAGACTAAACTTGTGTGCAGCTAAATTGTTAGGTTAAATTTCGTCGGAACGCTCTATCAAAGTACCAGCGTTCACCACTACGTATCATTGATATCTGGTAGCGAAAGTTGGAACTACTTGAAATTGAATGGAACTTTTAGCTCACCCTAAGGGTGTCCACTGGAAGGAGTTACAGACTCAGACGAGACGAACATGTCCTCGGACACTCCCGGCACTAAAAGCCATACGATAAATAAATAAATAGGCTATAAGTAGGATATATGAAAATATGATCTTTAGTTACTCACGGAGCTAGCCTACTTGTTGAACACAAAAGCGTAATCTCATTTAATATATATTTCAGGTACGGGTCTCTAAATACTTGTTTTCCCGCCTAATGTAATGTGTTGACCGACTGAAAAGCGTTCCTTAATACAACTAGGCAACACTGTAATATGGCTTCTATCACTTCAATTGTAATACCGCTGTTATTCTAAGATTTAAAAAGTACATCCGTCGACCATCCTGAATGTATGAATCGGCATTAGGCTATTGTGCTGTGTTTCATCAATGTGATTGTAAGAGATGGTGGATCATCGATATTGATCTTATATTTTAATGACCGCAGCTGCCTATTACTTGCTGATTGAAAGCCTGATATAGGGCCCGGATGTTGATGACATGTCTTCTTTTTACTGAGCTGTCTAAAACAATGCTGAAGTACATAGAAACTTCGGACGGGCCACCCCGTCTTCAAACATGTCATTTTCATTTTGCATCTTTTTGCATTTTTTTGTTGCTATTTTTCCATTTTAAGAGCATTTTTTTCATTTTGGAGATTTTTTGATCATATTATAGAGAAATCAGCCTTTTAATGTCATTTTTTTCCAATCTAGTCATGTCACAGCTTTATACGAGGGAGTTACGTCTCTCAGAGTTAAGAAGAAGCTAGTAGCTACGAATATAAACCTCTTGTTAAGTGCTAGAAATCTATCTTGATTGACTTTTCAGTTTGAGCTTCAGATGTCATTTTTGAAATATTGGTGAGTTAATTATTATAAGATAATTTTCTCCATTTTATAGTGCATTTTTCGATTTTTAGGTCATTAATTACAGTCATTCTGGAACATTTTAAGTGCATTTTTAAAACTTTCCTACGGCATCAACATCCTGGCCCTAGTCATGACTGATGATAGTGAAGTTTTTATCTCTCACAAATTTCGAGTTAATTGCGCAATTGGATCCTGAGATATTAATTTTGATGGTTCAACAATACGCTCAGCGTATGGCAACACTGCCTTTGGGCATTCAGTTCTTCTTTAATACTAATTTGATTTAGGCCTATTGTAGCTCTAAAATATATTGATTTTTATATTCCATAAATTCAAGATGACCGCTGGGCGCTACTTTCAGTGTGGCATTCCTATGATACTCTTTTCTCAAAAAATATCATATTGACTGAGGAATTACATAGTTAGTTATTGATTTCAATGTATTAATA
Organism: Meconema thalassinum; assembly: GCA_946902985.2. Taxonomy (NCBI): domain Eukaryota; kingdom Metazoa; phylum Arthropoda; class Insecta; order Orthoptera; family Tettigoniidae; genus Meconema; species Meconema thalassinum. Next base: position 93,068,563 of record OX336391.1, read on the forward strand.
GTACGCCCTGCCGCCATCTTGAATGTATACATCAGCTGTTCTCTTCGGCATAGGAAGACAACTATAACGTTTACTAACCTGCTATTTTTTGTTGTTGTACCTCTATAGAGATTTATTAATTTTTATATTTTGAAATTTCAAGATGGCCGCCGCGCGGTATATTCAGTGTAATAAATCTAATAATAACGCTAATGAGGTCTCTTGTATGATGCTTCTCTCTTACGTAGTTAAGTATTAACTGTGTAATTACGTTCTGAATGATTCATTATTACGTTTTAGTAGTACGCCCAGCCGCCATCTTGAATATTTAGATTCACTGTCATTTTGCTTTAGGCTTACAAAGCCACATATGACTTTCTACCTTACCACTATGATTCGTTATTGTAGCTCAGAATCATAGAACGTAGTTTATTTTTAGATTATGAATCTTCAACATAGCCGCTACGCAAGTTATGTGATTCTAATCTCTTGCTAAGATTCGTTATAATTACTCAATTACATTCTGAGATGGGGATTTTAAGTTTCTAATAGTTGGCGCAACCACCATCTTGAAAGCAAAGGAGATATGTTATTTTGCCTTCGGTATTCAAGACCACATAATACGGTCCTACCTTGTCAGTCATTATCATTACTGTAGCTTCTAGCCATTGAAAGATATTTATTTTTATATTTCATAATTTCAAGATGGTGGCTGCACGTAATGTTCATTCTCATATAGTCATCATCACGTTGCAAGCAGATGGTTCTTATATAACTATCTGAATGCCAAGCAGTGAATCATTGCATCACAAGATATAGATTATAATTCCTGAATGATGGGGTTGATGTCAGGAAGGACATTAAACCATTCGAACCACTCATCTCAGCTGTAGAATAGTACAGACATTCTCTAGATTAGAGTTAATAGATTCTAGATGTCGCGCAAACTTGTTTCTTAATCTGAATTGTTCCAAAGACGATGATCATCACCTTTCTTCTTCTTGTTCCGTATAGGCCAACTACGGACCACGATATTCAACTATTTTGCTTCGAGTGGGTCTTGATGTTTGCCCAGTGGTCACGCATCCTCAGATTGTGTTGTTCCTTTCTCTCCTTTGTGCAGAGGGCACCTGTCTTCTTCCTTGGTTTTTTTTTTCCTGGAACTCCATTTGCTTTAGTTTACTCCTGAGAGACGTTCGATCTTTTATGTCTTTTTCTGTAACTGGCAGCTCCAACAGATCTTTGTGCACTTCTACCATAATAAGATGATAATTGTTGTTTTAAGGGGCCTAACATCTAGGTTATCGGCCCCTGATGGTTTGAGTGATCGTGAAGATGAAAATGAAATGCAAACTTAAAAACTAAAACTAACTACCAACCTACAGACTAGAAGAAGAAATGGAAAACTAAAGGAGAATAAGGCAAATAAAGGAGAGGCGGAAAAGAAACGCCCTCAATCCTCGAAGAATGTGGATTGAGGGACTTGGAAGGAAGGATAGCCATGAAAGGCAGATAGGAAAGTGAAAGAGGAGGGTCCGCCCCTCAGGTAAGGGGCAAGAAGGGGAAACCGGACCCAGCTCAGGAATCCCTCGGTGTCACCAACTCCCGATCTCACCAGCCGTGAGCCCTTGAGGTTGTAGCATTATCTAGGGTGCACCAGAAGTGGTGGGGCTACATACACCCCGCCTCCTTGAGGGCCTTGAGCAGAAGGCAGGAGATAACAGGAAAAGAAAAAGAAGGCTGACCCCTCGCACAAGGAGGGAATCAGAAAAGATGAGACAAGGGCAAATTAAGGCGGGAAAGGAAGAGACTCCCTAGGCCTTGGATACCTTAATACCGTCGGGGTCGGAAGAGAACAAGAGTTGACCAAGTGAGGTCGACAGGAAAGAAGACAGAGAGGAGCCCGGCACAAGTAAGTAGAAGCAATGCCGAACTCAGCTGGGCCCCGTGGTCACCAACCCACGTCCCACTAGATGTGAGCCCCTGAGGGAGCACTTCTATCAGCCATGGTGACTTGGTCTTCCTTCATTTCCAGTATCTGAGAAGCTGGTTGGTGGGATGCATCCTGGTGACGTGTCCATAATATGCTAGACGTCTCTTCCTGGCAACGTCTGTAAATCTTTCAGAGTAACTTTAGAGCTCTTGATTGGTTCGTCTTGTGTGTATTTACTCCCTTCCTTAACTGGTCCCAATATCTTCCCCATTATCTTCCTCTCTTGGATTTCTAGTTTGTCCGTGAGTCCTTTTCTTTTTATTTATTTATTTATTTATTTATTTAATATTTATTATATACAACCTTGAAAAGGTCATTTTACACTAATATTTTAACAATTTAAAATAATATTAACAAAAACAACAACAACAATATCAGATAACAATTGGCAGTGATGGCAGCAGGGATAAATCGCGGGAAGGACGCAGGGAGTGATTGGGGTAGTGAGTGATTAGGAGGGTGAGGGATTAGGAATTGAGGATGAAAGGGATCTTCTAATGTTATGTTTGAATGTTCTATAGGGAGAGAATACGTCAATATTTGGAAGGGAGTTGCTAAGGGTTGGCAGACGGTGGAAAATAGAGCGCTTCTGTACTTCAAGACGTGGGCGAGGTATGTGGTGTAAATGGTTCTGGCGTGTTGAACGGGAGGGAACATGGAGTGGGAAGTAGCTTAAGAGCATGTTACATTTTGTGTGACAATTCATAATTTTATGTAGGAAACACAGGTCAGTAAATTATAGACGGTTTCTCAGGTCGAGTAAATTGAGCTGATTTAGAATTTCGGATTTGGCAAAGTGCCTTAGTGAAGGATTGCGAGCTTTGACAATTGATATGAAGAAATTAAAGACACTGTTCAATTTAGAAATATTGGTTATAGCCGAAGTAGACCAAATTGGAGAAGAGAAATCTAGGATAGGGAGAACATATATGGTGAAGTATAATTGAAGTGCAGTGAGGTCTTTAATTTCTGTGAATCTGTTTAATAAGAGGCATACAAGGCTTCAGGGCTGATGACCGTTTGATAGTGCTTCATTTTGGTGTTGCGGGAGAGACACTTCTTATTGTAGGTGTTCTTAGTGATTTGGTATGAAAATTCTAGTTTATTTACTCGAGTTGATAATGCTGTTCCTTCGGAGAGATTGAGTTCCAAGTACTTGAATTTGTTGGTTTTCTGGATCCTCCCCTGTTGTTGGTTAAAGGCACTGGTGGTCCACGAGTGCCTCGGGAGTGGTCCGCGGGAGGAAAGGGTCCACCAGCACGTATAAAAAAAAAGGTGCCAATAAGTGGGGATTTCGAAAACGATGAGCGTTGAACGAGAATTGTCCGAATGTATTCGCGGCGATGACTATCAGGTTTTGAATTGAAATATCTATCGCTATATTTTTCTGCTAAGGTTCCATTCCAATTTTGAACCGAAAATAAGGTGTCATTAACACCAACCTACACATATGGGGTACCTACAGGTTCAGCATAACCCAATGCGTAAGCGAAACGCACTCACTTACTCTTTAAATGCCTCACAATTAAATAAATACCTTAAAACATGTATATTTACAGTGAAATAATGAAAGAATGCAACACGGTAACCATGGTAACAGAATCTCACAGGTCCATCTATTTCTGTTAGACGCAATGCAATTCCAATTATTATATTACTGTGAAAGTTTCCAGATGGTTATCACTAAACAAAATTAAGCTGAAAAATGCATCAATACATACAGTATAATGAGCTTAAGGGGGTCAAGGGGTACTCTAGAATTTTTTCACGCAATTTTCACGTGCGAGTGTGGTACGAAAGGTTTTTTTTACCCGACTATAAAGGGTCTCCGAAAACCACATTTAAAGGCCCTTAAATTAACAGTGTCTGTGTTATACCCAGAAAACTAACTTCGCTCTGATATACCTATGAAGGAATGACAAACCCCTAACCACTGCACCAGTAGCAGAATTGATAAAGTGTGATTATTCAAACCAAGGATAGATCAGTCATTGCATTCATGATTGAGATTTTGTTAAGTGTAGGCCTACTCTTTACAACTAGAATATTCGCGGGCGAAGCCGCGACGGGTAATGCTAGTCTTTAAAATAAGTGTTATTGAGGAAGGGTTACAACTGATAAGGTGCATTGGTGGGGAAAGGGGGAGGGGGAGGGGAAGGGGGGAGGGGGGCCGTACATGATTCAAATTCAGGCAGAGTGGTCCGCAGACTTCTACGGATTCAGAACCACTGGTTTAAAGTATCCTATACCTTTGTTATTGCCCCGACACTTTTAGACCTAACATTCTACAGTAGTGGAACTGCTTGCGTAACTATTCTCAAACATTAATTGCTGCTATTAGAAGAATTAGGGTGATCCTCGAGTTTATGAATCAGTATTGGGAGTTACTTATTGAAGCGTGTGAGAGTTGGCTCTTCCAAGTAAGCAACATGTTATTCACTGAACACTTTGTCAAAACGTGTTTTTTTTTGGTCCCGTGGCGTAGCCTTTGATTGATTTGTTCCTCAGTTTCGGGGCTGCGACAACGTGGTCATGTAGCCCCGTGTACTTCGGGTGTGTGTAGAATCTGTCTGATAACCGGTGTTAATGGTGATGGCTGTATTAGAGTGTGTTATCTGTTTCTAATTCAAGTGAAAACTGCCGACATTGAATTTTCAAGTAGTTCCTACTTTTACCGCCAAACGCCACCGTCAACGACTAATAGTCCAGACCTTGGTTACTAGACCGGCTCCTAGCGACGAATATTGGAACCTAAGAGCGTTATTCAAACTTTTAACCTATAATTTAGCTTCACACAGGTGTAATTAGTGGAAGGTTCTTTAACATGCCATAAATCTATGACATGGGACCACCGGCTTTACTTCCCCTCCGAAGGAAGGCATACTGAGGGATTTTTAACGCTCTTAAAAATCCGATGACTTCGGCTGGGTTTGAACCCACGATCTTGGGCATAGAGGCTCAGCATGCTACCAGATACGCCACCAAAGCCGTTGGCGTAGCCGTGTTTGTTAATGTGTGCACCCTGGTCGCGCGGGCAGCTGAAGCAAGTCTGGAGATCGTATGTTTGAATCCCGACACTGACAGCGGCTATCAAGACATTTACACTGTTAAAGGCACATGCGAATATTTCGTACATTGAAGCTGGCGGCCGTGCGTACTGTCAACTAATAAATCGGAATGTAGTCGGGCCTATATCACGGAAATAAGTGAAGGTGGTGAGAATGTAGCCATTCAATGTTTACCATTGGGACATTGCCGCGTTATTATTTAGTTTATTCTGGCTTATAATGAGTACGAATTTCCGCTAATGAAGTAATGACAGTGAAGGGCGGCATTTCCTCGTACCTATGTAAATAAATAATAATTGTATAATTGATGTTCCCTTCTTCTTTCTTACTTTCTTTCATTCTGTTTCTCTCTCTCTCTCTTTCTTTCTTTCTTTCTTTCTTTCTTACTGTTTCTCTCTCTCTCTTTCTTTCATTCTGTTTCTCTCTCTCTCTGTTTCTCTCTTTCTTTCTCTCTTTCTTTCTTTCTTTCTTTCTTTCTGTTTCTCTCTCTCGCTTTCTTTCATTCTGTTTCTCTCTCTCTCTCTCTCTTTCTGTTTCTCTCTTTCTTTCTCTCTTTCTTTCTTTCTTTCTTTCTTTCTTTCTGTCACTCTCTCTCTCTTTCCTTCATTCTGTTTCTCTCTCTCTCTTTCTTTCTATTTCTCTCTTTCTTTCTTTCTTTCTTTCTTTCTTTCTCTCTCTTTCTTTCTTTCTTTCTTCCTTTCTGTTTCTCTCTCTCTTTCTTTCTGTTTCTATCTTTGTTTGTTTGTTTGTTTCTTTCTTTCTTTCTTTCTGTACCTCTCTCTCTTTCTTTCTTTCTGTTTCTCTCTCTCTCTTTCTGTTTCTCTCTTTCTTTCTTTCTTTCTTTCTTTCTTTCTTTCTTTCTTTCTGTTTCTCTCTTTCTTTCTTTCTGTTTCTCTCTCTCTCTCTTTCCTTCTTTCTTTCTGTTTCTCTCTCTCTCTCTCTTTTCTTCTTTCTTTCTGTTTCTTTATTTATTTCTTTCTTTCTTTCTTTCTGTTTCTCTCTCTCTTTCTTTCTTTCTGTTTCTCTCTCCCTCTCTTTCTTTCTGTTTCTCTCTCTTTCTTTCTTTCTGTTTCTCCCTCTCTCTTTCATTCTGTTTCTCTCTTTGTTTCTTTCTTTCTTTCTTTCTTTCCCTAGATATTTATTTATTTCTCTATGTCTCTCTCTTTCTTTCTTTCTTTCTTACTTTATTCGTTTCTGTATCTTTCTCTCTTTCTTTCTTTCTTTCTTTCTTTCTTTCTTTCTTTATTTCTCTATGCTTCTCTCTCTCTCTCTTTGTTACTTTATTTCTTTTTGTCTTAATTTATTTATTTCTCTATGTTTCTCTCTTTCTTTCCATCTTTTTTATTTATTTATTTAACTGATGCAGTGATATCAGTGCCATGGAGCTGATGACCTGTATGTCACACACAGACACGTGTGGAGATCCTCTGGATGCTGTCCAAAGGCGCCTGTCCCGAATTAACTACTGAGCCACGTGGCCTCGCGGCGAGAATAAGCTGCTCAGCATCTCATCTCTTCCCGCGTGGCTCAGTGGCTAGAGGGTGCTTTGTTCGGTCAGCAGAATTACATTGGGCGGGAAAACAAGTATTTACATGCCCTAACCTGAAAGAAATATTACATGTGATATTTATCACAGAATAACACGCTTTATGTACAAGCGATCACCATCACTTAGGCTTAGTTAATGTACGACGTTTGTGTACAGTATTACACTTATGCACACACATATATATACAATGTTCGTATTACATAAGTTCACAAACACGTGAGTAACGCACCAATATTATTTATTTTGGACGATGTCGATATGTAATCATTATGTGTCAGAAAACTGTATCATAATGAGGCTCATTATAACACTATTTTTCATTATGAAACAGTTTCTCCCACCAATCAGAGCTCAAGAAACAGTTTTGTGACCAATTAGGTAAGGATACCTTCGCGCATGCGCTCAAAATCCAACATATTTCTGTGTTGGCAAGCAAAGTCTCTGCATTCGGAGTGCCTTGACCCACGCATGCGCTCTGTTCAGTCTGCAAAGCCAGCGCGCCCTGTTCACTAACTGAATCCTACAGATATTTATGAATATTTATGTTAAAACATATAATAAAGTTATAATTATCGTCTAATATAAACAGTCGTATGCAACTCGCCTATAATGGTAATTAACACGCTCGTATGGAAATTATAAAGCTCGCTTACGCTCGTTTTATAAACATACTCGTGTCTTAATTATTGTCATTATAGGCTCGTTGCATAGTGTACTATTACAGTAGTATTGCTCGCTTCTATAGTTGTTGGGTTATTATTACATTTTGAAATTTGTTTGTTCGAAATTGTTCGAACATCAAGAATATTCCCAATCCTTTCATTTTTGTTGGTCACCATGTCATTGGGTATAATTCACCGCTTCATCGGAATTTCTTGCAAGATGGAGTTCCCTATACTGGTAGGTTGAGGAACGAACGAACTATGGAGTAAGTCTCTAAAATAACTATTTTCTGCATACTGGAATGCAGATTATGGTGGAGCCCCAATTTATCGAGTTTGTCCCTCAGCGACTTCGGTATGATCTCTGTGGAAGGGATTATGATAGGCAATACAGTGACAAATTCCTGTCGCCACATCTGTTGGATCTCTTTAACCGGAGACAAATATTTGGCCACTTTCTCAGCATAAATGTGTTGGATATAATGCGAGTTAGGGACTGCGATGTCTATTAAAAGAGTCTTCTTCTGCACTTTATCGATAAGAATACTGACTGGCTTGTTTGTTGATATCTGTGATCACTGACTGACCTGTCCCCGAGTAGCTTGTGTGTGGGGCAGATAACCGCGCTGTTCCGTCCCTTAAAACAATAACAATACAACTACTGTAGCTTGTGCGTATCGTTATCCAGAACAGCATCGATCAATATATATTTTTTGCCTATTTTCATTTATGAAATAAAAAAAATGGCTTAAAAGATCACCTTTTGTCCGTGTGTGTGTGTGTGTCCCCACACCACTAATAACTTCAAAACGCCTGGAGAAATTTCAATGAAACTCGGTAAGGTCATAGTACTATTTTGGACGACCGCAACCGTGCCCTTTACATTTTATTACGTCTCACCGATTCAACATGGCGGCTGTGCGAAATATAACATTGGCATTCTATATCTCTGAAACTATTACTCATATCACCCTGATATTTTGTACGGTGATAAAGGGCACTACTAAACGTTCACCTATGAGCCTTTCGAAAACCTGTTAACTACACAACGAACATGGCGGCTAAGAAAATGTGAAACATTTAAATAGACTTTTAACGCGATTTAACCATCCGAACGCAGCGAAACTTGGTACAGCAAATGTCTATACAAATTGCAATGCACTGACATCCAATTTAGTTCAGTTGTTTACATAACATCAAGATGTCGGTCGAGCGAAGTTGTAAAATTATGTATTTATTTCTTGTGTTCTAATGATGCGATCGAAATCAACGTTTGAATATGAACGTACAAAATAATCCTCATGCAACTCTACATAACTCTAATTCTTACATATATAAAAATCCAACATGGCGACCATCCGAAATATTTAGACGGTCGTAACTGTTTCTTGCTATTCAATAGACCTTCTGTAATTTTGAAATTCTGTCTTTGTTTGCCTCAGGATTGAATCCTGATGGCTGAATTACTTGTCCTAACTATTATAACTAGCATTACCCGTCGCGGCTTCGCCCGCGAATATTCTAGTTGTAAAGAGTACACTTAGCAAAATCTCAATCATGAATGCTATGACTGATTTATCCTTGGTATGAATAATCAGACTTTATCAATTCAGCTACTGGTGCAGTGGTTAGGGGTTTGTCATTCTTCATAGGTATATCAGAGCGAAGTTAGTTTTCTGGGAATATCACAGACACTGTTAATTTAAGGGCCTTTAAATATGGTTTTCAGAGACCCTTTATAGTCGGGTGAAAAAGACCTTACGTACCACAATCACACATGAAAATTGCGTGAAAAAATTCTTGAGTGCCCCTTGACCCCCTTAAGCGCATTATACTGTATGTATTGATGAATTTTACAGCTTAATTTGGTTCAGTGATAACCTTATAACCGTCTGGAAACTTTCACAGTAATGTAATAATTGGAATTGCATTGCGTCTTACAGAAATAGATGGACCTGTGAGATTCTGTTACCATGGTTACCGTGTCGCATTCTTTCAATATTTCATTGTAAATATACATGTTTTAAGGTATTTATTTAATTGTGAGGCATTTAAAGAGTAAGGAGTGCGTTTCGCTTACGCATTGGGTTATGGTGAACCTGTAGGTACCCCATATGTGTAGGTTGGTGTTATTGGGACCTTATTTTCGGTACAACACTGGAATGGGATCTTAGCAGAATAATATAGGGAGAGAGAGAGCAGAGGGAATCTGCAAGCAGTGAAAGTGGAGGCGGGGAGGCCGCATGCTCTGAAACACGTCTCCAGTCCTTAATTACGGCAGACAGACAGACGAGAGATTTGGCAGAGGACTCGCTGTTTACCACTGGCCTCCTTGCTCAGGACCCACTTTATTTTGTTTATAAATATATTATTTATAAATAAACAAAGCCTACTAGCTGTATGCCAGAGCTATACGATAAAAATCCGCATTTTTAGCCTACTTTTCACATTTTGTAAAAATGAGGGAAAAGCAGACTTATGAGATCGATCCGGGCAAATGTGTATCGGACTATCTGTCCCTCTGTCTGTCGGTCTGGCTGTGAGTGTGTGTGTGTGTGTATGTGTGTGTGTCCCTATCAATTCCTAAACGGCTGCAGCAATCGAAACCAAAGTTGCTATGAGTAAAGAGCTATGCCTAAATATCGCACGGCCATATTTGAAAATGACGTCAGTGCTACGAACTGCTGAAAAATCACAATTGAAAATTGAGGTCTATGTTGGATTTCTCGGAAGATATGCATGGGATTTTATCCAAAATTGACACATATATAGATAATATTACATCAGACTAATGTACAGGAGCCCACACATGAGAGTGTTGCCAACATGATCCTATGCCTGCTGATAGGTCCAATCTTTAAATGCATGTAACTTCCATATTATCTACTGGATTTCAACCAAATTTTGCATGTGCATTGCGGACCTTAAGAGATGGGACTAAGAATATATTTAGAGTCGCCAGGTCTGCCAACTGTTGATATAAGGTCTGTATAATTTGAAGAAAAGTAGGCCCTTTAGTTCCTCACGGAACTACTTGTTTAACACACAATTTGAGTATATCTGACAATTATTTGCGGTTGCTTCGGTGGCGTAGTTGGAAGCAAGCTGAGCATCGATGATCAATATCGCGGGTTCAAACGCGGTCGAAGTCGTCGGATTTTTTAAGAGCGTTGAAAATCCCTCGGTATGCCTTCCAAGCTTCTTCAACTAAGAACCTTCCCCTCATTTTTAGCCTACTTTCGATTTTTGCAAAAAATGAAAGTAGACTTATGAGATCACTACAGGGCGAAAAAAAGTGTGTCTGTCTGTGTGTGTGTATGTGTGTGTGTGTGTGTGTGAGTCTGTGTGTGTGTGTGTGTGAGTGTGTGTACTCTGAATGTCTGTCCCCCCTATCAATTCGAACACGGTGAGCGCAAATTAAACGAAATTTGGTACAAAGGTAGCACTACCAAAGAACACCTCAGTGTCATGTTTTATATCGCCGCCATCTTGACGGAAACGGAATGGCGGCCACACAAATGTTCAAAGCTTAAATCAAATTACGACTAACCTTATCATCCGATCTCTACCACATTTTACAACAACATACCTTTATGGGAGCAGCATCCTTTGACCAAACTAATAGGTCATCAGCCTAATAGTTTGCGGATGGCGGCCATCTTTGTGTGAAAATCGATTGCCCCTATTAATTTGAACACGGTGAAACCGAATGGAACGAAATTTGGTACAGAGGTAGTACTAGCAAAGGGCACCCCAGTGTCATGTTTTATATCGCCGCCATCTTGACGGAAACGTAATGGCGGCCACACAAATGTTCAAAGCTTAAATCAAATTACGACTAACCTAATCATCCGATCTCTACCAAATTTTGCAACAACATACCTTTATGGAGGAAGCATCCTTTGACAAATCTAGTAGGTCATTAGCCTAATAGTTTGCGGATGGCGGCCATCTTTGTGTCAAAATCGATTACCCCTATTAATTCGAACATGGTGAAACCTAATGGAATGAAATTTGGTACAGAGATAGCACTAGCAAAGGGCACCTCAGTGTCATGTTTTATATCGCCGCCATCTTGACGGAAACGTAATGGCGGCCACACAAATATTCAAAGCTTAAATCAAATTACGATTAACCTAATCATCCGATGTCTACCAAATTTTGCATCAACATAACATTATGGAGGGAGCATCCTTTGACCAAACTAATAGGTCATTAGCCTAATATTTTGCGGATGGCGGCCATCTTTGTGTGAAAATCGATTCCCCCTATTAATTCGAACACGGTGAAACCGAATGGAACGAAATTTGGTACAGAGGTAGCACCAGAAAAGGCCACCTCAGTGTCATGTTTTATATCACCGCCATCTTGACGGAAACGTAATCGCGGCCACCCAAATGTTAAAGGCTAAAATGTAATTACGACCAACCTAATAATCTAGTCTCTACCAAATTTTGCAACAACAAATCTTTATGTGGGAAGCATATTCTGACCAAACTGCTAGATCATCAGCCCAATAGTTTTCAGATGGTGGCCAAGTATGTGTGCAAATCGATTCCCCCTATCAATTCAAACACGGTGAAACCGAATTGATCGAAATTTGGTACAGAGATAGCACTAGCAAAAGGCACCTCAGTGTCATGTTTTATATCGCCGCCATCTTGACGGAATCAGAATGACGGCCACCCAAATGTTAAAAGCTTAAATCAAATTTCGACCATCCTAATAATTTGATCTCTACCGGATTTTGCAACAACATGCCTTTTTGTGGAAAGCATCTTTAGACTGACTACAAGGTCATCAGCCCAATAGTTTGCAAATAGCGGCCATGTATGTGTGCAAATCCATTCCCCATATCAATTCAAACACGGTGAAACCGAATTGAATTAATTTTTTTACAGAGCTAGCACTAGCAAAGGGCACCTCATATTCATGTTTAATATCCCTATAGCACGTTGTATTTCAACAAGCTACTACAACCAACATTCAATTATACTCCTTGAAAAGGACAAAGAGTTATAACAATATCCATGTATTTAGGAGAAAGTAGGCTATATGTTCTTTACTGAACATCTTGTTAGTTTATAAACACATACAATCTGAATATACATTTTAGATATTTATAAAGAGAGCTTTGAAGCCATCTTTAGTGTTGCTATTTAGTAATTAATATTGTAGCTTTGAGTCGGTGAACTACTGGAATATGTGAAAAATAACTTTTATTGTTGGTGCCACACTGACCCGGGACACTGATGGGCTCTGGATGTCCCTGTCCTCGCCTTAAATACCAAATGTATAACATTTCAAGACATTGTTCCTGAAACGAGTATTAGGAGTTGCAAAAACAGCGCCATCATGGCAAGTTTATGATCTAATGAGGGAGACCTACTTCATAGAGGATGTTAGACTACACCACTGGCTGCCATCTATAGGACCCTACCAGGATCTGGTTAACATTCGAGAAAAAAAAAGAAAATCGAGATAGCAATGGAATTCTACACCACCTCAGCAATCATAGATGACGGATGGAAGATGGAATGCCAGTCCCAGAGACGTCTTATCACAAGAACTGCAATTCACGGATTCTATCGCAAGATATGCAATATCAAAACATACCATAAACCGACTGAAGATTGTCAATGTGTGCTGTGCGGGCAGACCTGTGACACATATCACTTATTGATATGCGTAAAGAGAACAAAATCGCTTACAGAATATAGTTATTTTAGATGTGCTTCAATACGTGTAAATTAATGCTCAACTCGAGCGCACTTTTCTTTTTATTAATAATATTGTCTTTGAAAGTTGGCGGGTGTGCAGCTGATGTAAGGTGGTCCACTTACATCCCTTAGCACCCACTCCCCCATTGTCAGATGTTCAAAATCAGAAACAATGGAATGCAGCCGAAATAAATCAGACGTCAAATGGGCAGGTGAAAAGCTTAAGGAAGTACGTGACTTCTGTTACTTAGGAAGCAAAATAACCAATGATGGACGAAGCAAAGAGGGTATAAAAAGTAGGTTAGCACAAACAATGGGAGCATTTCCACAGAGAAGGAATCTGTTGACATGAAATAGCCTATAGATTTAGGTATTAGGAAGTCATTTTTGAAAGCCTTTGTCTGGGGAATGGCGCTCTATGGAAGTGAAACTTGGACTATTGGTGCAGCAGAAAAGGGGAGGATTGAAGCGTTTGAAATATGGTGTTACAGAAGAATGACGACCAAATGATTAGATAGGGTAAAATTATGAGGTATTAAGACGAGTGGGAGACGAGAGATGTTTCTGTCGACTGCTAATGAAGAGAAGAGATAGGTTGGTAGGACACATACTTAGACACCCAGGAATAGCAAGCTTAGTTATGGAAGAAAGGATCGAGGACAAGAACTGTAGGGATAGACCAAGGTTAGAATATGTAAAACAGATTGCCTCGGATGTAGGGTGTGTTAGCAATGTAGAGATGAAACTATTAGCTCAGGATAGGAAGACATGGAGATAGATGCATCAAACCAATCAAAAGACTGTTAACTCACACACACAATCACATTAAAAGTGATCAGACGAGGGAGGGATGCGTTAAAAATGAATTCAACCGTGTGCATTATCCTACAATACAAAATATGATCCAGTCAACTGTACTGTACCATCCAGTTAACCTACGAGGTTGGCAACGCTGGGCTTGTACGTCGCTCGCTCAGTTAACTTCACCAGAGCCAGAATGGGGGCGATTCACGCTGATTTACAAACATACAACACCAAGTACAGTATAATTCTTACCGTGCGCTTTTATTTCCAGCATATCTCTACTTAGTATAAAAAAAGTCCCCGATTCCTGGATGTTACGGGTAAACTCGAGGACTACTGAATGGATTTTGATGCGGTTTTCATCATTCTGTAAAGGATACCTCGAGGATGATTTCTGCAGAAAATTATTTATTTATGAACAAAGGAAGCCGAGCAGTAACGATTGCAGTAGAAAAGTCGAAAAAAAACCTGGCGTCCAAGAGATTTTTAAGCTTACGCTGGGCAAACCGTTAAAAATATCTATATACTATGAGTGTAAGAATTGTTCAGCATGAAAAGTTCTACAAAAAAGTCCAGGAGAGTATATGTCTATCTTCAATACATCGCGTACTATAAGTGTTTTTACGTTCTAATTTTTCCGACCGTGTCTATTCGACTACTGAGGAGACAGTTGACGAGCTATCTGGGCGAGTCTATCATCCCCGTTACAGCCTAGCCAGCGGGCGAACCTATTGCCCCAGATACAACCAGCAGCAAACCGTTGAGTCATGTTGAGTTAAGACTTCTGAGAAGGGTGGTTGTGTTTGGAGTTTCCCTGGATGTGCAACTCGGCTTTTCTTAATTTCGCCTGTTAACTTTTCGTTCCGCAAAATACACAGTTAAGTTAAGATTGGACGGAAGGGGGATTTGTGTTTCATGCACCTCGCCATTCTTAAATTACGTCTGACAAGAATTTGTTGCACATGCATCTCCAAGATAATATAATTAATAGTCCAGTCAGTGATTTTAACCCATCATGCCGAGACGTAAAACGGATATTGGTCGTCGTTCATTGACATTGGAAAAAAAGAGCGCTTATCACGTAGACCAGGGGTCTCCAAACTACGGCCCGGGGGCCACATCCGGCCCGCGGACAGATTTTGTCCGGCCCGCGGAGAGCTAGCATACTTGAAAACTCCTTTTAGAGAACATATTTTTTTATAGCAAATTATATTTAGTTTACTGAAGTATTCTAATTTTATGTTGAATAATTATTAATATGACATCTACATTGATATGGTCATGGGCTAACTACTCATAACATTGTTGTAGGCTTATTGTTATTGTTTTTGTGATACGTTGGATAAAGAAACACAGAATTTTAATGAGTAAAGACATGTATAACATGCAGACATATGAAATACTAATGAGATTTATGTAATTGAGATTTTCCACTGACAATAGTTTGTAGTTGTGGACTAATTTTACTTGTACCAATTATTAAAAGAGATTTAAGATGCTCATCAGTTAATTTAGATCTGTAAACATTTTTTGTGTACTTCATTTTGGAGAAGGTCTTCTCACACAAATAAGTAGTATCTGACACATCCGTTGACTCATCCAAGGCCAAATAAAACCACTCAACATCTCCATTTTTGTCGAACAGTTGAGAGGATATATTTTCAGCGATGTTTTCTACCCTTCGAGCCACAGTGTTTGCTGACATACTGACAGTTTTAAATAAATTTACCTTTTCAGGGCACATTTCTTCGGCTGCTGCAATTATGCATTCTTTGATCATTTCTCCATCGGTGAATGGTTTTCCACGTTTTGCAATTTCAAGAGCCACACGAAAGCTGGCACGAGTTCCAGCCTCTTGTTCGGTTTTGAGTTTTGTAAATGAAGATTGCTGCGATTTCAATCCGCGCTTCATTGCTTCGAATTTTTCTGTCCGCAAACTTCCTGTATATTTTGAGTAATTTTGAAAATGTTTTGTTTCATAATGACGTTTAATGTTATATTCCTTGAGAACGGCTATGCTTTCATTGCAAATCAAACATAGCGCCTTGTTACTGGACTCAATTACGAAATACTGAATGTTCCACTCATCTTTGAATTTTCTGCATTCACTATCAATTTTTCGCTTCTTTTCCATACTACTAAATCACACACAAAAGTAACAATTCAAATCAAAATACTGTTACAAAGATGTCTTAAACTTAAACACGCACAAACACGTTTTAAGGAGGTACGCACTATTTTATTTCACAACAGTGTCATAGGAACTGACTTGTGGTTGCGCAACTAGCCTTCTTATATATTCCAATTACTGCCATCTAGAAGTGAGTGGAAGACACCAGAACTCTCTTGAACCAACGAGATTACTCTGTACGTGCTATTAGCGCCATCTGTTAGGGATATAAGGTACTACCTATTTTCGCTTGTGTCCACCAGATGTCGTGTCACGTTACTCCTCATGGCTCGTACTCTACGACTAATCTAGAAATAACAGATAATGACAGGAAAATTAATAATATGCAGTGTTGCCGTTTTGTGGACTTTAGTCCGATTTTCAGCCTTTTTTCAACGTTGCGTACTTTTTCGGACTTTTTGTTCATCAGTGGACTATTTCACTTTTTACCACCGGCAACAATGATAATATGGTTTTGGCCCTCGGAACTTACTGGAGTAATCAGTATGGCCCTAAGGCTGGAAAGTTTGGAGACCCCTGACGTAGACTAATGCATTCATAACTGTTCCCGGGCGAAGCCGGGTCGTGTTGCTAGTTATGAATATTATTGCCATTTTGCTTCATTGTTGGTAATTAGTCCAACATTTAGGGGTCTGGACCACATGGAAATTGTGCACAGCCACCATCTTGGGTATATGCAACATCAAAACACTTAATTACCATCTAATAAATGTAGAATTTCGCAGCAATGCAACCCAAGGACAGTTCGTCTTGAGGTTTAAGTAGAATACCAAACGTTGAGAAGCAATAATAATAATTATTATTATTATTCATTTCGTTAATCCCCCTTAAGGAGAGCTAAAACGCAATCACTTTTCAAGTTCTATTCTGTCCCTTTCTTCTTTTTTCCCAAAAACCTCTCATATGTTCATTATGTCCACTTCTTTCCTTTGTATTCTCTCTCTTTCGGCGTTTGCTCAAACTTCTGTTTTCTGATTATTTCGCTGTATGTTTTCCGGTCTGCCATGTCTTCTGTAGAGATGTTTAGTTTCTTGAGAATTCTATCACCCAATTGGTTTTCAGTGTACCAGTCATAACTATATTAACAAGAAGTTCCGTGACGAACTAAAGAGCCTACTTTTCTTAAATTTAAGATTCATGCCAATGATTAACCTATATGGACCTATCTATAATAATGACGAGATTAAGTTGGTAATATCGAAATTTCCAATTAGTTCGAAATATACTGTGCCCTTGCAGCAAGAAATATGCAAATCACAGTATGCCAGCATTGCTCAATTCGGGATTTTTCGGGGCTGCGGTAAGTTCTCCCACTCTGTGACTTACATATTTTGGATTAAATAGAGGATACACTTGCAAAAATAACAACAAAATCAATTCCTATTTTAACACATTTAATTAATCAAAAATTATGGCGCTAGAAACAAATAAACACATAAACTACTGACCAATATCATTCTACTTGTCCAAAGTGAACAAGGAATAGCATAAAAATAAAACAAATATTAGATTAAAACACATGGTTTTCTTTAAAACCAACAATTCACGATTATTTTCACTTCCATAAAGTACTTATCTTAAAGTTCCAAATAACTACGAGCTTCTTTGGCTCGATACTTTCCCATAATAATGGTGTCATATTTTTGTACACCTCAAGAATTATTTTTATCTTTTCTTATCATCAAAACAAATATATAATTACATTTAAAATTACATGTTAATTATTCACTTCAATATTTGGGCATATCACATGTTCTCCGTATTTACTATCTCTCTCAAGTTTTGCAAATTCACTACGGTGATCGGGAAAACTATTTGTGTACTCCAGAGTTATAAAGATTACTTGACAAAGTCAAAAACTATGATCACTCCCGAAACCTAGTTATCTTCACAAAACTCGTGGATTCCTTCTTTTCCATACAATATTACAATAGGGATTTTATTTAATTCATTTGTCTTATAAGACCATTATCACATAAGAAAACTACGATCTGAATTGGCAAGCGATAATATCAATCTACAAGGACCTCGGTTCAACGCCCGGGTCATTAACAACTTTAAACACTCACGGTGTATTTAACACATCTTACAAGACGGTTTTTACCCACCCTCGCTCTATGAGGGTCAGGCCATTATACTCGGGCGTGATTTATGACAAGGAAAGCGACTCTCTGCCTAACCTACGGTGGCAGCTTTCTTCAATGCTTTAAAACAAACCTTCACATTATTCTCAGTTCTGTGGAGAGACCTGGCTTTTACTCGCTTATTTTCATTCAACAATATTCTTTGGCTCATAAACCACTTTCGTAACCTTGGCATTTATTAATTATGAGAGGGTCCTCATTGATTGGGAAGATTAATACACATTCTACGACGAATAATTAGGGGCTTTAACAACAAGAGGATTCTAGGTTCGAATCTCTTAACATGCCTCGGGAACATTTCCACATCAGAGGACTTATACAAAACGCGATTTAGGGTCAAGCCGTAGCTTACAGGACCTACGCTCAATAATACCATACATTAGCTCCCTTTTAAATAATACAACATGGCCTCGTGATCCACGTCACAATTTAGAGGACTTACAACATATCTCAATTCACTGCAATCAACTACCCTCCATAAGTAATTTACCAAGTACTTTAACTTTTACGCGTTCCTAGCGTGACTTTTTATTTAATTGCGTTCCATTATGCTACACATTACTTTACGGCCGAATGTCTTCCAAAGAACTGATAAATTTCATAGTAACAATTGATACATATCTTAATTCTTATATTAATCTTTTCCGTTGACAATAAATCGCTTCCTTTTTAAGAACATGCAGTCACATCATGTCTTATACATTTGTTAAGGCTTCAACGCTCTATATTTTTATATCATTCAATTTAATCTTTATTTAGATTTCTTTACCTTCTTATTCACATCATGTTTTCATTCCTTACAAAAGCTCAAAAGCTATTTCTTTCATATAATTCAAATTTACCTTTATGTAAATA
Source organism: Meconema thalassinum (assembly GCA_946902985.2). NCBI lineage: Eukaryota > Metazoa > Arthropoda > Insecta > Orthoptera > Tettigoniidae > Meconema > Meconema thalassinum. The sequence goes on from OX336391.1 coordinate 93,087,528, forward strand.
TCTTTGTTATAATTATTATTATCACGCTTGCTTTTATAACATTCATTAAATATTGACATTTTTATTCCATGCATTTCCTCTACAGGATTTATTATTTCATATAATTATTTATTATTTCTTAAAACCTTATTTTCGTTCAGATCGCGTTCTTATTTAGTTATTATTCATTTAAAAACATCCCTTCTACTCAAAACTCCGGTGGAATTGTACACAAAATTTTTCCCGACACCAAAACATAATGAAAATCTTTACTTACATGTTTAAGGTCGCTTTCTGACCTTTATTCTCGTTTGATGTGACATTTTGGCCCACCTTCTTGACCTACTCCATATTGCACAATCTCATCTTATGTACAGAAATTTCTTGACACATATTCACTATATTTAACACTGACAACATTTTTTTTATACACTGGTGTATCCGTTTTGAACACACATTAAAACACTAAAAAATATTACTCTGGTACATATTATAACACATATCACTGTGCATAAAACGCTTTCACTTTACCTAAAACACTTAAAATGACACTCTTATTTCTTTTCATACAATATTTACACTTCACTCCTATCACACGGGTGTATCTCAACGATTTTTACAATTTCTGTCGGCTGTTGATGATCCCTGATGTGAATCCTATCGACCTGCATTGGACGTGTGATTTTACTCGTTCAAAGTTTCTCTCTCCTACAATGGAAACTACTGGTTTCAGTCTCTCAAAACCGCTTCTATTGTCTATTACTCGGCTTTACTTTATCTGCTTTAACTAGGCGATAAATGTATTTACTTTGCCGTCACCTCTATTTATATATGGCGGTCTATCGCCCCCTATAGTTTCTATATCTTGGCCTCCCTTCGAGGACCGTATACTGTCTATCGTACCCTATAGTTTCTATATCTTGGCCTCCCTTCGAGGACCGTATACTGTCTATCGTATATTTTTGACGTTTTCTCACTAGAGTACGTTTTCCTCTGGTTTCGAACCTAAGTTCCTAAGTTCCTTTCGCTTGAACTTCTATCTTTCGCGATCGTAATTACTGTTTATTCTTGTCCTTTACAGGACTTAATGTCTTTAACAATGTCTTTACTAGACGTAACGCCGTTTATTTGTTGGAGTTCTTATAACTTCGTAACTGTATTGAACTAGTGTTCTTCTGGAACTCGAAGTTCCCTACTGATCGCTGTGTCTTACTTTGGCGATATTGCTTTAAAGTCCGTATATTTAATGTTCTTTATAAATTAGGACTCTTCAAAGTCTCGAACTGCTAACCCTCAGCGTAGCGTACTTATATCGTAACTGGTCTACACTCGGTGAACTTGTAGCATAGCCTCCCACAGGCTCTGGATCGATGTCTGATACAGCTTAACGTCCCCCTCACGCGCTCTTGAATACTGCGTATACGATGTGGTGCAGCACTTCCGCTCACGGAATGCTCGTAGACTGATGATTATGATGCTCCAGCGTAACGCCCCCCTGGACGGACTAATACTGCATGTACTGATACAGCGTGACGTTCCCCTCACGGGCTCTCGTAGACTGCATGATTGGCTTGGTGAGGCCAGGAGTTTTATACCTTTCAGTCACAAAAAGATAAAATCCTAGTCCTTTTCGTGACCAACTTCTGAACTAATTGTCGCACAATTATAAAAATCGTATCTCCAGAAAGCTCGTCTTCCAAACGTAAAATAATCTTCCTGTGCATGGAAATCGATCGTGCATTTCCGAGATATTAATTAATTTCTCGTCCTCAACTGTGTGGGTGGTGCTGTTCTTTTTTTATTCTCCCACTCCGTAGGTCTCGGTGAACCCCCAATGACGTCTACTTGCGTTTGCAGTTTCCTCCTGTGCAATTTTTACAAGGTTTTTCTTTACACAAAAATCTCTAATCCAAATTGATTCACCGTACTGTATCTGTTTACTTATTTTTATACTCGTAAACGGGTTAAATTTAATTATTCCTGTTCTGACTCAGCAGCGAGGTTGCCATATTCCTGCAACGTAAGAGCAATTTCCGAGTCCAGCTTCTTCGTCTTACAGTCAAAACTTTCCACTCGTTCTAATAATATCCATGACTGGCTCCTTATAAATGTCAAGAGGCATGAGCTCATCTAAGGAACACCTGGCCCTAGCGCTTGCACCATGTTAGGCTATAATCCGGGCTTGAAATCTCTCTCCGTTCCCTTAGAGACTGTATGATTCTTTCATTCCTTTCTCAAAGTACATGGATTCGACCCTCTTTGAGGCCATGGTACATGGGTTCATCTCTCCCCTCCTTAGGTAAATAAATTTTCGAAAAATTTTGAGGAAATTTATTTTAATTATCCAAAAAAAACTTATTTTTCCTTTTTAACTGTCGAAGCCATCATAACGTTATCCGTACCTTCTGATTTTTCTTCCTTAAAAATCCCACGATAATTTGATTTCTTTCATCTTTTTAAGTCATATCCGGTAATTGTGTCGGTTGGGTACGCTCTGTCCCTACCCTTTCTTTCTCCTTTTTATTTGTCTGGATATTAGGTTTCCAGAACCTCATTCTTCTTTACGGGTGTGGTCTATCCCTACCCGTTCCCTTATTTCATCATTCTCCTTCCTTAAATTGAAATTTTCTTCTTCAATAAAATCAATTATTTCTTTTATTTCCCAATATAATTTCTCCAATTCGCATTCGCACTCGAATGTTTGAGCTCTGTTTCCTTTTTCTATCTCATTCTTGTTTCTATCAAAATTGGATTCTTCATCTCTAAATGTTTCCATAACCAGGGCTTGTTCATTGGCTTCATCGAAGTCTTCGGGAGGGTAATACACTTTTAAATTTGCTGAATTCATGGTCACTTCATGATTCGTTTCACAGTGCCGAATTCTATAGGCATTATTTCTCAAATCCCTTATTATTTGATACGGTCCGTGGTACATTTTCTGAAACTTTTTGTACACGCGGTTCCCTGGATCCGAAATGGCGGGTCTTTTTACTAACACCATTTCCCCTGCTAATAGTGGCCGATGATACCTCTTGTGCCTATTTCTTCTTTGTCTCCTGTCGGCTTGAGCTTTTAGATGCTCAAAGGCTCTTCTTATACGTACATCTCTTCCAGGCTGAGCGTCTACTGGCCTAGGAATTACCAGACTCCAAGGTCTCTCTGGTTGCTCATTCCGATGTAACGTTATTGGTATCTCTCCCGTAGATTCATGGATTGTATTGTTTATGCAAAATTCAATAATATCCAAGATATCTATCCACTTCCAATTTTCTTCGGCACAGTATATTCTACAATACTTGGCCGTCTCCCTCATCACTCTTTCTACAGGATTTGCCTCAGGATGGCGAATACTTGACAAAATCTGACGTATTCCAAGTCTTTCTAATTCGTGTCTGAACTCTACACTGGTGAAACAACTACCGTGATCCGACAACAAATTCTCAGGTTTTCCCAGAATCGGTATCACTTTTTCTTTGAGTCGTTTTAACACCTGTTTGGTACTAGTCTTCTGTATGGGAGCAAGGACAACCATTTTAGTGAAGACATCCATAGCCACCATTATGTGTCGATTTCCTCTTCTTGCCTTTGGCAAAGGTCCGAAGTTATCAATAGATATGATTTGACCTGGCCTTTCGGGCAACAATGGTATAGGCTTTTGTCTCATCAGAAATGCATTTGGTTTGATCCTTTGACATAAATCACATGTCTTTAGCGTGTCCCTTACAGTTTCTCTCAGTCTCGGCCATACAAATGCTTCTTTCAGCATCGAGATTGTTTTGTCGACTCCCATATGTCCGAACGATCTATGGGCTAGCCATACTATTTTCCTCTGCAAAATTGCAGGTACAACAATCCTTAATCGTGTATGGTCAGAGTCCACAAACTTATATAATAATCCATTATAAAATGTGTAATCTTGAGCTATCTTATTAGCCTCTGTGTACGCTGGTGTTCCCCTTATCAAACTTCCTTCGAGGAAAGATATGAGCATGTTCATCCATGGATCCCCACGTTGCCGTTGACTAATGCTCCTTAACTCATTTAGAGTACGCTGATCCCTGTCTTCCAAATCAATAGCCATTACTTCCTCTTCCGTGGACTCTGGCTGTCTACTTAAGTAGTCTGGAACTATATTTTCTTTTCCTGGGCAGTATTCTATCTTTACATCAAACTGTTGAATATATAAAGCCCAACGCATCAACCTTTGACTGGATAGATCAGTCTTCATCAAAAAGGTTAAGGCTTTATGATCCGTTCCTAGAATGACCTGAAACCCATATACGATCTTTCGCCAATATTGCAGCGCGTGCAATATCGCTAACAGCTCGATTTCGCTGATCGTATAATTTTTCTCGTGTGGTTTCAGTCTCCGACTTGTGAAAGCTAGATAATTTTTCTTATCGGGGTTATCCGGGTTTTCCTGATATAGCATTGCCCCTATTCCAATCTGGGATGCATCTGTTTGAATTATAAATTTCTGATTAAAATCAGGATATCCTAGCTTCACATAGTTTAAGAGCATTTACTTGGCCTCCACGAATGCTTTTTCTGTTTCCTCCGTCCATTTCCACTTGCCCCCCTTCTTCAGAAGGTCCTGTAGTGGTGCAACAGTTTTTGTGTATGATGGACAATGTCCTGAGAAGAAACCAATCAATCCCAAAAACTGGCGAACGTTCTTCACCTTCAAAGGCCTTGGAAAATCCCTTATCGATTCCAATTTGCATGGATTTGGTTTAACACCATCCTTATCAATCACATGCCCTAAAAATGTTACTTGCCTTTGACAAAAATTTGACTTCTTTAAATTGATTTTAAAATTTGCCCTTCTTAAGTCTTCCAATAATTTCTTCAATTTTTCTAAATGTTCCTCAATATTCTCCGAGGTAAGCAAAATATCATCCACATAACGGATAGTGCACTCTTTCACTTCCTCTGACAGGTTTCGATCAAGCGCTCTTATTAAGGCAGATCCCGCGGTCTTCAATCCAAACGGACATCTCCTAAAACAATAGGTTTGTTGGTCGAACTGAAATCCAGTCAACAAGCTGGTTTTCTCTTCCAGTTCGAGATGATGATACGAAGAAGTCATGTCAATATTTGTGAAAATCTTCTTGCCTTTGAACTTCCTCAGTATTTCTTTTATGGGTGGTGCCGAATCATTTTCTGGTATGATTTTTGCATTTAAATTTCTGGCATCTAGACACACCCTTACTGAGCCATCCGGTTTGCTCACAATCACTAATGGACTAACATATGGTGTCGCCATCTTTTCTATAACACCTGCATTCATCATCTCCTGCAGTGTTTTCTTAGTTTGTGGGTAATATTTTTCCGCAACCGGGTATGGTTTTTGTCTGAACGGTGCCCAATCATTGACTTGGAACGCGTATTTAAAATTTTCAATCTTCCCTGGCTTGGAATCAAATACGTCCCTAAAATTCAATAATAATTCCTTTAATTGTTCCTTGTTTTCGAGGTTAACTTTAGCTTCCTCTACTTTTCCTGACAGGTTGGTCTCGAACTCAGTTTCCAAATCATCTTCGAGTTCTATATTGAGGACTTCAAATATCCTTTCTATGTCCTTACAACCTTCTTCCGCTACTTCTTCCACATGCCATACCTGTTCTCCTATTTTCACATCCTGTTCCTGTAGGTTAATGTTTTGTTCATCCACATCCTCTCTTTGGATTCTAATGCAGGTTTGCGCTAGGTCTATGATGACCTTGTTCTCACGGATAAAATCAATACCTAATATGACATTATACGGTAATTGATTTACCAGCAAAAAGCATTGCGAAATTTCAGCGTTACCCATGATCAGATCAATGTATACCTGAAATTTGCATGTTAAAGATTTTTCAGGGATAATTCCCTTAATCTTTACACTTGATGTGGGGATTTTTAATACGCGGCCTCTTGTTTCCAATTCATTCAGAAGGGTTTGCGTAATTAAACTTATTGTTGATCCGGTATCAATCAATGCCCTGACCAGTAATCCTTCTATTCTTAGCATAATTATGGGTAATTCTCTTTTGATAGGTGGGATTCCTTCCACATCCTCATTAATTAGCTCATCTGGTCTTGCTATCCAATTCACAATTTCTACCTCCTCCCAGCTCCTGGTATGTTTCCACTTTTGACGATTTAAATTTGGAGTTTTTTTTTTTATCCTGAGGGCTCCCTTTTCCCTCATTCTTTAACTGAGCTTGTAGTTCCAAGCTTTGAGCTCCATCTAGTCGGTCGGGTGATTTCCGGTTCTTGATTGCCTCACTCCAACGGACCTTTTGCCTTTCAGGTTCGTCTGGTCGTTCGTTCATGTAACAAAGACTTTCCTGATATCTTTCCTCTATTTCGGCCCGATATTCATCATCCCTATCCTCTGGCCTTACGTTCCTTCGGGGATAATTCTCCCATTTCTTTCTGTTTTCTTGCCTCTGATGGTTATTGTTATAGGGTCGGCTCTCTTGTTGCCTATAACCCGTATTCCTAGGATTTCTTCCTCGATATCCTCCTCTGTGGTATGGCTGTATTCCTCTAGGCTCTTGGTGCCCATACTCTCGACCTAGTCTTTGAGTATCAGTGCTGGTGGACTGATTCCTGGTCGATGGTTTTTCGCGGGTTTCCTGACTGCTGGCCATGTGTACCTGTTCAGTCTGTCTTTGTTGCCTAGGAGTTACGTGTGACGTCGTCATGTCTAATTGACGTAATACACTCTCCACTTCCACAGCACTTCTGGCTTTGGATGAGATTAACAGCCTCTGAATCTCATATGGAAGTTGTCTTGCAATGGCGGCACACAGGTCGTTCTCAGCTGGAGCAATGTCAAGTTCGCGGAATTTACACAGCTGAGCGGTAAAAAATTCCGAGTACTTAGTTGGTGCATTTGTGCTGTACTTCCTAGAGTACAGATCTAGCCTCAAATTCTCCTGGACGTCTGCTGCCCAATATCGTTTTAAAAAGGCTTCTCTAAAGCCTTCCACCGTATCAAAGGTGTACCTGAAGCTTCTGAACCAGGTGAGACAATCACCTGCCAACAACTTCTCAATAGCTCTCAGTCTCCGATCCTGAGGAACCTTCATTTCGTTTAAGTACTCTGCGACTTCCTTTAGCCAGTATTTTGGAGTAATTGACATGTTATTACCCGTAAATTTTACCGGTCTGTCCTCATTCGATTTGATAATGTTTATTATCTGACCATTTGTCTGGTTCATGTATGGGGTTGACATCGCCATCGGATATCCTGGGTTCTTGTAAGGGCTCTCCCCTCCTAAGTCCCTATCGTTATCTGTGCCTTGTTCACGGGAATCTACCCATCCTGTCTTTGGAAACTCCTCCTGATTCTCAAATTCTAATTTCCTTTCCCTTCGGGCACTTTCTTCATTAGCCATGAGTTGGATTTCCATTTGAATGTTCTTATGTTCAGTCCTCTCCAACCGGGATCCTAATTCATTTTGAATTCTTTCCTGATTTTTCTTACTGGTTTCCAGTTCTTGTTTGAGTTGGTTTTTGTCGTTCCTGAAGCTATTCCTGATTTCATTTAAGTGTTCTTCTACCTCTTTCTTGATGACCATGACCTGTTCTGTTATAATTTCTGGTTTAACGTCACCTCTGGTATCTAGGTCTTCTCGTATTTCCTTTATCTTTTTCTCCATCTCTCTTTGTCCTTTGACCATATTTACTTTAATTCCTTCCAGTTTTTCCTCAGTTTTCCCTTGACTCTTATATAATATCATCAAGTCATTTTGGATCTGGCCTACTTCCATATGAATTTTTCCTACTTCGACCTTTAATGTTCCGATGGTTCCCTGAACATCATTAATACCCTGACTTATTTCATCTATCTTATGGGTACTTTCCTTATTTTCGTCCTCTCGTTGTTTTCTTTCACTCTGGAGATGCCCCTCGTATATACCTAATCTTCGATTTATTTCACCCTCATACTTCTTTAAGTTATCATCTACCTGTCCGGTAAACAGCTCAAATTGACTTTTCATATCCCGCGCATCCTCTTGATTTTGATTTTTCATCTCAGTTACTTCGGTCTGAACTACACCAATTTTGTTCTCGAGGGTTCCTACTTTCTCCTCAACCTTTCCAAATCGGGTTCCTAGCTCATTCACACTTTGTTTTATTTCATCCCGGGATGTTTTACAGATATCGCTGTTAGATTTTATCTGAGCTTCTAATTTTTTCTGCACACCTTGGATCTGGATTACAAGTTTCTTTTCACATTCCTCTACATTTTCTTTACATGCTTTTTCCATGCTATTTAATTTAGTTTCTATAGTACCAAAATTATCGTCTAAAATTTTAAAATTTTCTCGGCATTCATTTTGTGATTCTCCCATATTTTTGTTCATAGTATTTATTTGGCCTTGCAATTCTGACTGAAATACTTTATTTTCCCTTTGAATTTCACTTGCGATTTTCCCTTTTAAATCATTTAATTTGTCCCCAAACTTAGTGTCAAAATCTTGAAATTTGGTATTCATTGTTTCTTCTAAAACCTTGGACCCCTCTTTCATTTCCTTAATTTCAACCTTCAGTCCCTTATCCATTTTTATACAATTAGCTTCGATAGCTTCTAATTTAGTTCCCATGTTATCACTTTTAGCTTCGATATCTACTAATTTAGTTCCCATGTTATCACTTTTAGCTTCGATATCTACTAACTTAGTTCCCATGTTATCACTTTTAGCTTCGATATCTACTAATTTAGTTCCCATATTAGCACTATCAGTTTTTAGTGACTCTAAACTTTGATTCATGGATCCTAACTTTTGGTTATTTTCCTCCTGTTGGCTGTCCAACTTATTCAAACTCTCATTTATGGATTCGAACACTTTGTTATTTTCATCCTTTTGGAGGCCCAATGTATTGTTTATAGCCTCCAACTTCTCATTGTTATCGGCTTTTATAGCCTCCAAAAGCCGTTGCATCTCTTCACTCAATGCCATATTATTAGAATATAGTGGGCTACTAATGCCACATCGCTAGAACATGTTTGAGAGATAGTAATCTGAACCATTGTGTCCCAATTTCTTTAAAAATTTACTTTGGTACGGGTGTTTACTACACCGTACCCTTTTGATATTCTTATTCAAACTCAAAGACCTTTATGGAAGTATTTAAAATTCAAAATTTCAAAAAACCATTTTTTTTTCAAAAAAATGAAAATTTTGATTTTTCGAGAAAACTCGGGTTTTCCCTAGGAAAACTCAGCCCTGCGTACTGGGCGCCATGAAAGGTAAAGGTTTGCTAGAAGCCCCACGTTGAAGCCACTAGACAAATTAAAACTACTCCGGTTCCAAATGAACTCGGAGTCCATGAGCTAACACAAATGTTATATTAAATAGGTGGGTTTCATTATAACCCACAATTCACAAGTATTTTCACTTCCATAAAGTACTTATCTTAAAGTTCCAAATAACTACGAGCTTCTTTGGCTCGATACTTTCCCATAATAATGGTGTCATATTTTTGTACACCTCAAGAATTATTTTTATCTTTTCTTATCATCAAAACAAATATATAATTACATTTAAAATTACATGTTAATTATTCACTTCAATATTTGGGCATATCACATGTTCTCCGTATTTACTATCTCTCTCAAGTTTTGCAAATTCACTACGGTGATCGGGAAAACTATTTGTGTACTCCAGAGTTATAAAGATTACTTGACAAAGTCAAAAACTATGATCACTCCCGAAACCTAGTTATCTTCACAAAACTCGTGGATTCCTTCTTTTCCATACAATATTACAATAGGGATTTTATTTAATTCATTTGTCTTATAAGACCATTATCACATAAGAAAACTACGATCTGAATTGGCAAGCGATAATATCAATCTACAAGGACCTCGGTTCAACGCCCGGGTCATTAACAACTTTAAACACTCACGGTGTATTTAACACATCTTACAAGACGGTTTTTACCCACCCTCGCTCTATGAGGGTCAGGCCATTATACTCGGGCGTGATTTATGACAAGGAAAGCGACTCTCTGCCTAACCTACGGTGGCAGCTTTCTTCAATGCTTTAAAACAAACCTTCACATTATTCTCAGTTCTGTGGAGAGACCTGGCTTTTACTCGCTTATTTTCATTCAACAATATTCTTTGGCTCATAAACCACTTTCGTAACCTTGGCATTTATTAATTATGAGAGGGTCCTCATTGATTGGGAAGATTAATACACATTCTACGACGAATAATTAGGGGCTTTAACAACAAGAGGATTCTAGGTTCGAATCTCTTAACATGCCTCGGGAACATTTCCACATCAGAGGACTTATACAAAACGCGATTTAGGGTCAAGCCGTAGCTTACAGGACCTACGCTCAATAATACCATACATTAGCTCCCTTTTAAATAATACACACATGGCCTCGTGATCTACGTCACAATTTAGAGGACTTACAACATATCTCAATTCACTGCAATCAACTACCCTCCATAAGTAATTTACCAAGTACTTTAACTTTTACGCGTTCCTAGCGTGACTTTTTATTTAATTGCGTTCTATTATGCTACATATTACTTTACGGCGAATGTCTTCCAAAGAACTGATAAATTTCATAGTAACAATTGATACATATCTTAATTCTTATATTAATCTTTTCCGTTGACAATAAATCGCTCCCTTTTTAAGAACACGCAGTCACATCATGTCTTATACATTTGTTAAGGCTTCAACGCTCTATATTTTTATATCATTCAATTTAATCTTTATTTAGATTTCTTTACCTTGTTATTCACATCTTGTTTTCATTCCTTACAAAAGCTCAAAAGCTATTTCTTTCATATAATTCAAATTTACCTTTATGTAAATATCTTTGTTATAATTATTATTATCACGCTTGCTTTTATAACATTCATTAAATATTGACATTTTTATTCCATGCATTTCCTCTACAGGATTTATTATTTCATATAATTATTTATTATTTCTTTAAACCTTATTTTCGTTCAGATCGCGTTCTTATTTAGTTATTATTCATTAAAAACATCCCTTCTACTCAAAACTCCGGTGGAATTGTACACAAAATTTTTCCCGACACCAAAACATAATGAAAATCTTTACTTACATGTTTAAGGTCGCTTTCTGACCTTTATTCTCGTTTGATGTGACATTTTGGCCCACCTTCTTGACCTACTCCATATTGCACAATCTCATCTTATGTACAGAAATTTCTTGACACATATTCACTATATTTAACACTGACAACATTTTTTTTATACACTGGTGTATCCGTTTTGAACACACATTAAAACACTAAAAAATATTACTCTGGTACATATTATAACACATATCACTGTGCATAAAACGCTTTCACTTTACCTAAAACACTTAAAATGACACTCTTATTTCTTTTCATACAATATTTACACTTCACTCCTATCACACGGGTGTATCTCAACGATTTTTACAATTTCTGTCGGCTGTTGATGATCCCTGATGTGAATCCTATCGACCTGCATTGGACGTGTGATTTTACTCGTTCAAAGTTTCTCTCTCCTACAATGGAAACTACTGGTTTCAGTCTCTCAAAACCGCTTCTATTGTCTATTACTCGGCTTTACTTTATCTGCTTTAACTAGGCGATAAATGTATTTACTTTGCCGTCACCTCTATTTATATATGGTGGTCTATCGCCCCCTATAGTTTCTATATCTTGGCCTCCCTTCGAGGACCGTATACTGTCTATCGTACCCTATAGTTTCTATATCTTGGCCTCCCTTCGAGGACCGTATACTGTCTATCGTATATTTTTGACGTTTTCTCACTAGAGTACGTTTTCCTCTGGTTTCGAACCTAAGTTCCTAAGTTCCTTTCGCTTGAACTTCTATCTTTCGCGATCGTAATTACTGTTTATTCTTGTCCTTTACAGGACTTAATGTCTTTAACAATGTCTTTACTAGACGTAACGCCGTTTATTTGTTGGAGTTCTTATAACTTCGTAACTGTATTGAACTAGTGTTCTTCTGGAACTCGAAGTTCCCTACTGATCGCTGTGTCTTACTTTGGCGATATTGCTTTAAAGTCCGTATATTTAATGTTCTTTATAAATTAGGACTCTTCAAAGTCTCGAACTGCTAACCCTCAGCGTAGCGTACTTATATCGTAACTGGTCTACACTCGGTGAACTTGTAGCATAGCCTCCCACAGGCTCTGGATCGATGTCTGATACAGCTTAACGTCCCCCTCACGCGCTCTTGAATACTGCGTATACGATGTGGTGCAGCACTTCCGCTCACGGAATGCTCGTAGACTGATGATTATGATGCTCCAGCGTAACGCCCCCCTGGACGGACTAATACTGCATGTACTGATACAGCGTGACGTTCCCCTCACGGGCTCTCGTAGACTGCATGATTGGCTTGGTGAGGCCAGGAGTTTTATACCTTTCAGTCACAAAAAGATAAAATCCTAGTCCTTTTCGTGACCAACTTCTGAACTAATTGTCGCACAATTATAAAAATCGTATCTCCAGAAAGCTCGTCTTCCAAACATAAAATAATCTTCCTGTGCATGGAAATCGATCGTGCATTTCCGAGATATTAATTAATTTCTCGTCCTCAACTGTGTGGGTGGTGCTGTTCTTTTTTTATTCTCCCACTCCGTAGGTCTCGGTGAACCCCCAATGACGTCTACTTGCGTTTGCAGTTTTCTCCTGTGCAATTTTTACAAGGTTTTTCTTTACACAAAAATCTCTAATCCAAATTGATTCACCGTACTGTGTCTGTTTACTTATTTTTATACTCGTAAACGGGTTAAATTTAATTATTCCTGTTCTGACTCAACAGCGAGGTTGCGATATTCCTGCAACGTAAGAGCAATTTCCGAGTCCAGCTTCTTCGTCTTACAGTCAAAACTTTCCACTCGTTCTAATAATATCCATGACTGGCTCCTTATAAATGTCAAGAGGCATGAGCTCATCTAAGGAACACCTGGCCCTAGCGCTTGCCCAATGTTAGGCTATAATCCTGGCTTGAAATCTCTCTCCGTTCCCTTAGAGACTGTATGATTCTTTCATTCCTTTCTCAAAGTACATGGATTCGACCCTCTTTGAGGCCATGGTACATGGGTTCAATACCTGGCATAATGTAGCCTAATAGAGCATTACAGTTGGCAGCCCTGCTGACAGAATATATTCTTAGTTCCATCTCTTAAGATACAGATAAAAAAAATTGGTTGAAGTCCAATGGATAGCATAGACATTACATGCAGTTAGACATTGGATCTATCAGCGCGCGTAAAATCATTTTGGCAGCAATGTCATGCATGTGTTGGTCAGAAATAATCTGAAATATTATGATCTATTGTTGTGCCAATTTAGGATGAAATCCATTTGTTAGTATAGAAGTTACATGTATTTAAACTTGGTCCTATCAGCAGGCTTAGAATCATGTTGGTAGCACTGACATACATTAGTTGCTCCAAATTAATCTAGAATGGCAGGCACTATACTGTACGTGTGCAAGGTTTAAAGCTGTTGGCTCGCATAATTTCTGATTTATTGGTATTTGAATAAAAAGAGAGAAAGCATTTATTGACAGTTGGCAGCCCTGGTGGCTCTTAATAATACGCTCAGTCCTATCTGTTTATGTACACATAGTACATACGATATTTGGTTGAAATCCAATTGATAGAGTACATTTTATATGATTTTAAAAATGGGACCTATCAGTAGGCTTAAAATCACTTTGGCAACACTGTCATGTATGGCCTCCTGAAAATTAAACTGAAGTATTATTATCTCAATGTGTGCCAATTTTGGAATAGTTCCCATGTATACATTCCAAGATATCCAACATGGAGCTCAAATTTCAATTGTGATTTTTCAGCAGTTGGTAGCACTGACATCATTTTCAAGAGTGACATTGAGATGTCCCGGTATAGATCTTTACTAATACCAAATTTGGTTCCGATTGCTGCAGCCGTTTTGGAGTTGATAGGGAGGGACACACACACAGACAGACAGAAGGACAGACAGACAGACAGACAGACAGACATTTTCCCGGATCGATGTCATAAGTCTACTTTTTCCTCATTTTTGAAAAATTTGATAAGTAGGCGAAAAATCTTCTTGATCAGTCTGTCTTCGTTCATTCTGTGTGTGTGTACATAAGACTTGGCCCTTGTTTTCCTGATGTTTGTAATCGTCTCTGTCTGTTTGTATGGTTCTATTGTCGGTATCTTTATCCATATTCCCTCTTTCTCAACTGGCCCGTAATTCTTTCTCCGTATTTTTCTCTTGTGTTTCTAATTCCTTGATGTTTATTAGCCTATATTCATTTATGAATAGGCTTATGAGATCACCTTTTGTCCGTGTGTGTGTGTGTGTGTGTGTGTCCCTAATAAAGTCTAAACGGCTGGAGCGATTTCAAGGTAAGGTCATAGTACTATAGTACTATTTTGTCCTACCTTGACCGTGCCCTTTAAATTTTAAAACGTCTCAGAAATCAAACATGGCGGCTGTACGAAATATTTCATCGGCATTCTATATCTCCAAAACTATTAATGATATCACCCTGAATGTTTTACGATGATAAAGGAAACTACTAGAAGTTTACCTATGTAACTTTCAATAACCTGCTGAGTACAAAACGATCATGGTGGCCAAGCAAAGATGAAACATTTGAATGGACATGTCTCGCTATATAACCATCCAAGCGCAGTGAAACGTGATACAGAAAATTTTTACACACACTGTAATGCACTGATATTAAATTTTGTTCCATTATTTATATAACTTCATGATGGCGGCTGTGCGAAATTTCAAAATTAAGTTCCTATTTCTTGTGACCTAAATATGCCATCGAAGTCAACGTTTTAATAATGAACCTACGCAATAATCTACAAAACTGTAGGCCTACATATATAATATCCATCATGGCGACCATCCGAAATATTTAGACGGTTTCCAATATCTACTAATCTATAACAGCAAACTGAAATTTTCTATGTTGATAAAGGCTATAAACATAAGTTCACCTATGGGACTTTCAATAATCTGGTGAGCACAAATCCAACATGGCGGAGATTTAAATGGACGTTTCTCGCGATGTAACCATACGAGCAGTGAAACTTGGTATTGTAAATGCTTGTACAAGTTTTACTCCACTGGCATCTAATTTGTGTCAATAGTTTTCATAACTACCAGATGGCGGAAGTGTGAAATTTTTTAATCTCTTTTTTATTTCTTGTGTGCTTGCCACGGTGGGTGAGTGGATAGCGTGTCGGTCTACTAACCCCCAAGATTGCAGGTTCGCTCCTGGCCGTGGTAGGTGTTTTTTTTTTAAAGGCGGCAAAAAAACACGCATTTCATACGATGTCGGCATGTCAAAGAACGCATTTGAATTCAGTAGGCCGTGCTCATAATGGCAAAATTAATCTCGGGAGTTTCCGCCAACACAAAGTTCCTCATTTCTCTACTAGAAGCGCTAGAGTGTTCAAGGAGTTTAGATATCTAACCTCCTTGACTTTTATAGTGATTCAAGGAACAACGAAATTCGACATGCAAGCTACCCTCTGGGTGTCAAATTACAAAGCTTGCACCCGGCTCCCGAGGCCATACGATATTATTATTATTTCTTGTGTCCTACTCATGCGATTGAAATTTGAATAAATTACCTACACAGTAATCGTTAAGTAATAGTACATAACTCTTAGGCCTACATATATAAAATCCAACATGGGGACCATCCGAAATATTTAGACCGTGCTCAATATCTACGAATCTGTTACAGCAATCAAACTGACAATTTGACAGAGGCAATTAACCCTTTATAGGGCAGACTATTGTTTTCTAATTTTTGCTTTAATTGTTTTAATTTAAATTTTCATTTTGATTTTAAGTATTACATATTTCTTTTAAATACATTTTTAAAAAATTCTATTTATTTATTTTTTAAATTTTATAATCTTAATTTAATTTTAATTTTTAGTGTGTTTTATTTTGATTTGTATATTTATGTTTTATTTTATTGTTGAATTTTAGTATTTTTATTATATTTACTAGTAGATATTTTATCCAGCACCATAAAACTAGACGGATATAATATTTGCTTATCAGAAATATTACAAGTCGCCTCCGTAGCGTAGCGGTCAGCGTGGTTAGCTGCCGCACTGGAGGTTCTGGGTTCGATTCCCGGCTCTGCCACGAAATTTGAAAAGTGGTCTGAGGACTGGAACGGGGTCTACTCTTCCTCGGGTGGTTCAAATGAGTAGAGGAGGTTCGATTTCCACCTCAGCCATCCTCGTCTTCGGGCAAATGCCGGGATGGTTCCTATTGTAAGGCCACGGCCGCCTCCTTCCCTCTTACTTGCCTATCCATCCTAACCATCCATTCCATTCCCTTCCCTCATGAGGCCCCTGTTCGCTTTGCAGGCGAGGCCGCTTGGGCGAGGTGCCAATCCCACCTCACCAGTTGTATCCACTCCGATTAGATGTTCCCAGCTCTAGGACACTGCCTGAAAATGGCGGTAGGGGTGAGTTCCCTAGATGAGCCTATGGGAGCCACCACCATGGAGGGTAAAGTCGATTTTTAAAAAATTACATCTACAAGAAATGTTGTTGTAATTAGGCTGAACGTTTCAACGGTTAGCACCTTTGATAATAGCCTGCAAACTCATTCTATAGTAGGTGGTTAATATAGTTAGTAGTTATTGTTGTTTTAAGAGGCGGAACTACGAGGTCATCTGCCCCTAGGTGGTTAATATATAGACCACTATCCTATAAAGGGTTACTTAAGTACGAAATATGAAAATAGGCTATTTAGTTATTCATGGAACTACTTGTTCTTCCCTTGATTGCTGTAGTTTATGAAGCGTATAATGCTGATTATTATTATTATTATTATTATTATTAGTCTATTATTCTTCTTGCATCGTTATGCCCGTGTCAGGAGCACGGTTGAACCTGTTTAGCTGATGTGTTGGCCTTCTTTTCCTTCCAAAATCTCTTCATCCTCTCGCTGAGCGCCTTTCTTCGGTCTTCTGTCCAAGTTATGGTTAGAGCCCTGCGCGGATAGATGAAACGTTATCCGCATCCGCCCCGCATCCGCACGACTGTTATCCGCATCCGCCCCGCATCCGCACGACTATTATCCGCATCCGCCCCGCATCCACGCGACTTTTATCCACAAGTTTGTTATCCGAATCTACTGGCATTACAATAATATTTTCAATGTGTTGCTTTATACTTTATCTTTTAGACACTTGAGCTGAAAATCGAACCCTTAGGCTATTGCTGTATGTCATGTGCTATGTTTAAAATGAATGTCATACAGCCAGAGTTACAACCCTTTTCAGTTTGGAGTGATAATTGTGCTTAATGACATAATTTGAATGAGATTAGCGTAAATCATCATCTTACATTTGTCATGAAATAAAACATAACGGAAAAATAGGATATGTCATAAACATCCGGGTCCTAGTAAGGGAGAGGGGGGGAATTGTGCACACCATTACCCTACTCTGCTTTTAAAACGTAACTCACGGGATACCGGTAAACTAATCTATTAAATTGAAAAACAAATACATGCAAAACCACTGTAAACACTGGCATTTAAAACTACATTTAATTTTAAATAATTGAATTGCAATTGTAGGCTCACCTTCTTATTTGCTGACTACAGAGAATAACATGCAACGTGTAAAGTTTCTTTATCCAAGCCTCACGGCTATCACATAGCAACTGGCATCATGCTGACTGTCCCTATCTGATAGGTACGATGACAGCTTAAGGGTACAGGGAACTGAGTTGCTAGTTGTACTACCAACTCGAAAAACATACGTGCGCACTATTACCCGCTGCGCACAATTACCCAACTTTCCCCATGATATTCAACATGTTCGGATTGTATTCTAAAAGCTATCCGCAAATTTTCTCCAAACATTATCCGCAGCTTATCCGCTATCCGCAAAGTCATGCAAAGTATATCCGCATGGCGAAAAATGTTGGGATATCCGCGGGTTTATCCGCGGATATCCGCATCCGCGCAGGGCTTTAGTTATGGTGGCCCTGGTGTTGGGTTTGTCTTCAAATTGGTGATTGTCGATTAGGGTTCTGAATTTGCATCTGTCCTGTATAATATTGTCTGAAATGTTGATTTCCTGGAGATCTGTTTCAATTTCACGTAGCTAGCTGTTCTTGGTTTTTAGTGAGAGGGTCAAATTGAGAATTCTTTTAGTCAATCTGCCATGGTTCATTCTGATAATATGCCCGTAAAATTTCAATCGTCTTTTCCGAAAAGTATGAGACATTTTTTCACATTGGCGATATATTTCCTGGGATGACATTTTCCAGCAGATTCCCTCTATAAAAACTGGGCCAAAAATTTTTCGTAAAATTTTCCTTTCTTGTTTTTCAATCTCTTTGGTTAAAGATTTGCCACCAATGATTAAGGTTTCTGATGCATATAACGCCTCCGGTTTGATTACTGTATTATAATGTCTAAGTTTTGCTTTCCGAGATATTGATTTTTTGTTATACCTATTCCAAGCGATTCTGTAAGCTTTCTGTAATTTGGAAATTCTCTCTTTATTTGCTTCACGGTTTAAACCAGAGGGCTGAATAATTTCTCCCAGATATTTGAATTCGTTCACTTGAAAGATTTTGCCGAATTTAGTTCTCATAGGTTGTCCGTCTAAGTATCGTGAGGCTCCTTCCATGTACTGAGTTTTCTCATAAGAAATTTGAAGTCCCGTTTTGATGGCAATTTCATGTAATTTCTCAATGGAATGAATTGCATCTTGCCTGTTATTAGAAAGGATTGCTATGTCAGCAGCAAAGGCCAAACAATGTACATGAATTCTATCTTTGAGTAGTCTGCCAAGGGTTATTCCCTTAGTTTCCTTTTCCCAGGTCCTGATTATCTTCTCAAGTACGAGGTTGAACAGTAACGGAGATAATCCGTCTCCTTGGCGGACCCCAGTGTTAATTGCAAAAGGCTCAGATATTTCGCCGAGGAATTTAACTTTTGAAGTAGTGCCAGTTAATGTTTGTCTGATTAATTCTCTTAATTTTCTATCCACTTGAAATTCTTCTAGAGTATTGAAAAGTGTTTGACGATCTATAGAGTAATATGCTTTTCTGAAATCTACAAAGGTAATGACTGTCTGTCTGCTTTTGCGCATTTGTAGGATGGTTTTGAGATCAAGAATGTGTTCCGTACATGATCTTCCTTTACGGAAACTCTCCAATCAGACGGTCTGTTTGTTTCTCAAGTCTAGTGAGCAGGGCTTTGGAGAAAATTTTATAAATAACTGGTATCAAGGAAATTCCTCTATAATTATTGATGTTGGTTTTATCCCCTTTCTTGTGCAGTGGATGGATTAGCGCACATTTCCAATCCTCAGGTATTTCTTCGGTGATCCAGATGTTCTCAAGAATTGAGTGGATTTTCCGGGCTACGTTCTCACCACCTATCTTCAGCATTTCGGCAATTATACCATCTTCCCCTGGGGCTTTATTATTTTTGAGTCCATGGATTATTTCTTTAATTTCTTCCAATGTTGAGGTTTCTGAATCTTGGTTGGATGTTTTTTTTTTCAAAGATGAGTTGTTCTTTAGGGGATTCACAGTTTAAAACATCCTTGAAATAATCTGCTAGAAGTTTGGAATTTTCTTGATTATTTGTTTCCAATGTCCCATCCGGGCGTTTGAAGCAGAGACTGGGTGCCTGATAATTTGATAATTCTTCTCTGAATGTTTTGTAGAAGTTTCGTGTATTGTTTTTAGTAAAATCTTGTTCAATTTCAGCCAATCTGTAGTGATCGTACTTGCGTTTTTCAGATCTGATGATTTTAGAGGTTTGTTTCTGTACTTTGGTGAATTCGTGCCAATTTTGTTCCGTTATGTGAGAATTCCAATTCTGCCAGGCTTTAATTCTGAAGTTTATAGCCTTGTCACAGGTTTCGTTCCACCACCTATGCTTGCGTTTCCTGGGCGGTGTGCCAATGTTTTGAGAAGCTTTCGAAAGTATAACTTTGAGTTCTAACCAGCCAGAAGAATCGTGAGTAGGGATACTTTCTTGGAAAGTACTGGCGTTCTGTTTAAGAAATTCTGGATCGACGCGCAGATTTTTTTGTTATTTTTGGTTTGGACCTGTTTGGTTGAAATTTTACCTTGATTAAAGATAGATGGTGGTCAGAGTCAATGACTCCTTTCTTGACTTTGACATTCATAATTTCTTTTTGATTCTTTTTGGAAATAGCCACATGATCTATTTGAAATCCTCCTATGAAAATTAGGGGATCTCCAGGTCTTTTTCTTATGTGGAAGTGCCAGGAAATGTGTTGACATTAGTTTGAGATCAAAGGTTTTGCAAAAATCAAGTAATCTTTCTCCATTTTTATTGGTTCTATTGTGTGCTGGATATAATCCTACAATGGTCCTGAATTTTCTTTCTCTACCAATTTGGGCATTAAAATTACCCAAGAGGATTTTTATGTGATGATTTGGTATGATGGCTGTAGTTTCTTCCAGCAGTTCCCAGAAGTCTTCCACCTTTTGTGGATCTTTACGATTGTAGTTGTTGGTGGGTCCATGCGCATTAATATGCGTATAAGCTTTGTTTTCTGATTTAACGGATAGTGTTGAAATTCTTTCAGAAGGCGAGGAAAAGTTAAGCACTGAGTTTATAATGTTTTTTCTCACAGCGAATCCAGTGCCAAATTGTAGTGGCTTCATATGGAGGGAGATTGCTGGCTTGCCTTTATAAATTCTATAATTTCCTGATTCAAAATGATTTTCATCCCTGTATCTGGTTTTCTGTAGTGCTAAAATTTGAATGTTGAAGTTATCCAACATGTCTGTTAATTGTTTTAACTTGCCAGCTTTCCGAAGTGTGTTGATGTTTAAGCTACCAATGAAAGTTTTGCATTTTGGGCGAAGAGATTTGGGAAGCTCCGATACATTCCCGCATGATGTCCTCGGTCCCCCAGAATCCGATGACCGAGAAAAATAACTAGTATGTCTACTAGGGCCTGGGGTAGTTATATTGTAGGTTGTTTCCATCATGCTAACAAGTTGAAAGTAGTGGGGACATCGATCTATGTCGGTGTCATGGTTACAACTGAAGTAGTGAGCTTCAGAGGTTGCTGAAGATGTTGTCAAGCTGTGCCTGTTTTTGGTCCGTGAGAAGTATTTTATTTCCCTCAAACCCTCCGGACAAGTCCGGCAAGCATCCCTATCCGCCACCTGGGACGCGCCCGATAGGGGAACAGGCTGAAACCCCATTAGTCTATTATTATTATTATTATTATTATTATTATTATTATTATTATTTATTCAAATCACCATTACAAACATGGGTTACTCTAAAGCACGGGTTAAACCAAGTGCTTTACAACAATACATAAAAACTATAATACAAACTATAATACATATCATGTTTATACAAAATATAAGAGTTCATTATCACTCATTCATTAGCAAGGAAGGATCGCACAATATTGCATGTGGATAATAGGACCGAATGCTGCATACTCTTGTAGATGATCGGCGGAAGATCCAATTCTTTCAGACTCTTGTGGAGTGTGTGAGGTATGAGGCCGTTGACTGACAAGATTACAGGTACTATCCGGACGCAGTTCATCTTCCATATCCTCTTGATTCCCTCTGCAAGCTGTCTATACTTGGAGATTTTTTCATTGTGCTTACGTTCGATGTTGGTGTCGTTGGGGACTGCTATGTCTATTATAAATGTAGTGCCATCAACCTTATTCACTACTATGATGTCTGGTCGATTGTGATCTATTGTTTTATCTGTCACAATACCAGTGTCCCAGTATATTTTACACAGTTCATTTTCGAGGAGGGATGGTGGATGATACTTGTAGTAAGAGATATACTCCTCAGTTAATTTATATTTCTGTGCGAGTGCTTGATGAATGATGCCTGCAACCTGATTGTGCCGCTTTGTATATTCAACTGATGCTTGTATTGGGCAACCTGCAGTGACATGGTCAATGGTCTCGAGATGAATGGCGCAACGCCTGCATTTGTCTGAAATTACACTGATATCTTTGATGATGTATTTCTTGTAATTTTTTGTAGCAATGACTTGATCTTGGATGGCAATTGCAAATCCCTCTGTTTCTCCAAACAGTCGACCACTTTGTAACCACATACACGATGCGTTTTTATCAATACTCTGTTGGGATAGGATGCTGTAGTATTTTCCATGGAGGGCCTTCTCCCCATGCCTTTTCTTTTTCATGTAAGTGTAGTGGCTGGCTGATATGATCATCAGAGGATGTACGAAGGTTCAATACTGTGTATTTATCAGCAAGTACAATGGCTTTATGGAGAATGCTGTTTTCCTTTCTTTGATAGAAATATCTTCTAATGGTTTTAATTTGGTTCTGGAGCAAAATTTGTAAATCCAGTACTCCTCGACCTCCCATCTTTCGTGGAAGAGTGACCCTTTCTTTACAGGCGTTTGGATGGTGTAAAAGGTAAGTAGTGACAAGGGTCCTTGTTTTTCTCTGCAGGCTTTCCATTTCTGTTGCTGACCATTTCAGAATCCCAAATGAATATACTAGGGTTGGTATAGCGTATGTGTTGATAGCTTTAATTTTGTTCTTTGCACATAGATTGGTTCGCAGCACTTGATGTAGTCTTGTGGTATATTTTCCAATGAGTTCATCTTTGATACTTTTATGATCCAAAGTTGTATTTTGAGCAAATCCCAGATATTTGTAGGTTTCTATTTCAGTCATTCCTTCAATTAGAGATCCTTTGCGTAGCTCATGTGGTTCAGAAGTTGCATATTTACCTCTTTCAATTGTCAGACGCTTGCATTTCTTCACTCCCAGCGTCATTCGGACATCGGATGAATATGAATCTATTATATTTAGCATGGCATTCATTTGAGTCTCAGTGTGTGCATATACTTTGAGGTCATCCATATAAAGGAGATGGGATATTCTGTATTTCCTATTGTAGTATTTGATGTCAAATCCGAAACCGGTGGATTTTAGAATTTTAGAGAGAGGATTGATGGCTAAGCAAAACCATAATGGGCTTAGCGAGTCTCCTTGATAGATACCACGCTCAATTTTTATTGTGTCAGATGTGACACATCCATTGTCTGTCTTAGTATACAGTACTGTTTTCCAATTATCCATCGTGACCTCCAGGAAGTGAATTACAGCAGGGTTAATCTTATACATATGGAGGATTTCTTTCAGCCATGAATGCGGGACTGAATCAAATGCTTTCTGGTTATCTATGTATGCCGTATATAGATTCCTTTGATTATGTATCGCCTGTTGTGTTATCACAGAATCAATAACTATCTGTTCTTTGCATCCTTGCGATAGCTTCTTGCATCCTTTCTGTTCCTCAGCCAAAATGTTATGTTTGTCGAGAAACTTGTGTATTTCGTCCGCAATTATGGACGTAAATAGTTTGTAAAGTGTTTGGAGACAGGTGATAGGTCTGTAGTTTGATGGGTCTTTAGTATTTCCACTTTCTTTTGAGATTAGATATGTAATTCCAGCAGTAAGGAAATCAGGACATTCCTCAGGATGATGGATGAGGTAAGTAAATTGCTGGGCTATCTTCTGGTGCACGCACGTGAAATGTTTGTACCAATAATTGTGAATTTTATCTGTGCCCGGCGCTTTCCAATTCTGAGTTCTCCTTATAGCATCATACACATGCCGTTCTTCAATGGTATCAAAATTCATTTCTTCATATACATCATTGCTATTTCGTTCTTCGTTGTTCCAATTTGCATTTTCATTGTGCGGTGACTTCGCAGCCCATACACTTCTCCAAAAATCTTCCGTTTCTTGCGTGCTAGGAGATTCTGCTTTTGTCATGGATTGTTTGTTTCGTTTGATCATTCTGTAGAACTGACCTTAAATGTTGGAGAAAAGTTTGTTTTGTGTTTTCCTCGCTCGTGATTCCTTGTACCTCCTGAGTCTCGCTGCTTTTGCGCATAATTTTAGTTTTTGGTTGTCAATGTATTCCTTGATTTTTTCTGTGTGATCATATTCCTTTATATGGCTGTTGATTTTTCTGAATATATTTCTCAGCTTTCGATTGGTTTTGGGTTTAGTTTTATTGTTTAAATATGCTGTTAGTTGGCCTATGGTTTTCCTCAGTTCCTTGATGTCATTTCCTAATCGACGCTGCCAGGGTGGAATGTATTCTGCATCTGCACCTTTTCCACGAGAGCTTCCAGACAAAGGTATTAGTTTCTGGTTGTTCAGCCTTATCACAGTTACTGCTGCGCAATATACAAGAGAGTTTGTTTCTTCTAGATTATCGGATGTTTCCACATACTGTTTTAGGATGTTATTTGTCATACTGACATGAGATTTACTCTTTGCTGTTTCTAGGAGTTTGGGCAGCTTTGGTCGATAGTCTACTTTAAGGCCCATAAATTCTCTCATTGCCTCTTTAAACACATGTTCAATAGAACTTGTTTCATCACAACTCGAGATATTAGTAGGGATAGTTGGTTCAATAATTCCCTCTTCCCCTGTGTCATTTCTGCAGGTTACTTCCTGAACAGCTTGAATCAATAATGTGGATCTGCTTTCATTGTTGGATTCTGAAGCAAGAATTTTTGCTGCTTCCTCTTTAAGACTTTGAATCATTATTGCAGGAAGTCTATTGTTCCTCACTATTACACGTCTTTGGCCTGCAATTCTTTGTTCTGTAACGAAAGAGTAGTCAGGAAAATTCTCCACAAACAACTTGTGCAAATCTTTCCTATATGTTGTGAGGTCTCTCTCTAAGTTTGTAACAATAAAGTAGGAGCGCATTATTATTATTATTATTATTATTATTATTATTATTATTATTATTATTATTATTATTATTATTATTATTATTATTATTATTATGCGAGGATTCTTTTCTATACTCTGACCATCAGAACAGCCCAAGCACTGGTGGTGATGGTTTTAAGGGGTGGAACATTCGGTGATCTGCTCCTTCCTCAGTATTGTACATACATTGGTGTTGTTGTTGTTGTTGTTTAATTTAGGATCTTGTAACATTGTGGTCATCAGCCTCGTGTATTGTGGTGTCTCCACTAGTGCGAGTATGAGCATGATTTTGCAATGAGGCCTTAAGTACGGAACCATCCCAGTATTTGCCAGTGTGAAAACGATTGCTCGAAGTAGGTTTCCATGGTTGCCGCTCCAGACAAATGGTGAGATACAGGCCCCAGCTGCCTTTTTTTCCAAACCCGATCAGCATGACACAGATTATCAGTCACACCCAGGTACACGGTGTCGAGAAGGCCCTAAAGTACGTTGTATCAAAGTTAGCCCCGTGGTGACTCACTGACTAACGACAGCAGACCTTGTTTACTACGCAATGTTTATAAAAAGAACATAGGATACTCGTCCATCGTTTTTCTTAAAGCGAAACAGGAAATTCCTTGGCAGTCGAGATTTATCTGAGTAGACTGCGTTACAGAGAGTTAACAGGTGTACTCTACGTGGCTGTAAGCCAAAGAGAAGCAAGGGCACGGCCCAGACGATCGCCCAGCTCGAGTCTCCACACGTATTCCTTGTTGTTAGGGGCTTGGGACATGTAGGATATCAGCCCCGTGTAGTTGGGCGTGTATTGATTCCTTAGGGGCGTTACAGAGGTGCTACCTACGTGATTGGAATTATTGATTGATTCACAGGTATTTAAAACGTATTCAATTCACGATTGAAATCAATAAATGTAAATCAAAAATTAATCGTCTAAGATGAAAATGCAATTGAGTCAATGCGTATGTGTCTCTAATACAATACAAAGGCTTGCTATATTCAATATCCATAGACGGTGTCCTGGGATCATTAGCTGATGCCGTATGACATAATTTAGCGTTCATTGAAAAAAAAACAGTCAGTCTGAAAGACTAGACATTATATCATTTCAAATGACGCATGCTACAAATGCTACACATGTTAGAAAGGCTCAGGAGGGCTTCTAACATACTGTACACCTCGTTAAGTGTCACCCTGTATTTTGCTCTGACATCCTGCTCACCTCTTTAGGAGGCACCCTGTATTCTTATCTGGCATCTTGTATATCTCTTTAGAAGTCACCCTGTATTTTTGTGTGACATCTTGTACACCTTTCTATGAGTCACCCTGTATTCTTGTCTGCCATCTTGTACACCTCTTTAAGAGTCACCTTGTATTCTTATCTGGCATCTTGTATATCTCTTTAGGAGTCACCCTGTATTCTTATCTGGCATCTTATACACCTCTGTAAGAGTCACCTTGTATTCTTATCTGGCGTCTTGTACACCTCTTTAGGAGTCACCCAGTATTCTTATCTGGCATCTTGTACACCTTTTTGGGAGTCACCCTGTATTCTTATCTGGCATCTTGTACACCTCTTTAGGAGTCACCCTGTATTCTTTTCACTTCGCTCGAAGCCCCAGGTCGCTCGACGCCCCAGGACTCTTTCAACAGACTCGATTACCCATTAACTTAGGGTTCCCGCGCGGCTGCATGACGTCACCGTCTCCGTCTCCGTAACGCATAACTTTTGACTCAAGCATAACGATGAAGTCGACAAGATCATTTACTACTGGCAATCGCTGCAGCCATATCTGACGTTTTTTGCTAGTCTCTTCATACTGCCTTAAGAATCACATGCCAATGGAGTTCTTGATGTTCGACATCCAGGTTTCTATCCCAATACTTTGCCCTCGATAATGGTTTGGAGAAACTTCCTCACTTCTTTATTCTTTAGCCTACTGTTCACAATTTGCAAAAATGAGGAAAAAGTAGACTTATGAGATCAGGCAAATGTGTGTATGTCTGTCTGTCCTTCTGTCTGTCTGTCTGTCTGTCTGTCTGTCTGTCTATATGTCTGTGTGTGTGTGTGTGTCCCTATCAACTCCTAAACGGCTGGAGCAATCGAAACAAAATTTGGTAGGAGTAAAGATCTATACCTAAATATCTTACGGCCATATTTGAAAATGATGTCAGTGCTACCAACTGCTGAAAATCGCAAATGAAATTTGAGCTCCATGATGGATATCATGGAAGGTATGAAAGGGAGCTATTTCAAAATTGGCGCACATGTAGATAATACTATTCCAGTTTAATTTCCAGGAGGCCATACATGACAGTGTTGCCAAAATAATTTTAAGCCTTCTGATAGGTCCAATTTTAAATGCATATAACTTCTACACTATAAATTGGATTTTAACCAAATTTTGTATGTAATATGTGTACATAAACAGATATGACTGAGCGTATTCTTAAGATCGACCAGGGCTGCCAACTGTTAATAATTGCTCTTTCTATTTTTTTATCCAGATACTAATTTATCAGAAAGTATGCAAGCCGACAGCCTTAAACTATGCACACGTATAGTACCTGACATTTTAGATTAATTTGGAGTAGGCCTAATTCATATAAGTCAGTGCTGCCAACATGATTATATGCCTGCTGATATGTCCAATTTTAAAATACATGTAACTTCCATACTAACAAATGGATTTCATCCAAAATTGGCACAACAAGATATCATAATATTTCAGATTATTTCTGACCAGCACACGCATGACATTGTTGCCAACATGCTTTTACGTGTGCTGATAGATCCAATGTCTAACTGCATGTAACGTCCATTGGACTTCAACCAAATTCTGTATTCTGTACCGTAAGGGATGGAACTAAGAATATATTCAGTCACCAGGGCTGCCAACTGTAGTGCTCTATTAGGCTACATTATAAAAGGTATATTTCTAAGTAATTAAACATTTCGATATAACCAACTTAATTTCGTCATTATTCTAGATAGATTCATATACTGTATATTAATCATAGCCATGCATCTTAATTTTAAGAAAAGTAGGCTCTTTAGTTCGTCACGGAACTTCTTGTTTTTAATAAACATCGATCCTCCCTCACAGAACAAGATCATTTGTTGTCCTGTCCATCCAACTTGTTCTTGTCATTCTTCTCCAAAACCACATTTCCGCAGCGTTAAGTTTTGTTTCCTCCAGTTTCCCTAACGTCCAGGTTTCGCATCCATACAGAAGACACTCCAAACAAAGGTTTTGAGAAATTACTTTCTAGTCCTCAAACTGAGGTGATTATTTAGCAATACGTTATTTTTGTGTAGGAAGGCTTGTTTTGCTACCACTATTCTTTTCTTGATTTCTGACAGACACTTGGTATCACACTGCCCAAATATCGGAATTCTGTGATTTGTTCAATCGCAGTGTTATTCACTTTAATGTTTGTTCTAGTTGTAGGCTCCTTTTTGTGAACTACCATTAATTTTGTTTTCTTCGACATCAGTTACATTTAATTCTTAACACAAGGGCTGACAGATTTCCTAAAATATGGTGGCTCATGTGATGATTCAAGAAAATCTCCACCACAATGCGATCTACTCAGTGGCGTACTAACAGGGGTGATTTAGGGATTAAACCCTCCCCTCCAAACACATTTGTTTACTTGAATCGTTATATTGTCCCAGCTATCACTTGGTAAATATTTCACGCTACCTCCAATGATCACGCTCGTCACTTGTTAAATGCAATCCACTCCACTCGTAGCGAGACTCCTACTTCAGAGTGGCGCTAGCCATGTATAAATTTTGCTGTTAAAGTCTGCGATCGATTACCTTCTTCAAGTCGCTTTGGGCTGCTTTAAATGTGCATATCTGTTACTCTGTGTCTGTTTCGCTAAAGGTAATTCGGTATATAAGGAGTTTCTGCACTGTATTCCTATCATTGATACGGATAAAACCATCAAGATAGGCAGATTGTAATAGTAGCCTAAAGGCGGTATGATAATGAAGAGCAGAACTTTATTTTTCTCTCACATAATATAAGCAGTCAATTATGGACATGTTGGTATCACTGCATCATTTCAGTTTTTATATTTCCTTACTGTCTTCCACATTTTTTTAATATTTTGAAGTTCTTCAATTGTTTTATTGTGCTAGAAAATTAAACTAAAATAGTTTTTATGTAATGAGAATGTTTATTTATTAATTGCCTTGTATGAATAATGCACACAACTACTTTATGAACGCACCCCCTCCCCCAGAAAAAAAAAAATCCTGTGTACGGCACTGGTTCTACCCAATACCACGTTAATGGAGTGCTTAGCGACAGTGGCATTAAATGACAATATAGCAACAGACACTAGTACTTATATTGAAGTGCACAATTGCCATAGCTGAGCAGCATTTGATGCCTTAGATACACAGAAAGAGAAGACATCTCATCATTATCAGCATACGATCAAACTTTCAGAAGATAAGATCCATAATGACTCTCGAGCAAGAGCGATGCTCGTCACCCGTAGTGCCCCCATTTAGCAGGTCTACTTCGCACGGCTTTCACTTGACACACTAGTAGACTCGGGAACTGCGGTCATTAGTTTCGTGTAGAATAACCTGTGTTATTGCTGGAGTCGTGCACCATAATAGTGTAGAACAAGGATTCTAAAACGTTTTAAAAATTGTACCTCTAAATCATGAATAGTTTTCTATTTTATCCCCACTAAATTGTTTTTTCAAAATTAAGGTCGAAAGTTACTGACATAACAAAAAATAGATATTATAGAAATGTGGTGAAGTATATATATTTAAATAATCAAATGTTGTAGTTTAACACAATGTGTTTTAGTATCGTTAAGAACAGTTAAAAGAAGTTTTATCAGTACAGTAACAATCAAAACTTTAAAATAATGTTTAAAATAATGAGAAATGTGTTAACATGCACTCTCTTATCTCCAAAAGTAAATACATGGACTGCTTCGATTTGCGAGCGAGGAAATAAAATAATGCCACATTGTTGTGTAAGTTATTTAGGTCGAACAGCACTTTCATGAATATTATTAGCCTCTCTGGCAAAATTAAATAGAAAACAAGTAGTTCCGTGAAGAAATATACAGCCTATTTTCATATATCCTACTTATGTTAATTGCCACAATCAACATACACAATTTCAGTTTGATTGCTGTAATAGATTCGTAGATATTGAGAACCGACTAAAAATTTCGGATGGTCGCCATGTTGGATTTTATATATTTAGGTCCTAGATTTATGTACTGTTACATGAAGATTATTGTGTACGTGTAGCATTCAAACTTCAATCGCATGATTAGGACACAAGTAGTATTAAGGAGATTTTAAAATTTCGCACAGCTGCCATCTTGTGGTTATGGAAACAATTGAAATAAATTAGATGCCAGTGGATTAACATCCGTACAAGGATTTACTCTACCAAGTTTCACTGCACTCGGATGGTAAAATTGCGAGAAAAGTCCATGTGAATATTTATACTTCGCGTCGCCGCCATGTTGGGTTTGTGATCACCAGGCTATTTAAAGTCCTATTGGTGAACTTAAGTTCATAGCCCCTATGAACATAAAAATTCAGTTTGATTGCTATAATAGATTCGTAGATATTGAGCCGTCTAAATATTTCGGATGGTCGCCATGTTGGATTGTTAAATGTATAGGCCATAGAGTCTTGTACCATTAAAGAAAAATTATTGCGTAGGTTCATTATTCAAACTTTCACTTGGATCGCATGGTTACGACACAAAATATAAAAACTTAATTTTAAAATTCGCACAGCCGCCATCTTAAGGTTATGTAAACAATTGAACTAAATTAGATACCAGTGCAATACAATGTGTATGAACATTTCCTGAACCAGATTTCATTGCGTTTGAAACATTAAATATCGAGAAAAGTCTATTTAAAATTTTCAACTTCGCTTGGCCGCCATGTTCGTTTTGTAGTTAACCGGTTATTGAAAGTCTTATAGATGAACTTCCAGTCGTGCTCTTTATCTCCGCACAAAATTTCAGGGTGATACCGCTAATAGTTTCAGAGATATAGAGTGCCGGTGAAATATTTCGCACATCCGCCATCATGTGGTTATGTAAACAATTGAACGAAGTTAGATGTCGGTGCATTACAGTGTGTATAAACATATACTGTACCAAGTTTTATTGCGTTTGGTTGGTTAAATCGCGAGAAACGTCTATTTAAAAGTTGCAAATTCGCGTGGCCGCCATGTTGGTTTTGTAGTTACCAGTTTTTCAAAAGTCACATAGGTGAACTTCTAGTAGTTCCCTTTATCACCGTAATATATTCCAGGGTGATATCGGAAACAGTTTCGGAGATATTGAATGCTTGTGAAATATTTCGCACAGCCGCCATGTTGGATTGGTCAGACGTAACAAAATTTGAAGGGCATGGTCGGGGTCGCCGGGAATAGTGCTATGAACTTACAGAGTTTCATTGAAATCGATCCAGCAGTTTGGAATTTATTAGGGGGACACACACACACACCTCACACACACACACACACACACGCACACACACACGCACACACACACGGACAAAAGGTGATCTCATAAGCCTATTTTTTTCAAAATTGAAAATAGGCTAAAAATAGATATTATAGAAATGTGGTGAAGTATATACATTTAAATAATCAAATGTTGTAGTTTAACATAATGTGTTTTAGTGTCGTTAAGAACAGTTAAAAGAAGTTTTATCATTACAGTATCAATCAAAACTTTAAAATAATGTTTAAAATAATGAGAAATGTGTTAACATGCACTCTCTTATCTCCAAAAGTAAATACATGGACTGCTTCGATTTGCGAGCGAGGAAATAAAATAATGCCACATTGTTGTGTAAGTTATTTAGGTCGAACAGCACTTTCATGAATATTATTAGCCTCTCTGGCAAAATTAAATAGAAAAAAAAAATGAAAATAGGAATTGTTAAAATATATCGCATATAAGGAGCAATTATATCTAAAAATTTCAGGTATGTTGAAATGTTCCGAAATAAAAGTGAAATTGTAAAACATGAAAGCCATTTTAGTGAAATTTTGCAAGCAAACATTTTTCTGGTTTCTAGAACATGCCATTGCGATAGGATTCCTCTTCTTCCATTTGAAGCTCTATCATCCTTTTTGCTGTTGTTGCATCTCCCTTTGTCGTTGCTTTTAACGGAGCCTCTTTCTCAAAAGTATTTTTAGCCTCTTTTCTTTCTTCTTCTTTCCGATGAGGCCTGCTAGGGACCACGTGCCAATTTCAATTCTTCACACTTTGTTGTTTTCTCTTCCGTTCCCTCCAGTACTCCTTCATCCGTTCACTATGCTGCTTCTTTCTGTCCTCGGACCACTTCGCACCAGGTTTCTTTGGCAATCTTCCTTGGAATCCTTTCATACTTAATACCCTTTTTCTAAAGATCTCTCTGTTCACCGTTTCTTCTTCACTTATATTATTTTTTTCTAAATCTTTCTTTACTTCTTGAATCCAGCTAGTTGTTGCCCTTTTCTCCCAAAGGTACTTGAATATCCTTTTTGTTAATCTGGAATCATCCATTCTGTAAATATGTCCAAAAAATTGCAATCTCCTTTTTCTTATCGTTTCTGTTATATTTTCTATGTTCCTGTATATTTCATCATTAGATCTTAATTTCCATACTTCTGCTGTTTTCACTGGGCCTAAAATTTTCCTCATGATTCTCCTTTCTAGTTTTTCAACTTTATCTAATCTATAGTTTAGTACCAGACATTCACTTGCGTATAGTGCCTTATTTTAAGATTTTTAGATAAGCACTTTTTGTTATAAAAATTCTTAGTGATACCATATGCTCTTTCCATCTTGTGTACCCTTTCTTCTACCGAAGATTTTTCTAAACCATTTTCTTGAATTATTTCTCCCAGATATTTGAATTTCTTTACTTTTTCCACTGGGCCAATATCTGTTGCCAAATATTTTGAAGCGTTCTTGATGTTTGTAATAAATTTAGTTTTTTCTACGGAGATTCTCAAACCTGTTTTGTTGGCTATTTCTTCCAAGAGATTGATTTGTGTTGTTGCACTTGTTAGGTTTTCTGACAATATAGCAAAATCGTCTGCAAATGCTAGGCAACTTATTTCAATGCCTTTGTTTCTTCTCCCCAAAGTTACTGGCGAAATGTTATGTTCTTTTAGCTTTAAATTCCAAATTCTTACAATTTTCTCTAAAACACAGTTGAACAGAAGGGGTGATAAACTATCACCCTGCCGTACACCTGTATTTATCTTAATAGATTTTGATATCTCACCCATAAATTTTACTTTTGAAATCGTGCCAGTAAGGGTTTCACGTATTAGGTTTGCCAATTTAGTTTTCACTCCAAATTCAGGAATTGTTTTATCTATGGTTTCTCTATCAACCGAGTCAAAGGCCTTTTTAAAATCTACAAAAGTCACAACTATGTCCTTTGAATTCGGTATCCTATGGCGAATTATGGATTTTAAGTTAAATATTTGTTCTGAACAAGATCTACCTTTTCGAAATCCAGCTTGATACTCGCCCAGTTGCTTGTCAAGTGATGTTTCTACTCTATTCAGCAATATTTTTGAAAATACCTTGTATGCAATATGAAGAAGAGAGATGCCTCTATAGTTATCAACGTTTTGTTTGTCCCCTTTTTTATGCAATGGGTGTATTAGAGCCACTTTCCTTTCCTCTGGAATCCTCTCTGTTCTCCAAATATCTTCAAAGATTAACTGCAGCTCTTCAATGATTTTTGATTGAGACCATTTCAAAAGTTCAGCTGTTATAGAGTCCTCTCCGCTAGCTTTATTATTTTTTAGATTATTTATTATTTTCAATTATGAAAGAATAGGCGTATGAGATCACCTTTTGTCCGTGTATGTGTGTGTCCCCGCCCACCAAATAAAAACTAAACGGCTGGAGCGATTTCAATGAAACTCGGTAAGGTCATAGTACTATTTTGGTCGATCCCGACTGTGCCCTTCAAATTTTATTACGTCTCGCCAATCCAACATGGTGGCTGTGTGAAATATTTCACCGGCATTCTATATCTCCGAAATTACTAGACTGATTTCACCCTGAAATTTTGTACCGTGATAAAGGGCACTACTCAAATTTCGTCTATGTGACTTTCGAAGACCTGTTAACTACGAAACGAACATGGCGGCCAAGCGAAGTTGAAACATTTAAATAGACTTTTCTCGCGATTTAACCATCCGAACGCCGTGAAACTTGGTACAGCAAATATGTATACACATTGTAATGCAATGGCATCTAATTTAGTTCAATTGTTTACATAATCTTAAGATGGCGGCTGTGCGAAATTTTAAAATTAAATTCTTATTTCTTGTGTCCTAATTGTGCGATCGAAGTCAACGTTTGAATAATGAACCAACGCAATAATTCTCATCTAACAGTACCTATCTTGATTACATTTATTAAACTCCAACCTGGTGACCATCCGAAATATTTAGACGGTTCTCAATATCTACGAATCTATTACAGCAATCAAACTGAAATGTTGTATGTTGATTATCATAATTTATTATTTATTTATCGTATGGCTTTTAGTGCCGGGAGTGTCCGAGGACATGTTCGGCTCGCCAAAGGCTGTAGCTGCATCAAGCGGACACCAATAGGGTGAGCTACAAGTTCCGTTCAATTTCAAGTTGTTTCTCCTTTCCCAACCAGATGTCAATGATACCTAGTGGTGAACGTTGGAACTTTGACAGACAAGAATACAGGGTGACTCCTAAAGAGATATACAACATGCCAGATAAGAATACAAGGTGACTCTTAAAGAGGTGTACAAGATGGCAGAGAAGAATACAGGGTGACTCCTAAAGAAATATACAACATGCCAGATAAGAATACAAGGTGACTCTTAAAGGGGTGTACAAGATGTCACACAAGAATACAGGGGATTCCTCAAGAGATATACAAGATGCCAGATAAGAATACAAGGTGACTCTTAAACAGGTGTACAAGATGGCAGAGAAGGATACAGGGTAACTCCTAAAGAGATGCACAAGATGTCAGACAAGAATACAGGGTGACTCCTAAAGAGGTGTACAAGATGTCACACAAGAATACAGGGTGACTTCTAAAGAGATATACAAGATGCCAGATAAGAATACAGGGTGCCTCCTAAAGAGGTGTGCAGGATGTCAGAGCAAATTAGAGGGTGACACTTAACGAGGTGTACAGTATTTTAGATACCATTCAAATACAGGGTGACCCTTAAAGAGGTTTGCGAGATATCAGATTCAAATAATGGGTGACTCTTAAAGAGTTGTACAAGATGTCAGACTCAAATACAGGGTGACCCTTAAAGAGGTGCCTGCGCGGGAAGCCTAAATTAATGGGTAATGGAGTCTGTTGAAAGAGTCCTGAGCCTTTCTAGCATGTGTAGCATTTGTAGCATGCGCAATTGAAATGATATAACGTCTAGTCTTTCAGACTGACTGTAATTTTTTTAAATTTAAGTACAGACTGCAACTTAGAATTTTTCAAATAGTTTCTACTTTTGCCGCCAAGCGCCACCGTCAACGACTACTAGGCTAAGTTCAGAACTTAGCTACTAGACGCCGCCGCAGTCGGCTCTTGGCAACGAACGTAGAAACCTAAGAGCGTTGTTTACATTCTTAACCTATCCAATTTAGCTTCACACAGGTTTAATTAGTGGAAGGTTCTTTAACATGCCATAAATCTACGGCATGGGACCGCCGGCTTTACTTCTCCTCCAAAGGAAGGCATACTGAGGGATTTTTAAAAAATTCGACGGCTTCGGCTGGGTTTGAACCCGCTATCTTGGGCATAGAAGCTCAGCATGCTACCGACTACGCCACCGAAGCCGCGCCCTTAGTCTTTGTATATCATGTGCTATGTTCCACAGCCAGAATCGCAACCCTTTCCTGTTCGGAGTGATAATTATGCTTAATGACATAATTTGAATGCGATTAGCTTAAATCATCATCTTACATGTCATGAAAAAACATCCGGGTCCTAAAAATGATATTAAACAGTTCGGATTGTATTCTAAAACTATCCGCAAGTTTACCCCAAACAGCTTATCCGCTATCCGCATTGCCAGGCAAACTATATTCGCATGGCGAAACATTTTTAGGGGTATCCCCGCACCCGCGCAGGGCTGTAGGTATGTAGAGATGACACGACAAGCTGATGTCCCAAGCCCTTGATACTTGTTGCTGTTGGCACCTTTACGGCAGTGGAGTGAACACACACACACACACGCACTCCCACGCATAGTGCGTGACAAGGTATTAACACGGGTAATTAGCCTTCTCTCCTCATGTTATCGCCTGCACGCATCTTCTCTATATTTGCATATTAGGTTTGTTTCCCTGTTCATTGTGGCGAGTAATGCTCTCCTTGCCAAACACAAATATAGGGTTCATGCGAGTACTTGGGCCGTGTACAGTGGTGGCTGAATTGATTCTCTCTCTGTAACATCGTGCACAAGGGTGGGTGAGTGGTTATCGTGTCGGACTACCAAATCCAAGCTTGCAGGTTCGCTCCTGGCCGTGGTAAGTGAATTTTTTTGAAAGGCGACAAAAATCACGGCACGAATGTCATACGTTGTTGGCATGTTAAAGAACCCATTTGCATTCAGTAGACCGTGTTCATAGTGGCAAAATTAATCTCGGGATTTTCCGCTAACAGAAAAGTTCCTCCGCTCTGTACTAGAAAGCGCTCTAGTATCAAGGAGCTTATATATCTAACCTCCTTGACTTTCATAGTAGGCCAACTTCAAGAACAACAAAATTCGACATTCAAGCTGCTCTATGTGCGTGAAATAACAAACCTTGAAATTGAACGGTACTTGTAGCTCACCCCACCGGTGTCCGCTTGAAGCAGGTACAGCCTCTGGTGAGCCGAACATGTCCTCGGACACTACCGGCACTAACAGCCATACGCCAAATAAATAAATAAATAAATAAATAAATAAACAAACAAAAAGAAAAACGGTCAACGGTCTCAAAGGCGGAAGAAGAATTTCATTTCTCAACGGCTGAGAGGGCGGAAGAAACTAGTGGAGTCAACCACGAAAACAAATCATTTCAGACTAACAACCTGATCTTACTTTGGAATATTATTCCTACCCTTGAAAAACACAATTTCAATTGCAGAATGGAAAAGCCGCTGAAAGAAAGCACTACCCCAGGTGGCAGCTCGGAAGAGAAATCCACCACTGCGCTATGCAATGCATCGGGACCTAGGGTTCTGGGGAGTCCCAACATCTGCATTAGGGATGAGTCGGAGCATCCTTGGAATCCTTCCAGACTTAAGTTTAAACATAAGTTTTTTACAGGTACTTTGAAGGTAAATTCTTTACTGAAGGTGGGTAAACAGAAGGAATTAGAACTGCTTTTAGATAGAAACGAAATTCAAATTTTAGCAGTACAAGAGACAAGATATTTGGATGAGAATGTGACAGAAACGAAAGATTATAGAATCTTTAAAGGTAACCCTGCGATTAAAATTATGAAAGGAATGCCACTCTTGGGAACAGCCTTTTATGTCCATAAACATCTATTAGCCAATGTAACTGAATTCAAATCACGCTCAGAAAGGATGTGTCTTTTGACAATGAGATGCAAAAATAAAATATATAGGCTACGGTACTTTTGTTAATTGTCATGCGCCAATAAACGAAGACAACATGAAGAACCCAAATAAAGTAGAGGAATTCTGGGACCTCCTAGATGATGAAATATCTAAAATTCCAAAATCAAATGTGGTGATATTACTTGGAGATTTCAATGCCCAAATAGGAAGAGAGAGGATTCATAGACCAATAGTGCGAGAATATGCTGCACACCAAAGAACAAACAGAAATGGGATGAGATTAATTACTATTTGTAAAAACTTTCAACTTAAGTTAATGTCAACTTTCTTCAAGAAATTGCCAAGAAAAGCTAAAACATGGATTTCTCCAAATCCAATACTAGGTGAATTTCAACTGGATCATGTAGCTATATCCAAAAGAAATATGAAAGAAATTATGAATGTCAAGGTTATAAGAAGCAGAGAATTTGACTCTGATCACTATTTGTCTAAAATTAAACTCAAATTCTTACCCAACAGAAACCACAGAAGGGGGGAAAGAGTAAATAAATATAACACAAATAGACTTCAAATTACACAAGAAACATTGGAAAATTTTCAGGAAGAAATAAAAGTAACTCATCATGGGAAGTGGCAAGATGTATCTAAAGAAATAACCAACGCAGCTCAGAAGACG
The DNA here is from genome assembly GCA_946902985.2 of Meconema thalassinum. Lineage (NCBI taxonomy): Eukaryota > Metazoa > Arthropoda > Insecta > Orthoptera > Tettigoniidae > Meconema > Meconema thalassinum. Next base: position 93,125,575 of record OX336391.1, read on the forward strand.
TTTGGGCTAGCCAAACCTAAGCAGAAACCTTGGTGGAATCAAGTATGTGAGGATACGTTACAAGAGAGAACAAAACAATGGAAAAAGTGGAAATGCACTGGAAAGACGGAAAATTATGACCAATTCAAACAGCAAAGGAAAGACACTGCTAGAATAATAAGAGGAGTTAAAAGATCATTCGAAAAATCACAACTTACTGACCTGCAAGACAGCTTTGTTAAAAATAACTCTCGAAACTTCTATCAGACTTTTAAGAGTCAATTAAAGGGGTATCAAGCGCCTAGCATATGCTTTAAAGATGAAAATGGTAGACTTGGCCTAAGCAATGTTGAGAACTGTGAAATACTTGCGAAGCACTTGGATCAACTTTTAAACTGCCCTGAACCAGATCATAAGTTGGAATTCTCACAAGCAACAGAAAATCTGGAAGTAGATATACCACCCAATGCTGAAGAAATTAAAGAAGCAATTAACAATCTAAAAAATAATAAAGCTAGCGGAGAGGACTCTATAACAGCGGAACTTTTGAATTGGTCTCAATCAAAAATCATTGAAGAGCTGCAGTTAATCTTTGAAGATATTTGGAGAACAGAGAGGATTCCAGAGGAATGGAAAGTGGCTCTAATACACCCATTGCATAAAAAAGGGGACAAACAAAACGTTGATAACTATAGAGGCATCTCTCTTCTTCAAATTGCATACAAGGTATTTTCAAAAATATTGCTGAATAGAGTAGAAACATCACTTGACAAGCAACTGGGCGAGTATCAAGCTGGATTTCGAAAAAGTAGATCTTGTTCAGAACAAATATTTAAGTTAAAATCCATAATTCGCCATAGGATACTGAATTCAAAGGACATAGTTGTGACTTTTGTAGATTTTAAAAAGGCCTTTGACTCGGTTGATAGAGAAACCATAGATAAAACAATTCGTGAATTTGGAGTGAAAACTAAATTGGCAAACCTAATACGTGAAACCCTTACTGACACGATTTCAAAAGTAAAATTTATGGGTGAGATATCAAAATCTATTAAGATAAATACAGGTGTACGGCAGGGTGATGGTTTATCACCCCCTTGTGTTCAACTGTGTTTTAGAGAAAATTGTAAGAATTTGGAATGTAAAGCTAAAAGAACATAACATTTCGCCAGTAACTTTGGGGAGGAGAAACAAAGGCATTGAAATAAGTTGCCTAGCATTTGCAGACGATTTTGCTCTATTGTCAGAAAACCTAACAAGTGCAACAACACAAATCAATCTCTTGGAAGAAATAGCCAACAAAACAGGTTTGAGAATCTCCGTAGAAAAAACTAAATTTATTACAAACATCAAGAACGCTTCAAAATATTTGGCAACAGATATTGGCCCAGTGGAAAAAGTAAAGAAATTCAAATATCTGGGAGAAATAATTCAAGAAAATGGTTTAGAAAAATCTTCGGTAGAAGAAAGGGTACACAAGATGGAAAGAGCATATGGTATCACTAAGAATTTTATAACAAAAAGTGCTTATCTAAAAATATTAAAATAAGGCACTACACTACGGTGGTGAAACCGGAATGCCTATACGCAAGTGAATGTCTGGTACTAAACTATACATTAGATAAACTTGAAGTACTAGAAAGGAGAATCATGAGGAAAATTTTAGGCCCAGTGAAAACAGCAGAAGTATGGAAATTAAGATCTAATGATGAAATATACATGAACATAGAAAATATAACAGAAACGATAAGAAAAAGGAGATTGCAATTTTTTGGGCATATTTACAGAATGGATGATTCCAGATTAACAAAAAGGATATTCAAGTACCTTTGGGAGAAAAGGGCAACAACTAGCTGGATTCAAGAAGTAAAGAAAGATTTAGAAAGAAATAATATAAGTGAAGAAGAAACGGTGAACAGAGAGATCTTTAGAAAAAGGGTATTAAGTATGAAAGGATTCCAAGGAAGATTGCCAAAGAAACCTGGTGCGAAGTGGTCCGAGGACAGAAAGAAGCAGCATAGTGAACGGATGAAGGAGTACTGGAGGGAACGGAAGAGAAAACAACAAAGTGTGAAGAATTGAAATTGGCACGTGGTCCCTAGCAGGCCTCATCGGAAAGAAGAAGAAAGAAACAAAGCTTTCAACCGACACCCGAGACCATACGATATTATTATTATTATTATTATTATTATTATTATTATTATTATTATTATTATTATTACTATTATACGTGCACTACGTTCAGATGACGAGGTGCAGCAAATCCGGAGATTGGTGGTTCGAATTCCGGGGCCAATAGTAGAATTTTACACCGACATTTTCACTGTCCCTCCTCGCTAATACCCGTGGGATATAATGTGGCCATGTAGCCCCGTGTGCGTGGGTGTGAGTATAAATTGCGTATAACACGAAAAAGTAATTATATGTTAAAACCAAATGGAAATGTTCTTCTAAATCTGATCCATTCTTAAGTAGCGTTGGAGACTTATTTACGTCATCAGTGATACCCAGCGCAAGAGGCGAGCTGTTCATCTCAACAACAAATTTTGTTTAGGAAGAATTATTATAAAATCTCGTGCATTTCGGTGACATTTCTGCACAAGTGGTAGTACTGGAGCATATTATTAGATTATTGCTATTGTAAATTTAGTCAAGGTATCGCGGATATAGCACTATCACCACTACAAAAAAAAACTAAGCAGTTACTAAATTCCAATTTCCTCGAATGTCTTATTAGTTGATTTAGACATCTCACACCAGATGAAATGTTAAGAACTGAATTTCTTTAATTTCTTTGAAACCCTTCCCTTAATTTACCATCAACCCCTTAATATTTCTGACGGAGCGTGATGACGGAGTGGTCACAGCTCATCAAGGTGGACCGGGTTCGATTCCCGGCCAATGCCATTGACATTTTGGAAGGTGAAATGTCGCACCCTGTGGTCCGGATTTCACGTAAAGAGAGGTCCACGGCTCATGTTTGTGAGATTAACGGTCACGTATTATTACAAGCATCCTTCCTTCTTTCCTTAATACCGCGGATTTAGCAGAGTTTCGCCTACTGTGGCGTAATGTTGTTAGAAGATTAATGAGCATTTCATACCCACTAGAAGAACATGTGGCAATTGAATGTACAGTACTGTACATGCCTTGGCTCTTTAGAGGTTGGAAGTTTTTGTATTTTATGTTCGACGATGTCGAAATGTTAACATTATGTGTCGGAAAACTGTATCATAATGAGGCTCATTATAACACTATTTTTCATTATGAAACAGTTTCTCCCACCAATCAGAGCTCAAGAAACAGTTGTGTGACCAACTAAGTGAGGATAGCATCGCACCTGCGGTGAGTTCCAAGGCCTTCTAATTTAAATTTCACTGCCTGGCCTAGTGTCATAGTGGGGCAATCGAGGAGGCCATGGTCAAATACAAGGCATTCTCTGCGTCCCATGTGCTCTGTTCAGTAGATAAAACTGGCGAAATCTCGACAGATATTTATGCTCGAACATAAAATAGTTATAATAATTATCGTCGAACGTAAACAGTCGTATGTAACTCGTGTCTTAATTAATGTCATTATAGGCTCGTTGCATATTGTACTATTATATGGGCTAGATGTTGCATACAAGTTGTGTATAATGTGTGCATTACGTGAATCAATTCTATAGAAATATTTCGACCCGCTGCCTCGCGCATCTTCTTTTTGTTCTCGTTCTTGGTCGTAGTTCGATATCAAACGTCGTGACCCTTCACGCAATTCTGTGAACAATACCCCACCATACACTGCGGTCTTCTGCTGTGTGCATTAATTTGTGAAGTGGCAGATTAGTCAGACTCTTTATCTGGTCAAGGTACCGGTCCCCTCAGCCGTTTCCCGTCAACTTTACCCTGGATGATACACTTCGCAATGGCGTCTCACCGGATGACATGGCCGAAATATCTCAACATTTGCCTTTAGATGTTTAGGAGTAAGCGTGCTTTAGGAGCAATCCTTAGCTCCTTCCGAATAAATTCATTTGTTCTTTTTGCTACCCACGATATTCGTAGCATTCTTCGATAACACGTCATCTCGGAGGCTTGGATTCTCCTACGGCATGCAGCATTTATGGTCCAGGACTCAGAGCCATACGTGACGATAAGAAATACCAAAGCTTGAACCAGTCGCATCTTTGTTTCCTTGCTAATGTGATGATCCTTCCATATTCTTGTTAGACTAGACAGTGCTTTCTTAGCCATACCAATTCTTCTTTTAATTTCTCCTTCACAGTTTCCCTTAGTGGAAATGCGAACTCCTAGTATTTCTTCCTTGATATCGATATCTCGTATTAGCTGGAAGGGACGAAAATGCACGCTGTCTGTCCACTACCATCAAGTAACGCTTGGATCGGTTTAGTGCAGGGCCATCCAGTCATTGCGCTCCGGGAGCGCGGCTGCGCTCGGGGAGCACTGAGCAGTCAGACTAGCGCTCCTTCCCCTACCACCACTACACTGTGGCAGCGAGGAGACGGACGATGTTCGGACCACGCTGACTAGATACGTACGTACAGTCGTGCGGCCGACGGCTCTTGTGGGATTGTTGACATATTAATAGTGCTGTTTTTCCATAATAAATATACCGCATATACAAATCGAATGGTACTCCGATGTATGGAATGGGCAGGAAACGAACACAGGTGTTAAGTAAAGAATGTTGTGATTTATTCCAAACTGAAATGTGAACATGTTAGAGAGGAAAATTCAACAACATATTGTGTTCTTTTTAACACATTACATCTCTGTTGCACACTAAACATTTGGCATGCCATTTATAAGCTGTACAGACAAATGATATTTCCCATTCTGCTATAAAGACTGCTGCTTCGCCACTCCTTTTTTTTGTATGCTGTTTAGTCATGACTAGAGACGAGAATTATAGGCACTAAAACAGTTTAAATAGGCAGGCATATAGGCTCTTAAAATAGCCAAAATAGGCATGTAAATAGGCACTAACGTGTGTAATAGGCAACAAAATAGGCTTGGATTTTTTTTTTCATAATTGAATTACATATTTAATTACTATAAAAAGAATTAGCAATACGCAACTTATACTTTAATAACTGTCATGGACTTGCAAAACACGCTGTGACATCGTCCTAGCCGCGCCACACTGGATCTGCAACCTATGATTCGCGAAGGCTTAGCAGAGGCGTAACAGAGTTCACTAGAGGTCGCACATAGCGCTGGTGAAACTTACCTGCGACTTTTTCAAAAAAATTGCATTTAAGTTGAAAAACTCTATTTTTACAGGAAATGAATCACAGTTCAAAATACCGATTTTTAATTTTCATCCCCTCTGTGACAAAAGACCACCAGTGTTCTAACTCCTCGTTCAGTAATTAAATGATTATTTACATTTTATATATAAATTATTGAGAGTTCATGTCTATCACAGCATTGCAACAAAACCAACTTGCCACAATACATAAATTAATAAGCGGCTTCGGTGGCGTAGTCGGTAGCATGCTGAGCTTCTATGCCCAAGATAGCGGGTTCAAACCCGGCCGAAGCCGTCGGATTTTTTAAGAGCGTTAAAAATCCCTCAGTATGCCTTCCTTCGGAGGGGAAGTAAAGCCGGCGGTCCCATGTCATAGATTTATGGCATGTTAAAGAACCTTCAACTAATTACACTTGTGTGAAGTTAAACTGGATAGGTTAAGAATGTAAACAACGCTCTTAGGTTTCTACGTTCGTTGCCAAGAGCCGACTGCGGTGGCGTCTAGTAGCAAAGTTCTGAACTTGGCCTAGTAGTAGTTGACGGTGGGGCTTGGCAGCAAAAGTAGAAACTGTTTGAAAAGTTCTAAGTTGCAGTCTGTACTTAAATTTAAAAAAAAAAAAACAGATAACACACACTAATACAGTCATCACAATTAACACCGGTTATCAGACAGATTCTACACACACCCAAAGTACACGGGGCTACATGACCGCGTTGTCGCAGCCCCTAAACTTAAGAACCAACCATCATAAATTAATAGGCCTATAAATGCTACAATGAAATACGATCGTAGTTCTCAATCACAAAAACATAAAAGGTACAAACGAACTTAGCTCTTTACAGCAAGCTTGGCATCGGTAGTGAAATTGGTACATAATGTCGAAATTGGTATCCTGTGATCCACTGCTTCAGCCAGTAAGACTTCGATAATTTATCTTTCGGCATTGCCACGGACACACTTCTTCTTCGCAATAAATCACACAAGGTTCTGAAGTGAAGATAAAGCGTACGCTTACACAGTTCGCATCGAGAGGGAGGTAGGGGATACGGGTTGTACAACATAATTCGACGTTGATTGGTTCTCACATGTGTCTTGCAAGGTTGGAGGGTTTGAAGGCGTCGAGCTCAAATTGATACTTGTTTCTTCTGATGGAAATTTCCCAAGCGCTACTTCTGGTGACTTCCGAGAATTCCTATTCTTGTTCGTGGGGTAAACACATATTGAGAAATGGGAATATAATTCTGTCGAGCACACCAGCTGCAATATAGTGCACTATAAAATACAGTCAAAAGGCATCAAATAGGCAATCATATCCCAAATAGGCACAAACCCATGAAATAGGCATTTATAGGCACAATAAAACCAACGAAATCTAGCCTAAAAGAACCTGAAACGAATTTATATCTCGAAAGCCTACGTTTCTAAACACAGGAATAAAATAGGCAAATAGGCAAATTCCCGTCTCTAGTCATGACCATTGCGAAACTGATGTACTTACACGCTGTCAACAAAGTGCATTGGACTAGACTAGCGACTGATGGATCGACAGCACACTTCAGCACGCTCAACCAGCCAAGCTCCTCCTACCACTTCTGAAACTACCTTCCAAAAAAGCGCTCGGAACACTGGCTTAGAGCGCGGCCGGAGTGCTACCGCTCGGGGAGCGCTGTCTGGATGGCCTTGGTTTAGTGTAAGGCATACTTCCTCACTGAACCTCGCGCATAAGCATAATCAATTTGATCAACTTGACAGTGTCTGCTTATTAGCTGTTTAACACGTGTTTTATAGATATTATGATCTGGTATTTTAAATATTAGTAGGCCTACTCTAGTACTAAGGATCATACTTTTATCTTTTCATTTCTGTTCATGTCTATTTTGCTTTTTATGCATTGGATTTTATCAGAGAAATTGTATGTTTTGTATAAACTACAACCCTAACATACCTTATGATAAAATAGGGATCACTGCACTTTGGAGATTAAATAATCTCTAGGCCTACCGGTACTTAGTATAAAACCAAGTCCCCGATTCTTGGACGTCACGGGTAATCTCGAGAAGCACTGGATGGATTTCAATGCGGTTTTCACCATTATTTAAAGGATATCCCGAGGAAGGTTTCTGTAGAAAATAATTTATTTATGATCAAAGGAAGCCAAGCAGTAACGATTTTAGTGAAAAAGTCGAAAAAGAAACCTGGCGTCCATGCACTTTGTAAGCTTACGCTGGGCAAACCGTTAAAAATATCAATATACAATGAGTATAAGAATTGTTCAGCATGATATGTTCTACAAAAAAGTCCCAGAGAGCATTTCTCTATATTCAATACATCGCCCAATATAAGCGTGTTTACGTCTTCATTACTTCCAACAATCTCCATTCAATTACTGAGGCGACAGTTTACGAGCTATAGAGCATCCAGCGTTTAGAAAAGACTGTGGGTCTTATGGGCTTTTAATTTTAACGGAAATCCCCCCTACACTGGTTTTGTTGCCTCACCTTTTATCATGAAGGAACTCTGAACATATATATTTTTCGTCACAATAGCTTCCTACAATTATCTGCCAATTGATTACCTTTGTTATTGCGTACAAGTATCGCTTGTATTACGTCTTAGTAATTTAAATATTTTCGAAGTTAGCACGCTGGAAAGAAGAGCCTCGTCCTGTGCTGCATGCTCTCCCGGAGTGGAGCACGTGCTCAATTCCATCGGCAACATAAGTTTTGAAGCACTATCCGTCATTGGTGTTACTGTTGTGTGTCTGTTTTATTTTCTGTTCGATCGGATCATGGCTGCCGACAGTTGGATTCCAACCCACTATCTCCCGAATGCAAGCTCACAGCTGCGCGCCCCTAACCGCACGGCTAACTCACTACAATATTACAAATATTAATCTAAACAAAACAACAAGAATAAAATTGAAAGAAACTAAATTACAGCCTAACTAATAACTAAAGAGGTGATTGCTGACAGTATTGCTGACATAAAAATTGTTAACATCGTCTGCATACATCCGAGAAGGAAGGAAGGGTTGAGCTCTCGACACCTGTCAATCAGTAATGCGTCACAACGAAATGAATGTCGTTATAGGTTCTCTTCGCATACAGTATCCTTAATACTGGTCCAATCCGTTAACACCTGCAAAACTGCTCCTTCCTGGGCGTGTTCTATTTCAGGTAGCTGCTGGGGTTGTGGTTGTCTCGCCAACTTATGAAAGCGCAGTACTCGAAGCGGGTGAACATAACGTATGACGTCAGCGCTACCTCTGCCTAGAGTTAGCAACACTGTCGCCATAAGGCTCCACAGTCTTTTCTAAACGCTGGATGCTCTATAGCACGTAATGCATTCATAACTGTTCCTGCGAGAAGCCGGGGCGGGTTGCTAGTAAATAATAATAATCAATTTGATCGCCAACTTTCGGAGAGAAGCGGCGCGGCGTCTTGAGAAAAAAAAGTATTTCGTATAATGTAAGAGCATTGTATTGTGCGAGCAGGAGATCTGTGGGGGTTGAGTGCAGTTCCCCAAGGAACAGCAAGGACCCGCTCTGCTGGTGCAGTGACAGAATGATGGGCTGGCGGAACATCAGCCTACATCCCCAGTCAGCGGAACGAACTTTCATCCTGACACATGGACCTCACCCCTCCAGGCGCGGATTCAAGGGGGGGGGTCACGAGACTCATTCCCCCCCGCCAAATGGAGACCAAATTTTTTTTTGAAAACTCAAAAAACGGAAACACAATAACCAGACAAATAAAACTTAACGAATTTTAACTGAAAAACAGTTTTTTCCATTTTATTCAATACTGAAAATATCTTTATTACAATTATTATGTTCTGTTACAACTGTACATATTTACAACTTCATACCTGTTATATAAAAACGATTATTTATTTAACAAAATCAACTCGTCTATTTTGTTTAGCAAACCTTGTTTATAGTGTTTATAGTGATGTCACGATGAATGTGCAGCAGTGCACGAATAGGAAATTGTGTCTTTTTTTGCACCAAAAAATTTTGCCGACGTCCAAACTGCAAGCTTGGTTGGCAATTTAAGCTGTGACTTTCTCCGTTTGTCGGTACCAACTCGACTTGCCGAAACTGTAACGTACCTTGATACTTTTCTCGAAGCTCGATGTAAAAGTCTCAAAACACGCCTTTGTAATTTGTACGAATATTTTTGGTACGCTAAACGCATCAAATTTCTATCCATGTAGCTTGCAAAAAAAATGGTCTTGTTTTATACGTTTGGTTATTTTGTGATTGCGTTTTTAGTGATACCATTTTTCTTAACAATTTCGATTCTCTGACCCCCCAAAGCCAAACTCTAGATCCGCGCCTGCCCCCCTCAGCGTTGTTCAGGGAAGGGCTTGTGTAGTGGCCGTCGCCCCTGAGGTTCCAGCTCTACCAAGAAATTGAATTCAGGTTTGAGGGCTGGGATGGGGCACTCCCAGCATTGTGAGGTAAATCTAAGAAGAGATGTGTTCAGTCATCCACGAAGGAGTTTTCTGTGGTTTCCCACTTCTTCTGCTGGCAAATGTCAGGATGGTCCCTAACTTAAAGCCACGTCAGCCTCCTTCCCAATCCTAGCCCCAACTACAAATGCACACACTATTACAGCCATCAGAGTGACACAGGTTATCAGAAACACCAAAGTACACGGACCAAGATCACATCAAATATAAATAAATAAATAAATAATAACAAAATAGAACAAGATGTTCAGTAAAGAACATATAGCCTACTTTATCCTAAATGCATGGGCACTGTTATAACTCTTCGTCCTTGTCAAGGAGTATAATTGAATATTGGTTGTAGTACTTGTTGAAATACAACCTGATATACGGATATTAAACATGAATATGAGGTGTCCTTTGCTAGTGCTACCTCTGTAAACAATGTCATTCAATTCGGTTTCACCGTGTTTGAAATGATATGGGGAATCGATTTGCACACATACATGGCCGCTATCCGCAAACTATTGGGCTAATGACCTTGTAGTTCAGTCAAAAGATGCTTCCCACAAAAAGGTATGTTGTTGCAAAATTTGGTAGAGATCAAATGATTAGGTTGATCGTAATTTGATTTAAGCTTTTAACATTTGGGTGGCTGCCATTTCGTTTCCGTCAAGATGGCGGCGATATAAAACATACCTACCTCTGTACCATATTTCGTTCAATTCTGTTTCACCGTGTTTGAATTGATATGGGGAATCGATTTGCACACATACATGGCCGCCATCTGCAAACTATTGGCCTGATGATCTTCTAGTATAGTCAAAATATGCTCCCCACATGCAGGTATGTTGTTTAAAGATTTGGTAGTGATCGGATGACTACGTTAGTCGTAATTTGATTTAAGCTTTGAACATTTGGGTGGCCGCCATTATGTTTCCGTCAAGATGGCGGCGATATAAAACATGACACTGAGGTGGCCTTTGCTAGTTCTACCTCTGTACCACATTTCGTTCAATTCGGTTTCACCGTGTTCGAATTGATAGGGGTGGGGGGCAGACATTCAGAGTACACACACTCACACACACTCACACACACACACACAGACACACAGAAAGACACACATTTGTTGGCCCTGTGTAGATCTCATAAGTCTATTTTCATTTTTTCCAAAAATCGAATGAAGACAGGATCGCTAAATTGCAGAAAGCATACCGACTTTCATGGAACCACTACAATAAAAAGAAGAGGATTTCCATCAATGCCAAATTACGACACTATCGTACAGTAGTCTAACCAGAGGCCTTATACGCTTCAGAAACGACAGCAATCAAGGGACGAACAAAAATCAAGGAATTAGAAAAACAACAACAGAGAAAAATTCTGAGGAAGATCTACGGGCCAGTTCAGAAAGAGGGAATATGAGTGAAGAGACCGACAATAGAACTGTACAAACAGACAGAGACGATTACAAACAACAGGAAAAGAAGGCCAAAATTTTATGGATGACCGAAGACAGACTGACCAAGAAAATGTTTAATTTAGTTACGAATAGTAGGCTACACTAAAAACCAATTGGGTAAAGGAAGCCGTGGAAGACCTCAAGAAACTAAACATCTCTACAGAAGACAGGAGCACATACAGAGAAAAATTTAGACAACAGAAGTTTGAGCAAACTCCCAAAGAGAGACAACCGGGAAAAAAGTGGACGGAGGAGAGAAAGAGGAAGTTAGTGTGTATATGAGAGGTTTTGGGGAAAAAAGAAGAAAGGGCCAGAATAAAACATGAAAAATGATTGTCTTGTAACGCTCTCCTTGTGGGGAATTAACAAATAAATAAATAAATAATAATAACAAAATATATTTAGGCTACTTTTTCTAACCTCATTCTGCCTTGTTTCACATAAAAATTCTGTTTAACTCTTCTTCACATGTCAAATGAAATGAAAATCCACATCCTGCTTCCAGTCGACTGACCGTGTCAGGGAATGGAATGAATGAAGCCCCCATCTAGTGGCGAGGATATGAACTGTGCCGGCTGCCGAAGCCTGTCGCACTTCTCTGGGGCAATGATGAAATGAATGACAAATGAAATGAAATTATAGGGGAGAGTGTTGCTGGAATGAAATTGTGACAGGGAAAACCGGAGTACCCGGAGAAAAACCTGTCTGCCTCCGCTTTGTCCAGCACAAATCTCACATGGAGTGACCTGGATTTGAACCACGGATCCAGCGGTGAGAGGCCGGCGTGCTGCCGCCTAAGCGACGGAGGCTTCACATGTCAAATACAGTGAAACCTCTCTAAAAGACCACCCCTCTTAAAGACCGATTTTTCTTGGAACCGATTTAAAACCTCATAAGGTCAATCAATGTATTTGTTACCTCTATTTAAGGACCACCCCTCTCCCCGACCAAAGACCAGTCATTTTCTCAGTCTGACCTCTTTCAAAAGACCACTTCTCGTCTGCCTTCCCATTGGAGATGGTGATGAGGGTGATGATGTAAACAATGGTTCTGTTGGCACAGAACTGCATCAGCATCCAATGTCATTACAGAGTGTTATGTAACGTATAAAAATACAAAAAAAACGGCTCTCCTAGAAGATTGTTCGAACCCAGAACAAATTAATGGAATTTGGAACTCACTCAGAGATATTCTAGAAAGTGAGATTGTTAAAAAAAAAGATGTGCTAATCTGAAACAGAGATCAATTCGTGACTTTTTTAAATGACAGAGCTCAGAAAATAACTAATTTTAATTAATTTGTACTAAATGTGAACCAATGCAGATAAATTGTAATCAAGTAAGTATGTGTTCCAACTTTACTTTATTAATAATGCAGTATAAAATTATTTTTAATGCCTACCCCTATTAAGAGACCACCCCTCTAAAAGACCTGTTTTCCATGGAACCGTCACTAGAGGTCTCACTGTATAGTCTAATGATATATAACGATACGGTGCTAGTATTACAGTATATTAGGCTCGAGCTCAAATGACCATTAAATATGAACCCTTACGTATGTATTGTATCTTGTCAGGCTGACATGAAGCTTGTTGCTATCCAAATAGTAGCCCATTTAAACGACGCGACGGTCGCTGATTTATTAGGTTGGCCCCATGCAATGTGCTTGTTGACAACCGTGTTTACTTCTGTCGTAATGAGCCATTGAGGTGACCTGCAAGAGCTGGCGACAGCAGACATGACTCACTCTTCGCAACATGCGCATCTTCGCGTCGGCTCACATCCGCTAACACAGCCCTGAGCAAAACACTTGTTGAGATGTGGGTATGGGGAAATTAGTCTCAGACCACTTCAGGGATATTGAGTCACCTGGAGTGCCTTTAAGTTAATAACTAGGGCTCGGATTTTAGGTAAATAAACATTTTTTAATGTAAATACATATTTTAAGCATTATTTCTATAAATACATAAATTCCTGCTTTTCACTTATTAGCACATAAAAAGACATAATATTTACATTTTTTAAAATCAGTATGCTAGATCTTTCAGTTTATTGCATTTTTGTTCTGTGTTACTTCAACGGGAAAAATCATGTGAGCTATCCAATTTTCATGCAGAGCGTATATCAGCTTCTTAACTTGTCGCCCCGTGCCACTCACTGTGGAAGCCAGGAATTTCCTTGTCAATAGCTATAATATATTGCACCACGTGCTAGACCTCCCCCTCCCCCAGCTACCTGGATCCAGTGTCACTCACATGCAGTTTATTTGTGGCACTGTGAAGTGTAAGGCAGTTCTACGATGCCTAAAGTAAAAACAACTACAAGTTATCGTCTGTTGCAGAATTTAAGGATAATTTTATTTCTGATGGGGGCGTTCTGTTCTGCCAACCATGTGGGAAAGCAATCAAGGCTGAACAGGGATCTCAAGTTAGACAACACCTCAAGGGCAAGAAACATATTGCCGCAGTTTCGTGCCTTGAGAAGAAGTGTTTCGCGATAATCGTCGGTCATTTGTGATAGACAACCTGAAGATGTATCTCGTTGTGTATTGTAATGCTTCAGCAGTCAGCGAGACATAGCATAAATTGCAATCGTGAGTACTGCATATTGTTTATATTCACTTTAATAAACTAAATTATAATTAAATATTTTTACTTTTTTGTCACATATTTCAGGTATTTTTAATACATATAAAATAAATATTTTCCCGATTTTTAGCACCTAAAATTCCGAGCCCTATTAATAACACACTTTTCCAATAAACTTGAACACATTAATAGTAGACCAGGAGTGCACAACCCTTTGTAAGTGGGGGCCAAGTTTATTATTACATAATAAGGGGCGGGCCGCAAGTTACCTTACCAAATAGGCTCTTGCCAAACCTCGCTATAGATAATTTTACAGTCCAGACGTTTGTTTTAGACTTTTTTTTAGCGTATAGCTTTTAGTGCCGGGAGTGTCCGAGGACATGTTCGGCTCGCCAGTTTTGTAGCTGCTTCGAGATGGACACCCAATGGGTGAGCTATAAATACCGTTGGGTAGGAAAGTTGGAATGTAAGGACGAGGAGTTGGAAGGTAGTGGCTGTGGCCTATCGTTACGGACCAACCCCGGCATTTGCCTGGAAGGAAGATGGGAAACCACAGAAGAACATCTTCAAGGATGCCGGCGGGGGGTTCGAACCTCCTCGCCTTCCGGATATGAGCGACTGCCAGCAGTCATGCTGTAACGACCACTGCTAACTCACCCGGTTTTAGACGAGTGAAAAATCTTAACGGTAGCCTAGAGGCGAGTTACTACAATACCTGTGTTGTTGTCAGCTGCCCCATGCGGTCCAATGATTGACAAAACTATGACACACTACTGATGAAGTACAGTCATAGGCAAATATAATGGCGTTCTGTTCGTAACTACGTAACGTGTACTTCCGCGTCACACAATACTTCGGCTTGGACTGTAATTTCTGCATGGTGGTGTCGTCACGTGCTCGAGTCTGGAATTCCATTACATCAGACCGGTGGTGACAAATGTCAACCGAGAGGGATAGAGATTGACTGTGTACAGGTCGGACGTTTGTTTTAGACGAGTGAAAAATCTTAATGGAAGCCTGGAGGCGAGTTACTACAGTACCTGTGTTGTTATCAGCTGCCCCAAGCGGTCCGATGATTGACAAAGCTGTTTCACACCACTGCTGAAGTACAGTCAATGGCAAATATAATGATGTTCTGTTCGTAACTACGTAACGTGTACTTCCGCGTCACACAATACTTTGACGTGGACTGTACTGTCTGCTCAAGTCTGGAATTCAATTACATCAGATCGGTGGTGACAAGTGTGAAGCGATAGGGTGAGAGAGTGAGTGTGTGTAGGCTCACCCGCAGGCTTCAAGGTCAAGGGCAATCGTCCAAAACAAACGTCCGGCTTGTACTGTTAACTGAATAACCTATTTTACCAGCAGACAAAAATTGTGTTAAAATATCATTTGTGTCCTCTAAATGCTTTAAAACCAATTTTGAAGTTCTTTGGCAAATTGCGTTAGTAAGTTATCAAATTACTGATTTTCAATAACAAACCTATAAATAGCCTCGCGCTACACCACTTGAAGGTCAGACAGCGCCCTCATCCTCCCCCGGCGCACAATGACGAGTCGGTGTGTCGTCACGTGCTCATATCCACTGGTATTGACTCCACAGTCAGTCTGAACCTTGCAGCAGTCTGGTTAGGCAAATCATAAATCTGTCCAATAATTGTTTACTTTTTAATTTATATTTAACTAGCAACCCGACCCGGCATCGCCCGGGAACAGTTATGAATGCATTTGGTGATAGGCGCATTTTTTTCCAAAGTCAATGAACAACGACCGATATCCGTTTTACGTCTCGGCATGATGGGTTAAAATCACTGACTGGACTATTAATTATATTATCATGGAGATACATGTGCATCAAATTCTTGTCAGACGTAATTTAAGAATGGCGAGGTGCATGAAACACAAATCCCCGTTCCTTCCAATCTTAACTTGACTGTGAATTCAAAAGTCTGCAGTCCTTACTTGAATTAAAAAACACACACTAATACAGCCATCACAATTAACACCGGTTATCAGACAGATTCTACACACACCAAAGTACACGGGGATACATAACCGCGTTGTCGCAGCCCCTAAACTTAAGAACCAACCAGGGTTGTTGATGGGATCGTCATTTCAAAGTTTTTGCAACATAAAAATTCATTTTCGGTGCTCAATGCCTTGATATTTATCAGTAGGCTATTAATTACAACTCTTACTAAATGAGCGGGGGAGGCAGGCAGAAGCATTCCGGAAGGGTGTGAGAAGCTTCTTATGGAGCAAGGATGTCCCTGAGAACAGCAAAAAGATCATATATCGGACGTACTATGTCCCTATCCTGACGTATGCCTCGGAGACCTGGGTTATGAAAGGAAGGGAGAAGAGCAAAATACAGGCCAGTGAGATGAGGTTCTTGAGAAGCAGGATTGGAGCTACAAAGATGGACAGAATAAGAAATGAGAGGACCAGAGAATTAATGAAGGAGGAACCATTACAGGATGGTATAGAGAAATCTAGACTTAGATGGTATGGACATGTAAAACGAATGGAGGAGAAGAGGATACCCTGGAGAGTACACGGGACGAAGTGGGAAGGAAAGAGACCGAGAGGAAGACCAAGAGACAGGTGGCTGAATGGGGTGGAAGAAAGTGTGAAGAAGAGAGGAGAAGACTGGACAAGGGTGGAGGCTGAGAGATGGTGGGAAGACAGAAGACGTTGGAGAGGCTTGTGTTCCAAACAGACCCGGCCAGTGGCTGGAAACTGTGCAAGATGATGATGATGATGACTAAGTTTTTGACAGGTTTTCTTGTATTTCATTGTTTGTCAATGGGTGTAACTGCAGGTTTGGTAGTATTTTGTAAAGATATTTGTCTTGCCTATTTGGATCTGATGATGCTTGCCTGGCGAGCGAAACATCTCATCTCTTAGTTTTCTTCTTCTTCTTCTTCTTCTTCCTCCTCCTCCTCCTCCTCCTCCTCCTCCTCCTCCTCCTCTCCAACAGTCCGCAACAATATATAATAAATCTTAATCACATGTGATTTGTTTCAGATTGTCTTTGACATATTCCAGTAATTGGAATGATTTTTGAATTGACCGACTGAAAGCTAAAATATTAATTGTTAATATGGCAAAACTAAAAAATGCCTTCAAAGTAGCTACGTAGAAATGAAACGATTAGCTCAGGATAGGGAGGCATGGGGTGCTGTATCAAACCAGTCAAGAGGCTGAAGACGCAAAATGAATATATCATCCCGTTGCGCAGACACTGACTTATATACTACAGTATTTCGTATTTGTGTGTTTTTGTCTTATTTAATCGCTCTCATCACTCACTGTATTTTTAGCCTATTTTCAATTTTGAAAAAATAGGCTTATGAGATCACCTTTTGTCCGTGTGTGTGTGTGTGTGTGTGTGTGTGATTCGTGTGTGTGTCCCCCCCTAATAAAATCTAAACGGCTGGAGCGATTTCAATGAAACTCGGAAGGTTCATAGCACTATTCCCGGCGACCTCGACCGTGCCCTTCAAATTTTGTTACGACTCACCAATCCAACATGGCGGCTGTGCGAAATATTTCACCAGCATTCAATATCTCCGAAACTATTACCGATATTACCCTGACATTTTCTATGGTGATAGAGGGAACTACTATAAGTTCACTTATGTGACTTTTGAAAACCTGGTAACAACAAAACCAACATGGCGGCCAAGCGAATTTGCGACTTTTAAATAGACGTTTATCGCGATTTGACCAACCAAACGCAATGAAACTTGGTACAGTATATGTTTATATACATTGTAATGCACCGACATCTAACTTCGTTCAATTGTTTACATAATCACAAGATGGCGGATGTGCGAAATATTTCACCGGCATTCTATATCTCTGAAACTATTAGCGGTAAAACCCTGAAATGTTGTACGGAGATAAAGGGCACTACTGCAAGTCCATCTATAAGACTTTCAAAAACCGGTTAACTACAAAACGAACATGGCAGCCAAGCGAATTTGAAAATTTTAAATAGACCTTTCTCGCGATTTAATGTTCCAAGCGCACTGAAACCTGGCACAGGAAATATTGATACACATTGTAATCCACTGGTATCTAATTTAGTTTAATTGTTTACATAACCTCAAGATGGCGGCAGTGCGAATTTTAAAATTAAGATTTTATTTATTGTGATGTAGTCATGCGATCGAAGTGAAAGTTTGAATAATGAACCTACGCAATAATTTTCCTTTAATGGTACATGACCCTATGGCCTATACATTTAACAATCCAACATGGCGACCATCCGAAATATTTAGACGATACTGAATATCTACGAATCTATTTTAGCAATCAAACTGCATTTTTTAATGTTGATAGGGGCTATGAACTTAAGTTCACCTATAGGATTTTAAATAACCTGCTGATCACAAATCCAACATGGCGGTGACGCGAATTATAAATATTCACATGGACGTTTCTCGCAATTTAACCATCCGCGTGCAGTGAAACTTGGTACAGTAAATCCTTATACGAATGTTAATCCACTGGCATCTAATTTATTTCAATTGTTTCCACAACCTCAAGATGGCAGCTATGAAAATTTTTAAATTCTCCTTGTTTTTTCTTGTGTCCTAACTATGCGATTGAAGTTTGAATACTACACGTTCACAATAATCTGCATGTAACAGTACATAACTCTAGGACCTACATATATAAAATCCAACATGGCGACCATCCGAAATATTTAGTCGGTTCTCAATATCTACGAATCTATTACAGCAATCAAACTGAAATTGTGTATGTTGATAGTGGCAATTAACATAAGTAGGATATATGAAAATAGGCTGTATAGTTCTTCACGGAACTACTTGTTTCTTTCCTCTTGTGACTTCCAGAGTTATTCCTTGTAAATGAGTTGTATGACGCGATGTTTATGGGAAGGCTGATCCTCAGCCAGACAACGAGGCGCCGCTTTCTTGGCGGCTACACTCCTCTGTCTAGCATTCAAGTGAGCTCCCAACACTATTGCATTGCTTTGGTTGAGAATATTGAAAATGTGTGGCTGATGACGCTGAAGAAAAGGGTACGGTGAAAATGAAAGATACGTTAGACAAAACCCCCGGTTGGAATGCTTTGGTTTTCATGGCCACAGTTACACTTAACTTCTCGGTAATCCGGCCATTCCTTGCACACTCTCAGGGGCTCTCATCTGGTGGGACGTGGGTTGGCGACCGCGGTACCCCAGCTGGGTCCGGCAATGTTTCCACTTACTAGTGCCGGGCTCCTCACCGTCTTCTTCCCTGCCAAACTCTCTTGGTCAACTCTTGTTCCCTTCCGACCTCGACGGTATTAGGGTATCCGAGGCATAGGGAGTCTTTCATTTTCCCGCCTTAATTGGCCCATGTCTCATTTTTCCTGATACCCTCATTCTTCGAGGGGTCAGCCTTCTTTTCCTTTTCATGTTATCTCCTGCCTTCTGCACAAGGCCCTCAAGGAGACAGGGGGAGTGTAGCCCCACCACTTATGGTGCACCCTGCATATTGCTACACCCTCAAGGGCTCATGGCTGGTGAGTTTGGAAATTGGCAACCCCGAGGGATTCCTGAGCTGGGTCCTCTTTTCCCCTTTTCCTCTGACTTTGGGGCGGACCTTCTCCACTTTCTCTTTCCTATCTGCCTTTCATGGATCACTTTCCTTCCAAGTCCCTCAATCCTAATTCTTCGAGGGTTGAGGGCATTCCTTTTCTTCCTGTCCTTTATTTGCCTTATCCTTTATTTGTTTACCATTTCTTCTTCTAGTATGTGAGGTTGGTTGGTTGGTTGGTTCTTAATTTTAGGGGTTGCGACAACGCAGTCATGTAGCCCCGTGTACTTTGGGTGTGTGTAGAATCTGTCTGATAACTGGTGTTAATTGTGACGACTGTATTAGTGTGTGTTATCTGTTTTTTAATTTAAGTACAGACTGCAACTTAGAATTTTTCAAATAGTTCCTACTTTTGCCGCCAAGCGCCACCGTCAACGACTACTAGGCCAAGTTCAGAACTTAGCTACTAGACGCCACCGCAGTCGGCTCTTGGCAACGAACGTAGTAGCCTAAGAGCGTTGTTTACATTCTTAATCTATCCAATTTAGCTTCACACAGGTGTAATTAGTGGAAGGTTCTTAAACATGCCATAAATCTACGACAAGGGACCGCCGGCTTTACTTCCCCTCCGAAGGAAGGCATACTGAGGGATATTTAACGCTCTTAAAAATCCGACGTCTTCGGCCGGGTTTGAACCCGCTATCTTGGGCATAGAAGCTCAGCATGCTACCGACTACGCCACCGACGCCGCGTATGTAAGTCTGTAGTTAGTAGTAGTTATAGTTTTCATTCTCATCTCATCTTTCACTATCACCCAAACCATTAGGGACCGGTAACCAAGATGTTAGGCCCCTTAAAACAACAATTATCATCATCATCATCATCATCATCATCATCATCTTCATTCGTTGCACATATGGTTACCAGATTAGCGGGAGTGCCAGATTATAGAAAATGTCTGAAATTTAGTACAACTTATCTAAAATTTTGAGTTTTTGCTTGAGGTTTAGCGTAGAAGGCTAACTACAGTATTGCAATGGGTACCATATTTAACTTCCGGAAAATTCCGACATATCTTCGCGTTTCACATCCCCTAGACCCCAAAACCACCGTCAGTTCAAAAGTTTATATATAATTTATGTATATATGTATCTATATATATCACTTTCTTGTGGACACGATAACTACTGCAATTTTGCACCAATCACTTTGAAATTTTTACATAATATGTATCCCTATAAAATCTCGGTCGAGTTCGTTACCGGGCTAAATCGGTCGAAGGGGGTGGAAATGGGGGGCTTTTTTTTCGAAAAAGTGAAATATTGCTATAACTACCTTAATATTTGAAATATCGAATCCATTCGAAGTTCATACTATGTGTCGGATAAGGCCCAAAAATTTATGTTTGAAAAGTTTTTTGATAGCACCAACCATTGACCAAAGGGGTGAGAAAAGTGGGATTTTCGGGAAACATTAATCATATCTCTCTTAATATGCACAATATCAAAACCGTACAAAATGGACAATATTCCCCTAATAATTACCTAAAACGTTTGTCTGAAAGAATTTTTGATATGACCCACCATTACGCCAAGGGATGAGAAAAAATTTCGGAATTATAAGAAAATGCCAAGAGCTATCAGAGGTTGCCATGACAACACTACTAAATTGATGAGGGATGAGCCATCAGACGTTGCCATGATAACGCACTTGCACGAGGTCAGATTCAGTATTTCCATCTGACTAAGTGTGAAGCGGCTTCGGTGACGTAACTGGTAGCATGCTGAACTTCTATGCCCAAGGTCGCGGGTTCAAAGCCGCCCGAAGTCGTCGGATTTTCTAAGAGCACTAAAAACCTCTCAGTATGCTTTCCTTTGGAGGGGAAGTTCCAACGTTCGTTGCGAGTTGCTGGTTGCGGTGGCATCTAGTACCCAAGTTCACAGCTAGGTGTCGTTGACGGTAGTATTTGGTAGCAACATTAGGAACAACTGCTTGAAATTGACCTCTGCAGTCCTTACCTGAATTACAGACTAATACAGCCATCACAATTCACACTGTTTATCAGACAGATTCTACACTCACCCAAAGTACACGGGGTTACATGACCGCGTTGTCGCAGCCCCTAAACTGAGGAACCAACCAAAATCTCTGCGGTAGATAAAGTTTTGCGTGAAGAAGTAACAGACCGTTAGATAGTTACACATCAGTGTCGAAACCTTGCATCAGGACAGTGTGACCACAAGTTTTAAAATGGACCCCAAATGACAAGAAGGTTACCGTCCCCATAAGACAATAAAATGTTTATAATATGCATAAAATGATGAAAAACAAAGTTAATTAAGCTCCAATTATAAAAAAAACTTTCTCGCAATAAATGAGGTCTGATCTTTCTACGAAAACCTGCATATTCTGCCTATATTCGCCTATCCCCAAGTTTGCCCGGTGAAATCTACCTCCGCCTTCCGGCGTGCCGAGAAGACTTTTTTCCTTTTAGATGATGATGATGATGATGATGATGATGATTGTTGTTTTAAGTGGCCTAACATCTAGGTTATCGGTTCTTTCCGTTTAGAAGCGAAGATACTGAAAGCCACAGTGTCTAAAACTGTGTAGTATTGTTTAATACTCTGATTTACTAAGCACATTGTTGTGCGCGTTATTCCTGTTGGAGCGACTAGAGTCGAAATGTGTGCCGGATTACTGAGAAACCGGACTACTAAGAGCCGGATTAGCGAGAGTTTAGTATGTTTAATACAGGAATTTGTCGGGTATTCGTTTTGCAGATGATATGGTGATTATGGGTGGGAGTGAAAGACAAGCATCACAAATGTTGAAAGACTTAGATAAAATTTGTAAAATGCATGGACTGAAAATAAATGAGAAAAAAACAAAATGTATGGTCATAGGTGGAAAAGGTGAATAAATTACAACAAAAAAGTGACAGTCAGTCTGAAAGACTAGACTTTGTATCATTTTAAATGCTACAAATGCTGAAAAATGCTAGAAAGGCATTGCTCGAAGCCAAAGACTCTTGACATGTTAGAAAATTATCTTCATAATACTTATCTTGCTTATCTTGTTTCAAATTACTCGCAAACGGCAAGAGCAAACCAAGGGCAAATCAAGGTCAAGCGCGCGGGATGCCGTCATGCTCACCAGAGCGCGCGGGGACGTGCCCCTTCCATCCAGTCTAAAAACACTTATAGTGGTAGATGTATTGAAGATACAGATATGCTCTCGCGGACTTTTTTGTAGAACTTTTCATGCTGACCAATTCTTACGCTCATAGTATATTGATATTTTTAACGGTTTGCCCAGCGTAAGTTTAAGAAGCGCACGGACGCCAAGTTTGTTTTCGACTTTTTCACTGAAATCGTTTTTGCTTGGCTTCCTTTGATTATACATAAATTATTACCTACAGAATCTTTCCTCGAGATATCCTTTACAGAATGGTGAAAACTGCATCAAAATCCATCCAGTGGTTCTCGACATTTTTGTCTTATACTAATGAAGTAGAGATTGTCGGGGAACACATGCACCAAGCGGTACTATGACGTCACACACCTCAGTGCATCTGGGTACATTTCGTCCCGTCACCGTAACGTAACGCCAGATCCCAGCGTAACGACGAAGTCGACAAGATCATTTAAAATATTACAATAGAAGATGTGTCGCCTCCGTAGCGTAGGGGTCAGCATGGTTAGCTGCCGCCCCGGAGGTCCTGGGTTCGATTCCCGGCTCTGCCACGAAATTCGAAAAGTGGTACGAGGACTGACACGGGGTCTACTCAGCCTCGGGTGGCCCAAATGAGTAGAGGGGGTTCGATTCCCCCTCAGCCATCCTCGAAGTGGTTTTCCGTGGTTTCCCACTTCGTCTTCGGGCAAATGCCGGGATGGTACCTTCTTCAAGGCCACGGCCGCCTCCTTCCCTCTTCCTTGTCTATCCATCCTAACCATCCCTTACCTTCCCTCATGAGGCCCTTGTTCGCTTTGCAGGTGAGGCCGCCTGGGCGAGGTGCCAATCCCACCTCACCAGTTGTATCCCTTCCGATTCGAAGTTTCCAGCTCTTGGACACTGCCCGTAGAGGCGGTAGTGGTGAGTTCCCTCGCTGAGTCCGTGGGTTCCACCAACCTGGAGAGTAAACGACTAAGAAAAGAAGAAAAGAAAAGAGAAGAAACCCTAAGAAGTTGGGTTACACAAGAAATTACATGCACTAAAAAAATAAAAACGAAGATTGCAATAGCAAAGGACGAAGAAAAGAAAGAGAATAAGATTATTTTGTGTAGGAATGAAAGTAAGCCTAAGGAAGAGATTAGTGAAATGTTTTGTTTGGAGAGTAGCAATGTATGGAGCGGAAATTTGGACGCTCAGGAAAGAAGACGAGAGAAGAATTGAGGCTTTCGAAATGAGGCTGTGGTGGAGATTGGTGAGAATAAGTTGGAAGGACAAAGTGAGAAATGAGGAAGTATTAAAGAAAGTAGGAAAGGATAAGCGAAAGAAGATAAGGAAAAGAAAAATGAATTGGATTGGACACTGCCTAAGAGGAGATGGTTTGGTGAAGAGTGCATTAGAAGGGACAGTCCAAGGGAAAATCCGATGAGGAAGAAGAAGGTTTCAGATGCTGGATTCCATCAAGATTGATAAATCTTATGAGCTGATGAAACGTGCTGCTGAAGACTGGATAAGGTGGAGAGACCGACCATGAGGCCGATAAGCTGATGATGATGTCGTGTCTGTTGTAGTATCGCCCAGCTTACAGATTGGGCACGTCACAAGACGTCTAGCCACTACTTGCTATATGGAGCACTAAAACAACCAGGGCTGCTACATTTAGTCGAGTAATTTAATTATTGGAATAATCGATTGATCGAAGCAGGAGAGTCAATTAATCGAGTTTTATAATTTCCATACGAGTGTCTTAATTACCATTATAGGCGAGTTGCATACGACTGTTTATGTTCGACGATAATTATTATAACTATTTTATGTTCGAACAAAAATATTCATAAATATCTGTCGAGATTTCGCCAGTTTTATGTACTGAACAGAGCGCATGAGACGCAGAGAATGCCTTGTATTTGACCATGGCATCATCGATTACCCTACTATGACACTAGGCCAGGCAGTGAAATTTAAATTAGAAGGCCGTGGAACTCAGCGTATCTAATTGGTCAAAGAACTGCTTCTTGAGCTCTGATTGGTGGGAGAAACTGTTTCATAATGATAAATAGTGTTATAATGAGCCTCATTATAGTACAGTTTTCTGACATATTGTAATAGGGTCGAACATAAAATATATTATATCATATATTTTTAAATAATGCACCTTCTTTGTGAAAACTAGGATAAAACAAAGTAAAACAAAAAAGTTCCTGTCTTTTATTGTAAACATTGGACAAGAATTCAAAATCTTTGCTGAAAACTCTTCGTTTTCTTGTTTCGAAACCCTTCCCAATGTGATTGCTGTTTGTCCTTCCACTGTCACTGGTTATTGTTAACATAAACAAGGGAGCACACTTTGTATATTTAGGCTAAAAGTAACTTTTATACATTTCTATACAACATTCCGAAAATAAGCGTAACTCTACTTAAACGATGACCTCTCATTTAAACTTCTGTTCTTATCTCGTGTCTACTAATCAATTAATCGATTTATTGGTTATCCAATTAATCGATTGAACCGTGAGTCAATTATTCGATTTGTCGTTTTTGATTTATTTTAAATTATTTGATTTATTCATTATTAATCGATTATGCGAACATCGCTTTTTACCAGCTCTGGAAAGCTTTCAGCTCCTTTAGCAGATCTTATTTCCCTGTGCAGACACCAAAATGATGAGACCTTTGACTTTCAAGGATAGAAAGAAAATTACCTGCACTAAAAGAATATCCTGGTTATTGTGTTGAAGTACTCACAGTAAAAAGAAAACCTCGGCACAGCAGAGATAAAGTAAGATCTGGCACTTTTGAGTTACTGTAGAAAGAAGTATCTCCACTCTGCATTGCAATTTGGTGCAGAATGACTTAGCCTACCAAGATCATTTCACAACAACCTTCAAAAGTTTGAGATCACAATTATTATTATTATTATTATTATTATTATTATTTTAATTTCTTTTTTTTACGTATGGCTTTTAGTGCCGGGAGTGTCCGAGGACATGTTCGGTTCGCCAGTTTTGTAGCTGCTTCGAGACGGACACCCAAAGGGTGAGCTACAAGTACCGTTGGGGAGGAACGTTAGGATGTAAGGACGAAGAGTTGGAAGGTAGCGGCTGTGGCCTATAGTTAGGGACCAACCCCGGCATTTGCCTGGAAGGAAGATGGGAAACCACAGAAGACCATCTTCAAGGTTGCCGGCGAGGGGATTCGAACCTCATCGCCTCCCGGATGTGAGCGACTGCCAGCAGTCATGCCGTAACGACCACGGCTAACTCACCCGGTTGAGATCACAATGAATCGCATGTATGATATTCAAATAACTCAATTTTTAAAATTTTATTTAACGACAATCACCCATTGAAGAACATTTGCACGGAAGCAGAAATTATTAATTCGTTTTGAACTTCAAGGCTTCAACTAGCAATATTTTACGCCTAATTTCATTTATGAAAAAAATAGGGTTATGAGATCACCTTTTGTCCGTTTGTGTGTATGTGTGTGTGTGTCTGTCCCCCTCTAATAACTTCTAAACCACTGGAACGGTCTCAATGAAACTCGGTATGGCCATAGTACTATTTTGGCCGACCCCGACTGTGCCCTTCAAATGTTATTACGTCTCACCAATTCAACATGGCGGCTGTGCGAAATATTTCACCGGCTTTCTACGTCTCCGAAACTATTACCGATATCACCGTGAAATTTTGTACAGTGATAAAGAGTACTAATAGACGTTCCCCCGCGCGACTTTCGCAAACCTGTTAACTACAAAACGAACATGGTGGCCAAGCGAAGTTGAAACTTTTTAATAGACTTTTCTTGCGATTTAACCATCTGAGCGCAGTTAAACATGTACAGCAAAATGTTTAAATACATTGTAATGCACTGGCAACTAATTTATTTCAATTGTTCACATAACCTCAAGATGGCGGCTGTGTGCAATCTTAAAATTAAGTTTTTATTTACTGTGTATTAATCATGCGATCGAAGTAAACGTTTCAATAATGAACCTACGCAAAAATCGTCATTTAATAGTACATAACTCTATGGCCTACATAATTATATAAAAATCCAACATGGTGACCAACCAAAATACTTAGACAGTTCTCAACATCTACGAATGTATTACAGCAATCAAACTGAAATTTTGTATGTTGATAGAGGCAGTTAACATAAGTAGGATATAGGAAAATAGGCTGTGCAGTTCTTCACGGGGCTACTTGTTATAAAGTATTTTAAGTAGGCCTAGTACGGTAACAGATCTGATTTTAAAAATTGTTTACAAGCATTTTAGTACGTTTATAAGCATTCTCCAAATAATATCAAGATAAACGGTTTCTTTATTGTTGAAAATCGTTTTTAAATGTCACTAAGAGCACTCAGGGCGTAGTTTAGCAAAAACAGTAAAGTTAAGCTGTTTTGAAAAGCTACAAGACCCGGAAAAGTGTGTTTTGAAACGATCTATCATATTGCAAAATAACGTTTCGAAAATTACTTCCGGCTTAAATGAAATTTGGAAAAGCATGCTAAAAAAAACGCTTGGAACTTGTTTTACAAATTTAAATGAAATTAAAGTTCTTCGGTTGTTTATGTTCAATTTGTAGGAAGTAGATTTTGGAATTTCTCAAAACGGAATGGTCAAATCAAAATCGAAATATCTACATCCGTTTAGACTGCACAACTACAGTTAAACCACATACTTTATCGTACGTAGTCCACTACATTGATGTAAAGGTTTTTTAAATCTTTTGTTATCCTACAATCATAATTACCAAGTCATATTTCAACATTAAGTCCCTACATTATTTTAAGCAGATTTCATTTTATATGTAGAAGATTATTCATCGGATACTGAAATTACGTTACTGTGAATATTTTTATTTATAGATTGATAACACTTAGATTATAATATGAGCATCATAAACTAATTCATTCCAATTTGATTTTAGCTGAACCGAAACTAGTTCTATATGTGTAATTTAGTTTCGTTATAGTATTGACTTAGGTGGCACAAAACTATTTCACCTATTTCCATGTACTTTAATTAAAGTATCTCCATGTCCGACAATGTGTTCACCAACTACACATCTATTGCCATGTTGAGGAGAATCAGCCTACGACTTTTATTATTTACTAGCGGACCCGTGCGAGAAATCTCGCATGTTCATAAGTCATACTTCCCCAATAGGTTTATAATGAGAGACTTAAGGAGAAAGGTTGTTATGTTATTATTTCTACCAAATGATTATAGAACACCATTTTAATTTCAGTTAGAATTCCAAGCTGTACGTTCTCTAACTTAAGAAGGCAATCACTGAAAATTCTATCATCATAACACTCACCAGTTATTCGATATTTATGAAAGCATCTTGGTCAAGATTTCCTGCTTTATCTTGTTGGCTGAGGAGCGTCCTTCTCCCTTATCAGGACAGCCCTCGTTGGAACACTTCTTCACGCCCCGCTTACACTGAGGCTTCCTTGTTCCTAAGTGCAACGATCAGCGTTAAACTCCTTTGCACGTTACCTACAGGGGTGCTTTCCTTGTCCTGTGTGTAGCACTCAACGCTAAACTCCTTTGCACGTTACCTAGAGGGGTGCTTTCGCTTTCCCGAGTGGAGCGTCAGCATGAGAGCGTGCTGTGGCTGGTTTCTTTCTTTGATATTAAAATGCAATTCACCACTGTTGATTCCATTTCTGTGCTGAGTCCATTGATTGAGAGCTTAGCCGTAACACTCACCGGTTATTCGATACATTTCAGTCAGAATTACAAGTTGTACGTTCCGTAACTTAAGAAGGCAGTCACTGAAAATTAGCTCAGGACAGGGAGGCATGGAGGGTTGCATCACACCAGTGAAAAGACTGAAGACTCAAACAAACAACAACAACACTGAAAATTGGATCATCGTAACACTCATCGGTTATTCGATACTTATGTAATTATACGATTTGAGTACCCAATCCATTGATTTAGTAATTCTGAAAACCATGGGAAATGATAGAAGAAAATCCTGTAGAAGAATTAAGGTTTAATAGTTCTAAGGTTTTAGACGCCGGTTATGCGTTTTAGAGTACTCAATCCATTGATTTAATGTTTTTGAAAACCATGCGAAATGATCGATATTTATGAAATTAGAATGCAGAGGAAAAACCTGTAAAATAAATTAACGTTTAATAGTTTTAAGGGTTTAGATGACAACTCATAATTGCAGCATGTTAGAGCAACATTATCTGCAAATCGCACAATTCTTACAAAAATTTATATTTATGCAATTCGAATGCAATTCGTCACCGCTAATTTATGTAATTATACGATTTGAGTACACATTCCTTTGATTTACTGTTTCTGAAATCCATGCAAAATTATAAAGAAAGATCTCAGAATAATAAAATGACACTAAACAGGCGTCTAAGCGGCTAAGATGTGAAGTGGACAGCAATTATGGAGCGTATTTTCCTACAGCAACAGTATCTGAAAATCGCGCACTTCGTATAAACATTTATAGACATTTATGAAATTAGAAAATATAGCTTATTCATAAACCACACATTTCCCAGTAGGTTTATAATGAGAGACTAAAGGAGAAAGGTTGTTATGTTTTTATTTCATCAAAATGAGTATAGAACACTGTTTACATTTCAGTTAGAATTCCAAGTTCTACGTTCCCTAACTTAAGAAGGCAATCACTGAAAATTGGATCATCATAACACTCACCAGTTATTCGATATTTATGAAAGCATCGTGGTCAAGATTTCCTGCTTTATCTTCTTGGCTGAGGAGCGTCCTTCTCCCTTATCAGGACAGCAATTGTTGGAAAATTTCTTCACGCCCCACTTACAGTGAGGCTTCCTTGTTCCTAAGTGCAACGATCAGTGCTTACCTCCTTTGCACGTTACCTACAGGGGTGCTTTCGCTTTCCCAAGTGGAGCGTCAGCATGAGAGCGTGCTGTGGCTGATTTCTCTTTGATATTTATGAAATTAAAATGCAATTCGTCACTGTTGATTCCATTTCTTTGCTGAGTCCATTGATTGTGAGCTTAGCCGTAACACTCATGCGATACATTTCAGTCAGAATTGCAAGTTATACGTCCCGTAACTTAAGAAGGCAATCACTGAAAATTGGATCATCATAACACTCATCGGTTATTAGATATTTATGAAATTATACGATTTGAGTAGTCATTCCTTTGATTTAGTGATTCTGAAAACCATGGGAAATGATGGAAGAAAAACCTGTAAAAGAATTAATGTTTAATAGTTCTAAGGTTTTAGACGCCGGTTATACGATTTAGAGTACTCAATCCATTGATTTACTGTTTCTGGAAACCATGCGAAATGATAGATATTTATGAAATTAGTATGCTGAAGAAAAACCTGCAAAATAATTAACGTTTAATAGTTTTAAGGGTTTAGACGACAACTCATAATTGCAGCATGTTAGAGTATCAGTAATTGCAAATCGCACACTTCTTACAAATATTGATATTTATGAAATTAGAATGCATTTCTTCACTGCTAATTTATGAGGCCTATATGATGATGATGATGATGATGTTGATGATGATAGTTTTAAGGTTGTAGATGACAACTCTAGCATGATATAACAACAGTATTTGCAAAAAGCACACTTCTTACAAAAATCGATATTTATGGAATTAGAATCCACTGATTTATTGATTCTGAAAATCAGATAGAAGAAAAACTGTTAGAGAATTAACGTTCAATGTTTTAAGGCTTTAGACGACAACTCAGAATTGCAGCATGTTAGAGCAACAGTAGGCCTATTTGCAAAAAGCACAATTCTTACAAAAATCTATATTTATGGAATTAGAATGCAGAAGAAAATCCTGTGTCGCGGCATATTAACAAACCTGGAATATAATAAATCCATTGTTTAGACGGATGAGCTTAAATCATGTTTGTGCTGAGTCCATTGATTGAAAGCTTAGCAGTAACACTCGCCGGTTATACGATTTGAGTACCCAATCGATTGATTTAGCCTACTGATTCTGAAAACGTACACATTCCTTTGATTTACTGTTTCCGAAATCGATGCAAGATGATAAAGGAAAGACCTCAGAATGTTAAAATGACATTAAAAAAAAGGCGTCACAGCGGTCAAAATGTGAAGAGGACACCAATTATGGAGCGTATCTTCCTGCAGCAACAGTAACTGCAAATCGCACACTTCGTTCAATTTTTTTAAAGTCATTTTTTAAGGAAATTATAGATATTTATGAAATTAGAGTGCAATGAGTCACTGGTAATGTATATTCTCTTTCATTTGAATGCTCATTTTTCACGATCGGTCGCTTGTGAGCGCCGCAGGAGGGATGCATACTACTGAAATAATATATATGATGATTTGTAAAACTATGTAAATACTTACTGTATATTGTATTTTTTGTTATTTTGCGAACGTTCAGGTCACTTTCTCCACTTTTGGGGGGCATTTTACAGATCATTTTCTTAAACTTATTTTGGTTTTTAGAGTAATTTTCTCCAGTTTTGGGGGGCTTTTTATTGTTCATTTTCTCAAATTTATTTTGATTTTTAGACTCAATTTCTCCAGTTTTGGAGGGCATTTTACTGTCTATTTTCTCAAATTTATTTTGGTTTTAAGACTCAATTTCTCCAGTTTTGGAGGTCATTTTACTGTCTATTTTTTCAAATTTATTTTGATTTTAGAGTCATTTTCTCCAGTTTGGGGGACTTTTTACAGTTCATTTTCTCAAATTTATTTTGGTTTTCAGACTCAATTTCTGCAGTTTTGGGGGTCTTTTTACAGTTCATTTTCTCAAATTTAATTTGGTTTTTAGACTCAATTTCTGCAGTTTTGGGGGGCTTCATACAGTTCATTTTCTCAAATTTATTTTGGTTTTTAGACTCAATTTCTGCAGTTTTGGGGGTCTTTTTACAGTTCATTTTCTCAAATTTATTTTGGTTTTTAGACTCAATTTCTGCAGTTTTGGGGGGCTTCATACAGTTCATTTTCTCAAATTTATTTTGGTTTTTAGACTCAATTTCTGCAGTTTTGGGGGTCTTTTAAAGTTAATTTTCTCCAGCTTTCAGGTCATTTTTTAAGAAATTTTCTGAACCTTTTTACAGGTTATTTTCTTATCTTGGCGATGGGGAATTCACAGTTGCAAATTTTTCGGTCGTTAAAAAGCATAGGTATGTTGTTTATGAGAGTGGTTGTTGACAGTGGTGGAATGATCTACCAAGCGCTGAGTAGGCTGCGTGCCAAGCTACCTCAGCTCCTATTTGCAACGGTCTCGTAAATAACACGTCCTGGGTCCATCTTTACTCCCACAATGATTATCATCCGTGTATAATTACATTTTAGAACAGGGAGATGCTCTGGAGAACAGCGGTCATCCAACATTATGTTTGCACGTATTTTCAAGCATAGTAATGAGAATTCTTGTTTTGCACTGACCTTTTTGCGGTTGTTTAGCCGAAGCTAGAAAAATCATAATTCAAGTCTGTCGCAGACGCCATGTCGGGAACGGGTCGGAATGAGTCGCCGCCACGGCGGGTGAGTGGGTAGCGTGTCGGTCTACTAACCCCAAGATTGCAGGTTCGCTCCTGGCCGTGGTAAGTGATTTTTTTGAAAGGCGGCAAGAATACGACACGCATGTCATACGATGTTGGCATGCCAAAGAACCCATTTGAATTCAGTAGACCGTGGTCATAATGGCAAAATTAATCTCGGGAGTTTCCGTCAACACATAGTTCCTCATTTCCTCATTTCTCTACTAGAAAGCGCTATAGTGTTAGATATCTAACCTCCTTGACTTTCATAGTGATTCAAGGAACAACGAAATCCGACATGCAAGCTACCCTCTGGGTGTCAAATTACAAAGCTTGCACTCGGCACCCGAGGCCATACGATATTATTATTATTATTATTATTATTATTATTATTATTATTATTATTATTATTATTATTATTATTATTACCGCTAGATTTATAGCACTTACCAAATTATTACTTAAGCAATTGGCAAGATACCTTGGATGTGATAATTAAGTGAAGTACTGCAGCCTACCTCGTATCCCGTGAACATGGTTAGCTATAGAACAAAGCAACGAATTTTCGTAGTGGAAACTTATCTTCTGAAGAAGAAGTTTGCATTAAATTTGTTGGCAAGTTTCAGCACCGTGCGATATCTTTACTTGCGGGGAAATCTCAAACAAATGCTATGCAATCCGCGTACTTTGGAGGCTCTCGAGAACGAAATATCAGTGAGGATGGATTGCAGCGAGTGTACCAACACTTCCTACGTTGGTGCAACGTGTGTTTAGACAGCATTTCCAGTAACTACTCTGAAATTCATCTAAGTAATTACTTCTTAAATACTTTAAAAAGTGTAAGTGTGATAAAATAGTTGGGCACTACGCTGCTGCTAGCGTCAATGTCTTTCTCGACACGCTGCAATGCACGGGGCCCTTGCCGCCAAACGACCTGTGCGAGGCTCCGTTATACAGGGAGATTCTTTTGCTGGAGCGGATAGCGCGCAGGTGGAAACTGTAACAAAGTTCATAAATTAATGGTAAATTCACCAGCAAATCATGATTAAAGAACTTACCTTTTCAAAGAAGAAGAAGCTGAAAATGTTCTCCTTCAGCTGACAGACAGGCGTTGTACCGTGTAAATAAATTACCTTTTACATGTTTTAATTCCCTTCTGCTGTGAGGGATATCTACTGCCGTATATTGTTCTCCAGCTCCACTAGAGTACGGGTAATTGATTTGTATTTTAAATTACCGCACAATTAAACATCAAACGGGCTTAGGTCCGTGCTTCCATTAATTACAGTAAATAAAGAAACATGTGTGCTTCTTTAATTAAATCTTGCAAGAAGCTGTTGTTTATGTTACCTTCTTATCTGTGCGCTGACACTACACACCCTCGTTGATGAAAGTTTAGTGACATAATGACTTTAATGACCCTGGTATTCTCGACTGCGGGCTATCCACGGTCCGAACTCGGTTGGCTGGCGGAAGGCGTGTGCGCCCGGCCACCAGTCGCCGGCTCCACCCCAGCAAAAGAATCACTCTGTATATGGAGAGCACTTACTGTAGAATACACCATTTTGCTCAGACAACTTCACAGGCTTTAAAGCAAACAGTGTAAAATAGCATATTTTGACCTCCCACCCCTTAATGCGTGCGGCTACGGAGTGAAACAACTAAGAAGCTATAAAGCTGAACCACCCCCATCTCTTGGTCACGTAGCGTTATTATGGAACAATAATGCACGTGTAAAGCCTAAACACATCACTCAAAGTACGTACTCTTGTACCTTCGGTTTGTTGGTTTCTCAGTTTAGAGGCTGCGATAACGCGGTCATGTAGCCCCGTGTACTTTGCGATTGTGTAGAATCTGTCTGATAACTGGTGTTAATTGTGATGGCTGTACTACTGTGCGTAATCTGTAATTCACGAAAGGACTGCAGACGAATAATTTAAAGTAGTAGTTCCTACTTTTGCTACCAAATGCTACTGTCAATGACACCTAGCTGTCAACTTGGCTACTAGATGCCACCGCAACCGGCACCTGGCCGCAAACGTTGGAACTTAAATAGAGCGTTAATCAAATTTAACCTACAAATTTAGCTTCCCACAAATGTAGTTGGTGGAAGGTTCTTTTACATGTCATAAATCTATGACATGGGCTCTACTTCCCCCTCCAAAGGAAGGCGTACTGAGGGATTTTTAACGCTCTTAAAAATGCGATGACTTCGGCCGGATTTGAACCCGCGATCATCGGCATAGAAGCTCAGCATGCTACCAACTACGCCACCGAAAACCGCTCTTGTACTATTCACATCATCATTATTTTAAGGGGAGGAAGATCGAGGTCATCTTCCCCTTAGCTTCTAGACAGTTAATATGAATTGTATGAAGTTTATGAACTTGCACTATTGGCGCAGCAGAAAAGAGGAGAATGGAGACTCATCAGCGCGCTACCTCCCTTTTTATGAAGCGCACCTGCACCTCTTTACTGCGAGGACTAAAAGCTAGAAGGCTTCCAAAAAGTTTATATATTGGCTTTCATGGCATAAACCAAGAGAAAATGTTGAGTATTAAAGTAAATTGTTAAGACTGATACAATATTAAGTTATTTAATATTCAAGTATGAGTTTATTGTATTCTTTTGTTCTGTGTTACTTCAACTGGGAAGAACCTGTGAGCTATCTAATCTTCATGCAGAGCGTATGTCAGCTTGCAACTGTGTTATTCTCAACTTGTCGCCCCGTGCCACTCACTGTGGAAGCCGGGGATTTCCTTGTCCATAGCCATATTGCACCACGTGCTAGACCTCCCCCTCCCCCAGCTACCTGCAACCAGTGTCACTCGCATGCAGTTCATTTTTGATTCTGGCACTGTGAAGTGTAAGGCAATTATACAATGCCTAAAGTAAAAACAACTACAAGTTATCGTCTGTTGCAGAATTTAAAGATAACTTTTCTTGTGATGGGGTCGTTCTGTTCTGCCAGCCATGTGGGAATGCAATCAAGGCTGAAGAGCGATCTCAAGTTACACAACACCTCAAGGGCAAGAAACATCTTGCCGCAGTTTCGCGCCTTCAGAAGAAGTGTTTCGCGATAATCGTCGGTCATTTGTGATGGACAACCTGAAGATGTATCTCGTTGTGTATTGTAATGCTTCAGCAGTCAGTGAGACATAGCATAAATTGCATTCGAGAGTAGGCTACTGCATATTGTTTATATTCACATTAATAAACTAAATTATATTTAAATATTTTTGCTTTTTTGTCACATATTTCAGGTATGTTTAATACATAAAAAATAAATATTTCCCCGATTTTTAGCAGCCTGGTGCCCGCAAACACCACCGTGGTCTTGAAATAATATTTGGTACTCTTGTCGTTCGAGCCAAAACGTGCCGGGAGCACAAGATCAATCTCATAAATCCATTTTCAGTTGAAATGTTGTTGCACAAACCAGAATCATAGTGTTTTCTACAAGTTTTGACAAACAGACATTTTGTGAAATAGTATTTCTAATCTACAGTAAAAATAAGTTGATAGCCCTGTTTTATTTGCCCATTTTCAAGTTATAGAGAGTGTGGGAGTACAGGAGAATCGTTCTTCGTAATGTGCCAACTTTATTTAACCCGCGAGGGCTGGCGGAGGCTTAACTGATGCTCTATATTCTCGTTTTGGTCAGCCCTTATTTCCTGTCACTTACAGTACCTTCCTTCCTAGCCTTGAACTTCACCCTGTAAAAGTAACATGTCCATAGCTTTTGGAACATTCAAGTTATTTCTATATTATTTACGGTCGGGTCAGATTTACCCATGGCGCCACCTCTCGAGTGACAATTTTCGGCTTAGGTTAGTCGGGACAATCTGTAATACATAAGGGGGAAAATCCACCTATTTTGGTGCAGTACAATCACATAGCTCACGATCTCGTTGATCCATGTTTAGGGTCTAGGGACACTTTGGTCATCAGCTCCTTTGTTCAAAAAAATTAAGATAACTGCTTTGACAAGGCCAATGATAGTGTTACGAAAATTATTGTCGTATTTCTGCATTTTAAATTTCAAATATATAAATAAATCTCATTTTATTTTGGAAATAGTTCATAGGAAGACACCAGGTGTAAAATTACTTCATTAATATCCATGATAAAAATTAATAAAAGCAAAACAAAAACAAGATGTTCAGTAAAGAACATATAGCCTACTTTCTCCTAAATGCATGGGTATGTTGTTGCAAAATTTGGTAGAGATCGGATGATAAGGTTAATCGTAATTTGATTTAAGCTTTGAACATTTGTGTGGCCGCCATTACGTTTACGTCAAGATGGCGGCGATATAAAACATAACACTGAGGTGCCCGTTGCTAGTGCTACCTCTGTAAAAAAAAATCATTCAATTCAGTTTCACCGTGTTTGAATTGATATGGGGAATGGATTTGCACACATACATGGCCGCTATTTGCAAACTATTGGGCTGATGACCTTGTAGTCAGTCATAAGATGCTTTCCACAAAAAGGCATGTTGTTTCAAAATCCGGTAGAGATCAAATTATTAGGATGGTCGAAATTTGATTTAAGCTTTTAACATTTGGGTGGCCGTCATTCCGTTTCCGTCAAGATGGCGGCGATATAAAACATGACACTGAGGTGCCTTTTGCTAGTGCTACCTCTGTACCAAATTTCTTTCAATTCGGTTTCACCGTGTTTGAATTGATAGGGGGAATCGATTTGCACACATACTTGGCCACCATCTGCAAACTATTGGGCTGATGATCTAGCAGTTGGTCAGAATATGCTTCCCACATAAAGATTTGTTGTTGCAAAATTTGGTAGAGACTAGATTATTAGGTTGGTCGTAATTACATTTTAGCCTTTAACATTTGGGTGGCCGCGATTACGTTTCCGTCAAGATGGCGGTGATATAAAACATGACACTGAGGTGGCCTTTTCTAGTGCTACCTCTGTACCAAATTTCGTTCCATTCGGTTTCACCGTGTTCGAATTAATAGGGGGAATCGATTTTCACACAAAGATGGCCCCCATCCGCAAAATATTAGGCTAATGACCTATTAGTTTGGTCAAAGGATGCTCCCTCCATAATGGTATGTTGATGCAAAATTTGGTAGATATCGGATGATTATGCTAATCGTAATTTGATTTAAGCTTTGAATATTTGTGTGGCCGCCATTACGTTTCCGTCAAGATGGCGGCGATATAAAACATGACACTGAGGTGCCCTTTGCTAGTGCTACCTCTGTACCAAATTTCATTCCATTCGGTTTCACCGTGTTCGAATTAATAGGGGTAATCGATTTTGACACAAAGATGGCCGCCATCCGCAAACTATTAGGCTAATGACCTATTAGATTTGTCAGAGGATGCTTCCTCCATAAAGGTATGTTGTTGCAAAATTTGGTAGAGATCGGATGATTAGGTTAGTCGTAATTTGATTTAAGCTTTGAACATTTGTGTGGCCGCCATTACGTTTCCGTCAAGATGGCGGCGATATAAAACATGACACTGGGGTTCCCTTCGCTAGTACTACCTCTGTACCAAATTTCGTTCCATTCGGTTTCACCGTGTTTGAATTAATAGGGGCAATCGATTTTGACACAAAGATGGCCGCCATCCGCAAACTATTAGGCTGATGACCTAGTAGTTTGGTCAAAGGATGCTGCCCCCATAAAGGTATGTTGTTGCAAAATTTGGTAGAGATCGGATGATTAGGTTAGTCGTAACTTGATTTAAGCTTTGAACATTTGTGTGGCCGCCATTACGTTTCCGTCAAGATGGCGGCGATATAAAACATGACACTGATGTGACCTTTGCTAGTGCTACCTTTGTACCAAATTTCGTTCAATTTGCGCTCACCGTGTTCGAATTGATAGGGGGGGACAGACATTCAGAGTACACACACTCACACACACACACCCACACACAGACTCACACACACACACACACACACACAGACAGACACACTTTTTTCGCCCTGTAGTGATCTCATAAGTCTACTTTCATTTTTTGCAAAAATCGAAAGTAGGCTAATATTGGAATGCTGTCTGTCTGTTAGGTAGTCAGTCGGAAGGCTGGTTGGATCCCCAAAAAGTACCGCCGTTAGGTTATGTGGGTAGATACCCACAAAAATCAAAGGCAGAGCTATATTGAGGCATACTAGGCAAGAAGAGGAGTGAGGTAGTTTGCCATTGCTTTCCTCACTGAGTCAGAACAGCAGTACTAACCCTATGAGTAGAACCTTTCACAGCATTCACAGGCACTGACTGTGCCCTGATTGTTATTACAAAGCACCACCCATACCTCAGTAGCTTCCATATAATCACAGCCATGAGTGAGACTGAGACATCGGTGAAAAGCCACATTTTACTCTAGCCTGTGCCAACAGACAAATGCAAATGTACTGCATTCATCAAGAGATGGCAAACACAGCCGAAATAAATCACAATCCTCTATGGACATTAAGTTGACAGGTGAAAAACTAAAGGAAGTAGGAGACTTCTGTTACTTAGGTAGCAAAATAACCAGTGATGGACGAAGCAAAGAGGATATAAAAAGTAGGGTAGCTCAGGCAAGGAAAGCATTTCTACAGAAAAGGAATCTGTTGACATCGAATATGGATTTAGGTGTTAGGAAGTCATTTCTGAAGGCCTTTGTCTGGAGCGTGGCGCTTTATGGAAGTCAAACTTGGACTATTGGTGCAGCAGAAAAGAGGAGAATTGAAGCGTTTGAAATGTGGTGTTGCAGGAGAATTATGAAGATCAGATGGGTAGATAGGGTTACAAACGAAGAGGTATTTAGACTAGTGGGAGAGGAGAGATGGTCCTGTCGACTGCTAATAAAGATAAGAGATAGGTTGGTAGGACACATACTAAGATATCCAGGAATAGCAAGCTTAGTTACGGAAGGAAGGGTCGAGGACAAGAACTGTAGGGGTAGACCAAGGTTAGAATTTGTTAAACAGATTGCCTCAGACGTAGGGTGTGGTAGCTATGTAGAGATGAAACTACTAGCTCTGGACAGGGAGGCATGGAGACTGCATCAAACCAGTCAAAAGACTGAAGACTCAAGGAAGCAGAAAACCTGGACGTCACCCAACAACCTCTTGGGAGAATTCCAGATGGACCATGTAGCCATCTCAAGAAAGTCTCATAGAGAAATTCTGAATGTAAGAATATTAAGAGGAGCAAATCTGGACTCAGACCATTATCTCTCCAAAATAAAACTCAGATTCCTACCTAGGAGTATTAAAAAGACTAAGTCAATGAAGCTTGGGAAGCATTGGATTCTAGCAATTGGGACGAACTGAAGAACAATCTAGTGAAAGTTGCCACAGAGACTGCTCCGTTTGTAAAACAGAAGAAGCATGCCCGGTGGACAACTATGTGCGAGGAGGCGGTCGCCGAGAGACAGATAGCCTGGCAAAAGTGGAACTCACAGAAGACTCAGTTCAACAGGGATAAGTTCATAGAGCAACGGAAGTTAACTGCCAGAATCATCAGACTGGTAAAACGTCAGTTCACAAAAGACCAATTGACACAGTTAGACGAAGACTTCAAATCGAACAACTCAAGGAACTTCTACAAAAGCTTCAAACGCAATCTCAGCCGCTATAACCCACCAAGTCTCCAATTCAGAGGACCAGTGGAAAGATGGCCTATAATGACATAGACAACTGTAACCTTCTGGCCAAGTACTTCGAGAACCTCCTTAACTCTAAATCACCTGACACCTTCATTACGTATAAGGACCCCATCAAACATCCCAACTCTCAACCACCTAGCAAAGAAGAAGTGATAAAAATAATTCAGTCCCTGAAAAACAACAAAGCATTGGGAGAAGACGCAATAGAAGCAGAACTATGGAAGCAGGCTGGAGACAGGGCAGTCAGTAAATTGACAGAGATCCTACACAACATTTGGGAGACTGAAATACTTCCTAGTGACTGGACTTCGGCTTTGATTCACCCATTACACAAAAAAGGTGACCTAAGCGACATAAACAACTATAGAGGAATCTCTTTGATATCCGTCACATACAGGATTCTCTCCAAGGCCCTGTTAAACAGAGCCGAACCTCAACTGGATCCACAAATTGGAGAATACCAGGGATGATTCAGAAAAGTACGCTCCTGTGCTGAACAGATATTCAACTTAAAGTCAGTGCTAATACAAGTAAAAATGGCAGGCAAGAAGTTTGTCGTCATCTTCGTTGACTTTAAGAAGGCGTACGACTCAGTTGACAGACTAGCTCTCATGAAAATCCTTCAGGAACTTGGACTGGACCAGAAGACACTTAACCTTATCCAACAGACTTTAAATAACACCACGTCACGAGTAAAGTTCAGAGGAACAATCTCAGAAAGTTTTGAAATCAAGATAGGAGATATTTTTTTTTGTCGTGTAGCCTCCTGAGAGGCCGAGTGCAGGTCTTTCTATTCGACGCCCGTGGGCGACCTGCGGGTTGGGATGAGAGATGGAATGGATGAAGATGAATGAAACTGGGCAATGATGTGGAAGGAAGCGACCGTGGCCTGTCAGAAGGTACTGTCCCAGCATTTGCCTTGTGTTGAAAATGGGGAAACCACGGAAAACCATTTCAAGGACAGCCGATGGTGGGGCTCGAACCCACGCGACTACCGAGTCAGCAGAGAGCTTGGCCCCATGACCTAACGCCGCGCTTTCGCCAGCGTAGCCACTACTGTCGGTAAGACAGGAGTAAGACAGGGAGATGGTCTCTCACCTCTCCTCTTTAACTGTGCACTGGAAAAAGTTATAAGAGAGTGGCGAAAGGAGATAGCTAAACAAGGGATCCCAAGCGGTATCTACCTTGGACACAAACGTGATGGACTCATTGTGGACTGCCTGGCATTTGCCGATGACCTGGCACTTCTATTTGATTCAACAGAAACATCAGTGAAACAACTCAATATTCTAGGACAAGAAGCAGCGAAGATAGGATTGCAAGTGTAATTTGAGAAAACACAACACATCACGAATATCATGAACTACTTCTAGAACAGAGAAGGATCAAGAAAACCAACAAATTCAAGTACTTGGGTGAATGGTTGGAACCCAATCACTCCGAAGGAACAGCATTATCAACTCGAGTAAATAAGCTAGAACTGTCATACCGACTGACTAAGAACATCTACAATAAGAAGTGTCTCTCCCGTAACACCCAAATGAAGCACTATCAAACGGTCATCCGCCCTGTAGCTTTATATGCCTCTGAATGCCTCATATTAAACAGGAAAGGACTCACGGACAAACTAGAAATCCAATTGGGACCAATCAATGAAGGGAGTAAATATATTAGGCGGCCCAACCAGGAGCTCTATAGTTACTCTGAAAGAATTACAGACGTGGCCAGGAAGAGACGTCTAACATTTTATGGGCACGTCTCCAGGATGCATCCAACCAGGCTGGCCAACCAGCTACTTACATACTGGCAAAGAAGGAAGACCAAGTCACCATGGTTGATAGAAGTGCACAATGATCTGCTGGAACTGGGAGTTACGGAAAAGGACATAAAAGATTGAACGTCTCTCAGGAGTAAATTAAAGCAAATAAAGTTCCAGGAAAAAAAAAAAGAAGACAGGTGCCCTCTGGACAAAGGAGAGAAAAGAACAACATAGCCAGAGGATGCGTGACTACTGGGCAAACATCAAGGCCCACTCCAAGCAAAATAGTTGAATATCGTGGTCCGCAGTTGGCCTATACGGAACAAGAAGAAGAGCTCTAAATAACGGGAGAACAAGGAAACTTATATTTCATTAGATAGCCTATTATTGGAAGCCTCCGTGGCTTAGGCGGCAGCACGCCGGCCTCTCACCGCTGGGTCCGTGGTTCAAATCCCGGTCACTCCATGTGAGATCTGTGCTGGACAAAACGGAGGCGGACAGGTTTTTCTCCGGGTACTCCGGTTTTCCCTGTCACAATTTCATTCCAGCAACACTCTCCACTATCATTTCATTTCATCTGTCATTCATTTAATCATTGCCCCAGAGGAGTGCGACAAGCTTCGGCAGCCGGCACAGTTCATATCCTCGCCGCTAGATGGGGGCTTCATTCCTTCCATTCCTGACCCGGTCGGAGACTGGAAGCAGGCTGTGGATTTTCATTTTCAGATAGCCTATTATTATTATTAACTTTATTGGCCACATTGGACACCTGAGTCTTCCATGTACACATTTTCTTTGAAGGTTATATTGTTTGATTCTTTACCTATACTAAATTACACAGAGATTTTTTTTGTTTGGGGGGGGGGGGGGGGTGATATTTCCAGGTTAATGTCACGGGACGAACTAAAATATGGGGCCCGGAAATTCTAGTCCTGGGGCCCGCGGTCGCTCTCTACGGCCCTGGATGTAGACAACATTCATCAGAAT
Organism: Meconema thalassinum; assembly: GCA_946902985.2. NCBI lineage: Eukaryota > Metazoa > Arthropoda > Insecta > Orthoptera > Tettigoniidae > Meconema > Meconema thalassinum. The sequence continues at coordinate 93,167,930 of OX336391.1, forward strand.
TTTGATTTATTATGAACAACAGAATTAAATAAACAATAAACCCTCAACTAGCTTCACAAACAAATGCAATTATACCTCATTTGAATAATAACAGTAATGTTATTGGGAACAGAACTATGACCACGTTATACAGGCTGTTCCAGCCAAGCAGCTCGCCCGTGAGCAGGAGAGTACTCGCCGCCTTGTGTGAGTAAACCTGCAATATGCAATACAGCTCTGCTGTAAAGGCGGCCGTTACTAAGCGGTGGATGCATCAAGATTGGCAGGATGCGCATGGACTTGTGCTATGACCTTCGGCCAGTGACGTATTGGCTCTCACCCCCAGTCCCTCTCCAACCGTGCTCCGAGACATTACTGCTGAGTACTCGCGTGTAGGCATACTCAAACTCATGGATTTGGAACAGCCTGACGTTATAGTTCCCTCACTTTCCTGGTTAAATGAGCGGTGACGCAAACGTAAGGCAGTAGCACGCCAGTGACCAATAGCTGACGGTTGTTGCTTCCTCTATCACTCCACGTGGACTGTCAAGTCCCGGCCAGCTCGCATGTCACGCTGGTGTCAAGTGTCCAGTGTTGCACATCTGCACGTAGTTCTGTCCAGTCTCGCTGCTCACTCTCAGTGTCTACGGTGGAAAGTTGACAACGGTGTGCCTCGCGGTCGGAAAGCCTTGGTCCAGGCAGCCATGAAATGTTAACATATCCACCCAGCGAGCCGCTCGTTAACGACGAAAGTGAGGGAACTACAACTTGAAACATGCTGATTCGATTCGAGTGCCCACTCGTAAATGTATCTTATCTGCATGACTCATGCAGGCAGTTGTAGCATGCCTGGTGAGCAGTGAATCCCTAGCTATTTCAACACTTCTGAGGGAGGGAGAGAGGAAAAGGGAAGAGGGGAGCATATTTGTTACTTTATTATTGTTACACAGATTCATCAATTCCTGTTTTACGATGACTGAAAATATGGACTAATGTCATGCACAATCGTCGCACTGTATGGCAAGTGTCCAAGAACTGTCCCAGCTTGTGCGCCTGTAGTTAGTCCACCACAATTCCAGTGCAGACAGAATGAGAGGCCTGCTTTAGCTTCCACATTTGTTGTAATTCAATGCCCAGTTCGGTGTATTTGTTGACCTTTTGGGCGAAGGTTGTTTGAAGGTTGTGGTCGAGTGGTCCGGATATATCGATTATCACAGCTTCTTTCTTCTGCCGATCAAGGAGGAGAATATCAGGTTGGTTGGCTTTGATGGTTTTATCACTGCGGATTTCTCTGTCCCGGTATAATATATGGGTTCCATTGTCCGAAGCATTTTTTTGGTTGGTTCTTATAATACGGAAGCGAGGAAACATCTAGTCTCCATGTGCACGATCTTAGCAACATTATTGTGGCGCTCAGTGTAGGCCATTTTTGTCAAGGTTGGACATCCATTGATAATATGATCCAAGGTTTCATCTTGCTTGTCACATTTACGACACTTGCCCTCGACCATTGCCTGTCTTAGGATGAACCTCCTGTAATTCCTTGTAGGAATGGCTCTGTCTTGTATAGCCAACATGAAACCATTGCTCTCGCCAAATAATTGGCCTTGTTGGAGCCATCTGTTTGATGCACACTTGTCTGTAGATAGGTCGAGTTGGTGTGCATTGACACCGCGAAGCTCCTTTCCTTTCCATTCTTCAACTTGGCCGAGGAGTTGCGGTTCGGGTAAGCTGAAATGCGTCGGGTTCAAACGGAGTGCAGCGTCACTGTTAGCCTTACAAATGGCAGCATACAATACATTGCATTCTGTTCTGGTCTTCGTTTCTTAAGTTCAAGGTTTCCTTGTGGCACAGGGTGGATCAAACTGACAATTCTTACTCCTCCATCGCTTGGTGGTAGAGTTATGCGTTGAACAGCAGACGTGGGATGATGAAGTCTGTCTTTGGTCATCTGCACACGCACTGTTCTCTCAAGTCCTTCTAGGTCTGTTACAGACCATTTCTCCACTCCAAATGAATAGATTACAGTATGAGTTACACACATTATTAATATTATTATACTTTTATAATCGTTTCGGTCTTCTATGGACCACGTTAATTCAACTGCCTTCTCTCTCTTTCTTTCACATTCGCGCATTCTTCTTCGGTGAGCTTCATTTCTTGCCGTTTTCAATATGGGTTTAGGCAGAAAACTCTGTATTTCCCTAAGTTTCTTTTTCAAAGAGTCAGGTTCCAAAATTTCCTCTTGTGATATGTTGTAGTGTGCCCAACTCTAGGAATGGGTATTCCAAGATTCAGACACCTAGATATCAAGGGAAAGGCTACAGCCGCTTTTGAAAGTTGAGATATTTGAATATCGCGCTCCATTCCTTCCAGAAGGAAATGGAAATTTTATGCAGCCAAGAACATGTCAAGTGACGTAGCAAGTAGTAGCAGAGGTCGAGACTATTTGTTGATTAAATAGTTAGCCATGGAGTAGAGACTTGGATCAGATTACTGGCACGGCCAAATGAAAGAGAATGCACTTAGTATCAAGTAAATCGGACCAGGGATACCAGAGATATGAGGATTTCCAGATTTCAGCGTGATGCAGCGTGGTCCTGACCGTTTTGAATAAAAGCCGGCCGGCCCAAGCAACATCAGCTCACTTCGAACCAAGCTCTTGCATAGCAAGGTGCTGCTACGCTGAGCCAAGGCACATGGTTGCCGGATCTACGCAGAAGTTATCTTCAAAATTGTGATAGTCACAAAAGTGCTGCGATACATGTGGAACTTAGTAAGTTTACGACAGAGAGAATCACTAAGGTGATTGATATTTTTCTACGGACACTGGTGAAATATTTTATTTCTATATGGACATATGCTAGACTTTGTCTAGAAAGTACTTTGTCACAGTCCAGTAATAATAATCTAATACTTGGATATTTTAGTCCAATTCAGTCAGTTTCATATTTGTAACTTGATAACCACTCCGATCTTTCAGTATATTGAAGGCCAGTCTATCACGGTGTTGTTCATTAGCCGACAAAGGGAAACTATATGTTGCTTCGCGCATGATAGATGGTGATAAGCCATGCCCAGGGAACGATCTTCAGAACAGCCGTTGATTGGTTTAGACTGTCAGTGTTTTCTTGTACTGAAAAGATTACCGTGAGTTATGTTACAACTGACATATTTGAGAATAGATCATTTAGATCTGACCCCATTTAAGCAAACTGTTATGGCGTTAACAGAAGTAAATATTAAAATGGATCAACAGTTACTTCAAACTTCAAGAGATATTACCACTATGTCTTGTTAGACAGATTGTCGGTATATAATGGCGGCCGATACAAGGATTAGACGTGCGTGTCCGATAGGGCATGTATCTGGATAAATCTGGTACAGACCAGGTTCACTACGCTTCAAGACCAACGAGAAATGTAAGCCACATTTTGACTTTATATTATGCCTAGCTAATTGGAACAAACTATTTTTCTGCAGATGACCAACACATTTATTTTTCTTCGTATTTAAATCTTGCAATGATTTACGCAAGGCATATTAGAGTTGTTCTGAGTATTTTCAGCACTCAGAACAGTTTAGGATCGATGACCGAGCATAACGAGCATTTATTTGAATATTTCATATTTTTTTATCACGGAAAACAGCCGATGTAACTGTAAAAGTTAATAATTATTTTTGTTGAGAAATGGATATTTTATCCATATTCGAAGATTCGAACACGTGGATTCTCACATAATGAAATAATAATTAAATATATTTAAAATAATATAACTAATAATAATAATAATAATCCATTAATAATAATAATGATTTTCATAACTTTTCTAAATAATTCTTGGATTTTATATTTTCTAATAATCACATTTATTGAGAGAGAGCTTATGAAGTAGTTTAATCATTTCTAGTTTGGAACAGGTGATTTTCCGAAGGAGAGTGGTTAGCGCAAGCCCGCATTCAACCAACATGACAGTTCTGGTTGAACAGTTAATATTTGCAATGAGCAAAGTATATTTTTCAGATAACACGGAGAGGCATGAAACGGGAAGCAAATGATATTTGTATCAATTAGGATATTTTTGTATTTATATAAAATCATGACGTAGATACACATTCGAAAGTGAAATAAAGAGTATCATAAGTATGGTAACTTCACGGGTTGAACTGAATGGTAAAATAAAATAAACTTGTAAGTTTATAAATCTTCCAGTGTTGATAACAAGCAGAGGCTTGATTTATTGTATGAATTTTGGGAAGAAAATTTATGTGTGTGGAGTAGTTGAAATGCCATTCCCAGGTGCGCATGTTTAAGTCGCAGGAATGAGGAGGTTTTTATTTGAGCATCAATCAAATAGCAGGTTCGATGACTCAGTGTTATAGAAGGAGTATTGGAACTACACATTGCGTCGTATGAATGACCCGAAGGTTATTTCTTAAAAACCATCAGTTCTTATTTCAACCTTGTTTACGGATTCCATTAAGACTTTGATTTTGCTAGAACCCGGATTTGTCATGATAATATTTTATTCTTCTTCAGAGGAAGACCTTTGCCGTTGTTGTTGGAATATTGTGTTCTTATAAAAATAATAGAATGGGCCACTGCCAATTAAAAATAATTCTATAACCACGAATAATTTGAAGGATGTTTTCAATCCTAGTGCCATGAACTAAATGAATTTATTATGAAGCTACAATTCTTATTTCCGCATTCTGTCGAAGAATTGCAAGTTGTGAAAGTTACTAAAATGGCCACAAATATAAATATTTTTCTTAATAATGATTCCAAATGGAAAATTGAATAGTTGGATGGTCCAACAATTTATTGATCAAGTTGATGATTCAGAAATCATATATTTTGTTAGGAACTTGAAGTTCATAATCGAGTCACTTCTCAAAACGTTTAATGTCAGAAGAACAATTAATTTTGTTGTGCTTCGCACAGTTCTTCGATGCTATGCTCAATGGTCAAATACTTTTCAGATGTTGTTATTAATATGTGTAAATAATTTGTATTGATTCAGAGATAATAATATTTTTTGACAATATTTTTTTGAAACTGGAAAAATAAGTGAAAGTTAAAAATTCTATGAACATTTATTCTACGAGTGTTAATATTATGTAAAAATTCAAACAGTGAACTACGATATTTCCAGTAGAGACAATTAAATTTGAACTGGATTTAATCATGAATAATCGATATAGTTTTGGAACACAGTCTACAGGACTAATAATCAGACTTGTGTTTCCAAAGATAATTGTCCAATGTGTTGGAAAATTTCTGTACATTGTGTAAATAGGAATGTGGGTCGCCACACGTGAAGGATGCTGCTTTGAGCATTTTATTTTGCAGTCAATTTTAAATTCAGAATAAAATGAGATAATTTTACATAATGTGTTATGCCCAGTTGAATCTCCTTCTATCCTTATTGTTGCATTAAGCCAAAAATCAGTAAAGCATTTTTTTCATTTGATGTCGTTTTTGCGATTAGCTTTAACCCATCTGGCGCCCCGGGATATTTTGACTCTCGTGCTGACTGATTCTTGGTAAAATGCATATGTGGTCGTGCGGACTCCGGTCTAAACGGGCACAGTAGGTCTTTCTCCACCTCTGTAAACCAGATCTCTTTGGTTTTCTTTCCCACAAAGCAGGCACAGATTCGATTGGACAATTTTCTGGAGCTCATTTGTGTCAAATGGCCATAAAAGGAGAGTTATTATTACATTCGATTTAAGGGTGCTCGGGTAATTGATATGGGGTGGGGGTGATGTTCACAGTCTCAAGAAGGTTAAACACGCCTGGTTTACAGACTTGCTGCGTGGTTCAGCGATAACGTTCTTGACTACTGTGCCCAAGGTTGCAGGATCGAATCCTGGCGCAGTCAGTTGGTATTTCAGGGAGCGCAAATGCGAAGGGTCCGTGTCAGTAGATTTACTGGCACATTAAAGATCCCCTTCGGGGAAAAATTCTGGCACCTCAGTGTCCCTAAAATCCGCACAGGTTAAAGAGACGTTAAACCACTAGCCTAACCTTATCATAGCCTATATAGGTACGGTGACTATATTTTTTACAGTAAAAATCGGGACACCCTTCTTGGGGGCATTGTTGTACGATAGAGAGATTATAATTTGACTTTAACATATAGAGTTTTTTAAAGTTATGGTCTTTTACAAAATTTAATTCGAAATACTGTATACCTGGCATAATGTAGCCTAATAGAGCATTACAGTAAACTGAATATATTCTTAGATCCATCTCTTAGGGTACAGAATACAAAATTTGGTTGAAGTCCAATGGATAGCATGGACGTTACTTGCAGTTAAACATTGGATCTAACAGCGCGCGTAAAATCATGTTGACAACAATGTCATGCATGTAAAGGTCAGAAATAATCTGAAATAATATGATCGATTGTTGTGCCAATTTTGAATGAAATCCATTAGTTAGCATAGAAGTTACTTGCATTTTAAAATTGGACCTAACAGCAGACTTTGAATCATGTTGGCAGCACTGGCGGAGGCCTATATTAGTTACTACAAATTAATCTAGTATGCCAGGTACTATACGTGTGCAAAGGTTAGAGCTATTGGCTTGCATACTTTCTGATATATTGATATTAGGGTAACAAAAAAGAGGCAGCATTTATTAACAGTTGGCAGCCCTGGTTGCTCTTAAGAATACGCACAGTCATATCTGGTATGGTACACATAGCACATACGAAATGTGGTTGAAATCCGAATGATAGTATAGAAGCTGCATCAATTTAAAGTTGGACCTCTCAGGAGGCTTAGAATTATGTTGGTAGCACTGACGTATATAAGTTACTCCGAATTAATATAGAATGTCAGGTACTATACGTGTGCATAGTTTAAAGCTGTCGGCTTGCATAATTTCTGATATTTTTTATTTGGATAAAAGAAATTAAGAGCATTTATTAACAGTTGGCAGCCCTGGTGGCTCTTAAGAATACGCTCAGTTATATCTGTTTATGTACAAATAGCATAAACGAAATTTGGTTGAATTCCAATTGATAGTGTAGAAGTTATATGCATTTAAAAATTGAAACTATCAGCAGGCTTATAATCATTTTGGCAACACTGCCATGTATGGCCTCCTGGAAATTAAACTGGAATATTATTATCTATACGTGTGCCAATTTTGAAATAGCTCCCATTCATACCTTCCATGATATCCAACATGGAGCTCAAATTTCAATTGCGATTTTTTAGCAGTTGCTAGCACTGACATCATTTTCAAATACGTCATTAAGATATTCGGGTATAGATCTTTACTACTACCAAGTTTTGTTTCGATTGCTACAGCCGTTTAGGAGTTGATAGGGGGGGGGGGGGGGGACACACACACACACAGCCAGCCAAACAGAAGGACAGACAGAAATTTGCCCGGGTCGATTGCATGAGTCTACTTTTTCCTCATTTTTGCAAAATGTGAAAAGTAGGCTAAAATAGGCTTATGAGATCACTTTAAGTCCATATGTGTCTATGTGTGTGTGTGTGGGGGGGGGGGTCCCCACCCCTAATAACTTCTAAACGGCTGGAGCAATTACAATGAAACTCGGTAAGGTTATAGCACTATTACGGCCGACCACGACCATGCCCTTCAAATTTTATTACTTCTCACCATTCAACATGGCGGCTGTGCGAAATATTTCACCAGCACCTATATCTCGAAAACTATTACTCATAACACCCTGAAATTTTGTACGGTAACAGAGGGCACTACTAGAAGACCACATATAAAGCTTTCAAAAACCTGTTAACTACAAAACGAACATAGCGGCCGAGCGAATTTGAAACATATAAATAGACCTTTCTCGTGATTTAACCATCAAAACGCAGTGAAACTTGGTACAGTAAATGTTTATTCACATTGTAATGCACTGGCATCTAATTTAGTTTAATTGTTTGCATAACCTCAACATGGCGGCTGTGTGAAGTTTTAAAATCTGGTTTTTATTATTTTTGTGTCCTAATCATGTGATTGAAGTTGAATAATACACCTACACAATGATCTTCATGTAATAGTACATAACTCTAAGTCGTACATAATTATATAAAATTCCAACATGGCGACCATCCGAAATATTTAGTGGTTCTCAATATCTACGAATCTATTACAGCAATCAAACTGAAATTTTGTATGTTAATAGAGGCAATTAACATAAGTAGGATATATGAAAATAGGCTTTACGTATTTAATAATCAGCATCGCTTACGTTAATAGTTGCTGGAAATGCTGTCTAAACACTCGCTGTAGTTCATCTTCACTGGTATCAGTGCAGTTATTTCGTTCTCGAGAGCCTCCAAAGTACGGGGATTGTTTCTATATACCTTTTGTTTGAGGTTCCCCAAGAAGAAGTTCCGTGACGAACTAAAGAGCCTACTTTTCTCAAAATTAAGATTCATGCCAGTGATTAATCTATACAGACCTATCTAGAATCATGACGAAATTAAATTGGTAATGTCGACATTTCTAATTAGTTCGAAATATACCTGGCGTAATGTAGCCTAATAGAGCACTACAGTTGGCAGCCCTGGTGACTGAAAATATTCTTAGTTCCATCTCTTAAGGTACAGAATACAAAATTTGGTTGAAGTCCAATGGATATCATGGAATTACATGCAGTTAGACTTTAGATCTATCAGCGCGCGTAAAATCATGTTGGCAACAATGCCATGCATGTGTTGGTCAGAAATAATCGGAAATATTATGATATGTTGTTGTGCCAAATTTGGATGAAATCCATTCCTTAGTACAGAAGTTCCATATATTTCAAAATTTGACCTATCAGCAGGCTTAGAATCATGCTGGCTGCACTGACGTATATTAGTTACTCCAAAATAATCTAAAAAGTCAGGTACTATACGTGTGCAAAGTTTAGAGCTGTTGGCTTGCATACTTTGTGATATATTGGCATTAGGGTAAATAAATAGAAACAGGATTTATTAACAGTTGGCAGCCCTGGTTGCTCTTAAGAATACGCTCACTCATATCTGTTTATGTACACATATTACACACGAAATTTGGTTGTCATCCAATTGATAGTAGAAGTTATATGCATTTAAGAATTGGACCTATCAGCAGGCTTAGAATCATTTTGGCAACACTGCCATGTATGGCCTCCTGGAAATTAAACTGAAATATTATTGTATATATGTGTGCCAATTTTGGATTAGCTCCCATTCATACCTTCCAAGATATCCAACATGGAGCTCAAATTACAAGTGCGGTTTTTCGGCAGTTGGTAGCACTGACATCATTTTCAAATATGGGCTTGAGATATTCAGATATAGATCTTGGCTCGTACTGAATTTGGTTTCGATTGCTGCAGCCGTTGAGGAGTTGATAGGGGGACACACACACAGCCAGACAGACGGTCAGAAGGAGAGACGGTCAGAAGGAAAGACAGACGGACGGACAGACAGACAGACACACATTTGTCTAGATCGATCTCATAAGTCTACTTTTTCCTCATTTAAACTAATAAGACAGCGCTGAAACTTACGATCACATTTTCTGCCGCCAGGGCGAGGGCTCGTCACACCTCCCCAGTTGTATCACCCGATCCGAAGTTTAAACCTCCAGGACACTGCCCTGGAGGCGGTAAAATTGTGATCTCTCGCTGAGGCCGAGGTAAAAGCCAACCTGGAAGGTAAAACGACTAAGATGAAGTAGAAGACCATCATATAAAATCTTGTTCTACCAATTTCCTCGTAGCGTTGAAAAAAGGCAAATCGTCGGACAACCACTTGGTGTAACGGCTAGGATTCTTGGCCCTGGAGAACTGGGTTTGATTCTTGGTTCTGACAAGAAATGTAATTCTTGTCTGAGGCCTGGAACGGGGTTCACTCAACCTCATGGGTTCGATCCCCTCCTCAATCATCCTGGAAGTGGTTTTCGGTGATTTCCCATTTCTAATCCAGGTAAATGCCGGGTTGGTTCCTAAGATAAGGCCACGACCGCTTTCTTCCCGATCTTCACCTGAATTACAAATAGGCCTACACACACTACTACACACCCTTAGCAGTCTTGGCTGTCACCACGGTGGCCTGGGTTCAATTCCCGGCTTTGCCAAGAAATTTAATTCTGGTCAGAGGGCTGGAGCGAGGTAGATGAGGCAAACCTGAAAAGAGCTGGATTCTGTTCCCATCTCAGTCATCTTTGATGTTATTTTGCGTCGTTTCCGCACTTCTACTCCAGGTGAATGCCGGCGTGGTTCCTAAATTAAGGCCACGGTAGCCGCCTTCCCAATCCTCATGTGAATTACAAATACACACACTAACACAGCCACCCCTCAGGGGCTCACATCTAGTGGGACGTGGGTTGGCGACCACGGGACCCCAGTTGAGCTCCGGCATTGCTTCCACTAACTTGTGTCGGGCTCCTCTCGGTCTCTTTTATTGTCGACCTTTCTTGATCAACTTTTGTTCTCTTCCGACCCCGACGGTATTAGGGTATCCGAGGCCTAGGAAGTCTTCCACTTTCCCGCCTTAATTAGCCCTTGTCTCATCTTTCTTGATACCCTCCTTCAGTGAGGGATCAGCCTTCTTTTTCTTTTCATGTTATCTCCTGCCTTCTGCTCAAGGCCCTCAAGGAGGCAGGGTGTGTGTATCCCCACCACTTCTGGTGCACCCTGGATTATGCTACACCCTCAGGGCCTCACAGTATCTCTCGCCTTTTGCTCAAGGCCCTCAAGGAGGCAGGGTGTGTGTAGCCCCACCACTTCTGGTGCTCCCTAGATATTGCTAAACCCTCAGGGGCTCACAGTATTTCCTGCCTTCTGCTCAAGGCCCTCAAGGAGGCGGGGTGTGTGTAGCCCCACCACTTCTGGTGCACCCTGGATAGTGCTACACCCTCAAGGGCTCACGGCTGGTGAGTTTGGGAGTTGGCGACCCCGAGGGATTCCTGAGCTGGGTCCGTTTTGTCCCCTTTTTCCTCTGATTATGGGGCGGGCCCTCTCCTCTTTCCCCTTCCCTATCTGCCTTTCATGGCTCTCCTTCCTTCCAAGTCCCTCAATCCTCATTCCTAAAGGGTTGAGGGCATTTCTTTTCTTCCTGTCCTTTATTTGCCTTATCCTTTATTTGTTTACCATGTCTTCTTCTAGTATGTAAGTCTGTAGTTAGTATTAGTTATAGTTTTCATTCTCATCTCATCTTTCACTATCATCCAAACCATAAGGGGCAGATAACCTAGATGTTAGGCCCCTTAAAACAATAATTATCATCAACTAATACAGCCATCACAGTAACATAAGTTATCAGACAAATTCCGCACACAGCCAAGTGCATGGGGCTACATGACCACGATGTTTCCAAGCGTCTCGAATTAAACTACAACAAGGCGAAACGTTTAATTGCGGGGATCGTGGTCTAATATTTTTATCCAGGTCGCTCGTCCAAAGGTGAGCGGGTGATCGCAGCGCGGGCCGGGACGGTAGCGGCGCGCAGCGGACAGGATAGGTACTAGCGAGCTCCTGGCTCTGCCGTAGCCAGCCAATACCCCAGTGTGTCTGTGCGACTGCGCGGTGCAAGGTGTGTACAGGTGTTGTGTAGCATTCTCCAACTTGTGCGCGACTGTGTGTATGTGTGTCTGTGTGTGTGCAACAATACCACATGTGCCTATTGTTGTCGTGTGACCTACGACATGCTGTCATCGTCTCAAAACAGAAATAACTGAATACAACAAGATATTATTTCGAAGATTTTATATTTTTATAGAAAAATATTTTATTGCGTGTCAAAAACATTAAAAAAAAACACGAAATTACTTATTAATATTCTGAGGACTGTGTTTCGGAAACAATAGTGACTGTTTGGAGGTGAATAATTTATCTGACAGACGAGGCATTGTTGAAACTTAAGTGCCTTAATGAGAAATACGTTATGTCCAGCTGATGACAGTTAATTTTGGAGTGTGTGCCTGTACCATTTCGTGAAAATGTCGTTAATTATTTGCTTGTTGAGCATTTTGGTCAGTCAATCTACAAGAGGAAGGATCAACAATGAAGTCTGATTCTGATGGGACTAAAATATTATACGACAGTTTGAAGATTATAAAATCCACACCTCGGGATTTTTGAAATATTTTGTGTGGTTGAACGTGTTATTTTAAAAAATATATATACTAGTGAACTAAAAAAAACGAAGCAAGAAACGCAAACATTATCAAAATTATTTGAAGAAACAATTTTTCCTGGGTTATTCATTTTAATTTTAAGGATATAGTCCTGTGAGTGCCAATAACACCCCACTGAAGAACAAAGTGACGTATGTGACATCACCTGTAATTGTGACGTATGTAAGGTGTTATCGGTTTTGATAACAGCAATTGGAAAAGGAAGTGTAGGTGGTTGTGAAGATTAGATTTGGAGTAGTTTCAAGCAGACAGTGTGGTAGGCGGCCGTGTATGCTGTGTACTGCCCCTTTGGACGACAACACCGGCATCCTGGCGGCCAGCAGTGAAGAGGACTGCGGGGACGCCGTGAACCCTTTCGCCGCGAGCTACACGTAAGGAAACTGCACAACCTAATAGTCCCTAAATTATCCTCGAGCTCCAGAGAGCCTCATTGCACATCCGGGTCTCGAACTGAAAGGTAGACTCACGGTGTCATCTTCTCAGGGAAACTGGGAATACTCAGGAAATTTTTAAATCCTGGAAAACTCAGGGTATTTTAATGACACTCAGGGAATTTTAGTTTTATAAGGCCCAACCTTGAATAATTGGAAATTAAGCATTTAAAGTTTTTCTGGATGAAAAGTTTAGAAATTGGAAAAGTATAGAAAAATACATATTTTTTCTGGTTTGTTCTTTCTTTTCAACTTCATTACGCTACCCTTTATTGTTCGAGCACTTTTTGAAATGCTCTTTTAAGTGAAAACGTTTTATATATTTATTATGACCGATACTGTTACTCAGGGAATTTACTGATTTATCCTGGAAAAATCACGGAGTTCTCAGGGAAATGTGTTAGTTGGTTTTGGTAGACACCCTGTATTGATCGTGCTTGAGGTTTCATTAGAATATTGGCACCGATATTTGGGACCTAAACATTCTAGAGAAGCTTTAAAAAAGACCATGTTAGTCTTTATTTTCTGTTCCGTATTGACTTTATTTTCAAAAATACTCGAGAGTCCACCTACTCAATACATAAAATGTTTCTTTAGCGAATAATTGTTTTAAGTCGTTCTTCATTTTACTTTTTGACAAGTGCTGAAGATGAGTAAAAAAAAACAACTTGAAACAATTGTTCACTAAGAAACATTATATGTAGAAGCATGATTTTTTCGCACTAATTTTTGAACAATTTCGCGTTATTTCGCGAAATAGATATTGCTGTATCGCTTTAATGATATTCTAAAAGCGTTCATTATTGTGGTTCTGAATTATTTATATGAATGGTAGATGTATAAATTACTAGTAGGCCTAAGCATCCAATATTATTTTATTATATCCCTCATTGTGCATTAATTTTAATGCTAGCAGTGACTGAATTATTTCAATTTGTTGAATCTTTGTTCGCTCATACATCTTGAAACAACATTTCAAGCTCGTTATTCATTACAGATTTCGCTGTAATATCGCGATAATTGCGAAATTGAATTTCACTTTAAAATGTCTTTGTCACTTTAATTCGCGAACAAAATATCCTTATTTTCTTAACCAGAAACATATGATTCGTAAAGACATCGCAAAATGGCTTCAAAATATATTTTGTCACGTTAATCTTTAATGCAAAAAAATCATGCCTCTAATTATATATATTGACTAGAGGGATTCTCGAGTATTTTTTTAATACAAATTCCTGAAAAAGAAACAATCATCTATGATCTTACAAAAACAGCGTTGCGTTAATAGCTCGTACATTCCGTTGTTGAAAATCAATTTTTACTGGATTTCTTTGTTGTGTAGATAAAGATACCTGAGAGCAGAGCTCGGTCGTGGGGAACAGTCCCTAGTTTATTACACAGATGACGGACTAACTGTACAAGGGCTGAATTACAATACATTTAGAATAGTATTGAAGTGTATTCCAAGCGATGCTCTTGACACATTATAGTTTCACTTATAATGAAAATCATGAATACGGAAAAAAAATTAACAATATCGAGAAAATAAGCAAACGAGCATTCTTTATGATGCTTGGAAGATATAATACAAATAATAATAATAATAATAATAATAAACTTAAAAATATTTGAAAGAATGTGTAATCATATGAGTAAATTATTATACATTCGGAGTCAGTAAATAGTACCTCTTCAACTTTTCGCGAAATGGTTCAATTTTAGAAATTCTTGCTAGATCACGTGGTACAGAGATGAGCATTCATTTTATTTTAATTTTAATATTATTTTGCACCATTATCCTACGTTAGTAACTGTGAAAATGTACAACCAAATATAATTAAACCGATGATAAATATTCAGCTTCAATAAGACGCGTGATGACCAATAGGAACTCCCTAATTTTATTCAGAATTGGCAGAATTCCTATTTTATGCCGACAGTGGAAATGAAATGATGCCCCGAACATCTGGACCCCATTGGTTGCTTAGCGTCAAGGAGTAAACAAAGTGTGGTTTTGTTATCATAGGTCTTCATTAAAAAATATTCTCCAACTTTTACTCCTACACTCAACGGTGCGTCAATCCCTTTCTGAATTCAATCACTCATTTTCTGTTGTTTAAATAATTATTATTATTGTTATTATTTTGCATCATTGTGCCTATCTTTGGAGAGCGAACCTTTATTCTCACAAAATCTCTTCATCTGGGCACTGAAGATCTTCCCACGTTCTTCCGTCCAAGATTTCTTGGTCCTGGTAGGCATTGTCTCAGAGAAGTGATTAATGTTCTGAACTAGAGTCGATCTTATTATTATTATTATTATTATCATCATCGATTCCATCGTCTAGGGACCACGAGTTAATTTCAATGCTTTGTCCTTTGCTGTTCCTTCTTCTTCCTCCAGTGTTCCTCCATCATCTCACTATGTTTCCTCTTCCTTTCCTCGGACCATTTCGAGCCGGTTTTCTTTCCCTTCCACCCTTGGAATCCTTCAATTGTTAGCACCTTTGGCCTAAAAATATCGCTCTGTGGTGTATCTTCTTCTCTGATATTATTTATTTCCAAATCCTCTTTGACTTCTTATACCCAGGTTGTGTTTGACTTCTTGTTCTTGTAAGATCTGCTTGGTTAACCTACTGCAAATGTCCAAAAAATAGCAATCTCCTCTTCCGTATTGTTTCTGACATGTTTTTTATTTTTCGATATATTTCATATTATTATTATGTATCGATTGTTCCCCATTAGGAGAGCGATTGAACTTGAATTCACGATTTAATCTTCGGGAGTTTTCCCTCTTTTCTTCCCAAAATCTCTACAACCTCTACGAATGCTCCTTCTTCCACTCAGCTGTCCATTTCTTCCAGGTTGTTGTTATGTCCTTTGCTCGAACTTAACATTTGTGATTTTATTCCGGCACTCGGTGCAGTCCTCGAGATTTTCTATGTTGACCTGTTGTAGGTCCCTCTGGTCCTCAGTCAGCCATTCCGTGCCACATTTTCTGTTCGTTATGATGTTGAGTAGTTTGTTCGCTGTTCTGGAGTTTTCCAACTGTAGATGTGTGATTACTGGTTATGATTTCCACTTTTCAGTACAACTTTAGTTTTAGTTTTTTACTCTAAATTACACATAATACATGTTTCGGCATTGTTATGCCTTCATCAGTCATTCTTTGTTTACACAAATATTTCATACACATTTAACACATCCTTTAACACTAGACTTTTTTTCATACATAAAGCATCGGATTTTCGCATGACAAATATAAAATTCTTAAAAATGCAGTTCCTTTATTAAAAATCCGGAATAATATTCCTTTGTCTTTAAAATATTCGGTGAGTAGCTTCTTCTGATAACTTCTACTTCATGTTTCACAGAATCTCGTATTTGGAAGTCTAGAAATTCCCAAGGTGCGTGTTGTCAATTAAGTTAACTGTTGTCTTCGTGTTGTTTTTTAAGCCATTTTGTTCTCTGCTTGATACACAAGTGTTGCATTGTTCAACTTATGTGCTTCGTTTTGTAAAAAAGAATGACTGATGAAGGCATAACAATGCCGAAACATGTATCATGTGTAATTTAGAGTGAAAAGCTAAAACTCATGTCGTGTTGAAAGCTGGAAATCATAATCAGTAATTGTAGATTTCAATGCGGGCCAACGCAATAATTATGACGAAAGTCATGGATATACCGTAGATGTGTGTGTAAAACTTTGCTCGGCGTTTTCTGATTTCTTCCCTTAGTGTGTTGGTCTTTTGATAGAGTTCGTTCTGAGGTCTCTTCATCCAAATGACGGTATTGTTGACTGCCCCGCAAATCTTCCTGAGAATGTTTCGTTCTCGCTTTTCTATGTCCTTAATCACGGAATGGCCGTCGATCACCATTATTTCGGGTGCGTAGGTTGCTTCTGGAAGAATCACTGTTTTATAGTGCCTTAATTTTGCGTCTATCGAAATGCACTTCTTTTAGTGAACCCACGTTAGATTGGAAACAACTTCAAGTAACAACTGCACAAATCTGAAAGCCGCATTATTTTCTCAATCCATCCTGTTTTAAAAATGTGTATACCCGTGACTTTGACGAATGTTTGATGCTTTTCAGTTGGTCAACACAATTGTTCCCAAAAGAGATCGACTATTCCCTAATCCAGAAAAAATTACATGAGATTAATTATCTTAATTATTAATCTCATGTAATTTTAATTAATTATTTATTAATGTCATGTAATTTTTTTCAGGCTTAGGGAATAACCCATCTCTGTTGGGAAAAAATGTGTTGACCAGCTGAAAAGCCTCAAACTTTTGTTTACTAAGGCAACACTAAAAACGGCTCAAGTGCCATAACGTGACCTTGATTTTAGTTAGAAATATCTTTCTGATGTGGTGCAATCTTCTCTAAGTCATTGTTCACTACCTTGATTTGCTTATTAATTCGTTTAATTATAAACATACTGATGAATGAAAATCCACAGCCTGCTTCCAATCCACCGACCGGGTCAGGGAATGGAATGAATGAAGCCTCCATCCATCTAGCGGCGAGGATATGAATTGTGCTGGTTGCCGAAGCCTGTCGCACTCCCCTGCGGCAATGATTAAATGATTGACAAATGAAATGTTAGTGGAGAGTGTTGCTGGGATGAAATTATGACAGGGAAAACCAGAGTACCCGGAGAAAAACCTGTCTGCCTCCGCTTTGTCCAGCACAAATCTCACATGGAGTGACCGGGATTTGAACCACGGACCTAGTGGTGAGAGGCCGGCGTGTTGCCGCCTAAGCCACGGAGGCTCTAACATACTGATGTGTTTACTAATTAATGCCGGGGTGAAGCTCAGATTCTTGTTTATTGAGAATCTTCAGAATAGTCTTTATACGTTTAACCCCAGATTAACGTGGAAATGACCTTTCATTACGTTTTAAACTTATAGATTGTCGGGACATAAACCAAAGAGAATAAAATTAAATCCAGGGGCCTTGAAATTAAAACATTAAAAACATTAATGCGAATTTTGCCTTTCTGCATTTTCAAATTCAATTTGTGCTCTTCCAATTACAACTCAGCCAAAAGTTATCTCTTTAAGTGATGGGTTGATATCACATTAAGTTTAATATTTACTGTCTCAATTATTTTCTGCAATTACTTTGACACGCATGTCTTTGTTGGGCATTTGTTCCTATTCCAAACATCTTGATGTTTCGTAGGATTTGTTGTGGCTTAGACCGTAGCCAAACTAATTTAATAGCCCCCGTACTTATCATCGAGAATCTTTAATCGTTTAATTGAGTATAGCCTACCTTTCCTGCATCAGTGTGTATTTTTTCGCAAATGTTTGAACGGTCGGTGGGATACAAGACATGCGGAAAACTGTTGAATCTGCTGCTACCGGAAACGGTTCTGATAGACACATACGAGCCAGAAAAATTAACCATATTAATAATGCTTGGTTCTACGTATTAAGTTCGTTACCTTATTAAATTGTTGACAACTGCTAATACTCTTCTTTATTGGAACATGTTATCGGTCCTTTATTAGGACGGGGCTGATAGCCTAACAAATTCATATGTATTTTTTATGAAACTATGACATTAATGACAATATAGATAAACATTACGAAATGGACAAAAGCCTCCAGAAGACCCATTTTATTTTATTATTATTAATGAAACACAATGTGTACAAAGAAAGAATATATGAATAAGATAATACTGATTTGTATTAGTCTTTATCAAATGTGCTGATCGGTGGTGATCTTCCACCAGTCTCCAAGATGATACAGAGAGCATAGCTCCCCCCCCCCCCCCCCCCCACATAGGCGACATATACACTTTTCTGTCGGTTTGTGAAATTTTGGATTTCTACATATCTTACTATGAAAACCATGTGCAGCGTAACGCGTGAAGACGTGGCGTAACTTGAAATTTGGTCCTTTCCATTCGTGATTTTTCATTGCTCCAGTATCGAAAAATTCCTTAGGAATTTGACGTGCTTTAGTTTTCCTTTCTTCCAAGACCAAGGCAGCCGTGTTGGGTAGCTTCAAGAGCGATTTGAGGTCTTCCAGAAAGAATGTTTCATTTCCAAGAGGATATGCGATTCGATTTTCCGAAAACTTGGATATCTATAGAATGCGTTTTAAGTACCTGGCTTTTATCTTTTCAAGTCGCTTTAAGTTTGTTACCGAAAGATTATTCCATATGAGATGAATACCATATGTAGCTACTGGGGCCACTTTAATTTTAAATAGTGCCATTGCTGTAGCTAGTGATAGATTGTGAGCTTTAGGAATTTCAAACATTGCTTTGATGGCTGCTGCTGTTTTTTTCTTTAATGTGGGTAGTAAAGCCCATTCCTGTTGTTGTGTATTTTAATTTGAGAGTTCTTTGTATCACAGCAATAAATTATTTTATGTATATATTCAGGGTGTCTACTACTCTGAAAATCATGGAATTCTCAGGGAATTTTTAAAGCCTGGAAAACTCAGGGAATTATCAGGGTATTTTAGTGACACTCAAGGAATTTAATTTAATCTTGAATAATTAGAAATTACTCATTCAAGTATATTCTGGTGATTATTGTTCTAACTGACATTAAATCAGTAAACTCTAATTTCTAGCAAGATAGAGCTCACAAATTACATGTGAAGATTGTGTATTTATGTATAAATATGTAACTGTATTATTTTTGAGAGCACCACTATTGACGAGCTACTTTTAATACTCACAAGTACAATAGATTTCTGAATGAAAATTTAAAAAATTGGCAAAACATAGAAATATGTATATTCTGTTTTTTCTCTTTTCCAACTTTGTCATGCTACCCTTTATTGTGCGAGCAGTTATTGAAATGCTCTTTTATATATTTATTATGGCCGCTACTCATCCTCAGGGAATTTTCTTTATCCTGGAAAAATCAGGGAATTGTCAGGGTAATCTGTTAGTTTTGGTAGACACCCTGATATTGAATTATAACTTTAGACTTTTGCTTCCTGATTTTAATACGAGTAATAATTTGTTAGTTAATAATGTAATGTGTAATGTAACCATGTATATTGTCCTTAATGTCATTGTTTCATAGAAAATACATATGCATTTGTTAGGCTAAGAAAACAGGCTGAAAAAGGTCCAATGAAGGACCGAAAACATGTTCCAATGAAGAGTATTAGCTGGTGTCAACAATTTAATAAGATAATCTGATGGACACAACTACAAACTATTTACTAATTGTTGTTATTATTATTATTATTATAACTCCACTCTGTACAGTGCAATCTCTTCTGTGGAATTCACTGGACAAGGATATGTAGATCTCCAAATATCCGACACGGGCCCTGTCTACCATATTTCGGTGTTCACAAAACACATCACATCGTTTGTAATAAATTAGTGTGAATTTTGGCTTCCTACTTCTCCAAAATCAAGTTGTGCTCTTTCTATCACAACTGAGGGTAGAATCTTGAACTGGGCACTTCATTTTATTATCTACTAGTGACACTTGCAAGATCAGAGCTACTGCGACATAATTTTGTTACTAAAATGTATATTGAATGAACGAAACTGATAACTAAGTAAAATGTGTCGGCAATTTTGTTTCATCTTTGCCGCTTCTCTGTTATTCAAGACAGTGATCTTAGTCTCCTGATCCAGATATCATCTCCATGTAGGTAAAATCAACTGCGTGAATAAAATGGAAACCAACGTTAAGTTACATACTATGCTATTATTATTATATGGTGGAAAATACAGTACAATGTAATATCGTGTAGTGCGATAATACAATATCATTATAACAATATATAGGCTACAAATATAGATGCCAGCAGATGCATATATCGAGGAATTGAAATTTACTTTGAGTTTATAGAATGTGTGAAATGAGTACGAATTTTGACATAGAAATTTTGAGAAAGAAGTTCCTTCAGGTACACATTTCTCAGTTATTTACCAATCAAATACTCTCAAATTATGTTCTCAAACTGGGAATGGACAATGTCAGGCGATTGATTTTTAACAAATTTTCATGAACAGACAACGCTTTTATTTTCAATGTTTTGTGCTTTAAACCAAAATCACTGATACTAAAATGTCACAACACATCCCTGCACATTCAGTATTCACTCACCTTTACTGCAACCAAAGTTCTTGGCCTCTAGAATGCTTACTGAATAACTAGTCATTAGATGAGAGCCCAACAATGCCACAATAAGCCGCGATTCTCACATCCCAACAATAGCGGAAGCACAATGCAGATACCAAATCCAATCCTAGACGACAGAATCCCTACAGTCTCATATTCTTGTTCCCAAATCCTTTGTCCCGAGTCTTGAAAAAAATAACCTTTATAATGAATGTAAGTTAATTATGAAACCCTTTTCGACACTTATATTTTCCTGTTATGGGTACTTTGGCCAGCAGTGTATTAGGGCAAAACTTTTCAGTATAATATACCATTTAGGAATGTTCTTATAGGCTAGGTTAGCGGTCTGTATATTAACCACCTGCTATGACAACGAATTTTCTTTTGGAAGTGTTAATATTTCCCCAAATAATATTTTTCTATCTTCTTGACTTCAGATGCTTGATAAAATTTAATTTTTAACAAAAACAATTAAAACGTAAATAATAAAATATAAAATAAATTAAAATTGAAAATAAATGAATAAATGGTAAAAATTAATAAACCTATAGAATTAGGTCTACTATTAATATTAAATAAGCTAATAGGCCTACAATAATAAGTACGATTATAAAATTACAATCAAAATTAAATAAGCTTATACAATTAAAAATAAATACGCTTATAACATAGAATTATAAAAAACTATGATCATACAAATTAAAAAGATAACACAAAATAGAATAAAAATTTAAATTTGGCTATAATAATCAAATTTTAATAAATACAAATACAATATTTTAATAATAGTTCTACCCTATAAAGGATTAAGAGAACAGTTTGTAAATACTGTACCATCTCGTATTATAAATCCAAATGCCAACTCCATCATTTGTTTGATGGCTGGTGCGAAAGCCACAATCCCAGATTGCTTCAAAAATTCTGCCAAAAAACATTCAAAGAATTGTAGTTACCGCATTGATGGGTTCAACTGGAATTCTAATCAATAATTTCGGTTGATCTTACATTATTACATCATAATTGTTATACAGATCCTCTCACTTTAGTTATTTATCCATTTGTTCAGCAGTCTTCGTATTTGACAATCCCCGAATGAGAAGAGGATATTGTTTATTATGAAACAGTAAGTTATAAGGTACAAATGAAATCTATTTTAATACTTTGGATTTGAAAGCAAGTGTCGGTTGCCCCCAACGAGGCAACATCAACAAATAGTAGTCTACTGTTGTAAGTTGCGTGTACAACCGGAGTCAAATCGGCTACTCTTTACGGGGAATCCCCTGTAATAAAACAATGACTCAAAGGTAAATATTTGTAAAGTTAACATCTATTTTTAACCGTTCTTTCACACAATTGAGAAGACAATGCCGTACGCGCAGACAATGGGGCACATCTAACTCAGACAATAGGTCTATTATACATCAGTAATAGTCTCATTCACCAACAGCAGTTAATGGAAATTATCACTTGCAGATTATATTTAATAATAATAATTCAGGGTCCAAGGTCCACACGCAAAAATATCGGACAGCTAACTTGTTAATATGAATATTGAGTAGTTCTTATTTTGGATTTATTTATATATTTATTTATTTTTTTATTTTTATTTAGCGTATGGCTTTTAGTGCCGGGAGTGTCCGAGGACATGTTCGGCTCGCCAGAGGCTGTAGCTGCTTCACCCATGGGGTGAGCTACAAGTACAGTTCAATTTCAAGCAGTTCCAACTTTCGCTACCAGAAGTCATTGACACTTAGTGGTGAAAGTTGGAACTTTGATAGAGCGTTTCAACGAAATCTAACCTAGAAATTTAGCTTCCCACAAGTTAAATTAGTGGAAGGTTCTTGTACATGCCATAAATCTGTGACATGGGATCGCCGGCTTTACTTCCCCTCCGAAGGAAAGCATACCGGTACTGAAGGATATTAACGCTCTTAAAAAATCCGACTACTTTGGCCGGGTTTGAACCCACGATCTTGGGCATAGAAGATCAGCATGCAACCAACTACGCCACCGAAGACACTATTTATTTATACATTTAACAGTCTAACATTGTTTTATTTTTTAGAATGCCGAATAAGGAAAAACAAAACATGAACGTCCGCGAAGCAACAAAAGTCATAACCATGGAAAGGCTGTTAAATCTTCTTCCATTGTCACATACCTTATAGGCCTGTGCGTATGATAAGATTTCCGACCACAAAGGTCCTAGTACATGTCATTTGGTAGAAGCGTTTAAATTAGGACGTTATTATTGATGACTAAACGGATAAATTCAATCGCGACATATTATATAACGAACTAGTGAAGACTTCATATATTTGTGTGGGTTTCAAAGACTCGTAATACTTCCGCAATCCACTTAAACAAAGAAGAGCCTGCAATTTGTACATCTATCGGGCCAAACTGAGATGTTTGAAATATAATTACTACGTATCAAAGAGCTAACCATGCACCATATCGTATGAGAACTTGAGTAGAGCATTCGTTGGGTTTTAACTTACTAATTTCTTTAAGGAGTTGTGTTATTTGTACCAGCTAAATGTTGTGGTTGTTCAGAGATAGCGCTAGGTATAACATGTTCTTTGTTAGCCTATTGCCAACCATTCTGTATTTGTGACCATAAACATTTCAGTCTCCTTTTTCTGATGGAATCTAAGGGGTTTTCAATACTTTGATAAAGGTGGCTTCTTTTTCATCTAAATCCCGTTTTCATATTTTTGTCGTAAGATTTATCTGAGGATGTTCCTCGATGATCATGAACTACCGCCAATATCAAATGCGGGAAGTGCTTTTGGTTTGACCACAGTATTGCAGTGTCGTAAGTTTGCGGTGTGAGATATCCAATTTTTATGATATGTTCCTGGTAATTTTATAAGCTTTTTGTAATTTTGCAATCATTTCCTTGTTGGCTTCCTTCTGGCAGAATAGTTTCTCCTAAATACTTGAATTTGTCGGCTTGAGACATATTTTCAAATTTGGAGTTAGTAATAATTGTGACAAAAGTTCCGCCTAATCAATAACTCTTATTATTATAATATTCGTTCAGCCCCCTAAGGAGCACGTGGAACCATTAAATACCACTGGAATTCATCTTTTTTGAACTTCTTATTCGCCCAAACTGTCTTCATTCACTCTGGGTCTGCCGTCTTTCTTATGTCCATGAGTTTTGGAGTTTCAAGCTTTCCTCGGAAGGATTCTTGGGTGCAAATTTGTGGGTGTTGATCTTTTCTCTGTATATAATCCTTGTTGTAGTCATTGCATCAATGTCGAGTTCAGTAAGGTCCATTTGTGTATCTACAAGCCAGCGAATTTTGGTTTGTCCATTCCCATTGATAATAAGAAATATTTTCTTTGTCGGACGTGAATCATCCATTCGTGTTAAAAGTCCATAAAATTTCAAACGCCGTTTGCGTGCGACTGAAGAGAATCGTTCAGTTTATTTTAATAAATGATCACTTTGTGGTCATTGGGGACATGTTTCAAGGCTTAATTGTTTTGGCCCCTTCTTTAACCGATATAGATTAAAAATGTCAAACAAAACAGGTGGTCGAACAGCTCAACACTAAAAAAGTTCCTTATCAATAAACCTATTATGGTGCACCATAAGGTAAGATGGAAGGCTGCAGCCTAGAGCAGCAAATTTTCAGGGGTGGCAGTTTGGCAATTCATTCAAAAGCTAAAATGAAGTATTTCAGACGTTAATAATATTTTCCGTACGAATTTAAGAGTACATGTTTCTTAAAAACACGTTTTAGTCCTTATACAGTTCTTCCTGCCTTAGAAGAGTTAAGAAATATCTGCGAACTAGTATTTCTGAAATACGGTTTAACTCACTTTCATTACTTTGTATTAAGGCAAATATTTAAAAAAAACTTTCATATCATGACATTATTAATGAGTTTGCCATTAAGAAATCTCGTAAGAAAGCTATGTACATTTGAACATCAAGATTACGTGGGGTGAGTTGTTTTAGAGAAGTTGGAATATGTTTCAACAAATAAGCCAGTAATTAACTACATTTTGTGTAGTTTCATTTCACCGTGTAGGACAATTTATTTCGAATTGAACACAGTTCTTCAATTATGCAAAAGCTAGTCATTAGCATAAAAATATAAAAATTGTGTAAAATAGTGATCACTGATCTCCAAGAACATATTAATTAATTAAGTTCGAAACCCATTTCATTTTTAACGAATCTTAAAAGAAGTAAAAAAAACAAGTACCGGGAGATAACTAATTTGATTATAACATTTATTATGTAAGCCATTAAATTTGTTGTTATATCTAAATTAAATGAACTTTATGTTTAAAAAAGATGAAAACGCCAATGAACTCTATCTTTTTGTTGTACAAAAAAAATGTATTGAGCAAATATGAACTATTGAGGGGGCAGCAAATGAACTTTAGCCTATAGGCGGCATACTCTTAAATCCGGCCCTGCCGATGACCACAAAGTGATCATTTATTAAAATAAAATGTATTGATTAGGCGGAACTTTTGCCACAATTATTACTAATTAGTTCATCGATACTGAACCAGCATGAAGCTTTCAAATACTAAAATTTGGTGTTCATTATTATTAACACATTCTGTCTCAACAAAGTGATACAGAGAGCTTTAATACACAACGAGTTGCAACCTATTTAACATGTTACTCGCATAGCCTACTCACTAGAGCAGTGATCTTCAACCCGCGGCCCGCCGCATATATGTCAGCGGCCCGGAAAACGATTTAGTTTCAATAATTCATATTTGATGGTATTTCTTTAGCCACAACAGTGTTATGTTGATGTACCGATGATAAAAAGAACAAAGAGTCCAGAAAATTTACTCATTTTACTCATTGTATGTTAAAAAATATCAATTTCCAGCAATTAGATCTCATGCTTTGTCAACAGCATCCCTTTTTGGCAGCACTTACATCTGTGAGCAGTTATTTTCCAAAATGGAGAATGTGAAGTCAAAATTGAGGAGCCGTGTTTCTGACACCCATTTAGAGAACTCTCTTCGAATTACTTCATCCAACATAAAAGCCAATGTTGACAGATTAGTTAAAGAGAAACAGTGTCAGATTTCTCATTGAACTAAAAAAAAACGATTTTGATATATTTAATTTAGTTTTGTCTTTTGTAACATATTTTAATATTGATTTCACTTTAATTATAAATCTAAATAAAAACTTATTTTAAAAAATGATGTTTTATTCTTCCAAGATGAAAGACATTATATATATAATAAGATTAATGCGGCCCTCATGTCCTTCCATAACAAAAATTTGGCCCTTTATTGAAATAAGGTTGAAGACCACTGCACTAGAAGCAACAAGTAACAGCTGCGTAGCGCCAAAAGGACGACGACAAGGCATGCCTGCCGATTTTAGGGGCGAGGATTTGAATAGGTATCCAGACTGTCATTCCGGAATTCTCTTAGATGAATGTAGTAAAGCCTAGTGGGAGTGGATGTTATCAAGGTCCCCGAGCACAGCAGATTTGCTTTGTGCTCTGCCGTATCAGAACTACTAATGTCCTTAAATGTTTACTCTGGTGCTGATAACACTTAAGTTTTAATTACTGAATAACTGATGATTTAGTTAAAGTTAAATTAACATTATCGAGATAGCGTTGGCGTGGTCCACTTTACTGACTGTTATAGCTCACGTAGTTTTGACGAATCGCGATTATTTCTTCACTGTAATCGAAAAATAATGCTGTTCCACTGGCGGTATTAGTGAAGGAATTGCTATTCAGTTGGCAACACGCTAATGTCTCAATTAAGTTGGTCGAGGAATAACACATCTACTCGCGTCTACCAACCTGGAACGTATTGACTGTATTAAAACCAACACTGGAAATAAATGGCTTCTAAATTTTTATATTTCCCGTATTGGCTAAATAAAGACGAACATTTTCTGTGGTTTTTTAAAGAAAATTCAACTCAGAAACGTCTAGCGACAAGATTCTTGAGGAATTGAAACTTGTAAGAATATTCGGAGAATATAATTATTTTACTGAAAATATTCCTATGTTTGATGAATTGATATTGTATTATCATTATTTTCTGCTATATCAGCAGTGACCCAGCATTTTGTGGTTCATTGCAGTGGAACACTCATCACGATTGATTTGTAACTGAGAGATATGTCAGTGTGGGAACACTGCGATAACATTGTCCTGCATGGGTAATACACCACTCTAAGTCCATGTATGACGTTAAAGGATCCCTTGCAGTTTAAAGGATCAGAAACTCGGTAATGTCTCTTGGTTAAGAGTGAAAAGAAGGGTGTAAGTGGAAGGTCCCGTGGTTACTCTCAGGAAATATATGACAAGCCCGATAACGAAAACAATTTTCGACTACCTGTCTTCCTTTTGACCGTAGCTTTGACAGACTGACGTGTTATTGAAAAGAGATGTGCAATTTATTCTTAGTATTCGTATAAAAACAGACATGCCCCATCATTTTGGAATGACCTCTTCTCATACACGGTTGGTTAGTTATTTTGTTTAACGGGCAGAACAGCTAGGTCATCTTCCCCTTCAGACATGGTTTGGATCAATTTCTCTCTCAATTATTTGATTTAAAAAATGCGAGATTTGAAGGATACATTTTTATTTACATGAGCTAGACTACCTTTTATTTTATATTCGTTCCATTTATGTGCACATTAGCTGTGAACTTACATTCAGTAATAATTTTGTATCGCATTAAGTTCTTCAGAAATAGGATGCATCTTTTGATTCGGAAGAGAAATACACTACCCGGCATATTGTTCATTCAGTGCCATCAGAATGACACAGGTTATGATACAGATTGCACACACACAAACACACTCGATGTCACTAAGTCCCTAAATGAATCAACAACAACAATATCTCCATTCAATTGGTAGAACTTTCCGTACGGTACCAACGAAATTTCCTATTAATTTACTCGCTTTGACTTAAGAATGCCCGATTATAAACCCTATCTCTTTCATTTCGGACAGACGAGAGGATTCGGACCACGACTCATTTCCAAGAGGGCAAGATTATACCCATTCTCCAAAATATTACTGGATATAAACTTATATTTTCGCCGGTATGCATTACAACAGTTTCAGCGCACTTGTGAGAGAACACAGCATCAGTATCGAGGAGGCAAAACTAATAACCAATTTTCAACTGAGAATTTGTTTCAAAAGATGTTATAATGGATTGATTTATTTTTTCCAATTGTCATGTATTCTATTCTAGAGTTTCAACTATCCAGATAGCTTTAAGGAAAAATTTGTATGCTAAAATGAAAATTAAACTAATGAGTTGGTTTTGTTTGACAGTTACTACAGTAATTTTGTAAAGTACTGTAGCCTGCGTTTATTTATCGTTCTAAAATCAATCCGCAGCGAATGTTGTAGGTAATTCATTTTAGGATCCTGGCCTCTTGATCATTAGCCCCACAGAGAATGTTAGTTAGCTAGTTATTGATATTTTAAGGGGCGGAACTACGATGTCATCTGCCCCTCCACAGAGAATGTAATAAAATAGATCATTTTCCTGCGAATAATGGGTATAGTTAAGTTGCGCGCCGCATTGGGCCCTTCCTACTGCTAACGTAGCGTAGTGGCTACTGCATAATATTACAGTATTTTTTAAGAAATTAAATTTTGCATGATTTATCGAACTATCCGGATATTGGATTATCCCGAACAGGTTCGATAATCTGGATAATTATTGAAGTTGTATTTCAAACGCTTTAAAACATTTCTTACCACATTTACGACGTTCTGACCGATGATTCTTGTAGTAATCGAATTCCTTTGTTCCGGGGTTTTGTCAAGAATTCCTAAAGCGGTATATTTAGCTGCTTTGCTTAGTTATTTTTAATAAGGCTCTTAAAGAAACTATTATTTATAATTTAGTTGGCTGATTTTAAAATATTGTGACGATTGATGTTTTCTGATACCAACTTTTGTAAATAATTCCTGAAGTTCAGGTTTATTTTCACCAAGAAGATTATCATTATTACCTTTCGGATAGCCTATGTTACGCATGCCTTAAGTGCTTTGAATGGCGAGCAGAATACAACATGGCTGGACAATTACTGAAAGAACCCGTCGACGACGACGGTAGTAATTATGTAGGGTCCTAAAAATCAACAGTTAACATTAAATACATATTAAGTTATATATATATATAACTCTGTAAAATGATTATAGTGAGCGGTTTTGAATTACCATTGTGAAAAGTTCTGGCTAAACCTCCACCCACCCTCGCAAGCTACGCCACTGAATAAAATAAGTTCGGGAACTACAAGGTGTCAGAAAGATGGTAAATAGAACTATAGTACAACCTATTTCGCTCATTCCAAAGGATTTGCAAGTGACAAACCTCATAGTTCTTGCGCAATTGAGTTACACTTCAGACACGTTATCCCTCTGACCTCAAAGTGTCTGTGTTGATGGTAGGACTTTTTTATTTTTTGACTGTTTTACCACCGGTATTTGTTGGAAAATATGACTTCTTCAGTTACTTTCAAGTTTATAAATGCTATTTAATACAGCATTAGACCTTCACTTCGCACAGTTCGGTGAGTGATGAACGATTAGAACAGAATTGAAACAATTTCAGACTGTTTAGTTCGTTTGGCTCTTTCCAAAATGGCTCGTAACAAACCTTCTGGGATGTTGGCGCAAGCAATCGAAACTTCTAAAGCAGTGTCGACACCAAAGAGGCTCTGGTCGGTCTTTAAGAAGACTTGTGTAAGGCTCTGTCATATGCAATAATTTTTCTACTGAGACCCCTCGATATTTCTCTGAACTCCCCTCAAGATCGCGAAATGGCGATTGTAAAATTAATAGTTCTCAAACGGATATGAAGCCCACCAGACTGTGAATTTATTGTAGGCTATTTTAAAATACAGTTTAGTTTAATATTACTAAAGCACTGTTTTGAATGCAATGTACTGTACTTCGTTTCCAGACTCAAGCTAGATGCGATTGACAATCATTTATTCAGAGGTAATTTGAAAAGAATTAGGCCCCTAATCTTATTAGATTTTATTTCTTCTGTTGTAGAGTTTATTATTATTCCTAAAACATTACGTCCGTTACTTTTAGATGGAACTAATCTAAACCTAATTCTATCAAAAGTAATATTTACATAACTCAGTGCTAGTAATTTATCCTAATATTGCGAATTTAAACAGCCGTAGGCCTATTGATATAATTAAAAATTTAAGCACTGTTACTCCAACTTACAAACTTAATTGAATGAAATTTGTATACATTTTGGTCCAATCATGTTGACTGACTGAAAGACAATTAAATTTCATTTACTCTAATGCAGCGTTTCCCAAACTGTGGTACGCGTACCACTGGTGGTACCCTCGTACTGCTGCAGTGGTACGCGGTGATGTTACGAAAAATATTAAAAAATATTACATACGTTAGGCCTATGAAAAATGTAAAAATATAAAAACATTGATATGTTGCTGGAGGACTTTAAGGCCAAAGATAAGCAGCAATTTTCTGAATTTTATTGTGATTCAGAACTATGGCAAACTTTTCCAAAATGGCTCTTGTGAACTTTTGGGTTGAGAGGCGTGCAGACTATGCAGACATAGCTGAACAAAGCAGTTAGATTTTTACTGCATTTCACTACTTCGTACTTGTGTGAGTCTGCATTTTCTTCACTTGTTTATCTCAAGAATAAATACCTGAATACGCTCCTTGCAGTGGAAAACTATCTTCGTTTGGGACTCAGCAATCTTAAACCAGACATTCCTAAGTTGGCTTCTAATCTTCAAGCTCACACCTTCACATTGAAGTTATTAGTTGAACTTTGTTTTTTTAAATTAATATTATTTTTACAATGTCGTTTCTGAAAGTTTGAATTGAATACTTATTGTTGTTGTTGTTTGAGTCTTCAGTCTTCTGACTGGTTTGATGCAGCTCTCCATGCCTCCCTGTCCTGAGCTAATCGTTTCATTTCTACATAGCTACCACACCCTACATCCGAGGCAATCTGTTTAACATATTCTAACCTTGGTCTACCCCTACAGTTCTTGTCCTCGACCCTTCCTTCCATAACTAAGCTTGCTATTCCTGGGTGTCTTAGTATGTGTCCTACTAACCTATCTCTTCTCTTCATTAGCAGTCGCCAGAAACATCTCACCTCTCCCACTCGTCTTAATACTTCTTCTTTTGTAACCCTATCTACCCATCTGATCTTCATCATTCTCCTGTAACACCACATTTCAAATGCTTCAATTCTCCTCTTTTCTGCTGCCCCAATAGTCCAAGTTTCACTTCCATAGAGTGCCACGCTCCAGACAAAGGCTTTCAAAAAATGACTTCCTAATACCTGAATCTATATTCGATGTCAACAGATTCCTTTTTTTTGTAGAAATGCTTTCCTTGCCTGAGCCAACCTACTTTTTATATCCTCTTTGCTTCGTCCATCACTGGTTATTTTGCTTCCTAAGTAACAGAAGTCTCCTACTTACTTATTGTATTAAATAATAAAACAACTGGACACACTTTTTATTATTTGAACTTTAACTCTAACTTTAACTTGGACAGCGGGTGGAATATTATGAGCAATATAGTGAACGGATTATTGTAGCAAAAATCAATACTAAACCTACCTGCACCACAGTGGTACAAGTCTATATGCCTACCAGTCAAGCTGATGATGAGGATGTTGAAAAGGTCTACGAAGAAATAGACGAAATTCTGAGGTATATCAAGGGTGATGAAAATGTTATAGTAATGGGAGATTGGAATGCTGTGGTAGGAAAAGGGAGAGAAGGGAAGATAGTAGGAGATTTCGGATTAGGTGAAAGGAATCATCGAGGAAGCAGGCTGGTAGAATTCTGCACCGAGCATGAATTGGTCATAGCTAACACCTTATTCAATAACCACAATAGAAGAATATACACATGGATGAGACCAGGAGATACAGGGCGTTACCAAATAGACTTCATTATGGTCAAGCAGAGGTTTCGAAACCAGATTTTAGATTGTAAAACATATCCTGGTGCTGACATAAACTCTGACCACAATCTGGTTGTAATGAATTGCAGATTAAAGTTGAAGAAACTGAAGAAAAGTCAAAAGCCAAAAAGGTGGGCGATAGACAGACTGAAAGAGAAGGATGTAAACGAAAGATTCAAGAAGAGTATAAAGGAAGGACTAATGAAAAACCCTAAACAAACTTCAATTGCAGACGAATGGGCACTTTTGAAGAATGAAATAACAAAATCCGCAGAAGAAAACATTGGTAGGAAAGAAAGAATAGGGAGAAAACCGTGGATCACTCAGGATATACTAGAATTGATGGATGAAAGGCGGAAACACAAGAATGTAAGAGATGAAAAGGGGAAAGCAGAATACAGACGTCTGAGAAATGAGGTTAACAAGAAGTGCAAGGAAGCGAAAGAAGAATGGTTGAAAGAGAAATGTGCAGGTATAGAAAATTGTCTGAAATTAGGAAAAGTAGACACAGCTTATCGAAGGATTAAGAATACTTTTGGGGAAAAGAAGACTAAGTGCTGTAATATTAAGGACACAAATGGAAAGCCTCTAACAGATAGGGAAGAAAAGGTTGAGAGATGGAAAGATTACATCGAGAGTTTGTATAAGGGAAAGGAGATTGAGAATCATGTAATGGAAAGGGAGGAGGAAATTGATGAGGATGCGAAAGGAGATTTAATATTGAGATCAGAATTTGATAGAGCTTTGGAAGACTTAAGCAGGAACAAAGCACCAGGCATAGATGATATACCGATTGAGTTGCTACGCTGCATAGGAGATGAAGGTCTGATCAGATTATTTCACTTGGTGTGTAGGATTTATGAAACAGGTGAGGTACCCCCTGATTTCAAGAAGAATGTAATCATCCCTATACCAAAGAAAGTGGGAGCTGACAGATGTGAAGATTACCGTACAATCAGCTTGATTACTCATGCTTCAAAGATCCTGTCTAGAATAATTTACAAGAGGATTGAAAGCCAGATAGAAACGGAGTTGGGTGAAGACCAGTTTGGTTTCAGGAGAAATGTAGGAACAAGGGAAGCTGTACTAAGTCTTAGGCTGATTTTGGAAGGTAGAATAAGGAAAGATAAGAGAACGTTCATGGCTTTTGTAGACTTAGAAAAGGCTTTTGATAATGTTGATTGGACTAAATTGTTTGACATTTTGAAATCGATTGGAATAAAGTACAGGGATAGGAGGGTGATATACAATCTGTACAGAAACCAGACAGCAGTCATTCGAGTTGAAGGACATGAGAGAGAACCTGGTATTCAGAAAGGTGTAAGGCAAGGCTGCAACTTATCACCCATACTTTTCAATCTTTACATTGAACAAGCAATGAAGGAAATTAGAGAAAAATTTCAAGTGGGAGTGAAGATTCAAGGAGAAATAATTTCAACTCTGAGATTTGCTGATGACATCGTCATCTTGGCCGACAAGCCTGAGGATTTGAATGAGTTTTTGAATGGTATGGACTCCGTCTTACGGAAAGAATTCATGATGAAAATTAATAAATGTAAAACAAAAATACTGGAATGCAGCCGAAATAAATCAGAAACCTCTATGGAGATCAAATTGGCAGGTGAAAAGCTGAAGGAAGTAGGAGACTTCTGTTACTTAGGAAGCAGAATAACCAGTGATGGACGAAGCAAAGAGGATATAAAAAGTAGGTTGGCTCAGGCAAAGAAAGCATTTCTACAAAAAAGGAATCTGCTGACATCGAATATAGATTTAGGTATTAGGAAGTCATTTTTGAAAGCCTTTGTCTGGAGCGTGGCGCTCTATGGAAGTGAAACTTGGACTATTGGTGCAGCAGAAAAGAGGAGAATTGAAGCATTTGAAATGTGGTGTTACAGAAGAATGATGAAGATCAGATGGGTAGATAAGGTTACAAACAAAGAGGTATTAAGACGAGTGGGAGAGGAGAGATGTTTCTGGCGACTATTAATGAAGAGAAGAGATAGGTTGGTAGGACACATACTAAGACACCCAGGAATAGCAAGCTTAGTCATGGAAGGAAGGGTCGAGGACAAAAACTGTAGGGGTAGACCAAGGTTAGAATATGTTAAACAGATTGCCTCGGATGTAGGGTGTCGGAGCTATGTAGAGATGAAACGATTAGCTCAGGACAGGGAGGCGTGGAGAGTTGCATCAAACCAGTCAAAAGACTGAAGACTCAAACACAACAACTCTAACAAACACAATTTACAATCCATCCTTTGGTCTGCTACGTAGTGGTGGTGGAGGTTATGTAGTTCCTATATCTCCCAACCATTAGGTGGTACGCGAGAGATTCTCATCTCTTAAAGTGGTACACACACAAAATAGTTGGGAAACACTGCTCTAAGGCACCACTGAAAAATGGCTTCCAACGCGATAACTTTAATTAATTGTGAGAGAAACAACAATTAGCCTACCCGAGAATGTTTCACTCATTTTTGGTCCTTCTTAAGCGGAATGCTTCAACAGTTTTGAAAAGGAACAACTATTAAATTTATAATAAAATTCTGACAAATATTTTAAAAAAACTTACGTAAAACAGCCAACATAAAGAATCTTCAAATATTAAGCAATAGGAAGTTGTTGCAAAGTCAATCTGTCTGTATGTAATTAATATAATTATCGAACAAATTTGTTCTTTTGCGAAAAATGAAAATAAAATAATTTCCTAAAATAAATGAATATACAAGGCTGAGCAAATAATGCAAATAACGTTGTAGCAGATTTATTTATTTATTTATTTATTTATTTATTTATAGTATGACTTTTAGTGCCGGAAGTGTCCGAGGACATGTTCGGCTCGCCAGAGGCTGTAGCTGCTTCAAGCGGACACCACCAGGGTGAGCTACAAGTTCCGTTCAATTTCAAGTAGTTCCAACTTTCGCTACCAGATATTAATGACACCTAGTGGTGAACGTTGGAAGTTTGAGCGTTACAACGAAATCTAACCTAGAAATTTAGCTCCGCACAAGTTTAGTCTGTGGAAGGATCTTCTACATGCCATAAATCTATGACATGGGACCGCCGGCTTTACTTACCCTCCGAAGGAAGGCATACTGAAGGATTTTAACGCTCTTAAAAAATCCGACGACTTCAGCCGGGTTTGAACCCGCTATCTTGGGAACAGCAGTTCAGCATGTTGTAGCAGATGATAAGCTGTGTTAGGTTGTTCACCAAGCTCACCTCTGGTTTGGTGTTCCCCCCCAAATGCCATTTGTTGTAAATCGTAAATTAATCAGAAGTTCAAAACAGTTCTGCGGGGATCAATACTTAATCGGAGGACAAAAGAAAGTATGCTTATTCAGGGTGTCTACTACTTTTGAAAACCTGGAAAACAAGGAATACTCAGGGAATGTTAAATCCTGGAAAACTCAGGGAAATATCAGGGTATTTTAATGACACTCAGGGAATTTTAGTTTTAGAAAATCCAACCTTGAATAATTGGAAATTAAGCATTTAAATTTGTTGGGGGAAAAGTTTATTCTGGTGATAATTGTTGTAGATGTTTGTAAGTACTGACGTTAAATCAGTAAGCTGTCATTTCTTGCAAGATAGAGCACACACATTACATGTGTATTTGTATATACAATAATGTGAAACTGTATGAGAGCATTATTATTGATGAGCTACTTTCAATACTCGCAAGTACAATAGTTCTTCTGGATGAAAAAATTAGAAATTGTCAAAATATAGAAACATATATTTTTCTGTTTTTGTCTTTTCAACCTAGACATGCAACCCTTTACTGTTGTGACACTTTTTGAAATGCCCGCTATTGTTACTTAGGGAATTTTCTGATTTATCCTGGAAAAATCAGAGAATTGTCAGGGAAATGTGTTAGTTGGTATTGGTAGACATCCTGTATTGCAATGAATCAGAATATGGGAAAATAATAAAACATTCCCAATATATGTGACAATGTGACAGTATTCGCTCGATTGCTCTTGCTCATAATAATAATGGAAATGAATTGAAATGGCCGGTAATTGTTTCCTTTCACGGAAATATCCTTCTTAGAATGTATGCGATGTAATGATAATAAAATTACAATGAAAATAAAACCATTATTATTATTACTTAATTCATTGACTAATTCAATAATACATAGCTTAGTTACCAATTATATAGCCTAATAAATCAGTCAATTTAACATTCAAAGAACTCGATGTTAAGAACAACCGTCACCATCTTAGCATTCGTGTACAACTTGCTAAATAGTGATTGTTCGTAACTTGCAATAATTCTACGATGATTGCTGGAAATAAATGTATTATCACTTATTTATGATATTTTTGATGGCACCTGTTAAGATATTTTCACAGATGCCTCTCAATTCCTGTTGATCGAGGAGTGTTAGGTTCGATTAACGAGGAATGCGACCACGTGGTCCTGTCTTCAAGTTTAGTGAAAGGCCCGCCTCCTTGGTGGTAGGCGGGTAAGTGCGCCATGACCCACGCGAGGCGAGGTACCTCTCTCTTTATTAGTAAGCTCGCTGGACGATCGACTCCATGAACGTCTTACGCCGGTTTCTCTCCTCAATGCGGGGAACGTGCTCGGACCCATTAGCAAGGTAACAGTCTGCAATAAACAGATCATTTGCTTTATAGCGTGGAGTGTGTGTGTTAACCAGAAATATTTTACTCAATAACTTTAAATGGTCAACTCGTTAAAGGTTAAAAAAAAAAAACTAATTGATAAAGCATAAAGTTAACCAAAACTAACTTATATTAGTTAAAGTTAAAATAACAACTCTGGTTGAAATTAATCTTAAATAAAATTTAATGATTATAGTTAAAGCTTAACAAAACTGACTGATAAAGAATAAAGTTAAGCAAAACTAGCTTTTTAAAGTTACATTTAAAATAATAAGCCGATTCAAGTTAAATGATTTAAGTTAAATTTAAAATAATAATTAAATTGAAGTTGAAATTAAACAAAACTAAATGATTTAATTAAAGTTTATCATAACTAACTGATAAAAGAAAAGACTAGAATTAAGTTAAAGTTAAAATAATAAGCTGATTAAAGTTATACAAAATAAATTGGTTGAAGTTAAACAAAACCAACTGATTAAATTCGAAGTTAATATTGCTAAAACATGTTTAAGTCTAAAATTAAATGCTTACACAATTGACTGATTAGAGTTAACTTAAACAAAAATAGCTGATTACATTTTAAGTAAATTGTGAAGAATGACCGAGTAAAGATAAAAATTAAACTTTCAAATAGGGACAGATGAACTAGCTTTTCTAGCCCTTAAAACAACAGTAGCTAACTAAATTAAATCTTTAAACAATTTACTGATTAATATTAAAATGCAACAGGTTGTTTTCAGTAAGAGACCATCAGAACAAATAAGTCAAAATTTTGTTTAAAACTGAGAGAAAATGAACAAAACCAAAATACAACATAAGAAGGCAGTGGCTGAACACAATGAAGTCTAGTGACTGAGTCTACTCAGCTAATTGACGTTAACGATATAAACATTAACACTTTTGTAAGTTTGGAAAGTAACGAACAAGTTAAAAGTTATCCATATCTTCAACGATTAATTAATCATAAAATTCGCAGTCGTCAGTTCCAAGGTTGCTGTGTGTGAGAGGGAGGACGGTGGAATGGGGAGAAATGCCAAGAAAAGATGGAGAAGTTTAAATATTTGCAAATCGATTGGGATCCTATTTTACGGCTAATGAAGATCGCACAGTTTGGTATAAAAGGTTAGTTGTTACATTGTTACCCTCGCATTGACAATCTCGCAACACCAGAGACGATTACCAGTCTCTTCATTGTCAAATAATGCATTTAAGATACAAAATAACATTGCATCAACATACAGTATATTTTTGAAAGAAAGTTGGCGGTAATGTGCTCATTTAAATAATATATTTGATAAATAAGAGTGCGATAATACCGTATCAAGAATAATCAGACTTCGAATGTCTATGCACTAAAACAAACTAATGTAAGCGCCTAAAAAGTCAAAAAATGGGACCAATAGGCACTTATGTGCAGATAATTGACACTTAAAATCTATATTGCCTATCAATGTTATATGTTCACAGATAATACATTAGAACATTTTAAATCATAATACAATTATTAAAGTCCATTGTAATAGCAATCAGCAATCAGTTGTTGGCAGCTAAATGAGTCACAAGCACTATTTCCGAATATCGGGACAAAAATGTGTGCCATTTATGTCGAAATTAATTTACTGTCTGTGTCTCTTCAGACGTAACAGGTGCAAATTCACCTCCTTCTTCGTTTATTATTTCAACAGGCATGTGCTAGAATGTTTTAATTATCTGAACCTGATAAAACAAGAGAGGCTGATATCAAACCAAAACTCGTGCAGAATAGCTTCCGTCACTGTCCCAGGTGTCAAAAGTTGCCTTAAATTCTCGACACATGTGTATATCATCACACTACGATATATTATTTATCAGTTGCATCTTTGAGACACACGCATAATTAATTGTTTCTCGTCTCATCGTAAAAGCAATGATTGATTTGTAGCCGTCTAGAACGCATTGGGGAAACTCCATGCTTGCATTGACATGGTAGGAAGGATTATTAGACTAAGACTTCCTTTATTCGCAAATCAATAGAACACGAAATATCCCAGCCTAATCAACACTAATGTAAACACAACTATAGAGACATGTGTCGAGGCCTGACACGGTCATCATTAGCGAAAAACAAATACTAATGGATATTCAGTGATGTCAAAGTTAATTCATGAACATTTTATCCGCATGAAAATATTATATCACTAGAGTTTATGATTTATAGCACCAACGATTGATACGAGGTTTGTCCAAATCCCATCATGTAATATTGTATGACCTCTTCGAATGGAATTTTGCGGTATTTTTTTTTCGCGATAATTGCTTCAAAATGCGAATTATTCGTATTTAAAATGCTTCTTCGGACTGGGAATCAATATGGAATTAGCGTCTCAGCATGGTAACCATCGATGTCTGGCATAATCTATTTGTTGGTATAGTAACATAAGCTCTTAGTTACGCTTTGTTTTCTTGCGAATGTATTTGTTTCGTGTGATATTGAACGCCGATAAGTCTAAAAAAATTATCGCGAGTAGAAACTTGCAGAGGAGGACGATAATGAGTTACAAAAACGTATCGTCGACACGCCATTATCCTCTACAACTACTGATGCAAACAGTGTTTCGAGTATTCAAAGCTCAGAAATCAGTAAGCATATTCATGACTTTGGTTATCCGAGCAGCGGAGAAAATGTACGAAATATTTGAGAATATTAATTTTCTACGTACAAAATAAACACCGTTTAAATAAAACAGTGGTGTAAACCTTCGTAAGAACAGTAAAACTTATTCAAATATCTATTTGTGGTCTAAATATAATTTCCTTTGGGGGGACTGTGTTGAGAATCTTTCAACGGAAGGAATTTCCTTCACGCTTAGCAACCAAACTTCAAAATATTAACTAACTTAAATGGACTCTTTGCATTTACATAATTATGGTGTATAGCAAAACGTAACTTTCTGTATTTCTTACCAACATTATATA
This sequence comes from Meconema thalassinum, assembly GCA_946902985.2. Classification (NCBI taxonomy): domain Eukaryota; kingdom Metazoa; phylum Arthropoda; class Insecta; order Orthoptera; family Tettigoniidae; genus Meconema; species Meconema thalassinum. Next base: position 93,207,176 of record OX336391.1, read on the forward strand.
ACATTCTCCCAATTAAATTAAAGAATTTAAAGAAAATCATGCAAACCTGAAGATGTTAGTTAGTTAGTGTTGTTTTAACGGGCGGAACAGTGAGGTAATCTGCCCCTAACCTGAAGATGCATATGAAACACACGCAAATTTTATTTTTCTTTCTTATTCATTTTTTTAGTTCGTAAAACATTATAAATAGAGCGTGTTATTCGACTAAGCCCTAATACAATTTTAAATAAATCGTAATCAAGGATATGCATACCACACACATGCTCTACTTTTTAGTGTCATATGTGGTTGCTGTGTATGAATTTGATATTCTATTTCCACCTGTCTTTATCATATTTTAATAACGTAATGCAATAATTGTAAATTTACATGTTAAACAAATGAGTAGGAATTGAAAAAGAACTCATAAAATGTGTCCAGTCTTTCTGAATTTTGTAAACTGCGTATATAATGATATTAACTTAATAATATTTATTATTTCCTTATTGACATTTGATCTAAATAGAAATACCCACAGGCATTTAATGAATCTAATACACCTTAGTCATTAAAACTTTTATATTAATATTTATTTATTAATACATATTATTTTAAAAATAAAATATTAATAAATAAATATTAATTTATAAATTGTATTGAATAAGGTATTAGATTTATTAAATACCCGTGGGTATTTCTATTTAAAATATGTATAGTGTAACGATATTTTTAATAATAATACATTTGCATATTTGATTAGTTCTTATATCATTTTGTAAATACTACGACGAGCAATGTTGTATTATTTGAGTTATCAGTGCTGCTTACGTATAATATTGCACACGATCGTATACATTTGCTAAAAGAAATGTTAAATTGGAAATTCGGAATGAGAAATATTTTATTTTAAATGCTAAAATCCACCGACTAGAAATGTGGTTTCGAAGACTTGCGCCAGGCCAGTTGATCGATAGATTAGTGTTGAACAGGGGGGAATATTCGTGTTACGTTCATTTGTGAATAAAGTTATCCATTTAAAATTCCATGTCATTATATAGTCTGAGTAGCACACGTAAACCATGGCCATGAAAATAGACAGTAACGCATGGAAACACGTAAACCAGTAAAATGTAGGCGGTAAAGTGTATTAAAATGGGAATGGGATCCATAAAACTGACATAGGCTATATCACATACATTATTCGTAATTTCTACACAAATTCAGCCATTTTAAAAAATCAATTCGAACAAAATAGGCAATTATCCAAACATTCTACGTTTTTCTTTTTAATTTATCAGAACTACCCGAGCAGTTCGGGCTGATAACTAGGTATACGATTTATAGAAAAGTTCATTGCTCCTTGAAAACTAATACGAAGTTTTAGTTGATGCAATAAACCGATTCAAGTATTTGAAACTCAAAAATGTTTTTTCAATCGCTGATTTTTGAATTGATATATCAACTGATTTATTTTTTACCAGCGGTGGAGGCAAAATACGACTGTAGTAGGCTTTCACGATCAGCAAGTTTAAAGCATTTCCATAAAGGTTTTAAGGGCTATTAGGCTGTGGTTGTGTTCCTATACTCCAATAATTGTCATTGATTTGTTGTGAAAAATATCTGAAGTTGTGAAGAATTGTCACTTTAAACCATTCAGAGCAAACAATTGAAAATACCAACCATACTTTCTGGAGACAGACGGCTTGACGACACAGTCTATAACACTTAGTACATATCCTGAGGAATACGTACGGCTGATTCTAGAATAGAGTAAAGAGATCGTACTACAAAACACAGTATATTTATGTGGAATTCATGTTTTTAGACTTTTCAATTGACTGCACAAAAATCGGATGTGTGGACAGTGTGTTGAAATATGCCATGACATGCACATGAAGTATGCTTTGCTGTCGGTAAAATTGAAACATTTGGGGAGTAAAATATTTTAATGGCATTAATTGTTAAGATAGTAATCAATTTTAGTGGTAAGTGATCAATACTTCGCACTCATTGGTAGTAACAAAGAAGCCGTGCGAGGTATTCCTCAGTGTACACCGTCTTGCAAGTGTTAATTACTACTTAACATTATGTGTCTAATTGAAAAGACGTTAACACGTATCAGTAGGGTATAATATATATCTAAAAGCAGCGTGTTCTTGGAAACGTGTATCCATTTATGAAATCTCCCAAAGACGTTCATCGGTTCTAATTTGATTTGAGCTTCCGTAGTGCTTGCGTTCTCGACAAATTTCTGTTGGTAAACACTCAGAGGAATACGCACGGATGTTTCCAGAATCGAGTAATGAGATCGTACTACAATAGTAAACATTTACTTGCGCGTAAACGGTTGTGCATAATGTGTACTCAGGAAATGTAACCAATCGTGAGCCTATCTAGGAGGATACTGAAGGATATAAAGCTTTGTTGGGAATTGATGTATACGATCATCATAAAAACAGAACCGTTATAATTATCAAGTGAGAGGTTTAGAGTGGTAAGATAGCATTCCACACTGCATTTTCCAAACAACACTACGCAACATTGGAACTGATTATTGTATTTGCGATGTTTAAATAACTAACTTGGAATAAATAAGAAATGTGAAGCAAAGGTCCAGTGGATCATACCGATCATGGCTCTACAGAGGGAATCCTGAAACGCTAATACGTTAAACAGCGTAACCGTGTTTAGGTTCACTGTTCAGCTTTAATCGCAGAGGACTGTGTTCATAGCATTTTTGTTGGTAAAAAGACGCTCTGTTTCATAAATCAATAGTTTATCTGACTCCTGTTCGACTTTTACTGTGACCAACCCCTTAGACGTTTGGCAATGTTAGTGACTTATCCCGCGTGAATAGTTGAAGAGAAAAATTTCTATCCATCCTACTGATCCGTACTACGATGCATTCAAACATCCATACGGCATATACGCGGGCTGGCTAATATTGTCTCAATGAAACTAATATACGAGTTTTGTTTTTTTTTCAAAATAGACAAATTAATTAATTTTAACGGGATAAGTTTGTAAACATACATTATTCTTCTTTCTTTCTTTCTTTCTTTCTTTCTTTCTTTCTTTGTTCGCCATGCCCGACTGAGGAGTGCGATTGAACTTGTTTAGCTGATGGCATTGCCTTTCTCTTCTCCCAAAATCTCTTCTTCTTCTCGCTGTGGCTTCTCTTGCGATCTTCTGACCAGGTTTTGTACTTGGATGGTCTGCAAAGCTCTGTCTAGTACAACGTCATCTGTGATGCCTACTTCCTGAAAATCTTTTCCAACTTCAAGCAGCCAGGTGTTTTTAACTTTCATTGACAGGGCAAGGTTAACAATCTTTTGGTCAGTCTCTAATTGCCCATCCTGAGGATATGACCGTACAATTTCAGTCGTCTTTTCCTGAATGTGTGAGACATTTTCTGGTATACGTCTTGGGATTTTCTTTTCATCCAGATTCCCCCTGTGCAGAAAATATTTTCTTGGGATTTTCCTTTCTTGCCTTCCCACATCAAGTAATGATCTGTCCCCAATAATCAGCGTTTCAGAAGCAGGCTTGTTTACAGTGTTGTAATGCCGTAATTTAGCTTTTCTGGATATTGTGTTTTTATATTATATCTGTTCCAAGTGAGTCTGTAAGCTTTCTGCAGTTTAGAGATCCTTTCTTTGTTTGCTTCACGTGTCAGTCCGGAAGGTTGGATGACTTCTCCCAGATATTTGAATTTAGATACTTGAGATATTTTGGCAAATTTGGTTGTCATTGGTAGTCCATCTAGGTGCCGAAGAGATCCCTCCATGTAGTGTGTTTTCTGGTATGAGATCAGGAGTCCTGCTCTGGATGCAATTTCGTGTATTTTTTCCGTGGAGGCAATAAATTATTATTATTATTATTATTATTATTAGACTATTGGCAGTGTAGCCAATATATGGCATAGAACATTATCTGTAATACAAGGATAACAGCTTTGGGTTAGCATGATAGAGAAGACCAACCAGGAGGTTTTTAGAATATGTATTCTACATAAAGAGACTTTGGGCGAAAATTTGTACTTTAAGCTCAATTTACTCGAAACTACATTCTTGTGCATAATTATATGCCCCGTTATCTAAGAACCCGCTGGTTATATATCCAAAACCGTTTTACCATGTGTGCAGAATAACACTCGGATGGTGTGGATATACTGCAAACAATTCTCCTTCAGTAGTATATTAAAAATACTGACTTTTTGAAAAAGAAAAAAGCAGCTCTAAAAAAAACAGCAATTTTATAATGAGTATCTTTAGCGATTGTAAATCAGTGCATTGAAGACAAATGAATGAACATGTTGTAAAAATAATTAGATCTCAATATCCAACAGATCTTGAGAAAATTGGGCATTTACAGTATATCGCAATTTTAATATTGATAATATAAGGCTTTACATCGAATATAGATTTCGGCATTAGGAAGTCATTTTTGAAAACGTTTGTCTGGAGCGTGGCGCTCTATGGAAGTGAAACTTGCACTATTGGTGCAGCAGAAAAGAGGAGAATTGAAGCGTTTGAAATGTGGTGTTACAGGAGAATGATGAAGATCAGATGGGTAGATAGGGTAACGAATGAAGAAGTGTTAAGATAAGTGGGAGAGGAGAGATGTTTCTGGTGACTGCTAATGAAGAGAAGAGATAGGTTGGTAGGACATATTTTAAGATTCCCAGGAATAGCAAGCTAAGTTATGAAAGGATGGGTCGAGGACAAGAACTGTAGGGGTAGACCGAGGTTAGAATATGTTAAACAAATTGCCTGGGATGTAGGGTGTGGTAGCTATGTAGAGATGATATGATTAGCTCAGGACAGGGAGGCATGGAGTGCTGCATCAAACCAGTCAAAAGACTGAAGATTCAAACAACAACAACAACAACAACAACAACAACAACAACAAGGTTTTACCACTTCCCTTGACAGATTATGATGTCGGTTAGAAATAAACTAATTAATTAATGTTATGCATACATTTATATTCCAATTATCAATGAAATTAAATCTATACTAATGTAATAAAGGCCAACGGCCTAGCCGTGTTGAAACACCGGATCCCATGAGAACTCCGCAGTTAAGCAACATTGGGCGCAGTCGGAACTTGGATGGTAGACCGGTTCTAGGCACTGCGCGCTGTTGGCCAACATAAGGAGGAGCGGAAAGGCCCTGGCCACCCTACCGCAAGTAAACTCCGGCTGGGGGTAGCCTCTTCGGAGGCTCGGACCTGCCTTCGGGCAGATTACCAATTTAAAAAATTTTAATGTAATAAAGCTGAAGAGTTTGTTTGTGTGTTTAAACGCGCTAATCTCTGGAACTACCAGTCGGATTCGAAAAACTCTTTTTATATATGATAGTCTGATTCAAGAGGAATAGTTTAGACTGTAGCATTAGGCTACACCTCTAAGGTAACCTTGAAGACTGATTTTTGTTCAGTAAGTCGGAAGAACAAGCGCTCCCGAACAGCTTCAAAAATACCTAAGTGTATTGTTGCCTGGCAATGCGGGCTGAATCACGTCGCCCCTACGAGTGTTCTGGTACAGAATGGCTAGCTGCTTATAAATTGCAGTCACGGGGAGTAATTAGTGCAAAACGATTTCTTAGGCCCCTTAAAACAGTTATCATCATGACAATAGTATGCCTCTGTATAAGGGCGATGGTGTTGGTGCAGTATACTGAGGTTATCGGCTGCAATATGCGTTGGTGCTTTCCGATCCTTATCCTTGAGCACTCCAGTTCTGTAGTAGTATTCATTATCACCCATAAAACAAATAAATCCACCGGGCGAAGTCGGCCACTACTGCTAGTTAATGATAATAACTTTTCATCTGGCTACGTACCAGTTAATAACTTTTCATCTGGCTACGTACCAGTTATTTGGTCATATTGGAAGCTTTTAAGCATCATTTTGTAGCGTTCGGGTTTCAACGATCTTGTTACGAACATTGTTCCCTACAGATTTTGAAAAGAATATCTCTTAACGTTTCAGAAACGTTCAAACAAAATAAAAAAAGAAATAGAGGAAACAATCGTGAAGGAGGATTTTGTTAAGATAGTTGAGATAATATGATGCATTTATCTGCCATGGGATGATTTCATCTGTTAATAGCCGATTATACCTTTAATTTTCGAAGGCCTAAACTATCTGCTTTACTATTATAAAGCCTTCTATTTCTCTGAACTTAAATTACATTCCTAACGATTGACAAACAATTTATGACATTGTTGTCACCTTAAGGTGGTGCTTAGTGAATAGTTGAACTAAACATTTCATATTAGTCGCATCATAAAAATAAAAAAATCTTACATGCATTAATTTAAATCCAAAATCAGGTTTCTATGATTATTATTTTGAGAGATCTCTAATCAATGACTTTGTAGTTTGGTCTTTTCACTAAATCTAAAAAAAAAAAAAACGCTAAAGGAAATGAAATCCCAAGTGAAACAAACCCTTACATATCTTTCTTTAATAATCAGTTCCTGAAAATCTAGAGTCGATGACCTGCTAGTTTTAGGTCCTTTGATTAAATTAATAAAAATTAAATACTTTAATAAAAGAAATTGAATAAATATATACAGAACAATAATAATTACCTAATAATAATGAAAATGGGTACTTGTGCCCTTTTGGGGTAAATTTAAAAATCTAAATGGTAAATAATCAATAGTTGTATGTATGTCTACCCCTTATTATTCCCGTTTTCCAACGGGCTCGGGGATGAGATGCGATGGAAGTCTTTGTGGCGATGGTTTTTACGGCCGGATGCCCTTCCTGACGCCAACCTCATGAGAGGTGTTAATGAGAGATGAAATGAATGATGGTGAATGAAACTGGGCAAGGATGTGGAAGGAAGCGGCCGTGGCCTGTCAGAAGGTACCGTCCCAGCATTTGCCTGGTGTTGAAAATGGGGGAAACCACGGAAAACCATTTCAAGGACGGCCGACGGTGGGGCTCGAACCCACGCGTCTACAGAGTCAGCAGAGAGCTTGGCCCCATGACCTAATGCTGCGCGTTAGCCAGCGTAGCCACTACTGTCGGTTGGGTAAATAATCAATAGTTAATAAATAATAATACACCATAGAAACTACTGAATCAAATGTTGTGAACCCTTATCAACATTTACCTTTATGAGATAAAATAGTTAAGTTACGGAAAAGGCAATATCATTCAATGTTACCAACGTTACAATCAATTAATTCTTAAAAACAAAATATTAAGCAAAGTTAAGTACGCAGAATGATAAACTAACAATCTGAAGATAGACAAGACATGAGAGAAGATGTTCCTAGAAACATTTGAAATTTACTGAGATGTCTGAGATCCCACACACTCATGTTAACAGCTGCGAATGCTAACTTACCAATTGTTCAAGATAAGTCGTTAAGGCGTGGTTTTTTTTTCGTGTGGCCTCCTGAGAGGCCGAGTGCAGGTCTTCCTAGGCGACGCCCGTGGGCGACCTGCGTGTCGGGATGAGAGATGGAATTGTTGAAGATGAATGAAATTGGGCAAGGATGTGGAAGGAAGCGGCCGTGGCCTGTCAGTAGGTACCGTCCCAGCATTTTCCTGGTGTTGAAAATGGGAAACCACGGAAAACCATTTCAAGGACGGCCGACGGTGGGGCTCGAACCCACGCGTCTACCGAGTCAGCAGAGAGCTTGGCCCCATGACCTAACGCTGCGCTTTAGCGAGCGTAGCCACTGCTGTCGGTTGTTAAGGTGGTGCTAACTTGCGATTTGACGGAAATACCAATTTCCTCTCTTTTGATGTCTTGGGTTCTCAGCTTATTGAAATGTCAGAGGAAGTTTGTTTGGAGCAAAATGTGAAGAATAAGAGTTGGTGAAGTTTGTCAACTTTGGCAAACATCTATCTTTTCTTTATTAATCTATTTGCAGACATTTCTTTGACAGCCATTTCTTATTGCTTTTTTATGCAAATAAGGTGCATTATCTCTGAAATTATCAGAAAATATCCACTTGAAATGTTTACAGTATCTTTATATGCTTATGCGGTGGAATAATCTGACCTAGAATAATGATTTAAGTATTTATGAATTGCTTAAAAAACAAAGTTCGTTTCAAGTGCGCTCATAAACCGCGAGTGGGAGTTTTCTCACACAGTTAACAATTAAATCACAGCTTCACTATTATATAACATAGAATTATGAAAACGTACAAACTTTTAGTCAATACATGGGGCTTTATTTCATATATAAAGGTGAACAGTATATAACGTATTGCGTGATTTGTTGATAGGGCAATATTTGTGATTTCTTAAACGTCATGAATCACCAAAAACACGATTTAACAAGAAATACCAGTCTGAATGGAATTAATATTTTTTCATGTGAAAGAAACACAAGATTATAGAGGATGAACCACCATGAATGTTATATTGTTTATCAAAAAATATTTAATTTGTCTTTCAAAAATTGAGCAGTTTTTTGTTAAATTTTCAAGTATATCTTAATTATTTTTTAATATAATTTCATGAATGAGGTTCATTCTCGGTATTCATGTGTTTTCTTTACATGAAAAAGATTTAATTCCATTCAGACTGCTATTTCTTGTTAAATCGTGTCTTTTTGTGATTCATGACATACAAAATATCACAAATATTGTCCTAACAAAAAATCAAGCAAAACTTTATACACTGTTCATCTTTATATATGGAATAAAGGCCTTATGTATTAACTATAATTATGCAAGCTCCCATAATTCTATGTTACATATTAGTGAAGCTATTATTTAATAACTCCCACTCCCGGTTTATGAGCCGCCTTAAGCGAACTTTGAATTGCAATCAGTGACATTACATTCCTTGTGACGATATACAAGCGTCAAGTATTTAAGATGGTACAATAACTATTTACAGTTGTAAATAAATCACCAACCTTCGCCCTGTCATGCTCGACGATTGTTGTTTATTTGCCAACATCACCTGCACGAATAATTATAAGGGCGTGAACAAGTATTTCTAAATTGGAAGACAGCCGAGCTGAGGACATTGCTAAACACGTAGCTTCTGATATCCATGTGGTACTATTCTCAGGAAATTGTTTTCAATTTGGCTGAATTAAAATCTGCCGTGAACGAAAAGAGAAATTAAATGAGCATACTTCAGATATTTCTCACGTCCTAGTTAATGTTTGTGATATTAATACACCGTCATTGATAAATAAAGGAGTTTATGTTCGACCCTCACTATTATTTGTCAGATAACTGTATCATAATGATGGTCATTATAACACCGTTTTTCATTACGATACAGTTTCTCCAGCCAATCAGAGCTCGTTCATTGACCAATTAGGTAACGATACCTTCGCGCATGCGCTCAAAATCCAACATGTCGGACATAAACACAACATCGAACTATAATAAATTACCGACATGGAATACGCACCGTCCATATGTTCGCGTAAATAAACTGGCGAATATGAGACAAGAAATAGCACTGTACCTTAATATCCCCAAAACCAATTTCTATACAGCGCGTGGTTTTGACAAGACTTCAGTGACAGTTTTACTGAATACTGGTGCACAATCTGAACATATGGTATTGAATCACACAGAGCGCATGCGTCGGTTGTCCAGAGAGCTTGGAAAACAGAGATATACTACCCACCGCAGCACCCGATCACAACATTCTAGTGACTGAACAGATATTTATGAATATTTATGTTAAAACTTATAATAAAGTTATAATTATCGTCGAACATAAACAGTCGTATGCAACTCGCCTATAATGGTAATTAAGACACTCGTATGGAAATTATAAAACTCGCTTACGCTCGTTTTATAAAAATACTCGTGTCTTAATTATAGCCATTATAGGCTCGTTGCATAATGTACTATTATTTTAACACTTTGCAACAGTTATATTATATTTAGGTTTCACTTTCTTACCATCTTTCATTACTATTGTATTAGTACCTAAAAATATGAATCTAGTTTTACAATATGTGACCAAATATAAAAAAGCATGCTTCATTTACTGTTATTGCGACTAGAACTTGTGTATATTTCTTGTTAACAATTTCTTTTTTTAATTTTATTTTTTTAAATTTTTATTTTGTAATCTAATGTATTTTTATTTTGTATTTTGGTGTATTTTCGTGTATTATCTGTGTGTAAACAATTGTTTGCTACTATAATTGGGGCACTGCCCTGTTGTGGCAGTGAATAAATAAATACTGTAAATAAATAAATAAATAAATAAATAAATAAATGAATTAGCCGGTATATAAGAGGCTGACAGCATCCAATCAACTTGGAATTAATTATTATTTGCAAATATTACATTTAGGTTCTTTCCATTAGTTTTAGAGTATCATATTTCTCGACGAATAGCATAGGCCTATAATTGGACATCAATTTCTGTTGACTGACTGAAAATTATCAATTTATAGTAATAAATGAAAGTCTGTTACTCTTTCACGCTAAAACTACTCGACCGATTTGGCTGAAATTTTTTATGAGCATAGATTACATACCAGCGTAAAACATAGGACTATCGCTATGTTGACCGTTTCATTATGTTGGCAAAATATGTTGGGAAAAGTCACGTTTTTATTCAGAAGCAGGTGCAGCCACGTAACGCCCGGCGAACAGATACCAATGTAAGGTTCATATATTTACCCTTACCCACGCTTCTCACTGCTGAAGATTGCTTTCGATTCATAGTTTATTTACTCAGGTTAGAACAATGAAAGATGCACACACAAGTACATTTTTACCCTACAACGGATAGTAACCAGCTAGTTGGCTTTAAATCTTTGCAAACGTTGCAGTCATTTTAAATGAACACATTAGCTCAAAAAAACAACAACAAAAACAAATGAAATAGTAAAAATAATACCGTTAGTCAATAAATAGTAATTCTTGAGCACAGTGTTACATTATAACCACCTTCAGCAAACAGTGGTTGGTACAAATGATGTTGCAAAATTGACACACAATGTTTTAAAAAGGGTTCTTTCAAAATTATTTCCAAAATGCTAACTATGTAAAATTGTTAAAAATGCTGGTTAATTTTGGAAATATTTACAGCCCTTAGCTAACCGTGCTGGTCGTTGAATGTATGGTGCTTCGATTTTTAAAAACCTACGTTGGTATCGTTTTCGGTACTGTGGGGGTAATATTCTAGGTTGCTCTATGAGCTTTTTATTGCCATTCATTGGGGGTGAAAACAGAACCTAAGTTTCTGAAACGAATCAGAAGATTAGGTGAACGCATTATTCAAACCCAGTGTACACGGAAGCTGGACAACTAATAAGCCGCCAAACTTAAGTGTCTCTCAGTACGCAGGCGCCAAAACTAGATAAGCTACTCAATCACGACACTAGATGGGTTTCGAGTCTTCCAGCCTTCATGCTTCCTTATAATTATGGGGTTATAGTACTGTTATAGCCTACATGTCTTAGCAACGTCAATTACAATATTTTATTACTGGGTATTTGAATAAATTGACTGTAAAATCATAAGAGCGAGGATTATACAGCTACCATAATGTGATCCAGTGTAAATGATAAGCGCAACTTAATGTGTGTGATTTATGATTGGGTCTGCTATTCTGACAACTATCGGGAATTTTAAGGTGATTTAACATTCATCGTGTACGAATTACTCGTAGTTCATATGACTGACGTCTCGCGGGCACAAACCCCTGTGAATTTTCCGTGCACAGTCGGAATGTTTCGGCATCGCTCGGGATCCCTGCAGCAGCTAAGAGCAACAGATACGATACACTCCACATCCAAGTTCTGTAGCAACTTGCGCATGCGCATTGAAAGAGGCAGCTGAAACATTCCGACTGTGTACGAAAAATGCACAGGAGTTTGTGCTCGCGAGACGTAGTAAATGTTCATAATTATGATCTGTTCTATTTAGTGATTTAAAACGCTTCTCGCCTAGGGCACAGTATAGATATCATTACACTGTCGACACTCGGACAAAAGCGGAAGAACGGATTTAAAAAAAAAATTACGAGCCTTACAGTTGTCGCATATGATGTGTAACATCTGACATTGAAGAAACCTCACGTGAAATTGTTGATACACCGGTATTTTATACTATTATTGGCATAAATATTAATCTTTAGTAAAAGGGAGTGTTTTACAGATATTGTAGTTTATAATACGGAATTCATTTTATTAGATGATTTGTAGCTTCCACCAGCACTAGCCTAAATAAAGAATACGATATTGATCAACTAGATTAATAGACGCGACACCGCTCATAACCTTAAATTCCTTATAAACAGGTCCTCTTGATTCACTGACCAACACGTAATTTCATATGGATTCTGTTAAAATGAGTCATATTGATATGATAAATATCGTTTAAAATGATAACCTGGTAGCAAAAATATCTACCCCGCCCAGGATTCGAACCCAAGATCTCTAGATTCAAAGTCATACGCACTAACCCCACGGCTATTTCGACTACGCAAATATTGTGCACAAGATGGTGACTTATTTCCACGTTCCAATAATACTGCATTACGGAATTAAGTTTCATTTATATTTTGCTTGTTTCGATAATGTTCCTGAGTGACATTGAGTTTAAAATGCCTTATGCTAATGCAATGCCGACTACTTACAATGTTTGATATTAAGGCATTTTACCATTTAAATACTGATACGAAGACTTCGAACATGTACTATGTCATTTGTTTAAATCACTTGACACCAGAGTTCGCATGAGGGTTTTCTGTTCAGTATGTCATATACATTCCACATGGCCGAGAGTGCGTCATGGTATCAATTTTCGACACCGCGCGCTCATTGTTTCTCTTACCAGTGCCAGCTGGATCGATCGGTCGAGTTGGCAGTGCGTCTTATACATCCGTTCGATCCACCACTACCAGCTAGGGCACACTTCCATTCGATCGATCGAGCGGGCAGTGCATACTTCCGTTGTCCACCACTGCCAGCTAGTACACTTCCGTTTGATCGATCGAGCGGGCAGTGGATACTTCCGTTTGATCCACCACTGCCAGCTCGATCGTTCCGATCCACTTCCGTCCCCAATTTTCAAAATCACTCCCACAAAACTATCCAGCAACCGAGCGGAAAGATGTGACACATAAAAAACAGTTGATACGGGGCAACCGTACTTCACCTGTGAGCCTCTTAGTAGCACTACTTATGGACAAACACATGATAAGCAGCTGTGTGCTGAATGTATATTTTATGTAGTTTATTTAACTCGATTTCAACACACTAGCTCTCCTTGTAATCGGATATTTTAAGAAAATAAAGAGTAAGAAAATAGAAAGTGTTAATATTACTGAGTTGTAATTCCAAGAAGTGTGGAATTTAATATTTAACACAACATTCCTCCAGTCCTGTGGTGTCGCATTATTATTGCATCGTAACGATGAAAGGTCATGTCTGTTTGAAATTATTAATTTAACACACGGTTTATTGAAAAGTGTGGGGAAATGTGGTTTTTGTTTCGTAAACTTTTGCGGTCTAGTGGTCCAAATATCAAGTAAAAAGAAAAGAAAGGTTCTGTGGCTTATGATGACGAGACCCACATGAAGCTACAAGTTTGCTCTGCTAGTGAATGTGCTATTATGTTATTTCTTATGCTCCCTCGACTGCTAATATACAAAGCTTAACTATCATAATTAGGCGAAAGAAGAAATAAAAGAAGGTTAAAAAAAACTACGAGTATTGAGCTGTGAAATGTATGACACACATATAAATTAGAATAAAAGACCTGAAGAGTGGGCAAACCGCAAATAAAAATAAATAATTAAAATAGCTATTCAGCCTTAAAATACACATAATTTAGGAATATAAGTGGTTTCTCAAAATACTAATAGATCCTTTAAGGGCTGTTATTGCTATGGTGTTAATGGTGGAATTTGAGATCTGAAATTTTCTACACGTAGCAGCAAAAAGAGAAGGTATTGTTCCCCGCGCCCCCACTAATAAACCAATAACTTCTATTTCTTGAAGGTGGTATTTTTCCTTGTGGAAAGGGACTGTAGGCTCGTAAATACCCTTCTTTTCTTTGTTTACTTCATCTGGCTGCTTGGCATGGGTTTCAAAACGCACGGTTGGATCCAATATATAACCCTTCTTTTTATCTGGTAAAAACACTATATACAATGGTGTCGCCAATCAGTCAAGTAAAACTTTGACATTGTCACGACCAATAAGTTGGCTAAATTCCAAAATTAAATCACAGTATTGTTTTTAATTATTTCACGCAATATTTTCTTGAAACAAAATCGACAGGCTACAGTCAATGAATATGGGTAGGCTGCTCTCTCGCGGATACATGGTGAAGTAGTGCCGTCATGCGTGCGTGCGGTACATCCGTTGACGGCCGGTTTAAAACCATGACGAAAAAATTTCATGGTAAAGGCTTGATGTGTCCATACTGTGCCTTGGGAAAGGTCAAGACGTGATTCTTAATGGTAACCAATGGCGTGCCAAGATATATACGCTCAACCCTTGTTTATGAGCTTGGTGGAGAACCCTTCCTAGTCAAAGATTTGAGACTGTATAATCTACCTTCTACGGATGGCCGGAAGAATCTCTTGGGAGAAACTGAAGAAGATCAGGCTAGAATTCCACTTGGCAGAGGCCATGGACATGGTTATTATCATAGGATCTGCCAATTTAAGTCCTGCCATGAGCTCAAACCTAGATGTGTTTGTGAACTGTGCTCGCGGCATATAGTCCAGTGCAAAACAACAAACAAGATCTATGATTGAGTATTGCACAAACGTAAGGTGAACCATATTAGAAATAAGTTGCAAAAAATGTGTACTTTTTTGTTAAATACAACGCTTGTCCTCCATTGATGTACTCTTTATAGATCATGTAAGAAATGCTATCTATTCGTACTTAATAACGGTGCAAGAGGAGTGTTTTAACTTGTTCAGTTAGCGCAACCCATATTCCTCTCATTACTTCCCTTAACCGATCGTACGCATATTTGATAAAATAGCCAATGTTCGTGAAGCTTCGTTTCGTGTGCTGTATCTAAGTACTCCACAAGACAATGGCGCGCTGTGTCGATGTAGGCCAGATAACTAAAATATGTTTGCAAGAGCACCTATTTTGGAGATTTACGTAATTACAGTTTTCGTATTCGTCATGGTTGAATCTACGAGCAATTGTTCGCATGGCGTGTAACTATTTGTTTCCAAGAGTAACGGGGGTCTGTCTTGCGTTTAATTTAATACACACTTAGGGTGACATCCAATACGCGTTTTGTAGGAAACATTAGCGTTATTGGATTACTTCCCATATCAATTTTATTAAAATACACATTAAGAGTTAATACATGGTTGTGTTCTTAAATATACAGTTGATCGTTGTTGGCGTGACAGCTTTATAAAAATAAAAACATGAAATTATACCTGGTCGCAAAACGTTTTTTACTTTACAGTCTTCAGTTCGTAGACAATGATGCAATTCCACTCATAGCATAGAATGATTGACAGGTATTTCTCAAACAAATACAGAATATCTAAGTTATCAGTGTCCTACAATTTTCACATCGATTCATGTTACTTCCAAAAAGGGTGTTTGTCGTATTGGTAGATTTTCTCAAATAAACCGACAATTAAGAATGAAGAGACTTCGGTTGTCTATGATGTCATAAGACTTGAATCATTTTCTAATGATGATATATGACTTGAATCTTGTTCTGATGATGACATGAGCCAAGCATATTGTTTTGATGATGACATGAGACATGTATATTGTTCTAATGATGGCGTGAGACAAGCATATTGTTTTGATGATGACATGAGACTTGCATATTGTTCTAATGATGACGTGAGCCATGCATATTGTTCTGATGATGACATGAGACTTGCATATTGTTCTGATGATGATATGAGACTTGCATATTGTTCTAATGATGATATGAGACTTGCATATTGTTCTAATGATGGCATGAGACAAGCATATTTTTCTGATGATGACATGAGCCAAGCATATTGTTCTAATGATGGCGTGAGACGAGCATATTGTTCTGATGATGACATGAGACTTTCATATTGTTCTGATGATGACGCGGGGGCGTGGTGGCTCAGCGGTCTAGCTGAATGCCTCTCACCAAGGCGGTCCGGGTTCGATTCCCGGTCAATGCATGTGAGATTTTCGAAGTGAAATGCCATGTCCTGTGGTTCGGATTCCACGTAAAAAGGAGGTCCCGTGGCTCATAATCACAAGATTCACGGTCACGTAAAACTACAATCTTCCTTCCTTTTTTGATGATGACGTGAGCCAAGCATATTGTTCTAATGATGACGTGAGACTTGCATATTGTTCTGATGATGACATGATACATGCATATTGTTCTGATGGTGGCATGAGACTTGCATATTGTTCTAATGATGACGTGAGACATGCATATTGTTCTGATGATGACATGAGACATGTATATTGTTCTAATGATGGCGTGAGACAAGCATATTGTTCTGATGATGACATGTGACTTGCATATTGTTCTGATGATGACATGAGCCTTGCATATTGTTCAAATGATGACATGAGACTTGAATATTGCCCTAATGATGACATAAGACTTCCATAATGTTCTGATGATGACATTTATTTAATCGTGTCAGAAGCAACATCAGTCTCAAGAAAAAAGTACATCATACATGCTATTTAGCTGGTACTATATACAATCTCATCAAAACAGTCAGTGAAACTATATACTACTATATGTTACTATGTGACATGCATATTTTTCTAATCATGACATGAGACATGCATGTTGTTCTAATCATGACATGAGACATGCATGTTGTTCTAATCATGACATGAGACATGCATATTCTAATGATGACGTGGGACATGCATATTGTTTTGATGATGACACGGGACTTGCAAGTCCCGAGTGTGAGTAGCCTATAGCAGCGCGAGCAATAACCCCAAGAGCTATGAGTAGTATCACATGTGTTTTACGGCTTCTACTTATAACTGCAGTATAGGTATATATAAACCTTATCAGCCAAGGGCACTGATTAAATACGCATTACATTTATCCAGCCTGCAGATGACGCGAACACTCCAGCTTGCCAAAATTCCAATTTTCATCTGAGAAACAGGAAGCTTGTAGTTATAAGTGACCGTTTATCTGGTAATCCGGGACCTACTTTTAACGTGGAATCAGAATGATCGGACGTGATATTTCATACCGAGACTCTTACAGTCAATAACTGGTTATAGAACCCCATTCACCCATCGGAGAGGCAAGCTGTTTTACCACTGTGCCATCACGCTTCTTTGTTAAATATTTCACTATCACAGATATCCAATGTCCGGTTTATGACACACATATTTGGCTCGAATCTGTGTTTCATATTTTCAGATTTGTTAACGCTGTATTAAGGTCCAACGTTCGTCGCCAGGAGCAGACTGCAGTGGCATCTAGTAACCAAGTTCAGAACTAGTTGGTCGTTGTCGGTGGCGTTTGGTAGCAAGAATTGGAACTACTTGAAAATCGAATGTCTGCAGTACTTACTTGAATTAAAAACAGATAAAACACACTAATACATCCATAATAATTAACACCGGTTATCAGACAGAACAGATTCTATACACACCCAAAGTACACGGGGCTACATGACCGCGTTGTCGCAGCCCCTAAACAGAGGAACCAGCCAACCACATGTGTGCAAAGCCCACATACTTAACTGATAACTGGAATCCCGGGCCAGCAATGATGTGTAGAGTGTCTGGTTCAGGCGCGGATCTAGAGTTTGGCTTTGGGGGTGGGGGTCGGTCACAGAATCGAAATTGTTAAGAAAAATGGTATCACTAACAACGCAATCACAAAATAACCAAACGTAAATAACCAGACCAATTTTTTTGCAAGCTACATGGACAAAAATTTGATGCGTTTAGCGCACCAAAAATATTCGTACAAATTGCAACGGAGTGTTGGCGACTTTTACATCGAGCTTCGAGAAAAGTATCAAGGTACGTTACAGTTTCGGCAAGTCGAGTTGGTACCGACAAAGGGAGAAAGTCACAGCTTAAATTGCCAACCAAGCTTGCAATTTGGACGTAGGCAAATTTTTTTGGTGCGAAAAAAGCCCCAAATTCCTATCCGTGCATTGCTGCACATTCATCGTGACATCACTATAGACATCGATTCGGTAATCACAAGGTTTGCTAAACAAAATAGACGAGTTGATTTTGTTATATAAATAATCGTTTTTATATAACAGGTATGAAGTTGTAAATATGTACAGTTGTAACAGAACATAATAATTGCAATAACGATATTTTCAGTAATGAAAAAATGAAAAAAAAACTTTTTTTTTCAGTTAAAATTCGTTAAGTTTTATTGGGATTGAAATCGCGTAGGAGTGATTAGCTTTAAGGTCTCAGATATTTTGCCCACACTGCCCTCACACTGTAGGGACACTCGCGGCGATACGATGAACTACTAAAGGCTTAGCGAATGAAAAGATAGCCAATGAATAAGATGAACCTGCTATGACATTGATCTTGTCTAGTGACCGATGATTGATTTAAATATCGAAGGGGGTTATTTTCCTCTGTAACCATGACAACACACTTGTCATTTATCTCTATAAAGGGGCAGATCACCTTACTGTTCTGCCCCTTGAAACAGCAATATTATTTATTTATGTACTTTGCGTATGGCTTTTAGTGCCGGGAGTGTGCGAGGACATGTTCGGCCCGCCAGAGCCTGTAACTGCTTCAAGCGGACACCCATGGGGTGAGCTACAAGTTCCGTTCAATTTCAAGTAGTTCCAAATTTCTCTACCAGATGTCACTGACTCCTAGTGGTGAACGTTGGAACTTGGAGCGTTTCATCGAAATCTAACCTAGAAATTTAGCTTCACACAAGTTTAGTTAGTGGAAGGATCTTTTACATGCCATAAATCTATGACATGGGACCGCCGGCTTTACTTCCCCTGGTGGCTTCGGTGGCGTAGTTGGTAGCATGCTGATCGCGGGTTCAAATCCGGCCGAAGTCGTCAGATGTTTTAAGAGCGTTAAACATCCCTCAGTATGTCTTCCTTCGGAGGGGAAGTAAAGCTGGCAGTCCCATGTCATAGATGTATGGCATGTTAAAGAACCTTCCACTAATTACACCTGTGTGAAGCTAAATTGTATAGGTTAAGAATGTAAACAACGCTCTTAGGTTTCTACGTTCGTTGCCAAGAGCCGACTGCGGTGGCGTCTAGTAGCTTAGTTCTGAACTAGTAGTCGTTAACGGTGGCGTTTGGCAGCAAAAGTAGGAACTATTTGAAAAATGCAAAAGTCTGCAGTCCTTACTTGAATTAAACAACAGATAGGCTAACACACACTAATACAGTCATCACAATTAACACCGGTTATCAGACAGATTCTACACACACCCAAAGTACACGGGGCTACATGACCGCGTTGTCGCAGCCCCTAAACTTAAGAACCAACCAATCAACCTTACTTCCTCTCCGAAGGAAGGCATATTGAAGGATTTTAACGCTCTTAAAAAATCCGGCAGCTTCGGTCGGGTTGAACCCGCGATCTTTGGAACAGCAGATCAGCATGCTGCCAACTACGCCACCGAAACCACTTAAACAACAATAACTAACTAAAAATACAGTCTATCATTTGTACGAAGACGATCTAGAAATATACAGCCACTGCAAGATAACAGACTTATCTCATGCAATTAGAACAACTAGTTACCTAAATTAAACAAAATTCAGTCCACCTTATTCACTTAAAGACGCAGGCAATCATCATTGGCCCCCAAAAACTGCTATTCAAATTAAATGAGAGTGAAATTCCGCCCATAACGGCCACTCCATTCCATATAGTAAAACAGTGAGAAATCTCGGCGTGATCGAGCTGGTGCCATTCGATTCCAAAATAGGAACATGACGCGAGAAAAACTGATCTCTTGCCCTAGCGATGACGTGTAGACTTGGTAAACACAAGTATCATGTTGAGTGTGAATTGATTCCAACTGAGCCCGTGGCATAGACGTGGGCGCACCTCAAATGCAAGTCCACAGGTTGAAGGATCGAATCGGCGCCAACAGTGGTCATCCTGAGTATGGTTCTCCATGCGTATGCTGGGATAGTACCCCTACCACAATCTAATAATGACAGTTGTGTGTCTACCTCACGTTATTTCAATCTCGACTGTGGAATTCTACTCCTGCCGATATCAGAACTTGTATAACAATAAAGACATTTAAGACTGCATGCCGAGATTACCTGATGAATACTGCTGATTGCCCCGCGTGAATGTTGATGGATGTTAGGACGTATGACAGCTAGGATTATATCTAGGATATTATAGAAAGGTCTGTGACATTGTGATTATTATTATTATTATTTATAATAATAAATATTATCATCATTATCCATGTACTTTTTTCATTAATATTAGTATTAGCATCCCTCCCTATATTATTCTGCTAAGGTCCCATTCCAGTTTTGTACCGAAAATAAGGTCCCATTAACACCAACCTACACATATGCGTAAGCGAAACGCACTCACTTACTCTTTAAATGCCTCACAATTAAATAAATACCTTAAAACATGTATATTTACAATGAAGTAATGAAAGAATGCAACACGGTAACCATGGTAACAGAATCTCACAGGTCCATCTATTTCTGTAAGACGCAATGCAATTCCAATTATTACATTACTATGAAAGTTTCCAGACGGTTATAAGGGAACCAAATTAAGCTGTAAAATTCATTAATACATACAGTATAATGCGCTTAAGGGGGTCAAGGGGCAATCGATAATTTTTTCACGCAATTTTCACGTGTGAGTGTGGTACGAAAGGTATCTTTCACCCGACTATAAAGGGTCTCCGAAAACCACATTTAAAGGCCCTTAAATGAACAGTGTCTGTGATATTCCCAGAAAAGTAACTTCGCTCTGATATACCTATGAAGGAATGACAAACCCCTAACCACTGCACCAGTAGCTGAATTGATAAAGTCGGATTATTCATACCAAGGATAAATCAGTCATAGCATTCATGATTTAGATTTTGCTAAGTCTACTCTTTGCAACTAGAATATTCGCGGACGAAGCCATGACGGGTAATGCTAGTAATTAATATACTCCTTATTTTTCACAATTATTTTTTTGTATTTCCAAAATTCCCTCATATGTACTGGTAGCATATTGCGTGGTTAAGTGTAAGAGAGCACTAACTTCGCCACTACTGAGGACATGAAATAAATCAATAAATTGGGGTTCAGGTTTTATACGACCGGATGCTCTTCCTGATGCCAACCTCACGAGTAGAGTTCATGGAAGAAATAAATTAAGCTGGGCTAGGAGTTCCAAGGAAGCGGCCGTGGCCTGTCAAGAGATACTTGCCTC
Source organism: Meconema thalassinum (assembly GCA_946902985.2). NCBI lineage: Eukaryota > Metazoa > Arthropoda > Insecta > Orthoptera > Tettigoniidae > Meconema > Meconema thalassinum. The sequence goes on from OX336391.1 coordinate 93,228,513, forward strand.
GGGTGTAAACGGGAAACCATGTAAACCCAGTTCAAAGACCGCCGGCGGTACTTCTTGGGCCTTAATGCGCGGTTGGTTACACTTATATTTCAAGTTACATACACTATTAAGTTATAGTCAACACAGAAACATAGGTTATCTTACAATTCAATACAAACTGAAGCACTAGAGACTGCGGGAATCGACTCTGCCTCGTGTTCCTTCTTCCTGTCGGCGATAACAGTTATCTAAAGTACAAAACTAGAGCATGAATGGAACAACAACAACAACATTAAATGATTTCTTAAGACAATTTAGATTAACGAGCGAGCCTATAATGTTTATTGACATTATTACTAATTAACTAAGTCCATCAGAGTGCACAAGGGCGGCTTCGGTGGCGTAGTCGGTAGCATGCTGAGTTTCTATGCCCTAGGTCGCGGGTTTAAACCCGGCCGAAGCCGTCGGATTTTTAAGAGCGTTAAAAATCCCTCAGTATGCCTTCCTTCGGAGGGGAAGTAAAGCCGGCGGTCCCATGTCATACATTTATGCCACTTTAAAGAACCTTCCACTAATTGCACGTGTGTGAAGCTAAATTATATAGGCTAGGAATGTAAACAACGCTCTTAGGTTTCTACGTTTGTTGCCAAGAGCCGACTGCGGTGGCGTCTAGTAGCTAAGTTCTGAACTAGGCCTAGTAGTCGTTGACGGTGGCGTTTGGCGGCAAAAGTAGAAACTATTTGAAAAATTCAAAGTTGGAGTCCTTACTTGAATTAAAAAAACAGATACACACACTAATACAGCCATCACAGTTAACACCGGTTATCAGACAGATTCTACACACACCCAAAGTACACGGGGCTATATGCCCGCGTTGTCGCAGCCCCTAAACTGAGGAACCAACCAACCAACCAGGGTGCAGAAGAATTTCTGTCAATATTTTGTGGTTGAAACTTTCAGTTGTAATTCAGGAAGCATCACTTTTATCCTTATTGCCCAGTCGTTACTAGGCTTGCCACGGTGGGTGAGTGGTTATCGTGTCTGACAACCAACCCCAAGCTTGCGAGTTCGGTCCTGGCCGTGGTAAGTAATATTTGAAAGGCGACAAAAATGTCAGCACGCATGTCATAGGTTGTTGGCATATTAAAGTACCCATTCGAATTCAGTAGACCGTGTTCATAATGGCAAAATTAATCTCGTGATTTTCCGCCAACACAAAGAAAAAGTTCCTCCTTTCTCTACTAGCAGCTTAGACTAGCCTCCTTGACTTTCATAGCGCCCCAAGGGACAACAAAATTTGACATGCAAGCTGCCCTGTGGGCGTCAACTAACAAAGCTTGCACCCGGCACCCGAGGGCATACGATATTATTATATAGTCGTTACCAGAGGGTGGCCGTGTGGTCATCAATGTTTTGTGTGTATCATTCAACTTAGAGTTGACGCTGATGATATCTGAATTATTAAAGAAAGGCCAATCGTACATTAACTAAGCCTAAGTGAGCGTGATCTGAAGATGAATGCTTGACGTTCGAAACTTGTCATCCTATTAAGTACCCCCATTTGTTTGTACATAAAAGCGTGTTACTGTAGTTTGTAATAAAATCTTATTTCTTTGAGGTTAGGGCATTTAAATACTTTTTCCCGCCTAATTGGGCATAATTTGTGTTGACCGAATGCAAAGCTTTCTTAGAATTAGCCAACGCTGAAAAATGGCTTCTATTACTTCGATATCGGAATTACCATTGAAGATATCTGAATTACCATTGAAGATATCGGAATTACCATTGAAGATATCGGAATTACCATTGATAATTTATGAATTACCATTGAAGATATCTGAATTACCATTGAAGATATCTGAATTACCATTGATGATTTATGAATTACCATTGAAGATATCTGAATTACTATTGATGATATCTGAATTACCATTGATGATATCTGAATTACAATGTATGATTTAGGAATTACCATTGAAGATATCTGAACTACCATTGATGATTTATGAATTACCATTGATGATTTCAGAATTATGATTTATTATTTTTGAATTACAATTGAAGATTTCTGAATAACAATCGATGATTTCTGAATAACAATTGATGATATCTGCATAACAATTGATGGTTTCTGGATTGCAATGGATGATTTCTGACCTACAATCGATGATTTATGAATAACAATTTATGATATCTGAATAACAATGGATGATTTCTGATTTATTATTGATGATTTCATGAATTACGATTGATGATTTCTGAAGTATTATTGTTGATGTCTAATTTATAATTGATGATGTAACTGAGTTGACACTCTGGTTTTATAGATTAACATTTAATTGTTTAACGTACAGTAACTAACCAACTACAAAATCTCACCAAGTAAATAAGAAATTTGAAAATTTAAAGTTAATAAAAAAACAGTCTAGAGTTCAAATTTCCGTTGCAGTATCAAAACTAACACACCGTGGATTACAGCCGGTGTCACTGTAGCTGTCAACCTGGAGGTGCGTGTTCGAATACATCCCATTTACATGCGCGTAAGTTTGTTTCTTCAATTGGCGTTCTCAAGCCGGTCTTGAGCCACGTGCTTAGCTGGTAACATCGTATCGCAAAGCCCATTTGAATTCGTCCAAGAATAAATTTGATAGGCTAACATCAGCAGCTGATAAAATGACAAAGGTGGGAATATCGACTTCTTTGTTTCAAATTGATTTTAGTATGGTCAAACCTCTAACGCTCATTCTTGTCTAGTACACGAATAATGGCCTTTGAAGGCCGATTCCTGGATAAGGCTAGTGGTATATTAGAATTGAAAAGCCACATCCAGTGGTTCGGATTCAACGTAAAAATATCACATCACTTATGATGACCAGGTTAACAGCCACGTAAAAGCGCAAGCTTCCTTTGTTTCAATCACTTGTTTGTGGTTCTGATGAAGTGATTGAGTCGAAGTACTAGATGTTAATGTCCAGTTAGTTATCTCGTGAATGGTTGTTCGATATTTTGAAATGCATTAGCGCTTTGTGTGCAGATCTTGACATGCTCTTACTTTAGCACACAATGGCACAATTAAGAGCGATTAGTACAAGTTAGTTCAGCAAACACTTCTGAGTTATCCAACGTACACAAAATACACATTAATTTATATGCGCTTAAATTTTCTCTGGATTCAGCAGCAAAAATATAATATGGAACAAGCCTCATTGCTTCTTTTACTACGACATGTAAATTAGAGAAACAGTATCTGGCTGATCGCTTACAGAATTAACCCATTATCATTAACTCATCAAACCGTATTTCACGTAGAATATGCTTAACTCTGACTGTTATTTGAAATTAATACGTGGTCATTGATGATAATAATATAATTTTGATGATTATATATGAAGATGATAACAATATGCTTATGATGATGATGATAATAATAATATAATGATGACTATAATAATCATATAATAATAATATAATAATATACCGAAGCATGATGATGATAATAATATACTGATGATAATAATAATGATTAATAACATATTGATGATGATGATGATGAAGAAGATGATATAGGCCTACTTATGATTATAATAATATAGGCTACTTATGATGATGATGATGATAATATACTGATGATGATGATGATGATTTATTTATCGTGTGGCTTTTTGTGCCGGGAGTGTCCGAGGACATGTTCGGCTCGCCTGAGTCTGTAGCTGCGCTTCCAGCGGACACCCTTAGGGCGAGCTACAAGTCCCGTTCAATTTCAAATAGTTCCAACTTTCGCTACCAGATATCAATGATACCTAGTGGTAAACTTTGGAACTTTGATAGGGCGTTCTGACGAAATCTAACCTAACAATTTAGCTTCACACAAGTTTAGTCTGTGGAAGGATCTTTCACATGCCATACATCTATGACATGGGACCGCCGGCTTTACTTCCCCTCCGAAGGAAGGCATACTGAAGAATTTTCAACACTCTTAAAAAATCCGACGACTTCGGTCGGGTTTGAACCCGCTACCTTGGGCACAGCAGTTCAGCATGCTACCAACTACGCCACCGAAGCATGATGATAATAATATAATGATAATAATAATAATATACTAATGATATTAATGTACTGATGATGATGATGATGATGATGATGATGATGATGATATTAATAATAATAAATATGTATCCTTTACTGTTAACGGTTCGTGGTCAGAGATGAGGTGAGATAAGTCTCTGTGTGGCGGATCGATTCTACGGCCGGAAGTCCTTTATGACACCAACCTCATTAGATGATTTGATAAGGAATGACATGAATGTAACCGAATTAGGAATTGAATAGGGGTGGACGTAACCTGTTAGAAGGAACAATCCCGGCATTTGCTTTGAATTTAAATTGGCGGTGGGACTCGTCTTCTTAGTCCGGACATAACCTGGTCCCACACACGTGCGGTTGACAATTTATTATTATTAATATTAGTATTACTATCCTACATTGCAGCGAGGTATAGTAATGGCGTGTGACGTCCGGAGAGACCTGGTGTAGGTGTATCTAGCTGACGTCGGCCTGCGCGTCTTGACGAGGATGAAATGAAACACCGTGCAACTGAACCAGGAGAAGTCCTATCTGGGGATGAACTTGGATTCTCTGGACCTACGTTACCTCTTACTTCTTCCAAGAAGGTTCGAGAATGTACGGATGTGCGATGGTTGCTAAGGATGACTGCTTGCTGTAGGGTGTAGTCTCGTTTCCTTCCAGTTTTGCTTCAGTGACTTCAGCACAACGCCAGTATCTCATTGCTAAGTTTTCCTTGTCACACAAGTGATGGAAGATACCTGACGGAGTCCGTGTACCGTATAGGCTAGTTCAAGATATTTCTTCGCGGTACTTATTAAATATATTCCACTTGAATGTGGCTACCTTAGTTATAACTATAAGATTATTATTTATTTATGTATTTATTTACAGCGTATTTTCCCAATATTGGAAAGCATTAAGCAATTTGACTCAATTCTAGACGTTCTTCTTATTTTGCCAGTATTGTTAGCCTACTTTTCACATTTGGCAAAAATGAGGAAAAAGTAGACTTATGAGATCGATCCGGGAAAATGTATGTCTGTCTGTCTGTCTGTCTGTCTGTCTGGCTAGCTGGCTGTGTGTGTGTGTGTGTCCCCCCCCCCCTATCAACTCCTAAACGGCTGCAGCAATCAAAACCAAATTTAGTATGAGTAAAGATGTGCACCGGAATATCTCACGTCCATATTTGTAAATGATGTCAGTGCTACCAACTGCTGAAAAAACGCACTAGAAATTTGAGCTCCGTGTTGGATATCTTGCAAGGTATGCATGGGAGCTATTCTAAAATTGGCACACATGTAGATAAGACTATTTCAGTTTAATTTCCAGGGAGCCAACCATGACAGTGTTGCCAAAATAATGTTAAGCCTTCTGATAGGTCCAATGTTTAAATGCATATAACTTCTACTCTATCATTTTGATTTAAACCAAATTTTGTATGTAATATCTGTACATAAACAGATATGACTGAGTGTATTCTTAAGAGCCACCAGGGCTGCCAACTGTTAATAATTGCTCTCTCTCATTTTTTTATCCAAATACCAATATATCAGAAAGTATGCAAGCCAACAGCTTTAAACTATGCACACGTATATTCTGACATTTTAGATTAATTTGGAGTAACTTATATACGTCAGTTCTACCAACATGATTATAAGCTTGCTGATAGTACCAATATTTAAATACATGTAACTTCTATACTATCAGTTGTATTTCAACCAAATTTCGTATGTGCTATGTGTACCATAACAGATATGACTATAAGTATTGTTAAGAGCAATCAGGGCTGCCAACTGTTAATACATGCTGTCTATATTTTTTTACCCTAATATCAATATATCAGAAAGTATGCAAGCCAACAGCTCTATACTTTGCACACGTATAGCACCTGGCATTCTAGATTAATTTGGAGTAATTAATACAAGGCAGTGCTGCCAACATGATTCTATGCCTGCTGATATGTCCAATTTTAAAATACATGTAACTTCTATACTAACAAATGGATTTCATCCAAAATTGGCACAACAAGATATCATTATATTTCAGATTATTTCTGACCAGCACACGCATGACATTGTTGGCAACATGCTTTTACGCGTGCTGATAGATCCAGTGTCTAACTGCATGTGACGTCCATTGAACTTCAACCAAATTTTGTATTCTGTACCTTAAGAGATGGAACTAAGAATATATTCAGTCACCAGGGCTGCCAACTGTAGTGCTCTATTAGGCTACATTATACCAGGTATATTTTGAACTAATTAGATATTTCGATATTACCAACTTAATTTCGTCATTTTTCTAGATAGGTTCATATTCTGTAGAATAATCATTGGCATGAAAAGTAGGCTGTATAGTTCTTCACGGAACTTCTTGTTAGTAGGGTATTCGGCAGTCTACTTATGTGTCCGAAGAATTTCAATCGTCTTTTTCTGATGTCGCCTTCGATGTTTGAGTATTTTTCAGTTGTCTTGATTGACTGTAGTCGGTACCCGCCAGGAGTGAGTCTTGCTCCTAGTAGCCTATTTTCCGAATGATTTTTCCTTCTTCTTCTTCTTTGATGTCTTCAAGTTCATATTTCTTATTGAGAGTAAGTGTTTCGCTTGCATAGAGACTTGCCGGTTTGATGACAGGGTTGTAGTGTCGAAGTTTGATGTGTCTTGAGATGCATTTTTTGTTAAAGAGGTTTTGGATAAGTCCGAGTGCTCTCCTGGTTTTCTGGAGACAGTTATTATTATTATTATTATTAATATTATTATTATTATTATTATTATTATTATTATTATCTATTCAGTCGTTGGGTACCGGTGTTAAGATGCTGGTCACTCAGCCATAGAACGTGAGAGTTTTGCTAGTACCAAGGTAGATTTTTCTCTGCACAAGCCTCGATGATTGATGTAATGGCAAGTAGGAATGCCAGTGCATTTATCTTGATGAGTTTGAGTCACGCGCGTATGTCCAATTGTCAGTCCGTTATGACAAACCAGCAGAGCAACGTCTAAGTGCGTTGAATGACTCCAGGGGAACTGGTACTTGTTGTACAAACGCACCTTTCACTACAATTTAATTCTGAACAGAGACACGAACACTGCATGGCTTATCAGTAGTGGCATGATCTTTTAGCATTAACTATAAACGCAACAAAAAATATTTTGAAGCGATTTTGCGATATCTTTACGAATCGTATGCTTCTGGTTAAGAATATAAGGATATTATGTTCGCGAATTAAGGCGATAATGCCATCTTAAAGGGAAATTCAATTATTTGGCGATAAGCGCGATATTACAGCGAAGTATGTAGTGAATAACAAGCTTGAAATTTTGTTTCAAGATTATGTATGAAAAGGAATAAAAGAGCAAACAAATATTCAACCTGTTGAAATAATTCTGTCACTGCTAGCATTAAAATTAATGCAAAATCAGGAATATTGGATACTTACTAGTAATTTATACATCTACCATTCATATAAATAATTCAGAACCTCAATAATGAAACTTTTAATGAATAATTTTAGAATTTCACTAAAGCGAAATTAAAGCGATACAGCAATATCTATTTCGCGAAATAACGCGACAGTTAGTATCCTTCTCGCAAAATCGTTCAAATATTAGTGCGAAAAAATCATGCCTCTACTTATCAGTAATACCAACACTCTGGTCACCATTAATGGCCTTAAAAAGATGGCATGCCATTAAAATTCATCACAAATGGTACACGCGAAGAAGTAAAGAGTTTAATAGGTGCTACAATCAATAGTAGTGCCTTCGGTACTTTATGGTACCGTTCGGAACATCGCATAGATGCGCTGCTCGTGACGGTGTGTCACAGCCACTCAATGCACGGTGTTGTTATAGGCGTCCTTCTGCAGCCACACATTCCTGACATTTCTGTTGTAATATCCTCCTGGAGTTCTTCCATAATCTGACGATTATTCATATAAACTTTATTTTTTACTGCAGTGTTTACTTGACGACACATAAATGCTTTTGGTGACGAGGTTATTTTTAAAGGATTATGCCTCCTCGTTCTCCCGATCTTACCGTGCATGATTTTTATATATGGTGGGGGAGGGGGGTGGGAGGGGGGTGTAATAACTGATAGGGGTACCGCTCCTTGAAGCAACAACCTCCACCAAAGTATCAGACATCACTGTAAAACTAAAAGCAATGGCGGAGGCTTTATCCATTGCACGAAACAGAGTAACAAAATGTTCACACATGGTATCACATGGAAGACGGGCCCCGAGAAATCTCGGTTTTATACACGTCATTGTTTTCGGTCTCCCTGCGACATCTCTTGGCCATGTATTGAACTATTTCGGTCTAGCACATTGAGAAGGACATTTGTAGATGTGTATGTGCCATCTTCCGTCTATTCTTGGCCTTCTTTTATTCTTTGATTTTGTTTCGAAACATCGAACTTCCTTCTGTTGGTGCAATCAATGACAAGATGGAGGACAAGTATAATCAGATGATAAGATTTATCGTTCATATTATCGTTCAAATGGCACAAGTTATAGTGAATTAGTAGAAACTGAATGAGAGAATGATATTCAGGTCTCTAGGCGACGTAATAACAACCAAAGTACATACCGTACTTTGATTGTTGACCAATCTAACCTCAAATATACTCCATCTGCTCTTTCTGTAAGCCGCCACTGCACATTGTGTCATGTTTCCAAACACACTACTAGGGGTATGTGTAGACTCATATCAACTAGAAAGATAATATCTAGGTTATTTCCACAATTATGTGCTTTTTTATAATCTAGTGCACTGGAATATTCTCAGTAGCAAAATGTCCGGTCCACAGGGGATGTGACATGTCCAGGCATCCGGTCAGCAATGTGGTATAAAATAAAATAAGGCCGCTATGCACCAGATTGACAGTGAAACTTCCAACACATACACACTGTAAGTGACATTTTAATCTACTTATTTGAGGCGAATTGTGATAAATTAGTTATTTTAATATTGTTTCCTAAAGATCTTATTTTACTGCAAACTGAAACATATAGCGGGATATGCCATGCTGCCGTGGACACGTTAGGTGCGACTTTTTATGCTGAATACTTCTTACCATTTGAGGAGCTTCGGTGGAGAAGTTTGAAGCATGCTGCGCTTCTATGCCCAAGAACGCGGGTTCAAACTCGGCCGAAGTCTTCGTATTCTTTAAGAGCGTTAAAAATCTCGCAGTATGCCTTCCTTTGGAGGGGAAGTAAAGCCAGCGGGCCCATGTTATAGATTTATGTCATGTAAAAGAACCTTCCACTAACTATAATTGAGTGAAGCTAACTTTGTAGGGTATACCTGATTAACGCTCTATTAGGTTCCGTTTGTCGCCGGGTGCTGGTTGCGGTGGCATCTAGTAACCAAGTTTACAGATAGGTGTCGTTGATGGTAGCATTTGTTAGCAAAAGTAGGAACTACTTGAAATTGATCGTCTGCAGTCCTTACCTGAATTACAGATAACACACACTAATACAGTCATCACAATTAACACCGGTTATCAGACAGATTCTACACACACCCATTGCATCGTTACTGCTTGGCTCCTTTGGTCATATGTGTAGGTTTCCCAATGAATGTCTTAGAGAATGGTAAAAAAAACTGCTTCATAATCCGCTCAGTGGTTCTTGAGACTGACCCTGACAAACAGCCCGACATGCACTCAAGTTGAAGGGGCTGATGGCCACGATGTCATTCGCCCCTAAATGGAACAACAACAACAACAACAATCTGGCATGTCTTAGTTCCTGTTTTATTCTTGGCCGCCACTTGCGGAGATGTTATTTAAGTCCAGACTAGATCGTGACATTCTAAAAGCGTTGTTTCTCTTTCAACAGAATCAGGGATGAGATGTGTTAATTTTTACATGGTGGGTATTTTTTACGGCCGGATGTCCTTTCTGACGTCAACCTCATGGTAGGAAATGATTGAAGGTGGGGGAAATTGGCAGGAAGCAGCCGTGGTCTGCTAGAAGATTATTGCTGTTGTTGCTTATTTTAGAGGCTGCGATATCGCGGTCATATAGCTCCGAGAATTTGCGTGTGTGTGTGTGTGTGTGTGTGTGTGGGATGACCTGTGTTATTATGATGGCTGTACGAGTGTGTGTTTGTAAATTGGGAATAGGATTGGGAGTAAGTGTTTTTTGAAATGCGATAAAAATCACGACACGCATGTCATACGTTGTTGGCATGTTAAAGAACCCATTTGAATTCATTAAGCCGTGTTCATAATGGCAAAATGTATCTAGGGTTTTTCCGCCAACACAAAACTTCATGCATTCTCTTCTAGAAAGCGCTATAATGTCAAGGAGCTGAGATATAGACCTATAACCTCCTTGACTTTCATAGCGCTCCAAGGAGCAACAAAAATTCGACATGCAAGCTGCCCTCTGGGCGTTAAATAACAAAGCTTGCTCCCGGCACCGAGGCCATACGATATTATTATTATTATTATTATTATATCGAGGTCGCCTGCCCCAAGCAGAGTAGAATGGCTCGCTAATTTGTACGTTATCAAATGGAGACACTTGCTGTACCTATGCCAGCAATATCAGTCGACAATCGTGATATTGGGAATTCTACAAGACGAGGCCAAGTTTATTAAAAAACTGTTCCCTTGGTTTCCTTAATTTGTATTTATCAGCCATCCTATCCCCAGCATGACGAAAACTGTGCGGAGTGGTGCCGCTAGGAGCCACGCGCGGCGCGGGGCGGTGCACGTGTTTGGACTGCCGATAGGGAGCACGTTGGGTCCTCGGGTGGGCTTGCCAAATACATCTCCCTCCGTCTCCGGCAGGAGCAGGCGCGGGCCAGTAACCCTTTATGGGATAGTGGTCTCACCTGTCATAAGGACAGTTTATGCTTTCAAAGATACTGTTAGTTCAATCTTGAAGCCAAATTTCGGACAATTTTCATGTCGAAGTGCTAGTATTTCTAAACATCAAATATACCTACGTATCTACTTAATGTAATGTGTTGGATAATTTTAAAAAAGTCTAGCCTTACAGTAGTCGCATATGATGTGTAACATCTGACATGTTATTCGAATTTGTTTTGTAGCGTATGGCTTTTAGTGCCGGGAGTGTCCGAGGACATGTTCGGGTCGCCAGTTTTGTAGCTGCTTCGAGACGGACACCCAATGGGTGAGCTACAAGTACGGTTGGGGAGGAAAGTTGGGATGTAAGGACGAGGAGTTGGAAGGTAGCGGCTGTGGCCTATAGTTAGGGACCAACCCCGGCATTTGCCTGGAAGGAAGATGGGAAACCACAGAAGACCATCTTCAAGGTTGCCGGCGGGGGGATTCGAACCTCCTCGCCTCCCGGATGTGAGCGACTGCCAGCAGTCATGCCGTAACGACCACGGCTAACTAACCCGGTGTTATTCGAATAATTCCATATTACTTACTCGCACTTTTTAAAGAATGAACTCATAGTGTTACCTTGTGCCAGCAAACATGACAGGATTCTCCAATGCATCTGCAGTAGTGACATATACCTGCAACTGTATGCGGGAGCAATCCACTGCCTACTTGATGGGAGCTGCGCTTTATACCGGCCAGTTAGTGAACCCATACCGGCCGTGTTATTGAAAATGGCCTCTTATTGCCGATATAGCGCACTGCCAAGTATAGGCGCGGTTAACAATTAGGTGTGCAGTAGGTATATTAAATGCGTTTCTCCCAGTAATACGTTTAGACCAACGAAGTTTCAATTATTGTTAGTAGTCGGTGTTAATATACTAAATTCCTACGTTGTTTGGAGTGTTTGTTGATGCGATATAGCACTCGACGTATCGCGTGCTTACATTAAATAAGAATACAGCAAAAGTATGAAGATTTATTAAATCGTAATTGTTTTCAGCAAATATGATTTAATGAATATTTTCACACCAAAGAACGACAACTTGAAGATGATTTATTGTAGGAATTTCATTAATGGGGCCTCCAACCCTTGAGGTAAACCGTATGCGATTTACATTCCGCATAGTCATATGGCTTAAAGTACGTCGTTGTACCGATCTCCGCCACCACGCGCGCTAATTGTTTCCGTCCCATTCACTTCCGTCACATCCACTTCCGTCCCATCCACTTCCGTCTCTTTTCCAAAATCACTCCCACAAAAATGTCCAGCTACCGAGTGTGACAAAAATATCCAGATACCGAGTGGAAAGATGTTACACATCAAAAACTAAACACATAAATATTTAGAGTGTAAAAATAAAATATAAATATATAAATAAACAAGATGTTCAGCAAAGAACATATAGCCTACTTTCTCCTAAATGTATGGGTATATTTATAACTCTTTGTCCTCATCCCTAAAACCACCTCTACCACCAGGTAGTGTTTGTTTTCTTTTATATTGATAATTAGCCAGTAAGTGTCAAAATCAATATTATATACTTTGTGATGATTGAATAACAAAACTACTAACTTATTGTAATTCATTCACGTCCGTTAATCTCTATATTAAGCCAGCCTGCAAACTTAAGGATCTATCGTTTTGGGTACCTTCCCCTTAAAAAATCCGCGCCAATCACAGTAGGTTGGTGCTGCGACCTAGCAGTGAATTCATATTTATCTAGTACGCCTCTGGGTGTTCAACGAGTAGGCAGTTTAAAGTAGCCAGGAGGGAGGCGATCCAACTGGCAGTGTTTAATGATAGAGCGTACAGTCACTCGTCCTGCTAGAAGGACCTTCCGGAAGTACTTTTGTACACAGCGGTGCGTCCTTCCAGCAGGACTTTGGACCCTTATGGCAAATGTTTGAACTGGCCTTCCAGCAGGACGCGTCCTTCCGGCAGTACTTTGGGTTATCAGAGCGTAATAATATTGCAGTTCTGGTACTGGGCAAACAATAAAAGTCTGTAAATATTCTAAAATATTCAATATGACTCATATTGACTAATACAATAACTGTCTCTTAACAACATATTGACTCTAAAATATATAAACGTATAAAGTATAAACGTGTTTTCTTATAGTACAGAGACTAAATAAATGTATGAGCGACGGCGCGTCCATCACTCGAGAATAAATAAATTAAAAAAAGCCTAGTTGTGTTTTTGTCAATATCCCACTGCACAGTTGCACAACTACACGTAATTTAAACTACAGTACCATGACATTTACTGATATCATAATTACTAGCAAATAACGAGCGACTCCATGCATCTCCGCTGTTTGGAGCATCGAAATAGGTAGCAAAAACATAAACACAGTCACCATTACGTATAATCGCCGCCATTACTGAACGGTCAGAGCTACCAACTTCAGACTTGCATGCGCTGATTCGTTACATTTCCCTCTATATAATGGAAAAAAGAACGGTCCTGCCAGCAGGACGTTTCGTCCTCATATAAGCAATTGAATTACGTACTCAAATGAGGACTTAACTTCCTGCCGGCAGTGCCTTGTACGTTCTATCATTAAAGGTAATCGGAGCGCGATCGTGGCTAATAGTCGAACTACCAGTATTACAAAATTGCCATACTTTAGGAGGCCAGGTATTGACACAGCGGTATATTTGGAACAATACTACCCACATAACCCACAAGAGGACAGCACCGTACAGAGACATTAAGAAGGCTGTGGTTGATAACAACGTGTATCTAATTCTTCTATTCTCCTTTTCGTAATGTCTTCTGTTTAGTCTATGTGCAATGCTGGGACTGTGATTTTATTAATAAACGAGTGTATACATTAGCCTCCCCTTTGAGCTAAATGACATTTTATTCAGTATCTGTGAAAAGAGCTTGTGCACATCATTTGTAAAAGAATTCAAGAAAAAAAAGTCAACTGTAGCAGTATTCGATCCCCAGTCAACTGCGTGACAGGCTAAAACGCTAGCCCGCTAGCCCAGAGCTAAACATATCCGTAACATCATGGCGATCTTAACTGATATATTAGATTCAACCTGTTGGCAAATAATGACTTGAAATAAACTATTTCTTCACTGCAGTACATCTTCATTATAGATCATTTCATACAAAGTTTATATTATTGTATCAGTAGGGTATATCGCATACAACATACTAAAACTACTGAAATATAAGACAGGCTCATGAGGACAGCTGCCATCTTGTCGTGTGGCAGATACAGCTCAGCTTTTTTAAGCCAGTCATACAGAATAATATTATAATATTAAATTATAATAAATAACGGATCACGACCTTCAGGATAGCTTAAACCACCCTAGGCTTGATAATCTGAATTGGTGGGTCTTAAGCTATTGATTATAATGGTTGCATAATTCACACGGCCACCATCCTGAAATGGCAAGCCCGATGACCTTGAAGTTTGGGTGAAAGACGCGTCCTATATAAAGGTATGTTGTCACCAAATTTGGTAGAGATCGGATGATTAGTTTAGCCGTAATTTGAGTTTACGTTTTGAACGTTTGAGTGGCCGCCATTCAGTTTTGGTAAAGATGGCGGCGATATAAAGTATGACACTGAGGTGCCCTATGCTAGAGCTACCTCTGTACCAAATTTCGTTCAATTCAGTTTCACCGTGTTCGAATTGATAGGGGGGGACAGACATTCAGAGTACACTCACTCACTCACTCACACACACACACACACAGACTCACACACACACATACACACAGACAGACACACAATTTTTCGCCCTGTGTTGATCTCATAAGTCTACTTTCATTTTTTTGCAAAAATCGAAAGTAGGCTAAAAATCATAAAAATAAAATTACAATAACAAAAGAAATATAAATAAGAGAGACAACCGGGAAAGAAGTGGACGGAGGTGAGAAAGAGGAAGCATAGTGTGTATATGAGAGGTTTTTTGGAAAAAAGAAGAAAGGGCCAGAATAAAACATGAAAATTGATTGTGTTGTGACGCTCTTCTTATGGGGAATTAACGAATGAATAAATAAATAAAAGGAATATAAAAATTAAAATAATGAACATAACTATAAAAAATATGAAAATAATTGTAAAAATCAATTCGAAATTAATTAATTCAATAAAAATATCAAAAGTAAATCGATAAAAACATAAATTGAAAATTGAAAATAAATATATAGACTAAACATTAAAATTACAGAAACAAAAAATTACAATATTAACAAATATAATAATTAAAATAAATTAAAATGTAAAAACACCTAAAAATATATAAACAGTTTTGCCCGATAAAGTGTTAAATGTTTAAAACATTCTTATAATGTATAGATCAGTGATAAGCTGTCTGTTGGAGAATATCTGATTCCCAAGCATCTTACTGTATGTACTCAGTCCGGGCTCTACGTAGTCTATTGGAATAATTTCGAAAACGAATTTTTGATTCGAACATAGGAATAGTGCGGCTATTCGAAGCATTCAAACATTGGAATATTACAATTAGTGAATGTCTGAAAACGAGGTTTTTGCGTCACGCTTGAATGAAATTGAAATGGCTTACCATCTAACTAAGAAAGTGTACAACAAAGGATCTATATCCCTCAAAGCAAAACTCAAGCACTACTGCACGGTCATCCGGCCAGAAGCTTTGTTTGCAGCGGAATGTCTCGTCATGAAT
The DNA here is from genome assembly GCA_946902985.2 of Meconema thalassinum. NCBI lineage: Eukaryota > Metazoa > Arthropoda > Insecta > Orthoptera > Tettigoniidae > Meconema > Meconema thalassinum. Next base: position 93,244,096 of record OX336391.1, read on the forward strand.
AGAAAATGCATACTGGAAAAACTGGAGACCTACGAAAGGGAGATTTTGAGGAAAATCATGGGTCCAGTCAAAGAACACGGTGAATTCCGAAGACGCCACAACCACGAGTTGTATACTCACGTAGAGAAAATAACTGACGTGATGAGGGAGAGGAGGATTTCTTTCTATGGACATATAACCCGAATGAAATCAACACGGCTATCCAACCGAAATATTTGCTTTTCTCCATGAGAAATAAACAAAGGGAAGTAGAGAAAGATCAGTTGGAGATTGGGATAACATGTTAAGATATCCAGGAGCGTGGCCCACTTAGGGAAAGACTTCAAAAACATTGGAGTATTTTTGAACCTAAGCCGAAAAAGTGGAAACCTTGCTAATGCAAATTGTGATAAGTTTTGTTTTGAATACTTTGCTCTGGTTTCCGTGTGAATTTGGAGAAAAGGGACACAAATTATTTTTTGCTGATGGTCCGCTACTGATCTATTCAATGTTTTGTGGATCATGAATTGAAATCACCTGATTTAGAGGGTACATTCCAAATTGAAAAGACTCTACTCAGCCATCCCTCACAATCTCCAATTCCAAATATTCTAGACGCAATTTCTTATGGAATAGTTGTAAGTCCATATCTAAACAAGATGTTCACTAAAGAACATACAGCCTACTTTCTCCTAAATGCATGGGAATTGTAATAACTCTTTGTCCTTTTCATGGAGTATAATTGAATGTTGGTTGTAGTAGCTTGTTGAAATGCCACGTGCTATTTGGATATTAAACATGAATATGAGGTGCCCGTTGCTAGTGCTACCTCTGTAAAAAATGTCATTCAATTCGGTTTCACCGTGTTTAAATTGATATGGAAAATCGATTTGCACACATTCTGTACATGGCCGCTATCTGCAAACTATTGGGCTGATGACCTAGTAGTTCAGTCAAAAGATGCTTCCCACAAAAAGGTATGTTGTTGCAAAATTTGGTAGAGATCAAATGATTAGGTTGGTCGTAATTTGATTTAAGCTTTTATCATTTTGGTGGCCGCCATTCCGTTTCCGTCAAGATGGCGGCGAAATAAAATATGACACTGAGGTGCCCTTTGCTGATGCTACCTCTGTACCAAATTTCGTTCAATTCGGTTTTACCGTGTTTGAATTGCTAGGGAGAATCGATTTGCACACATACATGGCCGCCATATGGAAACCATTGGACTGATGGCCTTTTAGCTTGGTCAAAGAACGCTTTTTACATAATGGTATGTTGTTGCAAAATTTGGTAGATATCGGATGATTAGGTTGGTCGTAATTTGATTTAAGCTTTGAACATTTGGGTGGCCGCCATTACGTTTCCGTCAAGATGGTGGCGATATAAAACATGACACTGAGGTGCTCTTTGCTAGTGCAACCTCTGTACCAAATTTCGTCCAATTCGGTTTCACCGTGTTTGAATTGATAGGGGGAATCGATTTACACACATACATGGCCGCCATCCGCAAAGTATTGAGCTGATGACCTTGTAGTTTGGTCACAATATTCTTCATACATAAAGGTATAATGTTGCAAACTTTGGTAGAGAGCAAATGATTAAGTAGGTCGTAATTTGATTTAATCTTTTATCGTTTGGGTGGCCGCCTTTACATTGTCGTCAAGACGGCGGCGATATAAAACATGACACTGAGGTACACACACTCACACACACATACTCACACACAGACACACACACAGACGGACACACAATTTTTGGCCCTGTAGTGATCTCATAAGTCTACTTTCATTTTTTGCAAAAATCGAAAATAGGCTAAAAAAATCGAAAGTAGGCTAAAAATCATTATTAAGCATGGCAATACAATATGTCAGCAGGTGATCTATAAAATGATTTTGAACAAAATAAAACGTGAAGGAATTAAATTCTAATAATATGCACACCTCTGTAGTCCGAATAAACTCGGGTTTACTGTATTAGTAGTGTCTGGGATATGATATGACGTGTTATCCCGACACTTTCATGGAGTGAGTGTGGTACTACTTGGGGGGAAATCATGCTCAGGATGGCTGCTCTCAGCGCTGTAATTTGAACCCCATTGCAAAGGGAGGGAAAGAATGCGCATCTCGAGGTACTTAAGAAATCAACACCATAGTTTTTTTTTTTTTTTATGGGAAGTGGGCGCTGGCTTAGACCTTGAGGGCTGTAAACTCTAAACGTATAGTAACTAGCTGTTGAGTCACAGTTTGACGTCGCTAAGTTTCTCAACATTCTCTTGGAAGCGAGTGATCAAGGACACACCAGTAGTGGCTTATCCTGAGTGTCTCAAGATCTGTAATGGTTTTAGTATGTGGATCAGGGGCGTAAAACTCCTCGCAAACGTGGTGGGGGATCAAATTTATAAACTGCAGTTGCCTACGTAACTTATCAGTTTAGTTACAGACAGAACATTGTCACGTTTAAACGCCGCGACAGTTTAGTTACATAGAGCACATTGTATTTAGCGACCAGTTTATCATAAATTTCACATTTTTCCTATGTATCTCGATAAGTCGATCTTTCGATAAGTCGAATTTAGTTTTTACATCCCGTAACGATTCCAGATATCGAGGTTTGTCTGTACACAAATTCGGTATTTGTATAAATCGGTCCATAGGGTAATTCGATTTGATATGCTTGGAACAGCGGCGCTGTTGATGGCATACGCGGTTTGGTTGGATGCCAAACATTTCTAGGAATCCTGAGTGACAGATTTCTTCTGTATCGTAATCATGTTACGTACTTTTAAACGTATCTACGTGAATAGCATATCGACCACGTATTCGCCCCGTTCCACACCTGGCAGCTATTGGCTCATGCTACAGATGTGTACTGCAGGAAAATTAGTATCAATATAATACAGTATTATTATTCTTACTCGCCTCATTTCGGCCAACTAAAAACCTCGTCACTTCATTTCTCGTCTTTTAGCGTTAATGTTGGCCCAGTGTATCTTCATTCGTAGACGGTGCTGTTGCTTTCTCTCTTTTGTCCACACCTTTCCAGTTGGAAGAGTTTTATATTAACGCTCCTGGATATCTTCACATGAGATCCCAATCTGAGCTTCTATGCCCAAGATCGTGGGTTCAAACCCGGCCGAAGTCGACGGATTTTTAAGAGCGTTAACATCCCTTAGTATGCCTTCCTTAGGAGGGGAAGTAAAGCCAGCGGTCCCATGTCATAGATTTATGGCATGTAAAAGAACCTTCCACTAACTAAACTTGTGTGAAGATAAATTTCTAGGTTAGATATCGTTGAAAGGCTCTATCAAAGTTCCAACGTTCACCACTACGTTCAGTGACATCTGGTAGTGAAAGTTGGAGATACTTGAAATTGAATGGAATTTGTAGCTCACCCCATGGGTGTCCGCATTGAAGCAGCTACAAACTCTGGCGAGCCGAACATCTCCCCGGACACTCTCGGCACTAAAAGCCATACGCTAAATAAATCCCAATCCCGTGCAGATCTTTTTGAATACCACTAAACCTGGCTTCGTTGTCATTTTCTCTAGGAAAAAAGTGAAAATGCGATAAGTTAATCGTCTTGACGTCATTCGGGTCACGTAACCATAAAACGTAATCCATCATTTCCGGATCGCGTCAGTAATTTTCTCCACGTGTGTAACTAAAACCTGGCTATAGCGTCTTCTAAACTCACCATTCTCTTTAACTGGACCTAAGAGTCCCCTCAATCTTCCACTCCTTGGTCTCCAATTTCTCCATCATCCCTTTCTTGCTCTAAGAGAAGCTGGCATTCAGAAAGGTGTAGGGCAAGGCTGCAACTTATCACCCATACTTTTCAATCTTTACATTGAACAAGCAATGATGGAAATTAGAGAAAATTTTAAAGTGGGAGTGAAGATTCAAGGAGAAATAATTTCAACTCTGAGATTTGCTTATGACATCGTCCTCTTGGCCGACACGCCAGAGGATTTGAATGAGTTTTTGAATGGTAGGACTCCATCTTGAGGAACGAATTCATGATGAAAATTAATAAATGTAAAACAAAAATATTGGAATGCAGCAGAAATAAATCAGAAACATCTATGGACATCAAATTGGCAGGTGAAAAACTAAAGGAAGTATGAGACTTCTGTTACTTAGGAAGCAAAATAACCAGTGTTGGACGAAGCAAAGAGGATATAAAAAGTAGGTTAGCTCAGGCAAGGAAAGCATTTCTACAGAAAAGGAATCTGTTAACATCGAACATAGATTTAGGTATTGTGCCCATTTAGCAAGAAATATGCCAATCACAGTATACCAGCGTAGCTCAATTCGGGATTTCGGGGCAGCGGTAAGTTCCCCCACTCTGTGACTCACATATTTTGGATTAATTAGAGGATACACTTGCAAAATAACAACAAAATCAACTCCTATTTAAACATATTTAATTAATAAAATTAATGGCGCTACAAATATTTTAACACTTTAATTACTGACCCAAATATCAACTGCTTGTTCCAAATGAACAAGGGATCACAAAATAAAATAAACAAATATGGTATTCAAAACCTGTGGTTTTCACATAAACCAACAATTCTTACTTAGTCTCACTTCCATAAAGCACTAACATTTAAGTTTACATAACTCCGAGCTCTTTGGCTCCATGCATTTACATTATTACGGTGTCATTCTTGCACACCTCAAACACTAGCTTTTATATTTTCTTATTTCTCAAGAACAAACATATAATTATATTTAAAATCTATGTTAATTATCTAATTCAATATTTTTGGGCATGTCCACACATTCAGTTGTTATCATCTCTCTTTACTTCACAAACATATTAAGGTAATCAGAAAATCAATTGTGTACTCCAGAGCGTGAAGGTACTTGACACAGTCAAAAAACTATAGTTACTCCCGAACTCAGTTGCCTTCAATCAACTCGTGGAATCCCACGTCCATACATTATTACAATAGGGATTGTTATTTATCTCTTATGTCTTAATAGACCATTATCATATAAGAAACTACGATCTGAACCGGCAAACGAAATATCCATCTTTAAGGGCCTCGGTTCAATGCCCGGGTCGTTTACAACTCTAAACACTCCTGGTGTATTCGTCTCTCTTTACAACAGCTTACGAGACGGTCTCTGTTCCATCTCGCTTTAAAAGAGCTAGTCTCTACTACTGGGGTGCGATTTATGACCTGTTAGGGTGGTGGAGATTTCCCGTCTGACCCAACATTTTAGTAGCTTATTTTCAAGGCTTTCAAAACAAACCTTTCCATTCTATCCAGTTCTGAGGAGACCAGGCTTTATTGTACCGTAACATTCAAACAACTATTCTTTGGTTCACAGACCATTTTCATATCCTTGGCATTTATTAATTATGAGAGGGTCCTCATTGATTGGGAAGATTAAATACACATACGACGACGGAGAATTTCAGGGGCTTTTATCATAAGAAGATCCTGCATTCGAATCTCTTCAGGTGCCTCGGGAACTAATCCCGTACAGAGGACTTATCCAAAATGCGATTTAGAGTCGGCCGTGGCCCAATGACATACGCTCAATAATACCATATATTAGCTCCCTTTTTAAATACATACACAATGCCTCGTGATACTAATGTCACAAATAGAGGACTTATACAATTATCATTCACTGCAATCAACTACCCTCCATAAGTAATGTACCAAGTATTTAACTACTACGCGTTCCGAGCGTGACACTTTAATATTATATTTGCGCTCATTATGCGCTATGCATTATTTTAAGCCGAAAATGTCTTCCCAAGAACTGATAAAATCTCTTTAGTAACAATTCAATATTATTTTAATTCACATATTAATCTTTCCATGGTCGATAAATCGTTCCCTATTTTAAAATATTCCATTGAACCTCATTTCTTACACATACGTTAAGGCTTAACGTTCTTATGTTCATATCAATTTATTTGATTTTTATTTAACATTTCCATATTTAATTATTATTATTATTCTTTATTCTTTATATAAGCTCAAAAGCTATTTCTTTCATATCTCAACTTTACTTTATTTCAATGTCTTTCATGATATTTAACTGATATTTCGCTTGCTCTTATGACATTTGTTAAATACTTTAACCCTTTATTCACCTATTACCTCTACGGGATTTATTCTTTACATAATTATTCATAATTTCTCTATTTATTTTATTATTGTTCAGACCGTATTCTTGATTATTCAGTATTTATTCATTAAAACACATCCCTTTCACTCAAAACTCCGGTGAGTTGCACACAATCAATTTCTGACACCAAAATAAAAATGAATTTTGTACTTACATATTTTCAGATCATCCCATGATCTTAAATCTGGTGTGGTGTTTCATTTTTGGGGCCCACTTTGAACTTTTTACACCATATTGAAGGTATTCATCTTACGTAGAAACACTTTTTGACCTATATCTAGAACACTTAATATTGACGACATTTTTATATACTAGTGTGTCCCTTTTGAACACATAATAACACTAAAAATATTATCTAACACACAATCTTGATTATTTTACACTTCACAATTACTCGATCACTAGGCCGTACTTCTGAGCCTATCACACGTGATCTTCTTTAATTCCCGTCTCCAAGGGTGAGATTTATCTGATGTCGGCTTCCTATTCTGAAGAAATGCGAAAGTCCTGAAACATCTACTGTTCCCTGGAGTTCAATTCTGCTATTCCTATCCTGGATAACTGGCTATTATCTAGCTTGAACGGCTTCTCTGTCGATCTGTCTATTGATCCTAACGAGAGTCTATATGGATCGAGGTCTCCTCTAAGACCTATAGATTTAGTTTCTAGCAGCTAGCACTTCTTGATTCTAGTACTATTAGAATTGTTCGCCTGATATCTGGAGCTAATGTTTATAGTCTCCTATTCTATTTATTGGAACTGTTTTAACGCTCCTACGTTCGAACCTTATTCTGTTCTTCCTTTTTAGGTTGCTTCAATTTAAATAACAGTTTATCTGTCTGGTACGATACTTCCGTACGTTATGATCTGTTCGTTCGAACATATAACGACCTATCGCCTTTAAGTCCGACGTTCGCAGCCTGCACTGACTATATCTTGCGAATTTTCACTTTAACTTGTATACAGTCGGGCCTAAATCCTATAATTAGGATTTTCCTAAGATTTCACTACGGCGATACTTTAAAATCTCGCCTTGAATGCTCCTTATGGAGGCAAGCAAGTCGTTACTACTGTGACGCCTGTGGCTATCGGATCTTGCTTCGGCGGTGTTAAACAGCGTTTCTCCCCTCAAGGAGCACTGGTAGCTGTTATCGATGTAACGCAGAGTTACGTCCCCTCACGGGCTCTCAGAATAACTGCATGTGCTGATATAACTTCACGTCCTCCTGGACGGATTCGTGATGCGTGATGCGTGGCGATACCCCTCGGGCCGTTCGAATACTGCATGATTGGCTTGGAAACGCCCGAAGCTTTATACTGTTTTACTACAAAAAAATAAGACTCAAGCCTTTCCTGTGGTCAACTTCTAAAATAATGGTGCCACAAATATAAAAATTATACCTTCCGAAAGCTCGTCTTCTCAATGTCAAATGATCTTATTGCACCTAAGAATCGATCGTGCAATTTGGAGATATTAATTAATTTCTCGTCCTCAATTGTGTGGGAGTTGCATTCCTTTTGGTCTCTCCCCTCCACAGAGGCTTAGGTAATTCACCGATGACGTCGTCTTACGTCGGCAGTTTATTTCTGCACAATTATTACATGGTTTCTCTATACTGAAAAATCTCTCATTCAAAATGATTCACTGTACTGTGCTTGTTTACTCATTATTATGCTCGTAAACGTGTTAATTTTAATTATTCCTCTTATGGCGCGTATGCGACGTTGTCAATTTCCAGCCACGTCAGCTTGAATTCCGATTCAGGCTTCTCTTTCTATCACGGTGGAAGATTCCACTCAGTTATTAATACTCGTGACCAGCCTTCTCTGGCATGTCGAGTGGGGTGATCTCATCTAAGGAACATCTGTCCCTAGTCGCTTGCACAATGTTGAGCTATATTCCTGGCTTAAAATCTCTCTCCATTCCTTTAAGAAACTATACTTTTCTTTGATTTCTTCCTTAAGGACATGGTTCGACCGTCATGGACCCGATGGCCCAAGGGTTCAGTATTAGGAAGTCTACTTTTTCAGGGGCAGATGACCTCGTAGTTCCGCTCCTTAAAACAACAATAATAACGAAGTCTACTTTGAAAACCTTTGTCTGGAGCGTGGCACTTGGACTGTTGGTGCAGCAGAAAAGAGGAAATTGAAGCGTTCGAAATGTGGTGTTACAGGAGAATGATGAAGATCTGATGGGTAGATAGGGTTACAAACGAAGAGGTATTAAGACGATTGGGAGAGGAGAGATGTTTCTGGCGACTGCTAATGAAGAGAAGAGATAGGTTGGTAGGACACATACTAAGACTCCCAGGAATAGCAAGCTTAGTTATGGAAGGAAGGGTCGAGGGCAAGAACTGTAGGGGTAGACCAAGGTTAGAATATGTTAAACAGATTGCCTCGGATGTAGGGTGTGGTAGCTATGTAGAGATGAAACGATTAGCTCTGGACAGGGTAGCATGGAGAGCTGCATCAAACCAGTCAAAAGTCTGAAGACTCAAACAACAGCAATAATAATATTATTAGTCTATTATTCCGAATTAGAAGTGCGGAGGTAGCACGGTCTTTCCTTTTGCTCCAATTCATCGACTTTCTGCTCTTCCGGAGGCTGCATAAAGGCGTTCCGGTTTTATGACATTGTAATATTTGATTTTAGTTTTTTTTTTGTTGTAAATGTCTTTCGTTTATTGATTATAACAATGTTATTGGTTTTACGTCCCTTTACACTACCGCATTTTGGAAGTGAAATGTCATGTCCTGTGGTTCTGAATCCACGTAAAAAGGAGGCCCTGTTGCTCATGATCACAAGATTAACAGTCACGTAAAACTGCAAGCTTACTTACTTCCTTTCTTAACTACTGCAGCTTTTAGAGGCGCCGGGGTGCCGGAATTTTGCCCCGAAGGGGATCTTTAACGTGCCAGTTTATCTACTGACACGGCTCCGTCGCATTTGCGCACCTCAAATGCCAAGTGACTGTTTCGTTAATTGATTGGCCAATTCTATTCCAAAATAATAATAATAATAATAATAATAATCAGTTTTACGATCATTGTATGCAGGAGATGTTTGAATTTTTTTGGGTGCATAGTATTTAGGTTGGACAACAATAGACTAACAAAAAGGTTATTCAATATAAAAAATACACAAAATACCAGGATAAATTCTGTGGAGGAAAGAAGCGGGGCCTGAATGAGATGAACATCGGGGATAATATAATGAAAACCCGAGAAATCTTCAGAAGCTCAGTACACAAGCACATATTTACGGTGAAACCTTGCAGCAGGAGGCGATACAGTGAGTTCATAACGAGATCTTGGGAGAACTGGAAGGCAAAAGTCATCCAGCCAACAAGTTCCAACGCGCTCTATGAATCGACGTAACGAAGGAAGAAAGAAAGAAAGAAAGAAAGAAAGAATAAATTATTCAATATAATTGAAGAAAGAAGATCATTAAATTATAAGCTACAATCAATCAAAACAACAGAACATTATTCAAACATAAAAAATTGATATTAAGAAAGGAGGAATGAATTTATTTGGCCATGTCACTAGACCACCAGAAAATCGATTGACGAAAAGGATAGTAGATTACGTAACATCACTGAAAAACTCAACACCTTGGCTAGAAGAACTTCGAAAGGACCTCAAAAACGCAATCTTAAGTTCAATAAACATTAGACAAACATTAGAGCGACCAAACCTAAAACAACACAGACCAAAGTGGTCAGAAGAACGTAAACAATTCTTCTCGAGAAGAGTTAAAGCCTATTGGGACAACAAGAAGAACCAAAAAACAAATGATTGAGTTATTTACTTAACGTCTTCCATTTATTGAGAGAATTCGCTTAAAATAGAAGAATTCTTATTATTATTATTATAATTAGTAGGCACATCTGCAGAATGGACAACACCAGATATGCACAAAAAAACTGCTTGATATAATTAATTCAAAGAAGGTCAAAATCAGTTGGTTACAAGAAATCAAACAGGACTTCAAAGAAATGAACATTACAGAAGATATCATCATGAATCGCAAGGCTTTTGGAACTCGAGTTACAAATCATTCATTCACCGAAAAAGCTAAAAAAGACCACTGGAAAAAATGGATGGAATAACGTAAGAAGGGGCATAGTGAGTTCATGAGGAGATTTTGGGAGTAGAAGAAGAGGAGAGCTCCATCAACCCGAGTCAATAAGTTGAAACGCGCTCCCTAAGTGGGCAAAACGAAGAAAGAAAGAAAGAAAGAAAGAAAGAAAGAAAGAAAGAAAGAAAGAAAGAAAGAAAGAAGAATTGATAGCAGTAGTAGACCTGTAAAGGTTTCTCTGTGTTTACTGAAAAGCCTTGGTAGCTTAAGAGATTCAGTGTCAGTGGACGTGAAGATTGATTGAAGCTGTGTATGTTGGAAGAAAGTTATTTGTACTTCCTCTGTGGCAGCGGCAAAACATTACCTCACATGTATTGTGGCCTCCAGTTTGTCACGGAACTGCATCACGATATGAGAGCCCCGGTCCCATTCAAGGTTTCCTATCAGCTGTTGAGGGGGATCAGCTGAGACATTGCTCAATACGTCGAGCGCTCGCACGAGGGAAGCCTCGGGGATGATCACGTTGGCATTTCTGTGCGTGAAAAAATAATTATAGACTCTTCGGAAACATTAGCATAATATGCCATCCTTCCTTCCTTACGTTTCATAACATGGTCCTGTTGAAACTTCCTCAGACTTTCTCATCTTTGCTACACATTCAAGCATACAGTCTTCAGTCGCTTGCAAATGTGTGCCGCTCTTTGTGGAACCTCCTATCAGCCCAAACAATTTATACGAATAGCATTATCGAATTTGTCGGTACTTTGAATTAAAGAGGAAAATGCCGTTCATTCGTGACTCTGAATAAATCGTTTTGATTTGAAATATGATCCTATTTAGTTATTTTTAATTCGGTTTAATTTTTTGTTTATTACCATATTTTTATTTACTTGTGTATTTGAGATTATCAGTTATACCCAAACGCTTTGTATTGTATTTAAAATTTTCTGAAATCTAAAAATATTTGACCACTGAAATCTTCAAAATTTATAATTCAATACAGCGAGTTAACAAAACTACAATAATCTAGCAAAGTCTCTTATTAATCTTCTTTGGTTGTTTGGGCCACCTATGGATCACGGAGCTTGTTGTCTGCCACTTGTGGTGGTGTTGGTGGATTGTTCGGTGGCTGCTTTCGTGCTGAAATCTTGAGCTTTCCTATTGGACCAGTAATCTTTCATTTTCTGGCTGAACTCTACCTTACGTTCCTCGGATCATTTCCCGGACGCGTTGTGATGAACTTTTGTATGGATGTAAGGAAAGGTCTGGTTTCAACTGTCATTTGTTAGCGGCTCCTGTCATTTAATGTGTCTTGCTGAATATTAAGTTCTTTCTCAATTTGTTTGATCCACAAGGACCCAGTGGCTTTACTCTTCTTGGCTACCTTGAAGATCTTATAGGACAGTCTGTGGTGGTCAATTCTGTACAGGTGGGCGGAGAAAGACGGGCGTCTTCTTCATTGATGGCATCGGTGAGGTTTTCCTGGGGATTGTAGAGTTAACAATTTGGTTGGCACTATCATCTTCCATCTGTTAAGATCCTTGGACCCACTATTTTCCGCAATAATTTCCTTTCCTGTACCTCAAAGGGCCCTTAGGGGGTGTCTTCTTAGTTAGAAACAAGCACTCAGCTGCGTAGAGGATTGATGGTCTGACTACTGCATTATAGTGTCTTAGTTTGAAATTCATCGACAGATGTTTCGAGGCGTACAGTTTTCTGCATGCATAGTATGCCCTGTCTAGTTTGGTCCTCCTTTGTTCGAGTACCATTATTTCACTGACGTTGCATTTTGACCAAGTGTTCACTGTACCAATACATCGTGTCCGTAATATTGGCATTTCCCACGTCAAGCTGTTTACAAGAAATAGCCTATGTTTCCACATTAATAAGAATTGTAACAGATCTGTTTTTATTTTAGCTTTTTGAAGTTTCTTAGTATTTTTAGCCTACTTTTCACATTTTGCAAAATTGAGGAAAAAGTAGACTTATGAGATCGATCCGGGAAAATGTGTGTCTGTCTGTCTGTCTGGCTGGCTGTGTGTGTGTGTCCACCCCCCCCCCCCCTATCAACTCCTAAACGGCTGCAGCAATCAAAACCAAATTTAGTATGAGTAAAGATGTGCACCGGAATATCTCACGTCCATATTTGAAAATGATGTCAGTGCTACCAACTGCTGAAAAAACGCACTAGAAATTTGTGCTCCATGTTGGATATCTCGCAAGGTATGCATGGGAGCTATTCCAAAATTGGTACACATGCAGATAATACTATTTCAGTTTAATTTTCAGGAGGCCAACAATGACAGTGTTGCCAAAATAATTTTAAGCCTTCTGATAGGTCCAATGTTTAAATGCATATAAGTTCTACACTATCAATTGTATTTCAACCAAATTTTGTATGTAATATCTGTACATAAACATACATGATTGAGCGTATTCTTAAGAGCCACCAGGGCTGCCAACTGTTAATAATTGTTCTCTCTATTTTTTTATCCAAATACCAATATATCAGAAAGTATGCAAGCCAACAGCTTTAAACTATGCACACGTATATTCTGACATTTTAGATTAATTTTGAGTAACTTATATACGTCAGTTCTACCAACATGATTATAAGCCTGCTGATAGTACCAATTTTTAAATACATGTAACTTCTATACTATCAGTTGGATTACAACCAAATTTCGTATGTGCTATGTGTACCATAACAGAATATCTGTAAGTATTGTTAAGAGCAATCAGGGCTGCCAACTGTTAATAAATGCTGTCTATATTTTTTTAACCCTAATATCAATATATCAGAAAGTATGCAAGCCAACAGCTCTATACTTTGCACACGTATAGCACCTGACATTCTAGATTAATTTGGAGTAATTAATACAAGGCAGTGCTGCCAACATGATTCTATGCCTGCTGATATGTCCAATTTTAAAATACATGTAACTCCTATACTAACAAATGGATTTCATCCAAAATTGACACAACAAGATATCATAATATTTCAGATAATTTCTGACCAGCACACGCGTGGTATTGTTGGCAACATGCTTTTACGCGTGCTGATAGATCCAGTGTCTAACTGCATGTAACGTCCATTGGACTTCAACCTAATTTTGTATTCTGTACCTTAAGAGATGGAACTAGGAATATATTCAGTCACCAGGGCTGCCAACTGTAGTGCTCTATTAGGCTAAATTATACCAGGTATATTTTGAACTAATTTGATATTTCGATATTACCAACTTAATTTTGTCATTATTCTAGATAGGTTCATACACTGTAGAATAATCATTGGCATGAAAAGTAGGCTGTGTAGTTCTTCACGGAACTTCTTGTTAGAAATAGTTTTGATTAAACTTGCAACTTCATTTTCTATGAATTACTTTAGCTGATGAAGGTCATAATGCGTCCGAAACAGGTCCATTGTATTTAACTGACTTAAGGTATTACTTTTTCTTTATTTAATTATATGTTGTTGTATCATTTGAGGTGTTCGGACATCCTTGTCATTTACGCCAGTGCTCTTGGGTGTGTGTAGAATATGGCTGATAACCAGTGTTATTGTGATGTCGGTAATAGGAAGGAAGCTTTTGGTTTTACGTGACCGTTAATCATGCGATCATGAGCCACAGGACATCATTGTTACGTGAAATATGAACCACAGGACATGGAATTTTACTTCGAAAATCTCATATGCATTGACCGGGAATCGAACCCGGCGAGAGGCCAACAACTTGACCGCTGCGCCACCACGCCCCGTCTGTAATAGGGTGTGTATTAGTAATGCAAGTGAGAATTGGGAAGGAGTAGAAATGGGGAAACAACGCAAATCTACTTTCAGTATGACTGCATTGGGAATCGAACCCACCTCATTTGAGTTTTGCCTCACGAGGTTGAGTGTACCCCGTTAAAACCCTCAGACCAGAAATAAATGTCTTGGCAGAGTCGCGATTCGAACCCAGACCTCCGGGGCGACAGCCTGCTACAACTCATTCTATGATCTGGCGGTGGACATTAAATGATATGAAGTGTTAAACGTCGCGGAATGACTTTAACATACATTACCATAGCTTAGCTGTTTCAATACGGCCTCGATAGGCAATCATCGACCGGCAAGGCGCACGTGTAAACAAGTTGATTCCCTATATTTAGAATTATGGCCAGGTAACATGGCAGAGCGTGACTTTGCGTATCATGGGGCTGTGTTTGAGTTCCAGGGGAGGATGACCTTCATGTTCCTTGCCTTAAAACAATTATCATTCCATGAAAATGTCATACCGAGGCGTAAGGTGTCAAATTGATGTTACATTATTTATGTTCGGCCCTGACTATTATATGTCAGAAAACTGTACTATAATGAGGCTCATTATAACACTATTTTTCATTATGAAACAGTTTCTCCCACCAATCAGAGCTCAAGAAACGGTTTTTTGACCAATTAGATAATTAGATGTGCTGAGTTCCACGGCCTTCAAATTTAAATTTCACTGCCTGGCCTAGTGTCATAGAAGGGTAATCGAGGAGGCCATGGTCAAATACAAGGCATTCTCTGCGTCTCATGCGCTCTGTTCTGTACATAAAACTGGCGAAATTTTGACAGATATTTATGAATATTTATGTTCGAACATAAAATAGTTATAATAATTATCGTCGAACATAAACAGTCGTATGCAACTCGCCTATAATTGTAATTAAGACACTCGTATGGAAATTCTAAAACTCGCATACGCTCGTTTTATAAGCATACTCGTGTCTTAATTATTGCCACTATAGGCTCGTTGCATAATGTTCTATTTCGTTATCTTCACGAATTATACTATTTGTTTGGGAGCTTATTTGTAAGCTATCACATGACACCTCACTCTCCATAAACATACCCTGGAATAGAAATTATCTGTTTCGATTGATATAATTCACGGGCGTGTTTTAAACCTTCCAGTCTCACTGGAATATGTTGAACCATTCTTTGAGTGTTCTTTTTTTCTACCTATTTCTATTACTTTTTATATTGTTTAAGGAAACATTACAAAGGAGGAAAACCGTACAAAATGTCAATCAGTTCAGGGAAACTATGGAATTACATCACGAAGAGCAGCCATTTATGTTGAAATCATATCCACATAGCTATCGTGCGAGTCCAATTTCACTCTTTACATCATACACCAACTGATACTCAAGTATGTGTCTCACCTATCCTAAAAAAAATGTAAATGAAATGATTCACGTGTTCGATTTCGGTTCCTGTTGCGTTCTTAAAGGTTGTCGAATACCTTCCTGCCATCTATCGTATTTAAATGTAAACTTATGATAGCCTGCGAAATATTCCTTACGCCACTCGGTAGGGTGGGAACATGCCGTGAACGACTCGCAAGGCGGAATATTCCGGGCAAGACACCGTAAGGGTTAGCTATGCTCCGATCACTCAGTGGAAATGAAAGGTAAGGACTCTCTCTCCGCTAGGTGGGTAACTAGCGTTAGTCCTACGTACGTAACCAAGAAAGTACACACCTAAAATGTGGTTAATGAATGTGTCATTTAACTTTTAAATGCCTATTTTGATTTTTAGTGTCTATTTCCCGCATTTTTAGAACCAATTTCCCTGTTTTGCTGTCTAAACATCCGGTCTGTAGTTGTAGAAACAGAACCCAAGCAGCGGTTGGTGACACCTTCACGTGTTGCCATTTGACCCTCAAGCCGAGGGCACTCTTAATTACTATGCCTTTATGAACGTCATGGGAGTACCTCTTATGCAATGTCATGAAGAGTAGACTATTCCTAGCCAACATTCTCGAACTGTGAGGAATGTAGTCAAAGAATTGCTCTTCAGTCGGTCAACACCAGAGCTGTACATATCATTCGATAATTCGCTTAATTCGACTACTTCAAATTTTCACCAATCCGGATTAAAGTCGTGCGGATGCGGATAAAATTCGTGCGGATGTGGGGCGGATTCGGATAACAGTCGTGCGGATGTGGGGCGGATGCGGATAACAGTCGAGCGGATTTGGGGCGGATGAGGATAACAGTCGTGCGGATGCGGGGCAGATGAGGATAACAGTCGAGCGGATGTGGGGCGGATGAGGATAACAGTCGAGCGGATGTGGGGCGGATTCGGATAAAATTCGTGTGGATGCGGGGCAGATTCGGATAACAGTCGTGCGGATGTGGGCGGATGCGGATAACAGTCGTGCAGATGTGGGGCGGATTCGGATAAAATTCGTGCGGATGCGGGGCAGATTCGGATAACAGTCGTGCGGATGTGGGCGGATGCGGATAACAGTCGTGCAGATGTGGGCGGATGCGGATAACAGTCGAGCGGATGTGGGGCGGATGAGGATAACAGTCGAGCGGATGTGGGGCGGATGAGGATAACAGTCGAGCGGATGCGGATAAAATTCGTGCGGATGTGGGGCAGATGCGGATAACAGTCGAGCGGATGTGGGACGGATGAGGATAACAGTCGAGCGGATGCGGATAAAATTCGTGCGGATGTGGGGCGGATGCGGATAACAGTCGAGCGGATGTGGGGCGGATGAGGATAACAGTCGAGCGGATGCGGATAAAATTCGTGCGGATGTGGGGCGGATGCGGTTAACAGTCGTGCGGATGTGGGGTGGATGAGGATAACAGTCGTGTGGTGTGGTGTGGAAGAAGATAACAGTCGTGCAGATGTGGGCGGATGAGGATAACAGTCGTGCGGATGTGGGGCGGATGCGGATAAAATTCGTTCGGATGTGGGGCGGATGCGGGTAAAATTCATGCGGATGTGGGGCGGATTTGGATAACAGTCGCGTGGATGTGGGGCGGATGCTGATAACAGTCGTGTGGATGTGGTGCGGATGAGGCTAACAGTCGTGCGGATGTGGGGCGGATGCGGATAAAATTCGTTCGGATGTGGGGCGGATGCGGGTAAAATTCATGCGGATGTGGGGCGGATTCGGATAACAGTCGCGTGGATGTGGGGCGGATGCTGATAACAGTCGTGCGGATGCGGGGCAGATAACAGTCGTGCGGATGCGGATATCGTTCTGTTTATCCGCTTAGGGCTCTAGACATAGGAAGTAATAGCTGTCCCATAAGAGCTCCAAAGACGCGGT
Source organism: Meconema thalassinum (assembly GCA_946902985.2). Lineage (NCBI taxonomy): Eukaryota > Metazoa > Arthropoda > Insecta > Orthoptera > Tettigoniidae > Meconema > Meconema thalassinum. Next base: position 93,261,405 of record OX336391.1, read on the forward strand.
GTACCGACGCGACGTCTACTGGCGATACTCCAACCACCTAGAATGAAAGCCAAAACATTCCACACCGTATTTCACTCGTTTAGCGTTGTAGCCGACGTTCCACGCCTGGTTTGCGTGCCGTACGTTGCCGACGCCTGCGCTAGGTGGCAGCACGTGTTACAGAAGGGGAATTGCACGTTTGAACATCAAGGCGAGTTTTCTAATGTTTCTGTAAATAATCAGAGGAGTAGGCCTAGTCTTTGTTTTCCTGGATGACACATGTTGCACATTACGCCCACTGCAGGCTAATGGGCATGTTGGACCATCCCTGGACTCGGGGCGTGTACCTGTGGTTAGCCGCGACAGCGTGGGCGCCATCTTAGTCATCCTGGTGATTACCATGTACACAACTACCAATACCTTACCGGAACCAATTGTGAGGAGAAAGCTTGCAATCGTGTACATTTTAAAGAGTGTTTAGCGACGCTTCTGGAATTCTCCTGTGCCAGATTGCCTCTTCTTAAGGGGGGGGGGGGGGGGGGGGGAGATAGAGCTTAAATACCATAATTCTTGTTCTACAATTTTATAATACTCATTTCGAAACTACTCAGTCATCTTTGCTATAAGAAACAATTTCATTATTTTTAATCCTAACACCATTTTTAAAAATCGAGTTCTCACCATTTGACCTTTTTTTTTAAATCTTTTACAATGTAGTAATACTACATGCTTAATTATTACTTATCAATCATTTCAGACTAAAACTATACAATTTATATTATAAATATTTTATATCTATGGCCTGTTAAATGAAATTTGTGTCACTAAAATGATTAACAGTTAAGAAAATATAAATACAAATTATCTATTTAGTGTTTCAAATGAGATAGAGTTTGCAAAAGTAAATGTAAAGGTAGTTTCTGACAAGTTCATCTTTCTTTATAGACCAGTTGCCTGATCTTAAAACATGTGCTATTAATATGTCTCTTTCTTTCCCTAATAACGTACACTCATATAGTAAGTGATCTACAGTCTGGTGACCGTTATTATACATGTTGGACCTTTCTTTCAGCGGATCATCCCCTTATCTTCCCTGTTAACTAGACTATTGACTCTAGACTTCTGAAATGAGAAATAATAAATTGTATCATTTAAAGAAATCTATAAGTACAAAATTCCCTCATACATCGGTGCAAGAAGCGGACATTTTGTGACACCCTCTTACGTCACACTCTTTAATTGGTGATTACTAAAACAATATCAAAGTTAAGTAGCACCTTTCACAGCCGTAATTCAAACTAAGGGGTATCGATGACAATCCATGTTGGTCTCTAGCGAGGTGATGTGAGTATTATAGCCTAAGTTTCAATTCACTGGTACGAACCCTTGTTAATAGTTGTGCGCGTTGTTGAATCATTTAGTGGTGTGTATGTGTGACCGGAGGGGGCGTGGTGCTTGCCTCACACCATGGCAGACTGGGTTCGATTCCCGGTCAATGCATGTGAGATTTCCGAAGTGAAATATCACGCCCTGTGGTTCGGATTCCATGTAAAATGGAGGACCCGTAATTGTGACTTCCCTCCTTCCTACTTTCTCTCCTTCCTTCCTTCTCTCCTTCCTTCCTACTTTCTCTCCCTCCTTCCTTCTCTCCTTCCTACTTTCTCTCGAAGGGGATCTTTAACGTGCCAGTAAATGTACTGACACGGCTCCCTCGCATTTGCGCACCCTCAAATGCCAGCTGACTGCGCCAGGTTTCGAACCTGCAACCTTGGGCACCCCGGCGTCTCTAAAAGCCAGTGTAGTTAAAAGGGACGTAAAACCAATAACATTATTATCCTTCCTACTTTCTCTCCTTCCTTCTCTCCTTCCTTCCTTCCCTCCTTCCTACTTTCTCTCCTTCCTACTTTCTCTCCCTCCTTCCTTCTCTCCTTCCTTCCATCTCTCCTTCCTACTTTCTCTCCTTCCTTCTCTCCTTCCTTCTCTCCTTCCTACTTTCCCTCCTTCCTACTTTCCCTCCTTCCTACTTTCTCTCCCTCCTTCCTTCTCTCCTTCCTTCCTTCTCTCCTTCCTACTTTCTCTCCTTCCTTCCTTCCCACCTTCCTACTTTCTCTTCTTCCTTCCTTCCCTCCTTCCTACTTTCTCTCCTTCCTACTTTCTCTCCCTCCTTCCTTCTCTCGTTCCTTCCATCTCTCCTTCCTTCCTTCCCTCCTTCCTCCCTTCCTCCTAGGAATCGATTAGAAGGTGTTTGTGGCCAGAATTGTAATACCATCCCCGCATTCACCTGGAGTAGAAGTGTGAAACCACGAGACTGAGTGAAAGCCATGCTGCTGTGGTACGTGCCAGACCACACTACCTTCTTATCGTACACGTCGCCTTTAAATAAGCGGGTTAATAGCCTTAGATAAGGGAACAGGCGATGTATAATTAAGAAAGCATTGCGGCGACATAAAATAATAGATGAGAATAAATTGTTTATAGTTCCCTCGCATTCTCGGTGTGTGTTTAAACAACGCTATCAATACTTCCTCGTGCTGAGCACTGGGCCGTGTTTGCTCTCCGCCAATGCACAGAAGACGACACAGGTTAACATACTGCATTAATAATACCGCAACAACTATAGTTGTGAACAATAACACCTTTAAATAAGATTGACACGTTACACAAGTGTTTAAAATGTCTTGCAATCTAAACATTGTATATGTAGACTGTATATAAGGCACTTAAAACTGTTTTTCGGCATATTTCGAAAAATACAAACCGGATTAAAATAATTTGCAATAAAAGTTGTTAACCTCGAAGAGGGACATTCAATAAGATAAAGCTCGACCCCCCCCCCCCCTGCACCACCCCCTGAGGCGGGGGGCTTTGAAATCTTAAATAGGAACCCCTATATTTTATTGCAGATTTGGATTCTCCGTGAAAAAATGTTTCTTTTGTATGAAAACCTTTTTTCGTTTCATGATAGATGGCGCTGTAATCGGCAAAAATGAAAATGAAATTGTTGAAAAATTGTTGAAAAATAGTAATAACTCAAAAGATGCACATCAGATTAGGAAAATCAAAGTAATTTTCGAAAATGCTGTCATGTGACACCATCAACCCCCCCGCAATGCATTCTTAGGCTAATTTTAGCGTTACCCAGGAACAGTATTTTATGTAGACTATCACGAACGCATTAGGCTACAATGGCGTGAACCCTTAGGGGTGCTTGATTTTGGTGAGTCCCCTTGCCCCCCACTATCTCGGGGTGCTTGGTTATAAGGAGATTGTCGATTACAACGCCATCTATCATGAAACGAAAAAAATGTTTCATACAAAAGTTACATATCTTTTTACGGAAAATCCAAATCTGCAATAAAACAAGATGTTCCGTGAAGAACTAAAGAGCCTACTTTTCTTAAAATGTAAGATTCATGCCAATGATTAATCTATATGGATCTATCTAGAATAATGACGAAATTAAGTTGGTAATATCGAAATTTCTAATTAGTTCGAAATACTGTATACCTGGCATAATGTAGCCTAATAGAGACTACAGTTGGCAGCCCTGGTGACTGAATATATTCTTAGTGCCATCTCTTAAGGAACAGAATACAAAATTTGGTTGAAGTCCAATGGATAGCATGGACGTCACATGCAGTTAAACATTGGATATAACAGCGCGCGTAAAATCATGTTGGCAACAATGACATACATGCATTGGTCAGAAATAATCTGAAATAATATGATCTATTGTTGTGTCAATTTTGAATGAAATCCATTAGTTAGTATTGAAGTTACATGCATTTTAAAATTGGACCTATCAGCAGGCTTAGAATCATGTTGGCAGCACTGGCGTAGGCCTATATTAGTTACTCCAAATTAATATAGAATGTCAGATACTATACGTGTGCATAGTTTAAAGCTTTCGGCTTGCATACTTTTGGATATATGGGTATTTGGAATAAAACAAATTGAGAGCATTTATTAACAGTTGGCAGCCCTGGTGGCTCTTAAGAATACGCTCAATCATATCTGTTTATGTACACATAGCACATACGAAATTTGGTTGAAATCCAATTCATAGTGTAGAAGTTATATGCATTTAAAATTTGGACCTATCAGCAGGCTTATAATCATTTTGGCAACACTGCCATGTATGGCCTCCTGGAATTTAAACTGCAATATTATTATCTATACGTGTGCCAATTTTGAAATAGCTCCTATTCATACGTTACAAGATATCCAACATGGAGCTCAAATTTCAATTGTGATTTTTCAGCAGTTGGTAGCACTGACATCATTTTCAAATATGCCCGTGAGATATTCAGGTATAGATCTTTACTCCTACCAAGTTTTGTTTCGATTGCTGCAGCCGTTTAGGAGTTGATAGGGGGGGATAGACAGACAGACAGACAGAAGGACAGACAGACACACATTTGCCCGATCTCATAAGTCTTCTTTTTCCTCATTTTTGCAAAATGTGAAAAGTAGGCTAAAAATAGGGGTTAATATTTAAGATTTCGAAGTCGCCCGCCCCCGCCACCGGGGATGGTGTAGGGTGGTCGAGCTTTAAGTTAATGGATGTCCTTGTTCGAGGTGAACAACTTTTATTACAGCTTATTTTTAATCCCGATTTGTATTTATCCAAATATTTTGAAAAACAATTTTAAGTGCCTCACCCTGTATATATTTGTGCTTTACTGTAATACAAAACACCGTACATTATTCAAGCCTAAGTGTAAAGGATCTGATGATGATCGCTTGACGATCGAAACTGGTCATCCAAGTGTATTTATTAATCTCATGTAATTTTTCAGGATTAGGGAATAACCCAGCTCTTTTGGGTATAATCGTGTTGACCGACTGAAAAGCACTAAACTTTTGTTTACCAGGGCAACACTGAAAATTGCTTCAAACTACAATACATAACAAGTCCTACAAGAAATTGGCATCAACATAGAATTTATTTACAATAGATAAAAATTTAGAACCCTAATAATCAGACACACAATTGCCGAGAAGCCTACATGGAGGAATTCAGGATGGACAGAAGAATGCTAAAGAGTGCACAGTGATCGGATGAAGAGATATTGGAAACAAAATAGGAAACATTGTACTAAATAAGTTATAACGCGTGCCTTAGTTGGCCATAAAGGATCAAAATAGCAATAATAATAGTAATAATATTATTTAGAAGAAATTATTGTACCATCTGGATTGGACAGGAAAGCTAATTTAGAAAGAGCTACCAAACTCCAGAATGCATACCGAATACCATGGAATCACTATAATAAAAGAGTGATGTCACGAAATGCGAAACGACGGCACTACCAGACAGTTGTTCTTCCGGAAGCATTGTACGCCTCCGAAACTATATCTTTAGGAGGCAACTCTCAAATTGCTGAAATCGAAACCCAAGAACGTAAAATACTCAGGAAAATATATGGCCCCGTTTATGTTTATGGATTAAAAGGAAAACCATAGACTTGTACACAGTAATCAATAAGTTCACTGATACCGTGCGTAAGAGACGATTGAAATTCTATGGTCACATCTGCAGAATGGACGACATAAGATATGCAAAACAATTGCTTCATATAATAAATTCAAAGAAGAACAAAATCAGTTGGTTAGAAGAAATCAAACAGGACTTAAAAGAAATAAACATCTCGGAAGATATCATCATGAATCCCAAGGCTTTTGGAACTCTAGTTACAAATCACTCTTTCACCGAAAAAGCTAAAAAGACCACTGGAAAAAATGGACGGAGGAACGTAAGAAGGGACATAGCGAGTTCGCGAGGAGATTTTGGGAGGAGAAGAAGAGGAAAACACCATCAACCCGAGTCAACAAGTTCATATGCGCTCCCTAAGTGGGCAAAACGAAGAAAGAAAGAAAGAAAGAAAGAAAGAAAGAAAGAAAGAAGAATAATATAAGGTGCGTTCAAAAAGTAACGAACCGGAAGCATAATTACAGAAACCAGTACCTGTATGTTAGAAGTATTGGCCCTGGCTGTTGAGGCACTTACCTCACTGTGGCACGAGGCGGTGAATGGCTGTCTCATAAAAATTCCCTGGGCTGCGATGTGAACCAGTTCCGCACGTACAGCTGGACGTCGATTTCCGAGGTGAATCGCTGACCTCGCAGAGCCCTCTTCAGGGGACCAAACATGGCGTAATCACAGGGAGAGAGGTCTGGACTGTATGGAGGGTGGCCGAGAACCTCCCATTTGAATATCTTGCAGGAGTCCCGCGACTGTGTTGGCCGTATGAGGTCGTGCATTGTCGTCGATCGACCACAGCGGCTATGGCGTTCACTGTCACTTGGCGGTCCTGGGTAATGAGTGCATCAACCAGCTGGACGTTGTCATCGGTAATGCAGGGGGGTGCCCCAGATCGGGCATCATCGGCTAACGACACCCGTCCTTCCCTGAAGCGCTTGTGCTACGCCTTGACCCTTGCAAGGGACATACAGTGTTCGCCGTACACTTGTGACATTCGGCGATGAATGTCCGTTCCCCCTACTCCTTCCGCTGTCAGAAACCGGTTGACGCCTCCATGTCACTGTTTGCAATGCAACTGTCAGCGTTGGACGATTGATGCATGCTGCTGCTCGCTTTGTATCGTCTCGTAACGTGCACGCGTGCCCTCTGGCGACGGGCTGTGGCCTTCCACGCTCTGGTCGGAACCACACCTCGTTACACACGCCACAATTAGGCGATGTAGTCACCGGTTTGCGCATTCCAGCCTCCGGCTCTTTACTTTTTGAACGCACTTTATAATTATAATAATAATCCTGATATGGAACTACCGAGAATATTCTCGCCGATATGTGAGTTCTGGTGAGACAGTGGAACAGCTCTCAACAAACCGAGTACCATCAGCGACATAATAATACACCTTGGGTTTGCTAACAGAACTGATACACACCATGATGCCTACAAGAAAGATCTACAGGCACCGTGAAATACGCACAAGCCGTGAAATCCCAGCAAATCGGTTTAGCATTGTTCTCATGGACAATAAACCGAAGATGTTGCTGTGCCACTGAACAATAACCATCAATATTCTTATGCACAGAAGATAACAAAATAAGCTGAAAAAATGTGATATGAAGCCCATCATCATATAGGCTACTGGTATTGTTCCTAAGACTCTCAAGTGTCAAATGAATCAACTCGAGTTACAACGCCAATAATCCACAATATTGACCACATTGTGCGAACATTCATTTGAAATATCTTGGTTTATCATAAATTGTCCATCGGTTATCGACAAAATTCTACACCGAAGTACACGGGGCTAAATCAACACGATGTCGCATAGCCCCTAAAGAGAATCATCATCAACAAGGAACTGTCCACATCCAAGTATATGACTGACGTTTAGTCAAATTGTTCTTTAGGCTAGGAAAATTCGTTGTTTTGTTCTATACCTAACCATGTACACGGGATACGAGATAGGCTACAGTACTTCACAACAAGTCAGAATTATCTCAATTAAGGTGTCTTGCCAGCTCCGTATGTAAATTATGCAGCGACAACTTTCAGGGCTTCCCGCCCTACCATTGTACAATCGGCAAATGCTAGTTAACTGGCGGTGACTAATGACTAAGGCCCGGAAAATCATGCACTATTATTTGAATAAATATGCATACAAAAATCCATTAATTATTGGTTCAATATGCATCACGTTAAAAAAATATATAGCCTATACACTATGAAATAACTACGGCAATTACGATCCCTCCGTATTCTTTAGCATTTCTATTTTGAATATAAAGAAAATATGAACAGACTGACATATAACTACACCCTTTGTAAAATATCATAACTAAGAAACAGTTCTAAACAGTAGGAAATATTATTTATGGAACTTCAAGCGCTGTTGACCTTCAATAATTATTTTATGTTAATTTTTAAGTAAAACTGATATACAATTTTAATATCCATTGAATTCTATGAAATGAAAATAATTTTACATATTTGCATAGTGAATAGTGAGTAAAAGCAAGATGTTCAGTAAAGAACACATAGCCTACTTTCTCCTAAATGCATGGGTATTGTTATAACTCTTTGTCCTTTTCAAGGAGTATAATTGAATGTTGGTGGTAGTAGCTTGTTGAAATACAACAAGTTATACGGATATTAAACATGAATATGAGGTGCCCTTTGCTAGTGCTACCTATGTACAAAATTTCATTCAATTCGGTTTCACCGTGTTTGAATTGATATGGTGAATCAATTTGCACACATATATGACCGCTATCTGCAAACTGTTGGGCTGATGACCTTGTCGTTTTGGTCAAAGATGATTATTACATAAGGGTATATTTTTGAAAAATTGTGTAGAGATCAGATGATTAGGTTGGTCATAATTTGATTTAAGCGTTTAACATTTGGGTGGCCGCCATTACGTTTCCGTCAAGATGGCGGCGATATAAAACATGACACTGAGGTGCCCTTTGCTAGTGCTACCCCTGTACCAAATTTCGTTTAATTCGTTTTCACCGTGTTTGAATAGATAGGGAGAATCGATTTGCACACATACATGGCCGCCATCCGCAAATTATTGGGTTGATGACCTTGCAGTTTGGTCAAAAGATTAATCATACATAAAGGTATAATGTTGCAATAATTGGTGGAGATCAGATGATTAGCTTGGTCGTAATTTGATTTAAGCTTTTAACATTAGGGTGGCCGCCATTACGTTTCCGTCACGATGGTGGCGATATAAAACATGACACTGAGGTACCCTTTGCTAGTGCTACGTCTTTACCGAATTTCGTTCAATTCGGTTTCACCGTGTTCGAATTGATAGGGGGGGGGGGGGGGACAGACATTCAGAGTAGACACACTCACAAACACACAGGGACTCACACACCGACAAACACACAATTTTTCGCCCTGTGATGATCCCATAAGTCTACTCTCATTTTTTGCAAAAATCGAAAGTAGGCTAATAATTGATATTAACGTACAAAAAAGACTGAAACGAAATGGGTATTAAAATAATTTCAGCATTATTCTGTGGAGTCCGAATTGCAATATACGATTTTAAGAACGTGAATTAACAAAAGCGCTTCAAAACAACAGAAAATTACAATATATGCCCTTCTCAAGCAGAGATATGCACATAAACGGGCAAATGAGAAAAATATGATGCGTTGTGCCAAATTAACCAAAATATGCATAAATATGCGAAAATATGATTTTGCATGAATTTTCGGGCCTTACCAGGGGCGTAAATAGTGGGGCTTCAGTCCCCACCCCAAAAAAGCCAATGCAAATTAAGAATTTGTTGCTTTGGTAAAAGCATAAAATAGGCTAATTGTAAATTTGGTTGTACCCTAATCTTAACTTATTGGCTAAGTTATAAACAATATTAAGATTGAAATTAGACGACCTCGAGGTGTAGCATTTTTGGGCACCACCCCGGAGGTGTGAATTCGATTACTGGCTCTGCCAAGAAATTTTAATTCTGACCTGAGGGTTGGGACGGGGTACACTCAGCCATCTGAGGCAAAGCTGAGAATTCTACAGTACGGTACTTTTGAGAAATAAATTATTAATTTGTAAACAAAAAACCTACCTGCTTAGTAAACTGACAAATATTTAGATATTTGCCATTCATAGGCAATAATGGAAATTTCAGTAAGTATAAAATTTTATTTGCGTGTTTTGTTGTATTTTACATTTTTTTGTATTGCCACCAATTGTTGGCTGTGTAAACTTAGAATGTTGTTGTTGTTTGAGTCTTCAATGTTTTGACTGGTTTGATGCAGCTTTCCATGCCTCCCTGTACTGAGCTATACGTTTAATCTCTACATAGCTACCACACCCTACATGCAAGGCAATCTGTTTAATATATTCAAACCTTGGTCTACCCCTACAGTTTTTGTCCTCGACTCTTCCTTCCATAACTAAGCTTGCTATTCCTAAATGTCTTAGTATGTGTCCTACCAACCTATCTCTCCTCTTCATTAGCATTCGCCAGAAACATCTCTCCTCTCCCATTCGTCTTAATACCTCTTCGTTTGTAACCCTATCTACCCATCTGATCTTTATCATTCTCCTGTAACACCACATTTCAAATGCTTCAATTCTCCTCTTTTCTGCTGCACCAATAGTCCAAGTGCCACGCTCCAGACAAAGGTTTCAAAAATGACTTCCTAATACCTAAATCTATATTGGATGTCAACAGATTCCTTTTCTGTAGAAATGCTTTCCTTGCCTGAGCCAACCTACTTTTGATTTCCTTTGCTTCGTCCATCACTGGTTATTTTGCTTCCTAAGTAACAGAAGTCTCCTACTTCCTTTAGTTTTTCACCTGCCAATTTGATGTCCATAGACGTTTGTGATTTATTTCGGCTGCATTCCAATATTTTTGTTTTACATTTACTTAGAATTTTACTTTATCTAAAATAATTATGCAAAGTTATATGCTCTAAGATATTGGTTGATATTTTTGGGTATTTTACGGTGTCAATCCACTGAGATTACTCACAATTTTCCAGTATAGTCGGGCCTCTCCCCCTCCTTCTCGAAAAGAAATACGCCTTACTAATCACGCTCCGGCGAGGCTCTCACAGTAGTTATTACTAGGGCTCGGATTTTTAGGTAAATAAATATTTTTATAATGTAAAAATATATTTTAAGCATTTTTTCTATAAATACATAAATTTCTGCTTTTAGCACATAAAAAGATAATACTTACACTTTTTAAAATCAGTTTGCTAGATCTTTCAGTTTATTGCATTTTTGCTCTGTGTTTCTTCAACTGGGAAGAACCTGTGAGCTATCTTATCTTCATCCAGAGCTTATGTCAGCTTGCAACTGTGTTATTCTTAACTTGTCGCCCCGTGCCTCTCACTGTGGAAGCTGGGGATTTCCTTGTCCATAGCCATATTGCACCACGTGCTGGAGGTCTCCCCCCCCCCCCTGGATCCCCACAACCCCTACCCCCTTCCCCAGCTACCGGAAACCAGTGTCACTCACACACAGTTCATTTCTGGCACTGTGGAGTGTAAGGCAGCTCTACGATGCCTAAAGTAAAAACAACTACAAGTTATTGTCTGTTGTAGAATTTAAAGATAATTTTACTTCTAATGGGGGCGTTCTGTTCTGCCAATCACGTGGTAAAGCAATCACGGCTGAACAGCGATCTCAAGTTACACAACACTTCAAGGGCAAGAAACATATTGCCACAGTTTCGCGCCTTCAGAATAAGTGTCTCGCGATAATCGTCGGTCATTTGTGATGGACAACCTGAAGATGTATCTCGTTGTGCATTGTAATGCTTCAGCAGTTAGTGAAACATAGAATAAATTGCATTCGTGAGTACTGCATATTGTTTATATTCACATTAATAAACGAAATTATAAATAAATATTTTTACTTTTTGTCACATATTTCCGGTATTAGCCTACTTTCGATTTTTGCAAAAAATGAAAGTAGACTTATGAGATCAACACAGGGCGAAAAAAGTGTGTCTGTCTGTGAGTGTGTGTGTGTGTATGTGTGTGTGAGTCTGTGTACGTGTGAGTGTGTGTACTCTGAATGTCTGTTCCCCCCTATCAATTCGAACACGGTGAACGCGAATTGAACGAAATTTGATACAAAGGTAGCACTAGCAAAGGACACCTCAGTGTCATGTTTTATATCGCCGCCATCTTGACGGAAACGTAATGGCGGCCACACAAATGTTCAAAGCTTAAATCAAATTACGAGTAACCTAAACATCCGATCTCTACCAAATTTTGCAACAACATACATTTATGGGGGGAGCATCCTTTGACCAAACTAATAGGTCATCAGCTTAATAGTTTGCGGATGGCGGCCATCTTTGTTTGAAACTCTATTCCCCCTATTAATTCGAACACGGTGAAACCGAATGGAACGAAATTTGGTACAGAGGTAGTACTAGGAAAGGGTACCTCAGTGTCATGTTTTATATCGCCGCCATCTTGACGGAAACGTAATGGCGGCCACACAAATGTTGAAAGCTTAAATCAAATTACGACTAATATAATCATCCGATCTCTACCAAATTTTGCAACAACATACCTTTATGGAGGGAGCATCCTTTGACCAATCTAATAGGTCATTAGCTTAATAGTTTGCGGATGGCGGCCATCTTTGGGTCAAAATCGATTTCCCCCTATTAATTCCAACACGGTGAAACCGAATGGAACGAAAGTTGGTACAGAGGTAGCACTAGCAAAGGGCACCTCAGTGTCATGTTTTATATCACCGCCATCTTGACGGAAACGTAATCGCGGCCACCCAAATGTTAAAAGCTAAAATGTAATTACGACCAACCTAATAATCTAGTCTCTACCAAATTTTGCAACAACACATCTTTGTGTGGGAAGCATATTCTGACCACTCTGCAGGATCATCAGCCCAATAGTTTGCAGATGGTGGCCAAGTATGTGTGAAAATCGATTCCCCCTATCAATTCAAACACGGTGAAACCGAATTGAACGAAATTTGGTACAGAGGTAGCACTAGCAAAGGGCACCTCAGTGTCATGTTTTATATCGCCGCCATATTGACGGAAACGGAATGACGGCCACCCAAATGTTAAAAGCTTAAATCAAATTACGACCATCCTTATAATTTGATCTCTACCAGATTTTGCAACATGCCTTTTTGTGGAAAGCATCTTATGACTGACTACAAGGTCATCAGCCCAATAGTTTGCAAATAGCGGCCATGTATGTGTGCAAATCCATTCCCCATATCAATTCAAACACGGTGAAACCGAATTGAATGAAATTTTTTACAGAGGTAGCACTAGCAACGGGCACCTCATATTCATGTTTAATATCCGTATAGCACGTTGTATTTCAACAAGCTACTACAACCAACATTTAATTATACTCCTTGAAATGGACAAAGAGTTATAACAACACCCATGCATTTAGGAGAAAGTAGGCTATATGTTCTTTACTGAACATCTTGTTTTTAATACATAAAAAATAAATATTTTATTCCCGATTTTCCGCACCTAAAAATCCGAGCCCTAGCTATTACTCATTAGATATTGCTGCTACGAGATTCACGTTCTCACTGTTGTCTTGTGAGACCAAAGACACAATCACTTGTCACCTGACAAGATAATGAGTTCCCATTCATCATGAAATTCAGAACGATAGAATGAGAACACAGGTTAACCCTTGTTAGGACACGACTCCTGCTATCGCTACACGTGTTGACACAAGCTATACAGAGGCGAGCTTTTAAGCCAATTACCTCAAGGTCGATACAACTTACAAGAAACTTGATGTGTACACAATTGCAACGCTGACGTTTAACAGCTTCAAGACGTGCAGGTCTCAGGATTGACATCAATTCAATATTTCCACGTGGTGTTAGTGCAGTACATGGGATGAATCGTTCTCTAAGAGCTGCCTGTTAAGGGTAAAACAACCTTATTAAGGTATTTTTTTTCTTTAGATGCGTGCATTTTATTGCGATGGCCTGCGTAACTATTCTCCATCCGACTAGATCGTGAGACACAATAGACAATTAAACGGTACTGGTAACAGCCATTATAGAATTCCTTCCTACTGACAGCAATTTAACTGTGTGAGTTCCACAGGGCTTGATATATACGTCACAATTAGCACATTAGCTGTGCTAGCGTGCGTCTGCGTATCGCCGTACCGTCCTAGTAGTTCCATTCAGGGGGCTTAGACAGTGTGGTGATCCTAGCTGCACCTGTAGTTCCATTCAGGGGGCTTAGACACCGTGCTGATCCTAGCTGCACCTGTAGTTCCATTCAGGGGGCTTAGACAGTGTGGTGATCCTAGCTGCACCTGTAGTTCCATTCAGGGGGCTTCGACACCGTGCTGATCCTAGCTGCACCTGTAGTTCCATTCAGGGGGCTTAGACACCGCGGTGATCCTAGCTGCACCTGTAGTTCCATTCAGGGGGCTTAGACACCGTGCTGATCCTAGCTGCACCTGTAGTTCCATTCAGGGGGCTTAGACACCGCGGTGATCCTAGCTGCACCTGTAGTTCCATTCAGGGGGCTTAGACACCGTGCTGATCCTAGCTGCACCTGTAGTTCCATTCAGGGGGCTTAGACACCGTGCTGATCCTAGCTGCACATGTAGTTCCATTCAGGGGGCTTAGACACCGTGCTGATCCTAGCTGCACCTGTAGTTCCATTCAGGGGGCTTAGACAGTGTGGTGATCCTAGCTGTGTGTACACATTGCCGTACCGTCCTTGTAGTTCCATTCAGGGGGCTTAGACACCGCGGTGATCCTAGCTGTGTGTACACATTGCTGTACCGCCCGCAATCGGTGACTTTACCTTATACGTTAATTATTACCACTTAGCCAGCATATAAAAGGATGTCTAAACGTAATTGAGGTTTGTATAATTAAGATGATTTACTTTGATTTTGGTGGTTTTGCTCAATACGATTATTAGTTGTAAATATCATGACTGTGTCAATAAATAGATTAATTAAGTTCGATAATTAATTAATCTGCCTCACCGGATTACTTCAGCCACTGTTACGTGATAACGCAGAACGGAGAAGGAGTTTTTTCTCTTCTTGAATAAAATCAACTCGGCATTCTTCCTGAGAGCGTGTGTGCTTTCACAGAAAACATTTTCGGTCAACATAACATTCCGGTTTTCCATGTTGGTAGCGTATACTCCTTAATTTATTTGAAAGTCCATTCTCAGAATGCTGCTTGCCCTCGTAGTGCCTGTCAGTAAATTGTGCTCCCAAAGGTTCATTGTTGCTACCCTGCGCGTCACATTGCGGGAAAGAAAAAACCATTTAGTCTATTTCGAATGTTTTCCACTAGATGAGCGGTATCGTACATTTAATACAGGGGGTGCAGTGCGGGGCGGGGAAGGTTTTCTTCCTTTCTTTCGGTCCGAAGTAACAATCGCCCTTATATTAGTAAAACATCGCATGACAATACATTCTTGTGAAAGATAAGTTTCAGTCATTCAAGATGAATTATGACCAATTATATTACACAGAAAATATACGATTCAATTAGACACCCAGGAATTGCAAAGTTAGCTATGGAAGGAAGGGTCAAGGATAAGAATTGTAGGGGTAGACCAAGGTTAGAATATGTTAAACAGATTGCCTTGGATGTAATGTGTGGTACCTATGTAGAAATGAGACGATTAGCTCAGGACAGGGTAGCATGGAGGGCTGCATCAGACCAGTCAAAAGATTGAAGGCTCAAGGAGGATGACAATTTTCGTTCGTAAGCTGTGGAAATAATTACAGTAATGTAGTACTATTCAGGTAGAATCTCATATGGGAGACTCAGCTACATCTGCAATATATAGGGGGTGTTAGGTAGGCCAAGTTCCTTTAGATCAACATGTTTTTATTATTATTTTTGATATTACAAGACAAGATAATTCTTTTCACGATTTTCGTTTTGACCAGTTTGTGATGAGTTGTCCGATTGGTTTCTGATGCAAATCAAGTGATTATCGTCACAATACAGTGGTTTTTATTTGTCATATAAATACTATTTTCAACATTTTTTGCCTGCTTTTCACATTTTGTAAAAATGAGGAAAAAGTGGACTTATGAGATCGATTCGGGCAAATGTGTGTGTGTGTCTGTCTGTCCTTCTGTCTGTCCTTCTGCCTGTCTGGCTGTGTGTGTGTCCGCCCTATCAACTTCAAAGGCTGCAGCTATTGAAAACAAATTTGGTATAAGTAAAGACCTATGGCTTAATATCTCACGGCCATATTTGAAAATGACGTTAGTGCTACCAACTGCTGAAAAAATCACAATTGAAATTGAGGTCTATGTTGGATATCTCGGAAGATATGCATGATAATTGTTCCAAAATTGACACACATATAGATAATATCACATCAGACTAATTTACAGGAGCCTATACATGAGTGTGTTGCCAATATGATTCTATGCCTGCCGATTAGTCCAATCTTTAAATGCATGTAACTTCTATACTATTTATTGGATTTTAACCAAATTTGGTATGTGTTTTGCGCACCGGAGCAGAAATGAATATGAATTTTTGTAGTGTCAAGAGGGCTTCCAACTGTTGAAAAATGCACTCTATATATTTTTATCCTAATCTCAATATATCAGAAAGTATGCAGGCCAACAGTTCTAAACTTTGCATACATATAGTACCTACAAATATAGGTTATTTTTCAGTAACCGATATACGACAGAGCTACCAACATGATTCTACGCGTGGTGATAGGTTTAATGTTGAATCACATGTACCTTCCATACTAATATGTGAAGTTCTTTCAAAATTGGCACATTTATAGATCATAATATTTCAATTTATGTTTGAGCGTCTAATTTATGGCAGTGTCGCCAACCTGATTTTACGCATGCTGATAAATTCAATATTATGTAACGTGCAAACTATCAATTGGATCTCAACCAAATTGTGCATGTGTATTGTGGACCTTTAGAGATGGAACTAAGAATATATTTAGAGTCGCCAGGTCTGCCAACTGTTGATATATTGTCTCTATAATTTAAAAGAAAAATAGGCTCATTAGTTCGTCACGGAACTACTCGTTTACCATTAGGTCATATTTTGAGCATTTTTGGTAAGAACGTCATATTTCGGTAGTTTAAGGACAGCTGTAGTTGTGCAATGATCCTCAACTTACCGAACAGGAACTAGTGTTTACACAAATACACTGTAAATAACCACTTAAACATGGATATTCAGAAAACTAATATGAAAATAGAAATGAGAATTCAGTTATCAATTTAATCTCGAAGGGATTGTCGCTTGGGTTTATAATTAAAGAAACGGCCATATTTAAAACCGTCGTTTTTCAGGTCATATCTGCTTGCATATATTCGGGCTATTTGTAGGTCTTAAACATCCGAGTCCTAGTGATGAGTGCTTTCAAGCTTCCAGTAAGTAAGGACATTACTTACTAAATAAACAGGACATGTGTGCTTGCTGTGGACTGAGGCGCCATTCTCAATAATAGTAATTAAGTCATTGATTGAAACAAACCCTTGCAGTAATGAACTGTGAATATTAAACTGCGGAAATGCTGTCCTTTGACAGTCATTTTCGTTCTCCGCTGACGTCTGTTCAGACTTAAATTTACCGCTTCCTGTTACCCCACTTCCTGTCATTCCGCTCTCTGACCTTCCAATCAGTATCTTGAATCAGCGATCGGTCGCTAACTCTGAGACACCTGCTCAACCCTTGGGACACTCCTCTACTTGGATAACGGTACCTTAATGGTATTTATTCTGATCGAGGGGCGCTGGAACCTTGAATCATCTGGCTACCCAGACATAGCCTACCTAGTTCTTTAATATTGCCAAACTTAAGCCGTTTGATCACATAAATGATGAGAGCGGTTCAGACTGGCAACATATCGGGTATATGATCTGCATTTCACACGTGCAGTATCTGCTGTCATTTACCGTGCTCGGCGTAAGAAACTAAATATAGTTTTTCGCAAAAAAATGTGTCCCTCCAATCAGTTTATAATTTGTAGTCATATCTGCAGGATGAATCCATGTTGTTGTTTCAGTCTTGAGTCTTTTGACTGGTTTGATGCAGCTCTCCATGCCTCCATCGTTTCATATCTACATAGCTACCACACCCTACATCCGAGGCAATCTTTTTAACATATTCTAACCTTGGTCTACCCCTACAGTTCTTATCCTTGACCCTTCCTTCCATAACTAAGCTTGCTATTCCTGGGTGTCTTAATATGTGTCCTACCATCCTATCTCTTCTCTTCATTAGCAGTTATCAGGAACATCTCTCCTCTCCCACTCGTCTTAATACCTCATCATTCTCCTGTAACACCACATTTCAAACGCTTCAATTCTCTTCTTTCCTGCTGCACCAATAGTCCAAGTTTCACTTCCATAGAGAGCCACGCTCCAGACAAAGGCTTTCAAAATTAGTTCCTAATACCTACAGTAAATATATATTCGATGGCAACAGATTCCTTTTCCGTAGAAATGCTTTCCTTGCCTGAGCAAACCTACTTTTTATATCCTCTTTGCTTCGTCCATCACTGGTTATTTTGCTTCCTAAGTAACAGAAGTCTCCTACTTCCTTTAGCATTTCACCTGGCAATTTGATGTCCATTGAGGTTTCTGATTTATTTCGGCTGCATTCCAATATTCCGACACATTTAAACAGTTTTATCTCTAACTAAAATAAATAGGGGCAGATCACCTTGCTGTTCCACCCCTTAAAACCTCAATAACTAAAACAACATAAAGATCAAGACCAACAGGTGCAAGATGGATCGCCTCTCGGAAGGGCGTTAAGACAAAGAAGAAGACACCGAGGGAATAGCTTGAATACTTTACATTACATTGTACTGTACTTCGAAATACAGCAGCCGCCTTCTGTACGTATTGAGGTCTTGAGTTGGAATCCCGGCTGTGCCTATAAATTTAATTCCGGTCTGAGGGTAGATACAAGATACACTCAGCCTCGTGAGGAGAACCAGATTCCAACCTCGGTAGTCCTAGAAGTGGTTTTCCGTAATTTCGCACTTTTACTCGAGGCAAATGCTGGGGTGGTTTCTAACTTAATGACCATGGCCGGCTCCTTCCAATATTGTTAGCCTCGGTTACAAATACACACACTAAGCTATTGCAGCCATCACAGTATCACAGGTTACCAGGCGGAGTCCACATTCATACAAGTACACGGGAAAACGCGACGACGATGTCGCTAAGCTTCTAAACGAACCAACAACAACATGTAATAATAATATTTATTTGTTTTACGTCCTTCTAACTACTGCGGTTTTTAGAGACACCAGGGTGCCGGAATTTTTCCCGGAAGGGGATCTTTAACGTGCCAGTAAATCTAGACACGGCACCTTCGAATTTAAGCACAACCACGGGGTTCGATCCCGCTATCTTGGGGGCAGCAGGTGAGAACGTTACCGCTGAGCCTCGCAGCCAGTCAACAACAACAACGACGACAACATGATATGAGGGCTAAAGGAAAGGTTTTATTCTGCAAAGACTCGTGGATGTTCAGATAATCCGATGGTCGTTCAGGTTTTAATTCATATGATTATAATAATGTATCTGTTTATGCTTGATAAAGCCGCGTAATGAACCACAGCAAATTCCTCCGATTCGGATTACGACTGTGACTAATAGCATAGTAGGCTAGCGGATTCCACCTTAACAGCAGGTCACTTGTCGCGTAGCACTACAAGCTTCTTCCTTTTCCCAAACCACAACACTTTGAATCTGCCTGAAGAAACTCTGGCAAATCTCTGGGCAGATCTTGAACGTAGCGAGGCATGCCGCCTGTGACGTCATAGCTGATAAGGAGTCTGGATTCAGTGAGAAACAATCTCGTGGCAACCTGCACAGTGTGTATGAATATTTCCTCTGTGTTTACAGGATCGATCCCTGTCCACGCCTATTTTCAGCATCCATCCTGAGCATGTGACTGCATATTAACGGACAGGTGTCCAACTCAGGGGTGTGGTTTACCACCTTGAGTATGTAACAGCATATTTACAGACGAGTGTCGAACCTAGGGGTGTTGTTTACCATCCTGAGCATCTAACAGTATATTTACAGATGGATTTCGAACCCAGGGGTGATTTTTACCATCCTGAGCATGTGACAGCATATTAACGGACAGGTGTCGAACCCAGGGGTGTTGTTTACCATCCTGAGCATGTGACAGTATATTTACAGACAGGTGTTGAACCCAGGGATGATTGTTACCATCCTGAGCAAGTGACAGCATATTAACGGACAGGTGTCGAACCCAGGAGTGTTGCTTGCTATCCTGAGTATATGACAGTATATTTACAGCCGGGCGTCAAACCCAAGGGTGTTGAACTTGAAGTAAGGCACTATCCAGGTAATTTCCTGGAGGAAGTATGGAAATAACATACTCAGAATTGCCGCTGTCAGCGCCGGGATTCGAACCTGCGATCTCCGGACTTGCTGTAGCTGCCCTCACGGGCGTTGCGCACGATTTAACAAGCATGATTACGCCACGGGGCTCAATTTATTATGATGAACATACCGCTTATAAATGATTTGAAATTGACTTACAGTGAATCACAATGTCCATGACCGGATTCGAACTAGCACCCCATCGCGAGTAGCGCCTGGTCACAGAGCCACGTTGGCCAACTATGCCAGTGTAGCAGATACATACAGTGCAGGAGTCAAACTACGGCCTCGAGGGAGCAAGATTATAGTCAGCTTCATCTTTAATAAGTTACCGAGGGCTTGTCTCCATCACAGCAGTGTAGAGGAATTGTCTTGTTGTGGGATAGCATTCACTGTCGCCATGTTTGCAGACACTGCAACTGGTACTTGTAATGTAACTTCAAAGTTGGCAGCATAAGCCTGATCATCTTTTGTCTAGTATGTCATCATACATTGGTCACATCGTTATCCAAACTTAACATATAATGCAAAATGCAAGAACATTGGTATATTAGTCTATATCTACACTAGTGGCCCCCGTGTGAGAACTCTCGCATAATGGGTTGTGTGCGCCCCATGTGTACAGACTACCCGCCCGTCTCTAGTGCTATGTGGGCTGTACGCGACACAGTTCTGGCAGGAGCTATCGTCTTGTTTAAAAGCACTTTATAAACAAATAAATATATTTCCGTTGACTTTTCAAGAAAGGCAAGATTTTTCCTGTACTATTGAGACGATTTGGAAGATTTTGGTACAAACCACACCTTCTAACTCCCTCTGGTTTAGGAGCTTGAGTTTTGTGAAACATACACCTTAGCGTCTAAAACTCGACCCTTCCTTCCATAGCTAAGTTTGCTATTCCTGGTATGTGTCCTACCAACCTATCTCTTCTCTTCATGAACAGTCGCCAGAAACAACTAGCCTACTCTCCTCTCTCATTCGTCTTAATACCTCTTCATATGTTACCCTATCTACCCATCTGATCTTCATCATTCTCCTGTAACACCACATTTCAAATCCTTCAATTCTTCTTTCTTCTGCTGCACCAATAGTCCAAGTTTCACTTCCATAGAGCGCCACGCTCCAAACAAAGGCTTTCAAGAATGACTTTCTAATGCCTAAATCTATATTCGATGTCAACAGATTTATTTTCTGTTGAAATGCAACTTTTTATATCCTCTTTGCTTCGTCCATCACTGGTTATTTTTCTTCCTAAGTAGCAGAAGTCTCCTACTTCCTTTTCACCTGCCAATTTGGCGTCTGTCTACTACGTATTGTTGTGATGTAATTGTTGTGTTATTGGAACGTCAGTCGATGTTGGCAGCAGAATTCTGGTCATCAGGAATAAATACTGTGCTATATTAGACCCCTCTGAGAGGTGGTGTCTGTAAGTCCATATCACCGTTACGCAACTTGACGTGGAACGTGCCGTTTTTATAGCTCGGGTTTCTGCCTCTGCAACACCTGGTTATATTACAGGGAGATGCCAAATTTGAGATAACTTTAAGGCATGCCCAAACATGTTGCATTAATGACTTAAACGATATCTTAATCTGAAACGAAATTTTGACAGGGAAATGTTTTCACTGGACATGCTTGAAATGTAAGTCTTAGCATTCACCATAAATTCTGTAGTTACGTCACTCAAACAGCCACCAATAGTGGTTGAAAAGTGGGCCTCTGGAAGTAGTCTACTGGAAGATTGAGGGGATGGATCCCAGGTCAAGACTGCTTGTAGGATCAGTCCCAGCCGCTAGGAGCACTGCTACACTAATTAATGCCATCTATTTCAGCGTGCGGGTCCAGTTTTGGTATTTTGTAGTATTAGACAGTAGCCTAATGCGTTTGTGATAGTCTACATACAATATTCGGTGTTTGAATTTATGTTCGCGATATTTAGTGGAAAGTTTGCTACCCTAGTAGGCCTATTTAGGCTATAAGTTAAAATTAAAGAATGTATAGGCCTAGATGGCGAACAGCGTTTTTGCCATGGTAACCACCGTGTCCCCGCTAAGCACAATTAGACTCCCTGCCCTGAAACATATCCATGTCAGTAATTCTTCGAGTATGTGGTTGGTTCTTCAGTTTAGGGTCTCCGACAACGCGGTCATGTAGCCCCGTGTACTCTGGGTGTATGCAGAATCTGTCTGATAATCGGTGTTAATTGTGATGGCTGTATTATTGTGTGTTATCTCTTTTTTGCCTATTTTCAATTTTGAAAAAATAGGCTGATGAGATCACCTTTTGTCCGTGTGCGTGTGTATGTATGTGTGTGTCCCTAATAAAATCTAAACGGCGGGAGCGATTTCAATAAAACTCGCTAAGTTCATAGCAGTATTCCGGGCGACTCCGACCGTGCCCTTCAAATTTTGTTACGTCTCACCAATCCAACATGGCGGCTGTGCGAAATATTTCACCAGCATTCAATATCTCCGAAACTATTACCGATATCACGCTGGAATATTTTACGGTGATAAAGTGAACTACTAGAAGTTCACTTATGTGACCTTTAAAAACCTGGTGACTACAAAATCGACATGGCGGCCTAGTGAAGTAGCGACATTTAAATAGATGTTTCTCGCGATTTAACCAACCAAACGCAATGAAACTTGGTACAGTATATGTTTATATACATTGTAATGCACCGACATGTAACTTCGTTCAATTGTTTACATAACCTCAATGTGGCGGTTGTGCGAAATATTTCACCGGCATTCTATATCTCTGAAACTATTACCGGTATCAGCCTGAACTTTTGCACGGAGATAAAGGGCACTACTGGAAGTTCATCTATGAGACATTAAAAAACCGGTTAACTACAAAACGAACATGGCGGCCAAGCGAAGTTGAAAGTTTTAAATAGACTTTTCTCGCGATTTAATGATCCAAACGCAATGAAACTTGGTACAGCAAATGTTTATATACATTGTAATGCACTGGTATCTAATTTAGTTCAATTGTTTACATAACCTCAAGATGGCGGCTGTGTGAATTTTTAAATTAAGTTTTTGTTTCTTGTGTCGTAATCATGCGATCGAAATGAAAGTTTGAATAATGAACCTACGCAATAATTTTCCTTTGAAGGTGCATGCCTCTATGACCTATACATATAACAAACCAACATGGCGACCATCCGAAATATTTAGACGGTTCTCAATATCTACGAATCTATTACAGCAATCAAACTGAGATTCAGTATGTTGATAGAGGCATTTAACATTAGTAGGATATACAGTATGAAAATAGGCTGTATAGTTCTTCACGGAACTACTTGTTCTAATTCAGGTAAGGACTGCAGACATTCAATTTTCAAGTAGTTCACACTTTTGCTACCAAACGCCACCGTCAACGACAACTAGTTCTGAACTTGGTTACTATATGCCACCGCAGTCGGCTCCTGGCGACGAACGTTGGAACCTAAGAGCGTTAGTCAAATCTAACCTATAATTTAGCTTCACACAAGTGTAATTAGTGGAAGATACTTTTACATGCCATAAATCTATGACATGGGATCGCCGGCTTTACTTCCCACTCCAAAGGACGGCATACTGCGGGATTTTTAACGCTCTTAAAACATCTGACGACTTCGGAACGTAGAAGTGCTAAATTTGGTTACCGTGAGTTACAGGAGATGTGTAGTGTCACATAATAAAGAGCTATGAAGAATTCTCAGCTCCATTATCATAGAGATATGGGAAATTATCTCAAGGCCACACTATCGTGGTGCCCAGCTGTTCAGATACCAAGGTGACAAATAAACCGTCGAAGAAACTTGCCATTTCCAGGGACGTGTTTGTGTTACGGTACTAAAATGTTGCTTTAGTGCCGCGGGTGTAACTGGGGGCCTGCCGAAACCATTGACATGTGAAAAATATATACGAGCCTTACAGTAGTTGCATATGACGTGTAACATCTGACATGTTATCCTACTCGTATACTACACAGTTTGGACATTCTTAAAATGGTAATTTACACTCCATTTTCATACTGGTACTATGATGAATGTATAGATTGAATTGGAGATATGCTACTGTCACATTTGTGGCGCAGCGGTCAAGCTGTTAAGTCTCTCACCAAGGTGGACCGGGTTTGATTCCCGGTCAATACATGTGAGATTTTCGAATTGAAATGCCATGTCCTGTGTTTCGCTTTCCACGTAAAAGGGAGGTACCGTGGATCATGATCGTGAGATTAACGGACACGCAAAACTAAAAGCTTCCTTCCTTTTACATTAATAATTCATAATAACAAAGTGACATACAACGTCGACAGTACTCTCAAATACTGTGAGCACATTCCTCTGTAACCATGACGAATAGAAGGAGAAAGTGAGAAGACTCCTGAAGTTCATGTGCGCCCCGCCGGGCAGCGCTCGAGTGGGTACGTTCCACACTGCCGGGGTCAGCTGGTCTTAGAGATGGTGTTAAGGGAAACAAATTACTTTGTAACTGATACTTTTTTAAAAAGTAATTAGCGGTTCCAATTAAAATAGCATGGCAGGGCACACTGGAAAATATAATTCATAGAAATAAGAACTACGGTCTTCATTACATGTTACGGAACGCACAGATTCTTGGAGTATACAGACACAGATTTAAAAAATCCCCAGCATATTAAAACAAGCACACATAAACTATTTAAAGTAACACTACTTAACAATTTATTTTGTCGGCTACGGTACTGGACTTTCAAAAGCTTGCGTGAAGACTTGGCGGGTGTTCGAGATTGCAAATCTCGGCGGATTTCCTTCGTTCTGAAGAAGAATCGGCACCCAAAATAAACAAGTCTGGGGATAATATCCATGACACGCTGAAGACAGCAGCCAGCTCCTGAAGGATCAACTGAAATTGTTTCTTTGGAATCGATACAATCATAAATATTTCGCTCCAGATCGATTTTGAGTTTAATTTTCCGGTAATTACTTCTCGGCCTGGAAAAGAATGCCACATACACTTCTCGAAGGACGTGTTAGATACACTTCATTGTTCATCTTAGGGCACCTTTTTTAGTTTCTTTGTTGCTTTCTCTTAGCAATAATTTAGTCGTATTTCCGTTTATTCCTGATGAAGAAAGACATGGTTTCTTTCGAAACGCGTCGAGTTTGAATAAATAAAACACGGCATAAGCCCAAAATTCTACATTATGGATAAAATGGTATTAGTTGCGTTTGACATTAACCATACCGTACATAAAGCATCACAATAAATTGGTTGAAAAACTGAATCCAGATAGCTTTAAAACTCATCATTTTTCACCATCTGTTTCCTCTGAATTTGGTTAATTAAAGCTTAATAATTGAGTTTAAACACCGGTTTGGTGACCCATCATTCCAGGCAAGCCGGTAACACCTGTAACTACTCAGGCAGATAGGTCACTTAACCGTAATTTGGAAGTTATTGTGAAGTTATGAATGCATTAGCGGTAGCACTGCCGGAGACGTGATCGGGCTAGGCTATTGCGTTTTTAAATTAGCTCCCGTTTCAGGGTTTTTGAGTTCGAATAGTTCGTTAAATAGTTGTAAAACAGTAAGGAGAGTATGTTTTGTGTAGGTTTTAAGTTGAATTAAAGTTTATGTCCAGCTGAGAAGTGAATTTGGTGTAGCTTAAAGTGTAGTTTTTTGGTCTGATCTGTTTCCTCTGAATTTGGTTAATTAAAGCTTAATAATTGAGTTTAAATGCCGGTTTGGTAACCAATCGTCCCAGGCAAGCCGGTAACACCTGTAACTACTCAGGAAGATAGGTCACTTGGCCAGGCGTGGATTCAGGGGGGGGGGGGGGGTCGGGTCATGACCCCCCCCCCCCCCCCTTCCAAACGGAGACCAAATTTTTTTGCAAATTCAAAAAACGAAAACACAATAACCAGACAAATAAAACTTAACGAATTTTAACTGACAAACAGTTTTTTTTTTTCATTTTATTCAATACTGAAAATATCTTTATTGCAATTTTTATGTTCTGTTACAACTCTATATATTTGCAACTTCATACCTGTTATATGAAAATGAAAATCCACAGCCTGCTTCCAGTCTCCGACCGGGTCAGGAATGGAATGAATGAAGCCCCCATCTAGCGGCGAGGATATGAACTGTGCCGGCTGCCGAGGCCTGACGCACTCCTCTGGGGCAATGATTAAATGAATGACAAATGAAATGATAGTGGAGAGTGTTGCTGGAATGAAATTTTCACAGGGAAAACCGGAGTACCCGGAGAAAAACCTGTCTGCCTCCGTTCTGTCCAGCACAGATCTCACATGGAGTGACCGGGATTTGAACCACGGACCCAGCGGTGAGAGGCCGGCGTGCTGCCGCCTAAGCCACGGAGGCTTACCTGTTATATAAAAACGATTATTATTTAACAAAATCAACTCGTTTATTTTGTTTAGCAAACCTTGTGATTACCGTATCGATGTTTATAGTGATGTCACGATGACTGTGCAGCAATGCACGGATAGGAAACTGGGGCTTTATTCGCACCAAAAAATGTTGCCGACGTCCAAACTGCAAGCTTGGTTGGCAATTTAAGCTGCGACTTTCTCCCTTTGTCGGTACCAACTCGACTTGCCGAAACTGTAACGTACCTTGATCCTTTTCTCGATGCTCGATGTAAAAGTCGCAAAACACGCCGTTGCAATTTGTACGAATATTTTTGGTGCGCTAAACGCATCAAATGTCTATCCATGTAGCTTGCAAAAAAAATTGGTCTGGTTTTGTACGTTTGGATATTTTGTGATTGTGTTTTTAGTGATACCATTTTTCTTAACAATTTCGATTCTCTGACCCCCCCCCAAAGCCAAACTCTAGATCCGCGCCTGCACTTGGCCGTAATTTGGAAGTTATTGTGAAGTTATGAATGCGTATGCGGTAGCACTGCCGGAGACGTAATCGGGCTAGGCTATTGAGTTTTTAAATTAGCTCCCGTTTCAGGGTTTTTAGTTTTTGAGTGCGAATAGTTCGCTTTATAGTTGTAAAACAGCAGGGAGAGTATGTTTTGTATAGGTTTTAAGCTGTATTATGGCTTATGTCGAGCTGAGAAGTGAATTTGGTTTCGCTTAAAGTGTAGTTTTTTGGTCTGTTCTGTAGCCTGGATTTATTAAATTTATTGTGCTGCTGGCGTGATTAAAAGCTGTAGGATTTGATGTAGAGTGCTAGGATTGCTTGGCGGAAGTGTTGGTGAGAGGGAGAGAAGTGAGGGGATGGGTTTATGGAGTTGTTGCTGTTGTTGCTTGTTTTTCAACTGCTGTTTCTTGATGGCGTGCTTGTAGTGCCTACAACCCTGGTACACGTTGTTGGACATTATCGCTTGCAGTGCTTGTAGCGGCGGGACCACAAACTACCGTGCTATAATGGCGGAGTCCTCACACTAGGTCCTTCTATTCGTCATGCTGTAACTATAACATTTATTATTCTCAAGGCTCTCATACAGTTCGTCGTAAACAATCAAAATATGGCTTCCTACAATCATGAAATGACCAGTCTCACATATGATGAAAATACAGCTTTTATTCCACTCATATAACAACATTCTGTTATGCATTTAATATTTGACTACTCACCCACAGCTTGACAATAATGCCGCTTACTTAAATGTCATTTGTCGTCTTCGTCCTACCCCATGTGATATTCAACCTTGAACGTGAAGCTTCATAAACTGCTCAATGACAAATGAAAGTCAGTGAAACATTTGCCACTGTGCTCGTCAAACCAGTGCCTGCTAAATGCACTGCCTACTGTATTGCCATAACATTCTCGCGCTACATAGCACACACTGCCTTGTTTCCAATACACACATTTTCAATTGTACATCCAGCTGGCAGTGCGTCTTCACTTCCGTCCGATCCACTTCCGTTTGATCCACTTCCGCCCGATTCACTTCTGTCCCATTTTTCTGGCAGTGCGTCTTCACTTCCGTCCGATTCACTTCCGTTCGATCCACTTCCGCCCGATTCACTTCCGTCCCCAATTTTCAAAATCACTCCCACAAAACTATCCAGCAACCGAGCGGAAATATGTTACACATCAAAAAGAATGCAATAAAAGAAGAATACAATAAAATAATATATTACTTTTTTTTATCATGCTCTATTGTGAATGTGGTTTCATTATATAGGCTACAGTGTCGCAGATACATACAGTTCAGTACTATTCTCGGGCAGTGACAAGCAAGTCACCTTTGAAAGGTGACTGCAGGAAGAGGCAGAGTCTGGTGCCCGTAAACCGGGCTCCCTTTACTCTAGTTTGAGGGGGATAATTTTGAGGATGATTATAAATTAAAAATGAATTGAGTAAATTTACTCTGGCTATGGTTTAATGAGCAACCGATAGCCAGAGTTTTTGCAGTGAATGGATTTTAGTTATGAAAGGAGTGAAGTTATGAATTTAATTACTAGTTGCCAGAGCAACCAGTTAATTATAGGGGCAGTGCAATTTAAAACAGAGAATAGTAGAGTTTATCAGCGTAAGTTCGGGTCAGGATGTGCCGGATGGTCATTATAGGCCAGTGCACACTCCTGCCGATGCTGAAGATGTTAATTGACAGATTCGCTCGCCATGGTTTGAATGTATTTGATTTGTAGTGTGTATAATGTTTGAATTTGAGCAGCAGCTTCGTAGATTTAATTGAAAAAGTAGCAGACCTTTAGTAGGTAGAATTTATGTAGTGCTTTGGAGAAGTGAGAAATAAAGACCTGTAGTAGGTTTAGCATTGTTTTATAGCAATGCATTGCGTTGTAAAAAGCCTCAGCTACCACCTCATAGTGTTAAAAATTGTGTAATGAGTAAGTAACTAGTGTTATTGTAGTGTGAAGACTGACACTGGAGCGGGGAATTTGATTTTTGAGCAGCTGCTCGCTGATTGGCTGGAGGAGTGATCTGATTGGCTGATGGCTGAATGAAGTTTAAATGCATTTATATGTAAAAATTATGTTATATTGTAATTAATTATTGTTGAATTTGTCTGTTGATGGTATAATTTGATGTTTTGAAGGTATGAAAGCCATTATAGCGTAAGCCAATCGGAGGGATCGGCCCCGCTAGTCCGGGTCTCATAGTAGGTACTGGGTTCAGATCTTGTAATACGCTCCAGTGCAGTTTGGTGTGTTTGTTGCTCCGAGGGCCGTGGTTCGTCACCCCAGGCGGGCTGGCAGGGCCTTCCCCCCAGGCAGATTTCGCCACGGCTCCCGGAAAGGTGTGTTTGGTAGGGATGTGAAGTTTAAAGTGTCGTAGAAGCTAATTGCGTGAGGAACTGTAGTAAGTGAGTGAGGGCTGAATTCTGTGTTTGAACTGGCGGAGATGGGATTGTGATAGACATGAGGGAGGGAAGGTTGGAAGTAGCGCGTTGTCTGAGTTCCAACTGCCTGTGTCTTATGGCTTTTTTGATATAACTGCAGCCACCATAGGACGCTGCATGATTGCCCTTGCAGTTGCAGCACTTAGGACTGTCAACTGGAGTCGCACAGGTCTTATGGTGATGTGGATCACCACACCTGTTGCAGCGAGCCTCGTGAGGGCAATCAGAAGCGTTGTGGCCCAGTCTTTGGCAGTTGAAGCACTGGTAGATGAGTGTAGAATGTTGTTCGGTTTGTGGACGACGTTTCGCCCGTGTTCTTGTTTTAGGGGTTGAATTTACTGTGTTAGAGGGAGGCGAAGAAGGGGATTCAGTGGCGTGAATGCTGAGGGCAGGCTGGGGGGAGTCTGTTTGAGTAGTTGTTTCAACGGGGCTTGGTGGAACTGTTTTTGTGTTTTTTGTTTTGTTTTTCTTGTTTCTTTTGCCCGTTTGGGTCCAGACTTGTGTCCATCTTTCTCCTGTCTCCGTGTGTGTTTGAGTTTGTTCGTGGAAGTGTTCTATTGTGTCTGTTTGAGCGTGTTTCTTGCTGGTGTAGATGGGCATGGGAGGAGGAGTAGGGATGGTTTGAGTGGCTTTAGGGCGGGTTTCGGGTGCGCAGTCGGTTGACTGATCTGTTTGAGTTTGGACTGAGTAGAGTTCTGTGTGAATGTACGGGATGAAAGTGTATGGGGGAATGTAGGGATGGCTCCGGAGAGCCCTTAAAATTGCGTGGATGCGGTAGTCCCTGGTAGGTGTAATAATGAGTTGGTGATTTACCAGTTCCTCGATGTTGGTGATGTAGTGAGCAATAGGTGTAAGCACACTGATTATTGCTTCGCGAGTAGCGGGCAATTGTCTGTAGCCCGGCGGGCGGACTACAATCAGCGTGCTTTTGGGTGAACGGCGTGTAGGGGATTCGTACCATAGCCTCTCTCCGTAATCAAAGTACGGGAAGGTGCCATGGCGCGGTGTGAGTGCAGGCTCTGAGCCAGAGTGGTGTGTAGAGGCCCAAGACTGGTTGCTTTCCTCCGACAGCGTGTGTGCGAATTCGGCAAACGCAGTCACGTGATCAACTTGATCCATTGGGTCCATGGGTGCAACTGTAAGGAAGTGTAATGGAGATGTAAGTGAGTAATTAAAAGGGGGTCAAATACCGTGGTAGACCCTTGTATTTAAGTTGGCTCGCCCAAGAAGTTAATGCCTGTCGCACAAGGTTAACAGTTGTTCGGTTGTAGCCGTGACAATGTGCGCGCAGGCGGAAAAATTAAATAATTAATTAGTTTAATTAATTATTTGGCTGCTGCAGGGTTGGAGGGAGGAGTTTTAGCTTGGCTGTAACTCGAGGGTGATAGGATTTGCTTGACGTGGAATGGCGCGGTAGGTGGGAAGGCAACAATGGCTTTGGATGTAACAATGGGTAACGGTTGAAAGGGAAGGAGATTGTTGGCTTGAAATCGGGAATGGGTATCGGTTAAAGGCTAGGGCAGGTTTGAGTCTCGATGGAAGTGACGAAGAATCGGCGTGGGTGATGGACCATCAATTAGGCATCGCTTGGCTCGGAGCTCGTGGCAGCAACGTCTGACCTGTGTCGTGGCTAGGCTCAGTGTACACACAGTTCAGTAAGGTCGCCTACAGCAATACAAGCTTCAGACTAAACCCCTGATGTATTGGCAACGTTTCTGCTTCAGAAGTGCGGCGGGGCTACCAACTATTCAGTCACTCACTGTAACTGGGTATGCCAACTCTTTGGAAATACAGTCCAGTCTAACTTGGTTAATTCGAACGTCATCTTCGAGAACGTAAAATGTTCTATTCTTTGTAAATACTGTGTACAAAACCGCTTGGACATTAAACGCCAAGCTACTTAAGTTTAACCCCCCTCCCAAAAAAAAGAAATGACACATAGGCAATGCTGATTATTTCAAGACAAAACAAGAAGTTCCGTGACGAACTAAAGAGCCTACTTTTCTTAAAATTTAAAATTCATGTCAATGATTAATCTATATGGATCTATCTAGAATAATGACAAAATTAAGTTGGTAATATCGAAATTTCTAATTAGTTCGAAATACTGTATACCTGGCATAATGTAGCCTAATAGAGAACTACAGTTGGCAGCCCTGGTGACTGAATATATTCTTAGTTCCATCTCTTAAGATACAGAATACAAAATTTGGTTGAAGTCCAATGGATAGCATGGACGTTACATGCAGTTAAACATTGGATCTAGCAGCGTGCGTAAAATCATGTTGGCAACAATGACATATATGTATTGGTCAGAAATAATCTGAAATAATATGATCTATTGTTGTGTCAATTTTGAACGAAATCCATCAGTTAGTATAGAAGTTACATGCATTTTAAAATTGGACCTATCAGCAGGCTTAAAATCATGTTGGCAGCACTGGCGTAGACCTATATTAGTTACTCCAAATTAATCTAGAATGCCAGATACTATATGTGTGCAAAGTTTAGAGCTATTTGCTTGCATACTTTCTGATATATTGATATTAGGGTAACAAAAATTGAACCAGTATTTATTAACAGTTGGCAGCCCTGGTTACTCTTAAGAATCGGCATAGTCACATCTGTTATGGTACACATAGCACACACAAAATTTGGTTGAAATCCAAATGATCGTATAGAAGTGACATGTATTTAAAATTGGACCTCTCAGTAGGCTTACATTCATGTTGGTAGCACTGACGTATATAAGTTACTCTAAATTAATATAGAATGTAAGATACTATACGTGTGCATAGTTTAAAGCTGTCGGCTTGCATACTTTCTGATATATGGGTATTTGGATTTAAAAAATTGATAGCATTTATTAACAGTTGTCAGCCCTGGTGGCTCTTAAGAATACGCTCAGTCATATCTGTTTATGTACACATAGCACATACGAAATTTGGTTGAAATCCAATTGATAGTGTAGAAGTTATATGCATTTAAAATTTGGACCTATCAGCAGGCATATAATCATTTTGGCAACACTACCATGTATGGCCTCCTGGAAATTAAACTGCAATATTATTATCTATACGTGTGCCAATTTTGAGATAGCTCCCATTCATACCTTCCAAGATATCCAACATGGAGCTCAAATTTCAATTGCGATTTTTCAGCAGTTGGTAGCACTGACATCATTTTCAAATATGGCCGTGAGATATTCAGGTATAGATCTTTACTCCTACCAAATTTTGTTACGATTGCTGCAGCCATTTAGGAGTTGATATGGGGGGGACACACACAGCCAGACAGACAGACAGAAGGACAGACAGACAGACAGACTGACAGAAGGACAGACAGACAGACACACATTTGCCCGATCTCATAAGTCTACTTTTTCCTCATTTTTGAAAAATGTGAAAATTAGGCTAAAAATCTTATTCATCTTGGTGTCCTTACTGTTGAATCTGACTTGAAAGTGAAATTGTACTAATGAAGAAATCCTTAACTTATTAATTGCAAATGACAAGACAAGGAGGAAGCCCTCGTTATTTACATCATTAATGCTTTGGCTATTAGTTGTGTAGAATGTCCGTTAACATTTTAGGTAAATTCTTTGTATTAAGATTTTTAATTTGTATTTTTAGTAAACGCATGTTTATAATGCACACACACAAATGAACAAAGCGCCCCATATTCTAAATTGGGGGCAAGAAAGTTGTTTTTTTTTAAATTTTATTTTGTATTTTTTCCCAGGGGCGTCAGGAGTCTTGGAGGCGGTGCGTTATCTGCCTTAATGTTTCATTAAGGAAACTACACATAATTAACTACAAGCGCACAAAGCAGCTAACCAATTAATTAATTTCAGATTTCATGAATTTATGTTATGAGAAGATATATAAATGCAATCCTAACAATTCAAATTTCACTTCCCACGGACCACTCTTAGAAGATAAGATGGAATTTTACTGAAGATGGTGATCTAAGGAAGCGCAAAGTTCAACGTCTTGCGATAAAGCACAAGCTGTCATAAAATTCCTCTACAGTTGAGAAGGCAATGAATTCATAGCTCTGATTGCTGCGGTAATAAAACTATCAAGAATTCATCAAACCGAGGAGGCTTGGCGTAAAAGCCGGTCATCGGACAAGCAACATTAGAAGCTGAATGTGACGGATATCACTTAAGCCTGTGACATATTTTGTTTTAATTGAGCAGGAAATACTCCATAATAAAACAAGCTACCGTTTCATTTATTTTATTTGTGTTAGCAGCACTTAGGAGAGATGAACACATTAACCTAATATGGGCATTGACTATTTTCATAACATGTTAAATGTCCCGTGGCAAACGACCCATAAAATAGTTATGGCAGCAATAACGTAACTATATATTTTATCACATAATGATGTGCTGCAAAAATACCCTTTCGGTGCGAGTCTTTGAGTGCCGTGAAATTTGGGGAACGATATTACTCGCGTTCATTTATTCTACAATACAATGAGAACCAGGAGGATTCCTGGGAGCGAATTGATTTGGGGAGAAAAGCAAAATATTCACACCTCATTTGTTTGATTAGCTGTGTGTTTGTTCATCAGTCTAGTTTTGTTTGTTGGTGTGTTTGTTTGTCTGGCTGTATGTATGTTTGTGTGTGATTTTTTGTCTGTGTGTCTGTTTGTGTATCGATTTTTGTCTGTTTGTCTGTTTTCGTTAGTGTGTCAATTTTTGTCTGTGTGTGTGTGTTTTAGTGTGTCAATTTTTAACCTATTTTCAGTTATGGAAAAAAATAGGCTTATGATATCACCTTTTGTCCGTGTGTGTGCGTATGTTTGTGTGTCTGTGTGTGTTCCCTCTCCCCTAATAAAATCTAAACGGCTGGAGCGATTTCGATGAAACTCGGTAAGGTCATAGTACTATTTTGTCTGGCCTCGTCCGTGCTATTCAAATTTGATTACATCTCACCAATCCAACATGGCGGCTGTGCGAAATATTTCACCGGCATTCTATATCTCCGAAACTATTACCGATATCACCCTAAAATTTTGTACGGTTATAAAGGGCACTACTAGACGTTTACCTATGTGACTCTTAAAAACCTGTTAAGTACAAAACGAACATGGCGGCCAAGTGAATTTGAAACCTTTAAATAGACTTTTCTCGTGATATAACCACCCGAACGCAGTGAAACTTGTTACAGGAAATGTTTATACACATTGTTTTTGCACTGACATCTAAATTAGTTCAATTGTTTATATGGCCTCAATATGGCGGTTTTCCGAAATTTTAACCTCATGATGACGGCTGTGCAACTTTTTAAAATGAAGTTTTAATTTCTTGTGTCCTAATCAGGTGATCGAAGTCAACGTTTGAATAATGAACCTACGCAATCATTTTCATCTAATAATACATAACTCTATGGCCTACATATATAAAATCGAACTTAGTGACCATCCGAAATATTTAGACGGTTCTCAATATCTACTAATCTATGGCAGCAATAAAACTGAAACTATGTATGTTGGTAAAGGCTATGAGCATAACCCGGTGAGCACAAACCCAACATGGCGGCGACGGGAAATTTGAATATTTAAATGGACGTTTCTCGCGATTTTACCATCCGCGCGCAGTGAAACTTGGTACGATAATTGCTTATTAAAATTTTAATCCACTGACATCTAATTTATTTCAATTGTTTTCATAACCACAAGATGTTGGCTGTGCGAAATTTTAAAATCTTGATTTTATTTCTTGTGTCATAATCATGCGATTGAAGTTTAAATAATACACCTACGCAATAATATTTATATAATAGTACATAATTCTATAGCCTACTATACAAAAATCCAACATCGCGACCGTCCAAAATATTTAGACTGTTCTCAGTATCTATGAATCTGTTACAGCAATCAAACTGAAATTTTGTATGTTGATCGAGGCAATTAAATATGAAAATTGGCTATTTAGTTCTTCACGGAAATACTTGTTGTCTGTGTGTTAGCATTTGTTTATTTTTGAACCTCTCTGTCTGTCTGTTTTATTTGTTTGCTTGTCTGTATCTGTTAGTATGTGTGTCTGTTTTCATGTGTGATTGTGTGTCTGCTTGTCTTGTTTCGTTTTTCACAACAATCCTTCTCTAAATAACTGGCCAATACCGATTTTTAGCCTACTTTTCACATTTTGCAAAAATGAGGAAAAAGTAGACTTATAAGATCGATCCGGAAAAATGTGTGTCTGTCTGTCTGTCGGTCTGTCTGTCAACTCCTAAACGGCTGCAGCAATCGAAACCAAATTTAGTATGAGTAAAGATGTATACCGGAATATCTCAAGCCCATATTTGAAAATGATGTCAGTGCTACTAACTGCTGAAAAAACACACTAGAAATCTGAGCTCCACGTTGGATATCATGGAAGGTATGCATGGGAGCTATTCCAAAATTGGCACACATGTAGATAATACCATTTCAGCTTAATTTCCAGGAGGCCATACATGACAGTGTTGCCAAAATAATTTTAAGCCTTATGATAGGTCCAATTTTTAATGCATATAACGTCTACACTATTAATTGGATTTCAACCAAATTTTGTATGTAATATGTGTACATAAACAGATATTACTGAGTGTATTCTTAAGAGCCACCAGGGCTGCCAACTGTTAATAATTACTCTCTCTATTTTCTTCATCCAAATACCAATACATCTGAAAGTATGCAAGCCGACAGCTTTAAACTAGGCACACGTATAGTACCTGCCATTTTAGATTTATTTGGAGTAACTTATATACGACAGTTCTACCAACATGATTCTAAGCCTGCTGATAGGACCAATTTTTAAATACATGTAACTTCTATACTATCAGTTGGATTACAACCAAATTTCGTATGTGCTATGTGTAACATAACAGATATGACTATAAGTATTCTTAAGAGCACTCAGGGCTGCCAACTGTTAATAAATGCCGTCTATAGTTTTTTACCCTAATAACAATATATCAGAAAGTATGCAAGCCAACAGCTCTATACTTTGCACACGTATAGCACCTGACACTCTTGATTAATTTGGAGTAATTAATAGAAGTCAGTGCTGCCAACATGATTCTATGCTTGCTGATAGGTTCAATTTTAAAATACATGTAACTTCTATACTAACAAATGGATTTCATCCAAAATTGGCACAACAAGATATCATAATATTTCCCATTATTTCTAACCAACACACGCATGACATTGTTGCCAACATGCTTTTACGCGTGATGATTGATCCAATGTCTAACTGCATGTAACGTCCATTGGACTTCAACCACATTTTGTATTCTGTACCTTAAGAGATGGAACTAAGAATGTATTCAGTCGCCAGGGCTGCTCTATTGAGCTACATTATACCAGGAATATTTCGAAATAATTAGATATTTCGATATTACCAACTTAATTTCGTCATTATTCTAGATAGGTTCATATAGGCTACTGTAGAATAATCATTGGCATGAAAAGTAGGCTCTTTAGTTCGTCACGGAACTTCTTGTTAAATCTGTATTTTCATATCTGTTCTCTTTTGAATTAATTGTAAAGCAATCATTTCAGTATATTTTACAACTGATCAAAACATAACAAAATTTTGTGAAATCGTGAAATTTAAGTGAAACTTATGGGTGCCTGGTAATAAGATGGACGCCTTTAGAGTATTCAAAAATTATAATGAAATTAAGAGATTTACAAAATCTATTCTAGCAGTGGAAATGTAGCCTAATTTGTGAGAGACTTACCTTCGCTCTATCTCTCCGTGTGTGGCTCCGCTGGATGTGGGTCCCTGAGAAAGACCGCACTGCACCCTAGTGACGTAAATACAATACTACAATCCAGTAAAGAAAGCATTAACAATGATTCTGTGGTGAAATTTATGTGCTTTTAGTAGCACTTCTTAGGAATAGCCTCACACAATGTATTGTAGAATTCCAAGTGAAGAACAGCTGTTTTCTCCAATGAATTACTCGGGGTTTAACACGAGAAAGCTTTAACCAAGGAATCTTGTTCGGCATGCGTCGCGCGTCTTCACGCAGAGGCAGTGTCCCTTACACTGGTCCTTAGATAAAGTTATAAATGTTACATTGGTACCCCTGTATTAACATCCAGTGCAAGCATGTAATTACTTCTGGGATATTTATAGTTAATTTTCTTGACATTTATTACATAGAGGAGTTTCTTTGATGTCTCCGACAAATCATGAATATACAAAGTAGATGCATTTTAGTGCTTTATGAACATTCTCAAGCATATGCTAAAATCTTTCATTCCCTTTCTCTTTCTCCAGACCTGAATATTTCATTACAAGAAGAGCAAATCTCCAAAGGTATTATTTTAAAAGAGGCAAAATATGCGTACCCGTTCTCCTTTTCTTATACAGCCGCGTTTGGTCTCTGAGTTCTTGCGAAGAAACTGAGTCCTTAATACTCCTGAAGAGCTTGGTTTCGTAAATGAGTTGCTGTCAATTGTAATCAGCGACCTTGAATTTCACTTTGGACGTGGTGTTGTTGGATAATTGCTCTTGTTTTATTATCTGGGACAAAAATGTTTCTAGGATTTCGAGAAGAGTGGATCTGTCAATCGAGTCGTAAGACTTTCTCAAATCTACGAAAATGACTAATATGTTTTGTATTTCTCTGTTTCAGGTAAGCTAGGACACTTAAGATTCATGATTTGTTGGGCCTTTCCTGAAACCTCCTTGGCATTCACCCAGCTGTGAGTTCAATTATTATTATTATTATTAGACTATTATTATTATTATTATTATTATTATTATTATTATTATTATTATTATTATTATTATATATTCGTACGGCCAACTATGGACCACGTTTGACAGTTTCTACATTATTTGTTGTCTTCACTCTCTGTCAATATCTCTTCATCCTCTCTCCCACTTCCTTCTTCGGTTCCTCACGGACAACTCCCCTGTCTCCCGGAAACCTGCAAACTCCTTAACCAGCCGTCTAAATCACTCTCTGTCCATTATGTCTTCTTCTTTCACTCCCATCCGATCCAAGTCCAATCTCACTTCCCGAAACTATTTCGGCTTCGTCTTCCTCTTCCTGAATAATTCAAAAATCCTCTTCGTCAATCTGGCACTGTTCATCCTCACCAAGTGTCCATAAAACTGTATTCTCCTTTTTCTCATCCCCCAGGGGCTCACATCTAGTGGGACGTGGGTTGGCGACCACGGGGCCCCAGCTGAGTCTGGCATTGCTTCCACTTACTTGTGCCGGGCTCCTCTCCGTCTTCTTTCCTGTCGACCTCACTTGGTCAACTCTTGTTCTCTTCCGACCCCGACGGTATTAGGGTATCCTAGGCCTAGGGAGTCTCTTCCTTTCCCGCATTAATTGGCTCTCATCTCATCTTTTCTGATTCCCTCCTCCTGCAAGGGGTCAGCCTTCTTTTTCTTTTCATGTTATCTCCTGCCTTCTGCTCAAGGCCCTCAAGGAGACCGGGTGTATGTAGCCCCACCACTTTTGGTTCACCCTAGATAATGCAACACCCTCAGGGGCTCACGGCTGGTGCGTTCGGGAGTTGGCGACCCCGAGGGATTCCTGAGCTGGGTCCGTTTTCCCCTTTTGTCCCTTACCTTTGGACCCCCTCTTTTTTCCCTTTCCTATTTGCCTTTCATGGCTCTCCTTCCTTCCAAGTCCCTCAATCCACATTCTTCGAGGGTTGAGGGCATATCTTTTCCTCCTGTCCTTTATTTGCCTTATTCTCCTTTAGTTTTCCGTTTCTTCTTCTGGTATGTAGGTTAGTAGTTAGTTTTAGTTTTAAGTTTGCATTCCATTTTCATCTTCACGATCACCCAAACCATCAGGGGCCGATAACCTAGATGTTCGGCCCCTTAAAACAACAATTATCATCATCATTATCATCATCATCCTTTTTCTCATTAGGGCTACGACTCCGTCTGTCTTCAGATATAATTATTTGTTAGGTTTGAGTCTCCTCTCTCCATCCTTGATATCTGGGCCTAGGATTTTTCGGAGCATTTCCTTTACCTCTTTCGGATGTCTTCGAGGTCATCCTTCCAAATCTGCTGCATAGAGACATTCAGGTTTGACAACAACAACAATATCTAAGTGTCGGAATCTAGCCCCAAAGGATAGACCCTTCTTGTTGTATGTATCCTTCGTTAGTTGATAAGCCATTTCCATTCTCCTCGCCCGCTCTGTGATGGCATCCTTACCCGACCCATTGTCCTGCAATTTTTCTCCCAAGTACTTAAAACACTTAACTCACTTTATCTTGGCTTCTCTCAACCCCAAGAGCGTCTTTGATGTTCGTCATGAACACAGTCTTCTCAAAAGAAACTATTAGTATTATTATTGACTGACAGCGGTAGCTATGCTCACTAACGGGCAGCCTTAGGTCATGGGGCCAAGCTATCTGCGGACTAAGGCTTGGGTTCGAGCCCCACCGTCAACCGTCCTTGAAATGGTTTTCTGTGGTTTCCCATTTTCTACTCCAGGCAAATGCTGGGACGGTACTGACAGCCACGGCTGCTTCCTTTCACATCCTTGCCCAGTTTCATTCATCTTCATTTATTTCATATCGCATTAACTCCTCTCATGGGGTCAGGAAGAGCATCCAGCCGCAATACCCACCCGCCTAAGTAATCCAGTATTAGAAGCTTTTCAGTCGGTCAATACGAGTGCGCCCAATTAGATAGGGCGGGGAATTACAGTGATTTGATAATAATGTTAATTGTTTTACGTCTCTTTTAACAACTGCGGCTTTTAGAGACGCCACGCTGGGGTGCCGATATTTTGCCCCGAAGGGGATCGTTAACGTGCTAGTAAATCTAATAAACACGGCTCCCTTGCATTTGCGCACCCTCAATTGCCAAAGTGACTGCCCCTGGATTCGATCCTGGAACCTTGGGCACAGCGGGCGAGAACGTTATCATTGTGCCACGCAGTACAATTAATTTCATAGAGGCTGAAATAAAATGCAAGAATTATTTAAACACTGAATACCCCCCAGGGGCTCACAACGTTTGGGACATGGGTTGGCGACCACGGAATCCCAGCTGGGCCCTTGCATTGCTTCCACTTACTTGTGCCGAGCTCCTCTCTGTTATCCTTCCTATCATCCTCACTTGGTCAACTTTTGTTCGTTTCCGACCCCGACGGTATTAGGGTATCCGAGGACTAGGGAGTCTTTCACTTTCCTGCTTTAATTGGCCCTTGTCTCATCTTTCCTGATCCCCTCATTCTTCTCAATGTATCTCCTGCCTTCTGCTCAAGGCCTTAAAGGAGGCAGGGTGTGTGTAGCCCCACCTCTTCTGGTGCACCCTGGATTGTGCTAGACACTCAAGGGTTCACGTCTGGTGAGTTCGGGAGTTGGCGACCCCGAGGGCTTCCTGAGCTGGGTACGGTTTTACTCCGTCTGCCATTGCCTTTGGGGTGGTCCCTCTCCTCTTTACCTTTCCTATCTGCCTTTCCGGGCTCTCCTTTCTTCCAAGTCCGTTAATTCTCATTCTTCGAGGGTTGAGGGCATTTCCTTTCCTCCTGTCTTTAGTTTCCCTTATTCTTACTTTTGTTCTCCATTTCCGCTTCCAGTTTGTAAGTGTGTAGGTAGTTTTAGGTATAGTTTCATGTCATTTACATTTTCACCATTAGGGGCCGATAACCCAGATGTTAGGCCCCTTATAACAACAATTATCATCATCATGATAATTAAACACCGAATAAAACACTTCTCACACAATTAAGGAGCTTAATAACTCTTACAACATTGAACTTACACAGTCAGACATACTGTACAATAGATACAAAAAGACTGAACTAGCTGATACAATAGTCCGGACTTACAAGATTACCGGTCTCTTTCTTTACGAGA
The DNA here is from genome assembly GCA_946902985.2 of Meconema thalassinum. Classification (NCBI taxonomy): domain Eukaryota; kingdom Metazoa; phylum Arthropoda; class Insecta; order Orthoptera; family Tettigoniidae; genus Meconema; species Meconema thalassinum. The sequence continues at coordinate 93,302,450 of OX336391.1, forward strand.
CTCCCCCAAGTACTTGTGGTCAGAGTATACTAAACAACCTTTGCCCTTTTAAACTAGGCCTTTCACACTTCTTGAACGATCTGTGGTATATAAATAATAACAACCATCTCAAGGACGGCGGACGGTGTGGTTTGCACTCACTCGTCTCCCGAGTCTGGCTCCATGGCCTTCCCAGTAGCTAAACCGTCACTTCTCGCCAGTTCTGGTTCCATGGCCTTCCCAGTAGCTATAGCCTACCGTCACTTCTCGCCAGTTCTGGCTCCATGGCCTTCCCAGTAGCTAAACCGTCACTTCTCGCCAGTTCTGGTTCCATGGCCTTCCCAGTAGCTATAGCCTACCGTCACTTCTCGCCAGTTCTGGCTCCATGGCCTTCCCAGTAGCTAAACCGTCACTTCTCGCCAGTTCTGGTTCCATGGCCTTCCCAGTAGCTATAGCCTACCGTCACTTCTCGCCAGTTCTGGCTCCATGGCCTTCCCAGTAGCTAAACCGTCACTTCTCGCCAGTTCTGGTTCCATGGCCTTCCCAGTAGCTATAGCCTACCGTCACTTCTCGCCAGTTCTGGCTCCATGGCATTCCCAGTAGCTATAGCCTACCGTCACTTCTCGCCAGTTCTGGCTCCATGGCATTCCCAGTAGCTATAGCCTACCGTCACTTCTCGCCAGTTCTGGTTCCATGGCCTTCCCAGTAGCTATAGCCTACCGTCACTTCTCGCCAGTTCTGGCTCCATGGCCTTCCCAGTAGCTATAGCATACCGTCACTTCTCGCCAGTTCTGGTTCCATGGCATTCCCAGTAGCTATAGCCTACCGTCACTTCTCGGCAGTTCTGGCTCCATGGCATTCCCAGTAGCTATAGCCTACCGTCACTTCTCGCCAGTTCTGGTTCCATGGCATTCCCAGTAGCTATAGCCTACCGTCACTTCTCGCCAGTTCTGGTTCCATGGCATTCCCAGTAGCTATAGCCTACCGTCACTTCTCGCCAGTTCTGGTTCCATGGCATTCTCAGTAGCTATAGCCTACCGTCACTTCTCGCCAGTTCTGGTTCCATGGCATTCCCAGTAGCTATAGCCTACCGTCACTTCTCGCCAGTTCTAGTTCCATGGCATTCCCAGTAGCTATAGCCTACCGTCACTTCTACCGACAGTAGTGGCTGCGCGGGCTAAAGCGCTGCGTCAGGTCAAGGGGCCAATTTCTCTGCTGACTCGGTAGACGCGTGGGTTCGAGCCCCACCGTCGGCTGTCCTTGAAATGGTTTTCCGTGGTTTCCCATTTTCAACACCAGGCAAATGCTGGGACAGTACCTTCTGACAGGCCACGGCCGCTTCCTTCCACATCCTTGCCCAGTTTCATTCATCTTCATCAATTCCATCTCTCATTCCGGCGCGCAGGTCGCCCACGGGCGTCGACTAGAAAGACCTGCACTCGGCCTCTCAGGAGGCTACACGACAAAATAAAAAAAAGGTCACTTCTCATCTTATTATTACTAACTTATTAATATTTGTTTAATCAAATAGAACAATTACAGAGCACGTAAAATCAATACTTCAAATCTTGCCACTTGTCTTTCTTCTCTCTGCCCACATTCGCTCCATCCTCTCTGATCTCTGCTTTCGGTGCTGTTCAATGTTACGTGGCTGTTTACGTTGTCTTTCTTGTTCCCCCCTGAAGATCACTTTTTGAATTTTGTCCCGAAATAAATTCCGATTATATGTATCTGTAATTTCAATGTCAGCTTCCGTAAGATCCTTTAATGTCTGTATAAACCACGCTGGTTGAACTTTAAGTTTTAAAATTGTATCAAAAATTTGTTTTGTTAGCCTGTCATTATTCATTCTATTTAAATGCCCAAAAAAAGACATTCGTCTTTTGCCTATGGTGTGAATGATGTTCTCCACATGGGTGTGTATTTCCTTGTTAGGTCGTGGTCTGTTATAGTCATTATTATTATTACTCTATTTTTAGCCTATTTTCAATTTTGAAAAAATAGGCTTATGAGATCACCTTTTGTCCGTGCGTGCGCGCGCGCGCGCGTGTGTGTGTATGTGTGTGTGTGTGTGAGGTGTGTGTGTACCCCCCCCCCCCTAATAAATTCTAAACGGCCGGAGCGATTTCAATGAAACTCGGTAAGATCATAGCACCATTCTGGCCGACCCCGACCGTGCCCTTCAATTTTTATTGTCTCTCACCAATCCAGCATGGCGGCTGTGCGAAATATTTCACCAGCATTCACTATCCCCGAAACTATTACCGATATCACCCTGAAATTTGGTACGTTGATAAAGGGAACTACTAGAAGTACACCATGAGACTTTCGTAAACTTGGTAACTACAAAACCAACATGGCGGCCAAGCGAATTTGAGACTTTTAAATAGACGTTTCTCGCGATTTAACTAGCCAAACATAATGAAACATGGTACAGCAAATGTTTATACACACTCTGATGCACTGGCGTCAAATTTAGTTCAATTGTTTACATAACCTCAAAATGGCGGCTGTGCGAAATATTTCACTGTCATTCTATATCTCCGAAACTATTACAGATATCAGCCTAAAATTTTGTACGGTGATAAAGGGCACTGCTACAAGTGTATTTAAGTAAGTTTCAAAAACCTGTCAAGTACAAAACGAACATGGCGGCCAAGCGAAGTTGAAACATTTTAATAGACTTTTCTCGTGATTGTCCAGCTGAGCGCAGTGAAATGTGGTACGGTAAATTATTATACATATTGAAATGCACTGGCATCTAATTTAGTTCAATTGTTTACATAACCTCAAGATGGCGGCTGTGCGAAATTTTAAAATTAAGTTTTTATTTATTGTGTCGTAATCATGCGATCGAAGTGAAAGTTTTAATAATGAAGTACGCAATAATTTTCTTTCAATGGCATATAACTCTATCGCGTATACATAAAACAATCCAAAATGGCGAGCATCCGAAATATTTGGACGGTTCTCAATATCTACGAATCTTTTACAGCAATCAAACTGAATTTTTTAATGTTCTTAGAGGCTATTAACATAAGTTCACCTATATGACTTTCAGTAACCTGGTGAGCACAAATCCAACATGGCGGTGACGCGAAGTATAAATAATTAAATGGACGTTTCTCGCGATTTAACCATCTGAGTGCAGTGAAACTTTGCACGTTAAATGCTTATACAAATGTTAATCCACTGGCATCTATTTTTTTTCAATTGTTTTCATAACCACAAGATGGCAGCTGTGAGAAATTTTAAAATCTCGTTTTTACTTCTTGTGTCCTTATCATGCGATTAAAGTCTGAATACCACACGTACATGTAATAGTACATAAATACAAATCCAACCTGGCGACCATCTGAAATATTTAGACGGTTCTCAATATCTACGAATCCATCACAACCTTCAAACTGAAATTTTGTATGTTGATAGAGGGAGTTAACATGTGTAGGATATATGAAAATAGGCTGTATAGTTCTTCACGGAACTACTTGTTTTTTTTTTACATCGTTACGCCCATCTAAGGGGCGCGAGAGAATTCATTTAGCAAATGATGTTGATCTTTTCTGCTCCCAAATTCTCTTCATCTGGGCACTGAAGAGTATCTTCCGTTTTTCAGTCCATGGTGTTCTGGTACTGGTACTGATTTTCTCCGCGAAATGCTAGTTGTTGATTTTTTCTGAATTTGGATCTGTCTTGTATGAATTCCTCCACGATGCCAACTTCCTGAAGATTTCCCTCTATTTCCTTAAGTCAGTTGGTCTTGACTTTCATTGACAGAGCAAGGTTGAGAATCCTCTTCGTCAGTCTGTCAACGGGCATGCAAAGAATGTGGCCATAGAACTTTAATCGCCTTTTCCTGAATGTTTCGGTGAACTTTTCAGAGACTACCGTTTCATTCAGATTCCCTCTACGCAGACTGGACCAAAGATTTTCCTCAATATTTTCTTGCTTCTCTATGTCTTTAATAAGAGACCTACCGACAGTAGTGGCTACGCTGGCGAAAGTACAGCGTTAGGTCATGTGACCAAGCGCTCTGCTGACTCGGTTTACGCGTGGGTTCGAGCCCCACCGTCGGCCGTCCTTGAAATGGTTTTCCGTGGTTTCCCATTTTCAACACCAGGCAAATGCTGGGACGGTACCTTCTGACAGGCCACGGCCGCTTCCTTCCACATCCTTGCCCAGTTTCATTCATCTTCATCCATTCCATCTCTCGAGCATCCCAACGCCCAGGTCGCCCGAGGGCGTCGACTATCAAGGTTTCCGAGGCGTATTATTATTATTATTATTATTATTATTAGTCTATTATTATTATTATATTATTATTATTATTATTATTATTTTACGTCATGGACGATAAGGAGCGTTATTGAACCTATTTAAGAGATGAATATGAATTTGGTTTCATCTCTTCGTTAAATCTCTTGCTTCCGTGGCTTAGGCGGCAGCACGCCGGCCTCTCACCGCTGGGTCCGTGGTTCAAATCCTGGTCACTCCATATGAGATTTGTGCTGGACAAAGCGGAGGCAGACAGGTTTTTCTCTGGGTACTCCGGTTTTCCCTGTCACAAATTTCATTCCAGCAACACTCTCCACTATCATTTCATTTCATCTATCATTCATGTAATCATTGTCCCAGGGGAGTGCGACAGGCTTCGGCAGCTGGCACAGTTCATTTCCTCGCCGCTAGATGGGGGCTTCATTCATTCTATTCCCTTACCCGGTCGGTCGACTGGAAGCAGGCTGTGGATTTTCATTTCTTCGCTAAATCTCTTCATTCTTGAAATGTTAGAAGCTATTTTTCTGTGTTGCCTGTATAATCAATCAAGATAATTGCTCTTCAGTCGGTCAACACAAGAGTACCCAAAGAGATTGGACAGAATGTGGCACTTCCTATTGTCTGAAAGAAAAGTTCCATAAAGTAGATATACCCCTTTAATTGGCAAGGGAGATTTGTAATCCTATTTTTTTTTTTGCCAAAGATATTCTTTTTGTTGCTTTGTGCTCTCTGATATATAATAAATTGTTAAAAAAATATTTATTGGTTTGTAGACTCACAATCTAAGAAAAAATATTTACGTATCCGTTTGGATACAGTGCCAAACATTCGGAGAGTGACAGTGAATTTCGATATGTATCCAAATGGATACTTTACCAAGAATTACGAAAACGTATGAACTATTATTATGTATCCAAATCGATACTTTACCAAGAATTAAGAAAACATATGAACTATTAAATATCACTGATAGTGAGCATTAACTGTTATGGAAAAAATATTGATATATTACACATATAATGTATATACAGTACATGATCTACATATGTTATGATTTCAGTGACCATCAATATGTGGACAAATGACATTGTAAGACATCAAAGTACAGTTTGGAAATGTTAGAACAACAGGCCTACAATGTGTTCCATGGAATCATTTTCTGTGATGAAAGTCGTAGAAACAGTTCTTGCTTTTGGTAATGCACAATCTTGCCCGACACTTAATGCATTCCATGCGTGTTTGTCCAGTCTTGCAGTATCGACAGCGCCCTTTCTCGCAGGATTGTCCAAAGTGGTCGATACGATCATAACGACAATCTTCATCGACCTGATACCTAGGACGATTTATTCCCGGTACTGTTGGTGAATGGTTCGCGGAATACTGCCTTCCTTTAGCCATCAATTTCTGTGCAATATCCCATCGAAATTGTTTCAGTGAGACATTCTTGATGTTTGCTTTCTTGCAGTCACGTCTATACATAAGCCAAGCATTGCACACACACATATCTATTATTTGCGAGAATATAGCAAGGTAGGCTACCATCTGTGAGTACGTAATGCAGTTCGATACAAGGCTATCAACATATCTGCAAGATCTACTCCACCCATGAATGCATTATACTTCAGGACTATGCAGGGGCAAGTTACATTGATCTTTGCATGAGGACCATTGGTCTGTTGCTGTTTGTTATTGACCTGTTTCGGCCGATATCCTAGATGTTAGGCCCCTTAAAACAACAATTATTATTATTATTGACCTGTGCAGAGACTTTCTTCTTTGGCACTAATTTCTTCCTTTCATTGCGTTTGATTGTTCCCAAAAGTTCAACTTCACAGAAGGTACTTGCAAGACATACACTTTTGTTGTCTTGGCACTTGACAACGCACACCTTGCTGTTATTGCACACTTTCATGTCGTAACTGCCTCTGCCCTGCTTTGCGAGCTTCTGGTCATCAGTCAGTGGACTTCCCCTCAAACGATTGCCTCTTATTGTGCCCATCGCTAGAATACCATATTTCTCACGAAGTAGAACCAGGAGCTCAAGCGAGGTAAAAAAATGTCAAAGAAGACAAAAGAGCAGGGTTTCTTCTGTATCGAGCTACATAAAGCTATAACTACTTTCCCGCCAAGTCCAAGGAGTTCCTCAGCATCGCTGAACTTATGTTGACGAAATGTGTCCTCACCCCCATACAGTAAGAAGTCATAAATTATACCAGTAATTCCTGCTCGCACAAAAATCTTGAACCCCCATTTAGTAGGCTTGTTCTTGATGTATTGGAGTCTGCTCCCTGCTCGGGTTCCCTTGTAAGAAACCATCATTTCGTCAATGCTATACTGTCCCTCTTCTTTCACAGCTAAAAAGTTATTTCTCACAGTATCCTCTATTGGGCGAATTTTGAAGTACCTGCGTTATCTTGAGTTTGAAGAGTGTTATCAACAAAGTGCATAAACCTACGGATAAACTGATATTTCTTCAAGGGCATAACTGAAGCAATTTTTTCATAACTGCACGATACAGACCAATAATCAGTGTATGCAGGCATCTTTACAATCCCCATTGTAATAGTTATTCCAATGAAATTTTGAATATCCTTCTTGGTAATCTGAATGGAATTATTTCTCTGACTGGCGCTATATAACATGCTTTGTTCTACCATCAGATCCCAAATATCGTCAGAGAAAAAGTCTGAAAAATACTGAAGGGGCTTGCGTACGTTAATATTTTTAGGTGAAGTTGTGTCCTTGAAACTACTGTCAATATGTTACTACGTAACGAAAAGGTTCCTTTTTCCATTGAAATTCAGAAGAGTGGCTTTTATTTCTTGTAACTTTCACTCTCCTAGCATTACCAGAGGGGAGTGCTGCTTTACGGGAGAGGGAAAGAACCACTTGTTTTCTAGGTTTACCATTAGATGCTGAAGGAATGTTAGAGTTGAAAACTGACGCAGTTGTTTGATCAACAGAATTTGATGTTATGCTTGAATGGCTAGTGGCAGATAAAGAAGGCGAAGAAAGATTACTCATGATGACTCTAAAGGTGACTCAACAAATGTAGGTGATTCTATGCTAGAGCTTGGTAGAGCTGGTGATTGAAGGCAGGTTGGTGCGAGAAAAGTAGATTCGTCATTTTCTGTTACATCAGAAACAATATTCTGTTCATTTCCTAGTAGAGCATTTACATGATCAGAATTGAGACCCACTAATGTGCTCACTTCTTCATGAAGTCCTACATGTACTTCGTTTTCGAAAATATCTAATCCTGGATCATTTAGTGTCACTAAATCATCTGGCAGAGCTGATACAATGTTCATTTCTTGAGCAAAGAGTTCATCATGAATATCAGAGAGATTAATTTGCAAATCATCTCTTGGAATGGGATGTGGCTTACTAGACCTTGGCCTACTGAATGTTTCATCACAGCCTTTCAGCATCCGTAATTCCTCATCATCTGAACTGCTTGAACCTGAGTCATACGGTGGCACTAGAGCCATAATACGGCTAGTCCGATTGCTATGCACCGATACCACATTTCTTCTGGCTCTTAGTCCACACTTAAACCTCGGTGAGGTAGATTTGGCCTTCGGGAGGTTTGCCATCATTCTATCCAAACGTGTGGGAAATTTCTGAAGCAGAGAAAGACACACTGTATAAGTACCGTACACTATGTAATGAAAAATTATCAATCTATCAATCCTTTGTTATATCAGAATCTGTAAGAAGCAGGTAACTATCTTATTCAAGAAATAATATACAGTATCTGTAAGAAAAATAGAGCAAGTATATCTCATTAAATTACAGTAATTATATAAAGTTTGATAAGCTGGCAATGTGAACATATGGATACAAAACTTTCAATCAGAATATATCTGTTGACTTGGCAGTGTATCCAATTGGATACGTTTGAATTTATGTCCACATCACACATAGTAATTGACACAATTAACTTTAACAATTTACTTACCTTTACAACATTATTTTCCATGTTATCCAGAAAAGAAACTCCAATTATCTTCAATAATGCTGTCAATACAGTGTTGGAAACAACAATAACACTCGGCTGTGTAGACTAGGCAACATCATAATGGAAACTGATCTGTATTGTTTTCCCGCTTTTTCCAATGAGTTTCAAATATGTTTCTAAGAGATTTGTAATGATCATAGAATACTGCAAGATAATCAAAGATATTACAATACCGATTCCACAACACATAATAAATAAAATAATTTTGAGTATCCTAATGGATACGGTGTCAAGTTAAGGGTTAACACACGTCTCTATGTACTTAGGGATGACATGTTTCGCTCGTCAAGCGAGCATCATCAGATCTAAATATACAAGTATGAGCAATAGTGGCCGCACATTTTAAGGTTTTGCCATGCTTTTAGCGTTTTTTTTTTTGGAGGGCCGCAACCGTTCGTGGGTGGGATTGTGGGTTTAGTAGTGTTTTGTAGAGCTGTTTTGCCTTGCATATTAGGATCTGATGATGCTCGTTTGACGACCGAAATATGTCATGCAATTACACCCCCACCGTTTGTTAGAGAAGTGTCTGAATACATACATAATTCACGTAACATTTCCTTCCGACAATATGGGGGATAAAGTGATTATCACTTTCTGCTCAATCTATTTGGGACTGAAGAGCAATTCTATTGATATCTTCCTTCTTCATGGTGTTTCTTCGCTTTATCTGTCCATGCGGTGGTGGCTCTCATCCGAGGGTTTGCAACAAAATGTAAGAAGTAAAAGAAGAGTCATAAATTATCTTGAGGCAACCTCTAAGTTCGATACTTATAGTAGAGCCATCCTTTCTTCCGACTTGACGTTTCAGTGCTACACTACAGCTATCTAGCGGTCAGAAGTGAAATCACTTTAACTAGCCAATCACAGCCGGACATTCAAATAGATATACAGTATAACGAAAAATCGAGTGTCGTTTGCCAAATCGTGACATCGTGAACGAAACTCCATTTGTCGTGATAGGCCTATACCGATTTGAATGGCTGCCTGTGATTGGCTAGTTAAAGTGATTTCACTTCTGACCGCTAGATAGCCGTAGTCTCGCACTGAAACTTCAAGTCGGAAGTAAGGATGGCCCTACTATACTGTAGTTGTACTGCCCAAATCAACTAAAATCGATCCCCTCCTATCTTCACCTCAATCCGGTGGAATTGAAGACAATATGGCACGTGCGGAGAATGACACGTTTCATTACGGTTGGTTAGGATACAAGGCCCAGACAATACACTCATTAAGTGCTGTAACCTTCCCAATCCCATGATTTATAGTCTGGCCAAACAATCGTTGTGTCTGCCGATGTTGCGGTAGGTGTGAGGAACTGCTGGCCGCTGCATATTCCACACCTTGTTCCCGTTATACATTCTGCATAACTTGAGTTATAACGGAGGAAGATCTAATGTGATGCAAGGAGAAACAAGTAGTTCCGTGAAGAAATATATATCCTATGTTCATATATCCTACTTATGTTAATTGCGTCTATCAATATACAAAATTTCAGTTTGATTGCTGTATTAGATTCATAGATATTGAGAACCGTCTAAATGTTTCGGATGGTCGCCATGTTGGATGTTTATATATAGTTACGTACTATTACAAGAAGATTATTGTGTAGGTGTTTTATGCAAAGTTTAATCGCATGGTTAGGACACAAGAAATAAAAATGAGATTTTAAAATTTCGCTCAGCTGCCATCTTGTGGTTATGAAAGTAATTTAAATGAATTAGATGCCAGTGGATTAAAATCTATATAAGCATTTACCGTATCATGTTTCACTGCACTCGGATAGTTAAATCGCGATAAACGTTCATTTGAATATTTAAATTTCGCCTCGCTGCCATGTTGGATTTGTGTTCACCACTTTATTTAACGTCTCATAGGTGAACTTATGTTTATAATCTCTATACACATACAAAATTTCAGTTTGCTTGCTTTCATAGATTAATAGATATTGAGAACCATCTAAATATTTCGGATGGTTGCCATGTTGGATTTTAATATATGTAGGCCATAGAGTTGTGTACTGTTAGATGAGGATTATTGTGTACGCTCATTGTTCAAACGTATACTGAGGTACGCGTGGTGCTCAGTAATGTGAAAAATGTTACAACTAATGACACTGAGGAAAGCAATGGTAAAACTACATCACTCCTCACCTTCGGATGGATAGCCCTTTGAATCTTAGATCGGCGAGGCCAGGGAGAGTCAAGTAAAAAATTCCGATTCCAGACAAACAGATTTTTCACACACCGATTGAAAGTTGTACTCTTCGAATTTTGGCTCTGGGCTCAAGAACTAAATAGGCTAAGAGAGGAAGACAAACAGAGCCGTCACCGTCTGTGTGACCGTCCTTTTTCCTGGCGTATAAATTATGTTTCATTGAATGGATCCGATGTACAAAGATGTATTCGCTTACTCGTTGCCATAAATGTTATGTTGTTGAGAAGACAATCTCTTATATTAATGGTGCAATTTTATCTTGCCAATTAAATCGAAGTCCGTAGCGTCTTCATGTAACCAGCCATCCCACGAAGACCTCTGCACTACCGCTTTGATCTTGGTTACATTTCACGTTCGTATATTTTCTAACATATGCGAGAGATTTTTTTAACGCATAACCAGAGTTCTTACGCGCTCCAACTAACTTACAAACCTGCGAAGCGATCTTTGTACCTTGCAAGCTTTACGAGGGCACTTGAAGCCGTCATAAGTGCACTTTGTGCCAGTATGAGAGCGCTTTACGACCAGCAGTTACTGTTGTGGGGTCTCTCCACCTTTCAGAACTAGTGGTTAAAATATTTACTGCCAAGCACTTTTTCTTACGTGTAATCCACGGAAATGTAAATCACGTTGTGTTCACCTAAATGTTAGCTTCAAATAAAGGAATGCTTCACGGTAGATAAAAAGTATAGGTTGAGTTATTGAAGATATTGAGGTTATTTAGCCTCGCAGGGTACGAAAGATCAAGGGCATGGTCCATTGTTGAATTATCAACCTGATAATCCATGCCTTACATCAAGCAACTTAGCAATTTGCATAATATATTTTATATAATTTATAAAAACATTTTGAAGGTGTCCTTTAAATTCCTTTATATTCGACCCTGACTATTATATGTCAGAAAACTGTACTATAATGAGGATCATTATAACACTATTTTAGCCTACTTTCGATTTTTGCAAAAAATGAAAGTAGACTTATGAGATCAACACAGGGCGAAAAAAAGTGTGTCTGTCTGTGTGTATGTGTGTGTGTGTGTGAGTCTGTGTGTGTGTGTGTGTGTCTGTGTGTCTGTGTGTGTGTGTGTGTGTGTGTGTGTGTGAGTGTGTGTACTCTGAATGTCTGTCCCCCCCTATCAATTCGAACACGGTGAATGCGAATTGAACGAAATTTGGTACAAAGGTAGCACTAGCAAAGGACACCTCAGTGTCATGTTTTATATCGCCGCCATCTTGACGGAAACGTAATGGCGGCCACACAAATGTTCAAAGCTTAAATCAAATTACGACTAACCTAATCATCCGATCTCTACCAAATTTTGCAACGACATACCTTTATGGGGGGAGCATCCTTTGACCAAACCAATAGGTCATCAGTGTAATAGTTTGCGGATGGCGGCCATCTTTGTGTGAAAATCGATTCCTCCTATTAATTCGAACACGGTGAAACCGAATGGAACGAAATTTGGTACAGAGGTAGTACTAACAAAAGGCACCTCAGTGTCATGTTTTATATCGCCGCCATCTTGACGGAAACGTAATGGCGGCCACACAAATGTTCAAAGCTGAAATCAAATTACGATTAACCTAATCATCCGATCTCTACCAAATTTTGCAACTACATACCTTTATGGAGGGAGCATCCTTTGACCAATCTAATAGGTCATTCACCTGATAGTTTGCGGATGGCGGCCATCTTTATGTCAAAATTGATTCCCCCTATTAATTCGAACACGGTGGAACCGAATGGAACGAAATTTGGTACTGAGGTAGTACTAGCAAAGGGCACCTCAGTGTCATGTTTTATATCGCCGCCATCTTGACTGAAACGTAATGGCGGCCACACGAATGTTCAAAACTTAAATCAAATTACGATTAACCTAATCATCCGATCTCTACCAAATTTTGCAACTACATACCTTTATGGAGGGAGCATCCTTTGACCAATCTAATAGGTCATTAGCCAAATAGTTTGCGGATGGCGGCCATCTTTATGTCAAAATTGATTCCCCCTATTATTTCGAACACGGTGGAACCGAATGAACGAAATTTGGTACAGAGGTAGCACTAGCAAAGGGCACCTCAGTGTCATGTTTTATATCACCGCTATCTTGATGGAAACGTAATCGCGGCCACCCAAATGTTAAAAGCTAAAATGTAATTACGACCAACCTAATAATCTAGTCTCTACCTAATTTTGCAACACCATATCTTTATGTGGGAAACATATTCTGACCAAACTGCAAGAACATCAGCCCAATAGTTTGCAGATGGTGGCCAAGTATGTGTGCAAATCGATTCCCCCTATCAATTCAAACACGGTGAAACTGAATTGAACGAAATTTGGTACAGAGGTAGCACTAGCAAAGGGCACCTCATATTCATGTTTAATATCCCTATAGCACGTTGTATTTCAACATGCTCCTACAACCAACATTCAATCATACTCCTTGAAAAGGACAAAGAGTTATAACAATACCCATGCATTTAGGAGAAAGTAGGCTATATGTTCTTTACTGAACATCTTGTTTCATTATGAAACAGTTTCTCCCACCAATCTGAGCTCAAGAAACAGTTGTTTGACCAATTAGATAATTGGATGCGCTGAGTTCCACGGCCTTCTAATTTAAATGTCACTGCCTGGCCTAGTGTCATAGTAGGGTAATCGAGGAGGCCATGGTCAAATACAAGGCATTCTCTGCGTCTCAAACGCTCTGTTCAGTACATAAAACTGGCGAAATCTCGACAGATATTTATGAATATTTATATTCCAACATAAAATAGTTATATTAATTATCGTCGAACATAAACAGTCGTATGCAACTCGCCTATAATGGAAATTAAGACACTCGTATTGAAATTATAAACATACTCGTGTCTTAATTATTGCCACTATAGGCTCGTTGCATAATGTAGGCTACTATGACAGTATATGCTCTATAAAATCCACCTAAAAGAAATCAGGAACATTGAACTCCTGCTTCATTACAGTTTTTATTGAAATTTTATTCAAGGGAATAAATATGACATTTCCTAAACATCTGAACCTTAATGATAACAATAAGTTAGTTGTAAATTTAACTAAACCACGAACACATTAGGCAGACGAGTGAGCTATAGTTCATGAATCATTTATCAAATTAATTCGTTATTTCAATCAGGTGTCTGACATTGTGGTCATTCTTAGAATTTGCCTGATAACCGGTGTTACTGTGGTATCTGTTGCAGAGCATGTTAGTGAGTGAGGGATCTCGGAATAAGCTACGAATTAAGACTCTGATTCTAAAGGTCTTGTGTTTGAATTCGGCTTTACCAATAAATGTTATTCTGGTTACAGGGTTGGAGCCCCGTGAGGCAAAACTGGGAAGATGTGGGTTTGATTACTGTCTTGGAATTGGTTTCCTACTCCACTGCAGATAAATACTGAGATGGTTTAGGCCACGGTGGCTTCCTGCCTAATCCTAGACTGAAAGAATAACACACTAATATGCTCACTAGCCTACAATCGAATGTTCTTTAAATATTTCAGATTCTCCGTTCAGTTATTTATTTACTCATAATTCGTCTGCTTGGCAATCTTGTCCGCCATTGCAAAGCTCTTTGAACAATTGTTATATCAGCATATATTTCAGCACGCACAGTACATTAAAAGTGACTCTCAACATGGGTTCATGCCTAAAAGATCAACAGTAACTAATCCAATGGAGTTTATTCACAAAGTATCAGCAGCAATGGACAATGGAAGTCAAGTTGATGTAATTTATAAAGATTATGAGAAGGCATTCGATAAGGTAGATCATGATATCGTTTTAACTAAGTTGGCATATTATGATTTCTCCTACAATTTGCTGAAGTTGTTCATCTCAGTGAAAGAAAACATTTTGTTGGTTGCAATGGATGTGAATCCTATCCATACTATGCCCGATCAGGCGTCCCACAAGGTTCAAACCTAGTCCCTCTATTATTCTTGCTGCTTATTAATGCGTTTTGTTATTCGCGGACGATGTCAAATTTCTTAGAAATATTCAAACAGAGCAGGACTGTCAATTAGGCCTACTACAAGAAGATCTCAATCATGTGACATCCTGGAGTAAATTAAATCGCTTGAACCTTGACATAAAGGAATGCTTATTTATTAAGTTTACTAGAAACAAATTCCAGGTGATGTTTGGGTACCAGACATTGGATGTCTATCTCACTATTAACAATTCTAACAAAGACCTAGGAGTGCATTTTGATTCAAAGCTAACATTTTCATTGTACACTCATGTTTAATGGTAGCTAGTGCTTATAAAATGTTAGCCTCTATAAGAAGAAATTTTAAAGATTTTGTCAACCCAAAAAGTATAAAATTATTGTTGAATTCTTTTTTTAGAAGTAGATTAGAATATGCATCCAGCATCTGGAATCCCTGGTACTTGAACCACATTAGTGAAATTGAAATCGTTCAGAATAAATTTCTGAGATATCTGCAGTATAAAATCCCTGGTATTTATCCGAAATATGATAGCTATGGAAATCTTCTAAGTTACCTGAATTATACATCTCTGGCTAACGGACAAAAAAAATGCAATTTTTGGTTTTGTCTTCAAAGTATTCAATAACCTCTTGTATAGTCCGTATTTAATAGCACAGTTTAATTTACGTGTCCACCTCCCTCCATTCGACCTAAGTTTATTACATTTTACTGCCCAAGAACTAGAACCGAACAGCACAAACATTCCCCAATAATAAGTGCTATTCAATTATACAATGAACATTCAATAGCAAGCAACCTTGACTTATTCAGTTACACATATAGTTCCTTTGCTACAAGACCGCGTAGTCGCAGCCCCTAAACTGAGGAACCAACCAACCAACATAGTTCCTTTGTTTCTGCCTGCTCTGAACTCGTACATTCCACCTACCAATTTCCTGCACAGAATTATTATATTTTCGTATTTAGTTGTAGAGTTAATTTAGATTACAATCTCAACATTATGCCTGTCAGTTATATTACCCATTGAACAAGCAATGAAGGAAATAGGAGAAAAATTAAAAGTGGGAGTGAAGATTCAAGGAGAAATAATTTCAACTCTGAGATTTACCGATGACATAGTCATCTTGGCCGACACGCCTGAGGATTTGAATGAGTTTTGAATGGTATGGACTCCATCTTGAGGAAAGAATTCGTGATGAAAATTAATAAATGTAAAACAAAAATATTGGAATGCAGCCGGAAAAAATCAGAAACCTCTATGGACATCAAATGGGCAGGTGAAAAGCTGAAGGAAGTAGGCGACTTCTGTTACTTAAGAAGCAAAATAACCAGTGATGGACGAAGCAAAGAGGATATAAAAAGTAGGTTGGCTCAGGCAAGGAAAGCATTTCTACAAAAAAGGAATCTGTTGACATCGAATATAGATTTAGGTATTAGGAAGTCATTTTTGAAAACCTTTGACTTGAGCGTGGCGCTCTATGAAAGTTAAACTTGGACTATTGGTGCAGCAGAAAAGAGGAGAATTGAAGCATTTGAAATGTGGTGTTACAGGAGAATGATGCCCAGATGGGTAGATAGGGTTACAAACAAAGAGGTATTAAGACGAGTGGGAGAGGAGAGATGTTTCTGGCGACTGCTAATGAAGAGAAGGGATAGGTTGGTAGGACACATAGACTACTAATACACCCAGGAATAGCAAGCTTAGTTATGGAAGGAAGGGTCGAGGACAAGAACTGTATGGGTAGACCAAGGTTAGAATATGTTAAACAGATTCCCTTGGATGTAGGGTGTGGTAGCTATGTAGAGATGAAACGATAAGCTCAGGACAGGGAGGCATGGAGATCTGCATCAAACCAGTCAAAAGACTGAAGACTCGAACCACAACATGCCTATTCGAAACGCAGTAAATCCAAATAAATAAATAAATAAATAAATAAACACTCAAAGCTTCCAGGTCCTTTTGATAACTGATCAATTACCGAACGGGAAACACCATAGATATTGTGTGGTCTGGGATGGAGGGAACGTAACTGTTGCAGGGAACCAGTGTCCTCATGAGGTAAGAGCCGTGGTAATTGACTCGCTTGCAACCAGTTCGTCACACTTTACTTTTAGAGCAAACAATGGCCCTAAATGTGGGAAGGGAAGCTGTGTTTGTAAGCACATTCCCACACATCTCTTGTGTGATATCACAATGTTTAGTTGGAAAACAGCGGGGCTATTTGTTTAATGATTGTATCTGTAGTGGAAATGCAAACATCCTCCCATTGGTCGAGTCAGATACCGCGTTTCTCAAGCTAAGTTTGTTTTTAATTATAGACTGAAGATAATTTTTGAAACATAGATTTGTAACTAAATATTTGTAATATTGCAAGAAATGACTGCACAAACGGGTTGTATGGAACTGCGCCCAAGCTTCACTAATGACCCTGGTCATTAGCATCAAACTTCTAAAAGTGGCAGTGGAACGCGCCCATTGAGAGCGGTCAGGTAGGTTCCCTCCCTCCACCCCTCTACCGAATTATGTTGTGTCGAGTGGTGTGAATTTGAAGTGACTCATTTCAAATCGGTTGTGTCTTGATTGCGAACAAGTCAAAAACCGTCCAGAATGCGAACAACTAAATATACCCTGTCCAGATTGCGGACAAGAGCTTAGTGTTGGCCTGGGACACATAAAACAGGTACAGTTTTCAAAACAGACTAATATTTAATTTTTGTTCTAGCAATATTAGCATTAACTGGTACATTGGGATGTTTTCGACAACCTAACCATATTTTAAAAATAGTTTTGTTATTGCATATGTTTAATAATCTATTTTGAGGTAATCTTACCATTTTGAAGATTATTATATTTTTTTATTGTATAACAAAACTAGAGGGGTAGTTATTTATGGTGGATTAGAGTGAGTTGTTTTATTATTATTATTATTATTATTATTATTAGTGTAGCCTCCGTGGCTTAGGCAGCGCCGGCGCGGCCTCTGGGTTCCGTGCTTCAAATCCTTGTCGCTCCATGTGAGATTTGTGCTGGGCAAAGCGGAGGCGGGACAGGTTTTTCTCCGGGTACTCCGGTTTTCCCTGTCATCTTTCACTCCAGAAACACTCTCCAATATCATTTCATTTCATCTGTCATTCATTAATCATTATCCCAGAGGAGTGCGACAGGCTTCGGAAGCCGGCACAATGTCTATCCTCGCCGCTAGATGGGGGCTTCATTCATTCCAACCCTGGCCCGGTCCAATGACTGGAAAAAGGCTGTGGATTTTCATTATTATCATTATTATTATTATTCGCCTCTGTGGTGTAGTGGTTAGTGTGATTAGCTGCCACCCCCGGAGGCCCGTAGTACAGCTGCTTATCGGGACGGGGGACTACCTCTTATTCTCAGCAGTGCAGAAGCTAGTGGTGGGAGACAGTCCGTCACGTCCCCTTAAACCGACCTTGGGCTAACAGCCGACTTGACTATGGGCGCAGTTCAGTCGGCCTAATTAAAAGGATCTGGAAATACCACTGATTATGGGCGCAGTTCCATATCTCCCGCACAAACTCTTATTATAGTCGAGTAAGAAAGGCCAATGTGTTGTTACAATGGCGTTATCGTCTTCCCTAACCGAAACGAACGTGGCTAGGAGCCCAATAAACAGAGTGACCGCCATCATTGACCCAACGACTTGGCCCCTTACCATTGTTGCCGTTCTATAATGATTCGAACGTCCAATCTCCGTACTTGCTGCAGCTTCCCAATGCGATCGTGGTGAGTGACTTAACACGCATGGCTAAAGCGTAGCGTGATGGGAAACGAGGCTTCCTGTCGAGTCGGTGAACAAGTTAGATATCGTCCGCAACAACATTTATTTTTTTTAAATTAAATATTCTGATTGGGGTTACTCAATAAATACATTAGGAAGAAAAATAACCTGTGATGGACGAAGCAAAGAGGATGTACGAATTAGGTTGACTCAGGCAAGGAAAGCATTTCTACACAAAAGAAATCTGTTGACATCGAATATAAATTTAGGTACTGGTATTAGGATTTCGTTTTTGAAAGCCTTTGTCTGGAGCGTGGCACTGTATGGAAGTGAAACTTGGACTGTTGGTGCAGCAGAAAAGAGGAGAATTGAAGCGTTTGAAATGTGGTGTTACAGGAGAATATTGAAGATCGGATAGGTAAATAAGGTAAGAAATGAAGAGGTATAAGATGAGTGGGAGAGGAGAGAAGTTTCTGGCAACTGCTAATGAACAGAAAATATAGATTGGTAGGACACGTGCAAAGCACCCAGGAATAGCAAGCTTAGTTATGTAAGGAAGGGTCGAGGACAAGAATTGTAGGGGTAGACCAAGGTTAGAATATGTTAAACAGATTGCCTCGGATGTAGGGTGTGGTAGCTATGCAGAGATGAAACGATTAGCTCAGGACAGGGAGGCATGCAGAGCTGCATCAAACTAGTCAAAAGACAGAAGACTCAAACAACATAAATAAATAAATAAATAAATAAATAAACTAATGAATAAGTAAATGAATGAATTAATTACGGTAATTAATAAAACAAATAAGTGGTAGAACGACCGAATTACTGAAGCATGGCGGTGTAAAGTGGTGCAGATTTTAGGAGATCTAATCAAGAACATCTGACTGATAGAGGGGAACCCAGAGGGGCGAAGAGCGCTATCATTTGCCCAATCTTTAAGAAAGGCGATCCTTCCCTTGTTACTAATAGCCGAGATATCTCAAGGGGGTTTCCAATGTGGCTCTCAGTTACTACATTCTGACATATGTCATTATTTTATGGCAAAATAAATCCTGTCACTGCTTCAGTCGCTACACAAAACAAGTTTGTTTCTTCAAGTAAAATGAGGGGTTCTCCAATTGAAAAGACAGGTAGATTGCCTCGATGTTCCACTCCTCACATCAGGGGCATATATATGGGGGCAGTTGTCATGGCTCCAGCCCCCCGCCCGAAAAAAGCCAATAAAAATAAAGAAAGTGTCGCTTTGGTAAAAGCATGAAATAATTGTAAATTTGGTTGTACACGAATCTTAACTTACTGGCTAAGTTATAAACAATATTAAGATTGAAGTTAGACTTCTAGCATTCTTAGCTGCCGTTCCTTAGGTCCGAATTCTATTCCCGGCTCTACCATGAAATTTTAATTCTGGTCTGAGGGTTGGAATGGGGTACACTCAGCCTTGTGAGGCAAAACTGAGTATTCCGCAGTACGGTACTTTTGAGATATAAATTGTCAATATCTTATTGCCACTAATTTTTACAATTAACCTTTATATAATATAATTACAAAATGTTATATGCTCTAAGATATTGGTTGATATTTCTGTGTATTTTGTGGTGACAATCCCCTGAGAATACCCACAATTTTCCAGGATATTCAGCCCCACCCCGAGAAAAAATTATATATACACCCCTGGTCGTTACGGCATGGTTGCAGGCAGCCACTCACATCTTGGAGGCGAGGAGGTTCGAATCCCCCCGCCAGCAACCTTGAGGATGGTTTTCTGTGGTTTCCAATCTTCCCTCCAGGCAAATGCCGGGGTTGGTCCCTAACTATAGGCCACAGCCACTACCTTCCAACTCCTCGTCCTTACATTCATACTTTCCTCCCCAGACAACACGCGACGGTACTTGTAGCTCACCCCACGGGTGTCCGCATGGAAGCAGCTACAAACTCTGGCGAGCCGAACATGTCGTCGGACACTCCCGGCACTAAAAGCCATACGCTAATAAAAACTTTAAAAAAACCTGCTCACACACATTCATTAACAATGCTACTGTCTTCATCTAATGCACATTCTTACACACACAAATATTATTGCCCCTTTAATGGACTATATCACGTAGGCTATCTTGATGATGATGATAATTGTTGTTTTAAGGGGACCAACATCTAGGTTATCCGCATGGGTATTTTTGACCCGAAGCTTAAATAACGCTCTATATTTTCGTTTTGGTCAGCCCTTATTTCCTGTCGCTTACTGTACCTTCCTTCCTATCCCTGAACGTCACCCAGCATAAGAAACATGTCCATAGCTTTTGGAACACTCAAGTTATTTCTATATTATTTACAGTCGGGTCAGATTTACCCATGGCGCCAGTCTTCGCGAGACAATTTTCGGCTTACGTTAGTCGGGACAATGTGTAAAAAATAAGGACGAAAATCCGACTATTTTGGTGAAGCACAATAACATAGCTCATTTTATCCATGCTTAGGGTCTAGGGACAGCTTTGTCATCAGCTCCTTTGTTCAAGAAAATCGAGATGAATGCTTTACCGCCACTATGAAGGCCAATTATACTGTTACATTTTTATGTCATTTTTTCTGAATGTTAATTTTGAAAAATATAAACAAAAACCTTATTTTATATTGGGACTAGTTCATAAGAAGACACCAGATGTAAAATTACTTCATTAAAATCCGTACGTCTACAACAAAAAGGGAGTGACTCATTATGGGTCAAAATGACCCGGCGCACGTCCTCGTGTTATACTTTTTTACCCCAGTTCTCAAGGGTTGAACGTATAATGTTATTAATTACGTTGGCAGCACTTTGATATTGTTTACGCAACAAGTACGCCTACATAGATATTGGGGATGACAGGTATCGGAAATGAATTCCATTTAGCCGTGTTACTTGAGTAATCTACAATCGCGGCAATAATAAGACTCGCTACAGTACTTGTTCTGCTCTTCCGGGAACTGATGACGCAACACACGATAAGTCATGACATGTCTGTAGGCCGCCTGTGTTTATGAGGTGGTTGTTGTTGTTGTTGTTTCCCTCTAGCACACCTATGCGCTGCGCGCCATTAGAGAGACTTCGGTGTGTTATTTGTAGATCTCCTCAGTTGCGTCGCGTTTTGTTTTCAAATCCCCCGCACAACTAAAAGCTTCGAAGAATTATAAACATACACCGGCCATGACGTCCATGGAGGCTCATGGAGTTGCCAGCTTTACCCTCAGCGTCATTTGCGTTACCGGAAGTGGTTTACAAACATCCAGTCCCTTCAAGTTGGAACACAGTGCCTCTACTGACTGTGCTACGCAGCCCCGAAACCTAACCTTGGGACAGTCAGAAGACATGCGACATACACGTCTGTGACTTATAGGTGAGCCCTTCCTGGATAAACAAACCGTTATCTGCATCCGCCCCGCATCCGCACGACTGTTATCCGCATCCGCACGTTTATCCGAATCTACTGACAGTACAATGAAATGAAAATCCACAGCCTGCTTCCAGTCTCCGACCGGGTCAGGAATCGAATGAATGAAGCCCCCATCTAGCGGCGAGGATATGAACTGTGCCGGCTGCCGAGGCCTGACGCACTCCTCTGGGGCAATGATTAAATGAATGACAGATGAAATGAAATGATAGTGGAGAGTGTTGCTGGAATGAAATTTTTGCCAGGGAAAACCGGAGTACCCGGAGAAAAACCTGTCTGCCTCCGTTTTGTCTAGCACAGATCTCACATGGAGTGACCGGGATTTGAACCACGGACCCAGCGGTGAGAGGCCGGCGTGCTGCCGCCTAAGCCACGGAGGCTCTTGTCAGTACAATAATAGTTTTAATTAGATAACGTATTAAAGCAACACCTTTAGACATTTGAGGGAAAAGTCGTTCCCTTAAGCTTTGTATGTCATGTGCTATGTTTACAATGAATGTTACACAGCCAGAATTGCAACCCCATACAGCTCGGAGTGTTAATTATGCTAATGGCGTAATGTGAATGAGATTAGCTTAAATCATAACCTTACGCTTGTCATAAAAACACATAACGGGAAAATATACGTGATAAACATCCGGGTCCCGGTAATGATATTCAACCAGTACGGATTGTAATCTAAAAATTATCTGCAAATTTACTCCGAACACTATCCGCAGCTTACCCGCTCTCCGCACAGCCACGCAAACTATATCCGCATGGCGAAACATTTGCGGATATCCTCAGGGCTTTACTTATGGGCTAAAGAAAAGAATAACAATTATGCTAAACCGTGAACAAGCTCAGCAATAACGAGGATGTAAACAGAGCAATCTAACCAACAAGAGAAACAAGAAGACACCAACTGAAGCCAGGATTGGATTAGCAAGAACTAGGCAATGGGATACTGTTTAAACTCAAGTAATGTTAAAGGAAGGAAGATTGGAGTTTTATGAGACCGTTAATCTCGCGATCATGAACCACAAGGCCTCCTTTTTTCGAGGATTCGGAACCACAAGACGTGGCATTTCACTTCGAAAATCTCACATGCATTTAGCGGGAATCGAACCCGGTCCCTCGTGGTGAGAGGCACGCAGATTGACCACTGCGCCATCACGCACCCCGAGAGCAAAGTTAGGTCGTCCTGCGAGTTTCCTCCACAGATTAGTGCCGTGATTGTAATATGAGCTTTGCCTACTTTTTAGAAAGAAGACGTTCGAGAAGGCGGCTTCGGTGCCATAGCTGGAAGTATGCTGAGATCACGGCTTCAAACCCGGCCGAAGTCGTCGGATTTTTTTAAGAGCGTTAAACATTCCTCAGTATGCCTTCCTTTGGAAGGGAAGTAAAGCCAGCGGTCCCGTGTCATATATTTATGGCATGAAAAAGAACCTTCCACTAACAACACTTGTGTGAAGCCAAAATGTGAAGGTTAGAATTGATAATGCTCTATTAGTTCCAACGTTCGCCACCAGGTGCTGACTGCGAGGCCATCTAGTAGCCTAGTCCGCAAGCTAGGTATCGTGGATGGTAGCACTTGGTAGCAAAAGTAGGAACTACTTGAAACTATTGTCTGCAGTCCTTACTTGAATTAAAACAGATAACACACACTAATACAGCCATCACATTGAACACCGGTTATCAGACAGATTCTACACACACCCAAAGTACACGGGACTACATGACCGCGTTGTCGCAGCTCCTACACTAAGGAACCAACCAAAAGACTTACGAGAAGTGGATAATGCGCGTGGTTTAAGAACACTGGAGTTTCCAAGAAGCTTGCTTAAAACATGCAATACCGGTAGTGAAAGCCAAACATCAAGAGCGAAGGATACAGTACTTGACAGAAATGTTACAGAGCAAAACTGAAACACGTTGGAATTAAGTGATCCATGGCTGGGCGAAACGTCAGCAAGAAGCTACGTGAAGGCGCTCGTTTAATCGGATGATATGTGTGATATGTGGGTGAGATTAATTTTGTCTTGTCATCGCCAAATGGGCCGACCCTGTGGTGTTGGGGCAGCACGCCCCGGGTTCGATTCCCAGCTCCAATAAAAAATTTAGAAACTGACGTGAGGGCTGGAACGGGATGTACTCAACCTCATGAGGACAATTGAGTATCTTTCTGACAGAGAGGCAGGAAAACCAAGATTACCGGCTGAGGCACCCGATGCACTGACCACCCGCCACCCAGCAATCAGTAAGCTGGGCAGCGGTCGTTTGGTAGGCTGATGCCCTTGATAGGCTGCGATGCCACGGTTCTTTTTTTTTTTTTTATCACGAGAGGTCTTTTACGAGCTGATATCCTACGGGTCGGCCTGTGAATCGAACCCGCGATCTGCAGATCTTGAGCTGGACACTGTGCGTGTGTCGCTTAATAGCCCCAGGGCCTCTTACTGCACAAGTGCTATCTCTTGAACATTAAATTGAGATGTTAAATTTATGGGTTTGTTTACAGTTGCCTATATTGCTAATTCCAGCCCGTGCTCAGATAAAGCGCCCGGCTAGGCGTCAACAGGGCCTCATTCTGCAATGTTGCCACGTCAATTAAAACAACGTATTACGACAGGCGAGCAAGTTATTACGACCTGGATGGGTTTCCCAGCCGCTGGAGGTTACAGATGTCCCGGCAAGAATCTCTCTGACATTGCGGCAAAAGTATTATTGATAACGTGGCGCAGATTTCCACTAAGAGTTGAACCTCGAATCGTCAGGGGGAGTCAAAATAAATCGACTGAAGCTTTCGGAAATTCGAGTTATGGAGATAATAGAAACAAGAAGTTCCGTGACGAACTAAAGAGCCTACTTTTCTTAAAATGTAAGGTTCATGCCAATGATTAATCTATTAGTCTCAAGTATTTTTTTTTTCAGGATTAAGGAGTAACCCACCTCATTTGGGTATATTCGTGTTGACCGACTGAAAAGCACCAAACTTTTGTATGTATTATTTAACGCAGAGCTTTCCCTCCAATATATTTGTAAGAAACAATCAATTTAAATGATCTAGGTTGTAATGTTACTACGACAATAATGTGCAGTGCCCGCTGCTAGATCTATTGAGGCAGTCTTTGTGAGACACTCGACCTGCCTCTGTATCCCGACAACCGCTCGTAATATCTTACGTTTAATAATGTCTTGCCATTCAATTTAAGCTATGCCTATCAAGTTGAGCTCATTATTCTGTCTGCCAGAATTATAATGGTTATGGTGTATCAGCAACATTATTCTGAATACGACGATAGTAAATTAACCTGCTTGTCAACATCATGTACGTTAGCGTCAAAACCACGCCTAGCGCTTACGCAATGATACCTAAAGGACACTGGTACGAATACCGGAGAGATCCGGACACTGAAAATGAAAATCCACAGCCTGCTTCCAGTCTCCGACCGGGTCAGGAATGGAATGAATGAAGCCCCCATCTAGCGGCGAAGATATGAACTTTGCCGGCTGCCGAAGCCTGTCGCACTCCTCTGGGGCAATGATTAAATGAATGACAGATGAAATGATAGTGGAGAGTGTTGCTGGAATGAAATTTTGACAGGGAAAACTGGAGTACCCGGAGAAAAACCTGTCTGCCTCCGTTCTGTCAGCACAGATCTCACATGGAGTGACCGGGATTTGAACCACGGACCCAGCGGTGAGAGGCCGGCGTGCTGCCGCCTAAGCCACGGAGGCTCAGATCCGGACACTGAGATTTGCGAAATATGTTTTGAACTTTGTCATCCTTTCCGCAAATCTCCGGAAATAGCTTGCGTTCGCTTACTTCGAAATGTATAAGGTGCGTTCAAAAAGTAACGAGCTGGAGGCTGTATTGCGCAAACCGGTGATGAAATCGGCTAATCGTGGCGTGTGTAACGAGGTGTGGATCCGACCAGAGCGTGGAAGGTCACAGCCCGTCGCTAGAGAGCACGCGTGCACGTCACGTGACGATACAAAGCGAGCAGCAGCATGCATCAGTCGTCCAACGCTGCCAGTCACATTGCAAACAGTGACATGGAGGCGTCAACCGAAGAGCAAAGAGGTGTTGTTCGGTTTCTGACAGCGAGAGGAGTAGGGGGAACGAACATTCATCGCCGAATGTCACAAGTGTACGGCGAACACTGCATGTCCCTTGCAAGGGTCAAGGCGTGGCACAAGCGCTTCAGGGAAGGACGGATGTCGTTGGCCGATGATACCCGGTCTGGGGCAGCCCCCTGCATTACCGATGACAACGTCCAGCTGGTTAATGCACTCATTACCCAGGACCGCCGAGTGGCAGTGAACGCCATAGCCGCCAGAAGTGTGCACACCATCATGAAGGAACGACTGCACTTGTGGAAAGTGTGTGCCCAATGGGTTGCCCCACAGTCTTCAACCACACCAGGAAGCATGTCGAATGGCCTACTGTCTTGGTCTTAGTTGGATGATTGATGCATGCTGCTGCTCGCTTTGTATCGTCACGTGACGTGCACGCGTGCCCTCTAGCGACGGGCTGTGATCTTCCACGCTCTGGTCGGAACGACACCTCGTTACACACGCCACGATTAGCCGATGTCGTCACCGGTTTGCGCATTACAGCCTCCGGCTCGTTACTTTTTGAACGCACCTTATAAATGCTTTCCAGTCGGTCAACACGATTGTAGTACATGAGATTAACCCGCGAACTGGCGCATTGGGTATTTTTGACCCGAGGATTAAATAATCTACACCGTTTAACCTAATTGCACCAACATTTACATATTTTCCCCCTGAAACCTTGCGGGTAACACTGTCTACTTGATATTTTGGACAATCCTCTCCATTCCCTACATTTAGAATAACAGACAGATGGAACTAGAAAACCACGTTTTAAGGCCCTAGAAACACATTCATGTCCGTACTAGTGTAACTGTAAGAATATTTTAATAAGTCTATTGTTGGCTGGCAATGCGGGCTGCATCACGCTGCCCCTACCCGTGTTCTGGTGCAATTGCGAAAATAGTTACATCTTGCGCTGCTTATAAATTGCAGTCATGGGGACTAATTAGTGCAAAAGGATATCTTAGGCCCCTTAAAACAGTTATCATAAAAATAGTATGCTCTGTATAAGTGCGATGGTGTTGGTGCAGTATACTGAGGTTATCAGCTGCAATAAGCGTTGGTGCTTTCAAATTTACTTTCATGTATTCCGATCCTTATCCTTCAGCGCTATGTGGCGATAAATGACACTATTGCTACCTCAGGAGCTCGGGACAGCCGAAGTTTTCCAAAGTGCTCAGATTATTTTCCTGTGGCGCTATACGACAAAAGATGACACTATTGGTCCCTAATTTTCTAACAGCCAATGAGATATAGGCCCTAGGTAGTGTCTTTTATTTCACTTAGACTACTCCTCTTTCTAATCATATATTTCAATTCGTTTGTAAATTACAGGTGTCAGTACTGTAGTTAGTAAATAGCCGTTTCCCTGTTCATTATCATTATCATTATTGGAAAATGACCTGAAAGTTAAGTCCATTATACTGTACTACTTATCACCCCTACTACCACCAGAAAAAGTTATATTTGTAATTCTTATTTCTGTTAGTTTAAGTATCATGTGGCAGTTCTGTAGTAGTATTCATTATCATCCTTAAAACAAATAAATCCACCGGGCGAAGCCGGGCACTACTGTTAGTGCTCTATATTCTCCTTTAGGTCAGCCCTCATTTCCTGTCGCTTACAGTACCTATCTTCCTAGCCTTGAACTTTTCCCCGTAAAAGTAACATGTTCATTAACTTGTGTGAACACCCAAGTTCTTCTTTCTTCGTTTTGCCCACTTAGGGAGCGCGCTTGAACTTGTTGACTCGGGTTGATGGAGCTTTCCTCTTCTTCTCCTCCCAAAATCTCCTCATGAACTCGCTATGCCCCTTCTTACGTTCCTCCGTCCATTTTTTTCCAGTGGTCTTTTTAGCTTTTTCGGCGAAAGTGTGATTTGTAACTCGGGTTCCAAAAGTCTTGCGATTCATGATGCTATCTTCTGTAATGTTTATTTCCTTTAAGTCCTGTTTGATTTCTTCTAACCAACTGATTTTGACCTTCTTTGAATTAATTATATCAAGCAGTTTTTTTGCATATCTGGTGTTGTCCATTCGGCAGATGTGACCATAAAATTGCAATCGTCTCTTACGCACGGTATCAGTGAACTTATTGATTACTGTGTACAAGTCTGTGGTTTTCCTTTTAATCCATATACCATTAACATAAACGGGGCCATATATTTTCCTGAGAATTTTACGTTCCTGGATTTCCATTTCACCAATTTGAGAGTGGCCTCCTAGAGATATAGTTTCGGAGGCGTACAATGCTTCCGGAAGAACAACTGTCTGGTAGTGCCGTAGTTTTGCATTTCGTGACATCACTCTTTTATTATAGTGATTCCATGTTATTCGGTATGCTTTCTGAAGTTTGGTAGCTCTTTCTAAATTAGCTTTCCTGTCCAATCCAGATGGTACAATAATTTCTCCTAAATATTTGAAGGAAGGTACGTGTCTAATTATTCCATAGTTGGTCTGTAGTGGAGATCTCGGGATATTCTGGTCTCCATTTACTATGAAATGCGTCTTCTCATGCGATATTTGGAGTCCTGTCTTTGATGCTAACTCATGTAACTTCTCTATGGCATACTTGGTTTCTTCGCTAGTCTTGGTAAAGATAGCTAGATCATCAGCAAAAGCTAGGCATTTTACTTTGATTTTCTGTTCCAGAGTACCAATGCTTATGCATTTGATGTTGTTTTCCCACTCACTGATGACTTTGTCTAACACTAAGTTAAAAAGCAGTGGGGAGAGGCCGTCACCTTGTCGAACTCCGGTATGTACTTCGAAAGGCTCTGATAGTTCACCTAGAAACTTCACTTGAGATGTTGTGTCAGTGAGAGTCTGGCGGATTAAGTCCCTGGTTTTCCTGTCAACTCTGAGCTCTTCTAGGGTGTTCAGAACAGTTTGTCTGTCAATAGAATCATACGCCTTCTTAAAATCCACGAAGGTGACAAATGTGTTGGTACTGCGGCGTATCCTTAATATCATCTTTAGGCTCCAAATCTGCTCCGAACACGATCTACCTTTCCTAAAGCCTGCCTGGTATTCACCAATCAAATGATCAGTTTGTTGTTCTACTCTGTTTAAGAGTGCTTTAGATAATACCTTGTATATAATTCGTAAACGTGATATACCTCTGTAGTTGTTGGGGTCCGGTCGGTCGCCCTTTTTATGCAACGGATGGATAATGGCATTCTTCCAGTCCTTCGGAATTATTTCGCTCTCCCATATTTCCGTTAGGAGTGTATGAATTCTCCTTATGAGGTCATCTCCTCCTATTTTCAACATCTCAGTGGTTATTCCATCGTTCCCAGGGGCTTTGTTATTTTTGAGCGATTGGATTATCTCTTTTATTTCTTGAGTTGTTGGTGGAAGTGAGTCTGGGTTTGGTACAGGTTTTTCAAACTGCAGTCTTTCCACTGGAGGATCACAGTTCAGTAGAGTTTGGAAATAATCAGCCAGTATCTTGCAGTTCTCCTTACTGTTTGTTTCTAGTCGTCCATTACGTCGACGGAAACTTAATATTGGTGGTTTGTACCCTGACAAGTCCTCACGGAATGTCTTGTAAAAATTTCGAGTGTTGTTTTTCTGGAAATCCTGTTCTAACCCTTTGAGTCTGATTTTGTTGTAGGCACGTTTTTCGCTCCGGATTGTTTTAGAGGTCAGTTTTTGAGTTTTTAGGAAGTTCTCCCATCTTTCCACTGTTCGATGTCCATTCCACTGATGCCATGCTTTGACTCGGTCATTGACGGCTTCATCGCACGTTGTGTTCCACCATCTGTGCTTTCTTTTCCTAGGTGGTTGTCCTAATTTCATGGCTGATGACTGTAATGTTTTGTGAACACCCAAGTTATTTCTACTGTATATTATTTACGGTCGGGTCAGATTTACCCATGGCGCCAGTCCTCGCGTGACAATTTATGACTTAAGTTAGTCGGGACAATGTGTAAACAATAAGAGGGAAAATCCACCTATTTTGGTGCAGCACAACCACACAGCTCACGTTCTTGTTGATCCATCGAGGCCAATTACACTGTTACGACAAGTATTGTTATTTTTCTGCATTTTAAATCTGAAAAATAAAAATATACCTCATTTTATATTGGGAATAGTTCATACGAAGACGCCAGGCGTAAAATTACGTCATTAACATACGCACGACTACGATAAAAAGGGACTATGGGTCAAAATGACCCGGTGCGAGTTCTCGTGTTATATTTTTTCACTCCAGTTCTCAAGGGTTAAGAGACTCACTCGAACTAGTTTCAATCATGAAGCGATCAGATCCTTTACACTTAGGATTTTTAATCTATGTCTACAATATAAGTTATACAATTTTAGTTTCAGATGTGTATTGCAACCTAGCGGAACATGTCAGGACTTGTTAGTTTTATGTAATCTTTGTTATGATATTGTTAGTGACTGTTGACCTTCAAGTTTTATCTGACCATTACGAATCTATTGGGAGCATCTTGAACTAATGCTATAATATTGGTCCTGGTTTCTTGAAGATATGGTTCAAAGTACATACTATTCTACTAACATGCTTCCTTAATGTTACCCTCCTTATTTAGCCTGTCTTAACCGTCATGATGTTTTCTGTTTCTTACGGGGGATATTTTCTAGTAACGTGAAAAGAGGTGCATTCTCCATGAGTGTGTGTTCGGTTAATTTAGCTAGTTGTATGTCGAGGGTTCTCCCTTTCCTTTCGTGAATTATGATCTTTAAGTCTGTTTATGTTCGGAAGCCTCCGTGGCTTAGGCGGCAGCATGCCGGCCTCTCGCCGCTGGTTCCGTGGTTCAAATCCCGGTCACTCCAAGTGAGATCTGTGCTGGACAAAACGGAGGCAGACAGGTTTTCCTCCGGGTACTCTGGTTTTCCCTGTCAAAATTTCATTCCAGCAACACTCTCCACTATCATTTCATTTCATCTGTCATTCATTTAATCATTGCCCCAGAGGAGAGCGTCAGACCTCGGCAGCCGGCACAGTTCATATCCTCGCCGCTAGATAGGGGCTCCATTCATTCCATTCCTGACCCGGTCGGAGACTGGAAGCAGGCTGTGGATTTTCATTCATTTCAAGTCTGTTTATGTTCGACCCTCACTATTATGTGTCAGAAAACTGTATCATAATGATGGTCATTATAACACTGTTTTTCATTGTGATACAGTTTCTCCAGCCAATCAGAGCTCGTTCATTGACCAATTAGGTAACGATACCTTCGCGCTTGTGCTCAAAATCCAACATGTCGGACATAAACACAACATCGAACTATAATAAATTACCGACATGGAATACGCACCGTCCATATGTTCGCGTAAATAAACTGGCGAATATGAGACAAGAAATAGCATTGTACCTTAATATCACCTACACTAATTTCTACACAGCGCATTGTCTTGAAACGACTCCGGTGACAATATTACTGAGGGGTGGCAGATGTAAACATATGGCCTGCATATGGCATTGCAAGCACACAGAGCGCATGCGTCGGTCGTTCAGAGATCTTGAAAGACAGAGATATCATACTTAGCGCTCGCTCTCCAATCACAAAATTCAAGTGGCTGACTCTCAACAGATATTTATGAATATTTATGTTAAAACATATAATAAAGTTATAATTATCGTCGACATAAACAGTCGTATGCAACTCGCCCATAATGGTAATTAAGACACTCGTATCGAAATTATAAAACTCGCATACGCTCGTTTTATAAAAATACTCGTGTCTTAATTATAGCCATTATAGGCTCGTTGCATAATGTACTCTTATGTTCGACCCTGACTATTATGTCAGAAAACTGTACTATAATGAGGCTCATTATAACACTATTTTTCATTATGAAACAGTTTCTCCCACCAATCAGAGCTCAAGAAAGAGTTGTTTGACCAATTAGATAATTAGATGCGCTGAGTTCCAGGGCCTTCTAATTTAAATTTCACTGCCTGGCCTAGTGTCATAGTAGGGTAATCGAGGAGGCAATGGTCCAATACAAGGCATTTTCTGCGTCTCATGCGCTCTGTTCAGTACATAAAACTGGCGAAATCTCGACAGATATTTATGAATATTTATATTCGAACATAAAATAGTTATAATAATTATCGTCGAACATAAACAGTCGTATGCAACTCGCCTATATGGTAATTAAGACACCCGTATGGAAATTATAAAACTCGCATACGCTCGTTTTATAAACATACTCGTGTCTTAAGTATTGCCATTATAGGCTCGTTGCATAATGTACTATTCTAGGTTGGTGAATCTTTGTCCTGCATTGTACATATGCACGCATACGGCTGAATGCGTCCCGTATTTTGTCGCATTTCTGTATTCTCTATATCGTGTGTTAGGGCAGCAATCTAAATTTTCCAGTGAACTTTGACTCAACGACTTGTTTGTTTTTGAATGCAGAATTTTTGTTTTTACGTTTTTTTTTTATAATTATTAGTTCTATTTAATTTTTTGTTTTATTAATTTTCGGTCTTCTCAAATATAGGTATCCAACTCTAAATTTTAAATTCCATTCCAAATTTGTATAATTTAATCAGTGTTAAGAGGGGCAGATGACCTCATAGTTCCGCCCCTTAAAACAACGATAACTAACCATAACTCAATATCGTGTGTCCATTATTCTTCTGGTTTGTCATGTGTAATTAGCTTGACGCCCAGTGTCTTAGCACGTAAAGGCCGATAACCTAGATGTTAGGCCCCTTAAAACTACAATTTTCATCATCTTAGCATCTTAGCACGTTATTGAGTATACCGCTGAATTTGAGTACGGATCTTGTTTATTTAAATTACTGTAGTGCAAATGCTTGCCGGTTGTGTTGTTTGTTGTCAAGGCTGTTTCGATCCCTTGTTTCTTGAATAAATTGGTGATTTTGTATCTTCTATGTTCAAAAACTGAAATAATTGAAAACTGGAAATAAAAGTGAGCATGCAACAAGTTTCCGTGTAGCAGCGTTGTCGCCGTATATATTGCACGCCTCATGGTATTAATGAGTTACTGGAAAGGTAACGCTGACATTCAGTGGTGTCAATTTTGACTTGTATCAGCTCAGGGACCACTTTACTAAAGAATTGAATCGGCCATTTCATTTATATTTCAGGCCTGACCATTATTCTGCTTGCTTGTGTTTGAAGCCACGTACCAGCCTGTGTTAATGTCGAGAGATGAAGTCTTTGTTTGCCTCAGCTGATAAGGACATTTCTTATCAAAGTCTCTAAATCACTTCAGTTGCTAGTTTGCTGCCTTCGAATGACGTGATGGGTCCAGAATATCTTCGTGCAGCCAGTTGCATCTACTAGCTTGTAAAAGGCCCGTGTGCAGTGCAGATACACCATTCCTTCTTAAACTATTCCAGACACCGGGTGGGAAGCGATCGTCTAACTTCCATTCCTTCCTTCAAACGAGTTTCTATCGCCCAGGGGCTCACAACTAGTGGGACGTGAGTTAGATACCACGGGATCTCAGCTGAGTCCAGGTCTGCCAGATATTTGAAATCACTGAAGCATGATTGCGGAAACCAACGATATTCGTATTCGACAAGCGGGACATAAACTCGTAGCTGGGTTATTTAGGTATTGCTGTTTTAAAAGAGGGAACAGCGAGGTCGTTTGCTCCTGACATTTACATCAGCTTAAGGACACCACATACTCTTGGACATACGAATTGTGCACATTAGCTGGCATCATTATATTATGCTTTTTCTGGGTTTCTGGTAAAGGTACAGCTATGATTCTTGTAACATGTAAAAAGCAATATATTATGAGCTGATTATGGCCATGAAATGCAACTTTGCTTTTATGGAATATGTGAAATGAGTACGACTTTTGACTGACATTTTCAGAAAAATGTTCCTTCAGGTTCACATTTCTCAGTTGTTTACCGATCAAATACTCTCAAAGTTTGTTCACAAACTGGGAATGGACAATGACAGACAAGTAACCACTTTTTAAAAATAATTATTGGGTTAGAAAGTAAGAAAAAATCCCAACAATTATTTTTTTAAATAAATTTTGAAATATGTGCTGGTTTGGACTAAACGGCAGATGGTCCAAAACTTCACAATTGAATTATTTGTAAAAGTCTATCGTAACGTTGGCACAGTGCGGTCGTGAATGATTTTCACCTTTTTCGAGAATTGAAGCTATGGCTGGTTGTGCGGCAACGCCTCGCCAGAAAGGGAAAAATCTTCAGGAGACTCTCCAGACGTAGCCATTTCAGTGGCGGCAGAATTTTTTTGCCGAGGTCATTGGAAAGCTGGTGTAACGATACGACAAATGTTTCAATCGTTTCGGCGATTATGTTGTGACATAAGAATAAAACAAGCAAACATTTAGTAGTAACATCAGTTTGGTGTGTCAATCTGTTATCTTTATACAGTCCATCGGAACTTGAAAAAAACCGGCCCTCGTATCAACGGTACTCGTAAAACACAAAGCATCACTACATTGAATCAAAGCATAGATCTAATCATCACCTGATCACTGTCAATGAGTATACGAACTACTGTATCCTAGTTGTAGCCTCGTGTATTAACTTATATTATTATTATTAGTGGAAGCCTCCGTGGCTTAGGCGGCAGCACGCCGGCCTCTCACCGCTAAGTCCGTGGTTCAAATCCCGGTCACTCCATGTGAGATCTGTGCTGGACAAAACGGAGGCAGACAGGTTTTTCTCCGGGTACTCCGGTTTTCCCTGTCAAAATTTCATTCCAGCAACACTCTCCACTATCATTCCATTTCATCTGTCATTCATTTAATCATTACCCCAGAGGAGTGCGTCAGGCCTCGGCAGCCGGCACAATTCATATCCTCGCCGCTAGATGGGGGCTTCATTCATTCCATTCCTGACCCGGTCGGAGACTGGAAGCAGGCTGTGGATTTTCATTTCATTATTATTAGTGCTACTATTGTTGCCTCCCAATGAGGCAATGTCATGGAAAGTATTTAAACTGATCACTGACTTATCGTCTCATCTCCCTTGAGATTAAGATAAGCGGTACAAAGGTCCCTTGGCCGCTATCTGCCGTGGCGGAGAATTCACTGCGGTCAAAGAGGTTCTTGGCTGATGTTCAACTCACTTGACACACACACTAACAGTGACCTGGCGACCTCACCGCATCCCTTACATTCACTGGCTCCCCTCGTTTCTGTCGCACGAGACTATTTTGTAGCGATTACGGAACAGACAGCGAGTTGGCACGGAGCACAGTTTAATTCTGATGTTGACGACATAGACCTGTCTGGCTGTGTTCACCTGTCGTGTTTATTTCGTCCATCTTGGAAATGGCTTGAGGGAATAGGGATATCCTGAGCTAACACCAACAGATACTATTTGGGATCATTAGTTCAAATAACACACAATAGACTATTACAAACGCTTCATAATGAACATTTATGTTCGACCCTGACTGTTATATGTCAGAAAACTGTACTATAATGAGGCTCATTATAACACTATTTTTCATTATGAAAGAGTTTCTACCACCAATCAGAGCTCAAGAAACAGTTGATAGACCAGTTAGATAACGATAGCATCGCACCTGCGTTGAGTTCCACGGCCTTCTAATTTAAATTTCACTAAGTGGGCTAGTGTCAGAGTAGGGTAATCGAGGAGGCCATGGTCAAATATAAGGCATTCTCTGCGTCTCATGCGCTCTGTTCAGTACATAAAACTGGCAAAATCTCGACAGATATTTATGAATATTATTTATGTTCGAACATAAAATAGTTATAATAATTATCGTCGAACATAAACAGTCGTATGCAACTCGCCTATAATGGTAATTAAGACACTCTCATACGCTCGTTTTATAAACATACTCGTGTCTTAATTATTGCCATTATAGGCTCGTTGCATAATGTACTATTACCGTATTTTATTTATTTATTTATTTATTTATTTATTTATTTATTTAGCGTATGGCTTTTAGTGCCGGGAGTGTCCGAGGACATGTTCGGCTCGCCAGAGGCTGTAGCTGCTTCAAGCGGACACCCATGGGGTGAGCTACAAGTTTCGTTCAATTTCAAGTAGTTCCAACTTTCACTACCAGATGTCACGGACACCTAGTGGTGAACGTTGGAACTTTGATAGAGCGTTCCAACGAAATCGAACCTAGAAATTTAGCTTCACACAAATGTAGTTAGTGGAAGGTTTTTTTATATGCCATAAATCTATGACATGGGCTTTACTTTTCCTCCGAATGAAGGCATACCGGTACTGAAGGATTTTAACGCTCTTAAAAAATCCGACGACTTCGGCCGGGTTTGAACCCACGATCTTGGGCATAGAAGCTCAGCATGCTACCAATTACGCCACCGAATCCGCTATTTACCGCATTATCAACTTGCCATTCTTCAAATTCGATGCGTATAGAATGCAAACGGAAGTCAAATCAATGGAGTCCCAATAGAACAGTCTTGACATCTGGCGGAAGGGTTTCGCATAAGATAACCCTATAGCTTCACCAAGACCCTAGTTAGGATTCCAACTCGAATCTTTTGCGTTCTGAGCAACCACATTAGCACCACTTGAACTCACAGATGATACCAGAGTCACTTGTGTACTATTGGAACCTGACTCGCAGACCTCAGCCAATCACAGAGTGGATCAGCTGAATCAACGGGCTGTGATGAGAGCAACAATGCCCAAAGATGTTAACTGGAGCGATTTCGGTGGCGTAGTTGGTAGCATGTTGAGCTTCTATCCCAAAATCGCGGGTTCAAACCCGGCCGAAGTCGTCGGATTTTTGAACCAACTATGTTTTATTATTCCATTAGTGTATTGCACATACGAAGTGTTGCATTTTATGTTATGTGTATAAGCGTGAAACCTTAACTTCTACCGTAATGAGCTATAGAAATGATTACGTTCTAGACTGTTTTGTTATTAAAAGTTACTTTTCAGTTTTCTTATTTACTTGGTGAGTTTTTGTAGTTGGTTAGTTATGTTAAGCACTCAAATGTAACTTTAGTTGACAGTGAGGTTTTGATGACTTAGCTGATTTGCGACTGTCTCTCTACTGATGTCCACTTCACTACACGTCTCACTGTGACTTGTGTAGTAAGCAGTATTTTCACTTTTCATTCCTTTGCTGCTCAGCGAGACCAGGAAGCACGGCTCGAAATGCTCGGGACTCCATATTCTGCATTTGTTCCGTTCGGGCTGCCAAGTGCTGCTGCTGAAACGCAGAGCCAACAGACTAATTGAAATTGCTAAGAAATGATGCGAATAAAGCGAGATATCCACTGGTTGAACGTTTAGTATCTCTTCCATTGGTCCAGAGATGGCTCTGTAGGGCACACCAAACCATTACCAAAACTTGATGAAGAAGGGTACCACTTGCTCCTCTCCCCTTCCACCTCTTTAAGGTGGTACTTACTTTTGAAAAGAATGTACCGCGAGGTTGTAGAATCACTCCAAAAGAAATTCAAGGGATGATACTTAATGAGTTCTTGTCAGGTATTTCCGCGTGTACGATTTCTCATAAATGTATAAATACGTGTATTAAGTCAATGTTTAAGTGTATCATAATGATAGTTAAAAGACAGTTTTCTGTTTCATTAAAATCAATTTTAGCGCATATTGTACTGTAATTAGAAAACGTTATCGAGACTCTAGAGCACTTTATATTGAAAGTTTGGTGCTTTTCAGTCCGTCAACACGAATGTACCCAAAAGAGCTGGGTTATGCCCTAATCCTGAAAAAAATTACATGAGATTAATAAATAAACCCCACAATGCACATTTAATTCCTTAGCCTATACATTTGGGTTGAACATAAAAAAACGTGGGATATTTTCTAGTGAAAAGGGACAATCTGAGTGGGAAGTTGGGATTTTCAGGATTGAGAGGTTGGGAACTCTGACTATAGTATTGTACCTTAAAGGTCATTTTTAAGCATCGTCCGGACACCAATGCTGTCAACTTATGTGTTCCTGGCACGTTGCTTCAGAAAGGAACCGTTAGGCCTACTAGAAATTATCACAGATTGCAAAAATCACGGAAATGAACTGCGTATGGCATCAACACAACTTTTCTGACTGCAACTCGAGCTCAACAATGTACAGACTAAAACATTTAACACCCCAGGGGCTCACGTCTAGTGGGACGTGGGTTGGCGACCACGGGGCCCCAGCGGAGTTCGGCATTACTTCCACTTACTTGTGCCAGGCTCCTCTCTGTCATATTTCCTATCGACCTCCCTTGGTCAGCTCTTGTTCTTTTCCGACCCCGACGGTATTAGGGTATCCGAGGCCTAGGGAGTCTTTCACTTTCCCGCCCTAATGGGCCCTTATCTCTTTTTTTTCTGATCCCTCACTCTTCGAGGGGTCAGCCTTCTTTTTCTTCTCATATCTCCTGCCTTCTGCACAAGGCCCTCAAGGGGGCAGGGTGTGTGTAGCCCCACCACTAATGGTGCACCCTGGATAGTGCTACACCCTCAAGGGCTCACGACTGGTGAGTTCGGGCGTTTGCGACCCCGAGGGATTCCTGAGCTGGGCTCGGTTTCCCCCACTTTCCATAGCCTCTGGGACGAACGGTCTCCTCTTTCCCTTTCCTATCTGCCTTTCATGGCTCCCCTTCCTTCCAAGTCCCTCAATCCTCATTCCTCCTGTCCTTTATTTGCCTTATTCTCCTTTTGTTTTCCATTTCTTCTTCTTCTGGTATATAAGTTAGTAGTTAGTTTTTGTTATAGTTTACCTTTCATTATCATCTTCACGATCACCCAAACCATTAGGGGCCGATAACCTCGACGTTAGGCTCCTTAAAACAACAATTATTATTATTATCATCATCATCATCATCATACATTTAACACTGGTTCAAACACAGGACCTTTATGACTCTTTTTGCTTTGCCGCCTAGGAGAGCTCGCCCGCGGCTATGCCCTATACGCTGCCGAAGTAACGCGCCTAGCAACCACATGGGCGCAGCCACATTGGACCCAAACAACTGGTTGCTAGGTTTTTTATACATAGGAAGTTGCATTAACGCTGCGCAGCGTCTTGGATTTTGTAGATAAAAATGTGTAATACGCGTGATATAAGGCAAACGCCTCCCGTGAAGATCATCTACAGTGTTGGAGCTACAAAATAGAAGTGAAATTTTATGGATAAAGTACGAGAATTTTGCGAGATAGTATGAATAAAGTTGACCTCACTCCTGAGGCAAGAATTGCATGGCGGGTACTACAAATTATACATATTTATCATTTAGTGGATAGAGTATATCTAATATAGAGAGATATTTAGGACATATATGTCACATAAAGGGGTTTTCGGTTCATGTGGGGAGTGTAGTTGTAATTAAATATGGTTTGTACTATAAGTATTATAAACGACAACCTACATAACCTTACAGCTGATTCACTAACACCAATAAATGTAATCCTACAACTTTTCTGAGTGGTGATTTTTCACTTAATTTATTTAAGCAGTGAATTGTGTTTCCAATTAACAATTAGGCCTATCCCAGAATGAAAATTTCTGCCTAAATATTTTATTTTTTGCACTTTCAGAAAACAATTATAATGTAGGCCTACCAGTAGCCTAGGCCTACACCCTGCAACAAAGTTACAGTACCGTATAGTGACATTATTCAAGCCAATGAATACTGCTTATTTCTGAAGTGATGGAGTGGCAAGTCTTGTTGTGATTGTTCTGATTATATTTAGAGCTAGGATACGAAAAGTGCCCCATTATTTAGAATGACGTAGGACGATAGGCCTTAATTGTCGACTTCTCTAACCAGTAAGTGAGCACACAGGTTAGGCTTTGTTAATTGATTCGTTTTCAGACAAACGCGGCGTTGTGGTAAACACACAAATTGTATTGAAATGCAGTCTTTGTTTCTTCTATAGCTGTTGATGAGATTTGGCCTAAACTCTCATCCAAATATTTTAAACTGTTCCCTTATGCATTGATAGACCTTAAGTTCATTTTATTCGTCACTTACTGGTAGGGCCTACGGTAATTTATTTTCCGTAGTATTGGTCATTCATACGGGACGTGATTCACAATATCCAAAAATGTTATATTTTCATGTTTTCACTTAATTTAAGGTAAATATCGTACGCCACATCTCTGACTTACGTTCTAAGACTTAATGTGCATCTCGTACGCAATATATTACAACTTTATTGGACAACTATGTTAAATTACTGTGGAAAATATACTTGTCTATGCTTTCTTGCCTCTGGACATCCATGCATGTACAGTTTTATACGATACAAATAGGAAATAATGACGGCTCAAAGACGAAGCAAGCTACGAGGGAGCCATGTTGTATTGCTCCAGTTGCTTAGCAACGGAGCGGAAGTGACGTTGACTTCGGCAGCGTATTCGCTACCTGCTTACCGTGAGCACAGTGTAGCGAAGCTTCTGAAAATACAGCGCTGAATTTAAGAAACAATACGTAGACTACCATTATGGTCACATTCCTAGAAGCAAAAACTAGTAATATCCCCGAAACGTTGTCTTCGTTATAACAGGGTGTAGCTAAAATACTTCATCGTTATAATGAGGGTTAATTAACATAGTAAATATAGGAAATCCATGGAAGAAAGAATAAGAGGAGATGCCCTGAGCTCGATTGAGTGAAGCCAAGCGCTGCAACCAAAGTGGGCGTAACCTTAACTCTTATTCGGTGTTCTGTGACTTGCATGAGGCATTGTGCATGGCTAAACCTTATTTTGGCCCTGGTTTTTATCGCGCTCCGGTTATGCAACTTTGGAAACGTAATAACAGTAGTGATAACGTATTTTAAAAAAAACCTCTTCAATTCTAATCTCAGCAAGTGTAGGCCTACCCTATATACCCCAAAAAATAAAAATCATTCCTCTGCAAATCCCAAATTATCAAACGGCTGTCGGTCAATAATTACGGTAGGCCTACGTAATTAATCAATTCGAGGCTAATCGTCAAGTTTCTACCCCCCACAAAGAAAATACCGTACGGTACCGAAACGTATAGGCTATACCGTATTTCTGTGCAATTATGCGTCCTTTCTTAATTGTTCTGTTTATTATTTTGAGGTTCGTATTCTTGAATATCAAAATGTGTACGACCAATGAGTGAAAGAGGCTGTGCTCGAAATTAGGCCTAAAACTGATGAATGCGTCAACACCAATATGAACATAAAACCCAATTTGGTGTAAATACCGTAATTAGTTCGGCATAATTCATTCCCAAGATGGTCCTTCTTTGGTATAACTCGCATCTTCAGATACCTGTATTCAATTTAATCAGTGTTTCAGCGTATTATTACGTTTTGCCGCGTCTTCCTTACAAAACTAGCCTCGCAAAGGTGCTCTCATATTTATATTTAAATTGGCTTTTAAAACGATAACGCAGCTTATTTGTGCCAAGTACCGTGATGTACAGAGTGTGTTCTG
Source organism: Meconema thalassinum (assembly GCA_946902985.2). Classification (NCBI taxonomy): domain Eukaryota; kingdom Metazoa; phylum Arthropoda; class Insecta; order Orthoptera; family Tettigoniidae; genus Meconema; species Meconema thalassinum. The sequence continues at coordinate 93,343,570 of OX336391.1, forward strand.
CCTATCCAAGAAAAAATCTTGACTTATTGCAGTTTTATGTCACTAAAATCCATTACTAGTTGGAGTGGTTTACGGCTTTAAGCATAGGGACAGCCATTTTCTTGCAACCAAAGTGGGCGAGCCGTTTGGCTTCAGCAGCTTGCACTAGGCAGGGCAGCGAAGGCATCTCCTTCTTTTCTTTCCTCCGTGAGGAAATCAGCCGGGACCGTATACAATTATCGTTGTATCGGTAATCGTTGTATGAGGGTTTGACTGTATTATTTCGAGCGGCGGGGCCATAGGCCTTGGACCTAGGGATACTAATCTAAATGGTCCGGGTTCGATTTCCGGCTCTGTTGAGGAGGGTTTAGATCTAGATCCCGTTGAACCTGGTATCGGCAACTGGGAAGAGTGGTTTGCCATTCTGTAAAATGGCACTGGGGTTCATTGCCGTGCGAACTTGTAATATTCCGATTATTTCGGATGGAATGGAACCTCTGGTCACTGAAGCTGCTGCACTGCCCTTGACCGGAGGAGTTTGCTTTGTCTAACCCGAAGCAGCTACTCCCAGCGCAGTGCAGCGCAGCGTGACCCCACACGAGGCATGCGTAATGGAGTGACACGGGCACGAGCCGGGAGACGTGCCCACAGAACTACCGCTAGCAACACACAGGGCACTGGCGGGTCCTATCCTCTATCCACAGGATATAGGCTACCACTTCGTCCATCAACATTTAATATCCATGATTTTATAAATAAGACGTAAATATATACTGAAAATAATAAATAAATAAACACTGAAAATAAAAATACATAAAAAATAAATAAAAAATAAATCAAAATAAATAATGTAATAAACACTGAAAATAATAAAAAACAAAATAAATAATAATTAAATACTGAAAATAATAAATAAGTAAATAAATAAATAAACAAATACTGAAAAGAAACAAAAAAATAAATCAATATAAATAAAAATACAGAATGAATGATAGCAGGTTAAGGAGACCACGTACTCTTACACGATGAAAAAGTCTATTTTTGTGGCATCACTTTACTGAGAATTTTCTGGGTTTATGTTAAAGGTACAGCTATGATTCTTGTCACATATAAGAAGCGGTATATTCTGGGCTGTTTTTGACCATGTAGTACTACTTGGCTTTTATAGGATATGTGAAATTAATACAAATTTGGACAGATACATTTTCAAAAAAATGTTGTATAAGTTGCTTCAGGTACAACATTTCTCGGTTGTTTTTCAATAGAATACTCTCAAAATTTGTTCACATACTTGGAATGGACCATGTCAGATGAGTAACTACTATGTTTCGTTATTATTGGGACAGAAAGCAAGAAAAAAATCCGAACTCTTTCTTTTTAAATTTATTCAAAAATATGTATCAGTTTTTCTATCCATGCCTACTATGTTTTGGAAGTGAAAATAGGTTAACATTCAAGTACTCCATTAGGCAAGTTAATGTAAAAAAATTAGCCCTCTATCTTAAATGGTTTCCTAGTTATTGGTACCTAAACATGAAAAATGAGTATTAACGGAAATCCGCCAGCAAAGTTAAAAGTGTATTATTCAGAGCATGGGACGCTAATTTAAAAAAACGAATTTAAGGTAGTTGTAGACATCAAAACCCCAATAAGCTATACATATTCGGATTCAGAAAAGAATGAAGAATTTTATGGCGCCAAAATCAAAAAAATCGATTTTCTTTCATCATGAAAGAGTACGTGATGTTCTTAACCAAACAGATTTTTAAATATCTTTGGAAAAAGAAATCGACAACAGCCTGGTTTCAAGAAGTAAAGAAAGATTTAGAAAAAACAATGTAAGAGAAGAAGATGCACTAGAGAGAGAAATTTTCCACAAAAAAAGGTATTTGGAATGGAAAGACTCCAAGGAAGGCAATACAAGAAAACAGGCACAAAATGGTCGGAAGAGAGGAAGAAGACACGCAGCGAAAAGATGAAGGAGCATTGGAGGAAGAAGAAAGAACAACAAAGGACTTAACATTGAAATTGGTTCTTGGTCCTCAGAAGACCCTAACGGAGAAAGAAGAAGAAAAATACATCAATAAATAAATAAATAAACTAGCAGGCCTTGTATTGTGCATAAATTACAATAATTCATCGAAGTCCTTATCATAATGAAAATGAAAATCCACAGCCTGCTTCCAGTCTCCGACCGGGTCAGGAATGGAATGAATGAAGCCCCCATCTAGCGGCGAGGATATGAACTGTGCCGGCTGCCGAAGCCTGTCACACTCCTCTGGGGCAATGATTAAATGAATGACAGAGGAAATGAAATGATAGTGGAGAGTGTTGCTGGAATGAAATTTTGACAGGGAAAACCGGAGTACCCGGAGAAAAACCTGTCTGCCTCCGTTTTGTCCAGCACAGATCTCACATGGAGTGACCGGGATTTGAACCACGGATCCAGCGGTGAGAGGCCGGCGTGCTGCCGCCTAAGCCACGGAGGCTCCTCCTTATCATAATAATAATAATAATAATAATTATAATCTCGTATGAAAATCTGAACTACATGCCCTTTGAAGCCTCATGTGGGTCGCGAACAAGTCATTATTATGAAGCTCACAGCAACAGCCGCTACTTGACTGACAACATATTGAGCAGTACGTTTTGCAACTATGTAAGCATGTGGCACTGAACTTTCTCTTCCTTGGAGAAAAAATTATCCAGCTTGATTGGATAAATATGCAAATATGCAAATATTGCGGCCGAGATGAGTAACACAGGGGAAACGTTCTCTTGATGGCTATTCCACTCTTTCTATTCGGACCAATAACATAGGCTACAAGAATTTGATTAATAACAGGAAGCCTGTTATCGCTTAGCTCTTTTTACTAACCACCACGCTTACGCCTTAATGTACAACCCAGAAAATTTTGATTAGTTCCTGTGAATAGTTTCTGAGAATAAAGTAGATAAAAGTTGGACAATGGGCAATGTAGGAGACCCTTAAGTTACATATAAACTACGCTTTTACACAGTATTTGCAGGTTTGTTTTTTTATAAAGTACGGTATTTTACAGTTTCAAAACCTTAATTTTCAGATTGATGTAGCCTATACAGGGTGTCTTTGATGTACCTTTGGAGATTGATAGGTCGTGTAGGGGACGGGTATAGAAGTAATTTGAGACAGGGAACTTGGGGTCGGAGCGGCCTCCTTATTCCCTAAAATAAGGGTTGATTCAGGCCCTCCACCCAAGCCTCTATTACCTTTCTCAATCCTTTAGCTCTTGGCGAGATTCATTTCACCATGTGGCGCTGGCGTAATGGATAGCGTTGCGGTGCGAAAGGCCGGTAGTTCCGGGTTCGATTCCAGGCTTGGGCAAAATCTTTTTTATGTTATTTGTCGTATTGTAGTCACATGATGCAGTCTGGTGCTACATTGTTGTTTTGTAATTTTATTGCCTATTAAAGGAACTTTGTGACTAATAACGAAACTGCGGTAGTTTTAAGATCCTGTCTTCTAATGATTACCCTACGGCAAAAATTAAGCTAAGCATGTCTAGCCTAGCTAAGCCTTACTTTCTCTTGCAAATCAACGTGAATTAAACGTAATAACGGACTTAAATAATTTAATGTTACGATGTGCACAAAGATCGGTTTAATTTACCACAGGTATCAAGCTTAAAAACCTTACACCTAAAATATATATATATATTTTTTTGCCTAAGACCGGAATCGAACCCGCGACTACCGGCCTTTTGCACCGCAACGCTATCCATTACGCCAGAGCCACATGGTGCATTAAAACTTGCCAAGAGTTAAAGAATTGAGAAAGATAATAGAGGCTTGGGTCGGTTGTCTAACTTGAAGGGTGGAGGGCCTGAATCAACCCTTATTTTAGGGGTTAAGGAGGCCACTCCAACCCTAAGTTCCCTACCTCAAATTACTTCTATCCCCGTCCCCTACACGACCTAGCATTCTCCAAAGGTGCATCAAAGACACCCTGTATACAGTGAACGAGCGTAGGTGCCGTATGCTCGTGGTATCGCGGAAATAGAAACCTTCCGGATTGTCCGAATTGTCGAGTGACTGAATGACCCTCGGCCCCATCAAGTTCGGATAATCGGGACATTAAAACACGGCAATGGGCTCATTACACCCCGTGGACTTCAAGGGATTACGTTAAATAACAAGTGTTATTGAAACCGTCCCCCCCCCCCCCCCCCCCCCTCCTCCTGCCGATGGAAGTGGCCCAGTGACAGATGAGGTGGCGGTGTTTAATGGCTGAAAGACTCCGGTGTCACTGCCTGGGATCATGTTCGCTCACGCAAGCAATCCAATGACTTGAAACTGTATCCATTAAAGAACTCAAGAATGTTCATTATACCGGGTGTCTTTTATGTGCCTTTGGAGAATGATAGGTCGTGTAGGGGACGGGTATATAAGTAATTTGAGATAGGGGACTTGGGGTCGGTGCGGCCTCCTTAACCCCTAAAATAAGGGTTGATTCTGTCCCTCCACCTTGTCAGTTGGGCAACCGACCCAAGCCTCTAGTACCTTTCTCAATCATTTAACTCTTGGCAAGATTCATTTCACCATGTGGCGCTGGCGTTATGGATAGCGTTGCTGTGCCAAAGGCCGATAGTCCCGGGTTCGATTTTGGGCTTGGGCATTTTTTTTAAAATGTTATTTGTCGTATTGTAGTCACATGATACAGTCTGGTGCTACGTCAGAGAAGAGAGTGCAAATACGACAAATAACATTTAAAAAAAGATTATGCTCAAGCCCGGAATCGAACCCGGAACTACCGGCCTTTCGCACCGCAACGCTTTCCATTACGCCAGCGCCACATGGTGAAATGAATCTTGACAAGAGTTAGGCTAAATGATTGAGAAAGGTAATAGATGCATGGGTCGGTTGCCTAACTTACAGGGTGGATGGCCTGAATCAACCCTTATTTTAGAGGTTAAGGAGACCGCTCCGACCCCTAAGTTCCCTATCTCAAAATTACTTCTATACCCGTCCCCTACACCACCTAGCATTCTCCAAAGGCACATAAAAGACACCCTGTATAGCATACCAATCCATTGCTATTGTTCATTCAAGACAAGGTGAGCAATGATTATGTAGCCCCGTGTACTTGAGGGGTGTGTGGAGACAGCCTGATAACCTGTGTTACTGTGATGTCTGTACTAGTGTGAGTATTTGTAATAGAGTTAGGATTTGGTTAAGAAGTGGCCGTGGCCTTAAGTTAGGTACCATCCCAGCATTTACCTGGAGAAGTGGGGAAACCACGGAAAACCACTGGCAATCGAACCCGCCTCTTCTCAGTTTTGCCTCAGGAGGCTGAGTGTACCGCGTTCCAACCCTCAGACCAGAATTAAGATGTTCTCAATAGAAAGCACCCTGCAACTGTAACGTCCCGTGAAAAGTCAAAACCTTTCCTAGTTGTGGATGCATGTGGAACTGCTTGAAATGAAAGGGATAAATACATGGTGGGAAGATAGTATCCCAAGGACCTATAAAGGGTATTAATCAGCCCGTTACTGTATCGATCGATAAATCGAACTCATATTGTCGATGTGACATTTGTATTTTGATAGCTGCATCAATGTGATCGCAATATCCGCTGCTCCAGAAATGTGTGGTCCAGATAATGACTGCATTCGCCACGCGTTCGTTTGAATTACTGTTAAGAGATACGATCTTTTGACCAAGTGTGACTCGTATTTATGACGAGACATGGCGTTTTTCAACGGTCACTTGTTTCATATAAGCAGTAAAAAAGGGAAGTCGTTTATGTTCATTTGTGACGAATTAATAGTCGTGATACACTTGCTTGCGCGCACCAGAAAGTAATGTTCATTATTTCCCGAGTAGGCTTGGATACATACAAGCGTTTACTTGGAAACCAATGCACAGTGGGTCAAAATCGAAATCTAGGAGGACAAAAATATTTATTTTCATAATTAAAAAATCAAAATGTATTACTTCTACAGCACTCTCATATAATTGCCACTCACTATTCTGGGATATAAACGCATCTTAGTGTAAATCTGTCACCACTGTTCGAGCAGTCTGAATTGGAGGGTGAATGTAAGTGGCTGTGGTTTGGTTGACTTTGTGGTTAGTGTGATGCTTTAAGACGGAACATGCAGCTGAAGGTATGATCTTTGTAACGTGTTTCAGTTATTAATAGGTGTAATTGTTACGTATTTTTAGTTATATTTGCATTATATAATATTTAAATATTATTTTTAAAATTATATTTTCACTTAGATTTTTAGTATGTCGCGTCACTCTGCGTCACTTTCTGCTTAATGTTACAATGTAGATAAAGTCTTGTAGTTTACGCCTGTTATAAGATTTTTTGCATCTTATTTGCAACTTACTTAGTTATTTCACGTTTTAGAAGATGCCGCGCAACCAGTTCTCACACGTTTACAACTGTTTGAAGCACTGGATTCAACGATTATGTCAAAAGTGGAACTTTTTGACTTTGTTAAAAGTACATTGGGGTAGAAAATTGTTCTGAAGAGATAACTGAATGCTCTATCCAACTCCTAGTCATAGACAATTTCTTGCATGTGTAGACGTAGCTTAAAAAAGGTCTTAACTGATGTTTATTATGAAGTAGACAAATTATATACGTTGCTTTCACTCTAAATTCATGATTAAAACGTAAAAATAATTTTGTCCCCCTAGATTTCGATTTTGAACCACTGTGCGGCACTGCTAGGATGGGCGAGGCGGGAATCGAACCCATCTCCTCTCAGTTTTGTCTCTCGAGGATGAATAAGCCCCGTTCGAATCCCCGGGCCAGAATTAAGGTTATTGGTAGAGCTGGGGACCTTTCGGACCGTTGGACTGTATTAAGTCAGTTTTCAGGAGACAGATAAAACGTCACTGACTGAACAGGACTTAACAAACACACTATATTAATCATATATGTTGTGAAGGAATTATTCAGGTTATATTTGTGTCAGTGGAATATCAATTTGAATTTAATAAACATATTTTTCAAATTAATTTTGGAAACGTGACTTAAAGCCTTTCAGCTCCGTGGTCAGTTTAGTGGGGCATAAAGCCAACCAGAATGAATATTTCACATGATATTTTATTTAAAAATGGATTTGTGACATAAAAGCCATCAAAACCCTGTTGAAGTGTAGTTTACAATAGCACTGTTACACGCGGGAATCTTGCAGTGTGGCCAACATTAAGTACAGAATACGGCGCTGACTTAATGCTTTTCTCCTATGATCGCACTACATGTAGCAGTGGTTTCTGGCACAAACAGAAGGCTGACTTAATTCTTTCCTATGTCGTTCCAAGGCCCTTGGGCCAATACTTCAGAACTAGCATTGCCCGTCGCGGCTTCGCCCGCGAATATTCTAGTTGCAAAGGGTACACTTAGCAAAATCTCAATCATGAATGCTATGACTGATTTATCCTTGTTATGACTAATCAGACTTGATCAATTCAGCTACTGGCGCAGTGGTTAGGGGTTTGTCATTCCTTCATAGGTATATCAGAGCGAAGTTACTTTTCTGCGAATATCACAGACACTGTTAATTTAAGGGCCTTTCAATGTGGTTTTCGGAGACCATTTATAGTCGAGTGAAAAAGACTTTCGTACCACAATGACACGTGAAAATTGCGTGAAAAAATCTAGAGTGCCCCTTAAGCGCATTATACTGTATGTATTGATGAATTGTACAGCTTAATTTGGTTCCGTGATAACCTTATAACCGTATGGAAACGTTCACAGTAATGTAATAATTGGAATTGCATTGCGTCTTACAGAAATAGATGGACCTGTGAGATTCTGTTACCATGGTTACCGTGTTGCATTCTTTCATTATTTCATTGTAAATATACATGTTTTAAGGTATTTATTTGATTGTGAGGCATTTAAAGAGTAAGTGAGTGCGTTTCGCTTACGCATTGGGTTATGCTGAATCTGTAGGTACCCCATATGTGTAGGTTGGTGTTAATGGGACCTTATTTTCGGTACAAAACTGGAATGGGACCTTAGCAGAATAACATAGGGAGGGATACTAATTGTTTAAAAAATGACTATTTTTGACTTATTGCTTTTCAGCTCCAACCTTTCAATAGTGTCCGAATTAATAGAATGTTATGCTTATTTCAGTATCAGTAGTAGCTTTAAAAATAACGGCCGATATAATATGAAGTTTGCTCAGATTTTGAACATATTTAAATTGTTGCTCTGTATTTAAGAATAGGGAGATATTGTCCTGCATTTTAAAAATGGTATTGCCCGGTAAATATGAGTTATTTGGAAAAGTCTTGCATATAACTAGGGCCCGGACTTTGATGACCTAAAGATGTTTAAAAAATGTAACCTGTAAATCTCCTAAGTCCTGTCAATTTCACATCACATATTTTGTAGAAAAGAATATCACCATCGCACCTAAGAAGGTGGTGAAAAATACTTAGCTAACCTACTATATTTTTAAAGTTTTTCTTAGCATATAATTAGGATGGAATGCTATTTAAAGCATAATTTAAAGTGATTAAACATTTGACTTGGACAAAAACACATCTATTTTCGATCCAACGACAAAGTCGATACAATCGGGACAACTTTAAACATAAAATTATTAATAACAAACTCGCACAAATTTTGCGTGGGAATTATATATAGGCTCTTTTCTTTACACACGACCGTATTAAAACATAATACAATTGCTGTTGACTAATAGTTGTAAGTTTAAAAAATATATATTAATCGTGCTGCCAAAAGAGTAGACGATCATAGTCTATATTCAAAACAAAAATCTAGCAGTGAAAACAGTTTACGATGAAGTTCCATTTTAGTCTGAATCTTCTTCCTCCTCCTCATCGCTCTCTGATCGTAAGTCATCTTCGGCGGCTGTTGATAACTCTTCTGGGATCAGAAGTTGAAGACTTTCCTCTAAAAACGGCTCTGTTTTCTTCGGTACCTTTGACCGAAAACACGAAACAGTCTGCTTGGAAGCGACTTCCTCAGGTTCTGAAACAAAAACGAACCCCCATTTTTAAAAAGACGTAGAACAAAAAGGGGTATGTATGGGAGAGTTTTCCTTATTTTAATGGTAAGAATAGGACAAAACTTTATTTGTGCGTGTCGATCATAACCCGACAAGCCCTGACACACAAACATAAACACTACGCAATGATTATAAACAGCACATTTACGCTACGTTTTCATGAAAGCAATACAAACACCAAGAGCTCACGCTATTTTTATAGGATAGAACTAGAGTAGCCTACATACCTGTATGTTCATGCTCCATTGTTTGATTTGTGCTGTGTGCAGTGGTTACGATGCACCAATGAATGGCGCTGTCAGTCGCATACTACTATAAAAAGTTCAAGTCTTCACTTACCTACAAGAAATGATTATCTTTACTCGTTAACCATAAACTATACAATTTCGACTTTTGGCCAGCTTTTAAGGGTAAATATCAAGAGATATTGGGAACGGAAAAGAGCATCGAAGAACTAGTCATAAGCGCTCCGTAGTGGGCTTAAATCAATAATAATAATAATACGGGGTAAATACTCCACTGTGCATCGCTAGAAAAAATATCCTCTCAGAATTCCGAAATTATTTGTTTGAAATGAGCAGCTCTGAAATAACAACAGCAGCCGATAACACAAATTCAATCAACACTCGTATGGTTGTATTACTGTGCCTACTGCTACCCTCGCTTTCAACATCGCTCCCGGATTATTTGCAGGTAGACTATAGCTGTCGATTTAATCGGAAAGTTGAACCGATTTGTCTAAAAATACGATTTACCTATCAATGTGTAGTCGATTAATGGAACCAATTAAAAATAGTAGTGTGGTGTAAGAAAAGTACTGTAATTGCTTTTATATACAGGGTGTCATTTATCTACTTGAGTACCCTTATGGGGCGTGTATGGGATGGGTATAGGATCAATTTGAGATAGGAATCCTGGGGTCGGAATGGCCTCCTAACCCCAGAAAACACGATTGTTTCAGGCCCTTCGCCCCTGTAAAGTAGGGAAGCGCGCCATGTGTTATTCTGAGGTCAGGCACTCTTTCGCTGTCAACGGTCTTGGCGCGACCACCGTTCAACGCTGCGTTAGCCGAGAGGATAGCGGCGAGGCGCGGTGCCACGGTGGTGCCGGGTTCATTTCTTGTGGGGTGCCATACCTTCATTTTTTTCTTTTTCTTTATTTATTAGAGGGGTAGGAGGGGGCGTAATCACAGTGCGTGTTTATTCTGTGCTAATGTTTTTAAACTATCGTTGATTCTGTAAATTAATTGCCTTTTGATTATTAGTATCAACGAGTTACGTGTGTTTCTGTAGTAGTTAAAGACAACGGAACTATCAATTGGCAAGAGGAATGCAGCTCTCGGCTAACGCAGCGTTGAGCGGTGGTCGCGCCAAGACCGTTGACAGTCAAAGAGTGCCTCACCTCACAGTAACACATGGCGTGCTTCCCTACTTTACAGGAGCGGAGGGCCTGAAACAAACGTGTTTTCTGGGGTTAGGAGGCCATTCCGACCCCAGGTTCCCTATCTCAAATTGATCCTATACCCATCCCCTACACGCCCCTTAAGGGTACTCAAGTACATAAATGACACCCTGTATAAATTGCAGCCGAATGGCCATCAGCTGTTGTAAGATTGACAAGTCATTAAAGGTAGCTGATTCTCACGACTTTGCTTCAGAAAGATAAAAGAGATGATATCTAGAAGAAGACTTTCACATCTCGCAGGCATAGCGGAAAAATTGCTTTGCATTCCAGCTACTTCAGTTCCGTGTGAGAGAGAGTGTTCAGTGAAGCTGGAAATATTGTTACTAACAGAACAACGGCCCTTACTTCTGAGCATGTCTGAAGTCCTGGACGAAACAAGTGTGACTGTGAACTTCAACGTCAAGCTCTTGTGTCATTAAATAAGCAATATTGAAATATATTTTAAATAATATTATTAGCTTAAATGCTTTTGAATTTATTTATTTTTACTTGCACGCCACCAATACAATTGAAATGAAATGAAATCCACAGCCTGCTTCCAGTCTCCGACCGGGTCAGGAATGGAATGAATGAAGCCCCCATCTAACGGCGAGGATATGTACTGTGCCGGCTGCCGAGGCCTGACGCACTCCTCTGGCGCCACCAATACAATTAAAATTTCTAATTATTATCTTCCTCATAGCAAATGGAATTGAAAACATTTGAAAATATAATATTCAAAATCTTTTTTCCTCCAACTGATGCTGTGTGAAACCGGCTAAAATTGGTATACGAAGAACACGATTAACAAGAAATATAGTATTTCACGATTAAAGATTAAAACCCCTGGGAAGCTCCAACTATGCGGGGTTCTTTGCAAGTTCTCGTCTGCTCGCAACCCTATAGCCGTACCGTGTGCACTCACCTTTGCCCTAGTTCTATTTAATAGTGATAAAGAATAAGCGAGCATTAAAGAATCGATAACGTTGAACCAACAGTTTTTATGAAGCGTACGTTAATCAAAGTTATGAGCACCATGGACGTTATTCCTCTGTGCTGCGTACAACGATGAGATAGCAGAGGATCCCTCGCACCAGCCAGCCCCCTCAACACTACCTCTACTGCTTAACTCAGTCCCCTCAAACAATACCTCTACTGCTTATCTCAGTCCCCTCAAACACTACCTCTACTGCTTATCTCAGTCCCCTCAAACACTACCTCTACTGCTTATCTCAGTCCCCTCAAACACTACCTCTACTGCTTATCTCAGTCCCCTCAAACACTACCTCTACTGCTTATCTCAGTCCCCTCAAACAATACCTCTACTGCTTATCTCAGCCCCCTCAAACACTACCCCTACTGCTTGTCTCAGCCCCTCAAACACTACCTCCACTGCTTATCTCAGCCCCCTCAAACACTACCTCTACTGCTTATCTCAGCCCCCTCAAACACTACTTCTACTGCTTATCTCAGCCCCCTCAAACACTACCTCTACTGCTTATCTCAGTCCCCTCAAACACTACCTCTACTGCTTATCTCAGTCCCCTCAAACACTACCTCTACTGCTTATCTCAGTCCCCTCAAACACTACCTCTACTGCTTATCTCAGCCCCCTCAAACACTACCTCTACTGCTTATCTCAGCCCCCTCAACACTACCTCTACTGCTTATCTCAGTCCCCTCAAACACTACCTCTACTGCTTATCTCAGTCCCCTCAAACACTACCTCTACTGCTTATCTCAGTCCCCTCAAACACTACCTCTACTGCTTATCTCAGTCCCCTCAAACACTACCTCTACTGCTTATCTCAGCCCCCTCAACACTACCTCTACTGCTTATCTCAGTCCCCTCAAACACTACCTCTACTGCTTATCTCAGTCCCCTCAAACACTACCTCTACTGCTTATCTCAGCCCCCTCAACACTACCTCTACTGCTTATCTCAGTCCCCTCAAACACTACCTCTACTGCTTATCTCAGCCCCCTCAACACTACCTCTACTGCTTATCTCAGTCCCCTCAAACACTACCTCTACTGCTTATCTCAGCCCCCTCAACACTACCTCTACTGCTTATCTCAGTCCCCTCAAACACTACCTCTACTGCTTATCTCAGTCCCCTCAAACACTACCTCTACTGCTTATCTCAGTCCCCTCAAACACTACCTCTACTGCTTATCTCAGTCCCCTCAAACACTACCTCTACTGCTTATCTCAGTCCCCTCAAACACTACCTCTACTGCTTATCTCAGTCCCCTCAAACACTACCTCTACTGCTTATCTCAGCCCCCTCAACACTACCTCTACTGCTTATCTCAGTCCCCTCAAACACTACCTCTACTGCTTATCTCAGCCCCCTCAACACTACCTCTACTGCTTATCTCAGTCCCCTCAAACACTACCCCTACTGCTTATCTCAGTCCCCTCAAACACTACCTCTACTGCTTATCTCAGTCCCCTCAAACACTACCTCTACTGCTTATCTCAGTCCCCTCAAACAATACCTCTACTGCTTATCTCAGCCCCCTCAAACACTACCCCTACTGCTTGTCTCAGCCCCTCAAACACTACCTCCACTGCTTATCTCAGCCCCCTCAAACACTACCTCTACTGCTTATCTCAGCCCCCTCAAACACTACTTCTACTGCTTATCTCAGCCCCCTCAAACACTACCTCTACTGCTTATCTCAGCCCCCTCAAACACTACCTCTACTGCTTATCTCAGCCCCCTCAAACACTACCACTACTGCTTATCTCAGCCCCCTCAAACACTACCACTACTGCTTATCTCAGCCCCCTCAAACACTACCTCTACTGCTTATCTCAGCCCCCTCAAACACTACCTCTACTGCTTATCTCAGCCCCCTCAAACACTACCCCTTCTGCTTATCTCAGCCCCCTCAAACACTACCCCTTCTGCTTATCGCAGCCCCCTCAAACACTACCCCTACTGCTTATCTCAGCCCCCTCAAACACTACCTCTACTGCTTATCTCAGCCCCCTCAAACACTAACTCTACTGCTTATCTCAGCCCCTCAAACACTACCTCTACTGCTTATCTCAGCCCCCTCAAACACTACCCCTACTGTTTATCTCAGCCCCCTCAAACACTACCTCTACTGCTTATCTCAGCACCCTCAAACACTACCTCTACTGCTTATCTCAGCACCCTCAAACACTACCTCTACTGCTTATCTCATCCCCCTCAAACACTACCTCCACTGCTTATCTCAGCCCCCTCAAACACTACCTCTACTGCTTATCTCAGCCCCCGCAAACACTACCTCTATTGCTTATCTCAGCCCCCTCAAACACTACCTGTACTGCTTATCTCAGCCCCCTCAAACACTACCTGTACTGCTTATCTCAGCCCCCTCAAACACTACCTCTACTGCTTATCTCAACCCCCTCAAACACTACCTCTACTGCTTATCTCAGCCCCCTCAAACACTACCTCTACTGCTTATCTCAGCCCCCTCAAACACTATCCCTACTGCTTGTCTCAGCCCCCTCAAACACTACCTCCACTGCTTATCTCAGCCCCCTCAAACACTACCTCTACTGCTTATCTCAGCCCCCCTCAAACACTACCTCTACTGCTTATCTCAGCCCCCTCAAACACTACCTCTACTGCTTATCTCAGCCCCCTCAAACACTACCCCTACTGCTTGTCCCAGCCCCTCAAACACTACCTCTACTGCTTATCTCAGCCCCCTCAAGCACTACCTCTACTGCTTATCTCAGCCCCCTCAAACACTACCTCTACTGCTTATCTCAGCCCCCTCAAACACTACCTCCACTGCTTATCTCAGCCCCCTCAAACACTACCTCTACTGCTTATCTCAGCACCCTCAAGCACTACCTCTACTGCTTATCTCAGCCCCCTCAAACACTACCTCCACTGCTTATCTCAGCCCCCTCAAACACTACCTCTACTGCTTATCTCAGCCCCCTCAAACACTACCTCTACTGCTTATCACAGCTCCCTCAAACACTACCTCTACTGCTTATCTCAGCCACCTCAAACACTACCTCTACTGCTTATCTCAGCCCCCTCAAACACTACCTCCACTGCTTATCTCAGCCCCCTCAAACACTACCTCTACTGCTTATCTCAGCCACCTCAAACACTACCTCTACTGCTTATCTCAGCCCCCTCAAACACTACCTCTACTGCTTATCTCAGCCCCCTCAAACACTACCTCTACTGCTTATCTCAGCCCCATCAAACACTACCTCTACTGCTTATCTCAGCCCCCTCAAACACTACCTCCACTGCTTATCGCAGCTCCCTCAAACACTACCTCTACTGCTTATCTCAGCCCCCTCAAACACTACCTCTACTGCTTATCTCAGCCCCCTCAAACACTACCCCTACTGCTTGTCTCAGCCCCTCAAACACTACCTCCACTGCTTATCTCAGCCCCCTCAAACACTACTTCCACTGCTTATCTCAGCCCCCTCAAACACTATTTCTACTGCTTATTTCCACACAAGTGGGAACCATAGGATACACAGATTAGCAGAGGATATCTCCCTTTATGAGGCCAGGATGTTGGCCTCCGAAGCAGACCAGCTATATTCCTCAAACATTGCCCCTGTCCTTTCTTTCCGATATATAGTCAGGATTTGTTAGGTGACAGAAAACTCACAGTGTAGTCCCGTGTACTCGTTCGTAATCGGGAGTGCGAACATAACGTTTTCCAAGGAAAAACTCGTAAATCCTGAAGAAATTGGACCAAATCTTCACGAACACAATTATCACCAGCAACTCATGATTTATAAGGTTCGATCTGCTCCAGTGCTGCCATCAGTACATTATAAGGGTACGAACTTTCAAATTACTCTTAATCCAATTTGAACTAAAGTTGTTGCGAATAACGTACTTATCAGCAAACCATATTTTTGTTACTTCAGATGGTTCCTGTACTGTAAAAGGTGCTACTGACTTCAGAGTTAAACCTTCAATACCTGGCTCAATTTTGGCCAACGTTTACAAGAACAAGCTACACTGTAGCGACTCATGATCTGTGAAGTTTACCAGGTTCTAAAGCTACCAACCGTTAGTAACAGGTAGTACCCTCAAAATCTCAGAAATAGCTGAATCTATTCACACCTAACTTGCTCCCTATGATATCTTAATCATTTAAGGTCGTATGTTTGGAATGTTCTGACATTATTGTTACTCCAAGTTTAACACGTTTTAATGGCAGCTAGCGATTCTCATACAATATCTACTTAAACTTTAGAGAATCCACGGCCTTCGGACCATAATGTTTAGGGTGCATTGGGCAGGTAATCCACGGAATATATAGCCTATCGAGCGCCGTGTTTATAGCGGGAAGGCAAATCATGGCTGCACGCAAATGAAGTAAGAGAGCTGTCTCGGTATCAGCCCAAAAGTAAATGATTTGATTTCAAGTGAAGATGATTGTCTTGAGCTTAATTTGGGAAGTGAATATCAGGTTTTTCATAAATATCCAGTGAATCTGAAGTTGCTAAATGCTCGGACGATGACAGATCTGACTGGGTAACCTACATCCTACTCATGCTGATTTTATGAAATTTCCGTTTGTTTAATCTTCAGGTTTGCAACCATTACGTGGTTAGTCTCTTTCAACATCGATAGATATTTTTATGCTATTTTTCACGAACGAACAAAACATTGAAAGAGATATTCGATGGGCACAAAAGGTATGCTGAGGACATCCTAGTAATAGTCTAATAGAGTCATACATTTCCAGAAAAATAATTGCGAGTTGAGGTATGTGACCAGCTGCACAAATTCGAGTGCTAAGGCTTGCTTTATGTGATTTCAATAGGTGGCGTTGTATTATATCCATTTTTGAGTGGAAACACTAGAAACATTTGGTTGGTGTCTTATTAATGCCTAAAAATGTTAAGAAGATATAAACCAACTTCACTAACTGCTCATCGTATTTTGATCGACTATTTTACGAGGAAGGAAAGGCGGAAGCTTGTAGTTTTATCGTAGTCATGAACCACAGGATCTCCTTTTATTCTTACTGAAATCCAAACCACCGGATGTGACATTTCGGCTAGAAAAGCCGACATACATTAAGGGAGAGCCGAACCTTGTCCACCTAGGTGAGAGGCAGGCAGCTCGACCGAAGCGATGTGCCATTTTACGAGGTAGTTTTCCACTGTTCACAAGTGACTTTTGAAACATTTATGGTTGTCAACCGTATTTTATAGGCCAGCCCTATACTGACCTACTTTTATGAACCAACATTTAAAAGTTTTGATTGACATAATGCTGCTAGATTTACTACGCTCTTCAAGGGTGGATCAAATTTTGAACAAACGTTGTGCGAGCTGACATCTTTGTGAGCCATACATAATAGGTGACCATAACTTTGCAATAACACTCGAGGATCTTAACTCAGTCTTCACCAAACTCTGTATAGAAGAATAAAGTACTCCTTTCAACACCAAACCTCTTAATTTGTCGATACCAAGCGTGACTAAACAAAGAAGCTGTAACTTGGTGCTCTTTCTTTATGGAACGCCTCTGATTTAAACTTAATATTTATAAAAGATGGTGTATTGGCTTTCACGGCCAGTGAATTAAAACTCAGCAAATCTTCTAGGTTTGTGCCGTGTCTTGTGTGGGGTTTCGCCTAGGACACCAAGCTGGCTCATCAGCGGGCTCTTGGTGTTCCCGCCCGGACCCCCACAGGAGTGACGAACTGCGCGCCACCTCCCTTTATATTAGGTGCAACTGCACCACTTGACTACGAGAACTAAAAGCTCAAGCAGCCTTAACCTCCCTATGAAGGCTTCCAAAAAGATGGTATATTGGCTTTCACGGCCGGTGAATTAAAACTCAGCAATTCTTCTAGGTTTGTGCCGTGTCTTGTGTGGGGTTTCGCCTAGGACACCAAGCTGGCTCATCGGCGGTCTCTTGGCTGAGTTTAAATATTTATAATTACCACTACTTACAAAGCGAAGTATTAGGGATCTTTGTTGGTTTATTTACTTGTTTATTTGTTTATGCAATTCTCTTAACCTTCGACGAACGGTTCAAATAACGCTAGTGTTAGAAATCATGAATGAAGCGCAGCGTCATACGGAGTGTAGACGCTACTCTTTCTGTATAATTTGTTATGTTAGCCTCACTGCTCACTAAAAAGCTAGTAACACTGCAACCAAATTCAAAATGTCAGGGTATTTAACGTTAATCTGGTGGACACTCTTTAAATGTTTATAATTTTCGTATTTTGTGAAATCCTTGCAGAGGCAAACATATTTCTTTTTCTAGGCTTACTTACAATCCAGGAATCTAGTGGCCTCAACACTGCATTTCCGTCGTTTTCAGGAATCAACGTTGGTAGCACTTGTTAGTAATATAGCTTGCCACGGTGGGTGAGTGGATAGCGTGTCGGTCTACCAACCCCAAGATTGCAGGTTCGCTCCTGGCCGTGGTAAGTGATTTTTGAAAGGCGGCAAAAATACGACACGCATGTCATACGATGTTGGCATGTCAAAGAACCCATTTGAATTCAGTAGGCCGGGTTTATAATGGCAAAATTAACCTCGGGAGTTTCCGCCAACACAAAGTTCCTCAGTTCTCTACTAGAAAGCGCTTTAGTGTTGAAGGAGCTTAGATATCTAACCTCCTTGACTTTCATAGTGATTCAAGGAACAACGAAATTCGACATGCAAGCTACCCTCTGGGTGTCAAATAACAAAGCTTGCACCCGGCACCGAGGCCATACGATATTATTATTATTATTATTATTATTGTTATTGTTAGTAATATCAATCTGCTCTGTTGGACATTATGGTCGTAAGCATTGTTCATTTTACACAATCTCTCCTAGCTGTGGCTAATGTAAGTTTCACCGTCGGTTACCAAACTAATACGTCCATACGATGCCGCTTGAGATCGATGAGGTTGAATCCTGGAGTATTGTGTGTTTTTAGTTATCTGTCTTCCTGTAGCTTTAAGAACATTTGGCTTTGAAAGCTCATAACTGCAGATTGTAAATATTTATAGCCTATGTAACCATAAAATTCGACTCCTGTCCATTGCGCGTGGTGGTATAGTGTCCGACAATGTATTTAAGTGAGATGGCTATTGCTGATAGACACTGGCACTTCAGGATGCACTCTTCAAAGACATTCAATATTCTACAATATTAAATGAATGTTGTTCAATCTCATTTCTTTCTGTGGGGAATCTCGCTGAGATAGCAATTCGACGGCTGGAGTACTCTCACACGTTGCCCGATCAATACTCTCAGTTTTCAAGGAAACAATGGGCATTGCGATGTAGATGATGATGATGATGATAATTGTTGTTTTAAGGGGCCTAACATCGAGGTTATCGGCCCCTAATGGTTTGGGTGATAGTGAAAGATGAGATGAGAATGAAAACTATAACTAATACTAACTACAGACTTACATAGACTACTAGAAGAAGAAATGGTAAACAAATTAAGGATAAGGCAAATGAAGGACAGGAAGAAAAGAAATGTCCTCAACCCTCGAAAATTGCGGATTAGGGGACTTGGAAGAAAGGAGAGCCATGAAAGGCAGATAGGAAAGGGAAAGAGGAGAGGGCCCGCCCCAAGGTCAGAGGAAAAAGGGGACAAAACGGACCCAGCTCAGGAATCCCTTGGAGGCGCCAACTCCCGAACTCACCAGCCGTGAGCCCTTGAGGGTGTAGTACTATCCAGGGTGCACCAGAAGTGGTGGAGCTACATACACCTTACCTCCCTTAGGGCCTTGTGCAGAAGACTGGAGATAACATGAAAAAGAAATAGCTGACTCCTCGAAGAATGAGGGTATCAGGAAAGATAACACAAGGGCCAATTATGGCTGGAAAGTGAAAGACTCCCTAGGCCTCAGATACCCTAATACCGTCGGGGTCGGAAGAGAACAAGAGTTGACCAAGGAAGGTCGACAGGAAAGAGGACGGAGAGGAGCCCAGCACAAGTAAATGGAAGCAATGCTGGACTCAGCTGGGGTCCCGTGGTCGCCAACCCACGTCCCAATAGATGTGAACCCCTGGGGGGTGCGATGTAGATCATGACTGTACATTGCTTGTAAACTTGAGCCGGGAACCAAACTCGGGTTCAGGCCAACAATCATTCGTGGATTTTACAGTATCCATCATAATCAACCTCCAACCCGAGGTCAAGTATGGTTCCGCCTTTTATGGCTCTCCTTCCTTCCAAGTCCCCCAATCCTCATTTCTTGAGGGTTGAGGGCATTTCTTTTCTTCCTGTCCTTTATTTGTCTTATCCTTTCAACGAGTTAATATAACCTCTGTGAGAATTGTAATAAGTTGTAAGTTACGGGACTTGACGCATAGTTCCTTACAGTGAAGTGAGGGAAGGCTGTTTATTACCAAGCCCTCGTCCTGTCCGGTAACGATGGTGCTTTCCGGACTAACCTGATTTCCAGTCTACTTGCCGAATCAGGTGATCCACCTCTTGCTATTAGATGCCACTGGCTACGTGGCTCAGCGGTAACGTTCTCACTGGCTGTGCCTATGGTTGCTGGATCGAATCCTGGCGCAAATGCGAGGGAGCCGTGTCAGTACATTTAATGGCACGTTAAAGATCCTCTTCGGGGCATATTTCCGGCACCCCGGTGTCTCTAAAAGCCATAGGCCTAGTAGTTAAAATGGACGTAAAGCCAATATCACTATTATTATTATTCTTCTTGCATCGTTATGCCCGACTCAGGAGCACGGTTGAACCTGTTTAGCTGATGTGTTGGCCTTCTTTTCCTTCCAAAATCTCTTCATCCTCTCGCTGAGCGCCTTTCTTCGGTCTTCTGTACAAGTTATGGTGGCCCTGGTGTTGGGTTTGCCTTCAAATTGGTGATTGTCGATTAGGGTTCTGAATTTGCATCTGTCCTGTATAATATTGTCTGAAATGTTGATTTCCTGGAGATCTGTTTCAATTTCACGTAGCCAGCTGTTCTTGGTTTTTAGTGAGAGGGCCAAGTTGAGAATTCTTTTAGTCAATCTGCCATTGTTCATTCTGATAATGTGCCCGTAAAATTTCAATCGTCTTTTCCGAAAAGTATGAGACATTTTTTCACATTGGCGATATATTTCCTGGGATGACTTTTTCCTCCAGATTCCCTCTATAAAAACTGGGCCAAATTTTTTTCGTAAAATTTTCCTTTCTTGTTTTTCAATCTCTTTGGTTAAAGATTTGCCACCAATGATTAAGGTTTCTGATGCATATAACGCCTCCGGTTTGATTACTGTATTATAATATCTAAGTTTTGCTTTCCGAGATATTGATTTTTTGTTATACCTATTCCAAGGGATTCTGTAAGCTTTCTGTAATTTGGAAATTCTCTCTTTATTTGCTTCACGGTTTAAACCAGAGGGCTGAATAATTTCTCCCAGATATTTGAATTCGTTCACTTCATTATTATTATTATTATTATTATTATTATTATTATTATTATTATTATATGCTATGCACATCAAATGCCGCAACACCCGAGCAATCAAACTCTCTTTAGCACCCGATACCATTTTAGTAACGCCAACCAGCCAGTCGTGCACTGAAATAGGAGTGCCTGTAGGTTCCTGTATGATCCAGACATATACCGAGGTGCCTCCGTGGTAAGTCCCGCGTCGGGAAATTTGGTTACATCTACACCGAGGTCCTAAGGTTAACGCGATGTCTTTCCGGACGCTGGAATTCTATTGACGTCCGAAACGGGGGAGGAGCTTACGGTCAGCTGTTTGCAATATGGCGGCGATATAGTGACGTGAAGTAATTGGGTGTGCGTTTGTTATGGCTTCTAATTTATGATGGCAAAATACTACATATTTCCTTTCATTGATAGAAATATTTTTATAATCAATTTAAATGCAGTGCCTAATTACTACCAGTTAAAAATATTACCCACCTGTAGATAGTTAATTTACTGTCTGCTGTTACATATATGAAGCCTGTACTTGGGAGCCTAGCGGTATCGATGTTTTTATTAATTTCACAATATATATATCTCACATAACACAAAGGATGACTCCCTGATAATAAATTGAATCAAGCAACTCTGAATTTGCATGAATGTTTTGGGTTCAAAGAAGCGTACTTGGGATGCTCAAATCATACTTCAATATTGCAAATATTGACCTACATACTTGCTGTTCAAAGGCAAGAATGTTAATTTATTAATCTCTTGCCACAGGCAAGTTAAAATGGAGACATCCTCTTTATCAATATATTTAATTAAATATTTAAAATACATATATTTAACAAAGCTGGAGTCTCCATTTGAACTTGTCATAAGCAAACGGAACAGATCAAAAACTACACTGAAAGCCAAACCAAATTCACTCCTCAGCTCGATATAAACCATAATACCAATTAAAACCTATACAAAACATACTCTCCTTACTGTTGTACAACTTTCAAACAAACTATTCGCACTCAAAACTGTAAAAGCCTGAAATGAGAACTAATTAAAGTTAGAATAGCCTAGGCCGATCCCGTCTCCTGCTACATTACCGCATATGTATACTTAACATCACTATAACTTCAAAATTACTGCTAAGTGGCCTATCTGCCTGAGTAGTATAGGTGTTGCCAGCCTGCCTGGGATGATGGGTCACCAAACCGATACTTAAAACTAAGATTTTACATTTTAATTAACAAATTCAACAGTAGGGAGATCATAGCGAAAAACACAATTTAAGCCAAATCATACTTCAATGACCTACATACTTGCTGTTCAAAGGCAAGAATATAAATTCTCTGGCAAATTAAGGCTAGGAACAACATTTTTCTTAAGTTTTCTAACCATTCGGCTATTGTCAATCGGAAGAACCCCTAAAATAAGTTGACAAAGAGCGGATTACATTCTTTGTACGGCACAGAAGTAATAGGCTATAAGTTTATCAGTATTTTTGATGTAGCTAAATCCATGTGAATACAAATTAGAGACAATAACTATCAATAATCAACAGTACCGGTGGAAAGAAGTCGTCTTCACAAAAATGCAGGCTGCACACTGTCATGTAACATGTAACACGTTTTCCAATTGACAGCGACGAAGCCCATCTTTCTCTCTGAACTTTTTGTACAGGAAAGTAGTGAAGATATTTCGTAGCCGTTTTATACGATTTGCAACCGTATACAGAGCAGTACCTCCTCGAATTTGACAAATTTCTTTCTGTTTCCATCACGACGTCAATGCTTCACCATCTAAATAAACCTCACCAGTCACAATGTTACAGCTTCAACATTCTGCCGCGTGGCTGCGCCATCCAACTTTTCTGACGTCAATACACGGATGGATGGTGCATAAGTTATCGACGCGACGGAGAAAAATAAGACATCTTTGCCACAGACGTGTAGTGTCTTCACCGCAGAGCTCGTTTCCTGTATAATGAATGCTTTTCTAATCTCTCCAAGTGATTGTCGCGCCAAGTCAATCGTTCAAAAGCACTGGTAATTGCCAACTGTCTGTGGAGCCGCGAGGTTGGAGGTGATATAAGGAGTTTGCTGTGTTGTAAGGAACAAAATCAAGCTTGAGATCAGATGCACGAACAAGACCACTCAATGCACACTTTGTGGACCTACTGGCGTGAAAGTAAACTACGACCATACGCGACATGTTTCAACTCATCAGCGATGTAGTAGGCCTAGTTGCTTTCATTTTCCAGTATTATTGTTACATACAAGGTTTCATAATTTTATAATTATTCCATTATGTAGTGTTATTAGGTTAGGTCTATATCCTCCACGTAAGTTTCATCGAAGAGGTTATAGAAGCGACGGCGGTGGGGCGAGAGGGGGGGGGGGGGGATGACCACACGTATCTGAAAAGGGGGGCGTCAGCTGACAAAGGTCGGGAACCACTGGTCTAGAGGATGCACGACTCTAACTTTCTTGTGCCTATCGACTTTTTGATTCGTTGCAGTCTATTGCTTCATGTTTCCCGCTAAGTCAGTTAGTGCAGCGAATCCACGACCTTCTAGACGGGTTGTGTAGTGCTGACACTAGAATTTCCTTCGAAGAAGCCACATGAGTTCACGGATCAAGCTGAAAAAGATGCAGTATCACTATTACCTCGATCAGTGGAGGGATATTCACTCTCAATTATATCGCAACCATGTATGCTACTAGCATTCTGGGAAACTCAGTGGCTAGCTTATTCAAGACTCTGTAAACTGAGAGCGATAAAGGGAGCTACTGTACTCGCGAGTGGTGGAGCTCCTTCCGAACACGGAGGGAGTCTGTCATTTTATGCAGATAAGAATAGATCAAGGGAAGACCCCCACGTTGTTCCCGTGAAGCCACATCAACTGTGGTCCACATTCTAACAGACTGTGTGGATCTTGCTGATTTACAAGGAAACCTTGGTCTGCTTCGAGGATTTTATAACGGCTTATTTGGCTGAAGGGCTCAACGAACTCGTAGCGAGTCACATTCATTAAAAAATGTTCAATGAAAAGATCGTTCAACAAAGCTCGCGTAGAAAGAAGCCCAGACACAAATCTACTTCCTACTATCGTGCCTTGAGGAGGGTATCATCACCTCATAAAGTTTCAACGCATGGGCTAACATATTCTAAAGTGTATCAAGACCGTATCAAGATATTAACTCGACTTGGACCCTTGTACATTAAGATGATGAACAATACATCTGAAGATGTGTTGCTTTAACAGATGAGGTAAAATCGTTCGCAGGAGATATTGCAGAAGATGGCTTGCATCAGTGCTTTCAGACGTTTTGCCTCGCTGGCAAAATGCTCTTGTCACAAAGGTGAAATGTGGTTGTGTATCAGTGTATTCGCGGTGAGGAGCTACATGCTGAGTCCCCGAGCTTTTGAATTTTACTACCAAGCAAGGACGTTATTAAATACAGTTTGGCACAGACAAGGATTCTCCTACAAAAACGAAATCTGCTCACATGTAATATAGGTATTTCAATAGTAAATTATGCAACAAGCCTATAATGGCAATACTTAAGACACGAGTATGTGTATAAAACGAGCGTAGCGAGTGTTCGACGATAATTATAACTTAAGTATAGGCTATCTTTTAACATAAATATTCATAAATACCCATGGGATTCAGTAACTTCAGTTAGTGAACAGAGCACGCTGGGTGGTTTGCTGACTGAACACAGCGCATGCACGTGGGTTAAAGCACGTCGAAAGCATAGACCATTTACTTTGTTGGCAATGCTATTGTTTACAGCCTGCATCATGATGACGAGTGCCGTCCAGTTCTAGCATTCACTAATATTGTCACCGAAGTCGTTTGAAAGCAATGCGCTGTGTAGAAATTGGCGTTGGAGATATTAAGGTACAGTGCTAGTCTATTTCTTGTCTCATAATCGCCAGTTTGTTTATGCAAACATTAGGGACGGTGAACACATTTCATGTCGGTAATAGCTAGAAGGATGGAGTTGCAAATTTCTGGACGTAGATTCCTAAATTTCTTGCATATTTCATAGTATTTTCCTGTTACCGTAAAGGTTCGTTTTGATCTTGTTTTTGTGTTTGACATTGTAACTACAATGGTTGATCCAGTATAGACTACATTGTCAATTTTCATATCATATAATCCATGTCTGACATGTTGGATTTTTAGCGCATGCGCGAAGGTAACCTTACCTAATTGGACAATGAATGAGCTCTGATTGGCTGGAGAAACTGTCCCATAATGAAAAACAGTACTATAATGACCCCCATTAAAGTACAGTTTTCTGACATAGGCTATTTCGATATTGTCGAACATAAAGTCATTTTTAAAAGCCTTTGCTTCTATGAAAATAAAACTTGAACTGTTGGTGCTATATAAATTGTAATAGTAGAAGCATTTGAAATGTGGTGTTACAAGAGATTGATGGGTAGATAGAGTAACCAATAAAGAGGGTGGCGAAGGTGAGGTTTCTTGGTCTGGTTAGACCAACTTACTTACGGTAGGAAGACTGGAGGATGAGAACTATGTCGTTGTTGTTTGAGTCTTCATTCTTTTGACTGGTTTGATGCATCCCTCCATGCCTCCCTGTCTTGAGCTAATCGTTTCATCTCTACATAGCTACCACACCCTATATCCGAGGCAATCTGTTTAACATATTCTAACCTTGGTCTACCCCTGCAGTTCTTGTCCTCGAACCTTCCTTCCATAACTAAGCTTGCTATTCCTGGGTGTCAGAAACATCTCTCCTCTCCCACTCGTCTTAATACCCCTTCATTTGTAACCCTATCAACCCATCTGATCTTCATCATTCTCCTGTAACACCACATTTCAAATGCTTCCATTCTCCTCTTTTCTGCAGCACCAATAGTCCAAGTCTCACTTCCATAGAGCGCCACGCTCCAGACAAAGGCTTTCAAAAATGACTTCTTAATACCTAAATCTATATCCGATGGCAACAGATTTATTTTCTGTAGAAATCCTTTCCTTGCCTGAGCCAGCCTACTTTTTATATCCTCTTTGCTTCGTCCATCACTGGTTATTTTGATTCCTAAGTAACAGAAGTCTCCTACTTCCTTTAGCTTTTCACCTGTTAATTTGATGCCCATAGAGGTTTCTGATTTATTTCGGATGTATTCCAATATTTTGGTTTTACATTTATTAATTTTCATCATGAATTATTTCCTCAAGACGGAGTCCATATCATTCAAAAACTCATTCAAATCCTCTGGTGTGCCGGCTAAGATGACGATGTCATCAGCAAATCTCAGAGTTGAAATTATTTCTCCTTGAATCTTCACTCGCACTTTAATTATTTCTCAAATGTCCTTCATTGCTTGTTCAATGTAAAGATTGAAAAGTATGGGTGATAAGTTGCAGCTTTGCTTTACACCTTTCTGAATACTAGCTTTTGGCTCATGTCCGTCAGCTCGAATGACTGCTGTCTAGTTTCTGTATAGATTGTAGATCACCCTCCTATCCCTGTACTTTATTCCAATCGTTTTCAAATGTCAAAACAATTTAGCCCAATCAACATTATCAAAAGCCTTTTCTAAATCTACAAATGCCATGAATGTTCTCTTATCTTTCCTTATTCTACCTTCCAAAATCAGCCTAAGAACTATAGAGTCTAGAATTTACTGAACAGATTACCTCTGCAGATCTATGCAAATATAGAACAATTAGCGCAGCATACGGGAGAAGGGCGAGCTGATGACTCAAGAATACAGTTTCTGGAAGTCACAAACTAGAATAGAGTTGAGATATCAGCGGGTTGGTGGGAACTCTGACGAGGACCTCAGCATGTGAGAAAGGAAGTTCTCGTTACTGGAAGCAACGGTGCAGGTAATTGTCTATCGCAGAGCGAATGTAAACTAAGTTGCAAGCAAAAATTCTGCTTGACACGAAAATAAACACCATTGTAATTACAAGAGTGTGATGAGTCTTCAGAAACTGTCTGTGGTGCTTGATAAAGATGAATACAGCGGCTGATGTTTATCGCTCTTGAAAGTGTTTTCAGGTCTGTGTGGCACATTTTAATAACTCGGGAGTTTCACGCTTCTTGCTCTAACAAGTCCCTCCAAGGAAAGTTGATTGCGCTGCATGGGTGCTCGTGAGTTCGATACTGATCGAGTGAGGTGCAGCAATCTCCCACCAAGATAGAGCGGGTTCGATTCGTAGTTAATGCATACAAATAGTGAAAATTCATGTCCAGTGGTTCAGTTTCTACGTGTCTTATGATCGTGAGGTTACTTGATCAGTAGACACGATATTTTAAAAAATTACGAGCTTTACAGTAGTCTCATATGATGTGTAACATGTGACATGTTATCCTACTCTGTGTCTGCCGGGAGCGCAAATCCCTTGTTAACAGTGAACTCTGTTGGTCATTAAATAAACTACTTGTAAAATTCCAGTGCTAACGATTTATTGTAGGAATATCTTTAATGGGGCCTCGAAACCTTGAAATAAACCGTATGCGATATACATGATGGCTGACAGTACCTCGAATGCTTACATTAAATAAGAATTCAGCAAAAGTATGAAGATTTAATAAATCATAATTGTTTTCAGCAAATATGATATAACGAATATCTTTACACGAAAGAACAACTTGAAGATGATTTATTGAAGGAATATCTTTAATGGGGCCTCCAAACCTAGAAGTGAACCTTATGTGATATACATTCCACACAGCCACATGGCCGACAGTACGTCGTGATACCAATCTCGGCCACCGCGCGCGCTCATTGTTTCCGTCCCTTTTCCAAAATCACTCCCACAAAATATATCCAGCGACCAAATGGAAAGATGTTACACGCCGAAAAGAAGTTTAAATGAGAGGTCATCGTTTAAGTTGAGTTACGCTTATTTTCGGAATGTTGTATAGAAATGTATAGAAGTTACTTTTAGCCAAAATATACAAAGTGTGCTTCCTTGTTTATGTTAACAATAACCAGCGACAGTGGAAGGACAAACAGCAATCACATTGGGAAGGGTTGGTTGAGAAATTGGAAGCCAAGGAAAGAAAGATCCTGAGGAAGATCTTAGGGCCGTTGAGAAACGATGATGGTGAATACAGGAGTCGGCTTAAGATTGAGCTGTACCATCATATAGAAAGGATATCTCAAGTAATTCGGAACATAAGAATATCTTTCTATGGCCTCTTAACTCGTATGAAACCCGAGAGAATCGTCAATCGGATATTTACCTATTTTCTTAACAGGAATACCAAGGGCTCCTGGTTTTGTGAGGTAGACAAGTATTTGCAAGAAGTAGGGATCGCCCACGCTGACTTTATGGAACGTGATCTTTTCAAGGAAAAGCTTGGAGCACACCACCAATATCAAGAAAAAGCGAAATTAAGAACCGGCAAGGCGTGGTCTGATGAAAGAAGGGAGTTTCACAGGCAGCGAATGCGTGAACACGGGCTAACAAGGAGAGGATACCATGCATGGGTCACCGATTCGAACTATCTTTAGTACACGTGCAGGGAATGATCCGACGTATACCAGGTGCAAGTAGTAAGGTGCGCTTCTCAGCCGTTTCCGAGAAATTAATTAATTACAGTTACAGTGCAGCGTCCATGTGCATTGTACGCTAGCAAGAAGCCACCGAGCGCGTGGAGCAGCGGTAAGAGCCCTGCTTCTTAAGCGGGGGATCGCTGGATCGAATCCCACTGGTGAGCTTTTGAAGTGTGTTGTGTTGTTGTTGTTTTTTTGTGTGTAACCATTGGCAATTTCCAACCAATACCCATAGCATGAGTCACTGCTTGCGGGGTTCGGGGTGGTCCGATGGTTCACAGACGTGCAATGAACGGAACAGACTGAGCCTTCAGTGTATAAATGTATACATATAATAGAGTACACCTGACCGTGTATAATACCAATGTATTTGCAATGCCGATACTGTACATTATGTAATGTCACAAACGTTGACCCCCATACGATGATTTCAGAAACTCTCTTCCGCTCACATTACAATTGACTGCAAAATAAACATTATTCACGGCACCTACAGTTGTACGAAACACAATACACTGCAAAAGCTCACCGGTGGGATTCGATCCAGCGAACTCGCGCTTACGAAGCAGGGCTCTTACCGCTGCTCCACGCGATCGGTGGCTTCTTGCTAGCGTACAACGCACGTAGACGCTGCACTGTAACTGCAATTAATTAATTTCTCGGAAACGGCTGAGAAGTGCACCTTACTACTTGCACCTGGTAGGGTAAACCTGGGTAATTTCGTCATAATTTTAGGATGATTTCATTTATAGGGGTAAGAAAATAATTTCAAAATTTTATGAGTTACTTTTCATGAAGCTACAATGTTGGTGCGCAAAGCATCAAGGATAAAGTTGTAACTAAATGCACATGACTTCGATTTAAAATCAGTTGAGTCTTGAAAGGAATATGTTGGTTATTTCGTGATATCATTGGCAATATCGTGACAACACCTTGATAATTTTGTGATAGTTAAATAAATATCTTAAGCAATGCAACAAAAACGTATAATACACATTTATTGAAATATCTACCTCGAAATTGACAGATCAACCGCATGAAAATGCTGTAACAGCAGATCAGCAGCGAGAAAAATGATATTTAGGAGGCATTTGATGAAAAGAAGAATACACGGTATGGTAATTTCGTGATACAATGGTTAATTCGTGATATGTTAATTTATTGTAGTATATAATGCAAAATTAACTCTTTTTAATTTTCTATCTCTATTTGATTATTGAATGACTAATTTTCTAATTTTAAGGACACGTAACGGCTAACATATAGGAACGGTGCCGAGCGCGGTAAAAAAATAGTTATAAAATCGTAAAAATTCTGCCGGCAAAGCTAAGGTGGTACTGTGTAAACAAATAATGTAAAAAATATCTAAATATGTCAAAAAAATCCAGTAATGTACAATTGGTTGTTATACGAAATCATAGACTCTTACCTTTTATAGATCTCCAATTATCTGTTGTGAATTAAGCACACAGATTCCTCTGTGATAAATGCACTACAGATATCCCCTCAACAAGCACAAAGACTCACTCAGTCAACCAGCACTCAAGGACAAAGCCTAGCGTGGTGAATTTAGAAACACGATATGTCATGCCATCTATGTGAGAAATTTGGCACTGCTAGTACGGTTGGTTACTTCATGAAGAAAATATAAAAGAATACCACGAAATAATCAATGTCACGAAATAACCAAGGTTTACCCTATACGCCTGGTCATGCCCTACACGTGTACTAAAGTTGGTTCGAATCGGTGACACATGCATCGTATCCTCCTCTTGTAATATCAAGGCCCTAAGACGGAAGCAGTTGAAATGACGTGGTCCATAGCTGGCCTAAACGAAGAAAGAAGAAGAATGGTGTATAAACGTTATACATCAAGTAAGCATCCTTAACCAGAGTTTAGGTAATGCAACGTGACAATTATCCGTATCTCCACCCAGAGGTGATCAGTGCACTCATGATTTAGGTGCTTGCTTGTATTTCACGGAGGATTAGATTTTTCTATGCTGCGCTGTTGTGGCCATGCTTACTTTATTAACTGTCTTCCTTTCGCTTTTCACACACCCTTTTGCTCCAACCCCAGACCCGACAGTAACCACAATACCCTAGTGCTCGGAGCTGATGAACAAGCTAAAGCTAGTCCCTAAATGAAGTAGGTTCCGTAGAAGCTTTTAAAAACATGAAATAAATCACATTCTCCATGCTCCCCCAGGGGCTCACATTTAGTGGGAAGTGGGTTGGCGACCGCGGGACCCCAGCTGAGTCCGGCATTGCTTCCACTTACTTGTGCCGGGCTCCTCTCCGTCTTCTTTACTGTCGACCTCCCTTGGTCACCTCTTGTTCTCTTCCGACCCCGACGGTATTAGGTTATCCGAGACCTAGGGAGTCTTTCACTTTCCCGCCTTAATTGGGCCTTGTCTCATCTTTCCTGATACCCTCCTTCTTTTTCTTTTCTTTTTACCTCCTGCCTTGTGCTCAAGGCCCTTAAGGAGGCAGGGTGTATGTAGCCCCACCACTTCTGGTGCACCCTAGATAATGCTACACCCTCAGCGACTCACGGCTGGTGAGTTCGGGAGTTGGCGACCCCGAGGGATTCCTGAGCTGGGTCCGTTTTCCCCTTTTGTCCCTTACCTTTGGGGCGGACCCTCTCCTCTCCTCTTTTCCTTATATTTCCTTTTCTCTTTAAGATTCACACACTGTTTTTGTTACTTGGTTCACCGTGTATCTAAATTCCCTTTTAGCGATTTTAAGGCATTTTTAATCTACGTTGCATTTTGTAAGTTTTTTCGATCTAAATTACATCTCGCGATTGTTTTCAACCTCAATTGCATTTTGTAAAGATTGACAATCTAAATTGCTTTTTAGTAAGTCTTTCAATGCAGGTGGCTGGGCCTTTTAGTGAGTATTTTGAATTTCAATTTCATTTTGTAAGTATTTTCAACCAAAATCGCATTTCGCATGAATTTTGAATCTAAATTGTATTTTGTTTGGTGGGCATTTTGCACATATTTTGATTCTCAATTGTATTTTGTGGGTATTTTGATTACATTTTGTCAAGTATTTTCAATCTAAATTGCATTTTGTAAGTATTGTCAATCCACATGAGTCTTTTGAATCTACCGTACATTTTGTAAGCATTTTCAATTTCAATTGCATTTTGTAAGTATTTTGAACTTCAATTGCACTTTGTGAGTATTTTGAATCTGAACCGGCCTTTTCAATCTAAATTGCATTGTGTATTTTCAATTTCAAATGCATTTTGTAAGTATTTTGAACCTCAATTGCATTTTGTACGTATTTTCGATCTCATTTGCATTTTGTAAGTATTTCGACTCTACATTGCATTTTGTACGTATTTTGACCCTAATCTACATTTTGTGCGTATTTTTCAATATATTCCTTTTGTGAGTATTTTCGTTCTAAATTCCCTTTTGTAAGTATTACCGGTCTCCATTTTGTGAGTAGTTTCAATCCGCGTTCCTTTCTGTAAGTATTTTCTGTCTCACTTAATTTTCGTTCTGGTTTCCATTTCATTGTCATTTTTGCTATTACCCAGACCATTAGGGGCCGATAACCTAGATGTTAGGCCCCTTAAATCAACAAATATCCTTATATCATCACCACGCACCCTAAGCGGTGTGTTTCCTCCAATCCCAGACCCGACAGTAACCCCTATACCCTAGTGCTCAGAGCTGATGAACAAGCTAAAGCTAGTCCTAAGTGAAGTAGGTTCCGTAGAAGCTTTAAAAAAATGAAATAAATCACATTCTGCATGCTTCATTCATGTAGTGATTTTTCATTAAACTATTTCGCTCTATCGCAGGAGCACATGAGTCACTAAAGGGAAATTCTCTGCATTGCTTCCTCATTTCTGGAAAGCTTCCACTCTCACTCAGCGGCGAGATAAGGCGTGACCTTGCGACCTGTCCCTTCCATCGTATCTGGGCTTATATCGTACATCTTGATATCTTATCTCGACTTCACACCACAACTCCTGAGAACTAACCAATTCGCCAGACAATGCCAACCTGCTGTCCGTAAGGGTGTCCGGACATAACGTACTACGGACAAAACGTACCACTTGATTTTCGAGGACATAACGTACCACCTAGGTCGTTATCTACCTAAGGACGGGTTTCCCGTGATCCCCAAATATTTACGCTAGGTCATAACGTAGCACTTGATGTCAGACGGGCATTCCAGTTACAGGTTCATTACCACATAAACATCAGTGGCGATCACACTCAGCGGCTTGAAACATTTTGGTATTGTAATATGGAGTTGTGTACAACGAAAAAGGGCGGTTTATGTGCGCACTTCGACGAATGAATTACGAATTGTACATTGAAAGTTCAAAGAGAAAGAAGAAATATGTGAAGTATGATGAACGGCTTGACAGAATAATGAAGCGGTATGAAGAGAATGGAAACTTGAAATCTTGCTTGAGAGCTCTCTCATATTCGCAGAACTTGGAATTAAACTTCACATGGCGAACTTGCTATTCACTTAGAATGAAACATCCCATGACGAACTTGCTATTCGCTAGGATATAAAACCCACAAAAACAATTTAAAAAAGGTTAAACAATTAAAAAACAAAGGAAAGAAAACGAAAAATGACCCGAGTTTAACCACAGCTGATTTTAAACACGCCAAAATGTTTATAAACATTTTGTCAGTCCAAGGCCTGGATAAAGTGTGATGGGAATCCAAAAACTTACCATATTTTATATTAGTTTATGTTATGTTATGTTATTGCCCACATATTTATTACCAGGATTAATTGAGCAATACCGAGCAAGTGGCCGTGCGGTTGGGGTTTCATGCACCCTAAATACTGTCCACTCTTTCAAGTGGTACGTTATGTCCTATAACCGTCCGTAAGAGATGTGTTCTTCAGTAGAATTCTTTCAGTAGACGCATACCTTTATGAGTTCTGCTAAATGTTGCACTTAACATAATCTACTGCCTTTTAAATTAGGATATAATCTTCCTCCCTATAGGCAGCTTCGGCGGCGTAGTTGGTAGCATACTGAGCTTCTATGCCTAAGATCGCGAGTTCAAACCCGACCGATGTCATCGGATTTTTTAAGAGCGTTAAAATGCCTCAGAATGCCTTCCTTCGGAGGGAGAGTAAAGCCGGTGGGCCCATGTTATAGATTTATGGCATGGAAAAGAACCTTCCACTAACATCAGTTGTGAGAAGCTAAATTTTGTAGGTTAGATTTGATTAACGCTCTAAGTTCCAACGTTCGCCGCCAGGTGCTGATTGCGGTGGCATGTAGTAGCCAAGTTCATGGCTAGGTGTCGTAGCATTTGGTAGCAAAAGTAGGAACTACTTGAAATTGATCGTCTGCAATCCTTGCCTGAATTACAGATAACACTCACTAATACAGCCATCACAATTAACACCGGTTATCAGACAATTGTACACACACCCAAAGTACACGGGGATTCATGGCCGCGTTGTCGCAGTCCCTAAGCTGAGGAAGCAACCAACCATCCTCTTTTATATTAAGGTATGCTCATAGATCCACCGGAGTCTGTATTAAAATATCAATATCCCTACAAATTAATATTAATGTTTTTTCGGGTCAGCGAAACATTGAAAGTTAGTCCGCAGTGAATTCCTTTTAGAGTAGACAAAAACGCTGACGTAAACAGAAAATAAACCTCCCTACTCCCACCCTCTTTGAGTGTTGGAGGGTTGACTAGACCGCATCGATGGTCAGTCAAAACTTCAAGGTGAAATATATTGTGCTAGAGGGCCTCTGCAAGAAATCTCGCATGTATTATACCACCCGCCCAGCTTTACTGTTATGCGGGCACGCGGTGAGCCTATCTTGGTGTTCCTAGGCGACACCCTGCACAAGACACGGGATAAACTTAGAAAAATTGCTGAGTTTTAGTCCTACTGTGGCTGTCTTGAATTCTGCATCAGGTAACAAGAAAAGGATCTAGTGGAATGCTCTATGTTGTATTTTATAGTATCTTCCACATTTCATGAAACACGACAGCGCACGTTCCTTCAAAGAGGTTCAATATAATTGCCTACGCTGACGAATACAAATGAGTATGATGTTCCCAGAGATCTCTTTCACGGCGCAGTGCTGCGTGTTTAGCGAGCGATGTGGAGATAGCACTTTCAGTGGAATTACTAACAAAATTAGGAAAATTGAAAACACTTTCTCTGATATAATCTGAAATACCTGTGTTAACTAGTGCAAGAAACTAGATTCCTCAATGTTAAAATCTCAAGGTTGTTTCACTACGTCAGGTGTGAACAAGGGAGCAGACAGTTGTTTCCCTTAGGGGCTTGGACACCATGATCATCATCCCCTTATACTTGGGTTTGTGTAGAATATGTGCTAGTGTTGAGATTGAGAAGGAGGCGGCCATTTTCATTTCATTTCATATTTATTCATCAGTGCCTTACACTTTATGTACAGTACACTGGCGGGAGTCTCTGAAAAGAGCAAAGCCCCACTTCGAATTCGGGATGCGTCAGGGCCCCTACTGTATATACTGGGTTATATTAGGTAGATTTCATTAGAAAACTAACTATTGCAATAGGTACCATGTTTGGACTTCCGGAAAATTTCGACATATCTTCGCGTTTCACATCCCCTAGACCCCAAAACCACCGTCAGTTCAAAAGTTTATATATATATATATATATATATATATATATATATATATATATATATATATATATATGTATGTACATATCTCTTTCTTGTGGACACGATAACTACCGCAATTTTGCACCCATCACTTTGATTTTTTACATAGTATGTATCCCTATAAAATCTCGGTCGAGTTCGTTAATGGGCAAAATCGGTCGAAGGGGGTGAAAATGGGGGGGCTTTTTTTTCGAAAAAGTGAAATATCGCTATAACTCTCTTAATATTTGGAATATCGAATCCATTCAAAGTTCATACTATGTGCCGGATAAAGACCAAAACTTTATGTTCGCGGGTTCAAAGCCAGCCGAAGTCGTCGGATTTTCTAAGAGCGCTAAGGATCCCTCAGTATGCTTTCCTTAGGAGGGAAAGTTCCAACGTTCGTTGCGAGTTGATGGTTGTGGTGGCATCTAGTTGCCAAGTTCACAGCTAGGTGTCGTTGACGCTAGTATTTGGTACCAAAATTGGGAACTACTACTTGAAATTGACCGTCTGCAATCCTTACCTGAATTACAGACTAATACAGCCATCACAATTAACACCGTTTATCAGACAGATTCTACACACACCCAAAGTACACGGGTTACATGACCGCGTTGTCGCAGGCCCTAAACTGAGAAACCAACCAACATCTCTGCGGGAGATTAAATTTTGCGTGAAGAAGTTAGACTGTTAGAACGTTACACATCTGTGTCGTAACCTTGCATAAGGACAGTGTGACCACAAGTATAACAAGTAGTTCCGTGAAGAACTATACAGCCTATTTTCATATATCCTACTTATGTTAACTGCCACAATCAACATACAAAATTTCAGTTTAATTGCTGTAACAGATTCGTAGATATTGAGAACCGTCTAAATATTTCAGATGGTCGCCAGGGTGGATTTTTATTTTTGTACTATTACATTAAGATTATTGTGTACGTGTGGTATTCAAACTTCAATCGCATGATTAGACAACAAGAAGTAAAAACGAGATTTTAAAATTACGCACAGAAGCCATCTTGTGATAATGCAAACCATTGAAATAAATTAGATGCCAGTGGATCAACATTTGTATAAGCATTTAACGTGCAACGTTTCACGGCACTCGGATAGTTGATTCGCGAGAAACGTCCATTTAAATATTTATACTTCGCGTCGCCGCCATGTTGGATTTGTGCTCACCAGGTTACTGAAAGTCCTATAGGTTAACATATGTTCATAGTCTCTATGAACATTAAAAAATTCAGTTTGGTTGCTGTAAAAGATTCATAGTTATTGAGAACCGTCTAAATATTTGGGAGCTCACCGTTTAGGAGTGTTATGTGTATAGGCCATAGAGTTATGTACCATTCATGGACAATTATTGCCTAGGTTCATTATTCAAACTTTCACTTCGATCGCATGATTACGACACAAGAAATTAAAACTTAATTTTAAAATTTCGCACAGCCGCCATCTTGAGGTTTTGTAAGCAATTGAATTAAATTAGATGGCAGTGCATTACAATCTGCAAAATCAATTACTGTACCACATTTCACTGCGCTCAGAGAGTTAAATCACGAGAAAAGTCTATTAAAATATTTTAAATTCGCTTGGTCGCCATGTTCGTTTCGTACTTTACAGGTTTATGAAATATACATAGGTATACCTGTATCAGTACCCTTTATCACCGTACAAAATTGCAGGGTGATATCTGTAATAGTTTCGGAGATATAGAATGTCAGTGAAATATTTCGCACAGCCGCCATTTTGAGGTTATGTAAACAATTGAACTAAATTAGACTCCAGTGCATTACAATGTGTATAAACATTTGCTGTACCAAGTTTCATTACATTTTGATAGTTAAATCGCGAGAAAAGTCTATTTAAATATCTCAACTTCGCTTGGCCGCCATGTTGGTTTTGTAGTCACCAGGTTTTTGAAAGTCTCATAGGTGAACTTCTAGTAGTGCCCTTTATCACCGTACACAATTTCAGGGCGATATCGGTAATAGTTTCGGAGATATTGAATGCTAGTGAAATATTTCGCACAGCCGTCATGTTGGATTGGAGAGACGTAACAACATTTGAAGGGCACGGTCGAGGTCGCCGGGAATAGTGCTATGAACTTCCCGAGTTTCATTGAAATCGCTCCAGCCGTTTCGATTTTATTAGGGGGGGACACACACACGAATCACACACACACACGCACACACACACACACACACACACACACACACGCACACACACACGGACAAAAGGTGATCTCATAAACCTATTTTTTCAAAATTGAAAATAGGCTAAAAATGAATCCCAAATGACAAGAAGGTTGCCGTCCCCATAAGACAATACAATTTTAAAAATATGCATAGAAAGACGAAAAAAAAGTTAATTAAGCTCCAATTGTAATATACTTTATCGCAATAAATGAGGACTGATCCTTCTACGAAACCCTGCATATTTTGCCTATTATAGCCTATCCCCTAGTTTGCCCGGTGAAATCTACCTCCGCCTTCCGGCGTGCCGAGAGGAATTTTTTACTGTACATATGTACACAAGATGGCAATTAGTGAGAATCGAGCAATGATTACATTATTTACAGTATGCATTAGGGGGATGACCGACAGTAGTGGCTACGCTGGCTAAAGCACAGCATTAGGTCATGGGGCCAAGCTCTCTGCTGACTCGGTAGACGCGTGGGTTCGAGCCCCACCGTCGGCCGTCCTTGAAATGGTTTTCCGTGGTTTCCCATTTTCAACACCAGGCAAATGCTGGGACGGTACCTTCTGACAGGCCACGGCCACTTCCTTCCACATCCTTGCCCAGTTTCATTCACCATCATTCATTTCATCTCTCATTAACACCTCTCATGAGGTTGGCGTCAGGAAGGGCATCCGGCCGTAAAAACCATCGCCACAAAGACTTCCATCGCATCTCATCCCCGACCCCGTTGTAAAACGGGAATAATAAGGGGTAGACATACATTAGGGGGATGGTAAATGCACATTTACATAGGATAAGGGAGGAACAACAAGGGAAGAGATGAAATGAATATTGCAATGGGAGATTCACGGGGAAACACTAGCACAACAAAGAATCGGGGCATAATGTATGACGAACAACCTACATGTTGAGCAAATAATGCAGCAGCTTCCTCTTGAACTGTACGGCATTATTGTTGCTGGCCTTCAGAGAACACAGTAGGCTGTTCCAAGCACAGACCGATCTATTTACAAAACCCAGTTTGTACGACTCTGTCCTGGGTAGTGGGGCGTGCAGCGTAACTCCGCGGCCCTTCTGAGCTCATCGGTAGCCAAGGGAAATTTTGTCTAAAATAGCAGATGAGTCTGTATTATTAAAAAGTTTTCGCAGGTATAACAAATCGATTTGGGTAAATACATTCTCAATAGATGGAAGGCTACATTTTTGGCGTCTGATTTTAGAGCCTAGGTTGGAATTTTTCGAAAGAATGAAAGAAATGAAGGAAATTAAATGTACGAATGAATTTCTAGCTCAAGGATATTTCCCTTGGTACCGGGGCTCCATGAAGGGCACTAGGCTCAGGTAGGCGGTCCTCTTCACTTTGGTGCTACAACTTTAAGGGACTTAGGAATGCAGAAAATCGTCCGAATTTTGGAATTTGCGCCGTATTAATCTTGAGACCCATGGATTTCTAACGGTGCTTGTATTTGCTTCGTATCTCATTCCTAAGCTACTTTCTTTCTACTTCGCAACAACCGTGCGTAAACCCACTAATTTAGTTTTTGTAATATTTATTTCTGTTAGACAATAGGCAATAAAATCAATTTTTACGAGAGTAAAACGGGGATTAGTTGCCAGGGTAAATAACTGCAAAATGTATGCTAGTGCTTCAAATGGAAGAAGAGGAATTCTGTGGTCGTGGCATGTTCTAAAAACCGGAATAAACTTTGATTCAGTTTCTCGCTAAAATGTACTCGTTTTAAACTTTCGAATTGAGCCACTATGGACTACGAGTTAACAGCTGATGAGCCCATCACTCAGAGCCTTCTTCAGATCTTCTGAAAGAGATCCTCTCCTTGTTGTGGGCTCTTCCCCTACCTTAAAACCCCGGTAGTTTTGATAATTTGTCTAAATTCATTCCTGCTCAGAATTTTGTCCTCGGGAATACCGATGTCTGTAAGATCTTGAAACCATCGCAATTTTCTAGGCTTTGGTTTCACGAAATTTCAAACTTCCTATGTCAATCGATCATCAGACATTCGGAAATATGCCCAAAGAATAGCAACCTTTTCTTTATCATTGTTGGCGTGACTAGTTCTGTAAACTCTTTATTTGTCCGTCAACCCATCTGTTGCCTAAAAGTTTCGTTTATATCCTCTGTTCTCTTTTGACTAACTGGTCGACTATTTCCCGTCTGTTCATAGTCAGTGTCCGAAGCATATAACCCTTCATGTTTAACAACCGTGCTATAGTGTCTTAACTTGGCTCCAATGCTTAGCGACTTCTTGTTATAGTGATTTTGCGTCAGGTGATATGATCGGTCTGATTTCCAGATCCTAAGATAATTACTTCCTGTTCTAGGCCATTTTGTTGGATTATATCACCTAGATCTTAATTACTTCACACGTTTAATCTTCCCTTGGTTTGTGATCATCCATCCAGGTCCATCGTTGGTTAAAATTTACCCTTTAACCGGAGCTTTCCAACATGCAAGGTTGAAATTTTTAGAAGTTATTTCTTCTTATGGTTGGTTGGTTCCTCAGTTTAGGGGCTGCGACAACGCGGTCATGTAGCCCCGTGTCCTTTGGGTGTGTGTAGAATCTGTTTGATAACCGGTGTTGATTGTGATAGCTGTATTAGTGTGTGTTATCTGTGATTCACGTAAGAACTGCAGATGATCAATTTCAAGTAGTTCCTACGTTTGCTACCAAATGCTACCATCAACGACACCTAGCTGTGAACTTGGCTACTAAATGCCACCACAACCAGCACCTGGTGGCGAACGTTGGAACTTGAAGAGCGCAAATCAAATCCAACCTACAAATTTCGCTTCACACAATTGTAGTTAGTGGAAGGTTATTTTACATGCCATAAATCTGTGAAATGGGCCCGCCGGCTTTACTTCCCCTCCGAAGGAAGGCATACTGAGGGATTTTTAACGCTCTTAAAAAATCCGACGACTTCGGCTGGGTTTGAACGTGCGATCTTCGGCATAGAAGCTCAGCAAGCTACCAACTACGCCACCGAAGCCGCCTTTCTTCTTATAACTCGTCCGTTTTTCAAAAAATTAATTAGGTTTAATTTTGCCAGACAAAAATGTTAATGGAAATACTTTTTAAAATCATGCCATTTATATAAAGGCAAATGAAAGTTGAAAAATACATTTATATTCAAAAAGCATACGTTATGATAACTAGAGAGCATTAGTGTACATCCCTGAAAAATTTGATTACTTCTTGTAATAGTATCTGAGAACATGGTACATGAGATGTTGGAAATTGGCCTGGGCAATGTAGGACATTAACCATTCCGGCGTAGAGTAGAAGTGGGAATGACTGAGGCTGGGTTAGAACCCAAGCTATATCCCCAAGAGGCTAGGAGGACCTCGTTCCTACCCTAAGACGAGAATTTAATTTCTTATGAGTTGAACAGGGACCTGTTTCATAAACCTGACTGATAATATTAGTGTAAGAGCTTTATGAGACAGGCCCCTCAGGCCTCAGTGTGGTAGCCGACTAATGAGACTCTACAAAGTTCGAATGCACAGGATAACTTTTAAAAATCATTGCCCTCCGAGAAGATTTCATTGACGAAATACAAAATTATGTGCCCCCAGGGTCTCACAGATAGTGGGTCGTGGGTTGGCCGACCACATATTCCCAGCATCATCGGAACGTTACTTTGGAAGCAACCAAGAGGTGCAACAGGCTGTGCAATCTCTGGGCAAAGAATATCACTAAGAGCGTTTCTCACGGTAACAATGTCGATGGAGACTCTGTGGAGAAATAGCTCAACGCTTGCATTTAGTTATGAATGACATTTTCCCTATAGTGGCGGCTTTTGATAAGAGGAAAGGGAGGCCTTGTCTTGTGCATTTTCCTGAATAATGTATTATTTTCTATTAGGCTATTATTGTCATTCTTGCTAATATAATTATCAATACTCCTAATATGAAATAAAACAGACTCCAAGTAGCGCCGATTGCGTAATATTGCGATATTATCGCTTGCCTGACCGAGAAGACAACGGAAATCTCGTCAAACGACCGAGAGCAGCGCTGATCGCGTAACATCCCGCTATTTCTTCATAGTTAGCCGCTAAGATAGACTGCAGTGTTGATCACGTAACACCGCATTATTTCTCCGTGCCCTACCGCAAAGAGAAAGGATCTTGTCAAACGGCCAAGAGTATAGCAACCTCTAGATAATAATAACAGCATATAGGCTACATAACACGACCTAACAGCCGAAATAACTCATTTGGTATTAAATAATAAATATTTATTTTCATTTATGTATTATTTATATACTTAATTATTAAGTACCGTATTTGTAGTTAATAATTTATTTATTATTTAATTATTAATTTATAAGTAGTTTTTTAACATTCTAAACCTGCCCGTAAAATTTTCCCTTTTAAAATTGTGTACAGAATAAAATGCCTTTTAAATGAGCCAAAGTATGATTAGAATTGGTATGCGAAATTACACTGCATTGTTATTTATCTTTACATCGCTATTATTAGTGGGAATCTAGGCTCCTTAACGGAAAGGAATGTTAAGTCTGTCGCTGCTCGATAACCTGGCCAGGTCGTGCCGAGCTGATAATACTGAGGAACGTGCTTATCGCTAGTTACCAATGGTGCTCCAGTTAGTCTGGCATCTTATCACTGTGCATGTTGTATTGGAACTCCCATTCCATTGGTTCTGGGTTGGACTTCCAGCCCTGCCAGGAAATGTAATTCTACTCTGAGTGCTAGGAAGTGGTTCACTCAGCCTCGTGTTCACAATTGACAATACAATATGTGGGTATGATTCCCACCTCAGCAACTTTAGAAGTGTCCGGCTCCGTGGCTAAATGTTTACCGCGCTAGGCTTTGGTCCGAAGTGCGCGGGGTTCGATTCCTGGCCGAGTCACCAGGGATTTTAATCTCCTGGGGTTAATTCCCGTGGCTCGGGGACTGGGGGGTATGCGACGTCTTTATCATCACTTCATCCTCATTATGACGCGCAGGTCGCCCACGGGCGTCAACTAGAAATACCTGTCCTCAGCCTCTCCGGAGGCCACACGATGATTATTATAACTTTAGAAGTGTTACTTCGATGTTTATACTTAGGGCCACGGCCGCCTCCTTCCGAATCATAGCCACGTGGATACACATTAGGACAGACTCAACAATAGGCTAGGGGGCGTGGTGGTGCAGCGGCCAAACTGTTGGCCTCACAGCACGGCGGACGGGGTTGGATTCCCGGCCAATGCATGTGGGATTTTCAAAGTGAAATGCCATGTCCTGTGGTTCGGATTCCACGTAAAAACGAGGTCCCGTTGCTCATGATCGTGAGATTAACGGTCACGTGAAACTACGAAGAACTTCAGACTCAACAATAAACTCGGACAATATCCACTCCAATCATATTTGACCACCTCCTTGTGTTGCGGCTAGCATGCCTTGCTGTCGGCCCGGAGTTTCGGGTTCGATTCCGGCTCTGCCAAGAAATCTTATTCTGATCTGAGAGCTGGAACGCAGTACACTCAGCCTCATGAGGCAAAACTGAGAAGAGGCGGGTTCGATTCCCACGTCAGCCATCTTGGAAGTGGTTTTCCGTAGTTTCGCACTTCTACTACATCCAAATACCGGGAAGGTTTCTAACTTAAGGCCACGGGCGTTTCCTTCCCAATCCTTACCTGATTTACAAATGCACACACTAATACAGCCATCACAATAAAGCAGGTTATCAGACAAATTCCACATACACCCAAATACACGGGGCTACATGACCACAATGTCGCGTATCTTAAATAAATCAGTCACAACAAAACTCTATTCCGCTTGGATGATTGTAATAATTATAATAATTTCTGTCCTTATTCCCGTTGGGTTTGAAATGCATTAAATACCACAACATCTGAGATGATTCGTGTAATGAATTTCAAATATTATATAGCCTACTAGGAATATGTTTAGCCTACTTTTCACATTTTGTAAAAATGAGGATAAAGTAGACTTATGAGATCGATCTGGGCAAATGTGTGTCTGTCTGTATGTCTGTCTGTGTGTCCCCCCCCCCCTATCAACTCCTAAACGGCTGCAGCTATCGAAACCAAATTTAGTATGTGTAAAGAGATTTGCTTAAATATCGCAAGGCCGTATTTGAAAATGACGTCAGTGGTACCAACTGATGAAAAATCACAATTGAAAATTGAGGTCTGTGTTGGATACCTCAGATAATATGCATGGGCATTGTTCCAAAATTGACACACATATAGATAATATTACATCAGATTAATTTACAGGAGCCCATACATGAGAGTGTTGCCAACATGACTCTATGCCTGCTGATAGGTGAAAACTTGACATGCATGTAACTTCCATACTATCTATTGCATTTTAACCCAATTTGGTATGTGATTTGCACACAGGAGCAGATATGAACATGCGTTCTTTTAATGTAAACAGGGCTCCCTAATGTTGACAAATGCACTCTATATATTTTTATCCTAATCTCAATATATCAGAAAGTATGCAGGGCAACAGTTCTAAACTTTGCATACAATGAATGGTACCTGCAAATGTAGGTTAATTTTCAATATCCGATTTACGACAGTGCTGCCAATATGATTCGATGTGTGCTGATTGGTTTAATGTTGAATCACATGTAACTTCCACACTAATAAATGAAGTTCTTTCAAAATTGGCACATATATAGATCATAATATTTCAATTTATGTTTGAGCATCTTATTTATGGCAGTGTCGCCAACCTGATTTTACGCATGCTGATAAATTCAATGTTATGTAACTTGTATACTATCTATTGGATCTCAACCAAATTTTGCACGAGCATTGTGGACCTTAAGAGATGGAACTAAGAATATATTTAGAGTCGCCAGGTCTGCCAACTGTTGATATATGGTCTCTATAATTTGAAGAAAAGTAGGATCTCTAGTTCGTCACGGAACTACTTGTTAATTAAATAAGGTTATGAAAAATAAATTAAATACATTCGTGAATACAGTAATTGCCTACCATAAGCTCTCAAGTGGCCTGAGTTATGCAACGCGAATTCCTAAGGGTTAAACGTTAACTTAAAAGACCGACTCTCACTGCGGTTACGTCATAGAAGCGAACAATGATAAGCTGTAGGCTACTTTATCGATCGGTCATTGTCAATGGCTACCATGTCCTACAGTAATTTGTCTGACGATAGTGAAAACAAGTGTCTTGGATTTATGGCATTGCTACATCAATAGTCTGCTTCGTGCGCTAGTCACTTAACTGCCTTAAGATAGTTTAAAATTGTAATTTATGGCCAAAGT
This sequence comes from Meconema thalassinum, assembly GCA_946902985.2. NCBI lineage: Eukaryota > Metazoa > Arthropoda > Insecta > Orthoptera > Tettigoniidae > Meconema > Meconema thalassinum. The sequence continues at coordinate 93,388,143 of OX336391.1, forward strand.
AATCTGGAGTCGAACTGACGGGCCACTCCCACCCGAGGGAGGAAGTAATAAAAAACGTATTTTTAATTTGTTTTTGTAATCATAATAATAATAATAATCTTACGGTATTATATAATACACTAAGGTGTACGTTTCACAAGACTCAAGCTCCTAAACCAGAGGGAGTTAGAAGATGTGGTTTGTACCAAAATCTTACAAACCATCTCAATAGTACTGGACAAATCTTGCATTTCTTGAAAAGTCAACGGAAATATATTTATTTGTTTATAAAGTGCTTTTAAACAAATAAACACGACGATAGCCCCTGCGAGAACAGTATCGCGTACAGCCCGCACATCACCAGAGCCAGGCGGGTAGTCGGTACATATGGGGCGCACACTACCCATTATGCGAGAGTTCTCGCACGGATCCGCTAGTTATAATAATCAGGGGGCCCATGCGAGAACTCCTGCATGTGTGTATACCACCCGCTCTGCTTTACTGTTCGTCGCGACTCAGTTCTGACAGGGACTTTCGTCTTGTTCATTTGTTTAAGCGCACTTTATAAACAAATAAATATATTTCCGTTGACATTTCAAGAAATGCAAGATTTTTCCTGCACTATTGAGAATACTTACAAGTTTGTAGGGCACTGCTCGTTCCTTGTTGGTGGAACTGTATCCCAGCCGTCCATATAAAGAAGGATTAATGCCTCATAGCCTTTAAACTGAAGAACAGTCAACATTTTCAATTATACTGATTGGTTGCTCAATCTCAAATGGGTTTCAAACTCGAACCAACAAACATAGACTCTAAGCCACGCTCTGCCAGCGAAGCTTGGGCTATTATTTAAGAACACTTGTTGAATGTATCTCTCATTATCTTCACACTAATTAAGTCACAAGCGATTGCTTGCACTGCGTATACTAATCTAAATCAGAATGCATCAAGAAGGAAAGCTGTGAGTTAGGAGTTGGGCTAAACCATAAACTAATTTCACTTATGGTGTGGTAAAAATAAGAGAAACTCCTGAAAAATAAATTCTCTACTTCCATTTTGTTATTGTGACAATTTTAAACAATGACAGTTTTAAATATTATTACTTATTAGGTCTTTGGGAATGCAACGTTTCCTCGGGGACTCACACCAGATCCCTATACCGGCCCACACGAGGCTCCGCCAGTTAGACGTCGGCCTACCACCTCTGAATTCTGAGTTTGAACCTTGGTTGGAGCTGGACAAAGTGGAGGCGAGACAGGTTTTTCCAGGATCTATGATTTTTCCTGTCAATTTTATTCTAGGATATCTCGATAGTCATTCATTTATCATTGTCCAGAGGAGAATGACGGGCCTCGCCAGCTTGAATGTTGGCGATCCTTGGCCTCAATATCAACATCGTCATGCAATTTTAACACTGATGGTGTGGATTTTTGTTTTAAAGGACGAAACATATGGATCATTTACCCCTAACTGATGATTAACAGGACTCGATTCCTGGTCAATGCATATACGATTTTCGAAGTCAAATGGCATTACCGGAGATTTAGATTCCTCATTAGAAAGTTACGGTGTTTCAGAACGAGAAGTTGTTTTTATTTGTGTATTGTAAGTACTGCCTTTGACTTGCGTATGGTGATCGCGTGCGCTTTTAACGAATGGGATCTAAGCGCGCTTGATAATGAAGTTAGATGTCGGAAATTTGTCGACTTAAACCTGTCCACGCTAATCCCAGATAGTTGTTGTTTGAGTCTTCAGTATTTTGACTCGTTTGCTGCAGCACTCCATGTCACCCTGTCCTCAGCTAATCGTTTCGTATCTACATAGCTATCACACCCTACAACCTAGGCAATCTGTTTAACCTTGGTCTACCCCTACAGTTCTTGTCCTCGACCCTTCCTTCCATAACTAAGCTTGCTATTCCTGGGTGTCTTAGTTTGTGTCCTACCAACCTATCTCTTCTCGTCATTAACAGTCACCAGAAACATCTCTCCTCTCCCACTCGTCTTAATACCTCTTCATTTTTTACCCTATCTACCCATCTGGTCTTCAACATACTCCTGTAACACAACATTTCAAACGCTTCAATTCTCTTCTTTTCTGCTGCACCAATAGTCCAAGTTTCACTTCCATAGAGCGCCGCGCTCCAGGCAGAGGCTTTTAAAAATTACTTCCTAATACCTAAATCTATATTCGAAGTCAACAGATTCCTTTTTTGTAGAAATACTTTCCTTGCCTAAGCCAACCTACTTTTTATATCCTCTTTGCTTCGTCCATCACTGGTTATTTTGCTTCCTAAGTAACAGAAGTCTCGTTCCATTAGCTTTTCACCTGCCAATTTGATGTCCATAGTGGTTTCTCATTTATTTCGGCTGCATTCCAATATTTTTGTTTTACATTCATTAATTTTCATCAGGAATTTTTTCCTCAAGACTGAGTCCATGCCATTCAAAAACTCATTCAAATCCTCTGGCGTGTCGGCCAAGATGACAATATCATCAGCAAATCTCAGAGTTGCAATTATTTCTCCTTGAATCTTCAGTCCCACTTTAAATTTTTCTCCAATTTCCTCCATTGCTTGTTGAATGTAATGATTGAAAAGTATGGGTGATAAGTTGCAGCCTTCCCTTACACCTTCCTGAATACCAGCTTCTCTCTCATGCCGTTCAGCTCGAATGACTGCTGTCTGGTTTCTGTATAGATTGTAGATCACCCTCCTATCGCTGTAATTTATTCCAATCATTCTCAAAATGTCAAACAATTTAGCCCAATCAACGTTATCTAAGGCCTTTTCAAAGTCTACAAATGCCATGAACGTTCTCTTATCCTTCCTTCCCCAGTCTAATAACGTGCCCATGTTAAAACTGTCCACGCTAATTCCAGATAGTCCCCAGCCCATGTTGAAAAGAGGATTATGATGGAGAGTTAGTGGTGACGTAACACTACAGGTTAATGGTTTTCTCATCTTCATTAAATACAACATTGTAAGTTTTTTAATGGTGGGTATTTTGCTGAGTATTGATAATCAAGAGGGACATTGGTATGGTTGGCATAACATTTGTTCTATTAAGATCCTGGTGCTGTTTGATGCTTTTAGTGGCCTTACTACTACTTTACCAGGTGTTCTCACCTTCAAGGTGTCGAACTATTTCGTTTTTCCTTATTCAGTATGTAATGTCATCTAGAACAGCATTAAATTGCTTTATTCAAGTATAATTCAAATATTTCGGTCTGCAAATTCCATGTGGCTTACGAACATTTTATCATTCTCTGCATCGTTCGATAGTGACTCCTTTCAATTTGTCATATTTGCGTAGATAACGATGACGTCAGCAACAATACCACGAGCTTCTGCAGCTGATATGACGTACAGTAGCCTGGGAGCGCACTAAACAGCTCTATATGCGTCAGAAACCACAACTTACGAGGCCATTCAAAAAGTTTAGAAACTGAAAAGCAAGACCGCAAAATTCTTCGAGAAATATTCGGACCTACACTTGAAAATGGAATAATAGTAGTAATAATAATAATAATAATAATAAATGTGCATCAGTGTAAAGTATTTCTGGACGATCGACGTAGCGATATTAAGGATATCCAGACCCTGTGGTATATTTGACTCTCCTGGATACGGCCATGGGTTTACCCTATTGTCAGCCCTTAATGATGCGTAGAGTTATTTGAAATGTAAACTTATTTATCGTATGACAAAAGCATGCGTCATAAAGTATAACGTACAAACAATTAAACCCGTTGCATGGGAAACTACGACGGGCTTTAGGGAAAAAACATGTTCAAGAGGTATCGTTCCCCCAGTATTAACTCTTTTTAGAATAATTCTTTTTGACGTTTTATTATTTCTTAGCATGCATTGTTTACACAGACTATTCAAGTTGGAAAATACTCGGTATGAGTAGATAATACGTTTGACGTTTTCCACTTTTTAGCGGTTTATTCGATTACACTGCCTCTATGATTTCTAATTAAATGAAATCTGCAAGATCTTTGGAAAGATATAAAAAACTATTCAAATTGATTCAATAGAACTCCAGAAATAATAGTTAACATTTTCATTTGAGGGGCTTGGACATCGTGGTCATCCAGTCCCATGTGTGTAGAGTTTGTCTGATAACCTATGGTATCGTGGTGTTAGTTGTAGTTGTAGTAGTAGTGTAGGCTGGCTGCATGGCTCAGCTGTAACGGAAAAGGAAGATTTTAGTTTTACGTGACCGTTCATCTCGAGATCATAAGCCACGGGACCTCCTTTTAACGTGGAATCCGAACCACAGGACGTGGCATTTCACTTTGAAAATATCACATGCATTGACCGGGAATCGAACCCGGTCCGCCGTGGTGAGAGGCCAACAGTTTGACCGCTGCGCTACCACACCCCCTACGGCGGTAACGTTCTCGCCTGCTGTCCCCAAGGTTACAAGATCGAATCCTGGTGCGGTCAGCTGGCATTTAAGGGTGCGCAAATGTGAGAGAGTCGTGTCTGTAGATTTACTCGTACGTTCGGAACAAAATTCCGGCACCCCCAGCGTCTCTAAAAGCCGCAGTAGTTAAAAGGGAAGTAAAACAAATGACATTATTATTATTATTATTATTATTATTATTATTATTATTACTCTTATTATTATTATTATTATTATTATTAGTGTATTTGTAATTGAGGTACGCTTGGGAAGGAGGCGATCCTGGCTTTAATTTAGGAACTATTCCGGCATTTTCTTGGAGTAGTTGTGGGAAACCACGGAAATTCACTTCCAGGGTGGCTTAGGTAGGAATCGAACCCAATTCTTCTCTGTTTTGCCTCACGAGGCTGAGTGCACCCCGTTCCAGCCATTAGACCAGACTTAAATATCTTGACAGGACCGGAATGTCCGGGACGACCGGAGTTGGGCGTTAAAAGATGTAGGCTACACAAACTACAAACAACTCCAGAACTATTTAGTGTTCCGATGTTCTTGGTGGCGTCCAGCTCTGCTCCGTTGTCGCTTTCACGTGTTCAATATTTTGGACAGGAGTACCATAGTCACACATGAAAATTTATCCCATTTTTATAGAGATCCAGCGCAGATTCCATTACTTGACCGAATCCTATTTAGTGCAATCCAAGCCTTCCGTTGTAAATCGAACCCAGAAACAGAATTGCTCACCGGTGGAGGGATGGTGCTTTTAATTGACATTATGGTGTTTGAAGCCATTTTCATGATTTTCAGTCGGTCAACACGGGCTTTTATTAATCTGAAGTCTTTTTTTTTCCGGATTAGGGAATAACCCATCTCTTTTGGGGGAGAAACTCGTGTTGACCGACTGAAAAGCACCACACTTTCGTTTACTTGTAATTGATTAATTTTGAGTTCTCGAATAATCGATTAATTGAAGCAGTACAAGTAGTTCCGTGAAGAACTATACAGCCTATTTTCATATATCCTACTAATGTTAATTGCCTCTATCAACATACTAAATTTCAGTTTGATTGCTGTAATAGATTCGTAGATATTGAGATCCGTCTAAATATTTCGGATGATCGCCATGTTGGATTGTTATATGTACAGGCCTTAGAGTCATGTACCTTTAAAGGAAAATTATTGCGTAGGATCATTATTCAAACTTTCATTTCGATCGCATGAATACGACACGAGAAACAAAACCTTAATTTAAACATTCGCACAGCCGCCATCTTGAGGTCATGCAAATAATTGAACTAAATTACATACCAGTGCATTACAATGTATATAAACATTTGCTGTGCCAAGTTTCATTGCGTTTGGATCATTAAATCGCGAGAAAAGTCTATTTAAAACTTTCAAATTCGCTTGGCCGCCATGTTCGTTTTATAGTTAACCGGTTTTTGAAAGTCTCATAGATGAACTTCCAGTAGTGCCCTTTATCTTCGTGCAAAATTTCAGGGTGATACAGGTAATAGTTTCAGAGATATAGAATGCCGGTGAAATATTTCGCACAGCCGCCATATTGAGGTTATGTAAACAATTGAACGAAGTTAGATGTCGGTGCATTACAATGTGTATAAAAATATACTGTACCAAGTTTCATTGCGTTTGGTTGGTTAACTCGCGAGAAACGTCTATTTAAAAGTCGCAAATTCGCTTGGCCGCCATGTTGGTTTTGTAGTTACCAGGTTTTCAAAGGTCATATAAGTGAACTTCTAGTAGTTCCCTCTGTCACCATACTAAATTCCAGGGTGATATCTGTAATAGTTTCGGAGATATTGAATGCTGGTGAAATATTTCGCACAGCCGCCATGTTGAATTGGTGAGACGTAACAAAATTTGAAGGGTACGGTCGGGGTCGCCCGGAATAGTGCTATGAACTTACCGAGTTTCATTGAAATCGCTCCAGTCGTTTAGTTTTTATTAGGGGGACACACACACACATACTCATCACACACACACACACACGCACGCACGCACCCACACATGGACAAAAGATGATCTCATAAGCCTATTTTTTCAAAATTGAAAATAGGCTAAAATCGACTATTTGCTACCAAACGATTAATCGGTTGATTGAATAAATGATTAATTGTTTTATGGATTAACCTATGCACTTTGTTCCTTTCACTTCGCTCTCACAGAAGCAAAACAGACATTTAATTAAAATATAGTGTATCATAAATAATGCACCTTCTTTGTGAAAACTAGGCTAAAACAAAGTACAGTGCTCTCTCGGTAATCCGGCAGATATCGGACCAGAGCACTGCCGGATTACTCGAAAATTTCGAGAAAAACGCAGATATCATTTGAAAATCAGTTTTAATTACATTGTACTATACAAAGTAAAAAAATACAAAAATACATCATATAACTCCCGTTATTCCTTGGAAGTAGACTGATGGAAATATGCATTAATTGTCTTTTACTTTTTACGGCCGAGAGACACTTTGAGAACTTGTTCCTGTAACCTTCTTAAAACTAAGACATCGTTAGCAGAGACGCCATTTTCCTCCGCCCAGGCAATTGACGTGGCAAACAAGGCGATGGCCACATCGTGAGAGATTGATTGTACAGCTGCTGTCACTTCTCCTTCGACCTGTTTCGCGTCCTCTTCCTCTATTACCACTTCCTCTATGATGTCGCCTTCTGTCATAAATTGGTTGTTTTCGTCATCTTCATCGGTAAGCCACATGCCTACGTCATCAGTTGTCAATGCGTTATCCGGTGAATCCACGAGTTGTTCGTTAACCACGTCTCGCAGTAGATAAATCTCCCTCTCTTCACTGGCTTTCTTGTTCGTACTAATCCAGTAGTGTCATGTCGGGACATAGGGGTTTCGAAGAGCAAATAATGACTTTTTCGGTAAGATTTGCATGGGAAACATTGTACAGTATTGGGCACGTATTATCAAATCAGGTGTTGAGCTCGTACTCGAATACAAAACGCCGGATTACTGGGAGAGCCGGAGAGCTGAGATGACGGATTACAGAGGGAGTACTGTAAAACAAGAATATTCCTGTTCTATTGTAAACATGTTCAATGTTTACAATTTAGGACAGAAGCATTTTTGTTTTAAAATCTTTTCGAAACCCTTTCCAAATTGATTGCTGTTTGTCCTTCCACTGTCACTGTTATTGTTAACATAAACAAGGAAGCACACTTTGTATATTTAGGCTAAAAGTAACTTTTATACATTTCTATACAACATTCCGAAAATAAGCGTAACTCTACTTAAGTGATGACCTCTCATTTAAACTGCTTTTCTTATTTCGTGTTTAGTAATAATTAATCCATTCTTTGGTTAGACGATTAATATATTATTTGGTTAATCATTATTCGAATGAAAAGCTCGTCGATTAAATTCAAATTATCCAACTAATGGATTGTAAATCGATGAAGCGAACATAGCCTGTTACCAGCTCTACTCCGGAGTGCTCAGGAATTACCAGAACTGAGGGTTAGTTGTTTCGCCCGCTCGACACTCATCTCCGGGCATAGTGGATTGGTGGCTACCTCGATTTCAACTCATTTCTTTGCAGGATCTGGAATGTCATCGTGGATAGGTAGATGAGTTAAACAGGTTGGTTTATTTCCCGCTCTTATGGCCGTGCCTAGCGCTAGTGAACAACCATAAGAGTTTCTATATGTACGTCACCTAATGGCACGTTATAGCAAGGCCTCCTTGAATTTCACTTCTCGCCTGTTAAGTGGCGCTCCTTGCGGTTAAAACCTGACAGTTGACAACAATGTAATAAACAAGTCTGTATGATTAACACTCTTAAGACTGGCGCATGGGTATTTTTGACCCGAGGCGTAAATGCTCTATTTATTTCCTGTCCCTTACTGTACCTTCCTTCCTAGCCTTGAACTTCACCCTGCAAAAGTAACATGTCCATAGCTTTTGAAACACTCAAGTTATTTCTATATTATTTACGGTCGGGTCAGATTTACCCATGGCGCCAGTCCTCGCGTGACTATTTTCGGCTTACGTAAGTCGGGACAATCTGTAAAGAATAAGTGGAAAAACCCAATTATTTTGGAGCAGCACAATAAGTTCACGTTCTTGTTCGTCCATATTTAGTGTCTAGGGACGCATTGGTCATCAGCTCCTTTGTTGAAAAATACAAGAAGTTCCGTGAAGAACTATACAGCCTACTTTTCATGCCAATGATTATTCTACAGTATATGAACCTATCTAGAATAATGACAAAATTAAGTTGGTAATATCGAAATATCAAATTAGTTCAAAATATACCTGGTATAATGTAGCCTAATAGGGCACTACAGTTGGCAGCCCTGGTGACTGAATATATTCTTAGTTCCATCTCTTAAGGTACAGAATACAAAATTTGGTTGAAGTCCAATGGACGTTACATGCAGTTAGACACTGGATCTATCAGTACGCGTAAAAGCATGTTGCCAACAATACCATGCGTGTGCTGGTCAGAAATAATCTGAAATATTATGATATCTTGTTGTGCCAATTTTGGATGAAATCCATTTGTTAGTATAGAAGTTATATGTATTTTAAAATTGGACATATCAGCAGGCATAGAATCATGTTGGCAGCACTGCCTTGTATTAATTATTCCAAATTAATCTACAATGTCAGGTGCTATAAGTGTGCAAAGTATAGAGCTGTTCGCTTGCATACTTTCTGATATATTGATATTACGGTAAAAAAAATATAGACAGCATTTATTAACAGTTGGCAACCCTGATTTCTCTTAACAATACTTACAGTCATATCTGTTATGGTACACATAGCACATACGAAATTTGGTTGAAATCGAACTGATAGTATAGAAGTTACAAGTATTTAAAAATTGGTACTATCAGCAGGCTTATAATCATGTTGGTAGAACTGACGTATATAAGTTACTCCAAATTAATCTAAAATGTCAGAATATACGTGTGCATAGTTTAAAGCTGTTGGCTTGCATACTTTCTGATATATTGGTATTTGGATGAAAAAAATAGAGAGAGCAATTATTAACAGTTGGCAGCCCTGGTGGCTCTTAAGAATACGCTCAATCATATCTGTTTATGTACAGATATTACATATAAAATTTGGTTGAAATCCAATTGATAGTGTAGAAGTTATATGCATTTAAACATTGGACCTATCAGAAGGCTTAAAATTATTTTGTCAACACTGTCATTGTTGGCTTCCTGGAAATTAAACTGAAATAGTATTATCTGCATGTGTACCAATTTTGGAATAGCTCCCATGCATACCTTGCGAGATATCCAACATGGAGCTCAAATTTCTAGTGCGTTTTTTCAGCAGTTGGTAGCACTGACATCGTTTTCAAATATGGACGTTAGATATTCCGGTGCACATCTTTACTCATACTAAATTTGGTTTTGATTGCTGCAGCAGTTTAGGAGTTGATAGTGGGGGACACACACACAGCCAGACAGACAGACAGACACACATTTTCCCAGATCGATCTCATAAGTCTACTTTTTCCTCATTTTTGCAAAATGTGATGACAGGTTCATCAAGGCCAATTATACTGTTGCGAAAATGATTGGCATTGTTCTGCATGTTAAATTTGAAAAATATAGCCTAAATAAACCTCAATTTACATTGGGAATAGTTCATAGGAAGACTCCAGGTGTAAAATTACTTAATTAAAATCCGCACGACTACGACAAAAAGGGAGTGACACACCATGGGTCAAAATGACCCAGCGCCACTCTTCGTGTTATATTATTCCACGCCTGTTCTCAAGGGTTAAGTAAAAGTAAATGATTGAACTGGTGAAGATGAACAGATGACTGACATATCCCGTGTTAGGTGTTGACAGACGAATCTATTAAGTCTGTACGTTATCTGGATCAGTGTCTAATTAACAGCATTGCTTGTAACAGGACATCCCCAAATTAATTTAAAATGATAATAATAATTATAAAAGCAACGTGAGTGAGCCCTTAAGATATTTCTCCTGATTTATTCCCTTCTAATTAAGGAATGGAGAGATAGCAGACCAACCACAGCCAAATACTGCCCGCCCACTGGACGGGAATATTTCATGTTTCGCGATGTTTATCTTGAAAAAAGAAGGAATTATAATTTTGGAGTATGGAGAGAGAAAGCCTTCGTGGAGTCGAGAGTTACTTAAATACAGTGTGTTCCGCAATTACTTGCTCACATGTACATCCGGAATAGAGCAGTCAGTACGAACATGGTCTCCTTTCACTCACCATTGTGATATGAACAGGACTGATTCTAAAGTAGAACTAAAATAATGTACCATGGGGTTTACTCATCCACTATTTCCGTCCGCTCTAACAAGTACACAAACCAGATTTTTAGCCTACTTTTGATTTTTGCAAAAAATGAAAGGAGACTTATGAAAAAAAGGAAGATTGTAGTTTTATGTGACCGTGAATCTTGTGATTATGAGCCACGGGACCTCCTTTTTACGTGGAATCCGAACCACAGGACATGGCATTTCACTTCGAAAATCTCACATGCATTGACCGGGAATCGAACCCGGACCGCCTTGGTGAGAGGCATACAGCTAGACCGCTGAGCCACCACGCCCCCGGAGACTTATGAGACCAACGCAGGGCGAAAAATTGTGTGTCTGTCTGTGTGTGTGTGTGTGTGTGTGAGTGTGTGTACTCTGAATGTCTGTCCCCCCTATCAATTCGAACACGGTGAAACCAAAATGAACGAAATATGGTACAGAGATAGCACTAGCAAAGGACACCTCAGTGTCATGTTTTATATCGCCGCCATCTTGACGAAAACGAAATGGCGGCCACCCAAATGTTAAAAGCTTAAATCAAACTATGACCAACCTTATCATCTGATCTCTACCAATTTTTGCAACATTATACCTTTATGTGAGAAGCGTTTTTTTGACCAAGCTACAAGGTCATCAGTCCAATATTTTGCATATGGCGGCCATTTATGTGTGCAAATCGATTCCCCCTATGAATTCAAACACGGTAAAGGCGAATTGAACGAAATTTGGTACAGAGGTACCACTTGCAAAGGGCACCTCAGGGTCATGTCTTATATCGCCGCTATCTTGACGGAAACGGAATGACGGCCACCCAAATGTTGAAAGCTTAAATCAAATTGCGACCAACCTAATTATTTGATCTCTACTAAATTTTGCAACAACATACTTTTTTGTGAAAAGCATCTTTTGACTAACCTACAAGGTCATCAGCCCAATAGTTTGCAGATAGCGGCCATGTATGTGTGCACCATATCAATTCAAACACGGTGAAACCGAAATTGAATGAAATTTTGTACAGGGGTAGCACTAGCAAAGGGCACCTCATATTCATGTTTAATATCCGTATAACACGTTGTATTTCAACAACCTACTACAACCAACATTCAATTATACTCCTTGAAAAGGGCAAAGAGTTACAACAATACCCATGCATTTAGGAGAAAGTAGGCTATATGTTCTTTACTGAACATCTTGTTTACTCCTAATCACTCTTGGGAAACTTAACCCAAAAATATTAACTGATTGAAGTTAATTGAGTAGGCTAATACATAGGGTAAGAGTTCCGCCTAATCAATACTTATTAAATACTAGCAGTAGTGCCCGTCTTCGCCCGGTGGATTTATTTGTTATATGGATGATAATGAATGCTACTACAGAACTGGAGCGCTCAAGGATAAGGATCGGAAAGCACCAACGCTTATTGCAGCTGATAACCTCAGTATACTGCACCAACACCATCGCCCTTATACAGAGGCATACTATTGTCAGGATGATAACTGTTTTAAGGGACCTAAGAAATCTTTTTGCACTAATTACTCCCCATGACTGCAATTTATAAGCAGCTCGCAATTCTGCACCAGAACACTGGTAGGGGCGACGTGATGCAGCCCGCATTGCCTGGCGATAATAGACTTGGGTATTATTGAAGCTGTTCAGGAGCGCTTGTTCTTCCGACTTACTGAACAAAAATCAATCTTTTAGGTTACCTGAGAGGTGTAGAATAATGCTGCATAGCCTAAACTTTTCCTCTTGAATCTGGCTATCATATACAAAAATAATTTTTCGAATTCGACTGGTAGATCCAGAGATTAGCGTGTTTAAACACAAAAACTCTTCAGCATGATTATATTAGTATAGATGATCACGGTGTGGTCATTGGTGGGACATGTTCCGAGACCTAATTATTTTTGGCCCCTTCATCAGTCGATATGAATGAATCAATAATAATGTCAAAGAAACAAGATAATTGTTTAGCGTAACACTAAAAGGTCCCTTGTTATTAGACCTTATATGGTGCACCATAAAGATGATGGAAAATTGAACGCCTAAATCAACACAATATGATGTATGGGAATATGAATAAGATAAGCACATTGAACACATATTAAAACACATCAAATTCAAACATTTTTTAGAGTTTTAATATGTGTTTCAAATGATTATTATATTGTTATTCTCATACATCATATTCTGTCTCGCTGCCATCAAACAGCCACAAGATTCAATATCTAGTGACCGAGTCTCATTGCCATTAGACAGTTGCAAAACTGAACTTCTTAACGATTCATCATTTACTAGTTTAAACAGACAAGTTTGTTGTTTGAGTCTCCAGTCTTTGACTGGTTTGATGCAGCTCTCCATTCCGCCCTGTCCTGAGCTAGTCGTTTCAAATCTACATAGCTACCACACCCTACATCCAAGGCAATCTGTTCAACTAATTCTAACCTCGGTCTACCCCTACAGTTCTTGTCCTCGACCCTTCCTTGCTATTCCTGGATGTCTCAGTTTTTGTCCTACCAACCTATCTCTTCTCGTCATTAACAGTCACCAGAAACATCTCTCCTCTCCCACTCGTCTTAATACCTCTTCATTTGTAACCCTATCTACCCATCTGATCTTCATCATTCTCCTTTAACACCACATTTCAAACGCTTCAATTCTCCTCTTTTCTGCTGCACCAATAGTCCAAGTTTCACTTCCATAGAGCGCCACGCCCAAGACGAAGGCTTTCAAAAATGACTTCCTAATACCTAAATCTATATTCGAAGTCAACAGATTCCTTTTCTGTAGAAATGCTTTCCTTGTCAGAGCCAACCTACTTCTTATGTCCTCTTTGCTTCGTCCATCACTGGTTATTTTGCTTCCTAAGCAATAGATGTCTCCTGCCAATTTGATGTCCGTAGAAGTTTATGATTTATTTCGGTTGGAAGTTAATACTCATACATATTTTTAACGACGCATATTAATAGTTAATCCCAAGTCTGAAGATGGCATGTAGTAATGGCAACACCGTAAAATAAAATTGTGATTCTTGTTTTTGTCTTCAAATAATCTATTGCAGGCTATAGTGCGTATTTAATAGCACAGTTTAATTTATGAGTCCTCCTTTAGTGCCCAATAACAAACATTCGCCGATTATCAACGCAATCCGAACATACATTGAACTTTCAACAGTAACCAACATCGACCTGTTTAGTAATACTTATAGATCCTCCTATCAGATCACTTGAGCTCTTGTATTCTACCAACCGAATCTCGAGAAGTGTTTAGTTATTAGTTAAAATTATTGGCAACTGGCACAAAAAGTGTAAACAAAATATACAGTTCAGAATGGACCTGAATGTTGAAAACATGACTTGGGTATTAAGACGAGTGGGAGAGGATAGATGTTTCTGGCGACTGCTAATGAAGAGAAGAGATAGGTTGGTAGGACACATACTGAGACACTCAGGAATTGCAAGGAAGGGTCGAGGACAAGAACTGTAGGGGTAGACCAAGGTTAGAATTAGTTGAACAGATTGCCTCGGAAGTAGGGTGTGGTAGGTATGTAGAGATGAAACAATTAGCTCAGTACAGGGAGGCATGGAGGGCTGCATCAAACCAGTCAAAAGACTGAAGACTCAACAACAACAACAACATCAATTTAGTGAACCACATACGACAAATGATATGGCCTAACGCTTAGTGTCCATGTAGTCTATTGTTTGAACGAAACCATACGAGTATCGTCTGTCTTCATCTTGTTGTCGACACGTTCCAGGTTCGTCGCTGAATCTTACTACTATCTGCTTTTTAATTGTATAAGGCGCGTTCAAAAAGTAACGAGCTGGAGGCTAGAATGCGCAAACCGGTGACGACATCGGCTAATCGTGGCGTGTGTAACGAGGTGTGGTTCCGACCACAGCGTGGAAGGTCACAACCCGTCGCTAGAGGGCACGCGTGCACGTCACGTGACAATACAAAGTGAGCAGCAGCATGCATCAATCGTCCAACGCTGCCAGTCGCATTGCAAACAGTGACATGGAGGCGTCAACTGAAGAGCAAAGAGGTGTTGTTCGGTTTCTTTCTGACAGCGGAAGGAGTAGGGGGAACGGACATTCATCGCCGAATGTCACAAGTGTACGGCGAACACTGCATGTCCCTTACAAGGGTCAAGGCGTGGCACAAGCGCTTCAGGGAAGGACGGGTGTCGTTAGCCGATGATGCCCGGTCTGGGGCACACCCCCTGCATTACTGATGACAACGTTCAGCTGGTTAATGCACTCATTACCCAGGGCTGCCGAGTGACAGTGAACGCCATAGCCGCCGTGGTCGCCCCACACAGTCGCGGCACTCCTGCAGAAATTAAAATGGTAGGTTCTCGGCTACCCTCCATACAGTCCTGACCTCTCTCCCTGTGATTACGCCATGTTTGGTTCCCTGAAAAGGGCTCTGCGGGGCCAACGATTCAACTCGGACGCCGACGTTCAGCTGTACGTGCGGAACTGGTTCACATCGCAGCCCAGGGAATTTTATGAGACAGCCATTCACCGCCTCGTGTCACAGTGGGACAAGTGCCTCAACAGCCAGGGCCAATACTTCTAACATACAGGTACTGGTTTCCGTAATTATGCCTCCGGCTCGTTACTTTTTGAACGCACCTTATATTATCCACTTTTGAATATTTTGTGTATTAACCAAACGCCCCTTACGTGTTGGTGACACACACTATACTGACAAATCCTATTCAAAAGTTGGATGAAACCCATTCCTTAGTGAGTTAGTTAGTTATTTAGTTAGTAAGTTAGTTAGTTAGTTAGTTAGTTAGTTATTGTTGATTTAAGGGGCGGAACTACGAGGTCAGTACGTGCAGTTAAACATTGCCCCTAACAGCATGCGTAGAATCATGTTGGTACTATTGCCTTGTACGGGTTAATCAAAATTAACCTGAAATGTTATGTTCTATATGTGAGCAAAGTTAAGAAATGTTGGCTTGCATATTTTTGGCATACTGATACTAGGGTTCAAAATTATAGAGAACTTTTATCTAAAGTTGGCAGCCCTGGTGACTCTAAAGAATACGCATGGTCATATCTGTCTAGGTACACAAAGCACATACGAAATGGTTTTGAAGACCATTAGATAGTATGGACGTTACTTGCAGTCGAACATATAACCTATCAGCACGTGTTGGCAGCACTGTCATGTATTGACTCCTGAAAATAAATCTGAAATATCATGATCACGGACGTGACGACTATTTATTCCGGTACCTGTGTCACAAGTGGCCCACGCAGTAATTGCGAAACACAGGAAATCTAATTCAGGAGAGAGAAGTTCCAGTAAGATGATTAACGTCTTCGTTCAATATAGTTCTTAATTCATCTTCTAAATTTTTTTCACTTGACAAAATCGATAAATGTAACCAATGCCTACCGCCTTCTGACAATCTTGTGGAATGCGTCATACATCTCAGTAACGGCCCTACGGCTTGTCTTCTGTTGTTATCATTCTGCCGAAGGGATACTTCCCCATTTGCGGAGAGAAAATCACACACACTCACATCAGGTGAATACGGCGGGTGTTTCGGTACCTCCCATCAATCTTGATGACTATGTTAACGACTGAGTGTATGATGAGCTGGTAAATTGACGATAGAAATACGCAAAGAAACTTATGGTGCGTCATATCTGTCCAAAGTTCCGCGTATGCTGGTGTCATATTTGCATGCAGTGTTCTCAAAATTGAAGTTAGTTTTGGAGTGCAGTCGGACGGAGGTTAGCTAAAGTACAGGACGGTTTATACAAGATCTCTCTGGTATCAAACAGGATAAAGATAAAGATCGTCATTACCGAAACTAAGTCCAATTTGGCCACGGGTGGCAGCACACACCCAATAATGTTATAAGAGAGGACTTCCTGGCTGCCTCCTCCCGAGACGGTACCGCCTATAACCTCGACAAGCCATATTCTCAGACTACTGAGTTCAATCCTCGGCTCTGATACTTCGCTTAATATTGCTCCTCATTCGAACTTGACCGCATCCCATGAGGTCTTAGCAATAACCTTCATTGGGCGTGGTTGGAACTTGGATTGGTGCCCGATTCTGTAGGACGCATGCTAATAACTGGGGAAGAAAAGGAACTGGCCACCTTACCACAAGTAAACTCCAGCTCAGGATCAACTCCTCGGAGGTTCGGACCTGGCTATAATCTCTTCATCTTCAGTCTGTCAACAAGTGTAAATAAGGGGGCAAAGACAATTTTATATTGAGGTGTCTCGGCTAAACCCACAATTATAAGGTTTTGATGGTAAACAAATGGTAAATTAAGGGAAATGGTTTCAAATAATCAACATAGAAATTTAATTGTTACATATTTGAGACATGATTCAGTTCTTAATATTTCATGTGGCATGGTTTGTGTAAATCTCTACTTAGTAGCCTATAAAACCAAGTCCCCGATTGTTGGATGTCACGGATAATCTTGAAAACCACTGAGTGAATATTGATGCGGTTTTTACCATTCTGTAAAGGATACTTTGAGGATGGTTTCTGTGGAAAATAATTTATTTACGATCAAAGGAAGCCAAGCAGTAACGATTTCAGTGAAAAAGTCGAAAAAGAAACCTGGCCTCCGTGCGTTTTTAAGCTTACGCTGGGCAAACCGTTAAAAATATCTATATACTATGAGTGTAAGAATTGTTCAGCATGAAAAGTTCTGCAAAATTATCCGGGAGAGCATATCTCTATCTTCAATACATCGCACACTATAAGAGTTTTTACGTTTTCATTTCTTCCAACAATCTCCATTCAATTACTGAGGCAACAGTTTACGAGCTAGCTATGGGCAAGCCTATCACCCCAGTTACAGCCTAGCTAGCGGGCGAGCCTATTGCCCCAGATACAGCCAGCAGCAAACTGTCGAGTCGTGTTGAATTAAGACTTCAGAGTGGTTGTGTTTGGAGTTTCCCTTGAAGTGCAACTCGGCTTTCCTTCATTTCACCTGTGAAATTTTCGTTCCGCAAAATACACAGTCAAGTTAAGATTGGACGGAAAGGGGATTTGTGTTTCATGCACCTCGCCATTTTTAAATTACGTCTGACAAGAATTCGTTGCACTTTCATCTTCATGATAATATAATTAATAGTCCAGTCAGTGATTTTAACTCATCATGACGAGACGTAAAACAGATATAGGTCGTAGTTCATTTACATCGAAAAAAAAGCGCTTATAACGTAATGCATTCATAACTGTTCCCGGGTGAAGCAGGGGCGGGTTGCTAGTAATTAATAAAATAGTTTCGATGACATTTTAATTTAGTAACTTTTTAGGTTACTTTTGGTTTATACTAGTGGTACTAATGCTAAATCCGCGATACCTTGTCTAAATGTAATAATATGCTCCAGTACTACCACTACTGCATAAATGCATCATTGAAATACATGAGATTATTTTATTGCTTCATAAAGAAAATACAAAACAGGGTTTCATGATTTTACCACCAGGTGGTAGCACTTGTCATAGCCAAGTGAAATTGAACAGTTGACAACTGGTGACATGAATTCGTCTGTTACGCTGGGGTGTTACTACAGAAAAAGTATGTTTCAAGTACTGAGGTGTTGGCAAATTCTTCCATATTGATCATGGAGGCCCATTGAGCCTCGCCTGGAATTACCCTGGTACTCATTTCTGTTGTACGATGAGTGAACTTAAGGGCCATTAGGGTTTCTGTAAATGTAATTTGGTTACTATCAGGGTGTCTACTACTCTAGAAAACCTGGAAAACAGGGAATACTCAGGGAATTTTCAAATCCTGGAAAACTCAGGGAATTATCTGGGTATGTTAATGCCACTCAGGGAATTTTAGTTTTACAAGGTGCAACCTTGGTAAATTGGAAATTAAGCATTTAAATTTGATGGGGTAAAAGTATATTGGGGTGATGATTGTTGTAGATATAATTATGTTCGTACTGATGTTAAATCAGTAAGCTCTCATTTCTTGCAAGATAGAGCACATGTGTAGACCGTGTATTTGTATATAAATGTGTAACTGTATGAGACGAGCTACTTTCAATACTCGCAAGTACACTAGTTTTTCTGGATGACAAATTTCGAAATCGGTAAAATATAGATTTTGCAAAAATTAGGAAAAGTAGACTTATGAGATCGGCCAAATGTGTGTGTGTCTGTCTGTCTGTCTGTCCTTCTGTCTGTATTTCTGTCTGTCTGGCTGTGTGTGTGTCCTATCAACTTCTAAACGGCTAGAGCAAGCGAAACAAAATTTGGTAGGAGTAAAGATCTATACCTGAATATCTCACGGCCATATTTGAAAATTATGTCAGTGCTACCAACTGCTGAAAAATCGCAATTGAAATTTGAGCTCCATGTTGGATATCTTGGAAGGTATGAATTGGAGCTATTTCAAAATTGGCACACGTATAGATAATAATATTTCAGTTTAATTTCCACGAGGTCATACATGGCAGTGTTGCCAAAATGATTATACGCCTGCTGATAGGTCCAATTTTTAAATGCATATAACTTCTACACTATCAATTGGAATTCAACAAAATTTCGTATGTTGTATATGTACATAACCAGATATGACTGAGCGTATTCTTAAGAACCAACAGGGCTGCCAACTGTTAATAAATGCTCTTAATTTATTTATATCCAAATACCAATATATCAGAAAGTATGCAAGGCGACAGCTTTAAACTATGCACACATATAGTACCTGACATTCTATATTCATTTGGAGTAACTTATGTACGTCAGTGCTACCAACATGATTCTTAAGCCTGATGAGAGGTCCAACTTTAAATACATGTAACTTTCATACTATAATTTGGATTTCAACCAAATTTCGTATGTGCTATGTGTACCATAACATATACGACTATGCGTATTCTTAAGAGCAACCAGGGCTGCCAACTGTTAATATGTGCTGTGTCTCTTTTTGTTACCCTAAGATCAATATATCAGAAAGTATGCAAGCCAATAGCCCTAAACTTTGCACACGTATAGTACCTGGCATTCTAGAAGAATTTGGAGTAACTAATATACGGCAGTGCTGCCAACATGATCCTAAGCCTGCTGATAGGTCCAACTTTAAAATGCATGTAACTTCAATACAAACTAATGGATTTCATTCAAAATTGACACAACAATAGATCATATTATTTCAGATTATTTCTGACCAATACATGCATGACATTGTTGCCAACATGATTTTACGCGCGCTGTTAGATCCAATGTATAACTGTATGTAACTAACGTCCATGCTATTCATTGGACTCCAACCAAATTTTGTATTCTGTACCTTAAGAGATGGAACTAAGAATATATTCAGTCACCAGGGCTGCCAACTGTAGTGCTCTATTAGGCTGCATTATGCCAGATATATAGTATTTCGAACTAATTAGAAATTTCGATATTACCAACTTAATTTCGTCATATTCTAGATAGATCCATATAGATTATTCATTGGCATGAATCTTAAATTTTAAGAAAATTAGGCTCTTTATTTCGTCACGGAACTTCTTGTTTTTTCTGTTTTGTCTTTTCAACTTAGTCATGCAACCCTTTATTGTTCGAGCACTTTTCTAAATGCTCTTTAAGTGCAAACACTGTTTTATATATTTTTTATGGCTGCTATTGTTACTCAGGGAATTTTCTGATTTATCCTGGAAAAATCAGGGAATTGTCTGGGAAATGTGTTAGTTGGTTTTGTTAGACATACTGTGGTAATCAAACCCGGGGCTTCAGGCTAACGCCTAGCATGCCATAAGTGCGGGTCAGATGACTTCAATGTGTTAAGGACACAGGGTTGTGGCAATGGCTTATTATACACGATTAAAACAGCACATTTTAAAAACAAATTTATGTTGTTTCCGTTTGGTCAATGGTTGTTAATTTTACACTAAACAAAGATCTAACCTTTCTAAGCCCCCTGCTAACAATAAATATGAAATATTATTGTCTGATTTTGTATACGGTGTTCAAATACCAGGTCACAGGAAAAAAATCCCGCAAGTTAAGATTTTAGAGATTCTGGTACACTTTTCTCAGGAACTACTAAGTTACAGGCCTGAGCTTTTGTAATGTGTTGATAATCATGTCGTTTTATAGAATGAACCGAAATATATTTAAAATAATCTTTATCTTTTCAATTTATGAATTCAAAAAGCATACATTTTAAGAGGCAAAACTATTGTTTGACGTTGTTAATGTTTAAACGGTCAAAATAATTATTCTAGAAATACAATCCATTCGTTTTGTCAAGCCACATGTTTCAAGAAAAGTGTACCAACCTTGAGAAATGTATATACTAGAATATTGTTTTCTGTGACCATGTTTTTGAACACCCTGTACTAAATCAGAAAATAATATTTCATATTTATTGCTAGCAGGTGGTTTAGAGAGGTTAGAGCTTTGTTTTGTGTAAATCTAACGACAATTGACCAAACGAAAATGACAGAAATTTGTTTTTAAAATTTCCTTATTTAATTGCGTAAAATAAGCCAGTGTCCTAAAAGCAACAATTGCCAGTCTCAAAATGTACAAATAGTAAGCGTGATGTAGGGAGGAGCTCTAGAATATAAGTTGTTCTATTTTCCGAAGACTCATAAAACAATGGAATCGATGAGTCAGTTTAAGTGGGTTCAAGAACCTGATGGACTGTGCAATCACAGCGCTTCTCTCAGTACGTGAGAACGTTTCAAAACAATGTTCGCTTCACAATATTGATTCCTCACACTCAGAGATTATCAACAGTGAACCTTATTACAGTCGATATCTCGAACCTCCATTGCTTGATAACTCATAGTAATTATTATTTCCCAAACTTCCTATCAATTACATGTATTTTTTCTCTTTAAGTCGAATTTTATAACTCGAAATTTACGTACGTATTTTTGCAGAAAAGTTGGCTTTGAAGCCATTTTACAGTGTTGCCATATTAACAATCAATATTGTAGCTCTCAGTCGGTCGACACGAAATAATTAATGGAATATGTGAAAAATGACCTGAGATAAATTACATGTTATTAAAATGTATGTAATTGTTACTGACTATTGAAGAAGAAAAAGAAGAAGTAGAAGAAGAAGAAGAAGTAGAAGAAGACGAAGACGAATTAAGCCGTATTAAATGTAATAAGTCGATGGATGTATGCCTCCCTCAGATATAAGCTATTGCTAAGTTTCGAAATTACAAGTTCATTAGATGGTGAAATATCGTTTTTAATATGTTATTTTATGTTGGACGATGTCAGAAATCTGTATCATAATGAGGGTCATTATAGTACTATCCTTCATTATGAAACAGTTTCTCCAGCCAATCAGAGCTCATTCATTGACCAATTAGGTAAGGATAGCTTTGCGCATGCGCTCAAAATCCAACATGTCGGACTTGGATTACATGATTTGAAAGTTCAAATTGGATATCGGATCAACCATTGTAATTACAATCCCAAACACAAAGACAAAATAAGCACGAACCTTTACGGTTACAAGAAAATACTATCACATATGCAAGAAATGTGTGAATCTACGTCCAGAAGTTAGCAACACAGCATCCTTATACATAAATTACCGTCATGGAAAGTGCACCGTCCCATATTTTCGCGTAAATAAAATGGCGTATATGAGACCAGAAATAGCACTGTACCTTAATATCCCTAACACCAATTTCTACACAGCGCATTGTTTTCGAACGACTTCGGTGACAATATTAGTGAATGTTAGTTCTGATCGGCACTAGACATCATGCAGGCTGTAAACAATAGCATTGCCAAGCAAAGTAAATGGTGTCTGCTTTCTAAATTCTTTGACCCACGCATGCGCTGTGTTCAGTCAGCAAACCACCCAGCGCGCTCTGTTCACTATCTGAAGTTACTGAATCCCACAGATATTTATGAATATTTATGTTAAAACATATAATCAAGTTATAATTATCGTCGAACATAAACAGTCGTATGCAACTCGCCTATAATGGTAATTAAAACACTCGTATGGAAATTATAATACTCGCTTCGCTCGTTTTATAAACATACTCGTGTCTTAATTATTTCCAGTATAGGCTCGTTGCATAATGTACTATTATCAACATGGTGGATGAGCGGATGCCCAATTCTGTAGGACGTATGCTAATAACTGGGGAAGAAAAGGAACTGGCCACCCTACCACATGTAAACTCTGGCGCACGATCATCTCCTCGGAGGTTCAGACCTGGCTAAAATATTTTCTTCTTCTTCTTCGTCTTCTTCTTATTCTCCAGTGAACCCGATGGGGTTATGCTGACTGGAATCGAACATGGTTCTCAGAGACTGTGATCTCAGTAAAAAGGTTCCGCCAGGAAGCGAACCAGAGATCTGTACAGGGAGTTTCTTGGTAAAAACCCCTCGAAAGAAATGTATATTTAATCACTGGTGTGATTTTTGATGAAATGGCATTATTTATTAAAATAATGTAGGAAATAATGAGCAGATTATAGCATTATAAGACGATTTGGTGTAAGCTATTGGGAGTTTGAAGCACAGAGGAGGGCAGAGCTGACATTTACTAATCGGCCCAGAATTGTGGGTTGGTCCCAGTGGAGCCACGTCCATCTCTGTCACCCCATTATGTCGTCTGGAGCAGGGGAGAGGCCTGAATAATGACACAGTTATTCCCCGACGGAGAATAGATTTGGAGGAGGGGCGGTGAAATGCCCAGAAAAATCATTGATTACTCGTGATTGGAGTAACGAATCGAGATGAGAGTTGCGCACAGGTGAATATCTTGGCAAGAAGATAATTTTAGAGTCTTTTACCTGCGAAATTGGTGCATATTTAGTGATGTGCGTAAGGACTGTAAAACGACCATTGTTCGCGGATGGATGTGAAGATGTTGACGGGGGTTTCCCGACTAGGTAGCGTCCCACGCCATGGAGAAAGGAATTAATATTAATTAATTGAACGAGCGATTCCTTTGCACACATATAGTTTTGGGACCTGTGAAGAAAGAGGAACACAATGATCATGGTTTGAAGACCTGAATCATGCTGTGAGAGGAGCGAAGATTACGCGGGAAGATGTTGCTCTACTTTCTGTGGAAATCCGATATAAGGGAGTAGACCCCAGGAGGAGCTCTCTGTTCTCACTTGAAACTCTGTTCTAACTTAGTTGAACCTCACTTTGAAACTCACTTGTTACGCAGCCAAGTTCAGTCTACATGCCGCCAAGCGCAGTTACAGCCAGTTACAGTCTTACTCAATTGTCAATTGTAGCACAATGGCAATAAGTTGCAATCAGTATGCAGCAAATATGCAGCAGTACGAGACAGCGTGTAAGCCGCAGACAGAAGTCTTCAAATAAGCTACGTGCAGTCTTCGAGTGAAACTTCAGTCAGCTACAGCCAGGTTGAAGCAAGTTCGTCAAGGCAAAACGCATGACGATTCTATTCATCAAGACGCCGAACAAAGACGGGTATGTGTAAAAGAAACAGTAAATACGCTTGTATGAATAATAGTCGTGATACAGGCATAATCAGCCGCACGAACTATGACGTGTTCAGTTACGAAGCACCGTATAGACTAACGGTAGCACTATTGTATATAATTATTTGTGAAAGTGTTGAACTTTATTAAGCGCAATGTGTATAGTATTAACTAATCGTATATGTGTAACTACGATAGAATGCGCGAAAGAAACTTTACTAAGTGTTTGGTATTGCCATGAGAATACCAGATGTTAACGCTCATGTTTGGGAGCCAGCGTATTGATGTAACGCAGGACGCTTACTGTAGGAGTAATGATCGTCATAAAACTGTTGGAGAGTTCCGAGAGCAGATAACCAGACTTTCAATCAGGAGTTGGTAACGTAAGATGCCGTCGACACCTGCAATTTCGATCTCTGCTAGGGAATTTCAGCATTGAAGTGTGTATAAGTGACGAGTGTTCAGTGTAATGTATATGTAAAAATATCATTTAAAGTAGTGTTTGATGAAGTGTTTCACATGTTTGGGGAGTGATAACTTCCTGAAAGGTATGCAACGTGTCGTGTTGGTGATAGAAATTATGTGTAATCAAATGTGTGTAAACAAGAGAAATATGTCGCGTTAAACCCATTATGGCGGGCGACATGGAAGAATATGATTGGTCGGAGCCACCTTAGATGCCTATAGAGATGTAAGTACCCCACAAATTATGGTTATGATCATGTAGAAGTATGGACCGATGCATGTCTGTGATTCCGTAAAGATATTGTGAATTCCTTATAGATGCCAGTAAAAGTCAGTTAGGAGGCTGATCCTCCATGTTTAATCAGTAATGAGTTGATTTTGATAGAGTTGAAATGTTGATTTGTATCATTAAGTGGAGTAATTATTCCCACTATGAATTAAGAATGGCAATCAGTTATGTAAATGTAACGAACGCGATTGTTCGAGTTTAAAACGTTTAGCTATGTCGGAAAATTTGGTAATTTATGTGAGAATAATAATAAATGATGATTTTGGTCATTTATGTCAATGAGATTTATAATAATAATAATAAATAATGATTTTGGTCATTTATGTCAGTGAGAAATGATGATAATAATAATAATGGTTATTAAGAGTATGAATGAACACATCAGGAAACAAATAAATTGTTGTAAGCGAGAATTATTAACGCTAAGTGCAAGACTTATCAATCTAAGCAGGGAGATGTTACAATGAGATTACATTACAGTAACTATGGAAAGAAGTTTTATATCAGAATATTGCATATATTCGGTAATGATACCAGTAATGAAAGAGCTTTTATTGAATTGAATTTGCAGCTTAATTGAGAAGCTTATAGAGTAAATGTTAGATTTCTCTTAATATTAGAGGTCGGAATGTCGTAGCATGGAGCATTAGGGGCCAGATAGTCTATTCTACGTATGAATTCTCCTATGTCGTGGACATTGTTGGAGATATTATTTATTCCAGAGTTGTTGAATGGACCCTAACTCTGAAGAAAGGATTGAAATGTGTTCCGGATTGGAATCCTTGATAGAGTCGAGGAAACAGGGACACCTCGCAGCTCTATGATTTCCCGAGAACTTATAGATGAGTTATGTACGCTCGTGGGAAGCGAAAACTCATGGCGACAGTGGTTTTGTGCGCCTATATTATACTTGAGACATCGGTCAACCGCCAGGCTCATGCATTACGAACCCCGAACCTTCATGTTGGATGGACCCATGTGAGGCCATTAATTAATGATTATCCTCGATGTAGGAATAATTACAAAAAGCTCATTCAATACCTGTTGGCATAATAGTCAATTAAGATCCTTTGGGAACATGTGTGTCGCTCAGGACACAGTATTTTGTCTTGTAAATCTCCACTGCTTAGAGAGAGGGAGGCTTTCAAACTTTTAGAAAGGTCGAGATAATTGGTGAAACGACCCATTCCACTTTCTATTGTGTAGCGACTTCCTTAGCCGAGGGTCGGAGCCAACCACCCGGACCGCTCAGGCAAGTTATAAAGGGAAGAGATTCTAGACCTTGTTAAAATGACATATAATGCAAGATTGTTATGTTGAGTATTATAGCCATGTGGTTTGTGAACACATGGATAATTATAGTTAATCCTGATGGTTCATTAATTTAGCTATCTGACGAATAGTTACATGATATATTTGTACTGTCACTGGAACCAAGTCATGTAGTTGGTGACTAGATGCCAATCGCCATGAGCGCGAGGTAGCCTATTGTACAATCCGACATAAGCTATAACGTAACGTTTTATCTAGGAATCACAGACAGCATGCGGTGAAACCATATAATTGGAGGATGTGTAGGGGGTAGCTTACATAATTATGGAGTTGCACGTTGATTTTGGTGCAACGTCCAAATAGGTAAATGCATGCAAAGCATTTCATTGGTGAGAAGAAAAATATTAAAACACGCACGGCACACATAATTGTTTAACATAAAGAGGTTTAAGGAATAATCCTTGTTGTAATATTAAAGAAGTCACATTGTATGACTATTATGTTAATGTACAGTTTGTTTTGAAGTCGTAGGTGCATCAGCGCACTAGTATATTCTTGTGAAGTTCACAGAAGGGTAAAGCATTATGGCTAGGTATGGCTTTGTTGTGATTTTATATTTGTTTACTTGTGGATTGTGGAAGTAAAAATTTTTGTTTGCTTTTATTTTGTGCTTTTTGGGTATTGTTTTGTGTTTGAAGCCATGATTTATTTCAATGAATTAAAGTTTTAGAATAGAGTTGTGCTTTATCATTGTAGAGTTGATACCTTTTAGCCTCAAATCCAAAATATGCACTGCAAAATTGGGGTTACCGTACACGCCTGAGAGCTGATGCTAGTTGGAGGCAGATGCATATTATCCACCGAGATTACTCACATGGGTACATGGGAATTGATGTCCTATACTGTGATTTGAGCTAAAGGTACGACTAAAGTCGGTCAGATTTAATGCACACAACTCTATTAAAGTAAGAATTAACGAAGTAGGGTGTGACCGCTCCTAATCCATAGCTAAGTTCCGATACGTATATATAAATTTTGATAGATTGTGCATATCACCATTAGTTTATCATGACGCCCATCTGTGGAGTCTATGGTAGTAAAAGCTCTATTTATTTATCATGGCGTGGCCCAAGTGGGGCTTTCGGCAGTAAAAACCACTCCCTGAACAGTTTTTATAGTAAATTAAAATACGGCCGATGTCATACTAGTACCCTCTGATATTAATTTATCATGGCGCCAGAATACGTGGAGCTTATGGGATTTAGGGAAAACCCATAGATTTTTTATGGTATTTCATGGGGAAAACCATAGTAATTGTTTTGCCTCAAACTGTGTTTGAGTGATTGTTGAATTCAGTAGGCTTTTGAGGTAACGCAGAATCTCTCTATTGAGAAGAGAATGGCCTAAGGGTACTAGCGTTACATACCCAATCCACAATCTACTATAATATTATCAGGTTTTGTACGACTTCACAATATGTGTGCAGTGTTTGATGTTTCTCTTCGAAACGTATCCACATATTTTTCCAGGAAGCCTGCCTGCATATTTAAGTGTGTTATTGTAAAATGCCAGGTACGGAGGAGATCTTGCAAGTTATTGCAGGACTGAAACAGCATTTTGACGCTGCTCACGTGCAGAACAAACTGGAAACCAAAGCGTTCCAGGATAGTATAAACACTCGGTTAGATAATAACCAGATTGAATTAAACAACCGTTTAGATGCAAATAAAGCTGAATTGAGTAGTCGGTTAGATGCAAATCAGGTTGCACTAGATAATAAGTTAGGTCAAATGCAAGAAGTCATTAAGACCGAAGTAACAGATACTGTTGTAAGCATTGTATCGGAAATGCAGGTAAATACTGATAAACGTTTCGAGGCCATAGAAGCCAAACTTGAGGGTAATTTGCAAGCGTGTAGGCATGCTCAGGAGCAAACCAACAGTAAATTAGAGGCGTTGTCTAACGATATTAAGGATATTCAGATCCAAAACGAGGCGAATCTCGAACGCCAAGCGAAACAGTTCGCAGAGTTTACGAAAACAGTAGACCAGAGATTAGAGGAGAACGACTCCAAATGGGACCAGAAATTGAAAAGCTACGCTAGAGCAATTAACGGTGACCTCAAGAAACAGGACCAGAATATATTAGGTCAATGCCAGGAAATAGGCGAAATTAAGGCTATCGCTCAGGAAAGTAAGGAGCTGGTAGGCAACGTGAAAGGTCAGATGGGTAAAGTTCATAAAGAACTGGACCAAGTGCAAAGCGACATTATCATGGTCAATAAAAGACAAGAGGAAAATAGAGGCGAGATCACCAAGGTCCGGAATGAATTGTCTAAAGTCAATGGACACATTCAAGATGAAATTAAAGGTCTGAGAGAAGAACTCGAAATAAGAGAAGGCCAGAAAACAGAGGCAAGCGACAAGACCCTTGCTCAAATTAAAGAGGACGTAGAGGATGAAATATCCCATATCAAACAAAGTCTGAAAGAAGACAAGGTGAAAATTTTTCAAGTAGCCGAGGAAAACCGAGATAGGCTTACGAGAATAGAAAAAGAAGTCATTACTCGCCTAGAAAGAGCAGAAATGCGCCATAACCAAATGGAGACTAGGATAATAGCACAGGAGGAGACACTTCTGAAGTATCCTAAGTCAAGTGAAGGCAGCATAGAGGATATAAGAAAAACAAGGTGGGCAGACCTAGAAACCCAACCTATAAGCAGGAATGCTGCAGGCGCAGGAGAAAGTCCTTACATGACGCCAGGTGTACCAATTGCGGCATCGACGCCACATGAAAACGCGATGCACACCCAGGTGATAAACGTCATTAGGGCAAGCGAAGAAAAACCTAGGAAGTTTTCAGGTAGTCACTGTAGTATGACACCAAAATATTGGTTAAAGGAAGTGACTGAATATCTCAATGATGCACGAATACCGCAGGAGCGTAGGCTACGTGCTATAGAGAAGTTAACAGAGGGGGAGTGCGCATTATGGTTTCGCAGCTTCCGTTACACTTTTGATACTGTTGAGGAATTCCGCGAGGCATTCTTGAAGAGATATTGGGACGCCGCGACTCAGCAGAATTTACGGCTGGATTTGTATGCCAAAAAGTACAGCACGAACAACCCGACGAAGTACGCAGAATTCTTCATATCGCAGATGTGTCGTTTTAAAGAGCTGGATCAAAAACCTAGTGAACTGGAGCTATGCATTGCTATCGCCAAACAGCTTCCATACGAGATCCAAAGGCTACTAATCTCGGCTAATGCGAAAACTGCTATGGAAATGGAGACAGTTCTAAGGCAACTGGACCTCACCACAGCAAATACTATGCGTCAGAGTCGAACCGTGGAACAAGTCCACGTGACCAACACACAGACTGACCAACAGCAAGCTCCAAGGAACAACAAGGCCACGAGCACAGAAACTTTAGATTCCTATGGACGGAAATGGGAACAGGAACCCAGAAAATGGCAGTCAAGGTACAAAGGAAATGCTAATAAAGCAGGAAGAGGTCGAAGTTCGTGGAATAAACACAATAACAGGGGCAAACCGTACCATAACAATGGAGGTAATAATGGCCAGGAAGGCAATAATAGAAATTGGAGACCCCAAGAGAGAAGTAACTTCGATGACGAGGCAGAAGAGCGATATCATGCTTCTTTGCGATACCTCGAAGAAAGGGGAGATGAGCCCCAGAAATCACAAGTCCGCTGGCAAGAAGTCATGCAGAACAGGACATCGCCAGACAGATATGGAGATGGAGCTAAGAGTTTGGAACTACAGCGCAGCGAACAGGAGAGAAGGAACTCCAAAGGGGCGGGCGCTGAAGAAAAAAAAAAACGCCAAAATTAGAAGAGCTCGAGACTGATGGATGGAAGTCTATTAACATCATCAATTGGATAGCCAAACCAGAAGAATTGATTGAGGATACAGGAGGACCACAGGTCATGGTCAAGAGAGAATTGCCTATTATAATTGTGAGAGTGGCAGGATTAAAAGTCAGAAGTCTGCTAGACACAGGATCAACAGTGAGCCTGATGACACAAGTTCTATATAATGAAATAGCCCGGAGAGAGAACATTTTGAAGATACCGATCTCCAGTGTCAAAATTAAAGGGGTAATTCCAGACAGAACAATGATATGTAAATACCAGGTATTCCTAGATTTACAGATAGGAGGCTCTATTTTCTTACAGAGTTTTCTGTTAGTGAACAAACTACCTTATAACCTACTTATTGGGGCAGAGTTTATAAGGGAATACAGAGTGATAATTGACCTAGCACAGGACAGGGTTATGTTCCATGTGAATGAAGAAGCTGAAGGCTTAGAGGTCGCACTCAATGAAATTGAACCAGGATCCAGTGAACAAGTATGGCATACATACAGAGATGTGGCTGATGAAGAAGTGTTAGCCATTGAGCAGTTAGAAGCGGAGCTCAAAACACTAGCCACAGACTTGGAAAAAGATCTGGAACCCAAATTGGAAGAATACATTTCGGAGAAGCTAGAAGAAGCGAAAATTGGGCTAAAAGAGAAGGAAAATTTAAAGCAGTTATTGCTGGAACAGAAGGAAGTCTTTGATTCGAGACCTGGTCGGATAAAGAACTTCACTTATGCTTTTCAAGTCAGTGATTGGACACCATTTAGGCAGAAACCCTACCCTATAGCTGAAAAGCATTATGCTAAAGTGAAAGAGGCAATTCAGGAGATGTTGGAGGCCGGCGTTATTGAGAAAACACCTACGCCTTATGTAAGTCCATTGGTAATTGTACCAAAGACAGACGGATCTGTCAGAGTCTGCTTGGACCTGAGACGCTTAAATTTGAGAGTTATTCCGGAATTTGACCAAGTGCCACCTATTAAAGAGATCCTCAGGAAGTTTAAAGGAAAAACTATATTCTCAAACTTGGATATCACATCCAGTTTCCACCATCTTGAATTAGAGAAGAAAACTAGTCTGTTGACAGGATTTATGTTTGATCAACATACATTCACATTTTTAAGGCTACCTTTTGGGTTGAAAACAGCTGGTTCAGCCCTGATAAGAGCGTTAGATCGCAATCTATCAGATGAGGTTAAAGAGAGTACCATCAGATATGTAGACGACATTCTACTCACATCAGAATCTCTGGAGGAGCACATGAGAGACCTGAAGAAGTTGCTAGATGACCTTCGAGAGGCTAACTTTAAGGTCAATATCAAGAAATCGCACTTCTGTCAGAGGGAAGTTAAATTCCTAGGGCATGTTATTGATGCAAATGGAGTGAAGCCTAATCCAGATAAATTGGAGGTAATTCGGAATTTCCCTCGACCCACGAAAGTTAAGCACGTCCGACAGTATTTGGGAGTAATTGGATTCTTTTCGAACCACTGCCCAAACTATACTGCGACAGTAGCACCACTGCAGGACCTATTGAAGAAAGGCGGCAGATGGAATTGGACGGAGCAATGTCAGGAAGCATTCGTGAGGTCAAAACAAATGCTTTTGGAATATGTGAAACTGGGATACCCAGATTATACCCAGAAGTTTATCATACAGACGGATGCATCACTTATTGGGATTGGAGCGATGCTATTCCAGGAAAATGTTGACCAGCCTGAGAAGAAAGTTTTTATCGCCTTTATAAGCAGAAGACTGAGAGCCCATGAGAAAAATTACACGATCACAGAGATAGAATTGCTCGCAATTTTGTACGCGTTGCAATCGTGGCACAAACTCGTGTACGGCTTCCGAATAGTTCTGAGAACAGACCATAAAGCTTTAACATTTTTGTTAAAGACAGATTTGTCTAGTCAGAGATTGACAAGATGGTCCCTGTATATCCAGCAATTTAATGTGGAAATAGAATACTGTCCAGGGAAAGAGAATGTAATACCGGACATATTAAGTCGTTACCCTAGAGAAGAAGAAGTACTAGCGGTCCAGATTGAGAATCGAGATCAGAAGACGTTGGATGACTTAAGGAACATTACCAACCTACAACGCGAAGACCCATGGTTGAAGATGATAATCGATTACTTCGAGGGACGTTTAGCAAGGGGAACTGCGATATACAGAGAGGCGGAGGCATTGGCAACAGATTATGTATGGTATAATCAGATATTACACAAGTGGGACGATGTGGATCATACACGTCAAAGGATTGTAATTCCTGCATCTTTGCAGAGGAGATTAGTATGGCTAGCCCACAGAGCATTTGGCCATCCGGGGATAGATAAAATCTGTGCTCTGTTGAAGGAAGCATTTACTTGGCCAAAATTGAGAGAAACGGTGAGAAATGCTATTAGAACATGTGATCTTTGCCAAAGGGTAAAGCCGAATCCCTTTTTAATGAGGCAACGACCTATCCCGTTGTTACCAGAGAAGCCAAGGCAGCTATTGAGTATCGACAACTTTGGACCATTGCCTAGAGCACGTAGAGGCAATAGACACATTTTTGTAGCCATGGATGTATTTTCGAAAATGGTGGTGTTGTGCCCCATTCAAAAGACAAGTTCAAAACAGGTCTTGAAGCGCCTGAAAGAGAGAGTTATTCCGATTCTTGGGAAGCCGGATAACATTCTCTCGGACCACGGAAGTTGCTTTACTAGTGCAGAATTTCGTCGAGAACTGGAAACTCTAGGAATTAGGCAGATTTTATCTACCATTCGCCATCCTGAGGCAAGTCCCGTTGAAAGAGTAATGAGAGAGATCCAGAAATACATGAAGATCTACTGTTCTGAAGCGAATTGGCGTTGGATTGAATTTCTAGAAGTCATTGAATACTGTATAAATAATACTGTACATGAGGCGACAGGCCAGGTTCCCGTTACTCTACATCTGGATCAGAGACCAGAGAGACCGTGGAATGGTGTTATTCCATTACCAGTAGACGCACAGCCCGGTAGAGAATTGAGGATCCAACGAACCTTTGAATATCTCAAAGCACAGGCGGAGAGACGTCAGAGAAGGAATCGTGCGAAGAGGTATCATAAACCGCTTCTCGTGGGACAGAAAGTTTTAATTAAGAAACCCGCCAGTTCAGATCCAGAGGCACGGAAGTATAAAAAGTTCATTTTTGCTTACCACGGCCCGTTCGAGGTGATAAGAGACCTCCAGAACAATGCATACAGGTTAAGGCATTTAGAGAATGGAAACGAGGTCGTTATGAACATAGCCAACTTAAAAATTTATTACTCGCCAGAAGAATTCGATGAACCAGAAGAAGAATTAGTAACGCACACCCAACTCAACGTGGAGAGCGGAGGCAGCCAAGCAGGCAGACCTGAATGTTGGAACGGCGAGACGGGACGAGAAACAGACAGTTTACCCAGTGTAAGCGGAGAGCAGAAAGAATGCCAGTGTTTGCGAGAATTCTATGAAGAAATGGTCAGAGTAGCCAGAGAGGTTGAGGCTGTAAACGCGACCCTTCGCAGGGAGAATAGACAGCTCAGAAACAAGGCCGAGTGTGGAAGGGGGAACACTACTAACCCACTCGTAGCCAGACAAGGTGAAGGACCCCAGACGTAAACACAGACGGTGGTCGACAGTCAGCTGGTTACTTATATAAGCCACTTGCATTGGACTTTTATAAGTTTTGCAAGGGGAACATGAACCCG
This sequence comes from Meconema thalassinum, assembly GCA_946902985.2. NCBI lineage: Eukaryota > Metazoa > Arthropoda > Insecta > Orthoptera > Tettigoniidae > Meconema > Meconema thalassinum. Next base: position 93,421,923 of record OX336391.1, read on the forward strand.
ATGGGGTTATGCTGACTGGAATCGAACATGGTTCTCAGAGACTGTGATCTCAGTAAAAAGGTTCCGCCAGGAAGCGAACCAGAGATCTGTACAGGGAGTTTCTTGGTAAAAACCCCTCGAAAGAAATGTATATTTAATCACTGGTGTGATTTTTGATGAAATGGCATTATTTATTAAAATAATGTAGGAAATAATGAGCAGATTATAGCATTATAAGACGATTTGGTGTAAGCTATTGGGAGTTTGAAGCACAGAGGAGGGCAGAGCTGACATTTACTAATCGGCCCAGAATTGTGGGTTGGTCCCAGTGGAGCCACGTCCATCTCTGTCACCCCATTATGTCGTCTGGAGCAGGGGAGAGGCCTGAATAATGACACAGTTATTCCCCGACGGAGAATAGATTTGGAGGAGGGGCGGTGAAATGCCCAGAAAAATCATTGATTACTCGTGATTGGAGTAACGAATCGAGATGAGAGTTGCGCACAGGTGAATATCTTGGCAAGAAGATAATTTTAGAGTCTTTTACCTGCGAAATTGGTGCATATTTAGTGATGTGCGTAAGGACTGTAAAACGACCATTGTTCGCGGATGGATGTGAAGATGTTGACGGGGGTTTCCCGACTAGGTAGCGTCCCACGCCATGGAGAAAGGAATTAATATTAATTAATTGAACGAGCGATTCCTTTGCACACATATAGTTTTGGGACCTGTGAAGAAAGAGGAACACAATGATCATGGTTTGAAGACCTGAATCATGCTGTGAGAGGAGCGAAGATTACGCGGGAAGATGTTGCTCTACTTTCTGTGGAAATCCGATATAAGGGAGTAGACCCCGGGAGGAGCTCTCTGTTCTCACTTGAAACTCTGTTCTAACTCAGTTGAACCTCACTTTGAAACTCACTTGTTACGCAGCCAAGTTCAGTCTACATGCCGCCAAGCGCAGTTACAGCCAGTTACAGTCTTACTCAATTGTCAATTGTAGCACAATGGCAATAAGTTGCAATCAGTATGCAGCAAATATGCAGCAGTACGAGACAGCGTGTAAGCCGCAGACAGAAGTCTTCAAATAAGCTACGTGCAGTCTTCGAGTGAAACTTCAGTCAGCTACAGCCAGGTTGAAGCAAGTTCGTCAAGGCAAAACGCATGACGATTCTATTCATCAAGACGCCGAACAAAGACGGGTATGTGTAAAAGAAACAGTAAATACGCTTGTATGAATAATAGTCGTGATACAGGCATAATCAGCCGCACGAACTATGACGTGTTCAGTTACGAAGCACCGTATAGACTAACGGTAGCACTATTGTATATAATTATTTGTGAAAGTGTTGAACTTTATTAAGCGCAATGTGTATAGTATTAACTAATCGTATATGTGTAACTACGATAGAATGCGCGAAAGAAACTTTACTAAGTGTTTGGTATTGCCATGAGAATACCAGATGTTAACGCTCATGTTTGGGAGCCAGCGTATTGATGTAACGCAGGACGCTTACTGTAGGAGTAATGATCGTCATAAAACTGTTGGAGAGTTCCGAGAGCAGATAACCAGACTTTCAATCAGGAGTTGGTAACGTAAGATGCCGTCGACACCTGCAATTTCGATCTCTGCTAGGGAATTTCAGCATTGAAGTGTGTATAAGTGACGAGTGTTCAGTGTAATGTATATGTAAAAATATCATTTAAAGTAGTGTTTGATGAAGTGTTTCACATGTTTGGGGAGTGATAACTTCCTGAAAGGTATGCAACGTGTCGTGTTGGTGATAGAAATTATGTGTAATCAAATGTGTGTAAACAAGAGAAATATGTCGCGTTAAACCCATTATGGCGGGCGACATGGAAGAATATGATTGGTCGGAGCCACCTTAGATGCCTATAGAGATGTAAGTACCCCACAAATTATGGTTATGATCATGTAGAAGTATGGACCGATGCATGTCTGTGATTCCGTAAAGATATTGTGAATTCCTTATAGATGCCAGTAAAAGTCAGTTAGGAGGCTGATCCTCCATGTTTAATCAGTAATGAGTTGATTTTGATAGAGTTGAAATGTTGATTTGTATCATTAAGTGGAGTAATTATTCCCACTATGAATTAAGAATGGCAATCAGTTATGTAAATGTAACGAACGCGATTGTTCGAGTTTAAAACGTTTAGCTATGTCGGAAAATTTGGTAATTTATGTGAGAATAATAATAAATGATGATTTTGGTCATTTATGTCAATGAGATTTATAATAATAATAATAAATAATGATTTTGGTCATTTATGTCAGTGAGAAATGATGATAATAATAATAATGGTTATTAAGAGTATGAATGAACACATCAGGAAACAAATAAATTGTTGTAAGCGAGAATTATTAACGCTAAGTGCAAGACTTATCAATCTAAGCAGGGAGATGTTACAATGAGATTACATTACAGTAACTATGGAAAGAAGTTTTATATCAGAATATTGCATATATTCGGTAATGATACCAGTAATGAAAGAGCTTTTATTGAATTGAATTTGCAGCTTAATTGAGAAGCTTATAGAGTAAATGTTAGATTTCTCTTAATATTAGAGGTCGGAATGTCGTAGCATGGAGCATTAGGGGCCAGATAGTCTATTCTACGTATGAATTCTCCTATGTCGTGGACATTGTTGGAGATATTATTTATTCCAGAGTTGTTGAATGGACCCTAACTCTGAAGAAAGGATTGAAATGTGTTCCGGATTGGAATCCTTGATAGAGTCGAGGAAACAGGGACACCTCGCAGCTCTATGATTTCCCGAGAACTTATAGATGAGTTATGTACGCTCGTGGGCAGCGAAAACTCATGGCGACAGTGGTTTTGTGCGCCTATATTATACTTGAGACATCGGTCAACCGCCAGGCTCATGCATTACGAACCCCGAACCTTCATGTTGGATGGACCCATGTGAGGCCATTAATTAATCATTATCCTCGATGTAGGAATAATTACAAAAAGCTCATTCAATACCTGTTGGCATAATAGTCAATTAAGATCCTTTGGGAACATGTGTGTCGCTCAGGACACAGTATTTTGTCTTGTAAATCTCCACTGCTTAGAGAGAGGGAGGCTTTCAAACTTTTAGAAAGGTCGAGATAATTGGTGAAACGACCCATTCCACTTTCTATTGTGTAGCTACTTCCTTAGCCGAGGGTCGGAGCCAACCACCCGGACCGCTCAGGCAAGTTATAAAGGGAAGAGATTCTAGACCTTGTTAAAATGACATATAATGCAAGATTGTTATGTTGAGTATTATAGCCATGTGGTTTGTGAACACATGGATAATTATAGTTAATCCTGATGGTTCATTAATTTAGCTATCTGACGAATAGTTACATGATATATTTGTACTGTCACTGGAACCAAGTCATGTAGTTGGTGACTAGATGCCAATCGCCATGAGCGCGAGGTAGCCTATTGTACAATCCGACATAAGCTATAACGTAACGTTTTATCTAGGAATCACAGACAGCATGCGGTGAAACCATATAATTGGAGGATGTGTAGGGGGTAGCTTACATAATTATGGAGTTGCACGTAGATTTTGGTGCAACGTCCAAATAGGTAAATGCATGCAAAGCATTTCATTGGTGAGAAGAAAAATATTAAAACACGCACGGCACACATAATTGTTTAACATAAAGAGGTTTAAGGAATAATCCTTGTTGTAATATTAAAGAAGTCACATTGTATGACTATTATGTTAATGTACAGTTTGTTTTGAAGTCGTAGGTGCATCAGCGCACTAGTATATTCTTGTGAAGTTCACAGAAGGGTAAAGCATTATGGCTAGGTATGACTTTGTTGTGATTTTATATTTGTTTACTTGTGGATTGTGGAAGTAAAATTTTTTGTTTGCTTTTATTTTGTGCTTTTTGGGTATTGTTTTGTGTTTGAAGCCATGATTTATTTCAATGAATTAAAGTTTTAGAATAGAGTTGTGCTTTATCATTGTAGAGTTGATACCTTTTAGCCTCAAATCCAAAATATACACTGCAAAATTGGGGTTACCGTACACGCCTGAGAGCTGATGCTAGTTGGAGGCAGATGCATATTATCCACCGAGATTACTCACATGGGTACACCAGTCAGTCAACAAGTGTAAATATAGAGCAAAGCCAATTCTCGCCTAAATCCACAATAATAAGTCTTGATGGTAAACAAATGGTAAATTAACGGAAATGGTTTCAAATAATCAATATAGAAATTTATTATTACATATTTGTGACAAGATTCCGTTCTTAATATTTCATCTGGCATGGGTTGTGTAAATCAATTAATAAAATAGTTTCGATGTAATGTTAATTTAGTAACTTCTTAGATTATTTTTGGTTTATACTAGTGGTACTAATGCTAACTCCGCGATACCTTGTCTAAATGTAACAATATGCTCCAGTACTACCACTACCGCATAAATGCATAATTGAAATACATGGCATTATTTTATTGCTTCATAAACAAAATACAAAACAGGTTTTCATGATTTTACCACCAGGTGGTAGCACTTGTCGTTTCGAAATGCATAGCCAAGATAAATTGAGCAGTTGACAACTGGTGAAATGAACTCGTCTCGTATCTGTAATTCTGCAAAAACGACTTTTCCTTGTGTTTTATCCGAGTGTAAAATCTCATATCATTACGGTGAATGATTTTGTCTAGTGTCAAAATTCAAGATAGCGTCCTATTTAGAGTTGGTAGCAATGGCACTCTTGAAGACGTAAGAAGTCACGTGTTCCTATGGAGGGCTTGAGGCATACCAATTTCTGTGTATTTCTGTGCGGGCATTCAAACGTTATGAGAGGTGCTTGCCGGTAAGTAGTAGACAGACAGACAGACACAGACAGACAGACAGACACACAAGAAGGCTCTGATTGGTCGCATATCCCTGAATTTACAACCATTTTAAATGTTAAATGTTGGCTGATAATAATAATAATACTTTTACAGCCTTGACAGCTGTGTCCAGTTCTGAAAAATCCGCAAAACGGCGATCATGGAATGGAAGCTTAGGGGCAGTCCACCGCCAAAGAAATGTCGAACAGTGCCGACAGTTGGCAAGTGAATGGTGACAGTGTTCTGGGACACAAAGGGCATCATCCTCATTGACTGGCTGGAATTGTGGGCCACGATTAACAGTGCAGCATATGTGGCAACCCTTAAGCGCTTACGTCGTGTCATTCAAACAAAGCGGCTAGGACAATGGGCTAAAGGTGTGCTTCTGCAGCATTACAATGCCCGCCCCCACAGTAGCAGAGAGACTACCGCTGTCATTGATCCAATGGGATTCATGGTGCTGGCACACCTCCACCATACTCTACCGACTTGGCACGAAGTGATTATAACCTGTTAGGAAACCTGAGGAAACCTCTGGACACAGCTGTCAGGGCATGGGTACGCAGCACTCTGAAATAATGGTTTCAGGAATGTCTGGAGAGACTGACACATCGATGGCAAAAGTGCATAAGGTTACAAGGAGATTATGTTGAGAAGGTGGACGTAACAACTGATGTGTAATGTACTTCATCTGGGTAAGTGTAAAACAATATAGTGCGCCCGTCGTAAGAACTAATTCGTGGGAAGTAAGAAATGGTCCCAAAGCTCATACGGGAGCCTTTGGCAGTCGATAACAAAATATTGGCTATCAAGTCCTTTATCAATCCATAGTTCCTACGGGCGGCATGAAGAAATATGGTATGATGTTCAAGGTCTTTCGGTAGTACGGCATCGTGGTCTCATAGGATCACTATCTCTCTTGAATCGAAACGTGGGATCGATTACACAATGTCTGTTCAATCTAAAAATTGACAGTTCTATATCTCTTTTATGTTCTCTCGAGATTTAGTTTGAAGCACACGATATCTGCTGTATATGGCTTCAAGATCTTGTATTCAGGACATGATGTCTTTTTTATGTTTCCCCAAGGTCTTGTTTGCTCCCTCAAAATCTCGTTTGAGGACACGATGACTCTTGTATAAGAGGCCAATATCTTCTTTAAGGACACGATGTCCCTTATATATGACGTCAAGATCTTGTTTAAGAACACGATGTCTCTTGTATATGACTTCAATATCTTGTTTAAGGACACGATGTCTCTTGTATATGACTTCAAGATCTTGTTTAAGGACACGATGTCTCTTGTATATGACGTCAAGATCTTGTTTAAGGACACGATGTCTCTTGTATATGACGTCAAGATCTTGTTTGAGGACACGATGTCGCTTGTATATGACGTCAAGATCTTGTTTAAGGACACGATGTCTCTTGTATATGACTTCAAGATCTTGTTTAAGGAAACGATGACTCTTGTATAAGACGCCAAGATCTTGTTTAAGGACACGATATCTCTTGTATATGACTTCAAGATCTTGTTTAAGGACACGATGTCTCTTGTATATGACTTCAAGATCTTGTTTAAGGACACGATATCTCTTGTATATGACTTCAAGATCTTGTTTAAGGACACGATGTCTCTTGTATATGACTTCAAGATCTTGTTTAAGGACACGATGACTCTTGTATACGACGTCAAGATCTTGTTTAAGGACACGATGTCTCTTGTATATGACTTCAAGATCTTGTTTAAGGACACGATGACTCTTGTATATGACGTCAAGATCTTGTTTAAGGACACGATGACTCTTGTATAAGACGTCAAGATCTTGTTTAAGGACAGGATGTATCTTGTATATGACGTCAAGATCTTGTTTAAGGACCCGATGTCTCTTGTATATGACGTCAAGATCTTGTTTGAGGACACGATGTCTATTGTATATCTTGTTTGAAGGACACGATGTCTCTTGTATATCTTGTTTGAAGGAGACGATGTCTCTTGTATATCTTGTTTAAGGACACGATGACTCTTGTATAATGACGTCAAGGTCTTGCTTAAGGACATGATGTCTCTTGTATATGATTGAAGATCTTGTTTGAAGGACACGATGTCTCTTGTATATCTTGTTTGAAGGACGCGATGCCTCATGTATGACTTCAAGAACTTGTTTGAAGCACACGATGTCTCTTGTATATGACTTCAAGAACTTGTTTGAAGCACACGATGTCTCTCGTATATGACTTCAAGATCTTGTTTGAAGGACACGATGTCTCTTGTATATCTTGTTTGAAGGACACGATGTCTCTTGTATAATGACGTCAAGATCTTGCTTAAGGACGCGATGCCTCATGGATATGAGTTCAAGGTCTTGTTTAAAGGACACGATGTCTCTTGTATATCTTGTTTGAAGCACACGACGCCTGGCTAATGTTGTTGTGTTGACTGTGTTGCAGGATGATGGACGACTACAAGCCCGACCTCCAGCAGGGCTCGCCGGCGCTCGGTTTCTCGCCGTCCAACTCCCCCACGCTGCACCACTTGCACCATCTGTACAGCCCCAGCTCGGCGCACCGACACGCTTATGAGTCCCACCACCAGCAGCAGCACCAGTACGAGCCCGACAGCCCGCAGGTGACGCAGATGTTGCCGAGCGTGCTGCCCGGTGCAGGGGCGGCTGATTGTCACTGGCTGGGGGCGGGTGGAGGAACGGGCGGTGGTGTGGTGCACCAACAGAGCTTCCAGCACCACCACGTGTCCAGCCATCACTCGCATCACACCCACCAACAGCAGCAGAAGGCGCTCAAAGAACAAAGGATACGGCGACCAATGAATGCCTTCATGGTCTGGGCCAAGGTAGAGCGGAAGAAGCTGGCGGATGAGAACCCTGACCTTCACAACGCAGACCTCAGTAAAATGCTCGGTGAGTACTCCTATTCTATAGTTTTAATAGATCATTAGGCAATTTGTCTGTCCGTATTTACAGTGCTTGCAGAAAGCTTAGGGACAGGTCTAAATGTCGTGTGATGCACATTTGTCCCTAAAGTAACATCATTACAGTCATTGTTTTACATGACATCTATTTGAGGGGTTTTCATTTAAAATGTCGCTGCTCTAATTCTAATACTTTTGGAGATAGAATATTTTACCTTTCTTTAAACAGGGCTAAAAAAACCTGCTTTTCCAACTAAAATGTTTCGCCAACAGTGCCGGAGACACGAACCCAGAGGGGAAAAAACTTCTGCTATTTGTAATAAATAACTTTTCTAATTATTCAAAATTGATCTCGGAATGATGTAGTTCACTCCTCGGCTGTCTATAACCCCCCTCCCAAATTATAACATGACTTATATAATAAAAATTCCAGCTGTGTCATCCGTTTTCGGCGTTGGAACTGTAGTGCCAATTTACGGTATTAATTTAGGTGGTTTTCTAAAACAAAAGAACGTACAGCCTAACGCGTCCGGATCAATGGTTTTGACAATTGTTATAGCCTAACGCACCCAGATCAATGTTTTTTTTTTTTTTTTGTCAGCCTCGCCCCGCTAGCTTCCCGCGGCCAAAGTCCGCACCTACAACCGACCATTCTAACCTTCGTTTTGTCCAATCCAATGATTTTTGACAATGGTTACAGCCTAACGCGGCCAGATTAATGGATTTGACAATGGTCACAGCCTAACGCGTCCAGATTTGTTAGCGGTGGTGTATTTTATATCTTACATGTTGGGCACACTGCCGTGACATCAATGTCTCGTCATGTCTCGTACTGCTGGAGTGAGCAATATGGCCGCTGAAGTTCAAATTCAACAAGAAAGAAACACGCATAATGACGTAATTGAGCACATATTTCCAGGATATTAGTCTTAATGAAGGGCAATTTCAATAGGTATTGTTCCGTGGAACCCCTGAAAAGGTATGAAAATCAAATATTATCACCTACCATGTAAGTGAAACTGTTAAAGTCAGGTTCCTGTCTCATGCACTAGTAATAATAGTAAAGATACAACCTGGGAAAGAAATTACTACTCATTTGGTCGCCTCTCAAACAAACTTTCTTCCCCGAAAATTTTGGCGGCATGTGTCAATTTCGTTCCGCGATAACTTCCGATTGGCAACACTTCGTGGTACTCTGACCGCGCCCCCTCCCCCTTCCCCTCATCCCTAGGGGCTCACATGTAGTGGGTCGTGGGTTGGGCACCACGGGACCCCAGCTGAGTCCGGCAAAGTTTCCACTTACTTGTGCCGGACTCCTCTCCGTCTTCTTTCCTGTCGACCTCTCTTGTTCTACTCTTGTACTCTTCCAACCCCGACGGTATTAGGGTATCCGAGGCCTAGGGAGTCTTTCACTTTCCCGACTTAATTGGCTCTTGCCTCATCTTTCCTGATACCCTCATTATTCGAGGGGTCAGCCTTCTTATCTTTTCATGTTATCTCCTGTCTTCTGCACAAGGCCCTCAAGGAGGCAGAGTGTATGTAGCCCCACCACTTGTGGTGCACCCTGGATAGTGCTACATCCTCAAGGGCTCACGGCTGGTGAGTTTAGAAGTTGGCGACCCCGTGGGATTCCTGAACTGGGTCCTTTTTGTCCCCTTTTCTCTGACCTTGGGGCAGGCCCTCTCCTCTTTCTCTTTCCTATCTGCCTTTCATGGCTCTCCTTCCTTCCAAGTCCCTCAATCCTCATTCTTCGAGGGTTTAGGGCATTTCTTTTCTTCCTGTCCTTTAGTTTGCCTTATCATTTATATGTTTACCATTTCTTCTTCTAGTCTGTAAGTTTGTAGTCAGTATTAGTTACAGTTTTCATCCCATCTTTCACTATCACCCAAACCATTAGGGGCCGATAACCTAGATGTTAGCCCCTTAAAACAACAATTATCATCAGTTGTTTTCTCTATGTCTTGTTTGTGATGGATCTACTGTGGGCGCTTTCTTAGTATCTTGTTTTCGTTGAATCCGAACTCCGGATGTGATATGTCAATTTTAATGTTGCACACACAGTATTCGGGAATCTGTCCGCTTTGACGAGAGGCAAGCAGCTCAACTACTGTGCCATCACGTCCCTGGTGCCATAGCTCGTGGAACTCGGTTAATTGCTACCAACCGCAAGACATTTCAATTTACGTACTATTTTAATTTCCGTGGAAATATTGGTGGATAAGAGGAACTTGTTTGTGTGCTGCCTAACACTTTGATCGCAAAATATACATCATGCGTTTGATACTTGTTGATCTCTAATTAAACTTTACCTTTGATAATAAGCTCGTAACTGCCGCGCAATGTGATGTAAGACCCAACAACACCATTAATTTTCCGCTTAAACGTGAAGGAATTCGTCCGCAAAATTAATGAAGCTAAAGCGATCGATAAAGCCAACAAAGCCCCTCTCTGGTCAGTGCTCCTATTATATTTTTATGACGCAGACATTCATTGCGTGGCCACCGAGAGTTGCAATGACATTTCCAAGCTTCTGTTTGCAACAACGTACCGGCTAGCAAACAACACCAGCGTGACTTACACCTGATCACTGTCATTTCATGGATCATGTGCTGGGACGCTGGAGGATATTAGAATTGCGAAACTGATTTTTACCTGGGGGCGGCAGCTGTCGCTAGGACAGGAGTATACTCAGTCACGTGACGCAGAACTGAGTTCGATTCCCACCTCAGCCATCCTGGAAGTGGATTTCTCCTACTTCTAGTCCATGCAAATGCTCGGTTGGTTCGTAACTTAAGGCCACACCATGTTGGCTACAGAACATGGACATCAGGGAAATGTCAGGGAATTTCGCAAAGGTGTAGAAAAAAAACGGGGAAATTTGAAGAAACTTAAAAAGAAAATCATCAGCTTCTAAAGGTGCCTTGTCAGTGCAGCCATTTTCAGCAGTTCTCTTCATGTGGACATACGAGTCACATTCCAATTCCTTCACAATGTTCTTGAGATACGATTGTCTTGATCGTCCCCTTGGTTTCTTTCCCAAAATTTTTCCTTCAAAAATTACCCGGAGGAGAGTGTCATATCCGAGTATGTGTCCCATGAATTTTGCTTTCCTTTTCTTGATGGTGTTCAACAGGCATCGATTCTCCTGAATTTTGTTCAGAACAAGCTCATTTTGTCTTTATCTCCATCCAGCTTGTTCGTGTCATTCGTCTCCAAAACCACATTTCAGCTCCCTCACGTTTTGTTTCTTCTCTTTTCCCAAGTGTCGGTGCTCAGCTGAGCCATTTTTTAAATGTAGTGTTAAAGGCTACAGCTACAAATCTGACCACTTCCAGAATTATAAGTTCAAAATTAGTATTTTAAACATTGCATATTTTGGTCAATTTTTGGGATGTAAATAACTTTTATACCATTAATTTTCAACCCTAGGAACATTTAGTCTATAACATTTATAACATTAGAGAAAAGTACCACTGTATTACAGTGCATAATTTAGATGTTAAAAGTAAAACAGATTTGAATAATATAGTTTTGAGAAAATGAACCCCAAAGTACCGCAGAGCTCTTTAAATAGCCTATGCAATGTCCAGCATTTTAAATCATAACTTCTAAACTATTGCAGATATTTAAATAATTCTTCTACCAACATGAACTAGAAAAGTGGGGCTGTACATTAAAAAAATACTGAAAAATCGAAATTTTGAAGGTGGTTTACTGTAGAGGTCCCGTTGCGCCAATGGATACCAAAAAGCATGCTAATACTTCGTATTTGGATTCTCTTTTTAGGGAAAGTCATATTTTCCCATTTTTATCTCACATTCAGCTAATTTTAAGGTCATATTCGCTTTCATATTTTGTACTTTTCTTAGCTCATAAACTTTAGAACCCTCACGAAGATGATGGATTGTTAGTAAGATTGGTGACCGAAATCATTCTTGGTAGAATGGATGAGCGCTGACACCATGTCACGTAGTCTATCTGCCCAGGCTCCACAACTTGCCTTGGTATTCCTACTCGCCTCGGCCAAATGACTTCACGACTCACTCATCTTATCATTTCCATCACGAATCTTTAATATTTCATACTGTTATTGTCATAATCTCCAGATGGATACGTTGTTGTTGCTGTTGCTGCTGCTGCAACATCATGCCCCGTGTACTTGGGCGTGTGTTAGGGTATCGTACACAAATAGTTCGGTTAAACGCTTAATTCTGCTAAAATAAAATAGTGAATAACAAGAATTCGTAAATGAATCCTACCGATATAGTTGTAGCATAAAATGATTGCTTACGAAGGCATTATTAATCTCAGAAACCGGGCATAATATTGCCCGGTCCATGAGCGCTTCGGTGGCGTAGTTGGTAGCATGCTGAGCTTTATGCCCAAGATCGCGGGTTCAAACTCTGCCGAAGTAGTTGGATTCTTTTAAGAGCGTTAAAAATCCCTCAGCATGCCTTCCTTCGGAGGGGAAGTAAAGCCGGCGGGCCCATGTCATAGATTTATGATATGCAAATGAACCTTCCACTAACTACAATTGTGTGGAGCTAAATTTGTAGGTTAGATTTGATTAACGCTCTATTAAGTCCCACCTTTCGCCGCTAGGTGCCAGTTGCAGTGGCATCTAGTAGCCAAGTTCGCAGCTAATCGTTGACGGTAGTATTTGGTAGCAAAAGTAGGAACTACTGGAAATCGATCGTCTGCAGTTCGTACCTGAATTACAGATAACACACACTTATACAGCCATCACAATTAACTCCGGTTATCAGACAGATTCTGCACACACCCTAAGTACACGCAGCTACATGGCCGCGTTGCCGGAGCTTCTAAATTGAGGAACCAACCAACGTGCAAATGCTCGAAAATCTGCTGACAAAGCGAGTTCAGTTCCCAGACACCGTCCTTATTTTTACAGAATGTTCTGTTCTCTGGAGTGCAGCATTCGCTGCGAATGAGCTACACCAGTTTTACCGCACATGTGTAGGCTATATCCCTCTCCTTGGTGGAAATGTTGCAACACCCAGCCACCACCGACCAGCAATTGTGCAAAGTGTCAGCGAGATTGGTTGATTCCTTGTAAGCAGGTTGATGACAAATCTTGAACAAGTCAATGGCACACACAGTCCTTGATGCTGAGACACGAGTCATAAATATATATGAGGATTACAAGGAAAGCCAGAGCCTTGCTGTCTCCATTTTAATGAAACATTACCTTTTCGTCAACTTACTGCAGGAAGGCGTATCACCTGATTCTCAGTTCACTGAGGAGATGCCGTCAGGGTGTGGTCGTCATCCATTATTGCCTCCTACATAATAAAATGTCAAGTTTCTGGAGACTGGCCTTGAGGCAAGCAATCCAATGTCCAAAACATCCATAAATGTCATCGACTAAACCTTCCATGAACACTCTTGGTTTAGGGGATATTAGCGGACCCGTACGAGAAGAACCACACTTTCCCCAATAGGTTTATAATAAGAGACCTAAGGAGAAAAGTTGTTATGTTTATATTTGAACCGAATGATCATAGAACACTATTTACGTTTCAGGCGTCCCTACGACCAAAATACGAACTGACCAGCAATGGTGTCGCGTATTTTCAGACAGCAACAGTATTTGCAAATCGCAAATCAATAGATATTTATGAAATTAGAGTGCAATGTGTCACTGGTAATGTATTTATTTTCTTTCATTTGAATGCTCATTTTTAACGATCGGTCGCTTGTGAGCGCCGCAGGAGGGATCTATAGGCTACTACTGAATAATATATATGACGGACTTGGAAATTTACGTACATTTTAGGCTACTTGGTAATTACTAAGACTCGGACGTTCATGCAAAATCATAATTTTGCATAGTTATGCATTATTTTTTTTTGTTGCTCAATACATCATAATTTTCTCCTGTACCTGCGTAGGTGCATATCTCTGTTTGAGAAGAGCGTATGATATTAAGCCTAATCGAGTTCGAATTTTATTCTAAAAACTACCCGCAAATTTTCTACAAACATCATTCGCAGCTTATCCGCTATCCTCCGCATGGCGAAAATGTTTGCGAATATCCACGGGTATCCACATCTGCGTAGGGCTTTACTTGTATGCCGTGTAGATAGTTGGTGTATCACTCAGCGAATATCTGTTAACATTGTCCCAAGGATAAGGTAACCCCAAATATGGAATTACGGTTGTTGGTAGAACTGTTCTCTCTTGTAGATGGTTCTGCGGTTCTCACAGAATAGCATGGTTTTCACAAGCCAGCGGAAGAATTTCCACAACGTTTGTAGAAGTTGCCGAGTCATGCCGACTGCTTAACTTTGTGAAATGAGTTTAGAATCCATTAAGAGCGCAAAATGAACTCGTGCGGTGGTGAAACAGAGTGTGCCGACACTTGCTGGGAAGTGTGCCGGCCGGGACCTCATTGTCTGTCCTCTGCCCTTTCCCAGGAGCAGACCAACTTTCTTCTTTCCCGTGCATTATTTTTACTCATTTCAATATATTTTCGTCCAGTTTTGTGAAGAATATTCTAATGTACCAAGTTTCAACAAGCTACGATTTTTAATTGTGAATGAATTTTAATCTAGCCTATATTGAAGAGTCAATTGCCATGTTGTTGTCATAAATTTGAGCTGGATGTTTGCCACCTGGGAAGAGGAGGAAGCCTTCATGTCACGCATTAATAAAATGGAAACGGCATACAAGCTGACTAAAGACATCTACAATAAGAGTTAGATATCCTTAAACGCCGAAATTAGACATTACTGCACTGTTATTCGACCAGAGGCTCTGTATGCGGCTGAGACTCTAATAATGAACAAGAAAGGTCTAATGGAAAAACTAGAGGCTAAAGAAAGGAAGATTTTGAGGAAAATCCTGGGTCCCATCAAAGAAAAGAGCGAGTACAGAAGGCGTCACAACCACGAATTGTACAAGCACGTGGAGAAGATCAGTGACACGATTCGAAAAAGAAGGATTGCCTTTTATAGCCACGTGACACGAATGAGCCCAGGCAGGATATCAAAACGGACATTGACGTACTTTCAAGATACGAAAACCAAAGGGGCTTGCTTTACGGAAGTTGAGAAAGATCTGCGTGAAATGAAAATTTCCCCTAAAGATATCCAGGAGCGTGTTCCACTTCAGGAAAAACTACGTACGCACAAAGGTTTCCAGGAAAAGCCGAAGTTGAAGACAGGGAAGGTGTGGTTCCAAGAGAGAAAAGAACAACACCGGAGACGAATGCGGGAACACTGGGCGTTAGTTAGAGCTCGGAAGAAGAGACAGTTGAACTGACGTGGTCCCTAGTTGGCCGAATCGAAGAAAGAAGAAGAAGAAGAATTAATAAGATCGTGGTTGGACAATACTGGTTGTGAGAAAGCAAAGAATTGTATTAAAGTAACGAACGACTGTTGGAATCCATAAAGAAGAGAATACTCAAGCTCTTTGGTCACCTATTTAGAATGGACGAAAGGCGGTTGACTAACAGAATGTTCACCATACCTGATGGCATACCTAAAACCTCTGATAAGTGGTTCAGAGAAGTTGGTAAGGATCTGGATTAAATGGGGATGAAGAGCGAGGACATCGCTAATAGAATCTGTACCGGTAGGAGGTCTATAATCCTAAGGGCTTTCACGAAGAAGACAAGCTGAACAGCGGATTGACGCGGACGGTGGAAAGGAGACAAGGCTGCAGCGAAGGCTTCTATGTGTAACAGTTGTTTGACGTGGTCTCTAATGGCCGCAAACGAAATAATAATATTAATAATGACAAACACGTAGGTCATTCTCGTAATTAAATTAACAGAATATCGAATAAGGCACCCAGAAGCAACGAGAGAATCACGCTTCCTCCATCCGAAGGTGAAATGTATCTTAGACAGTAAGCGATACAACAAATGACAGAAAGTACATTTCTCAAACGAGAAGTGTCAAAAACGTAATGAGGCTGTTGAATTGCAACTGAATCCTGTTGTCAGCCATAAATACACAACACTGCCGAAAATATACTGCATCAATATTTAACAATGGTAGTACAAATCCCTCTGTCAAATTAGAAGTATGTCATCGATAATCCCGACATGAACGTAACTACTCCTGCCAGTTCATCTGGTGTTAGCTCCCTCGAGAAGAATACCACATAAATCCACCTGATTTCCTGTTAGACCTACTCACAGCATCAACAATGCCTACAGCAGCAAGATCTGTAAGTACAAAGGCTTAGCACATGAAATGAAACAGTCATCATAAGACTATCGTAATTTTTGCAGCGGGAATGGTGCTTATAGCGACACCTGATAGAAGATAGTTGAAATGTAAAAGTCGACAATATTATTGTTGATTTTTGGATACCTATCGTATCGTGTGAAAATTTCTTGGAGGGGAACTGGACTGAACTTGATATTTTACGCCTCGCGATGTTGTAGTTAACACCATCAACCCCCTCCAGAAGACCGGAATTGATTCCCATGTGCCAAGAAATTAATTTCTAGTTCTGGAACGGTATCGTCACCCAATTGGCCTCGATTTCCAAGGCCGGTGGACTGCACGAGTTTACTTATAATCCCAGTATCCGAGTACAGTCATTACACATAAGTGGCATTCGTCTGTTCTTTAGAATGTTTTGTTGTAAAATGATTATTTTACTGTTCAGTATCCGCCTCAGTTCTTAGTGGCTAGCATTCTTGGTTATCACCGCGTAGGCCCGGGTTCGATTCCCGGCACTGCCAAGACATTTAATTCTGGCCTGAGAGCTGGAACGGGGAGCACTAATCATCGTGAGGAAAATTTGAAAAGAGGTGGGTTCGGTTCCCACCTCAGCCATCCTGGAAGTGGTTTTCCGTGGTTTCCCGCTTCTACTCCAGGCAAATGGCGGGATGGTACCTAACGTTGAGCCACAGCCGCTTCCTACCCAAAGCCTACCTCGATTACAAATACATTCACTAGTAGAAACATCACAGTGACACAGGTTAACAGACAACTTTTACACACCCAAGTACACGGGGCTACATGACCACGATGCCACAAAGGCCCCAAAGAATGAACAACAACGATTCTTTTACATGCCTTGGGCTTTAAGACGAATAATGCCAAAGCTTTGTCTGTATATTTGTCCATTCCATCATCACACATAAGACGTTACGACCATTGAAGCTGACTTTTACGTGAAATCGGCACCAATGAACCTGGTCCGCCTAGTTGAAAAGCGAGCAGTTGGACTATCTCACCCGACAACGCGTCGTGTATTGGAGAGCATTTGTCATTCTTAGAGAAGCCCAGTGCTCAGAAATATCAGTTTGGAATTGAACCAATGCCTTCTTAATGCGGTGGCTAATTTCCAGAGCTTCGGAGGTAAAGCCATGAATACGAAGATAAAAGTCACAGCTTCGCCAGCTTTGCCGCACGCGATATCTGAGATTGGGAATTATCACGGCACATTAACTCGATTCTGTACACAGATATAATGCTACAGACAATTAATGCTGGAGAAGAATCTAGTCACATTATCGACAAGACTGCGTACGCACAAAATACTGAACAACATATCAAACCATCCCTTTTCGTCTTATTTTCCCTCTTTTTGCGTTGAATACGCCCACAGTTCCGGAAGCGTACTTGGGACGGTGAACATGTTAACTACATGGAATGTTTAGCCCATTTTCATTTATGACAGAATAGGCTTATGTGATCACCTTTTGTCCGTGTGTGCGCGTATGAGTGTGTGCCCCCCCCTACCCCTAATAAGATCTAAACGGCTGGAGCGATTTCAATGAAACTCGGTGAGGTCATAGCACCATGTTGGCCGACCCCGACCGTGCTCTTCAAATTTTATTACGTCTCAGCAATCCAAAATGGCGACTGTGCGAAATATTTCACCGACATTCTATATCTCCAAAACTATTACTCATATCACCCTGAAATTTTGTACCGTGATTAAAAGCACTACTAGATGTTCACATATGGGACTTTCAAAAACCTGTTAACTACAAAACGAACGTGGAGGCCAAGCGAAGTTGAAACATTTAAGAAGACTTTTCTCGCGATTTAACCATCCGAACGCAGTGAAACTTGGTACAGCAAATTACTATATGAATTGCAATACACTGACATCTAATTTTGTTCAATTGTTCACATAACCTCAAGATGGCGTCTATGCGAATTTCTAAAATTAAGTTTTACTAGCGGACCCGTGCTCATAAACTACATTTGCACCAATAGGTTTATAATGAGACACTTAAAGAGAAAGGTTGTTATGTTTTTATTCCAACCAAATGATTATACCTAGGTAGAGCACTTTACATTTCAGTTAGAATTCCAAGTTCTGTCTTCTCTAACTTAAGAAGGCATTCACTGAAAATTGGATCACCATAACACTCACCGGATATTCGATATTATTTCGAAATTATACCATTTGAGTAGGCCTAATCATTCCTTTGATTTACTGCTTATGAAATCCATGCAAAACGATAAAGGAATGACATCAGGAAGTTGAAATTACATGAAACAGGCGTCACAGCGGCCAAACTGTGAAGTGGACAGCAATTATGGAGCATATTATCCTACAGCAACAGTATCTGCAAATCGCACACTTCGTACATTGTTTTAAAAGTCGTTTTCTAAAGATATTATAGATATTTATGAAATTAGAGTGCAATTCGTCACTGATAATGTCTATTCTCTTTCATTTGAATGCTCATTTGTCATGATCAGTCGCTTGTGAGCGCCGCAGGAGGGATCTATACTACTGAAATAATATATATGATTTCTTGTGTTCTAATCATGCGATCGAAATCAACGTTTGAGCAATAAACTTACACAATAAACCTCATCCAATAGTACATAACGCTCTGGCCTACATATATTAAAATCGAACATGGCAGCCATCCAAAACATTTAGGTGGTTTTCAATATCTATTAATCTATGACAGCAATCAAACTGAAATTATGTATGTGCATAGAGGCTATAAACAGACGTTCACCTATGGGACGTTCAATTACCTTGTGAGCACAAATCCAAAACGGCTGCGTCGCGAAATTTAAATATTCAAATGGACGTTCCTCGCAATTTAACTATCCAAGTACAGTGAAACAAGGTACGGAAAATGCTCATATAGATTTTAATCCACTGGCATCTAATTCATTTAAATTATTTTCATAACCACAAGATGGCAGCTGAGCGAAATTTTAAAATCTCGTTTTTATTTCTTGTGTCCTAAACATGCGATTGAAGTTTGAATAAAACACCTACACAATAATCGTCATGTAACAGTACATAACTCTTAAGGCCTGCATATATAAATCCAACATCCATCCGAAATATTTAGACAGTTCTCAATATCTACGAATCTATTACAGCAAACATACTGAAAATTTGTATGTTGATAGAGGCAATTAATATAAGTAGGATATAAAATGAAAATAAGCTATTTAGTTCTTCACGGAACTACTTATTAATATTGTAATAATATGTAGACAACGGTGTTCAATACATAGTTACTCGTATAAAGTAGTACCTATGTACAAGGGACCTTCAAGAAATACGGTTTCTCACACGAAGAAATTTTGCCTGAAGACAAATATAAGGCTAGGGTTCCATGAGCTGCAAAATTAGCGTTTAATAGCACACAAAGTTCATGCGAGCTAAACTCCAAATGCAATAAGAAAATGTAATGGCTTTTCTTCTTGCTGGTTGCGGTTTCGTAATCATTAAAGTACTACTTTTCATTATGATACAGTTTCTCCAACCAATCAGAGCTCATTCATTGACTAATTAGGTAAGGATAGCTTCGCACATTCACTCAAAATGCAGCATGTCAGACATGAATTACATGATTTGAAAGTTGAGAGTGTAAACGATATTGGCTCAACCATTGTAGTTACAATCCCAAACATAAAGACAAAATCAGCACAAACCTTTACGGCAACAAGAAAATACTATGACATATGCAAGAAATGTATGAATCTACGTCCAGAAGATTGCAACACAGCATCCTTCTATATAAATTATCGATATGGAAAGTGCACAATCCCATATGTTCGCGTAAATAAACTAGCGAATATGAGAAAATAAATAGCACTGTACCTTAATATCCCCAACACCAATTTCTACACAGGGCATTGCTTTCGTAAGACTTCAGTGACAGTTTGAGTGAATGCTGGTGCTAATCAGCAGGCTGTAAACATATGCCACTGCCAAGCACACAGAGCGCATGCGTGGGTCAGAGAACTTGTGAAGCACAGACAACAAACCCAGCGCTTGCACTCCGATCACTAAATTCAAGTGACTGAATCTCGACAGATATTTATGAATATTTCTGTTCGAACATAAAATAAAATAAAATAAAGTTATAATTATCGTCGAACATAAACAGTCGTATGCAACTCGCCTATAATGGTAATTAAGACACTCGTATGGAAATTATAAACCCGCGAACATACTCTTGTCTTAATCATTGCCACTGTGGATAATGTACTGTGTTTTCTTCTGCGTGATTAATTATTTTTATTTGTTTATTTATTTATTTATCATATGGCTTTTCGTGCCCGGAGTGTCCGAGGACGTGTTCGGGTCGCCAGAGGCTGTAGCTACTTCAAGCGGACACCCATGGGGTGAGCTACAAATTCCGTTCAATTTCAAGTAGTTACAACTTTTGCTACCAGATGTCAATGATACCTAGCGGTGAACGTTGAAACTTTGATAGAGCGTTCCAACGAAATCTAACCTAGAAATTTAGCTTCACAGAAGTTTAGTCTGTGGAAGGATCTTTTACATGCCATAAAAAAATATGCCGGCCCCGTGGTGTTGGGGTAGCGTGCCTGCCTCTCACCCGGAGGCCCCGGGTTCGATCCCCGGCTCCGTCAGGGATTTTAAAACTGACGTGAGGGTTGGAACGGGGTACACTCAGCCTCGTGAGGACAATTGAGTAGCTGTCTGACAGTGAGACAGCGCCCCGATCACGAATACCAAGATTAACGGCCGAGGGGACCCGACGCGCTCATCACGCGTCACCCCAATATCTGCAGGCCAAATGGCTGGGCAGCGGTCGCTTGGTCGGCCTTAGCCCGTCATGGGCTGGATAGTGCCAGGGGTTGACTTTTTTTTTTTTTTTAATGATTGATTATAAACCTACTTCTCTTTTTTTTTTTTAGATCATTGACATTGAGTGTAGTGCTTGTGGAATCTCATTTTCCGCCTGCTGTGTGTCCAGGACATTAATCACACAGTGAAGTGAGGCCCGTGATGGCAGGAAGTAGAGCGGAGCAGCTTTGATACTCATAACGGCACGTGCGGGACAAAGAAGTGTCTGCGGTAGGACGTTCAGAGGTCCATGGTTCGAATATCAGCTCTGCCACGCCAAAGCTCCAGCACCAGAAACAGAGAATATTCATTCATGTAATGTAGAGATTTGAAGACATACTTTTTCAGTGTTGCCAATACAAAATTGTTAATTTGTAGCTCTTCAGTCGGTCAACACGATTGTGCCCAATGAATAGGCGGGGTACAACATGTAAATATGTAAATACACTCCTGGAAAAAATACATGTATAAATTAGATTATCACAGATAATGGGGCAGTTTAGGATTACGCGCTTCGACCCTCAAGTGGCCAACGTCAGATCCTGACCACTGTGTTAAGGTTAAAATTTACACTAAATAATTAATTGAAATGAAAATCCACAACCTGCTTCCAGTCTCCGACCGGGTCAGGAATGGAATGAATGAAGCCCCCATCTAGCGGCGAGGATATGGACTGTGCCGGCTGCCGAGGCCTGACGCACGCCTCTGGGGCAATGATAAAATGAATGACAGATGAAATGAAATGATAGTGGAGAGTGTTGCTGGAATGAAATTTTGACAGGGAAAACCGGAGTACCCGGAGAAAAACCTGTCTGCCTCCATTTTGTCCAGCACAGATCTCACATGGAGTGACCGGGATTTGAACCACAGACCCAGCGGTGAGAGGCCGGTGTGCTGCCGCCTAAGCCACGGAGGCTACACTAAATAATTAATTAATGAATTTAAATTTAAGTTGCTACTACAGTATTGTAGTAGTTCGTCTTGGTTGTCTTGGTGGTTTATTTTATGAATTACGTAATAAGAGAATTTTAAAAAACTGGATTCAACCTTTTAATGAATACTACAAAGACGAAGTTTACACACATGTTCACGTCAGTCACATAACATACAAATTTCCCATGCACATATAACAACCACAGCACTGTTTTAACGTCAAGCTGCTTTTATCAAGATCATTTCATAAAACATTGTAATAGGTCTGATTTTAATTTTTATGCAGCCTTTAGACTGTTAGTATTTTATGTAATTAATTTGATAACAAGTTTTGATAAGGAATAGTACATTATACAACGAGCCTATAATGGCAATAATTAAGATATGAATATGTTTATGAAACGAGCGTACGCGAGTTTTATAATTTCCATACGAGTGTCTTAATTACCATTATAGACGAGTTGCATACGACTGTTTATGTTCGACGATAATTATTACAACTATTTTATGTTCGAACATAAATATTCATAAATATCTGTCGAGATTTCGCCAGTTTTATATTCTGAACAGAGCGCATGGGATGCAGAGAATACCTTGTATTTGACCATGGCCTCCTCCATTACCCTACTATGACACTAGGCCACGCAAAATTAGAAGGCCGTGGAAGTCAGTGCAGGTGCGATGCTATCCTGATCTAATTGGCCAAACAACTGTTTCTTGAGCTCTGATTCGTGGGAGAAACTGTTTCATAATGAAAAGTAGTGTTATAATGAGCCTCATTATAGTACAGTTTTCTGACATATAATAGTCAGGGTCGAACATAAATGTTTGTATGTAAGTCTTGCTTCTTTGCGTACTTTACAATATAACGCTGTAGATTGTCACAATGTGGACGAAACCGGTGCTGTGATTAAAGTACAACTTTACTATTTTTGACATAAGGTTTCAACTTACTGTATATTTAAATAGTACATTATGCAACGAGCCTATAATGGCTATAATTAATACACGAGTATGTGTATGAAACCAGTGTAGCGAGTTTTATAATTTCCATACGAGTGTCTTAATTACCATTATAGGCGAGTTGCATACGACTGTTTATGTTCGACGATAATTATAACTTTATTATATGTTTTAACATAAATATTCATAAATATCTGTTCAGTCACTACAGTAGAATGTTGTGATCGGGTGCTGCGGTGGGTAGTATATCTCTCTTGTCCAAGCTCTCTGGACAACCGACGCATGCGCTCTGTGTGCTTCAATACCATATGTTCAGATTGCGCACCAGTATTCAGTAAAACTGTCACTGAAGTCGTGTCAAAACCACGCGCTGTGTAGAAATTGGTTTTGGGGATATTAAGGTACCGGTACAGTGCTATTTCTTGTCACATATTCGCCAGTTTATTTACGCGAACATATGGACGGTGCGTATTCCATGTCGGTAATTTATTATAGTTCGATGTTGTGTTTATGTCCGACATGTTGGATTTTGAGTGCATGCGCGAAGGTATCGTTACCTAATTGGTCAATGAACGAGCTCTGATTGGCTGGAGAAACTGTATCATAACGAAAAACGGTGTTATAATGACCATCATTATGATACAGTTTTCTAACACATAATAGTGAGGGTCGAACATAAAGAATACATCAAAATGCCTTGACGAGCAAGCCAACATTTTCTGCTACACCCACTTGGGGTTCGTGACCCCTCGATTTAAGCACAACTTCCCCAATCAAAAGCAATGTTGCCCATGGTCCAGTTACCATCGCCTTCGTAAAGATTGGATGGGCCTGTCTTTGAAACTGGATATTCAACAACTACTAGTATAAGCATTAAAGTGGGGGGAATTCCAGATCCGGACGATACTAAAAATATCCATTAAGCACCAATGACCAACGGCTACGGTAGATAATATCTCGGCAATTTTCACAAATGCTTAAATTGTAAGTCTATTAGTGAATTGCAGGTTGAAATATCATCCGTGCCACTGCTATTGTGTGCTTCATAAAACCAACAACATTTACTGTCAGAACTCGTCTGGGAGATGGGCTTTGATTAAAATATCAGCAGTAATAAGGAGCAGGCGTGAACGCCTCGAGGCCTCGGCTATTGTTCCACATAAGTACTG
Source organism: Meconema thalassinum (assembly GCA_946902985.2). Classification (NCBI taxonomy): domain Eukaryota; kingdom Metazoa; phylum Arthropoda; class Insecta; order Orthoptera; family Tettigoniidae; genus Meconema; species Meconema thalassinum. The sequence goes on from OX336391.1 coordinate 93,445,835, forward strand.
CAAGCCCAGCCATACATTTACACTCACACAAAATAAAAACAAATGGCCTGGAATTTCGCAATTTACTTTACAGACAATAAAGGGCTTTTATGTAAAACTGTTTTCTTTAAAATACCTGACCGAGAAACACAGGGTGTGGCCAAAGTGCAGCCTTCTTTGCACGGTTTACGATGTTTGAGAAAGATGTCGGCTGTGATAATAGCCATCTCTCCCTTGCTATTAGCTTTGATTCTCTTATCTTCTTAACATAATAATGTAATCATTTCGAGAAACAATCATTAGCCAAATTATAAGACGAGTACAGAAGTGCACTAATGTTTATTCATGTAACTCACTAAATTTGACTGATACTGCATGAATCTTAGTTTTCTGAGGCAACGATGTCTCTTAATGGTTCAGTTTCACTTCCCTGGTCCATTTCCCCCTCCACCGATCATTGAGGTTTTTTGAAATAGAAAATTGAACCTTCAATGCAATTTTTCATTCTTTCCTTTTTCTTCTTGGTCTTTTAGTATGACGTGGGATCGGAGAAGCGCCCCTTAAGATGAGCGTTTATTATCTGTTTCAGTTTCGTAGCTTTGGAATTGTTCAGTTGTTTGCTGAACACGTTGTCCCATGTTGGCTAGTAGTCCGATGATCTTCTTTAAAATGAATCATCTACTAATTTGATTTTTATTTTAATTCCGTACATTTGGGGAGCTGCTCGTCTTTCACCTGGACAGCCAGAGTTCGAATCCCGGTGACAACGGGATGAAATTTTCACCTGAAAAATCACGTGGCGTCAGGATGGGCATCCGGCCTTAAATCCCCGGTCAAAACCTAAACTGAGCCTGGTCGACTCCGGCGACCCCAATTAATTGGGATAAGCCGAAGAAAGTTAGTTTAGTTTAATTCCGTAGGCTACATTTCCGAGTGCCCAGGACACCGAATACATAGGCTACGTTCAGATTATAGACGGTATTATTGTCTCCATCTCTTCATGTGCTCAGTAACTAACCGACTCGTACGAACAGTCTTATTGTGCCAGCAGTGATCTGTTACCTCCAGCTAATGAATTAGTCCTCACCAGCTCTACCTTCTTTGCCATTGTTTCAGTAAGTCGCGTGAGAATTCGTATGAAATGCAATATTTATACCGCATATGAAAAGAAAGGTATGAAAGGAATTATTACTTATGTAAGCTTTATGTTTCATATTCTTAATTCTCCTCTATTAATGTCTGTATTGCATTCTCTTTTCTTTATGGCAATTTCAACAATCAATTCGAGCTACTTTTTCTCATTGAGTTGGCACTACTGTCCCGTTCTTTTAATGACACCCCTGGTGTCTACATGTCCTTTGTTTAGCATGTTTATGCTATTTTAGTAAATGCACCACTGGCTAAAGTTTCGGTTGAACTTAACTGAATATTGCAAGTACATTAAAGTTTGTCACATCAAGGTATAAACATGTTTTAATTACAAAGAAAAAAATCCACTAAATGATAATGCTTAGCTTCTCTATAAACTATAAGGAATATTTTAATACATTTTCTACGTTAGTTTATTGAGACGTGAGAAAAGAAAGCTGATTTTTACAAAAACATCGATACTAAGATAAATATTGTACAGCTTTTGAAAACAAACCACTCGAAATACGTCAGAGGTGAATGAATGCACATTCAAAAGTTGTATGAGATACTGAGACCAAAAAATGCCAGTTTTGTAGCTAAGAGTTCAGGTCACTTTTGTGGGATAGCTGAGCCCAAAATTTGGCACCAGTGGCAGTGTGAAGGTTGGTAGACACTGCATTATCTACTCAGAGGAATGGGTTTGTGGTTTGAAGCGAATTGATGTGTCTTTATAATATGTTATGACCTCCACATGCGAGATTTAGCGCTTCTGAATTCGCAATAAAGACATTTGATAAATGTGTGATTTTTTTCGGAATTTGTTTGGAAAAAAAAAGATCGCATTCTTCCTAAATTTAAGAAAATCATTAACATTCTATTCTTCTGTGAAAACATCAGTCATTTGGGTTGACCATGTGAGGGATTTTCAAAATGCTACATCCATTTGTTACATTGAAATGTATACGTTATGCTTATTATAGACTAAAGTGCATCAATGTTTATATGTGTTTCTCGCTATATTATATCGGTTACTAGCTTACCTTCCATTAACTTTATATACTATAACTTAACTTAGTCTATAGCCCAAGCAATTATTATTATTATTATGTGCGTATGGACCCTATTGGATCACGCATTACATTTATGATTCGCCTTTCTAACAGACCATATTGCTTTCATTTTTTCACTATGCGCTTATTTCCTTTCTTCTGACCACTTAGTCCCCGATCTTCTGGGGACTTCATTCTCTGGCTGTACCACCCACATTTCTGTCTAGTATTTCTGACGTTTCTATCCGGGCCTTTTCCAGGTCATTTTTAACATCTTGTATCCAAGATACGTTCTTCAGTTTTCCAGAGTATGTCAAAATCTTGTGAGTTAACCTTGAAGATGAGAGTCTGTGAACGTGTCCATAGAATTTCAGTCTTCGTTTCCTGATGTCTGCGGTGAGGTTGGATAGTTTTTCCGTGGCTTTGCGTGATTTGAGTCTATACCCTTCTTCACTTTTCTCTGGGCCCAGAATTTTCCTCAAGATCTTTCTTTCCTCCTTCAAGATATTTTCCAGATCACCTTTCTTATTAAGTACCAAGGTTTCACTTGCATACAGCACTTCAGGTTTAATCACTGTATTATAGTGTTTGATTTTTGTATGTATGGACATGCATTTCTTGTTGTAGATGTCACGGGTTCTCCAATACGCTCTTTTGAGTTTTTGTAATCGAACTTTCTGAGCTTCCTTTTCCAATCCTGTTGGTTCTAGGATCTCACCGAGATATTTAAAGTGTGGAACCCGTTTGATGTGCCCGTATTTTGTTTGTAGTTCCTGGATGTCGAACCTAGTGCAAATAAACTTGGTCTTCTCGAATGAGATTTGCAACCCCGTTTTCTCAGCGCATTCCTTGAGGACTTCAATCTGTTTGATCGCTAAAATATAGCCCAAGCAATATTATACAGTATTTTCTTAATTACAATATTTTGGATAATTATGCAGATAATCCTTATTTGTATTCAATATCCTATCAAATCATAAAAGTGGATCGTTTGGAAGCTTCAAAAACCAAATTTTACAGTTGTGAACGCTATAAACCACGAACTCTATTGCAGGCCTGTAGCCTATTCCAGGATGAGCGCTCTTCACAATCTGCATACGAACACGTTCTGATGCCAGACCCGCCCTGTGCCTCTCCTTGACACATTCCTGGCCACATACTCACACATTAGGCTTCTTATTATTATTATTTTCATTAAATCCCCCTTAAGGAGAGTGTTAGAACACAAGCAATTTTCATGGTTTATTTTTCTGCCCCTATTTTCTTTCTTCCCAAAAACCTCCCGTATTATATTCACTCTGCTTTCTCTTTTTCTCTTCAGTCTAGTTCTTTCCTGTGTTTTTTTCTCTTTGGGCGTTTGCTTAAATTTCTGTTTTTTATTATTATTATTATTATTATTATTATTTCATAATAACCATTCCAGTAATACCAAAAGATAGAGTTAATAGTAAAAACTTGTAAAATCAATTATTGAAAACGCTTGAGAAAAGTTGTATAAATGACAAAGTATGCGAATGACTTGTAAAATTTACGGTAATCCCCCAGGGGCTCACATCTTGTGGGACGTGGGTTGGCGACAACGGGACCCCAGCTGAGTCCGGCATTGCTTCCACTTACTTGTGCCAGGCTCCTCTCCGTCTTCTTTCCTGTCGACCTCCCTTGGTCAACTCTTGTTCTTTTCCTCCCCGACGGTATTAGGGTATCCGAGGCCTAAGGAGTCTTTCACTTTCCCGCCTTAATTAGCCCTTGTCTCATCTTTCCTGATCCCTCCTTCTTCGAGGGGTCAGACCTCTTCTTTTCTTTTCATTATATTCCCTTTTCTCTTTAAGATTCCCGCACTGTTTTTGTTAATTGGCTCCCAGTCTATCTAAATTCCAAGTAGTTGCATTTTGTAAGTGTTTTCAACCTAAATTGCATTTTGTAAGGATTGGCAATCTAAATTGCTTTTTAGTAAGTCTTTCAATTTAGGGTCTGGGACTTTTGTGAGTATTTTGAATTTCAATTGTATTTTGTATTTTCAACCTAAACCGCTTTTTGCAAGTACTTTCAATCTAAATTGCATTTTGTAGTGCGCATTTTGCAAGAATTTTGATTCCCAATTGCATTTTGTGGGTATTTTGAATCTAAATTACATTTTGTAAGTATTTTCAATCTAAATTGCATTTTGTAAGTATTGTCCATTCAATTGAGTAGTTTGAATCTACCATACATTTTGTAAACATTTTCAATTTCAATTGCATGTTGTAAGTATTTTGAATATCAATTGCACTTTGTGATTATTTGGAATCTGAAATGGGCATTTTTCAATCTAAATTGCATTGTGTATTTTCAATTTCAATTGCATTTTGTAAGTATTTTGAACCTCAATTGCATTTTGTACGTAGTCTACTTTCGATCTCACTTGAATTTTGTAAGTATTTTGAATTTCACTTGCAATTTGTAAGTATTTCGACTGTACATTGCATGTTGAACGTATTTTGAACTTAACCGACATTTTGTGCGTATTTTTCAATCTATTCCTTTTGTGAGTACTTTCGTTTAAAATTCCTTTTTGTAAGTATTATCGCTCTCCATTTTGTGAGTAGTTTCAATCTGAGTTCCCTTTTGTAAGTATTTTCCTTCTCACTTAATTTTCGTTCTGGTTTCCACTTCATTGACATTTTCGCTAGCCTATCACCCAGACCATTAGGGGCCGATAACCTCGATGTTAGGCCCCTTAAACAACAATTATCATCATCATCATCATCATCAAATTTACGGTATATATATTTATTTATTTTTTTCAAATGTTATATTTTACTAACATAGACTTTCAGTCTTCATCTGTTACTTTCATGAAGTATTTCAACTGTTTTTTAAAATGACAGGTTCAAAATTTTGAAGAAAAAATATATAGGTCTAAAGTCGTTTACCGGGTACTGGAATGCCTTGCTGATGCCATGCGTAAGAGAGGGCGTATTTATACGTGTAGTGGATTTATTGTGACTTAAGATGTTTTGGAAAGAAACGTATCAGCGCTCCACGTCTGTAGCCTGCTAGCTCGAGGTCACTCGGGTCACGGTTCGTGATAAATGATTGAGTTGAGTTGACCGATTGTGAGGGAGAAAATATTTACCAAGGCGATAAGCGCGTGGACGCTGCGGGCAATGACACTTCCTTCAGGTCCGATGTTCGAATCCACGCACTAACAGTGTGGAATTGTCCTCATCCTTTAGAACACCTTTACCACTTGCGGCTTGTTGGATAAACGCAAGCTTTCAAGATAGCGGGTTCGATCCAGTTCAGCCCGATGTTATAGTCTCTAGGTAGGACGGCCTTGTAGTATATTTTCCCTCCAAACCCCGGTTTCATAAGCCACAACCGATAAAACCACAGGTTATTATTTATTATTGTTCTCTTCCGGCCAACTGAGGACCACAAAATTCCAACGTTTCCTTTTAACTTCAATGTTGGCCCAGTATTCCTTCATTCGTAGACAGTGTTATTCCAGTCTCTTTTTTCTCCATGCCTTTACAGTTTTCAGTGCCGGCTTTGGTAGAAACTCTGACGTTCGAAGCGTTTTCTCGTAAGTTGGTCACGCTCCTGGGTATCTTCACATGAGATCCCAATCTCGTGCAGATATTTTTGTATCTCACTGTTGGTTGGTTTCTCAGTTTAGGGACTGCGACAACGCGGTCATGTAGCCCCGTATACTTTGGGTGTATGTAGGATCTGTGTGATAACCGGTGTTCATTGTGATGGCTGTGTTAGTGTGTGATATCTGTTATTCAGGTAAGGACTGCACACGATCAATTTAAACTAGTTCCTACTTTTGCTAGCAAATGCTACCGTCAACGACACCTAGCTGTGAATTTGGCTATTAGATTCCACCTCAACTGGCATCTGGCGGTGACCGTTGGAACTTAATAGAGTGTTAATCAAATCTAACCTACAAATTTAGCTTCACACAATTGTAGTTAGTGGAAGGTTCTTTTACATGGACCCGCTGGTTTTACTTCTCCTCCAAAGGAAGGCATACTGTACTGAGGGATTTTTAACGGTCTTAAAAATCCGACGACATCGTCCGGGTTTGAACCCGCGATCTTGTGCATAGAAGCTCAGCATGTTACCAACTACGTCACCGAAGCCACCTATCTCACTGTCTTTTCCTCTTGGAGAATGCGATATTTTAATCGTGTTTATGTAATTATTATTATTGGTAGCTGTCATGATTTCGGAGTCCTTTAATTATCTATTTAAAGGCAGCTATGAAACGAATTCCCCACACCTCGTTCCAGATGTGATTTTGCACTATTTTAATGTGAAGTTATGAACGATCAGTAGGACGCAAGAATAAAGAAAGGTAAGGCGCTGGTATATTTCTGACAGACTCATTCTCTATTTCGACCCCCAAGGGGCTCACATCGGGAGTTCGGCATTGCTTCCACTTCCTTGTGCCAGACTCCTCTCCGCGTTCTTTCCTGTCAAACTCTCTTAGTCAACTCTTGTTCTCTTCCGACCCCGACGGGATTACGGTATCCGAGGCCCAGGGAGTCTTTCACTCTCCCGCCTTAATTGGCCCTTGTCTCATCTTTCCTGATACCCTCATTCTTCGAGGGATCAACCTGTTTTTTATGTTCATGTTATCTTTTGTCTTCTGCTCAAGGCCCTCAAGGAGGCAGGGTGTATGTAGCCCCACCACTCCTAGTGCACCCTGGATATTGCTACACCCTCAGGGGCTCACAGTATCTCCTGCTTTCTGCTCAAGGCCCTCAAGGAGTCAGGGTGTATGTAGCCTCACCTCTCCTGGTGCACCCTGGGTATTGCTACACCCTCAGGGGCTCACAGTATCTCCTGCCTTCTTCTCAAGGCCCTCAAGGAGTCAGGATGTATGTAGCCCCACCACTCCTGGTGCACCCTGGATATTGCTACACCCTCAGGGGCTCACGGCTGGTGAGTTCGGGGATTGGCGACCCCGAGGGATTCGTGAGCTGGGTCCGTTTTGTCCCCTTTTTCCTCTGACCTAGGGGCGGGCCCTCTCCACTTTCCCCTTTCCTATCTGCCTTTCATGGCTCTCCTTCCTTCCAAGTCCCTCAATCCTCATTCTTTGAGGGTTGAGGGCATTTCTTCTCTTCCTGTGCTTTATTTGCCTCATCCTTCATTTACCATTTCTTCTTCTAGTATGTAAGTTTGTAGTTAGCATTAGTTATAGTTTTCATTCTCATCTCATCTTTCACTATCACCCAAACCATTAGGGGTCGATAACCCGGATGTTAGGCCCCTTAAAACAACAATTATCATCATCACCATCTCTATTTCGGCAGAGTGGTCTCATCGACAAATTGGGAGCGGTTGTTCGGAGATCTGAAGTTTGAAGCTCAGTAGTGCCGATGGTAGTCATTATCAGAGTCTACCACGTGACGCAGTGACTAACATTGTTGGTTGTCACCCCTGGTGTCCGGGATCGTTTACTGGCTCTGGCAAGAATTGTAATTCTAGTTCAGGATGGAACGGGATGCACTTAGCCTCGTGTTCGACTCCCATCTCAGCCATTCTGGAAGTGGTTTTCTGTGCTTTCCCATTTTTGCCCATCCACACCTGAATTACAAATACACACACAATAACATAGGTCATCAGACAAATTCTATACACACTCAAGTATAACATTAAGAAGTTTCGCTAATTTTCCTGGCTTCTTCCGTTCCCTACAATATTTAGTAATTTTATTAAATGGTGATATTTATCTTCACCCACATATTTGTAGACATGCGTGTAATAGCCTGAGAGTGATGGATCTGATGATGCTCGCTTGACTATCGAAACTGGTCATCCAAGTGACTTTACTTTACTTAGTATCGTTGTGGCCACTACAGTTCTAATACTTAAAGTTGACGTCTGACACTTCTTAGAGGGAGGTCCTTTTACTGCCTGCCGGGGTGGGATATAGAGAGGTAGGGGTATGGTTGTCATGGAAACGGAGTGGGGCGTCTGCGGTTGCCATGGAGATAAGCCATCTGGCCAGCTCGTGTTGAGGTGGAGTTTGTAGGAGTTGTCAAACCTCTCAATTCTGAGTTAGATCTTGTCACAACCGAACATAAGACCAGGTAGTCTACAAGAAAACACAGCGGTCAGAATGAACGAACGAACAAGCCAGCCGGAAGTGGGAAGGGTAGGGTATGGAATGCAGGAATGTGGCAACCCCGTGAAATGGCACGTGCAATGTCCATCCCTCCAGCACTAGCTGTCAGACGTCAACTTTAAGTATTAGAACCATAGGGACCGCAAGATCTCAACTGTTTTTCTTCTTGTTCGCTCACCACGCCTTCATCCTTTCGGAATGGGATTTCTTCCATTCATCCGAGTGAACATATCTCTTACTGGGTTTTACTTCCCCTTGATGAACCTGACTTGAACTTAGGACGATAGGGGCGTGGTGGCTCAGCGGTCTAGCTGTATGCCTCTCACCAAGGCGGTCTGGGTTCGATTCCCGGTCAATGCATGTGAGATTTTCGAAGTGAAATGCCATGTCCTGTGGTTCGGATTCCACGTAAAAAGGAGGTCCCGTGGCTCATAATCACCAGATTAACGGTCACGTAAAACTACAATCTTCCTTCTTTTTTTGAACTTAGGACGAAGAATTTCCTTAATGATCATTCTTTCCTTATCTTCTTCAAGTCTCCCGATCGGGTCAGCTGCGCGGTTTGTTAGGCATTCCGCTGCATACAGTGCTTCCGGTCTAATCACAGTTTGATAGTGTCCAAGTAAATGTATTCACAGGCCAACAAAAAAACAATTTTTTTTTTGGTGCCGGGGATTTTGTGTCTGATTTTAGGTATACTTGGGTCACTGAAGCTAAATATGAAAGCAATTTTTCTCTAACAGCTCAATTTTTTTAGATACCGTATCAGTTTTCCTCTGTACGGTACCCCTATTTTTTTAGATCTGTGTTGTTTTTATGTGCAATTTTACACAAAATGTGCAGTTCTAAGTCCATTTTGTGCATTTCTCAATCATAATATACAACATGGATGTTGGGGAAAAAATGTTATTAACGACCCCTTAGTTGAACGAGAGAAAATCATATTTCCTCCACTAAATATCGAGCTGGGCCGTATGAAGCAGTTTGTGAAGGCTCTTGATAAGAACGGATCATGCTTTGCATTTGTAGGAAATAAAATGCCTCACTTGAGTATGGAAAAAATTAAAGCAGGGATATTTGATGGCCCACAAATAAGACAACTTATTAAGGATCCTGACTTCGTAAATTCGATGAATGAATCTGAGCTAAAAGCCTGGACTTCATTTGTGTCAGTTGTAAAACATTTTCTAGGTAAATGCAAAGCTAAAAACTATGTTGAACTGGTAAACGAGATGCTTAACAGTTTCAAATCCCTTGGGTGCAACATGGGTATTAAGGTGCACTATTTGCACAGCCAGTTAGACCGTTTTCCTGAAAATTTAGCAGAAACCAGTGAAGAACAAGGTGAACGATTTCATCAGGATATTAAAACTGCGGAGGATCGCCACCAAGGAAGATGGGACATGCACATGATGGCAGATTACTGAGCTGGAGTTAAAAAGGGACTGTTCCAAAATACATTCAAGAATGTCACGGTAAAGAAGCTTCCGAAGTGTTCAGTGACTGGTTGGTTTAATTCATGACTTCTTCCTCTATGTTTGTGTATAATAATATTTGTATAATATAGTCATGAAAATTCCGTATTTAGTTTTTTTTATTACCATGCGATAGTGTAATGTATATTTCACAAAAATATCATATCTCAGAAACTAGAGCTGCTAGGCAAAAACTAATGGCATATTTGAATTCAGGGCATCAAATTCATATAAAATCAGCTTAAAAAGCCCCGGCACCAAAATCACTGTTGACCAGTGAATCTTCCAGTTTGAGGGAATAGCACTCTAGGAACAGTCATGTTGAGCGACTGTGAAGCATACATATCGAGGCAGATATTCATCCAGATGAATAAATAGGCCTAATGAGTGCCGGGACCCGATCCTGGGTCACTGGCCGTGGGTTGAGGAACACTTACGGAGAGGTATGCGAGGTGAATGACCTGGCCAGCGTAGTCGCCTCATTAACGATAAACAAACGAGTGCAGTGATATAAAAACAAGCTGTAATGGCAACACTCGTTCCTATTCGCAGAAAGGACCGTACGGTTCCAAATAATCCGCCATTGTTGCTAACAGGGCGAAGTTTACGGTCTATTGTAGAAAGAGAATCTTCCGAACTGATCGAACAGTTGTTCAAATGTGACTTGGGGAATGCACCACAAGGTGGCCCTTAAGTAGGCTATATCTACGGTGACCATATTTTTGACAGTCAAAATCGGACAGCCTTGTTGGGTGGATTGTTGGAGGATAGAGAGATTATAGTTTGACTCTAACATAATAGAGTTTCTTGTAAGTTATGGTCTTTTACAAAATTTAATTGTAGGAAGTTCCACTAAAATCGATAGGGCCTACACCAAAAATCCAATATAGAAGGATAAATGAATACAAAGTTCATTTTAGTGTTTTTTTTTAAATGCAAGTATCTTACAATTTTGTGAGAAAGAAAAGGAAACATTAGTAAGTTTATTTTAAGTGTCTTACTATACATCTTATGATTACGATAGGAAAAGAAAATTCTTACCGAGTCTTTACGAGTGCCTGAAGTCTTAACGAACTAGGACAGGGTCGTGGATATTTCAAAACAAAACTTATTTTTCGTTTAAGTACGCATATTTTTCAGAGAAATATATATATTTTTTTCAAACTTAACAATCAGGACACTTGTATTAATATTCGGGATGCCGGGACATGCACCTTTAATTCGGGATGTACTGTATGGTCAGCGTAGCTCTATCTATTATGGAAAGCTGAAAGTTTGTCTGTTATTTATATAAATCTACACCGTTTCACCGAACTGAACCAAATTTTAGGTACTTATCTTTTGGAACCCTGCAGGTATATACTTGAAATTTGGACAGCCCTCTCCATTCCCTAGATTTAGACCCTTTGGCACATTAGCGAAATATCGAATTTTTCTTAGAAGGACCAAACTAGGCTCATCTTAAGCCTCGCAACTGCAAGAAACAAAACTGAAAATGCTCCAGAGGGATTAATACCTGAGCAACATATTTCTTAAATTATATTGTAAGGCCGTCCTTTTTTTTTTAGAATTGTAGTTCAAATTGTTATTCTTAGAGTTAATGTGTTCTACCCTATGTAGCCTATGTTAAGTTGGAGCAAAGCTCAAGATGGCCCTATTTAGGGTGGAAAACATGTTACATTAATAATATAATCGCATTTACAGGTGCCATCAGTAAATTTAATTTAATTGAGAATATTTCCTATGTAGTTTGACAGGGCATGTCTCGCTCCAACACAAGGCCTCTGACAGTCCATGGATTGCGTGGAGTTCGGCGCTTCTCAGACAGGAATGGTAGCTTATGCCTTACTTAGCCTTCTCTTCCCGGTCAACGAAGCCCCTTTCGAAGTATATGGTAGAGTCTAGAATAATTTCGTTTGATGGCCCCCGCTATTGGAGTTATCTGTTGAAACACTTCTCATCCATGTTGTTCCAAGATTTGAAGAATAAATGTGGATGCAGCAGTGGAACATAAGCGATAAGGGAAAGGCAGGGGCGGATCTAGGGGAGGGCGAGGGGGGCGACCGCCCAGGGCCCCGCTGTCCGGGGGGCCCCGCGCCATGGATTGTTTTAAATTTAATTGATTAAGTATACTTTTCAACATTTTCAAACTAATTTATAATTCTTATTATTTTTTCAGTGCAGCTATGATCTCCCGCGACTGTTTAGCAAGTTTAGATTTCAGTTAAATGATAGAAGACTTCAGCCGGGAAAAAAGTCGCAAAGTAATATTTTAATATTTCATAGTTTACATAATCTTCTTTAAGGGGATTTAAAGGTTTCTTTCATATTATCAAAAAATGCACTATAGTGCAATCAAAATGTTGTAACTATTCTTTATTTTTATTACAAAACTATTTCACATTTGATTTGATTTCTGGCCTACTTTCGATTTTGCAAAAAATGAAAGTAAACTTATGAGATAAACACAGGACGAAAAATTGTGTGTCTGTCTGTGTGTGTGTATGTGTGTGTGTGTGAGTCTGTGTGTGAGTGTGTGTACTATGAATGTCTGCTCCCCCCCCCCCCCCCCCTGTCAATTCGAACACGGTGAAACCGAATTGAACGTCATTTGGAACAGAGGTAGCACTAGCAAAGGGCACCTCAGCGTCATGTTTTATATCGCCGCCCTCTTGACGGAAACGTAATGGCGGCCCCCAAATGTTAAAAGCTTAAATCAAATTACGACCAATCTAATCTCCCAATCTCTACTAAATTTTGCAACAACATACCTTTACTTGGGAAGCATCTTTTGACCAAACGACAAGGCCATCAACCCAATAGTTTGCCGCCCTCTTGACGGAAACGTAATGGCGGCCCCCAAATGTTAAAAGCTTAAATCAAATTACGACCAATCTAATCTCCCGATCTCTACTAAATTTTGCAACAACATACCTTTACTTGGGAAGCATCTTTTGACCAAACGACAAGGCCATCAACCCAATAGTTTGCAGATAGCGGCCATGTATGAGTGCAAATAGATTCCCCCTATGAATTCAAACACGGTGAAACCGAATTGAACGAAATTTGGTACAGAGGCAGCACTACCAAAGGGCACCTCAGGGTCATGTTTTATATCACCGCCATCTTGATGGAAACGGAATGGCGGCCACCCTAATATTAAAAGTGTAAATCAAATTACGACCAACCTAATTATTTGATCTCTACCAAATTTTGCAACAACATAGGCATACAGTTTTGTGGGAAGCATCTTTCGAATGAACTACAAGGTCATCAGCCCAATATTTTGCAGATAGCGGCCATGTATGTGTGCAAATCGATTCACCATATCAATTCAAACACGGTGAAACCGAATTGAATGAAATTTTGTACAGAGGTAGCACTAGCAAAGGGCACCTCATATTCATGTTTAATATCCGTTTAACACGTTGTATTTCATCAAGCTACTGCAACCTACATTCAATTATACTCCTTGAAAAGGACAAAGAGTTATAACAACACCCATGCATTTAGGAGAAAGTAGGCTATATATTATTTACTGAACATCTTGTTTTAAAATTTCCTATTGTTGTGGGCCCCGCCTTATCATATCGGTCAGGGCCCCGCAAGGCCTGGATCCGCCACTGGGGAAAGGTATCATGGAATACCAAACAACCTTGTATGGTTTAGTTGCCATGTTCTTCCACTTACAAAAGTAGTTTACAGAAATGTGAAGAAGGAAAATAATGTCCCAGATAAGATAAAGCTAACAAGGAAGCCCCTGCTGTGTTAGAACTGCGCATTGCCTCACTTGAAGGTATTGAGAGGTTACTTAGTTAGCTATTGTTGTTTTAAGGGGCGGAACAGCGAGGTCATCTGTCCTTACATAAAGATGAACCTTTTTTTTTCTTCAAAAACTGCAACTGTGTTTCGTTCAGAATCTGCGCGGGACAGTTCGAAATTTTTGGGAAGAAAATGAAGGAATACTGGCGGCAAAGAAAACTGAAGTCTTGAGAGTTATTTACTTGGTCCTAAGATGGCCAAAATCGATTTAATAATAATAACTTGAATGATGTTGACCACGTCCTACAGGAACAATAAAAACGATGCGGAAGATGTTGAAAGAAGCGCAAGACGTTAAGAAAGCATAATTACTGCGATAAATGTGGGTTAGCTGTATGCAACATTTTACGAGCTTTGGGAAACCCTCTGCTGCTCCCACAGCGCCTGCGTACCGTTATCAAGGGTCGGCCTCTCGCGCTTTACGACTCCACTTAACATAGCTGCACTGCACTGCTTCAAACAGTTCCTTCTCACAATTTGTATTCTTATTTACATTGTTATTCTTATTTTTATTTTAATTATTTGTATTTTTATTATTTCATTTTTATTTTTTTTATTTTTCTTATTGTTAATTTTATTTTAATTTTATTTTGTGTGAGTTATTGTTACTTTTATTTTTAGTTTTATAAATTTAATATTTAAAATGTTAGTCTTTTTAATTTTTATTTTTAATTTTCAATGTTGAATATTTATTATTTTATATTTATTTATAAATTGTATTCAGTTTGCGTTCAATTTGTACGACTCTATATTGAAACTATGTAATTTTTTAACATTTTGTAAATGGTTATAAAAGTGAAAAGTCAAGAATATAACTTAACCATGGCAGCCCACCTTATTGACGAAGTTGAAATATTCGGTAAGTTGAACCTTAAGTTCGAACGTTCGTTGCGAGTTGCTTGGTTGCGGTGGCATATAGTAGCCAAGTTCACAGCTAGGTGTCGTTGACGGTCGTATTTGGTAACAAAATTAGGAACTCTACTTGAAATTGACCGTCTGCAGTCCTTACCTGAATTACAGACTAATACTGCCATCACAATTCACACCATTTATCAGACAGATTCTACACACACCCAAAGTACACGGGGCTACATGACCGCGTTGTCGCAGCCCCTAAACTGAGGAACCAACCAAAATCTCTGCGGGACATAAAATTTTGAGTGATGAAGTAACAGACCGTTAGATAGTTACACATCAGTGTCGAAACCTAGCATAAGGACAGTGTGACCACAAGTATAAAAATCGACCCCAAATGACGAGAAGGTTACCGTCCCCATAAGACAATAAAATGTTAACAAGTAGTTCCGTGAAGAACTATACAGCCTATTTTCATATACACTACTTATGTTAATTGCCACTATCAACATACAAAATTGAAGTTTGATTGCTGTAATAGATTCGTAGATATTGAGAACCGACTAAATATTGGAAGTTATATATGTAGGACCTAGAGTTATGTACTGTTACATGAAGATTATTGTGTACGTGTAGCATTCAAACTTCAATCGCATGATTAGGACACAAGAAGTAACAAGGAGATTTTAAAATTTCGCACAGCTGCCATCTTCTGGTTATGAAAACAATTGAAATAAATTACATGCCAGTGGATTAACATTCGTATAAGGATTTACTGTACCAAGTTTCACTGCACTCGGATGGTTAAATTGCGAGAAACGTCCTTGTGAATATTCATACCTCGCGTCGCCGCCATGTTGGATTTGTGATCACCAGGTTATTTAAAGTCCTATAGATGAACTTAAGTTCATAGCCCGTATGAACATATAAAAAATCAGTTTGATTGCTATAATAGATTCGTAGATATTCAGAGCCATCTAAATATTTCGGATGGTCGCCATGTTGGATTGTTAAATGTATAGGCCATAGAGTCATGTACCATCAAAGGAAAATTATTGCGTAGGTTCATTATTCAAACTTTCACTTTGATCGCATGATTACGACAGAAGAAATAAAAATAATAATTTTAAAATTCGTACAGCCGCCATCTTGAGATTATGTAAACAATTGAAATAAATTAGATACCAGTGCATTACAATGTGTATAAACATTTCCTGTACCAGATTCCATTGCGTTTGGAACATAAAATCGCGAGAAAGGTCTATTTAAAATTTTCAAATTCGCTTGGCCGCCATGTTCGTTTTGTAGTTAACTGGCTTTTGAAAATTTTATAGATGAACTTTCAGTAGTGCCCTTTATCTCCGTACAAAATTTCAGGGTAATACCGCTAATAGTTTCAGAGATATAGAATGCCGGTGAAATATTTCGCACATCCGCCATCTTGTGGTTATGTCAATAATTGAACGAAGTTAGTTGTCAGTGCATTAAAATGTGTATAAAATATAATGTACCAAGTTTTATTGCGTTTGGTTGGTTAAATCGCGAGAAACCTCTATTTAAAAGTCGCAAATTCGCGTGGCCACCATGTTGGTTTTGTAGTTACCAGTTTTTCAAAAGTCACATAGGTGAACTTCTAGTAGTACAGCAGTTGTATCAAGTAAACCTAGAACTTTGTTAAAAAAGCGTAGTGTTTAGCTTACTTAGCCCTTATTTAAAAATGATTCGTACCGGTAGGCTTACGTTGTTCGCTAGAAGAGAGAGTAGACCCACAGAATATACAATTATAAGCCATAACTGAATCCTGCTTCCGAATCACATTAGACTATTATTATATTATAGACTTCTGACCAATGTAGCCTACCCGTCGAGTTCAATAATTAACTATTTCCCATTAGGCTAAGTTCACTTTTAACCTCCACCACATTGTTGATTTAAGTTGGGAACTGCATTAGCCTATTAATATGTTATTTAAAATGTCTTGTTTATCGTAACAATTTTAGGTTACAGTTATGCATTCGACTGCTAAGATGTTAATTTCAATGCTAAATAATTCAGGAATATTAAAATTTAACCACGTTTATTGTAATAAACGAACACCTGGAAATGTATCCTAAACGTTCACAATTCCTTAACCACAATCGCGATTTATCAATAATCGTTTTAATAAGTTATATCATTATAGGTATATCAGAATAAATCAATTGCAGTAGGTCGAAACCCCCTAGATAAAGCTCTTAAGGCCTTCGGGCCGACAGGCTAAAAGTAATACGCAAGGAAGTCGGCTTCGCTTGCGTGGGTCAGCTCTGCTCAAATGATTTATTCCAATTCCAATATCTCGGTATTTAAATTATTTCCTCCATCCCTAGTAGTCAGTGTTACCGACTTAATTGGCGACTAGATATACCGGTAACTTACAGTAGAATCCTTCTCGACAGGATGCGATTTCTGAAGGTTGGGACTCAAAGACCACCGACGAATCAGGAATATATCCTAAGAGGATTCAATACCCTTGGAGAGTGGGATTGCACCCTGCATTTCAGTGATACGATATTACACATTCAATATCGCTTAGAAATGCAATCCACTCGGGTAGCTCAGCGCGCAAACGCGCCAGGTTATCTCAGCAGAAGTCTGACTTCAATCCCCACCGTCGGCCCTCCTTGAAAAGACTTTCCAAAGTTCAACCTTTCGCAAAGGACGGGACGGAAAGCCTATGGCCTCTCATTTCAACTCCTTGACCATTTCAACTCTTATTTACTCAAAATGTAAGCTATTGAAACATTATCTCCGAGCACGTAGAAGCTGGACGAGGGAGAAACTAATCTGCCTCAAGCTTTCAGTGAGCTGGTGTGATGTCTGCAGTAGTGCGAAGGCCTTTGACCTGGAGTATTCCTCTAGGACGGTGATGTGAGAATCTTTACTCAGCCTCACAATGCTGTGCTTAACCCGTCCCAGCCCCAGACCAGACTTGGGAATCGACCTAGGGGCTCCTGGATGGTGGAGGCGGAGACAACTTTCAGTTGACTGTCAATTTGTACTTTACAGTCGGTCACAGGAATGTATATTGGGTGCTGAACTGCTATGCCTAAGATGGAGGGTTCAAACCCGGCCAAAGTCGTCGGATTTTTAAGAGCGTTAAAATCCTTCAGTAAGTTATGCCTTCCTTCGGAGAGGAAGTAAAGCCGGCGGGCCATGTCATAGATTTATGGCATAGAAAAAGAACCTTCCACTAAAATTGGTAGACTAGTGTGTAGCCAAATGTGTCGGTTATATTTGGCTGGTTAGAAACGCTCTATCAAGTTCTAACGTTCACCGCTAGGTGTCTGTGACAGTGGTATCTGGTAGCTAAGTTGGAACTACTTGAAATTGAACTTGCTGGGCGCCCACGGGCGTCAATTATATTACCCTGCTATGACCATTGGCTGTAATTCAGATATCATATTGGGTGCAAAATACGATTACTCTCTCTATATGCCCTATGTGATTAATTCTTATTTGCAGAGATTAGCCTACAGGAGGAGCCTCAAATTATGACACAAAACCTAATAATAGATTCGCACTCTTTCGATTAGAAACCAACAATAACATGCGAGAATTCGATTATCGTCGTTCTTTTGTTCAGCGCATGGCTCTGTGATTGGTTACTGGTAGTTTGATGTTATACATGTATTTATACTAGCAGTAAATATTTTGTGTTCCTTGTGGTTGTAAAATGGGCTGAATTTGGTTATTTAAAGCGTAAAATCTTAGTTTTAAGTACCGGTTTGGTGACCCATCATCCCAGGCAAGCCGGTAATACCTTTACTTCTCAGGCAGATAGGTCGCTTAGCCGTAATTTTGAAGTTATTGTGAAGTTAAGTATACATATGCGGTGGTGCTGATGCAGACGTGATCGGGCTAGGCTATTGCGTGTTTAAATGTGATCCCATTTCAGGGTTTTTCGGTTCTGGGTGCGAATAGTTCGCTTAATAGTTGTAAAACGGCAGGGAGAGTATATTTTGAGTAGGTTTTTAGTTGTGTTAAGTTTTATGTGGAGCTGAGGAGTGAAATTGGTTTGGCTTCAAGTGCATTTTTGGCTTTGATCTACTTCCCGTTATTATTAAGTTTATTTTGCTGCTAGCGTGATTAAAAGCTGTAGTATTTAATGTAGAGTGCTGGGATTACTTGGAGGAAGTGTTGGTTATTTCATGGAAACAGAAATTCATTACCAATTACCGATTACGATAGGCCTATGTCGAATCTAGGCCTGTATAGTGAGCTACGTTTAGGCCTATAGGTACATCATTTGAAGAATGCATAATTTTGTGACATATATATACATGTGTACCGTATATACAATTTACAAGAATGTTTCCAAAAATTGTTTTTCACTCGTTACTCTGTTACTGATCGTTAATTGCGTGTACTCAGCACCTAAGTTGATATTTGTCAGCCGTTATTATACATTCATTTTGATTGATATTCCGGAGATTTACTGACCTCGGAATGACGAGTCAGTGATCCCAATGCTCTTATGCTATGAGTGAACATATCTCTATATTTTTATGTGCTCCAAAGCACCATTAATTACGATTTAAAATTGACTAGATTATCATTGCTTGCCCATGAGGAGGGCTCGAGAATGGGTAGACCAAAATGGCGGACCGCGCGCTCAACCTGGCGTACTTTCTCGTGCAGCGGAGAGCTGCCATCAGCGATCCATGTATAGAGATCAGTGAGCCTAATATATGAATAATAACCTAAGAAGGCTAGCCTAAATAACACTTTTGGAAAAAATACATGTAGCCTATTAAGTTAGTTGTGCTCACAATTCTAACTTAATGGGACATTAGTAGTCATAACTAATAAGCTAACTTACATGTAATTTTTATTCCAGGAGTGTTATTTATGGTGGCTTCGGTGACGTAGTTGGTAGCATGCTGAGCGTCTATGCCCAAGATCCCGGGATCAAACCCGGCCGAAGTCGTCGGGATTTTTCAAAGGCGTTAAATATTCCTCAGTAGCCTTTCTTCGGAGAAGAAGCCGGCGGTCCCATGTCATACTGTAGATTTATGGCATAAAAAGAACCTTCCACTAACAAGAAATATAGGCTATGTGAAGCAAAATTTCTAGGTTAGATTTGATTAACACTCTATTAAATTTCCAACTTTCATCGCCAGGTGCCGGTTGCGATGGCATCTAGTAGCCAAGTTCGTGGCTAGGTGTCGTTGTCATTAGTATTTTGGTAGCAAAAGTAGGTACTACTTGAAAATTGAATGTCTGCAGTTCCTACCTGAATTACAGATAACACACACTAATAAAGCCATCACAATTAACACTGGTTATCAGCCAGATTCTACACACACCCAAAGTACACGGGGCTACATAACCGCGTTGTCGCAGCCCCTAAACTGAGGAACCGACCAACCAAGATTGTACTCAATTGTAGGCTAATGGTGGTTCCTTAATCCTGAAAAAATGTAGGCGTAGGCTACATGAGATAGGCCTAAATATTCTTTTCTTTAGGATTACGGAACTACCCATTACTACCGGGCACAATCGCGTTGACCAACAGAAAAACATTAAATTACGATTAGTAAAGTAACACTGAAAAATGGCTTCCAAAACGATAGGTCTAATCTTATTTAGGCTGTTTATTATTCATATTGTAGAAGCCTCCGTGGCTTCGGCGGCAGCACGCCGGCCTCTCACCGCTGGGTCCGTGGTTCAAATCCCGGTCACTCCATGTGAGATCTGTGCTGGACAAAACGGAGGCAGACAGGTTTTTCTCCGGGTACTCCGGTTTTCCCTGTCAAAATTTCATTCCGGCAACACTCTCCACTATCATTTCATTTCATCTGTCATTCATTTCATCATTGCCCCAGAGGAGTGCGTCAGCCCTCGGCAGCCGGCACAGTTCATATCCTCGTCGCTAGATGGGGGCTTCATTCATTCCATTCCTGACCCGGTCGGAGACTGGAAGCAGGTTGTGGATTTTCATTGTCATTATTCATATTGTAGACTATAGGCTGTAAGTTTTACTGCAGCCAAACGGCCAAGGAAATGGAGTTACAATTGCAATAGAACAATAGAACATATGTGCACATTTCCACTAAGTAGCCTACATCTGCACTGTCACTCTGAACAGAATTATTACATAAAATGCGCACAAATTTGCATAAGTTACATAAAGACTTATAGCCTATTCTATGTAGGCCTACAATGTTTGAAACATTTAGATCTAGACTTTGCTATAGTCGATGATTGCTTTAATCCTCTTGTAGGCCTATGTCTACCCCTTATTATTCCCGTTTTCCAACGGGGTCGGGGATGAGATGCGATGGAAGTATTTGTGGCGATGATTTTTACGGCCGGATGCCATTCCTGACGCCAACCTCATGAGAGGAGTTAATGGGAGATGAAATGAATGATGGTGAATGAAACTGGGCAAGGATGTGGAAGGAAGCGGCCGTGGCCTGTCAGGAGGTACCGTCCCAGCATTTGCCTGGTGTTGAAAATTGGAAACCACGGAAAACCATTTTAAGGACGGCCGACGGTGGGGCTCGAACCCACGCGTCTACCGAGTCAGCAGAGAGCTTGGCCCCATGACCTAATGCTGAGCTTTAGCCAGCGTAGCCACTACTGTCGGTTGCTTTAATCCTCTTATGACATTTAATTAGGTGGTATTTTTCACAATGTTCGTTGCATAGTAGACTACGCATAGACATGCATTGTTTGGTTCGTGAAATTTGTCATTTTTAGGCTACGTTTCACATTTTGCAAAAATGAGGAAAAAGTAGACTTATGAGATCGATCTGGGAAAATGTGTGTCTGTCTGTCTGTCCTTCTGTCTGCCTGGCTGTGTGTGCCCCCCCCCCCCCCCTATCGAATTCTAAACGGCTGCAGCAATCGGAACCAAATTTAGTATGAGTAAAGATGTATACCGGAATATCTCAAGCCCATATTTGAAAATGATGTCAGTGCTACCAACTGCTGAAAAATCGCACTAGAAATTTGAGCTCCATGATGGATATCTTGGAAGGTATGCATGGGTGCTATTCCAAAATTGGCACACATGTAGATAATTCTATTTCAGTTTAATTTCCAGGAGGCCATACATGACAGTGTTGCCAAAATAATTTTGAGCCTTCTGATAGGTCCAATTTTTAAATGCATACAACTTCTACACTATCAATTGGATTTCAACCAAATTTTGTATGTAATATGTGTACATAATCACATATGACTGAGCGTATTCTTAAGAGCCACCTGGGCAGCCAACTGTTAATAATTGCTCTCTATTTTTTTATCCAAATACCAATATATCAGAAAGTATGCAAGCTGACAGCTTTAAACTATGCACACGTATATTACCCGACATTTTAGATTAATTTGGAGTAATTCATGTAAGTCAGTGCTGCCAACATGATTCTATTCCTGCTGATATGTCCAATTTAAAAATACATGTAAGTTCTATACTAACAAATGGATTTCCTCCAAAATTGGCACAGCAAGATATATTTCAGATTATTTCTGACCAGCACACGCATGACATAGAGTGGATCGGGGGATGATGCCTAACTTAGTGTTTTGAGGATCCGAATGCAAGTGAAAATTTAGAATTTTGGTTTGATACTGAACTAGTATTCTCTGTCATGTGTTTTCTATATAACGGCTAGTTATCATTACCATACCATTAGTAATTTTATATTTGTCTACTTTTTTATGAAAATTTGAATTTAGGCATCTCACCCCGACCATCGGGGTGAGATGGCAATTTCTCTGGAAGGAGATTCAAGTGCCAATTTTGTGTATCCATGGTAAAAATTAGCTAAACTTAATTCACAAAGCAAATTTATTATGATTTAATACAATAAAAGTATAAAAAACATAGAATTAGACTGTTTGGCATTTGCTGATGACATGGCATTAATTGCCCAAAACATCTCTGATGCGCAATACCAACTTGAACTTCTACAAGAACAAGCAAAGAAAATTGGATTGCAAATCTCATTTGATAAAACAAAATTTATGACAGATATAAAGAATGCCCCATCTGAAATTGAAATTGGTACTGACCATATATCTCGTGTGAAGGAATTTAAATATTTGGGTGAATGGATTACCGACAATTGTAATGAAAAGAGGTCCATTACAACAAGAATTCAAAAAATGGAAACTGCTTTTCAGTTAACGAAAAATACTTACAACAAAAAGAGTCTTTCCTGGAAATGCAAAATTCAACATTATACAACAGTGATCGGACCCGAAGCTCTCTACGCTTCAGAAACTCTCACTCTTCAACATAGAACACTTCGAGATCAGTTGGAAGTGAAGGAACGTAAAATAATGAGGAAAATCTTAGGGCCGAGAATCAAAGATGGTGTTCATCTTCCAAAGCCAAATGCTGAAATATATAAAACCATCTCCAAAATCACAGACAAAATGCGTATGCGACGAATCCAATTCTTGGGGCACCTGGAAAGAATGGACCCAAATAGACTAACTCACAAAATTCACACATACTTGAAAAACAAAACAACTAGATCAAATTGGTACAAACAGACTGAAAAAGACTTGCAAGAATTAGGATCGCCAAATCTCCTAGACCGAAATGTCATCAGAACACTTGCACTCACACGGGGTTTCGAGGATGAAGAAAGACGGCCATACCACCATATCTGGTCTGCACAACGGAAGCAAACCCATTCGTTGCGTATGAAGGAGTACTGGGCTGCAAGAAAGGCTAACCATTGTTGATTCCGCGTGGTCCTAAGAGACCCATTCGCGACGAAGAAGAAGAAAAGTATAAAAAGTACATTACAATCACATAAAATCAGCCGTAAGCGTGGCTCTTGCATCAGAGAAATCTGTAGCGTCCTTATGTAGGTGACCAACTGATTCTCGTTCTCTTCACCAAGGGAGCCTGTAAATAAAATAAAATATAGTAATAATAATAATAATAATAATAATAATAAGCCTAAAATAATTATAATAATGATGATGATAGTAATAATATAAACACCAATACGTGGATAAATTTGTATGTGAATAATTATTTTTTATTTAAAATGTTACGGTAAACAACCAGTCTCATTTTGCTCCACAATCAAAGAAAACATTAAAATTAATAAGAAATTAGTTACTTTGTGGGCCCAGGGCATGCTTCTTGTCATCATTCTTCGGCAGAGTCGTTTCAGAGTACTGTATGGGATGCCATAATTTTTGGAAGCTGCAAAACAATTCATCCCACCGGTCCTTACGTGTTCCATGGCAATTTGTAGACTTTCTTCAGACCACTGACCCCTGTTTGATGTCCTAATGTACGTTCTAGGCATTTTCCTATTAAAAGAAAATTGTATGCGTGAGGATTCAAATTCGGCATCTTACCCCGCACAAAATGTGGCATCTCTCCCGTGGGTCGGGGTAAGATGCCACTTTCCGTGACACGTGCAACATGGCAGTTGCGGAGAAAGTGCTGGTGGCAACCTACACTGCAAAGTATTCAGCATGCTCCACATACAATAATATTTGTCTGTTCTACTTTTTTCACAAGCTCGTAGGCACTTGAAAACAATTGTGATTTATTAACAAGACGCTAATTTTTGTTCTTACCTTGTATTATGTTGATCCTGAAGCAGAGAAACAGTTCATCACAGCGTAATACGCATTGGAATTCTCGGCCGCCTGATGCGGGCGCGCGCGCTCGGTTTTTGTCGTGATCTGTTGGTAGCCGAAGGAACTACAAAGCTATAGGCACGGCCGACTGAATCGAGCTGCGCTCTATACCGGCCTTGACATTCCCAGTCAGAACCCATGTATAACATGTAATTGGAAAGTTTCTACTCGTTGCCGGTAGAGCGCACTCCCCTCCCATTATAGGCGCGATAAGGAAAAAGCAGTACAGTACGTTCTTCTCACAGTGTTACGTGTAGAACAACAACGTTTTGTTTCAGTTTCAATTATTGTAAGTAGTCGGTATTAATATACTGAATTCCTACGTTGTTTGGAGTGTTCGCTTATGAAGTTGTAAAATGCTGGGATAAATTATGAACTATGGTTTGAACGCCGCTGCTCAAATCCAGCATGTCATACTGTTGTGTGCCATTTTGCACTTCAAATAGGAAGAAAAGCGGAGGTGTGCTTTCATTTCATGAGTTCCCGTGTGACACAGATAGGTGTGATGAATGGCTTAGGGTGATTTCTCGCGATAAGTTTGTTCCGAACACGAACTCTCCTTCGTCTGTTGTATGTAGTCTTCATTTTAAGGAAGATGATTATTCACATGTAGGCAAGTCCAGAAGGCTAAAGAAAACTGCTGTGCCGTCGGTGTTTGCTAATTATCCAGTCTATAAGTTACCTGTTATAAAGAGACCCCGAAGGAGCATTGTCAAGTTCAAATTACCCTCACCCAAAAAACTGAAGAGTATTGTACATGATGAGGAAACTCCAGCTGTGGAAATTCCCAGTTCGCCCTTGCCTTACACTCAGTCTGTGAATATAGGACACTCGAGCACGCAGACTGATGCCTACGAGATCAAGGAAATGATGAAAACGATTAATCGGTTGCGAGTGAAAGTAACACGGCTGAACAATTCTCTGCAGAAAAAACAGGAGGAATTAATGGAAACAAAAGTTACACTTAACCAATTCAAAGATGATTTATTTCACAAAGAAATTGAGCACTTGAAGCAAGATGCGACTGAAGGAGAAATTCGAGCGAAGTTCATTTTAGAGCAGCTACTTTTGTACAGTAAACGCAGACCGAATTGGAGTTTAGATACAATTAGGGAGTGTATTATTTTTCAATATATCTCACCGAAGGGTTATTCCCATATAAGGAAAAGGGGCTTTCTGAAATTACCCTCAAAGAGGACTCTATGTAGATATTCCGGTTCTAGTGATTGTGCGACAGGTGTTACTACATTGATTAAAGACAGGCTTATATTAGAGGCAAACAAACTGAATACTCCTGAACGTTTATCATCCCTGGTTGTAGATGAGGCTGCAATAAATCCTAAGATTATTTATGATAGGAAACTCGACTGCTTCTTCGGGTACAAGGACACAATTACAGCACCGTCTCATCAAAAGGAAAGAGAGGATGAAAATTACAGCCGGGAACAAGTAGCAGCCAATCGAGTGTTGTGTTTTGTGCTAAGAGGCCTTTCGACAAATTATCAGATACCGTGTGCCTTCTTTTTCACGAAGCAGCTGCCAGGACGGGACTTACATAAACTCGTGCTGGACGTTATTCTCGAGGTTGAACAATGCGGTTTCATAATTATAAGAATTGTCTCTGATAATCACAAAACTAACACCACAATGATGAGGCATTTAGGGGGAGGGAATTTGCAACCAATGGTTAATCACCCATACGACGAGTCTAGGAAGTTATTCCTTAGTTTTGATCAGTGTCACATTCTAAAAAACATTACAACGCAGTTTCTGGAACGAGAGATGACTGATGGTACTGGAATAATTTCAGGGAAATACTTGTCTTTACTATACAAAATGCAAAAGGATGAGATCGTCAAACCTGTGAGACACCTCACTAAAAAACACATTGAACCCACTAACTTTGAAAAAATGAATGTTCGGCGTGCCAAGGAAGTGTTCTCATCAGAAGTTATTGGTGCCATTAGTACACTGAAAGAAAATGTAGGCATGCACCCGGAAGCGTACAAATTCATGGACGCAGAAGCAACCATACTTTTTATGAAAAACGTTAATAAATGGTTCGCTATGCATGACGTAAGCAACACATATCATCATATTCAGTCTAGAAATCCAGATAAAGGGCATTTTTTCTCATTAAATGACAGTCGCCTTAACTGGCTAGAGGAATATTTTGTTTCTTACCTTGAAACTTTGAAAGCTGCTAGTAACGCTGCTAGAAAGGACTTCCTGACTTCTGAGACTTACGAAGCTATAAAATTAACCACGGAATCAACTGTGCAGTGCATAAGGTATCTTCTAAAAAATGGGTATCATTATGTTCTGACTCAAACATTCTCTAGCGATACTGTTGAATCACTCTTCAGTACATTGCGCCGTATGTCTGGGTCAAATGACATGCTGGACTCAAGATCAGTGAGTTTCAGTTTGCAGAAAATTTTGAAAACTGGAATTCTGAGTACATCAACTTCCAGCAATGTAGAGGACTCTGCATCTAGCATCACAGATAACCCAGTTCAGAACATGATTCTTGGAAATGCACCAGCTTCAGGGAATAGACCTGTCATTCCTCAAAGTATTCTGAATATTCTACAAGATCTGTTAAAGGAGCCTGGTATGTTACATTATCTTTTATAAAGTGGACTAATGATTTGAGTTCTGCACATAACAATAATTACTAGTAAGTTGTGTAATTCACCTAAATCATACTAACTCAGTTAAATTTCATTTTCAGCAATACTATTCCGACAATGAAAACGGCAAGTCTGGCTAACGTCGGTGGCTACATTGTACGCGCAGTGGAAGAAAGAATTTCATGTACGGAATGTTTGGACTGCATTTCGCAGATCTCTAACTCTAACTCCTCTCCACTCATGAGCCTTATCAAAACACAAGATCTAGGACATCTGCGATACCCTAAACCTGCTTTTGTGTCAATACTATCTGTAATTCAGCTCTTCGTTGAAAAAGCTGCGCCATGTGTTCCTGGGAGAAATGTACTAGATGTTATATGTTCGGAACTAGTTCCTGTTTTGTCTAAGAGTCCACTTCTACAGTGTCCAATTTGCGACGAGACCGGTCCAAACGGACTTGCCATCATTATTGGAGAGAAATTTGTATCGCCAATTTTGGATAATATCGCGCAAACTGAAACTGAAATACTGGTTGCTTCCAAACGCCTCCTATACAAACCGCTCAGCAGGAAAATGCATAAACTTTAATGAAAACTGAGTGATTCTCATCGAATTCAACTGTAACGAGGTGCAAGGTATGTCTAATTTTTCTTCGATTTATTAGCACGCTATTTTATTTTGTGTTATAATTTGCATTTTGATATTGCGGCCCCGGCTTCGCCCGTGAACAGTTATGAATGTGCAAGGCATTCCTGTCAGACGTAATTTAAGAATGGCGAGGGGCATGAGACACCGCCGTCCAAACTAAAAACACTTATAGTGGGCGATGTATCGAAGATAGAGATATGCTCTCGCGGACTTTTTTGCAGAATTTTTCATGCTGAACAATTCTTACGCTCATAGTATATTGATATTTTTAACGGTTTGCCCAGCGTAAGCTTAAAAAGTGCACGGACGCCAGGTTCTTGTTTCGACCTATTCAATGAAATCTGAAATCGTTACTGCTTGGCTCCCTTTGATCACACATAAATTATTTTCTACAGAAATGTTCCTCGATATTACCTGTACAGAATAGTGAAAGCCGCATCAAAATCCATCCAGTGGTTCTCGAGATTACCCGTGATATCCAAGAACCGGGGACTTTGTTTTACACTAAGCAGAGCTAAGTCTTCGTCTTGCAGTGCTTGGTGAACAGCGCTGTGTGAGCAGTCGAGTAACTAACAAGATTTCATGTAAAAGGTCTCATTGTCTAGGCCGGTTGTGGAGAGCTCGCATCCAGTCGGCCATGCTATTGACGTCAGAAAAGTTGGATGGCGCAGCCACGCGGTAGAATGTTGAAGCTGTAACATTGTGACTGGTGAGGTTTATTTTCACGGTGAAGCATTGATGTCGTGATGGAAACAGAAAGGAATTTGTCAAATTCGAGGAGGTACTGCTCTATATACGGTTGCAAATCGTATAAAATGGGTACGAAATCTCTTCACTACTTTCCTGTACAAAAAGTTCAGAGAGAAAGATGTGCTTCGGCGCTGTCAATTGGAAAACGTGTTACACGTTACATGACAGTGTGCAGTCTGCATTTTTGTGAAGACGACTTCTTTCCACAGCGTAAGCACCGGTACTGTTGATTATTGATAGTTATTGTCTCTAATTTGTATTCACAAGGATTTAGCTACATCAAAATACTGATAAACTTGTAGCCTAATACTTCTGTGCCGTACATAGAACCGAAAGTAATCCACTCTTCGTAAACTTATTTTAGGGGTTCTTCCGATTGACGATAGTCGAATGGTTAGAAAACTTAAGAAAAATGATGTTCCTAGCCTTAATTTGCCAGAGAATTTATATTCTTGCCTTTGAACAGCAAGTATGTAGCTCTATCAATGAAAGAAAATATGTAGTATTTTACCATCATAAATTAGAAGCCATAACAAACGCACACCCTATCACTGTCTTGCTTACTTCTCGTCACTATCTCGCCGCCATATTGCAAACAGCTGACCGTAAGCTCCTCCCCCGCTTCGGACGTCAATAGGCATCTCCCCCCAATGGGCATCTCCCCCCGATCCAGTCTACATGCTTTTACGCGTGCTGATAGATCCAATGTCTAACTGCATGTAACGTCCATTGGACTTCAACCAAATTCTGTATTCTGTACCTTAAGAGATGGAACTAAGAATATATTCAGTCACCAGGGCTGCCAACTGTAGTGCTCTATTAGGCTACATTATACTAGGCATATTTCTAACTAATTAAACAGCTCGAAATTACCAACTTAATTTCGTCATTATTCTAGATAGGTTCATATACTATATAGGCTATTAATCAATGGCATGAATCTTAATTTTAAGAAAAGTAGGCTCTTTAGTTCGTTACGGAACTTCTTGTTACTTATCTTGTGGTGATAGCCGTGCACTGAAAGTCTGGTTAGCACCCATCGCAGATCTTGGTTCGCTTTTGCCCATTTCCTGTCGATCGCTTGCTTGGTGTGAGGCAGGAGCAGCTTGAGTTCCCGCCCAGTCCCTGGGTAAATCCATATTGACCGACTGAAATGTAACAACTTACACTGAAAGAATGGCTTCAAATCTTGACGTTTCTTCATAATCTTACGCTGACAATGTATTTCGTCGTTCTTTTGTTGACAAAGTGAGTGACATGTTTTGAATACGGTGAAGGTGCCCACGAGAAATTCAAGGATTGCATTGTTGGAATAATGAGTATAAAGCGGTGCGCCAGTGGCTGGCTGGAGTGCTGCAAGAAGAGGGCAGTCCCATGATTATCAATGAACCGTCGCCACATTAAGTACTCGCCTCCCATCATCCAGCAAGCCTTGCTAAGCTCCGCCCCTCGCACTCCCCAGCAGCCAATCCATGCGCGCGCCACTAAACTTTTCCAAACTTATTATCCTGCTTCCTTTTACAAGCAAAACTCAACTCCACAAGTTGTGTCGCAGGCTGTCACTATATAGCCTAGCCTACCAGCTTCGAAAATACGTTTGAAATGTTGAGCGATCTGACATACTGAATACACGAGCAGAGTTATTTATGTAGTTTGCCGTTCTGTAGCCTATCTATATTTTTATTAAAAGCCAGCTTATCTGGCACATATATAATGCAAGGAGCTTATGTACACTTAGCTTGGCAGGCGCAATAAATAAAGGGGAAATGCAAGCAGGAGCGGGTTTCTGTTTGTTGTCAAGCGTATTGATGGTGCGACGGGTCGCCAGATTGGGTGAGGGAGGGGTTATGCTAATAAGGAGCACGTTCAGAAACGAAGCCGCGTTCAACTTGTGCTTGTTTTATGTGAACCTGCAGGCAAAGCTTTACGTTGTGACCCGTGTCACTCGCTGTTAATACTGCTAGGCTTGTTCACTTTGTAAGGCAATGCTCCTTGGACTATATTACTCGCTTTAACATCATTTCGTCTCAGACAGAAAAGAAACACGAAAGTGGGGAATCATGACATTGTTGTATTTGGTTTACAGTAGCCTATACTCTGTTGCCTACTTAACTCATATGGCGACAGGCGCGGATCTAGAGTTTGGCTTGGGGGGGGGCACAGAATCGAGATTGTTAAGTAAAATGGTATCACTAACAACGCAATCACAAAATAACCAAACGTACAAAACCAGATCAATTTTTTTGCAAGCTACATGGATAGAAATTTGATGCGTTTAGCGCACCAAAAATATTCGTACAAATTGCAACGGCGTGTTTTGCGACTTTTACATCGAGCTTCGAGAAAAGTATCAAGGTACGTTACAGTTTCGGCAAGTCGATATGGTACCGACAAAGGGAGAAAGTCACAGCTTAAATTGCTAACCAAGCTTGCAGTTTGGACGTCGACAAAATTTTTTGGTGCGAAAAAAAGCCGCAAATTCCTATCCGTGCATTGCTGCACATTCATCGTGACATCACTATAGACATCGATTCGGTAATCACAAGGTTTGCTAAACAAAATAGACCAGTTGATTTTGTTATATAAATAATCGTTTTTATATAACAGGTATGAAGTTGTAAATATGTACAGTTGTAACAGAACATAATAACTGCAATAAAGATATTTTCAGTATTGAATAAAATAAAATAAAACCTGTTTCTCAGTTAAAATTCGTTAAGTTTCATTTGTCTGGTTATTGTGTTTTCATTTTTTGAGTTTGCAAAAAAATTTGGTCATGACCCCCGTGAATCCGCGCCTGTATGGCGACAAGGTTGCCAGTTTAAATCGCTCTTGTTAGGGAAAAAGGGGTCAACATACCAAAACTGAGATTATGCAATTGCAGTCAAACTTCTGTAAATCGAACGTTTATATCTCGAATTT
The DNA here is from genome assembly GCA_946902985.2 of Meconema thalassinum. Taxonomy (NCBI): domain Eukaryota; kingdom Metazoa; phylum Arthropoda; class Insecta; order Orthoptera; family Tettigoniidae; genus Meconema; species Meconema thalassinum. Next base: position 93,476,874 of record OX336391.1, read on the forward strand.
TCGATATCCCGAAGTCAAAAACCAGGGGTGTTTATATTAGCTAGCGCGGCCCTGACATTATTGGTCCAGGCGAAAACCATTGGTCTGCCGGATGCGATATAGTACCGAATGCGTGGGGTTGGCAATACGGTTGGTACATGATGCTTAAAATGGATGAATCAGCTCGAATTTTGCCTATACAGGGTGTAACAAAAATGACGGCACAAAAAGCTGGACACATTACTCACACGTAGACGAAGAAATTATGTTATATGAACATGGGTCCGGAAACGCTTTGTTTCCATGTTACACCTCATTGTCAGCTTGCCTGGTGGGTGAGTGGATAGCGTGTCGGTCTACTAACCCCAAGATTGCAGGTTCGCCCCTGACCGTGGTAAGTGATTTTTGGAGGCGGCAAAAATACGATACGTAGCCTATGTCATACGATGTTGGCATGTCAAAGAACCCATTTGAATTCAGTAGGCCGAGTTCATAATGGCAAAATTAATCTCGGGAGTTTCCGCCAGCACAAAGTTCCTCATTTCTCTACTAGAAAGCGCTATTGTGTTCAAGGAGATTACATATCTAACATCTAACCTCCTTGACTTTCATAGTCAAGGAACTACGAAATTCGACATGCAAGCTACCCTCTGGGTGTCAAATAGCAAAGCTTGCACCAGGCACCCGATGCCATACGATATTATTATTATACCTCATTGTCTCCAACTCGTTAAGCATGGGAAACACACAAGAACAGAACGTTAGAATCATGGGGAACATGCACGCTTGGTTACGTCTGGTTACGTTGTCATTATCGTAGGCGCACCGCCAGTGTTTTGTTTTACATGGCCCCGTTGCCATGCGACTTAGCAGATGTGCCTTTAGCTGTGCGACAAAACATGTAGTCTACTTCATGCACGATGGAGCACCTCCTCATTTTAGTGTTAACGTCCGTCGGCTTCTAAATAACATATTTGGTGACAGATGGATAGATAGAGGTAGACCAATTGCCAGGCCTCCACGCTCTCCGGACCTAAACTCACCGGACTCTTATTTGTAAGGGCATTTGAAAGCTCTTGTGTATCGAACGCCAGAACAAGATGTTCAGAGTCTCAGTGCCCGTAATTTGGAAGGCTGCGAAACCATACGCAGTAGCCTCCTCCAGGGATACATCAGCGCATCCGCGATTCACTACGACGGTGGGTTGATGCATATATCAATGCACACGTAGGGCATATTGAACATCTCCTGTGAAAAATAGTTGCATGTGGTATAGGCTACTGGTACGTTTTGTTTTTGTGTGTTTCCCATGATTAATGAGTTGGAAACAATGAGGCATAACATGGAAACGAAGCGTTTCCGAACCCATGTTCATATAACATAATTTCTTGGTCTTCGCATGAGGAGTGTGTCCTGGATTTTGTGCAGTACATTCTTGTTACACCCTGTATAAGTCGTGTTCATATTTGGGACGGCTGGGTGGGTCTCAGACAGCGGAGGAGTTAACGTCTATTACTACTTCATCTCCAGATATTTATCCGACTATTAATTCATGCAATTTGGTTCATTGGAGTACTTTAATAATTTTGGAGCGAAAATTATCTCTTCTGAACTCTTACCGTAATTTCTATCTCCAAAAGCACTTCGAGATATCGAAGCTCGACTCTTATTTGGTAGGGAATTATCATAACTTTCTAGGCCTAGGCTATAATTTTTAATAAGATAGTCTGTCTGTTAGGTAATCAGCCCGAAGGCTAGTTGGATCCTCAAAAAGTACCGCCGATAGGTTATGTGGGTAGATACCCACAAAACCCAAGGCAGCGCTATATTGAGGCGTACTAGGCAAGGTGAGGAGTGAGGTTGTTTGTCATTGCTTTCCTCACGGAGTCAGAACAGCAGTACTAGCCGTACTATGAGTAGAACCTTTCACAGCATCCACAGGCACTGACTGTGCCCTGAATGTCATATCTAAGCACCATATAATCACAGCCATGAGTGAGACTTGAGACATCGGTGAAAAGCCACATTTTACTCTAGCCTGTGCCAACAGACAAATGCAAATGTACTGCTTTCACCAAGAGATGGCAAACAGGCCATAGTCTACGCACAGTATTTTATTAAATTTCTTCCAGTTGTGTATTGGCTTTCACGGCCAGTGGATTAAAACTCAGCAAGTTTTCTAGGCTTGTGCCGAATATGCAAGCAAATATGACCTTAGCAATGACGAAATATGACTCAAAAGTGATAAAGTATGACCTGAAAATGACTGATTTCAATATGGCCTTTTTATGATGATAATAATAATAATTATTATATCGTATGGCCTCGGATGCCGGGTGCAAGCTTTGTTAATTGACACCCAGAGGGCAGCTTGCGTGTCGAATTTAAAGCTCCTTCGAGCGCTATGAATGTCGAGGAGGTTAGATATCTACGCTCCTTGAACACTATAGCGCTTTCTAGTAGAGAAATGAGGAACTTTGTGTTAGCGGAAAATCCCGAGATTAATTTTGCCATTATGAACACGGCCTACTGAATTTAAATGGGTTCTTTAACATGCCAACAACATATGACATGAGTGTCGCGATTTTTGTCGCCTTTCAAAAATCACTTACCATGGCCAGGAGCGAACCTGCAATCTTGGGGTTGATAGTCCGACACTATAACCACACACCCGAGTGACAATCACTTGGAGATTAAATTGTTAAATACATTCTTTATTTGTATTTTAATATTAGTTTTCTGAATATACATGTTTAAGTGGTTATTTACAGTGTATTTGTGTAAACACTAGTTCCCGTTCGGTAAGTCGAGGATGATTGCACACCTACAGCTGCCCTCAAACTACTGAAATATGACGTTCTTACCAATAAATGCTCAAAATATGACCTAATGGTAAACACAAATGTTCAAAATATGCATTTATATGCCGAATAAAAACCACTGTATTGTGACGATAATCACTTGATTTGCATCAGAAACCAATCGGACATCAAAATAGAGGCAAAGAAAAATATATATTATTTTTCCTTAACATCCGAGCCCAAATAATAGACTAATAATAATAATAATAATAATAATAATAATAATAATAATAATAATGCCCCTCTTTAATGAAGCTTTTTAGAGACGCTGGAGCGCCAGAATTCTTCCCCGAAGGGTATCTTTAGTGCCAGTAAATCTACTCGCATTAGCACATCCCTACATGCCAACTGACTGCCCCAGGATTCAATTCTGCAACCTTTGTGTACCGTATGTAAGGGACTTGTCTATTAACATGTGTTATTGTTATCCAGGGCAAGAGCACTATGGTTACGATAGATTTCCAGCCTTAGGGTCTGTTTTTCACTAAGGATCTTTCATGCGTCGAACAGCTCAAAAAACAAAACACGTTGATTCTGAAAGAGAAAGAGAAACCTCATCTGAATTACAGATATACACACTAATAGGCTACAGCAACCACAAGAACACAAGTTATCATACAAAATCCACACATACACCCAAGTACATGGGGTGCATGATCACAATGTCGAAAATCCCCTCGATGTATATAAAAAACAATATTTACTAGTTTCTCCCCCAAGGGGCTCACATCTAGGGGGACGTGGGTTGGTGACCACGGGATCCCAGCATAGTCCGGCATTGCTTCCAATTACTTGTGCCGGGCTCCTCTCCGTCTTCTTTCCTGTCGACCTCTCTTGGTCAACTCTTGTTCTCTTCCGACCCCGATGGTATTAGGGTATCCGTGGCCTAGGGAGTCGTTCACTTTCCCGCCGTCATTGGCTCTTCTCTCATCTTTCCTGATACCTCATTCTTGTAGGGATCAGCCTTCTTTATGTTTTCTTTCAGTTCCTTTTCTCTTAAAGATTCCCGCCTTTTTTCTGAATTGGCTCCCCGTGTCTCTAAATTACATTTTGTGAGTATTTTGAATCTGAACCAGCCTTTTTCAATCTAACTTGCATTGTGTATTTTCAATTATTTTGAACCTCAATTGCGTTGTGTACGTATTTTCCATTTCAATTGCATTTTTTAAGTATTTTGAACCTAAGCTACGTTTTGTGCGTATTTTTCAATCTAGGCTATTCCATTTGTGAGTATTTTCCTTCTAAATTATCTTTTGTAAGCATTTCCACTTTACATTTTGTGAGTCGTTTCAATCAAAGTTCCATTTTGTCAGTATTTTCAGTCTCACTTAATTTTCGTTATGGTTCCCAGTTCATTGTCATTTTCGCTATCACCCAGACCATTAGGGGCCGATAACCTAGATGTTAGGCCCCTCAAAACAACAATTATCATCATCTTTAGTTTCTTTTTAGCCTAAGTGCTTCCTAAAATCCGTCTATACGTTGTGTCACTATTAGAAAGTTTTGGAAGATGCTTGGATCCTCATAAATATGTCGGTTAAATGCAGTAGTCAGCCCGTGGCCTCCTGCAGGCTATTTAGTGCATAAAGTTCTATCTCGTAACCATAGCCTATCTGACGGAAAACATCGTCGGAATATGCAGACGAAGAGCAGGTACTGACTTCATGCGGGTTGTGATTATTGGTTTAAGGGGACGAACCTCAAGGTCATCTGCTCCTTTTGTTTCTGCAATACTGATGAGATAAAATAGTCCATTGGTTGGTTTGATCTTTGGCTGGTGCAGCTTATCTCCCCTTCCTGTTCCTGGTTGACTGACATTAGCGCAGGTATCCAATCAGCTAGGAATTAAGCGTAAATTGAAAACGTGCCTAATTTTGCTAATCAGGCAGTACGGTGACGCTTCACTTGAAACGTGCCGACATCAGTTTCAATTTGTAAGAGCACGTGACCTCGCTCCGACAATAGGAATGAATTGGAGAAACAGCGCGATGCAGGCAAACGCATCAGTTTCGCACGTATTTACCCGTATCGTGAGAGAACACCCTTTACGAGTAATTACAATTTAATTTAGTATCTTTTTTACTGTGGGCATTTCCAGAATCCTCTCATTTAATGCCGCAAAATGTAAACTATGCTTCCACACAGCTCCCACCATTTTGGAGGCACTTGCCATAGTGTGGCCCAAGTTTTTGTATGCCTTCTTCATAAAGCAGGCCTGTCCAGCCATACCACTGGTGGTTGTGGCGCCACGGCTTGCCAAGAGAATCGCTCCTCCACACCCCTGTCTTAAACACGCTGGGTTGTAGTGGAATGGGTCATAAGCCAAGTGTCAGCAAGCCAAGAAGGAAAAAAGGAAGCTTGTAGTTTAACGTGACCGTTAATCTTGAGATCATGAGCCACGGGGCCAAGAAGGAGGGCGTGCATCAATTCCACTCGGGAATTCCGGTCAGGTAGCCAGGATTACCTCAATTCCACCCGGTCCTCCAAGGGACCCAGAAATGAGTTCCTCAACTCCGCCCAGGCTTTTCCCCAATGGCGTAAACAAATGTCATAACCCTCTTGCTCGCATACCAAGGGCATACCATAGTTTGAAATGAAGTAGAGTTATGTGATTTTAAGATACTGATTTTTCTTATTTTATTAAATTTCCTGCCCATATTTTTATTTAACAACAGTGATTAATATCTAGCTCTTTATGTATTATGTTTATATCTGATTTAACGAATGAGCGGACTTGACTTCAGAGCGTTTGACCGACGGCGTGGTGGTGTTCGCAAGACATTGTTGTGCCATTGCTCAACCGCTCTGATGTCAAGTCCGCTCATTCGTTAAATCAGGTATAAAGTGTTTGGCACATTATAACTTATATGGCAGAAAATACAAGTGATTTAAAATTAATTTTAATATTCTTTGAAACAAGTCTGCCAAGTTTTCTATTTCTTTCTACAAATTTTATACATTGTTTTTAACATGCATATAATTAAATGTTTGTATGTTTTTTGACCTCGTCAGACATTATTAAATTCAATTTAGATAATAATAGGTTTATAATTTGAACGTAAAAGAATACTTTCGATATCAGCTGCGGATGCTGAAAGTACTGTTTTCCAGCCTAGAACGGAAAAATCAGCTGCATTCAAGAATTCACTCATGCGCTGCATAAGGTGTTAGACCCGGCCCTTGGTATGCCAGCAGGAGGGTTATGACATTTGTTTACGTCATTGGGGATAACCCCTTTGCCGACCCCTTCTCAAAGCCTGAGCGGAGTTGGAGGAGCGGGTGGAATTGAGGAAAATCGGGCGGAATTGATGTTCGACCAAGAAGGAGATTCTGATTTCACCTTCTTAAATAGAACGGTACATCAGTTGTAGAAAAGTTGCGAATGGCAAAAAGGCGTTGAACATCAGGGGTGGGTGGCGGAAACAACCCTTCCTCGGAATTGAATTATTTAGCAATATCCGCCCCCAGCGCCAAGGACGGCAAGTGGATGTGTTTGATATGTTACACTATTATTAGGAATAAAAAGTACAATATCGTCAAACATTACAATATTCAAAACATGCTTCCCATCAAGATAACTGCGTTGTGAGCAGCTATTTTCATTAATGAATTTGAACAAATGGGAGTCGATGTCAACATAAACAGAAGCGTCACTTGAAGCTAGACTAGAATTCACTCGGCAATCGCAATGCAACCGAATATTGAAAATCTAGTTGCATTGAAATCGAAAACTTGTACTACGTAAAGATGTGACCAGTTGATAGTTGTATAAAGTAATAAAGCAGTCAGTATGATTCTTCCTCGCTTGCACCCCACCTCCCCTACACTACCCCCGATTCACTAAGGAAAGGCCGTGGCATACCACTGCCACCATGGCATTTTCCCTGGACAAACCTGTCATAAAGCGTTGCCGCCTTTCTTGCCAACCATGCATGTGCGGAAAGTTCGTAGAACTATAAGATACTGTAAGCATACTGTGTTCCTTGACGCGTTCTTCAACAGCTCCTCCAAAGGGCTCTCATCTAGTGGGACATGGGTTGGCGACCACGGGACCCCAGCTGAGTCCGGCATTGCTTCCACTTGCTTGTGCCGAGCTCCTCTTCGTTTTCTTTCCTGTCGAACTCTCTTGGTCAACTCTTGTTCTCTTCCGACTGCGATGGTATTAAGGTATCCGAGGCCTAGAGAGTCTCTTCCTTTCCCGCCTTAATTGGCCCTTGTCTCATCTTTCCTCCTTCTGCGAGGGGTCAGCCATCTTTTTCTTTTCATGTTATCTCCTGCCCTCTGCTCAAGGCCCGCAAGGAGGCAGGGTGTGTGTAGCCCCACCACTTCTAGGCGCCCTGGATATTGCTACACCCTCAGGGGCTCACGTCTGGTGAGGTCGGGAGTTGGCGATCCCGAGGGATTCCTGAGTTGGGTCTGTTTTCCCCCCTCTTTCCGCCGACTTTGGGGCGGGCCCTCTCCTCTTTCCCTTTCCTATCTGCCTTTCATGGCTCTCCTTCTTTCCAAGTCCCTCAATCCTCATTCTTCGAGTGTTGGTGGCAGTTCTTTTCTTCCTTCCCTTTATTTGCCTTAACCTTTATTTGTTTACCATTTCTTCTTCTATTATGTATGTCTGTAGTTAGTATTAGTTATAGTTTTCATTCTCATCTCATCTTTCACTATCACCCGACCCATTAAGAGCCGATAACCTAGATGTTAGGCCCCTTTTAACGTCAATTATCAACATCATTATATCTTCAACAGCTCGAACCAAGCCTTCATTAACCAACGATGGACGCCCATCGTGAACTGTCGGACCCGTCTCCTTACCATTGAGTTACTCATCTTATATCTCTCAAATCTCTCGATTGATGTCGACTGGTTTAGTGTTCTTTGGATTCAGAAAACGAATGCTAGATCTAATCTCACAACCAGTGGGATATTTCATCAATTTCTCCATTCTAACCATGCACTATCAAGCGTAAACAACTGACAACGATCCCAAAATGGGGTCATCTCCTTCTAGATTCAGAGCAACTGTCACGCATGCGCCGAATTGCGGATGCAGCGATGCCGGGGCGCGAGATTGCAATTTCTATTTCACTTTCAGCATTGGAGAAGGACACGGCTTCCTAATTGGCTATTCTGACGAAACACGACTGCAGCAATGGTTGTGATTAGTCAGCGAAGTTATAGGGTGGAGCCTATCAGCGATGTCGTACCAGGTTTGAACAAAATATGTAGCACTCCCGCTGTTCTAACTTCGTATTTTCTAGGTACCCGTATAAATTGTAATGCGCCAAGCAATAGTTGGATGATCATTGATCCTAGGCCATAAGTGTTTCCGTATCTTCTTAAGTCAAGAAGAATCATTACCAGAATGTTTATCATCGATTAGCTCATTCACTCTGTACAAACGCGGAAGTAGCTTATCATCCACTCCCGATCAAGAATTGTATGTACATGGGAGGTGGCTCAAAAAATTTCATTTCCGACGACCTGAATGGCATGAATGGCAATCACGGGGCCGAAAGACGAGCTTGCCATTCACCGCAATTCTTGACTTAAGAAGATATGGAAATACTTATGGCCTAGGAACAATGATCATGCAACTATTGCTGGGCGAATTACAATTTATGAAGGTACCAAGAAAATACGAAGTTAAAACAGTGGAAGTTCTACATATTTTGTTCAAACCTGGAACGACATCGTTGATAGGTTCCACTCTATAACTACGCTGACTAATCTCAGCCCTTGCTGCAGTCCTTGTTTTGTCGGAACGGCCAATCAAGAAGCCGCATCGCTCTCTAATGCTAAAAGTGAACTAGAAAATGCAATCTCGATGCCGGGGCAACGTATGTAAACGGAACGTACTTCCTCGACATGTCGAGTAGACTAATGCTAAAACGAGGAGCACACCCCTAGGACAGGGGTTGCCAACCTTTTAGCAACTGCGTACCAACAGTGCTATATCTGTTTTAGAAACATATAGGCCTATTTAAAGTCGGAGAAGTGCCCAATGGCTTGTTTTATTGCAAATAAATTACCAAGAAAACTTCATATTTAATTATTAATGCACTGGTATTTCGATTTTTTCAACCCTTTATCAAGACAACAATAAATGGCCTAGGCCTATATCGACTATAGGTTTTTCTTTCAAATTTTTCTTGCTAATTTCTATTTAAAAATATTTATATAGATATAATTTCAACTCATTTAGTGACGTTCCCGAAAAAGGATTTCTGACCCAGTCAAATTTGGAATAATCTTCGGAGAAATATTAATAAATTAAAACTTCCTAGAAGGGGTTCCAAGTGAACAACGATATCAGCAACGGCATCTGGCATTGGAGATATTTCATTTTCTTCAAACAATTATGGTAGAGTAGGAAATTCAGATAAATTATCCTCGTGTACGCGTACCACTGGTTGGGAATCCCTGCCCTAGACCAAAGTGAGATCGATGTGGAACTGGAATACATTGCGATCATTTTGCTCTTTATTTTACTATTTTTTCACCAACTAACTTATACGCATGATCCCAAATGGCATTCCTTTATCATTCTATACAAACAGTATCTTTTGTTTGGATGCAAAAAGTGCCCTCGAACTGCTGCTAATTCATTAGAGGGCATGTTGATCATTAACCCAGTGAACTCATGTGCGTCATGTAACTGCCTGATGACCTGTGTTCATGTGGTAACGCTAGAAGTGTGCGTACCCTAACAGTTCTCCAATTATTAGGTTCAGGAATTCAAGACACTGTTGTAGAATAGGCCTATTATGGAATTAGCTTGAGTTAACTGGGACAAGGCAGACTAAGGTTAGTAAGTTAGTACGTGCGATTTCTTTCAACTGATAACACGTGACAGTAGGTATGTGAGATACGGACATGATTGATGAAGAACATCAACATTGTCTACTCAGGCCATTAGGCGGTGGTTACTAGTTTCTTCACAAAAGTGTCTTATTATTAGACTATTATTCTCATTATTACTTTGTTTTTTTTTCTTCTTCAAAAAAATATATGTAGGCCTACGATTCATGGACGGAAGATGGAGATTCAGTGGATCAATGACAATGTCCGTTCGTTAAATCTAAAACAACTAGCGGACTCGTGCGAGAAGTCTCGCATAATGGGTTGTGTGTGCCCCATGTGTACAGACTACCCGCTCAGCACTAGTGCTTTGCGGGTTGGACGCGACACTGTTCTGCTGGGGGCTATCGTCTTGTTTATTTGTTTTTATTGTTGTTACATGTTTTCATCCCTTCAGTGGGACATTGTTCAGCGTTTGTTTGCTTAGCTTAACACTACATATGGTAGCCTATTTGATGAAAGGAGTTACAGTAGAGTCTCGCAAACTCGGCACACGGTATCCCGGCACTCCAGATTTCTCGGCCACCCTGACAGGAGAAAAACCGGGTGAGTTAGCCGTGGTCGTTACGGCATGACTGCTAGCAGTCGCTCACATCCGGGAGGCGAGGAGGTTCGAATTCATCCGCCGGCAACCTTGAAGATGGTCTTCTCTGGTTTCCCATCTTCCTTCCAGGCAAATGCCGGGGTTGGTCCCTAACTATAGGCCACAGCCGCTACCTTCCAACTCCTCGTCCTTACATTCACACTTTCCTCCCCAACGGCACTTGTAGCTCACCCATTGGGTGTCCGTCTCGAAACAGATGCAAAACTGGCGAGCCGAACATGTTCTAGGACACTCCCGGCACTAAAAGCCATACGCTAAAAAGGAGAAAAAAGATCATGATTTTTGTTGTTTTTGTGTTTCCGCACAGAGCGTTATTATGTTTTCGTCCGTCTTCTCCGTCTTCTCCACTATGGATATTCTGTTTCTTCGCCGTTTTCGTGACGAGGCTTCAAGGAACAGGGTTCAAAGCGAAAAGCAAAATAACATTACTTACTTTTTTGCAAAATGGTAATTTTCATTAAGTGAAAAAAAAAACTATTTGCCTACAGGAATTGCTTTGTACATAATTCTGTACAGGGTAGGCTACATATTATTAAACTAATTTATAGGCCTAGTTTTTCTAAATTTTCTTCTATAATTTAATAGTTTCCCTTGATTTTTATTCAGTACAGTAGTACAACACTGAATTATATATTCAAGTACTGTAAATGTAGTGGCTTAATCGTTTTAAAACTCGTGTTTCTGTTAAAACAAATAAATGTACTGCATTGCATTACTATTAAACCAAAACAAACAGATTATTTTTTCTTTTTAACACATTTCCCGATAACCCGGCATTTTCGCGAACTCGGCCACCCTTCGGTCCACATTAGGCCGAGTTTGCGAGACTCTACTGTACTTTGAAATGGACGCTCTTGCAATTTTAATTAGGAGTGCAATCACGACTTACATTGAGAACAAGTGACATTAACAACACAATTTCAAATTATTTCATCAATTAATTTAATAATAACGTGTACAGAAGACGACCAGTTATGATAGCGGCTGACGACAACGAGCGGCGAGGACGCGGAAAGGCAAACCACCGCGCAGGCGGTTCGTACTCTTTCAGCTCACCCTGTACAAGGAGTTCCACAATAACACATCTTGAATCCAGAACTATAAACATGAATAAATGAAATAAATCTGTGTGTTTGAGTCTTCAGTCTTTTGACTGGTTTGATGCAGCACTCCATGCCTCCCTGTCCTGAGCTAATCGTTTCATCTCTACATAGCTACCACACCCTACATCCGAGGCAATCTGTTTAACATAAACCTTGGTCTACCCCTACAGTTCTTTTCCTCGACCTTTCCTTCCATTACTAAGCTTGCTATTCCTGGGTGTCTTAGTATGTGTCCTACCAACCTATCTCTTCTCTTCCTTATCAGTCGCCAGAAACATCTCTAATCTCCCTCTCGTCTTAATACCTCTTCATTTGTAACCCTATCTACCCATCTGATCTTCATCATTCTCCTGTAACACCACATTTCAAATGCTTCAATTCTCCTCTTTTCTGCTGCACCAATAGTCCAAGTTTCACTTCCATAGAGCGCCACGCTCCAGACAAAGGCTTTCAAAAATGACTTCCTAACATCTAAATCTATATTCGATGTCAACAGGTTCCTTTTCTGTAGAAATGCTTTCCTTGCCTGTGCTAACCTACTTTTTATATCCTCTTTGCTTCGTCCATCACTGGTTATTCTGCTTCCTAAGTAACAGAAGTCTCCTACTTGCTTCAGCTTTTCACCTGCCAATTTGATCTCCATAGAGTTTTCTGATTTATTTCGGCTGCATTCCAGTATTTTTGTTTTACATTTAAATAAATAAATATTTAAATAAATAAATAAATCAACAACTTCAAATATAATATAAGACTTCTGGCGGCTTCGGTGGCGTAGTTGGTAACATGCTGAGCTTCTATGCCCAAGATCGCGGGTTCAAACCCAGCCGAAGTCATCGGATTTGTAAGAGCATTAAAAATCACTCAGCATGCCTTCCTTTGGAGGGGAAGTAAAGCTGGCGGACCCATGTCATAGATTTATGGCATCTAAAAGAACCTTCCAGTTACTACAATTGTGTGAAGCTAAATTTGAAGGATAGATTTGATAAACGCTCTGTTAAGTTCCAAAGTTCGTCGCCAGGTGACGGTTGCGTGGCATCTAGTAGCCAAGTTCACCGCTAGGTGTCGTTGACGGTAGCATTTGGTAGCAAAAATAGGAACTGCCTGAAATTGATCGTCTGCTGTCCTTACCTGACTTACAGATAACATACACTAATACAGCCATCACAATCAGACAGATTCTACACACACCCAATGTACACGGGTCTACACCGCATTGTCGCAACCCCTAAACTGAGGAACCAAACAACCAACCAACCAACCAACGACTTATCACGCAACAGTTCCCGAAGACTTTAAACAGGACCTACACACGATCCAATTCGTTGGCGAGTTCTTGGAAATCAAGACACTCAATTTATATATTGAATAACACCTTTACACAATTTGTTTTCTGGATTTGAATACCCAAAATATGTTTCCTTTAAAATTGCAAGGACGTCTATTTCGGTTGGTGGTTGGTTGGTTCTTAAGTTTAGGGGCTACGACAACGCGGTCATGTACCCCGTGTACTTTGGGTGTGTGTAGAATCTGTCTGATAACCGGTGTTAATTGTGATGACTGTATTAGTGTGTGTTATCTGTTTTTTAATTTAAGTACAGTCTGCAACTTAGAATTTTTCAAATAGTTCCTTCTTTTGCCGCCAAGCGCCACCGTCAGCGACTACTAGGCCAAGTTCAGAACTTAGCTACTAGACGTCACCGCAGTCGGCTCTTGGCAACGAACGTAGAAACCTAAGAGCGTTGTTTACAATCTTAACCTATCCAATTTAGCTTCACACAGGTGTAATTAGTGGAAGGTTCTTTAACATGCCATAAATCTATGACATGGGACCGCCGGCTTTACTTCCCTTCCGAAGGAAGGCATACTGAGGGATTTTTAACGCTCTTAAAAATCCGACGGCTTCGGCCGGGTTTGAACCCACGATCTTGGGCATAGAAGGTCAGCATGCTACCGCCTACGCCACCGAAGCCGCTAACGTCTATTTCAAAGTTATGTTAAGTTATATTGCCATTCCGTTCAACAAATAACATACCATATGTAGTGTTAGGCTAAGCAAAAAAAGGTTGAAGAAGGTCCCAATGAATGGCCGAAAACATGTTACATAAATATACAGGATAACATATGAGTATTATCGGTAGAGAGAGTCAAAATTCTTCACTGAAAGAGGCTGAAATTCTTGGTTAATAAGGGTAAAATGTGAATAATTCTTTACTGCTTTATTAAGTTATTATGTCCCTAATAATTAGTTATATACGAAACATTTCAACCCATACCATCTAGCGACAAAATTCCAAACCTTGTGGATTTTTTTCAGATATGACAGGCAGAAACCAGGTCCGTTTTTGGAATTTAGTCAATAAATATTATGAAAAAAAAGAAAACATTCTAAGATTTTCAAATGTAGTTAATTTATTTATTAATTGCCAAAAAAATCCGTTTTTTTTTCGCGAATAACGACAAAAACAGATGCTAAATTCACGAGTCATTGATATTTTTCAATTTTTCGCGAGTGTTCCGTGAGTTGAAACGTGTAAATTATATGATATTTTTGTATAAAACATGTTCTAATCCAATGTTTATTTGTTTAAATTTTTCTCGTGATTTCGGGAGTCGTGAATTTTGACTCTCTAATCATCAGGTGTCAAAGCAATGTAATTAGTTTGCCCGTTAAATAAAACCAATTAAATCAACTTTTTTAGAACCTGTGCAATTTTTTGTTACGTATTTGCCAGTCTACGGTACAGATTTTGAGCCTTTTTTTGTCATCTACAGTATTTATGTAGGATGTTGTTGTTTCAGTCCTCAGTCTTTTGACTGGTTTGATGCGGCACTCCATGCATCGCTGTCCTGCGCTAATCGTTTCATCTCTACATAGGTACCACACCCTACATCCGAGGCAGTCTGTTTAACATGTGTTCTCTGAAATGCGGCATTTGTGATGAATGAGGCACGTCCGTTTTACCGCGCAATTGAGTAGTCTACAGTTTTCGTTGATATCAAGCAGTCTATTACCCTAACCCCTATGCCCCCTTAATGAGAATAGTGCAACACCCAGAACCATTCGCCACTGACTGAAGTAAGACGAGATCACCAAATTTCATTTAAAGAGCGCCAGGCTAAGAACGCCTGTCTCTGTTTGAGTCCTGCCTCATTAGTCTACCCGAAACAAGTTCGAGTGGCAAGAGAAGGCTCGCTGATTGCTGAACGGTAATGCACACAGCTGTGGTTTAGATGGCAGCTTTACAGCCCCGCTGTGCTGCACCAGCGGATCGCAGGCGTCTACTCACTTTATGACCGAGGAATTAACAATATTCTCTTGAGGAGCGCACTTCCGGGTTGCCTTGGCAACAAACTTTAAGATCTCCCCGATAATAAATTAAAATGGCTGATCATTAATTATGATTTATGACATAGGCTACTTGAGTGTTCATGTACTTATACGGGGAACTATGGCGGAGAGTGCTGTCAAATTTCAGCTGGAAGCAGGAGCACCAATTTGAGGAGGAACATCCTCCAGGAAAATTATTAGGGGTAGGGGAGAGGGGGGCATGTTGTTAACAGGGGCACGTTGTTACATGTTAGTTTTAAAATCACCCGTGTGGCTGAAGCGTGTAACGATCAGCTACTAAAGCGTGGGGTGCCTGTCTGCAGATGTTGTGAAAACAAGGAAACCGTTGTGTGTATTTGAAGAGTGTTATGAAGGTTTAAGTGTTTTTTGAAGTGAAAAGTAAAAATAAATATTCGACTTTGAAGTCATCTGTCTTCTTCTGTGTTGAATGTAAGTACTTGCATGTCTCTGAGAATGTAGTTTGATATCTTACGAAAGAAATGCATGTGAGAGTAGTTAGCTAGGCTACTCCCCGCCGAAGTATTGACCTTGAATACAAAATGTCGGCCGGTGGGGCAAGTTGTTGCAGTAAGCTGGGGGCTTGTTGTTACACTGTAACAACATGCCCCATGGTATCGTAATATTATTTAATTGCTAATTATTAAGGCCCGGATTGTTGTGTGTTTAAGTATTTTTAATTAACTAAATATTTTCTATTTATTTACATATTTTGCCGTTTTTATAAATAAATACATATTCTGGTGTATTTATTCATAAGTACATATTTCCTATATTTGGTGGTATGTTGCACTCCTTAGATGATTGCTGCCCACATTTTCGACTCTTGGCAATTCCAGTGATTGGCTTATCTATTTCTAGAATGCACCCTTATCTCTGTATTGTATTTCAAACAGGAATTCCCAGTCATTAAGTATAGGAGGGGGACTGGAGTCAACCGTCTCATTAAGCCTCCAATAGTCCTTACCTTGAAAGGAAATTTTACTTGAAATTACAGTGGTCTGCAAAACTTGTGAATATTGACCGATTGCTATGAAAGTTTCTGATGTGACCTTTTTTCTGCTCTTTAGAATGAAATTCGAAAACAGTACATGCATGATTTCGTTTCGCGCATCTGCAACACAGTAAGACGGACTCGGAAACTGAGACGAGCCCCGGCCTGTTCAGCGGGAACATTTTTTGTACTGTAGACAGGATTATGGATTATTCAAGCAGCTGGACGTTTCAACTATATTTCGAAGAACTGGGGGACACAAATTTGATACAAATTTAAGAACATTTTTTGGAAATTTAATCACATATTTTTCACTTTTAAGCACGTAAATAAATACCTATTTCTGAAAAGTTAAGCACGTAACTATCCGGCCCTACTATAAACGTATTAACGTATTTGCTAGTTGATTATTATTACCGGTATCATTATTATTTCTCTATACCGACAGTGATAGCTATGCTTGCTAACGCATAGCGCTAGGCCAAGCTCTCTGCTAATTTGGTAGACGTGGGTTCGAGCCCCACCCTCTGCCGACCTTGAAATAGTTTTCCATGGTTTCCAATTTTCAACTCCAGGAAAATGCTGGGACGGTACTTTCTGACAGGTCACGGCCGCATCCTTCCACATCCTTGCCCAGTTTCATTTATCTTCATTTCATTTTCATTTCATATTTCATTTACTCGTCCCATGAGGCTGGCGTCAGGAAGGGCATTTGGCCGTAAAAACCAGAATTGTGAAATGTGGTAAATGTATTTCAAGGTTGACTGTTATATTATTTCGAGTTAAAAATACAAGATTGTAGTAACAACTATGTCGCATTTTATTATTAAGTTGAGTGTAACAACTTACCCATGGCTTATAACAACTAGCCCCGTTGTGGGGCATGTTGTTACAATTTACCACATTAACAAGAACAATTATTTATAAACAAAATATTTTTACGCCAGTCTTCACATTTTTCATATATAAAGCCAAATACTGATACTTCATTATCACTGCCATAACAGGCTAATAGCTTCCAGGAGAACAGTTTTAAAAAATAAAATTTGGAAATTGTAACAACATGCCCCCCTCTCCCCTACAGTACATTCTAAGAATTGCATTGATGTCTAGAGTTCGGATTTTATGTGCTATTATCCTACAAATTTTCGTCATTTTGGCCGACACGCCTGAGGATTTGAATGTGTTTTTGATTGGTATGGACTCCATTTTGAGGAAAGAATTCATAATGAAAATTAATAAATGTAAAACAAAACTATTGGAATGCAGCCGAAATAAATCAGAAACCTCTATGGACATCAAATTGGCAGGTGAAAAACTAAAGGAAGAAGGAGACTTCTGTTACTTAGGAAGCAAAATAATCAGTGATGGACGTAGCAAAGGGGATATAAAAAGTAGGTTGGCTCAGACAAGGAAAGCATTTCTACAAAAAAGGAATCTGTTGACATCGAATCAAGATTTAGGTATTAGGAAGTCATATTTGAAAGACTTTGTCTGGAGCATGGTGCTGTATGGAAGTGAAACTTGGACTGTTGGTGCAGTAGAAAAGAGGAGAATTGAAGCGCTTGAAATGTGGTGTTACAGGAGAATGATGAAGATCAGATGGGTAGATAGGGTTACAAACGAAGAGGTATTAAGACGAGTGGGAGTGGAGAGATCTTTCTGTCGACTGCTAATGAAGAGAAGAGATAGGTTGGTAGAACACATACGAAGACACCCAGGAATAGCAAGCTTAGTTATGGAAGGAAGGTTCAAGGACAAGAACTGTAGGGGTAGACCAACGTTAAAATATGTTAAACAGATTGCCTCGGATGTAGGGTGTGGTAGCAACGTAGAGATGAAACGATTAGCTCAGGACAGGGAGGCATGGAGAGCCGCATCAAACCAGTCTAATGACTGAAGACTCAAACACAACACACACTCAAATGATGTCGGGCACGCCGATCTGCTGCTCCTCTATCTGCGCATGCGTCCTTCCCACTCCATCGTTGAACCAGTTATGGCGATTGTTTGTGTCACCTGGTGTACCAACTGCTTGTGCAATGAAATGACGGCAGTAACTTTCGGAACTTCCCTCGTAGCTGTGGCCTCGATTTACGATCTCCTTATCGCCATCTTTCCATTCATGCAAGCCTGTCGAATGAGACATCAACAAATGTCTGTCAAGTTGGCTACTCTGCGGTGTCACAGTCCATGTTCGTTACCATAAACTCTTTGTTTTCCGCTAATTTAGAATAAGCTGGGTGATAAAGTGGCATAACTTGTCTTTAAGGTCCGTTTAATGAGATCTTCAGGGTTCGTGTCAAACATCGCTGGTGATGTTATCTGCGATCATATTAATAGCTTTCGGTTACAACGCATTTTATACGGCAGTAATGTAACGTTATGGCGTGGTTGCTTCGGAAGCCCTCGGCTGGTTTCGTCATCAGACTGTCTTATCTCAAGAGCTGCAAGAAGCGTGAGATTGATGCTGCAGTTTGAGTGGGTGCACATCCAGGTGTCGTAGTCCAACATTGTGGATCCGGTCCTGGCTAAGTCCGATATTTTTTTAAGGCTGTGAAAATGCGACAACCTCGTGTCAGCAGTAATAATAATGTCGACACAGTGAGTTCATGAAGTGATTTTGGGAGAAGAAGGAAACGTTCATTAAGCCAATAAACAAGTTCCAACGTGCTGTATGATTGGCATAACGAAGAATGCGTCGAACTTTTGGCTGACTGCGGGCCACATCTTCCCTCAGACGGAAGGATTTATGTTCGCAATGGGAGTGTTCTGCGTGAACTTCCTGTTGCCACCTCAACAGTGCAGGAGGTACCGAAAGGGCCAAGGCTAGGAGTAATAAGGAGAAGCCCTTAGGAGAACTTCGTGTTGCCACCACAAGAGTGCAGCAGGGTCTAAAGGGGTCTAGGCTAGTAGTAATAAGGAGAAGCCCTTAGGCGAACTTCGTGTTGCTGCCATAAGAGTGCAGCAGGGACCGAAGAGGTCCAGGCAAGGAGTAATAAGAAGAAACCCTTAGGCGAACTTCGTGTTGCTGCCATAAGAGTGCAGCAGGTACCGAAAGGGCCAAGGCTAGGAGTAATAAGGAGAAGCCCTTAGGCGAACTTCGTGTTGCCACCACAAGAGTGCAGCAGGGTCTAAAGGGGTCTAGGCAAGGAGTAATAAGGAGAAGCCCTTAGGCGAACTTCGTGTTGCTGCCATAAGAGTGCAGCAGGGTGTAAAGGGGTCTAGGCAAGGAGTAATAAGGAGAAGCCCTTAGGCGAACTTCGTGTTGCCACCACAAGAGTGCAGCAGGGTCTAAAGGGGTCTAGGCAAGGAGTAATTAGGTGAAGCCCTTAGGCGAACTTCATGTTGCCACCACAAGAGTGCAGCAGGGTCTAAAGGGGTCTAGGCAAGGAGTAATAAGGAGAAGCCCTTAGGCGAACTTCGTGTTGCCACCACAAGAGTGAAGCAGGGACCGAAGGGGTCGAGGCAAGGAGTAATAAGGAGAAGCCCTTAGGCGAGCTTCGTGTTGCCACCACGAGAGTGAAGCAGGGACCGAAGGGGTCGAGGCAAGGAGTAATAAGGAGAAGCCCTTAGGCGAGCTTCGTGTTGCCGCCACAAGAGTGCAGCAGGGACCGAAGAGGTCCAGGCAAGGAGTAATAAGGAGAAGCCCTTAGGCGAACTTCGTGTTGCCACCACAAGAGTGCAGCAGGGTCTAAAGGGGTCTAGGCAAGGAGTAATAAGGAGAAGCCCTTAGGCGAACTTCGTGTTGCCACCACAAGAGTGAAGCAGGGACCGAAGGGGTCGAGGCAAGGAGTAATAAGGTAAAGCCCTTAGGCGAGCTTCGTGTTGCCGCCACAAGAGTGCAGCAGGGACCGAAGAGGTCCAGGCAAGGAGTAATAAGGAGAAGCCCCTAGGCGAACTTCGTGTTGCCACCACAAGAGTGCAGCAGGGTCTAAAGGGGTCTAGGCAAGGAGTAATAAGGAGAAGCCCTTAGGCGAACTTCGTGTTGCCACCACAAGAGTGAAGCAGGGACCGAAGGGGTCGAGGCAAGGAGTAATAAGGAGAAGCCCTTAGGCGAGCTTCGTGTTGCCACCACAAGAGTGAAGCAGGGACCGAAGGGGTCGAGGCAAGGAGTAATAAGGAGAAGCCCTTAGGCGAGCTTCGTGTTGCCGCCACAAGAGTGCAGCAGGGACCGAAGAGGTCCAGGCAAGGAGTAATAAGGAGAAGCCCCTAGGCGAACTTCGTGTTGCCACCACAAGAGTGCAGCAGGGACCGAAGAGGTCCAGGCTGGGAGTAATAAGGAGAAGCCCTTAGGCGAACTTCGTGTTGCCACCACAAGAGTGCAGCAGGGTCTAAAGGGGTCTAGGCAAGGAGTAATAAGGAGATGCCCTTAGGCGAACTTCGTGTTGCCACCACAAGAGTGAAGCAGGGACCGAAGAGGTCCAGACAAGCAGTAATAAGGAGAAGCCCTTAGGCGAACTTCGTGTTGCCACCACAAGAGTGCAGCAGGGACCGAAGGGGTCCCGGCAAGGAGTAATAAGGAGAAACCCTTAGGCGAGCTTGGTGTTGCCACCACAAGAGTGAAGCAGGGACCGAAGAGGTCCAGGCAAGGAGTAATAAGGAGAAGCCCTTAGGCAAACTTCGTGTTGCCACCACAAGAGTGCAGCAGGGACCGAAGGGGGCCCAGACAAGGAGTAATAAGGAGGCGAACTTCGTGTTGCCACCACAGGAGTGCAGCAGGAACCGAAGAGGTCCAGGCAAGGAGTAATAAGGTGAAGCCCTTAGGCGAACTTCGTTTTGCCACCACAAGAGTGCAGCAGGGTCTAAAGGGGTCTAGGCAAGGAGTAATAAGGAGAAGCCCTTAGGCGAACTTCGTGTTGCCACCACAAGAGTGCAGCAGGGTCTAAAGGGGTCTAGGCAAGGAGTAATAAGGAGAAGCCCTTAGGTGAACTTCGTGTTGCCACCACAAGAATGCAGCAGGGTCTAAAGGGGTCTAGGCAAGGAGTAATACGGAGAAGTCCTTATGCGAACTTCGTGTTGCCACCACAAGTGTGAAGCAGGGACCGAAGGTGTCGAGGCAAGGAGTAATAAGGAGAAGCCCTTAGGCGAGCTTCGTGTTGCCGCCACAAGAGTGCAGCAGGGACCGAAGAGGTCCAGGCAAGGAGTAATAAGGAGAAGCCCCTAGGCGAACTTCGTGTTGCCACCACAAGAGTGAAGCAGGGACCGAAGGGGTCGAGGCAAGGAGTAATAAGGAGAAGCCCTTAGGCGAGCTTCGTGTTGCCACCACAAGAGTGAAGCAGGGACCGAAGGGGTCGAGGCAAGGAGTAATAAGGAGAAGCCCTTAGGCGAGCTTCGTGTTGCCGCCACAAGAGTGCAGCAGGGACCGAAGAGGTCCAGGCAAGGAGTAATAAGGAGAAGCCCCTAGGCGAACTTCGTGTTGCCACCACAAGAGTGCAGCAGGGACCGAAGGGGGCCCAGACAAGGAGTAATAAGGAGGCGAACTTCGTGTTGCCACCACAAGAGTGCAGCAGGAACCGAAGAGGTCCAGGCAAGGAGTAATAAGGTGAAGCCCTTAGGCGAACTTCGTTTTGCCACCACAAGAGTGCAGCAGGGTCTAAAGGGGTCTAGGCAAGGAGTAATAAGGAGAAGCCCTTAGGCGAACTTCGTGTTGCCACCACAAGAGTGCAGCAGGGTCTAAAGGGGTCTAGGCAAGGAGTAATAAGGAGAAGCCCTTAGGTGAACTTCGTGTTGCCACCACAAGAGTGCAGCAGGGTCTAAAGGGGTCTAGGCAAGGAGTAATACGGAGAAGCCCTTATGCGAACTTCGTGTTGCCACCACAAGAGTGAAGCAGGGACCGAAGGTGTCGAGGCAAGGAGTAATAAGGAGAAGCCCTTAGGCGAGCTTCGTGTTGCCGCCACAAGAGTGCAGCAGGGACCGAAGAGGTCCAGGCAAGGAGTAATAAGGAGAAGCCCCTAGGCGAACTTCGTGTTGCCACCACAAGAGTGCAGCAGGGACCGAAGAGGTCCAGGCTAGGAGTAATAAGGAGAAGCCCTTAGGCGAACTTCGTGTTGCCACCACAAGAGTGCAGCAGGGTCTAAAGGGGTCTAGGCAAGGAGTAATAAGGTGAAGTCCTTAGGCGAACTTCGTGTTGCCACCACAAGAGTGCAGCAGGGTCTAAAGGGGTCTAGGCAAGGAGTAATAAGGAGAAGCCCTTAGGCGAACTTCGTGTTGCCACCACAAGAGTGCAGCAGGGTCTAAAGGGGTCTAGGCAAGGAGTAATAAGGAGAAGCCCCTAGGCGAACTTCGTGTTGCCACCACAAGAGTGCAGCAGGAACCGAAGAGGTCCAGGCAAGGAGTAATAAGGTGAAGCCCTTAGGCGAACTTCGTTTTGCCACCACAAGAGTGCAGCAGGGTCTAAAGGGGTCTAGGCAAGGAGTAATAAGGAGAAGCCCTTAGGCGAACTTCGTGTTGCCACCACAAGAGTGCAGCAGGGTCTAAAGGGGTCTAGGCAAGGAGTAATAAGGAGAAGCCCTTAGGTGAACTTCGTGTTGCCACCACAAGAGTGCAGCAGGGTCTAAAGGGGTCTAGGCAAGGAGTAATACGGAGAAGCCCTTATGCGAACTTCGTGTTGCCACCACAAGAGTGAAGCAGGGACCGAAGGTGTCGAGGCAAGGAGTAATAAGGAGAAGCCCTTAGGCGAGCTTCGTGTTGCCGCCACAAGAGTGCAGCAGGGACCGAAGAGGTCCAGGCAAGGAGTAATAAGGAGAAGCCCCTAGGCGAACTTCGTGTTGCCACCACAAGAGTGCAGCAGGGACCGAAGAGGTCCAGGCTAGGAGTAATAAGGAGAAGCCCTTAGGCGAACTTCGTGTTGCCACCACAAGAGTGCAGCAGGGTCTAAAGGGGTCTAGGCAAGGAGTAATAAGGTGAAGTCCTTAGGCGAACTTCGTGTTGCCACCACAAGAGTGCAGCAGGGTCTAAAGGGGTCTAGGCAAGGAGTAATAAGGAGAAGCCCTTAGGCGAACTTCGTGTTGCCACCACAAGAGTGCAGCAGGGTCTAAAGGGGTCTAGGCAAGGAGTAATAAGGAGAAGCCCTTAGGCGAACTTCGTGTTGCCACCAGAAGAGTGCAGCAGGGTCTAAAGGGGCCAAGGCAAGGAGTAATAAGAAGAAGCCCTTAGGCGAACTTCGTGTTGCCACCACAAGAGTGCAGCGGGGACCAAAGGGGCCCAGGCAAGGAGAAATAAGGAGAAGCCCTTAGGTGAACTTCGTGTTGCTGCCATAAGAGTGCAGCAGGGACCGAAGAGGTCCAGACAAGGAGTAATAAGGAGAAGCCCTTAGGCGAACTTCATGTTGCCACCACAAGAGTGCAGCAGGGACCGAAGAGGTCCAGGCAAGGAGTAATAAGGAGAAGCCCTTAGGCGAACTTCGTGTTGCCACCACAAGAGTGCAGCAGGAACCGAAGGGGCCAGGGCAAGGAGTAATAAGAAGAAGCCCTTAGGCGAACTTCGTGTTGCCACCACAAGAGCGGAGCAGGGACCGAAGAGGTCCAGGCAAGGAGTAATAAGAAGAAGCCCTTAGGCAAACTTCGTGTTGCCACCACAAGAGTGCAGCAGGGACCGAAGAGGTCCAGGCAAGGAGTAATAAGGAGAAGCCCTTAGGCGAACTTCGTGTTGCCACCGCAAGAGTGCAGCAGGGACCGAAGAGGTCCAGGCAAGGAGTAATAAGGAGAAGCCCTTAGGCGAACTTCGTGTTGCCACCACAAGAGTGCAGCAGGGACCGAAGAGGTCCAGGCAAGGAGTAATAAGGAGAAGCCCCAACGGCCAGGAAGTGAAGCTATGAGTTCCTGCTGCGCTAGTGTTCAAAACATGGCGTTACTCCCATAAGAATGATATGGCATATCCATTTTTAACGCCCATGATCGATATATCTAGAGCGTGTAACTCTCAACTTGTCACCAGAGTGCAGCATGTCCTATACCGAATATTGGAAATGGCGAATGCTAAGCAACGTCAAGGAATACAAAAGGAGCTTCATATTGGAGTTCTATGCAGCCAGTAACCCAATTCGTATGCACCTGGACATCTTTTGACTGTTACACGCCCATTCAAGACCAAATCATTCCTACTAGACCCACCAGTTAGTGACGATAAATATCGCAATGGGTGTCAAGTCTCTGAAAGCATTCAACTTTCGTCTCTGGATGCACGCAGCTATCAAGAACTGAATATAAGCTCAAGCATGATGCTGTATCAAGAACTATCTGGGAAACTCCAGCTTTTAAAACAGATTCCGTAGTAGCAGTAGTCTATATGCCAGTGAACGTGGCTGAAAATGAGCATTTCCGACTGTATGCGGATTCGACAGAAAGGACAGTGTGACAGGTGTGACAAAGTAATCTTCAAAAAAGGATTGAAGGAAGTCACGCTGATTGATATCGCACAACCTGCAGGCTGAACATGCTGAAAAAGTGTCCAAATATTTGTAACTGGTTGAGTCTATCAGGAAGCAATGGCAGGTCAAGAGAGTTCGAATTATAGTCTACCATCAGATCTCAAGCACTGGTGTGGTTGCCAAAAAACTTCTTCAAGGGCTAAAAGAGCTTGATCTGGACACTAACTTGTATAAATTAATACAGAAAGCAGTGATATTGGCAACAACTAGGATAGTTCGTAAATTCATTGGCAGTGATCTAAATATTAAGGTGATCAGTAGGAACCGGACATTCGTGCACTAAAACGATTAAAATATTGCATGCAATTATTCACTAAAATGTTGAAAATATGCATTTATCTTACTCACTCTTCATTCCCTCCTTTGCCGTAATATGTGCAGTCGTTTTTGCATGTTGTTCAAGTTGAAGATTCTTTTCACATTTCAGTTACATCAAGCATACTTGACAATAGACGACAACGCCATCAGTTACCTGACACCCACTGATTTAAGGGGGCACATACAGCTCAAGGAGCCACAACAATAACGATTTTAATATAATAACTGTGCCTGCCACAAATCTTGTGCAACAATGATATACATATCCAAGGAAACACACACACCTTGCTATTAGAAGCAAAGTTAAAAAATTTCAAAATTCAAATGATAATTATTTTTATCAATTTTTTCAAAATTGGTTCTTGTTTTGTGCTGACCTTCACCATTTCCCTGATATCTCCCGTGTTTATAGCGATTTTTGGAGTTTTCTTTTTTTAATGTGGGTGTTAAACCTTCTGCTACAAAATGAATATCGCATATTTTCACATTATTAATTAATTAATTAATTAATTAATTAATTGTCATTATTTCCATTTTTATTCTGAGCAAACTCAAAAAAAATGTAAAAGCTTCATAGAAAGACTAATTAAAGTTACAACGGTTTTGAGTGAGATTCATTTTGTAGCAGAAGGTTTAACACTCACATTAAAAAAAGAAAACTCCAAAAATCCCTATAAACACGGGAGATATCAGGGAAACGGTGAAGGTCAGCACAAAACAAGAACCAATTTTGAAAAAATTAATAAAATAATTATCATTTGAATTTTGAAAATTTTTAACTTTGCTTCTAATAGCAAGGTGTGTGTGTTTCCTTGGATATGTATATCATTGTTGTACAAGATTTGTGGCAGGCACAGTTATAATCGTTATTGTTGTGGCTCCTTGAGCTGTACCTATGTGCCCCCTTAATAAATACTTTCTGCTGCTCTTCTCCTTAGGCATTAAGTGTAAGGATATGCAGACTAAAGTAACACTTTAAGTGAAGAAACTCATCACAAAACTAACCCCGGGCTACTGGCTGTCGAGATGGTGAGAGGAATGCCCCACCCAGGGGGATGACAGATCATAGGGAGCGAGTGGGGTTCGATATAGCTCCGCTATAGATGTTCTGCCAACCAATGAAGAATTAATTTCAGTACTATTTTTCCGTAGTTGGCACTCACCCAACGCTCACAGCAAACAGACTGACGGAAGCGGGAATAGTCTGTTTTGATTGATTTTCCTCGTGGTGGTGTTGGTTGTTTTGATTTGTTGGGTATTTTGATTATTTATTTGAATTGAATTGAGAGTCAATCATGCCACTGCAAGGGAGGAAAAATTGCCAAGCATCGGGATGTAAGAATTATAATGATAGTAAGAACAATACGGCAATTTTCATCTTCCTGGAGTTGACCATGTGTAAAACTAGTGGACAATATGGATTATTCTCGAATAAAAATATATATAGAGAATAAATGTGTGCATTTCATCTCTTGTTTGTTTTCCTACCCATTCTCCTTTGCATTGCAATAAAATTTGTGGTTTAGGGCTACGGGGAGGGGTGGATGGCAGCCGGCATGCTAGGCAAAAGGGAGGTTATGTCAATATAGAGTGTGCATTTGGACAGTTTTCTTTATATTCATCGAATATCCCAACAATTCTGTAGAATAGGAGAGCAATGTTTAATTAGCCTAGGTGAATTATTAAGGGGACTTATGAGTGAGTTTTCATGAAATATGGACCAAAATACGGAAATTTGGATTTTACCGAAAATTGGTGCCCACACCTTTTCAGAATCAAGGAGTGTTGGATTTTTTCCCGTGGCGCCATTTTTTAAAGCCCAGGCGGTGATTTAAAGATGGATGCGCATCATTATTAAGACAAGACCTTCAGTGAAGATTAGTGAGCAACGTGACCACATACGTCTTCGACAGAGCAGAAAAAGGACCACCCCAGGAAAGAAAACTGCAAGAAAAAAGAGAAAACTGCTGAACTTGTCCCTAGAAGACAGGATGAAGAAGTCTGAGGGCTGTACATATGGTGCAGGGCAGTTCTGATGAAAGTAACTAACCTCCAACTTCAATTGCTGTTTTCTCATGAAGTGATTTTTGTTACATGTAATATCATAAAAAATGCTCCTTGTATTGCAGTTTTGAAGATATTTCGTTCAAAGTTGGTTTGCATATTAAAATATGTATGAACATTACAATTTGCTCTGGATTTGTATGTCAGTGAAAATTAACTGTATTTTTTTTTGCTTTCAAAAATAAATAATTTTTATTTTTAGGGCAAAACATGAATATTATCACTTTGACTATCATTTCTGACTCTCATATAAAAGGTACATAAAATTCCAGAGCAATTTCCATTTGTACATGTATTGTGCTACTGTTTACCAAGTATGGATGAAAGTAAGTGAAAACTCCATCGCTCGGATTTTTTAAGAGCGTTAAAATCCCTCAGTATGCCTTCCTTCGGAGGGGAAGTAAAGCCGGCGGTCCCATGTCATAGATTTATGGCATGTTAAAGATCTTTCCACTAATTACACCTGTGTGAAACTAAATTGGATAGGTTAAGAATGTAAACAACGCTCTTTGGTTGCTACGTTCGTTGCCAAGAGCCGACTGCGGTGGCGTCTAGTAGCTAGTTCTGAACTAGGCCTAGTAGTCGTTGACGGTGGCGTTTGGCGGCAAAAGTAGGAACTATTTGAAAATTCAAAGTTGCTGTCCCTACTTGAATTAAAAAAACAGATACACACACTAATACAGTCATCACAATTAACACCGGTTATCAGACAGATTCTACACTCACCCAAAGTACACGGGGCTACATGACCGCGTTGTCGCAGCCCCTAAACTAAGGAACCAACCAACCAACCAAAACTCCATCGCAAGGAACTTTTTTTATGACCCTATGTTTTGAAAATATTTTTATTATTATTTCAGAAACGGTTCGAGTAATCAATTTGAAATTCAGAATATCCTCTAATTAGAGGCATATCTACAGGTGGTTAAAATTTCAAATTGATCTGTCCAGTAGTTTCGGATTTTGGAAACTCACTCATAAGTCCCCTTAAGCTTTAAAACGGCATAATTCTATCCTTCGAGACAAATCTATTGCCAACATTGATATATATCAAAGAGTACTATTTTCCTATCTGGACGTACATTTCTACGCCTAGCGAAAGCGCAGTTATGTTAGTGTTATTTTCATCAATAATCAATAACTCATCGCAGAACATAGCCTCAGGCGGTGCTCTCTCTCGGAAATTCTGTAACCAAAAGTGACGAATCTCTTATAGTTTACATGATCCTTGGCCCCACCCCATTCCCTTCTTGAAGAAGCCAGGTAGTATGCTTGCGTAAAGTACTGTTATCTCGACACATCTGTTTCTCAGAAAATTGTGTACAAGTGATACTGCCCATATGTCGCACCCCATCCATTTCTGGAAATGCTAGGCGTAAAATACTGTCATCTCGTTATCTGTTGCTCGGAAAGTTGCTTACTAAGGATGTCCAACACGCAGGCGAAACTTATTATGTTCAAGATGTTTTAAATTATACTTCATTTCAACTTTATTTGCTAAAATATGCTGTTATGTTCAGAATATGCAAAACATCCAATACACCCTCAAAATATGCATTTGGCATATGCACATAAGCATTTTATCGTTTTAATTGATCTTGTCGACTTTATTTGGGGTCTGGCGTTACGTAACGGTGACGGGACGAAATGTACCGAGAATGCACTGAGGTGTGTGACGTCATAGTCGAAATATATCAGCCGAGTTTCAAGAAGGCAGTGCGAGAACTATCAAGTAGGCAGTGAAGAAACAAAATAGAATCTTGAAACTCGGTTCTCGCACTGCCTTCTTGGTACTCGGGTGCTAGCATTTAAAATGATATAAAGTCCAGTCTTCCAGACTGACTATCAGTCACTTTTTTTTTAAATCCGGTCCCTAGTGAGAGTATCCTTTAATTCAAAGTAATCTACATTCTTGCTTTACCGACAGTAGTGGCTACGCTGGCTAAAGCGCAGCATTAGGTCATGGGACCAAGCTCTCTGCTGACTCGGTAGACGCGTGGGTTCGAGCCCCACCGTCGGCCGTCCTTGAAATGGTTTTCCGTGGTTTCCCATTTTCAACACCAAGCAAATGCTGGGACGGTACCTTCTGACAGGCCACGGCCGCTTCCTCCCACATCCTTGCCCAGTTTCATTCACCATCATTCATTTCATCTCTCATTAACTCCTCTCATGAGGTTGGCGTCAGGAAGGGCATCCGGCCGTAAAAACCATCGCCACAAAGACTTCCATCGCATCTCATCCCCGACCCCGTTGGAAAAACGGGAATAATAAGGGGTAGACATACAATCTACATTCTTGCTTTGTACAGTATTATACCAGACAATGATGGAATCAAGTAGGCTACCGACAGGAGGTCTATAACTTTAAGGGTTCTCACGAAGAAGGCAAACTGATCAGCGGATGGACGGTGGAAAGGAGACAGGCTGCCAGGGGTAGAGTGCAACGATACTGGGCTCAAAGAAGGCTTCTATGAATGTTCAACAGTAAAAGGAGGAATGGAGAAGAAGGGTGGTATCAAGTGCTGCGCCTTGAATCAGCCCAGCGCGCTATTGCTCTGCTGCAACTTCGGGGCACAATTCCGGCAACCCGCCGTCTCTAAAAGCCGCAGTAGTTAAAAGGGACGTAAAACCAATATCATTGGAGCCTGAGAAGGGAATTAATGAAAATTAAAAGGATTTTCAGCGCCATAGTTTACTTGGAGTTATGGGCACATTGTAGGCCTTGTGCCTCTTATCATTCACTATCTTATCTCTGAGATTCTGCAAGTGAACACCAAACCAAGTAGCTATCACAATAAACAAATGTAATCAGCTGTAAAAGTTATGGTTACATTTCAAGGATCGTTTGATCTCGTGTATTTTATGGAGCATTTTCCATTTTATGATGATCACTGTTTACAGAACGTTTGGGAATAGTGTATTGTAGCAGTCACTTACATTTAATAAAGTGCTTTGTTTATATGTCTGCTGGGAGTGCGCATCATCTTAGGAATGATTAATTTATTTTATTGTATTATATTTTCACGACCTTACTTACAGTTTAAAAGCTCATTCACATTGTATGCGATAGTATCAGGGTTTATGAACAGTATAATAGGACAAGAGAAACTAAATGAGGTCGTACCCAAAGCTCATGACGATAACTTCATCTATAACTTGAGGTATGATGAGCATAATTCAGACACTGAAATGGTTGAAACACGGAAAACGCAGGATCTATCATATCCGAATTCTTATGTAGGCTACAGGTTACTAAACCAAAAAACACCACTGTACATCACCCACAAATTTAAGCTGCTCTCATATTTCCGTAGTAACAATACGCGTTCTGGATCCTCCCTTGCTCTAGCCATTGAATGTAAATTACACTTTGTAAGTATTTTTAATTTCAATCGCATTTTGTAAGTATTTCGAATCTTCATTGCATTTTGTAAGTATTTTGAACCTAAACTACATTTTGGGCGTATTTTTCAATCGATTCCTTTTGTGAGTATTTTCCTTCTAAATTACCTTTTGTAATTACAGTATTTCCACTCTATATTATGTGAGTCACTTCAATCTGAGTTGCATTTTGTAAGTATTTTCAGTCTCACTTAATTTTCGTTCTGGTTCCAATTTCATTATCATTTTCGCTATCACCAAGACCATTAGAGGCCGATAACCTAGATGTTAGGCCCCTTAAAACAACAATTATCATCATCATCATGGCTATTGCCCTGCACCGGACTTCCTGCTTTAATAAATTATTTGTGGTCACGGGTTCAAGACTGTGGAATTCCCTACCAGTCAATGTCAGGAATGTTACACAGAACAGTATGCCACGAGCATCTGATGAGTACTGCTGACTGATTTGTGTGAATGGGTGTGGTTTGTCTCTGAAATAGTTATTAATGTACGTTTGTGTTTTTGTTTGTGCTAACTCTAGTGTAGGGTAATTTCATGGTATATAATATAATGTTCCTGCATGTTGAATTAATATCCACATACACAATAAGTGTAAGAAAGCCCCAACTTCGTCACTCAAACGTCAACAAATATAGAATTGCTATCAACTTCTCAGTGCTGAACTTTGGGACACGTGTGCTTGAAGCATAGACTTGTGTTCTTAAGGGGAAACCGTACCTTATTTTGGCGGGAAAATGCAGTTTTCGTTTATGCCTGAATTCGGTAGTGTAGAGTCTGTTCTTTCTTAATATGTAAGTTGCTTATTTTGCATCTAGCCTCTCTGGAAAGGCTTAAATGATGTGCTCTTATATAGCCATCAGCCTGGCTGGTTACGTCCACTTTTGGATATTGTTTCGTCATGAAGTTTTGCGTATATTTATTCTTGGAAATTGGAGAGGTACAGAATTTCTTGAAGGTGACTAGAAAGAAATCTAGGAATCTGAAGAAGGCCCGACAAGATGTGGTGCAGGGATGATCTAAATGCATGCACCATCTTTGTGTTCCATTTTCTCTGAAGTGACTTCCATGCTAATGCCCCATTTTCTCAGTAACTATAAATCACAAGGCCTTGAAATTTTAATACAAAATAGAAGGGCTAACTTAGTAACATCGGACATTTTCTCCAAGTTATACCTGTATATTAGGCTGAGTAACAAGGCAGTTCATTGTCTAATATTAACGTATAAAAGGCAATTTCAAAAAACAAAAACAAAAACTATTTTTAGTCCAATATTAATTTTTTTTCAATGTCAATAGATGAAGGGCGTATTGTTCTATAATTACGCTAAAAATTAATAAGAGAGCAGTAGTTTCTGAGAAAACGGGGTACTAACTTTGGAAATTTAACATGGGTGGTATAGAAGGTACGGTCTCCCCTTAAACACACTAGGCTTTGTAAAGTTCGCATTCAAGCAATTTGTTGACTGGCTACTGCGGACTTAATTTTTAAGTGCTAATCGATTTTGGATCAAGACTTGTGACGTCATATTCAGAATATTAGTCGGCTGTCTCGTTCACCACGGCTGTAAATTGGAAAAGGCCTTAGAATACTTACAGTACCTTGGATATAAATTATCCTTTAAAATAAGGTAGCCTAGCTTGTCATATTTTATTTCCCCCAGGGGCTCACTTCTAGTGGGGCGTGAGTTGGCGACCACGGGACCCCAGCTGAGTCCGGCATTGTTTCCACTTACTTGTGCCAGGCTCATCTCTGTTATCTTTCCCGTCTACCTCCATTGGTTAACTCTTGTTCGTTTCTGACCCCGACGGTATTAGGGTAGGCTATCTGAGTCCTAGGGAGTCTTTCACCTTCCCGCCTTAATTGGCTCTTGTCTCATCTTTCCTGATACCCTCATTCTTCGAGGGGTCAGACCTCTTGTTTTCATTTCATTGTATCCCCTGCCTTCTGCTCAAGGCCCTCAAGCAGGTAGGGTGTGTGTAGCCCCACCCTCAAGGGCTCACATCTGCTGAGTTCGGGAGTTGGTGACCGCGAGGGCTTCCTGAGCTGGGTCCGGTTTTACTCCTTCTTCCATTGCCTTTGGGGCGGTCCCTCTCCTCTTTACCTTTCCTATCTGCCTTTTCTGGCTCTCCTTTCTTCCAAGTCCCTTAATTCTCATTCTTCGAGGGTTGAGGGCAATTCCTTTCCTCCTGTCTTTTTTCCCCCTTATTCTTACTTTTGTTGTCCATTTCCTCTTCTAGTATGTAGTTAGTTTAAGGTGTAGTTTCATTTCATTTACATTATCACGATCACCCAAACCATTAGGGGCCGATAACCCAGATGTTAGGCCCCATTAAACAACAATTACGCATCATCAGTGAAAGATCTTTTGGCTTGAAACGCACAGTGCACATTCGTGGCTATGCCTTCTGCTGTTATCTCCCTGAGTGGCGACAACGCAAAAATGGCTAAACTATTCCTCTGCTCGTATAAACTCGAATTCACGTCTCTACGATGTACAGCGTTACCCTTGTGTCAATGCGGTTACAGTCTCAGCATGGTATTCCCTCCGCAAGACACGCTCTGTCATCGCTTTGAAACAGCCTGTGTACCGACATACTACCGGACAAACAGAGCTGTTTTACGAGGTGTCTTAATAGCTAGGGGCACAGATGACGATGGATTGTTCAACCTGTAGTTATTAGTGGACATGGTGTCACGTAATGAGTGGCAAGGGGGAGTGACGAAAGTCTTCTTGAACATCCGCTTTACAACTGGAATCCGTAATGCTTAACCTTCATGAAACTTCGCAGTTGGCTGATTCTACATGGATGGAGGCTTGGGTTTCTGTTTTAGTTCATTCGCTTGTTTTATCGTGGCCGCAGAGACCAACAACCCTGAGTTGCTATAGAGCTGCTGATCAGCAATATATACAAAGTGTCCTTCATTTTTTATGTTAACAATAACCAAATAAGAGTCAGTCATTAACTACGACGACAAGACTCTAAAGGAATGCGGAACACAGAGCACCCAAGAGGACAACCGACCAAATTCTCAAGTATCCTAGAGCACGGTTGCCAGGAGAAAACCTCGTCAGAAACCGCAGAAACGAAGAAAACGGTTGCTTGAAGACAGGAGATAGTTTAGCTTGGCTGTATGTTGGGAGAGTTCACTCATCGGATACAGAAGCAGATATCATTAGCTATCTAAACACTAAAGGGATGAAGAGTAGGATCAGTTGTGAGAAACTGCAAAGTAGAGGGGACAAAAACGTGTTCCGAGTGGCAGCCCCACTAGAAATGCTAGAAGGGGTACTGGTCAGGCAGTTCATATTTCGTAGGCCAAGGAACTCGGGAATATTCCTCTCATAACCTTAAAACCCCCTGCAACGAGGACAGTAAAGGCTTTGTCTCGTACCAAGGATCCGACACAGAAACCAGCAGGCATGGTACAGATGAGGAGCCGATCCAATCTATGCTATGGGACGTGGAAGGACTGAGATCTGTTCTCACCATAGAACCGGCTAAAGCAATGGGAAATTGCGATATAGTGATACTGATGTGTGTGTGAAAACAGTTGTAACAGATATCATGTGGAACTGTGCAAAAACAATGGACAGTGCACCTTAACTCATTTAGTAAGGAAGTTTACTTATGCACATTGTGTGCATTTTCCTGAATAAATAAGAGTCAGTGACAGTGGAAGGACGAGGGTTCAAAACTCACAGAATATAAATATAAATTTATACTTAGAAACCCAGGTCACAAAATACTTAATAATTTAGAAGTAATTTGATTGTTGATGCCTTTATTAACAGCACGAGGCAAGGAACTTGAATACTCAGCGGGAGGGATTTTTTCTATGTTCGTTAGCAGTCGGTAATTATCGTAACCGATCGGAAGGGCAGGCAAGGTTTAAACATGCCTGACAAAGTGTTAAGCGCATGCGTTGATTATGGACAAGGACTATGTTGTTCGTATTAATGCTCACTGAAGGGCCCCCACACTGAATCTGAGTGCCTAGGCCAGCTCTGAGTTTGTTGTTGTAATTGTTTTAAGGGGACAGAACAGTGAGGTCATCTGCCCCAAGAGCTCTGTTTTTGCCTGGTCTGCGAAGGATGATACATGAAAGGCAGATTGGAAAGATAAATCGGAGAGAGTCCGCCCCGAAGTCAGAGGAAAAGGGGAAACTGGACCCAGCTCAGGAACCATCCGTAAGCCCTTGAGGATGTAGCTCTAACCGAGCATCCTCTAGGGCTTTGAGCAGAAGGCAGGAGATATCATCAAAAGAAGCCCGTCTGGCCCCTCTAAGAATGAGGGATCAAGAAAGATGAGACAAGGGCCAATTAAGGTGGGAATGTGAAAAAATCCTTAGGCCTCGGATACCGTACTCAAATACCGTCGGGGTCGGAAGAGACCAAGAGTTTTCTAAGGGAGGTTGACAGGAATGATGACAGAGAAACCTAGCACAAGTAAGTGGAAGGAATGCCGGACTCAGCTGAAGTCCCGTGATCGCCAACCCACGTCCCAGTAGTTGTGAGACCCTGGGGAACTGTTGCTGCTTCTTTGCAGTAAATATTGCAGTGCCACGTGCCAGAGAAATACATCAATTTTGGGAAAATGTGCGAACATGTATTGATGAACCGCTAATGTTTGTCCGGAAGGTGAAGAGCGAGTCTTGGTGTGCAGAGCACCTAATGCTGGACCTGGTTGGGACATTCCTAATGGTCTTCTTCCCCCTTCTTGTAAACACCAATCACTGATGTCATAAGCCTTCGTGTTCCGCTCACAAGACTGTGGAGAGTGGGGATAGGTCCGCCGACTAGACTCGCCGGCATACTGACCGGCCAAGAGCTAGCGCGCGATGTATAAATGGGTCGTATTTGACTCCCCTTATATTTGTCTCTATACCTAGTATATTTGTGTCTTTGCCTCACAACAGAAAAAAGTGCCGCCTCTGACGCAACAACATGCCAGTGCCGTGTTAATGTTAATGTTGAAGGGAATTGCTATTTCTGGTAGGCTATTGCGCATTTATGAAGTGACATGCAAGGTTGAAGTGTTAAGAAACAGAATATGGATTGCTATTGGTACTGACAGCAGAATATCTCTTCAGAGTTCCACATTCAGACTTGGAGTTGCGAAGTGAAATAAAATAAGTAAAATGCCGGCAAATTAAAAGCTTATGCCAATCGAACATAGCATTTCAACATTTCTCTAATAATATTGCTAACTTGTTGTTTGAGTCTTCAGTCTTTTGACTGGTTTGATGCAGCTCTCCATGCCTCCCTGTCCTGGGTTAATCGTTTCATCTCTACATAGCTACCACACCCTACGTCCGAGGCAATCTGTTTAACATATTCTAACCTTGGTCTAACCCTACAGTTCTTGTCCTCGACCCTCCCTTCCATAACTAAGCTTGCTATTCCTGGGTGTCTTAGTATGTTCCTGCCAACCTATCTCTTCTCTTCATTAGCAGTCGCCAGAAACATCTCTCATCTCCCACTAGTCTTAATACCTCTTCGTTTGTAACCCTATCAACCCATCTGATCTTCATCATTCTCCTGTAACACCACATTTCAAACGCTTCAATTCTCCTCTTTTCTGCTGCACCAATAGTCCAAGTTTCACTTCCATAGAGTGCCACGCTCCAGACAAAGGCCTTCAAAAATTACTTCTTAATACCTAAATCTATATTCGATGACAACAGATTCCTTTTCTGTAGAAATGCTTTCCTTGCCTGAGCTAACCAACTTTTTATATCCTCTTTGCTTCGTCCATCACTGGTTATTTTGCTTCCTAAGTAACAGAAGTCTCCTACTTCATTTAGTTTTTCACCTGCCAATTTGAAATCCGTAGATAATTCTGATTTATTTCGGCTGCATTCCAATATTTTGTTTTACATTTATTAATTTTCATCATGAATTCTTTCCTCAAGACGGAGTCCATGCCATTCAAAAACTCATTCAAATCCCCAGGCGTGTCGACCAAGATGACTATGTCATCGGCAAATCTCAGAGTTGAAATGATTTCTCCTTGAATCTTCACTCCCACTTTAAAATTTTCTCCCATTTCCTTCATTGCTTGTTCAATGTAAAGATTGAAAAGTATGGGTGATAAGTTGCAGCCTTGGCTTACACCTTCCTGAATACCAGCTTCTCTCTCATGCCCTTCAGCTCGAATGACTGCTGTCTGGTTTCGGTATAGATTGTAGATCACCCTCCTATCCCTGTACTTTATTCCAATCGTTTTCAAAAGTTCAAATTGTAAACTGTGAAGATTATTTTCATTCCAACAGTGGCATTAATGCCCAAATTATATATTTTCAAGTCTGCATAGCATGAATGTTTCTTTCATTAAAATATTGTTGTGGAGTAATTTAATCCCGGGAGGAGAAGTTTCACCTCATAGCATCTCCTTGGATTAATTTAAAAGTCTATTTTCTTTGTTGTGAATAGCAAATGGCATGTTCAGTGGGTGACTTAGGAAGGATGTGCCCCCTACCCTCGTTTCCAATGATCTGGGCAGCCAATTCTAAATAGCGGTAGTCCATAGAGATTTACTGGATGCTTTCTAAAGACACTTTTCTTCTCTACTGTATTTTCAAAATGTTCCAGGCGCATCACATTTTCTCTGAAATGAATGAAATTTTCCTTTTTGTGCAGAAATAGATCCTAAACAAAGTTACAGATTAGAAATAATAATATCAATCACTACGTAGGTTCAATTCCGAATGTTCTAAGTTTTTACCAACAGATGGCAGTAGAAACCAGGAATCCAGGAAGTCCTTGCGTCCTATCGTTGACCAACTCAATGAGGTTTAAAAATATATTAACAACGAGTTGACATTTCACCAAGTGATCCACATCCAGTGAAATCTGTGGTGAAGATTTTAATTTCTTATAAACAGCTGATTCTTTGTATAAGTTTCATTTTAACACTACTCAGAGGTAAGATGCAGACCATTCGCATAGAAAATTTACATGCAGGTAGTGTTACGCATGCAAGGTGTGTGAGCTTAGCAATTAGTACGCTTTTCTTAGGTTGGACGCTGAAATGGCGCCAAAACGGAATAAAGAGGCTCGCTACTACACAGCTAAAACACTTAAAGAAGATTTGAGGTCGATGAAGGAAGATGGATGGTCAGTACACAAGGCCAGTTGACGTTTTAATAACCCGTGGAGTACACTAAAGGATTATTGCACAAAATATTCAGCCGATCCAGGAAGTGCAACCCTTGCAATAATTGGAATGCCATTCGTTGTGTCACCTGAATTTGAAGTGAAGATAGTGTGTCAAGATAGACACAATAAATCGGTCTTGGCCTAATTCCAGATCCCAGAACAATTGACGATGATGGTTGTGGTGCGTGAGGTGGCTCCCCTGGCGGATGGCACCAAGAGGAAGAATGGAGCCGAATGGATTATCAGTTTTGGAATGTCTGGTACCTATAATTACTATTGTATGTGTGATAGGTGTGTGGGATCTGATAGTAACTAAGAAGACTTAAAATATCTTTAATGGAATATTTTTAATAGAATGTTTCTTTTTCTCTAAATAAAAAACTGTGTAGTGAAATGTTTGAATATGGGGTAATAGAAACGTATAGTCTACATACGATTTGACCACTTTTATTACATTAAACATTAGTTTTCACGATTAAAAAGTACACTGAATGGTGAACACCATGCTATCACGGAGTAACTTGAACACTATCACGGAGTAACTCGAATATCACGGCGTTACCTACTTTTACTACCGGATTTTGATAGTTAATACCTTGAAATGACTTATGAATATTTGTGAGATATATGCCAGAAATGTTCCGTAGGGTATTCCTCTTTAAATGAATCGAAATAACTGAAATCTAAAATTTTGGAAATAGTATCAAAAAAAGCTTAGTATCACGGAGTTACTTGACTTTACCCTACAACAGAAACAAATTCAACAGTGGTCTGCAGAACTGCATATATTGGCAATAGTGTGCCTTGCACTAATGAGTGTGCTAAGTCGGCACAACCAGTGACTGTGTGTACTGTGAAAGGTTCCCCTCGTAGGGTTCGTACTGCTGTACTGGAGGAACCCAATGACAAGCTACCTCACTCCTCACCTCTACCAGTATGCCTCATTATAGTGCTGTGTTAGGTTTTTGTGGGAATTTCTTTCGAAATACAGGGTATAGGTGATTGCAGAAGATCGCGACCCACACGTTGAAAAACACTGCTGTAGATTAGAATGTATTTGTGGGGAGGGGTTCAGAACCTGAAAGAAACTCCGCTCTTCTGGTTGGCACACTGTCTCATTCATAGTGTTCAGGCTTTAATGAACTCCTTGGCATTGTGTACTGGTCCAACATGGCCGTCACGCGAAACACTATTGTCTCTGGTGTCAAGGTTAAGATGCGCTTGAATGATCGCCTATTAACGGAATCTCGACGAAAATACTCATTCCTTTTTCTTTTAAATCAACACAAACTTAGGCTACAACCTCAACAATAGAAAATTAAACAATAACAAATCAATTTAAGAAAAACGGAACAAAAGAAAAGTGGTTGCCACAACAACTTCTACTACCGTACATCTTAAATCATCAGCTGTTCGAGTTTATGTAAGAAAAGTGTGTAAGGGCCATTGTCTTCCAACACGCGCGCTATGGCTGACAAAGACAGAGCTAGTCCTATTGTTAACTCCATTCTTAGTCACAAGCCTTTATTAATAAAATCGTCTGCTTGTTCATGGCAAGCAGATAAAAAAAAACACACACACACACACGCACACTACAGCAATATGTCCAAGAAGATCGTTCCATTGTTTTGAAAACGTTCTGTAACGGTTTTAAAGCAGGCGCGCACAGCATTGTGGGATGGGACGTGCGCACACACGCACAAGAACGGAAGCCAGGAGAGGGGGGTTTCTACCAAACGAGACTTGAATATGGATGCGTGAGTGTAAGGTAAAAAAGAAGTTAAAAGAATACCTGCTGAGAATTAATGAATTGGTCAGACTGTTCGATTGAGAAATAATAAACAGGCAGGGTGCAGTGGGTAACTCCAATATGTGTCACTAGATTCATGGCATTAGCGCTAAGTAGGGGCTTAACATTCTGACACGCACTCATTTATGTTATAGCTCTATCAGTGGCGCGATTCAGTATTTATGGTTTTGAGGAACTCATTTACAAAGATCCACTGGTGTAATGATAAGAGTTCGGTATCAAGTTCAGGAATAATATTCTTGGTCAGATAGAAGTCGGTCCATCGAGTAGATAAAGAAGCAATACTGCATCCGGAATTGGAATAAACCATATCTGGTTAGTATCCGTTTTACGTCTCGGTATGATGGGTTAAAATCACTGACTGGACTATTAATTATATTATCATGGAGATGCATGTGCAACACATTCTTGTCAGACGTAATTTAAGAATGGCGAGGTGCATGAAACACAAATCCTTCTCCGTCCAATCTTAATTTGACTGTGGATTTTGCGGAACGAAAAGTTCACCGGCGAAATGAAGAAAAGCCGAGTTGCACTTTCAGGGAAACTCCAAACACAACCACTCTTCTCTAAAGTTTTTAACTCAACACGACTCGACAGTTTGCTGCTGACAATAAGCTCGTCCGCTAGCTAGGCTGTAACAGGGATGATAGACTCGCCCTTAGCTAGCTCGTAAACTGTCGCCTCAGTAGTTGAATGGACATGGTTGGAAGATATTAAAACGTAAACACACTTATAGTGGGCGATGTATTGAAGATAGACATATGCTCTCGCGGACTTTTTTGTACAACTTTTCATGCTGAACAATTCTTACACTCTTAGTATGTAGATATTTTTAACGGTTTGCCCAGCGTAAGCTTACAAAGCGCTCGGACGCCAGTTTTTTTCTTTCGATTTTTCCACTGAAATCATTACTGCTCGGCTTCCTTTGACCATAAATAAATTATTTTCTACAGAAATCATCCTCGAGATATCCTTTACAGAATGGTGAAAACCGCATCAAAATCCATTCAGTCGTTCTCGAGATTACCCGTAACATCCAAGTATCGGGGACTTAGTAAGTAGAAGGAAGGAAGAAGGAAGATTGTAGTTTTACGTGACCGTGAATCTTGTGATTATGAGCCACGGGACCTCCTTTTTACGTGGAATCCGAACCACAGGACATGGCATTTCACTTCGAAAATCTTACATGCATTGACCGGGAATCGAAACACCTTGGTGAGAGGCATACAGCTAATATAGTAAGTAGAGATAAGCAAATAGTCAGTGACAGTGGAAGGACAAACATCAATGAAATTGGGAAGGGCTTCGAAACAAGAAAACGAAGAGTTTTCAAGAAAGTTTTTGAATTTATGTTGATTGTTTACAATTTAGAACAGGAATATTTTTGTTTTACTTTGGTTCATCCTAGTTCTCACAAAGAAGGTGCATTATTTGAAAATATATGATTTTAATTAATTAAACGTCTGTTTTGCTACTGAGAAAGAGTTATGAAAGGAGCGAAGTAGGCCTACATCGATTAATCGACAAAACAATTAATCAATTATTCGATTAATCGATTAAAAACTAATCGATTAATTGATAAAACGCACATTCGAATAGTCGTTATTTGTAACAGTTGATGGAATTTTATGCTTCGACGAGTCGATTATTCGATAACTGAAATCAATAAATTGATTGAAAGTACCAGCACAAATTCCTATTGGAGAGTGGCTTGTTGCCATGGTAACGCGTGCTGTAGGCTACACTTCCCTATCATGCTGTTATTCATCGGCTATTCGTTAGTTAATTGGTTCGTTAGTTAGTTAGTTTAGTGGCTTCGGTGGCGTAGTCGGTAGCATGTTGAGCTTCTATGCCCAAAATCGCGGGTTCAAACCCGGCTGAAGCCGTCGGATTTTTTAAGAGCGTTAAAAATCCCTCAGTATGCCTTCCTTCGGAGGGGAAGAAAAGCCGGCGGTCCCATGTCATAGATTTATGTCATGTTAAAGAACCTTCCACTATAATAATAATAATATCGTATGGCCTCGGGTGCCTGGTGCAAGCTTTGTAATTTGATACCCAGAGGGTAGCTCGTATGTCGAATTTCGTTGTTCTTTGAATCACTATGAAAGTCAAGGAGGTTAGATAGAAGATATCTAACCACCTTGAACACTAGAGCACTTTCTAGTAGAGAAATGAGGAACTTTGTGTTGGCGGAAACTCCCGAGATTAATTTTGCCATTATGAACACGGCCTACTGAATTCAAACGGGTTCTTTGACATGCCAACATCGTATGACATGCGTATCGTATTTTTGCCGCCTTTCAAAAATCACTAACCACGGCCAGGGGCGAAGCTGCAATCTTGGATTTAGTAGACCGACACGCTATCCGCTCACCCACCGTGGCAAGCTACCTTCCACTAATTACACCTGTGTGAAGCTAAATTGGATAGGTTAAGAATGTAAACAACGCTCTTAGGTTTCTACGTTCGTTGCCAAGAGCCGACTGCAGTGGCGTCTAGTAGCTAAGTTCTGAACTAGGCCTAGTAGTCGTTGACGGTGGCGTTTGGCGGCAAAAGTTGGAACTATTTGAAAAATTCTAAGTTGCAGTCTGTACTTAAATTAAAAAACATATACACACACTAATACAGTCATCACAATTAACACCGGTTATCAGACAGATTCTACACATACCCAAATACACGGGGCTACATGACCGCGTTGTCGCAGCCCCTAAACTGAGGAACCAACCAACCAGTTAATTAGTTAGTTAGTTAGATAGTCAGTGTGTGAGTGAGTTTTCTCTAAAAGTCTATTCGTCGAGTCGAGACAGTGCCCTTGGCTACCTGGACAGGGAAACACGCCCAGTTCACGTCATTGACTCTGCCGGACAGGGGTAACCAAGAAGCTCCGAGATCATTAGTCATGCCGTAGCCCTAGAAAAGACAAGACATGCTGCACTGTGTACTGTTGACTATTATAAGCAGTTAAGAACTTATTAATATTTCGCTCGTTATCGTTTTACCCTC
This sequence comes from Meconema thalassinum, assembly GCA_946902985.2. Classification (NCBI taxonomy): domain Eukaryota; kingdom Metazoa; phylum Arthropoda; class Insecta; order Orthoptera; family Tettigoniidae; genus Meconema; species Meconema thalassinum. The sequence goes on from OX336391.1 coordinate 93,518,812, forward strand.
CAGGGTTGGCTTTTCCCACGGACTAAGCGAGGGATGCCACCTCTACCGCCACTGAGGGCAGTGTCCTGGAGCTTAAGACTCTGACTCGGGGATACAACTGGGGTGTGTGACAAGCACTACGCCCAGGCGGCCTCACCTGCAAAGCGAACAGGGGGCCTGATGAAGGGGATGGGAAGAGTGGGAGGGTTAGGCAAGGAAAAGAGAAGGAGGCGCCAGTGGCCTTACAGTAGGAACCATCCAGGCATTTTCCCGAAGACGAAGTGGGAAACCACGGAAAACCACTTCGAGGATGGCTGAGGTGGGAATCGAACCCCCTCTACTCATTTTGGCCACCTGAGGCTGAGTAGACCCCGTTCCAGTCCTCACACCACTTTTCAAATTTCGTGGCAGAGCCGAGAATCGAACCCAAGACCTCCGGGGCGGCAGTTAACCATGCTGACCGCTACTCTACGGAGGCAACTTATTAATTAATTAAAATTAAATACTTAAACGAACAATAAATAAGCCGCGCTGTAGCATGTAACCGACAAGTCACATGTAGTCTATACACAGCTCTGAAGTTGTCTTAGGTTCAACAAGCACAGCTCTATGCACCATTTGCGGGCAGCCCTGCAATCACGTGTACAACAGTGTTTACTTCCACTATCTCGACTCGGCGAACATACCGTACTTTAGTATTGTCCGGCTCCGTGGCTAAATGGTTACCACGCTAGGCTTTGGCACGCAGTGCCCCGGGTTCTATTCCCGGCCGAGCCATCAGGGAGTTTAATCTGTTGGAGTTAATTCCCGTGGCTCGGGGACTGGGTGTATGTGCCGTCTTCAGCATCATTTCATCCTCATTACGACGCGCAGGTCGCCCACGGGCGTCAACTAGAAAGACCTGCACTAGGCCTCTCCGGAGGCCACACGATTATTATCTTAGTGTTCATAGTTTATATCAGTGTAATTGCTCTTGTGTTCTTTCGCTAGTGATTTTGTGATTTTCGGTTAATAAAAAAGACGAAAGTAGTAGGAAGTTTCAAGTATGGCAGAAAAATTAACAGTGTATGTACGAAAACCCCATCCTAAGAGAAAACAGAGGCGTATCAATAAACCGCATGAAGACCTATCAAACGTGTAATGTACACAAAGCGTGGTAAATCGTCAGATGGTAAGATATTTATTCGAAATTTTCAGGAAATCTCGATTTTTAAAAATGACATATTTGGCACCAGCGCTTAAATGTTGTCACAGCCTTCTTGATACATCTCTGTTTAGGCGGGAAATTTCGTTAGGGAACAGCTGATTGCGTTGTTCTCTGAACAGCTTGCGATATTTTTTAGGTTAATTGCGTGTATCGTTCAGTTCGTGATTGTTAAAAACAAACTGGGTTGGCGCAGTGTTCCGGGTGAAATCAAGTGGCAAATTGTAGATACGCGTAAGGGTGGCAAGAGTTTCCACAAATTGGGACTAATTTGGCTTCCAATATGCCAATGCAGCCTTTGGTCGTATGCTCGTTCGCGTGTTTGACAATCATGACGTTAGCATTTTAACAAAATTATACGTTTATCAAGCTGTTGTAGTTCCCACTCTGCTTTATGGCTGAGAAACCTGCGTTACTTACAGAAGGCACCTCTTATCTCTAGAAATATACCATCAACGATGCCTTAGGAGGATTCTTGGTATTAAATGGCAGGACTGGCGCAGTAATACAAGTGTATTAGAGGAAGCTACCACTATTAGTATTGAGGCTCTCATAATACAACTCCAACTTCGATGGACAGGACATGAAGTTCGCGTGCCTGAGTCCCGCCTCCCAAAACAAATCTTATATTGCGGGCTGAATGTCGGTCAGAGAAAGCAGGGTGGGCAACAAAATCGCAATAAAGATGTTCTGTAGACCAACATGAAGAAATATCAAATTGATATGAATATCTATGACTTAAGTCATTATTCTAGGTTTTCCCGTATTGATTATGATATATTATACCAATATCCACTTTACAATATAACCATTTTTATACGATGTCTTTACACTCTTAGAGGCTGGCGCATCCAACTGATCAGAGTGGCACCGCAACGTCCATCAAGGCCACTTTGCTCTTCGAACAAGAGAGAAGAAAGCTTCAGGCTGATAAACGAAATGCCAGAAAAGAACGCATGCATCGCAGAATGAACAACCTCCAAGATCCATTGGCTGCTTAAGACCTTGTGTGCCAATATTGTGGTAGAGTCTGTGGTTCTCGGATCGGACTGTACAGTCACCAAAGAACTCACGCAATATGATTACGCCTGGGTCCGTGGTTAAAATCCCGGTCACTCCATGTGAGATTTGTGCTGGACAAAACGGAGGCTCACAGGTTTTTCTCCGGGTACTCCGGTTTTCCCTGTCAAAATTTCATTCCAGCAACACTCTCCACTATCATTTCATTTCATTTCATCTGTCATTCATTTAATCATTGCCCCAGAGGAGTGCGTCAGGCCTCGGCAACCGGCACAGCCCATATCCTCACCGCTAGATGGGGGCTTCATTCATTCCATTCCTGACCCGGTCGGAGACTGGAAGCAGGCTGTGGATTTTCATTTTCATTGGTTTACAGCGAAGATTTATATTACCCTGAAAAACAATCATACTTGTATCACGAGAGATAGCCTAAATAATAATAATAATAATAATAATAATAATAATAATAATAATAATTCTAATTTGGGAGTTATCGAAACATGTATAGCACACGCATTGAGATTTTCGCAGGGACTGGCAACATCAGCCAAGGAAAACCTCGCATTCATTTGTCCATAGTGAACAGGAGGGCTGGTCAGGGTGATACAAGTAGACCTACTTCTTTAAACTGACAATTTAATATCTTAGTCAGTAAGTCAACAGTTTGCCGACGGTTCCGTGAGGTTGGTCTTGCGAGTGTGTACTTATATTTTTCCAGCAGGGGGTATTGGGGGGGGGGGGGTCTACCAGTAACCAAAACTGTTGCCGTGGTCTGAGGAATTCTTACCGTACCGAGTACTTGGAACTGTACTGAGCACAAAGTGAATGCGGCTGGCCTGGCTCACCCATAAATCTCATGTTTTCACGATCACAGAGGTGACAGACACCTCGCAGCTGATTGCCGCCCACGACTGATGTCAACCAGTGACACGCTAACGGGACTGGACGACTAACATTCACTGGGCACAGCCTCCAGACGTCTGCTTCATGCAGGCAATGCTTGACATTCATCTTTCTTTAAATTTACATAATAATAATGTTATTGGTTTTACGACCCTCTTAACCACTGCGGCTTTTAGAGACACCGGGGTGCCGCCATTATGCCCCGAAGGAGATCTTTAACGTGCCAGACACAGCTCCCTCGCAGTTGCGCACCCTGAAATGCCAGATGACTGCGCCAGGATTCAATCTTGCAACCTTGGGCACAGCAGGCGAGAACATTAACGCTGAGCCACGCAGCCAGCACTTTATTTAAAAATGGAGGCAGTTCCCCGGTGGCAAATTGTACAATACTTGTAGAAGAAGATTCATACAAATATTTGGGCGTTAACGTAAGAAAAAAAATCCACAGCCTGCTTCCAGTCTCCGACCGGGTCAGGAATGGAATGAATGAAGCCCCCATCTAGCGGCGAGGATATGGAATGTGCCGGCTGCCGAGGCCTGACGCACTCCTCTGGGGCAATGATTAAATGAATGACAGATGAAATGAAATGATAGTGGAGAGTGTTGCTGGAATGAAATGTTGACAGGGAAAACCGGAGTACCCGGAGAAAAACCTGTCTGCCTCCGTTTTGTCCAGCACAGATCTCACATGGAGTGACCGGGATTTGAACCACGGACCCAGCGGTGAGAGGCCGGCGTGCTGCCGCCTAAGCCACGGAGGCTTGCGTTAACGTAAGGAATGATATGAAATGGAGTACTCATGTAGGATGTGTAGTTTCTATAGCTTACACATCTCCGCACTTTGCAATGAGGGTTTTAAAAGGAAGTAGTACCTCTGCTAAGGAATTAGGATATTTGTCACTTGTAAGACCTATTCTGGAATACACCTTAACGGTTTGGGATCCATATCAACTAGGGTACATCAATGAGTTGGAAATGGTACGAAGAAAGGCCGCTTGATTTGTGATCAGTGACTTGAATCATGCGTGTTTAAGAAAAAAAAAACTGACGGTTTGTGTAAATACTCCAGTTTAATTGTTACTAGCATTACCCGTCGCGGCTTCGCCTGCGAATATTCTAGTTGTAAAGAGTACACTTAGCAAAATCTCAATCATGAATGCTATGACTGATTTATCCTTGGTATGAATAATCAGACTTGATCAATTCAGCTACTGGTGCAGTGGTTAGGGGTTTGTCATTCCTTCATAGGTATATCAGAGCGAAGTTAGTTTTCTGGGAATATCACATACACTGTTAATTTAAGGGCCTTTAAATGTGGTTTTCGGAGACCCTTTACAGTGGAGTGAAAACGAAATTTCGTACCACACTCACACGCGAAAAAATTCTAGAATGCCCCTTGACCCCCTTAAGCGCATTATACTGTATGTATTGATGGATTTTACAGCTTAATTTGGTTCAGTGATAACCTTATAACCGTGTGGAAACTTTCACAGTAATGTAATAATTGGAATTGCATTGCGTCTAACAGAAATAGATGGACCTGTGAGATTCTGTTACCATGGTTACCGTGTTGCATTCTTTCATTGTTTCATTGTAAATATACATGTTTTAAGGTATTTATTTAATTGTGAGGCGTTTAAAGAGTAAGTGAGTGCATTTCGCTTACGCATTTGGTTATGCTGAACCTGTAGGTACCCCATAGGTGTAGGTTGGTGTTAATGGGACCTTATTTTCGGTACAAAACTGGAATGAGATCTTAGCAGAATAATATAGGGAGGGATTGAATTGTGTACCCAATTTGCCACAGGGGGACACACCCCCAATTGCAAATAAATAAAAGAATGAATGCAAGAAAGACACAAAGGGATACCTACTTTGTTTAACCCTTGCATTTTACAACGCTTTACTTTATTTCCTTTGAAGTAATGCCACAGTCCGTAGTGCAGTGGCTCCGTTGTAAAAGGTTTCAGCAAAACAGGAAAAGCTATTTCAAGCGACTCTTTTCGAACATGTAGTGTGCTATAAAGCAAGGTGAATTCCCAGACTTGGAACACATTAGTCCCACCTTCGCTCTGTATTCCCGGACGAGTGGTAACCCTGTTTATGATGAAATTTGTTAAACTTTGTAAACAGCTTTGTAAGTCAAGGAAGCAATATAAGTTACAGTGTGTTTGAAAACAAAATGTAATTTATGGGAGTTGATAATTTTTTAGTGCCAAGGTTTATGAGTGGATAGTGGTGAAACTTCGACAAAAATATTGTTTTAACCTGTTTGATTCTCCATTTCTTCCCGGACATTGCCTTGCACTTATGGGATTTATCAACTATACTTCCGGACTGGATTCTAAGGAGATAGTTTAGGAAAACATACCAATTGAGTAGCTTACTACTTACGGCTGACAGCTCATTGATTTATTTACCACGATACGAAAGAGCCCGATCATCAACGTAGGCGTACGTATGTTGTTATTCGAGTCGATCGCATTCCACTGAAAGCTACAGTCATTTGTCTCTTACCCCCAAGGGCTCACGACTAGTGGGACGTGGGTTGGCGACCACGGGGCCCCAGCTGAGTTTGGCATTACTTCCACTTACTTGTGCCGGGCTCCTCTCTGTCAACTTTCCTATCGACCTTCCTTGGTCAACTTTTGTTATTATCAGACCCCGACGGTATTAGGGTATCCAAGGCCTAGGGAGTCTTGAACATTCCCGCCTTAATGGGACCTTGTCTTATCTTTTCTGATCCCTCATTCTTCGAGGGGTCAGACCTCTTCTGCCCTCTTCATATCTCTTGCCTTCTTCTCAAGGCCCTTAAGGAGGCAGGTTGTACGTAGCCCCACCACTTCTGGTGCACCCTCGATAGTGCTACACCCAGGGCGAATATTCGCCCTTGCTACACCCTTAAGGGCTCACGGCTGATGAGTTCGGGAGTTGGCGACCCCGAGGGCTTCCTGAGCTGGGTCTGGGTTTTCCCCCTTTTTCCATTGCCTCTAGGTCCGAACCTCTCCTCTTTCCCTTTCCTATCTGCCTTTCATGGCTCTCCTTCCTTCCAAGTCCCTCAATCCTCACTCTTCGAGGGTTGAGGGAATTTCTTTTCTTCCTGTCCTTTATTTGCCTTATTCTTTTGTTTTCTATTTCTTCGTCTAGTAAGTACTGTAAGTGTGCAGTTAGTTTTAGTTATAGTTTACAATACATTCTCATGTTTCACGCTCACCCAAACCATTAGGGGCCGATAACCTAGATGTCAGGCCCCTTAAAACAGCAATTATCATCATCATCATTTGTCTCTTCCATTTAAATTCATGGTAACGAAATTTTCTGTACCATTCAATTCGCATCGAAGCTATTGGGTTATTTGGCGCGTTATTTCGTAAGGGACAGAACCCCCTCCCCCACAATTTAGCAACTGTGCTCTTGAAGGTCTGCTAAACTATAAATACGTGACAACGTTTTCTCTTCTACCGCATTCTAGGGTTCTTACAGGTATAAAGCTACTGAAATATTCAAAGACATTGAACAGTCCATTTCAGGTTATTCGAAAATTCGTTACCTTATGACTAGTTCGTCTGTCGACTGCAGTCAACAACAACAACAAATTCGTGTCGTCACAAAAGTGTTTTGGTCACGTAGATTTGAACATCTTCAGGAATTTTGAAAATTAACAATGTTACGTCGTCAGTCAACTCAAACCAAAATTCAAACTAAACCAGGACATTGGAATGGAAATGCCAACGTTTACCGAGATTAAACACGGTGGAAAACATTCTGGTGTTTGAAGCATATTTTAGTGTTGCCTTAGTAAACAAAAATTTGGTGCTTTTCAGTCGGTCATCACGATTGTATCCAAATGACCCTCATACAGGAATTTCCCTTCAGTCGAGTGCAGACAGTGACCAAGTGAACTGCTCTCAACAGGACCGCGCAAGACTCAACCAGATAAGTAGCCTGTACAATACAACCTGAATTGACCATTTACAACAACCACATATTCACTCCAAACAAGCAAATTTCGGAGGTCAATCACCACTTCCGGTATCTCAACAAAACATCACATAGGCCACAACTAACAAATACTGACGTTGCATTATCTCAACTAATACTGCAACTAAATACGTGTACATATTGTAAATATATAGACGATGTTGTGATCTGGGGCGAGGATGAGATGGAGGTACAAGAACAGTAAGACGTAATAAATGAAAAGATTGAGCAATGGGCATTGAAGATAAATGTGGAGAAGAGTAAAACAGTGGTGATGAGTAGAGATAAGAAAGAAGGAAAAGGAGTAATCAAAGTAGGAGATAAGAAATTGGAAGTGGTGAAACACTTCAAATACTTGGGAAGTGAACTGTCTGATGATGGAAGACTAGATTTGGAAATTAGCAGAAGAATACAACTTGGGAGTGCTTTCTACCAACAGGTACGGGGACTAGTATGGAACAAGGATATACCAATTAAGGCTAAAGAAGTTATGTACAAAGCATATTATGTCCCTATAATGACATATGCAGCAAAACTTAGACAATGACTAAGAGGGATGAGAGCAGAGTACAAGCAGCAGAGATGAGATTCCTGAGAAGTATGGTCCAGAAAACGAGGAGGGACAGAGTGAGAAATGAAGATATACGGAAAGAACTGGGAGTACAGAGACTAAATGACAAACTGGAACAAAACAGATAGAGATGGTTTGGACATGCCAAACGGATGAATGAAGTAAGGCTACCAAGACGAGCACTGGAACGACGGATGACAGGGAAGAGAGGACGAGGAACGTACCAAATAAGGCCCGGCTCCAAATAAGGCCCACCCCCTCTTCCTGGCCTCATGGCTGCAATTACGACATAATTTCCCCAGGATTCCGTTAGCTCCTGACATCTAGTGAGAGGGGAAACAACTACTTCCAAGACACCCCGTCCTCCAGTCGCCTGTACAGCAGTTATGTAGCAACCTTCAACAAAGGAGAGCGCTGTTCTTATTTGCAAGGTATGTGTATTTGCTTCATAACGCATGTTTTAACTTAAGTGGTACTATTGAAAATATATCCAACAGTAGAGTAAATTATGCTCTTTAAGACGGTGGATTTAGTTATTGGAAAAATGAAATCTGTAAAAGCCTACAACAACATGTGTGCTGCATCTTTACTGTCATAAGGTGGCTCCCAATAAGGCCCACCCCTAGTGTGCCAAATAAAGCCCGGGTGGGCCTTATTAGGCATATCTGGTCAATGTACGCATTAAATTATATTTTGGTGTTTTTAACTCTTGATATCACAGTAAAAGGGCATTTAATGTGCTTTCTGGTGGAGGGACATTTTGGATGGGAGGAGGGGGGAAGGGGGGAGGGGTGGACCGGGGGGGGGGGGGCGGATTTTAGAAAAAAATAAAAATATATTTTAAGAAAACTTAACATTCATTAAATTCATTTTAGCTATAGCCGTTTGTAAAATTGCACACGTGGCTGTCTTATTTAGATTTTAGTAAAACAATTGTTCTGTTTCTTCTTATTTAGATGAATCCACTCAAGAACAAACGTGCAAGTTGGAGTGAAGATGATTTGAAGAGAGCTATGCAAGCTGTTGCAGAAGGAATGTCTGTCAGGACAGCATCAAAGAATTTCAATATACCCAGGCGCACATTACGCAATCATGTGGATTCAGGCGTTGTTGTTAAGAAACTAGGACGTAGGGCTTGTTTGAATGAGGCACAGGAGAAAGAACTTTGTCAGAGAATTTTTCGTCTCGCGGAAGTTGGCTATCCAGTTACAGGCAAAGTTCTTCGGCGATCTGTGTATGAATTCTGCGAAAAGAATAAACTACAGAATCCTTTCAATGATGCAAAAGGACTAGCTGGGCGCAAGTGGTTAAAGCTTTTCTTAATGAGGCAACCTGACATCGCCCGTAGGAAGGCGCAGCATATGAACCCTGGAAGAGCTGCCAAGCTAAATAAAGTGATCGTGAGTGACCATTTCGAAAAACTGAAAACTGTTATGACTGAATTAGAACTCTTCAACAATCCTCAGTTGGTCTATAATATGGATGAGAAGGGGTGTCGCCTTTCACTACATAAATCACCACAGGTTTTGGCTAAAAGGGGTGATAAACGACTTCACTTTGTTGCTCCAGAGCATGGAGAAAATGTATCAATTGTATCTTGTGGCAATGCCATTGGCCAGGTGATCCCTCCCATGATACTTTTTAAGGGAAAACGCCGTAAACCGGAATGGGAGGACTATCTTCCCCCCGGAACTGAGATAGAAATGACTGAGAAGGGTTCAATGAACACTGCAACCTTCGTTAAGTGGTTGCATCACTTTGCCAAGTACAAACCTGCAGGCAAAGTGCTACTGATTTTTGATGGAGCGTCATCACACTTAGATCCGGATATTTGCGATGCTGCCGAAGAACACGACATAAATCTCTACTGTTTGCCGAGCAACACTACCCATGAACTTCAACCAATGGACAAATCAGTATTTAAACCTTTTGAAACCTTTTGGGATGACGAAGTTCAACTTTATTGGTCAAAAAATAAATCAGATGAAAGTAGGGCGATCAGCAGGCGAGTGTTCGGGAAGATATTCAGTAAAGTGTGGCCGAAAGCAACGTCGCCAGCAAATGTTATTTCCGGGTTTCGTGCAACCGGTATTTTTCCGTTTGATGCAAACATTATTCCTGAAAGTGCTTTCGCTCCATCAATACCAACGCAACACGCTGATCTACCGGAAGTCATTCCAGATGAAGCTCAGCCCGGCAGAATTTTGCAAAATCAAGAAGCATCAGCTACATCTAGAAAAAGAAGACTTCCAAACGAAAGTGATTCTAGCTCAAGCGTGAGTGAGCAGTTCTCGGTTCACGACAGTCTGAGTGACTTAGACATTGTAGATGATGATCAGGAGGAAATGGAATCATCTTTTCAAGACATCCTGAAAACTCCTGAATTCAAAAAAAACAAACTCAAACACCTAGAAGGAAGGCCTTGAATTACAAGGTCCAAGTGGTCACAAAGGAATTGTTTAAGGACAAAATCTCAAAGCGTCTTGACCAAACTGCTCAGAAAGCTAATCAAAAAGGTCACGTGACAAAAGCCAAGGACAGTTCGAAGAAAACGTTGACCATTCTGGAAACAGGGCTCAAGGGGAGCCCTTGCAATGAAGGAGAGTGTAGTCAGTCGAGTAGCGGAGTGAACCAGCAAGTGGTAAGCTGGTTTTGTCACATGTGTTGCGAAGACAGAGTTGCCGATATGAGGCTCTGCAAAAATTGCAGAAAATATGTTCACGAAGAATGTGTAGGCATAAGAAGGGAAGACAAAATGCCAAATTTCATGTGTCCATCGTGTGATAAGTGAAATGAAGTGAGGTGAGTTTGTTAAGTGAACATATTTTTGAGGAAGCAAGTGTATTTTAAGTGACGAGTTTTTTTTATGGTTTCTTGTTTTAAAAAGGCATTGATTTAGCGTTTCCTGTACTTTGAAAAATTATTCAATATCATTCTAATAATTCTAACTTACATATTTTGTTTACCAAAGAGAAAATATTTTTTGTGTTTACGTAAAAGACTTGAATTCCAAAATTTCTGTTGTTGTTTGAAGTGTATTTTATTACTTTACATCTGCCATCAATAAAACGTAGTATAAAATAATAAGAGCTTGGAATTATACTGCTTTTTTTAAGGGATTGAGGGGTGGGCCTTATTGGGGATCTATGATGGGCCTTGTTTGGATCAGGTGTTCCTTATAAGGCCCATTGGTGCGAGGTATTATTGTCGTTTATTGCGGATATAATGTTTAAGTCAGACAACTTTTAATGCTAACATTTTAAGTCGCAAACACAGGGGGTATGTTTGATTGCCGTTTCTCAACTATCACCTCCCTTAGAAGTGAAATAACAAGCGCTGAACTTTAGGTGGGCCTTATTTGGTACACGTACCTAGTATTAGAAAACGGAACCTGGATTGGAACACCATGTCGGAAGAGGAATGTTTTTTTTTTTTTTTCGTATGGCTTTTAGTGCCGAGAGTGTCCGAGGACATGTTCGGCTCGCCAGTTTTGTAGCTGCTTCGAGACGGACACCCAATGGGTGAGCTACAAGTACCGTTGGGGAGGGAAGGAGGGAAGTTGGAATGTAAGGACGAGGAGTTGGAAGGTAGCGGCTGTGGCCTATAGTTAGGGACCAACCCCGGCATTTGCCTGGAAGGAAGATGGGAAACCACAGAATACCATCTTCAAGGTTGCCGGCGGGGGGATTCGAACCTCCTCGCCTCCCGGATGTGAGCGACTGCCATCAGTCATGCCGTAACCACCACGGCTAACTCACCCGGTAGAGGAATGGTGGAACGACAGAACAAAGTGGAGAGGAACCATATTTGCCCCCACCCAGTGTCAGCTGGAAAAGGGGAAATAAAGATGATGATGATGATGATGAATATGTTTTCAGGATTAGGGAAAAACCCATATCATTTGGATACAACCGACTGAAATCAACTATGCTTACACCAATTCTGATTAATAATAACAACAATAATAATATAAGATAATAATGATAATAATAATAATTTGTCCTGTCCTCCCGTAATGTCTAGACGTTTGCTGTATTGCCGGGCTCGCCTATAGTCTCACGATTTATGAGCCCCTGCGAGTTCATTAAGGAAGTCATGGGATGCTAATGCGGGTCACCACCTACCAACTATTGGCCCTGCCCCCCCATTTCCGCCCATTCTCTAAGTCATCCTGTATTTGCATGTAGCATACCTTACAGTTCACTGACCAAATAGCAGCTATTTATCTTCAGTTGGTCACACACGTATTTGTGCCCCATTAGGTCAAATTCTAACTCAAAACTAACTAATGATTCTCAGGAAGGGCGATTCGAGGATAACTTATTTCGCTCGTCCAGCAAACATCTCCAGGGCTGTTATTAAGGTTTGACGGGAATAGTGATGTGGTTGAATTTATTTTAGTTTTACATTATAATAACTTGTCAGATTTCATCCCTTGAGGAACACTCCGAATATTAGCAGAGACGCGAAGTTACTCAAATTGTATTCCCGTGTTTGCACAAGTAATTAACACATTGCGTATATTGTGAGGTTTGAAGCCATTTTTCAGTGTTGCCTAAGTAAACAAAAGTTTGGTGCTTTTCAGTCGGTCAACACGAATGTACCCAAAAAGAGCTGGGTTATGTCCTAATCCTGAAATAAATTACATGAGATTAATAAATACACTAGGATGACCAGTTTCGATCGTCAAGCGATCATCATCAGATCCATTCGACTTAGGCTATAACATCTATGTTTGAGAATACAGGTGAACAATATTTACAAAATGTACAATTGTTTAGTTGCAGTATTGGTAATGCAACTGTCGGTGTATGCTAAATGTGGTATATCTAATGTTAGGTGAAATGCTAAAATGGTGATAGAAATCCGGAGTTTGTCTGTTTGGGGTGAGTATATGGTTGTAAACAAGAAGTTCCGTGACGAACTAAAGAGCCTACTTTTCATGCCAATGATTATTCTACAGTATATGAACCTATCTATAATAATGACGAAATTAAGTTGCTAATATCGAAATTTCTAATTAGTTCGAAATACTGTATACCTGGCATAATGTAGCCTAATAGAGCACTACAGTTGGCAACCCTGATGACTGAATATATTCTTAGTTCCATCTCTTAAGGTGCAGAATACAAAATTTGGTTGAAGTCCAATGAATAGCATGGACGTTGCATGCAGTTAAACATTGGATCTAACAGCGCGCGTAAAATCATGTTGGCAACAATGTCATGCATGTATTGGTCAGAAATAATCTGAACTAATATGATCTATTGTTGTGCCAATTTTGAATGAAATCCATTAGTTAGTATAGAAGTTACATGCATTTTAAAATTGGACCTATCAACAGGCTTAGAATAATGTTGGCAGCACTGACGTATATTAGTTACTCCAAATTCATCTAGAATGCCAGGTACTATACGTGTGCAAAGTTTAGAGCTATTGGCTTGCATACTTTCTGATACTGTATATTGATATTAGGGTAACAAAAATAGGGACAGCACATATTAACAGTTGGCAGCCCTGGTTGCTCTTAAGAATACGCATAGTCATATCTGTTATGGTACACATAGCACATACGAAATTTGGTTTAAATCCAAATGATAGTATGGAAGTTACATGTATTTAAAGTTGGACCTGTCATGTTGGTAGCACTGACGTATATAAGTTACTCCAAATTAATATACGAATGTCAGGTGCTATACGTGTGCATAGTTTAAAGCTGTCGGCTTGCATACTTTCTGATATATTGGTATTTGGATTAAAAAAATTGAGAGCATTTATTAACAGTTGTCAGCCCTGGTGGCTCTTAGGAATACGCTCAGTCATATCTGTCATATGTACACATAGCACATACGAAATTTGGTTGAAATCCAATTGATAGTGTAGAAGTTGTATGCATTTAAAAATTGGACCTCTCAGCAGGCTTATAATCATTTTGGCAACACTGCCATGTATGGCCTCCTGGAAATTAAACTGCAATATTATTATGTATACGTGTGCCAATTTTGAAATAGCTCCCATTCTTACCTTCCAAGATATCCATCATGGAGCTCAAATTTCAATTGCGATTTTTTAGCAGTTAGTAGCACTGACATTATTTTCAAATATGGCCGTGAGATATTCAGGTATAGATCTTTACTCCTACCAAATTTTGTTTCGATTGCTCCAGCCGTTTAGGAGTTGATAGGGGGACACACACACACAGCCAGACAGACAGACACACATTTGCCCGATCTCATGTCTACTTTTTCCTCATTTTTGCAAAATGTGAAAAGTAGGCTAAAAATCAACTATGGTTATACTGTAATAATACAGGCTGATACTTATCCGGTTGTCTTCCTGGCTGGGACTTCGAGTAGTTTCGTGTTCACTCTAGCACCTGTTTTGGTCGACTGAACCCGGGTGTTAACTGGACGAAACTGTTTTTTCCTTTCTCCCCCTTTTCTTCCTATGTTCTGTCTGAGGCCAGTGCAATGTTTGTGTGACGTTACCAAATCTAGATAAGAATGTGTATATTTAATACCATGAAATAATGAAATCCACAACGGATCAAATTAAATTTCATTGTCAAGTTATAAAATCTATAACTAAAGTAAATTAAACACACCACTGCTATCACCTTCGCGAGTATTATATAGCCTACTGCACTGCATTGCACTAACCCTTGATAATAGATTTGAAGATGTTCACTTGACGTACGAAACTTGTAATCCTTGTGCCCCTCCCCCGTATGACCAGCGCTTAGTAATTAATCCACCCAAGGGGCTCACATCTAGTGGGACGTGGGTTGGCGACCACAGGACCCCAGCTGAGTCCGACATAGCTTCCACTTACTTGTACTGGGCTCCTCTCCGGCTTCTTTCCTGTCCACCTCCGTTGGCCAACTCTTGTTCTTTTCTGACTCCGACGGTATTAGGGTATCCGAGGCCTAGGGAGTCTCTTCCTTTCGATCTAAACTCCATTTTGTAAGTATTTTCAATCTAAATTGCATTTTTTAAGTACAGTATTTTGAATCGTGGGCTTCCACGTATTGTGAGTAGGCCTATTTTGAATCTAAATTACATTTTGTAAGTATTTTGAATTTCAATTGAACTTTGTAATTACTTTGAATTTCAATTGCATTTTGTGAGTATTTTGAATCTGGTAATGCATTTTCAATCTAAATTCCATTGTTCCTTTTAAATTTCAATATTGCATTTTGTAAGTATTTTGAATCTGGTAATGCATTTTCAATCTAAATTCCATTGTTCCTTTTAAATTTCAATATTGCATTTTGTAAGTATTTTGAATCTGGTAATGCATTTTCAATCTAAATTCCATTGTTCCTTTTAAATTTCAATATTGCATTTTGTAAGTAATTTGAATTTCAATATTGTTGAGTATTTCGAATCGACATTGCATTTTGTAGGTATTTTGAACCTATACTACATTTTTTGCGAATTTTTCAATCTAAATTCCTTTTGTGAGTATTTTCCTTCTAAATTACCTTTTGTAAGTATTTCCACTCTACATTTTGTGAGTCATTTCAATCTTAGTTCCATTTTGTAAGTATTTTTAGTCCAGCTTAATTTTTGTTATTGTTTCCAGTTCATTGTCATTTTCACTATCACTCTGACCATTAGGGGCCGATAACCTAGATATTAGGCCCCTTAAAACAATAATTATCATCATTAGTAATTAATCACATGCAATGTTCTTCACGAACAGTTTCCCGCCTAATCTAATTGATCCCAAACACGTGTTGACCGACTGAGAAGTTTTCATTTGACAAGTAACACTGAAATATATATATTTTTGTTTTGTTTGCGTTTTTGGTGGCGTAGTTGGTAGCATGCTAAGCTTCTATGCCCAAGATCGTGGGTTCAAACCCGGCCGAAGTCGTGGGATTTTTAAGAGCGTTAAAAATCCCTTAGTATGCCTTCCTTCGGAGGGGAAGCAAAGCCGGCGGTCCCATGTCATAGATTTATGGCATGTTAAAGGGCCTTCCACTAATTACACCTGTGTGAAGCTAAATTATATAGGTTGAGAATGTAAACAACGCTCTAACGTTCCTACGTTCGTTGCCAAGAGCCGACTGCGGTGACGTCTAGTGGCTAAGTTCTGAACTAGTAGTCGTTGACGTTGCCGTTTGGCGGCAAAAGTAGGAAATATTTACAAATTCAAAGTCTGCAGTCCTTACTTGAATTAAAAAATAGATAACACACACTAATACAGTCATCACAATTAACACCGGTTATCAGACAGATTCTACACACACCCAAAGTACACGGGGCTACATGACCTCGTTGTCACAGCCCCTAAACTGAGGAACCAACCAACCTAAAATAGTTTCAAAGCGAGTGTACTAACCACTCGTGGAGGGGAATGCAGACTGCTTGCTCCTCAGCCTGTCCATGAGTAAACGAGAGTACTTAAGGGGGCCCAGGTTTACACGAAGCCATCAATTGTCACTTTATTGGCAGGAATCTTAGCACACTGGACACGCGCATCACCAGCACTCCCCTGTTTTACATATGACATGCCCCACGTTCAGATTACATTTCCAGATTGAAGTAACGGGGCTTCACACGAATTGACGCGCAGATCATCAGTGGCTGTGTGTTCGAATCCCGAGCGTCTCGAATAGGCTAATATACATAATAGCATTTGATTTAAATGCTTTCAGTTGAGGCCAGCCACTTTCGGTGGTATCCGAATAATGTACATATTGAGACTCTGAGTCCATGGGTCCTGGGCTCGATCACCAGCTCTGGTCCAAGGGGTACACTCAACCTCGTGGGATGAGATGGGCTCGACTCCCATCTCACAAGTATAAGGTGCGTTCAAAAAGTAACGAGCCGGAGGCTGGAATGCGCAAACCGGTGACGATATCGGCTAATCGTGGCGTGTGTAACGAGGTGTGGTTCTGACCGGAGCGTGGAAGGTCACAGCCCATTACTAGAGGGCACGCGTGCACGTCACGTGACGATACAAAGCGAGCAGCAGCATGCATCAATCGTCTAACGCTGCCAGTAACGCTGACGTTCTTCATTGACCAAGATGGGCCCCCTTCTGATACACTTCATGCCGCACGGGACAACAGTGAATGCCCAGCGTTACTCGCAAACCTTGACCACCCTTCGCCAAGCGATCAAAACAAAACGACCAGGCAATCTCACCCGTGGGCTCATTCTGCTCCACGACAATGCACGACCTCATACGGCCAACTCAGTCGCGGCACTCCTGCAGAAATTCAAATAGGAGGTTCTCGGCCACCCTCCATACAGTCCAGACTTCTCACCCTGTGATTACGCCATGTTTGGCTCCTGAAAAGGGCTCTGCGGGGCCAACGATCCACCTCGGACGCCAACGTCCAGTTGTACGTGCGGAACTGGTTCACATCGCAGCCCAGGGAATTTTATGAGACAGCCTCGTGTCATAGTGGGACAAGTGCCTCAACAGCCAGGGCCAATACTTCTAACATACAGGTACTGGTTTCTGTAATTATGCCTCCGGCTCGTTACTTTTTGAACGCATCTTATAGTTCTCCATGGTTCGTAAATAAGTATGGCCGTGAGAGTGTACTGGTTAACACCCAGGTTTGGATCCCGCGTGCGTCTATATTTTCATTTATGATTGGATATGCGAGGGTACTATCTGTGTGGTTGTATTTAATCCTACCTCCTTGTTGACTCAAATAGCAAAGGGCTGTATCAGTTCATCTTTCCCGTGACTCGGTTTCCTCCTAGTCACCTGCCTTTACACGTTCCCTGCATTCGTGGAAGATATTACCACATCACAGATCCGTGTCTGTGGTCTTGACGTTTGGAATGACACTTTCAGCGCACGTGAAGTGCCATTAGCCCGAAGACAGTTTGGATTCTCATAAAACATTGTCTCCACCCACAACGAAGATATTTTCACGTATCAGAATTTCAAGAGAGCTTGTGTTTTAGTTGATCCGGAGTTGTTTACCAAGAAGCTATTACGAACGATAATACCCCTGGAAGTAGCTCCTCCCCCATGTGCCACGTGTCGTGTGGGCTGCCTGCCCTAAAGTGGCGGAAAGGAGCTACGAACAGACTTGTAACAACCTCATTATAATAGGCACTGTGCGAGGACACATAGGTGGCTTCCACTCTTGAGTTGAAAATCCACAGCCTGCTTCCGGTCTCCGACCGGGTCAGGAATGGAATGAATGAAGCCCCCATCTAGCGGCGAGGATATGAACTGTGCCGGCTGCCGAGGCCTGACGCACTCCCCTGGGGCAATGATTAAATGAATGACAGATGAAATGAAATGATAGTGGAGAGTGTTGCTGGAATGAAATTTTGACAGGGAAAACCGGAGTACCCGGAGAAAAACCTGTCTGCCTCCGTTTTGTCCAGCACAGATCTCACATGGAGTGACCGGGATTTGATGATGATAATAATGATAATTGTTGTTTTAAGGGGCCTAACATCGAGGTTATCGGCCCGGCCGGGATTTGAACCACGGACCCAGCGGTGAGAGGCCGGCGTGCTGCCGCCTAAGCCACGGAGGCTCCACTCTTGAGTTATCAGCCCCAATACTTGCGTGTGAGAGCAATATGTTTAAATAATCCGTATTACTGCGATGTCTGTACGTGTCCCTTGTCCACCTCGTGGCGTGTTGGCTAGCATTCTTGGTTGTCACCAAGGAGGTGTGGTTTCGATTCCTTACTTTGTCAAGCATTCGAATTCTGGTCTAGAGGCTGGAATACGGGGCACAGTCTTCTAACAAATGTTTTAAAGGCTTAGCGAGATGAGAGCCCAGCTGAGTCCGGCTTTGCTTCCACTTACTTTTGCCGGACTCCTCTTCGTCTTCTTTCTTATCGACCTCCCTTGGCCAACTCTTGTTCTCTGCCGACCCCGACGGTATTAGGGTATCCGAGGCCCAGGGAGTCTTTAATTTTCCCGCCTTCATTGGCCCTTCTCTCCTTTTTATTTTTTTAAAATTAGCTCCCCGTGTCTCTAAATTACCTTTAGCGAATTTTTGGAATCTACCCTACATTTTGTCGTTATTTTCAATCTAAGTCCCATTTTATAAGTATTTTCGATCAAAATTGCATTTGCGAGTATTTTCAACCTCAATTGCATTTTTAAGGATTGACAATCTAACTAACTTTTTAGTACCTGTAAGTATTTCAATGTAGGTGGTGGCACTTTTGTGAGTATTTTGAATTTCAATTGCATTTCGTAAGTATTTTCAACCTATACCGCATTTTGCAAGTATTTTGAATCTAAATTGCATTTTTGTGCTGGGCATTTTGTAAGTATTTTGATTCTCAATTGCATTTTGTGAGTATCTTGAATCTAAATTACATTTTGTAAGTATTTTGAATCTAAATTGCTTTTTGAAAGAATTCTTAATCCAAATGAATATTTCGAACCTACATTGCATATTGTACGTATTTTGAACCTCAACTACATTTTGTGCGCCTTTTTCAATCTATTCCTTTTTGAGCATTTTCCTTCTAAATTACCTTTTGTAAGTATTTACGCTCTACTTTTTGGTGAGTCGTTTCAATCTGAGTTCCATTTTGTCTTTTCCGTCTCATTTAATTTTCGTTCTAATTTCCCTTTTATTGACATTTTTGCTATCACCCAAACCATTAGGGCCGATAACCTAGATGTTAGGCCCCTTAAAACAACAATTACCATGCGTGGCTCAGGGGTAACGTTCTCGCTTACTGAGCCCAAGGTTGCAGGTTCGAAACCTGGCGCAATCAGCTGGCATTTGAGGGTGCGCAAATGCGAGGGAGCCGTGTCAGTACATTAACTGGCACGTTAAAGATCCCCTTCGGGGCAAAATTCCGGCACCCCGGCGTCTCTAAAAGCAAGTATAGTTAAAAGGGATGTAAAACCAATAACATTATTATTATTATTAATATTATCATTTTCTAAGTATTTTGATTCGCAATTGCATTTTGTGAGTATCTTGAATCTAAATTACATTTTGTAAGTATTTTGAACCTAAATTGCTTTTTGAAAGGATCGTTAATCCAAATGAGTATTTCGAATCTACATTGCATATTGTACGTATTTTGAACCTCAACTACATTTTGTGCGCCTTTTTCAATCTATTCCTTTTTGAGAAGTTTCTTTCTAAATTACCTTTTGTAAGTATTTACGCTCTACTTTTGGTGAGTCGTTTCAATTTGAGTTCCATTTTGTCTTTTCCGTCTCATTTAATTTTCGTTCTAGTTTCCCTTTTATTGACATTTTTGCTATCAGCCAAACCATTAGGGCCGATAACCTAGATGTTAGGCCCCTTACAACAACAATTATCATCATCTTCATCACAGCTTAGCGAGATATTGGCAACCCTTAATTTATTGCCGAGAGAAAGAGCTGTTGGTGTGGCCATGGCAGATAAGGATCGCTGGTTCACATCCTGCAGCGAATGGTGGGAACGAGCACAACATTACTTAACGATCGTTTAGTCCGACCAATGCCTAAAACTAATTCAACTTTCACTGGCTGTGTTGTGTCCTCTCACAGATTAGATGGCAGCCAAGTATTCGTAAGGATAAGTTAGATAAAGCTGCTCGTTTGAGCCGACTCGGATGGTGGGGTCATGTGATGAGAATGGGGAGGAGAGATTACCAAGGTTAGTAAACTCGGCTACACAAGGTAAGACAAGCAAAGGTATATATAGGAGGCGATGGCTAGGTTCAGTGTTTAACGAAATCAGGTGTAGAAGCAGAGTGCAAACTGCTAATAGGGGATAATGAAGGTGACTTTATTGCCAACCAGAATGCATGCTGAAAGGTGAAGCCGTCTCAAATGAAAATGAATGGTTCTTTTTTTTAAATGATTATTATTACTAGCAACCCGACCCGGCTTCGCCCGGGAACAGTTATGAATGCATTAGTCTACGTGATAAGCGCTTTGTTTTTATTCAATGTCAATGAACAACGACCAATATCCGTTTTTTCGTCTCGGCATGATGGGTAAAATCACTGACTGGCCTATTAATTATATTATGATGGTGGTGCATGTGCAACAAATTCTTGTCAGACATAATTTAAGAATGGCGAGGTGCATGAAACACAAATCTTCCTTCCGTCCAATATTAACTTGACTGTAAATTTTGCGAAAAGTTCATAGGCGAAATGAAGAAAAGCCGAGTTGCACTTCCAGGGAAACTCCAAACACAACCACCATTCTCAGAAGTCTTAACTCAACACGACACAACGGTTTGATGCTGGCGGTATCTGGGGCATAGGTTCGTCCGCTAGCTAGGCTGTAACAGGGATGATAGACTCGCCCTTAGCTAGCTCGTAAACTGACGCCTCAGTAGTTGAATGGACATGGTTGGAAGAAATTAAAACGTAAGAACACTTATAGTGGGCGATGTATTGAAGATAGACATATGCTCTCGCGGACTTTTTTTTTGCAGAACTTTTCATGCTGAACAATTCTTACACTCATCGTAATTAGTTATTTTTAACGGTTTGCCCAGCGTAAGTTTACAAAGCGCTCGGACGCACGTTTTTTTCGTCTTTTCCGCTGAAATCGTTACTGCTCGGCTTCCTTCGATCATAAATAAATAATTTTTGTACAGAAATCATCCTCGAGAAATCCTTTACAGAATGATGAAAACCACATCAAAATCCATTCAGTGGTTCTCGAGTTTACCCGTAACATCCAAGAATCGGGGACTTTGTTTTATACTTAAGTAGAGATTATTGTTATTATTATTATTATTATTATTATTATTATTATTATTATTATTATTATTATCGTTTTGGTCGTCTAGGGAACACGAGCCAATTTCAATGCTTTGTCCTTTTCTGTTCTTTCTTCTTCATCATCTCACTATGTTTCCTCTTCCTTTCCTCGGACCATTTCGAGCCGGTTTTCTTTCCCTTCCTCTCTTGAATACTTTCATTTTTAGCACTTTTTGCCTAAAAATATCTCTCCGTGGTGCATCTTCTTCTCTGATATTGTTTCTTTCCAAATCATCATTATTATTATTTTTATTATTATTATTATTATTATTATTATTATTATTATTATTTAAGTAGTGTAGATCTCTTATGGGGTGATCACAGGTAACGAATCGCAACAAATGAGCATTCAAAGGATAGAGAATTGCCCGGAGCAGTGACAAATAGCGCTCTGATTTCGAAAAATTCGACAATTTGTTTATAAACAAATAAAGAAGACGACAGCTCCTGACAGAACTGTGGCGAGGCTATTGTGATGTTGGTCCCGTACTTATTATTATTATTTTAATTCATCCTTTCACTTGATTCTCTTTTTCACCGTTCTGGGGCTAAACAATGTTTCTTTCTTTCTTTCTTTCTTTCTTTCTTTCTCCCCCCCCCCCCCCCCTAGGGGCTCACTTCTAGTGGGACGTGGGTTGGTGACCACGGGGCCCAGCTGAGTCCGGCATTGCTTCCACTTACTTGTGCCGGGCTCCTCTCCGTCTTCTTACCTTTCAACCTCACTTGGTCAACTCTTGTTCTCTTCCGACCCTGACGGTATTAGGGTATCCGAGGCCTAGGGAGTTTCTTCATTTCCCACCTTAATTGGCCCTTGTCTCATCTTTTCTGATTCCCTCCTTCTGTGAGAGGTCAGCCTTCTTTTCCTGTTATCTCCTGCCTTCTGCTCAAGGCCCTCAAGGAGGCCGGGTGTATGTAGCCCCACCACGTTTGGTGCACCCTAGATAGTGCTACACCCTCATGGGCTCACGGCTGGTGAGTTAGGGAGTTGGCGACCCCGAGGGATTCCCCTTTTGTCCCTTACCTGTGGGGTGGACCCTCTCCTCTTTCACTTTCTTATCTGCCTTTCATGGCTCTCCTTCCTTCCAAGTCCCTCAATCCGCATTCTTCGAGGGTTGAGGGCATTTCTTTTCCTCCTGTCCTTTATTTGCCTTATTCTCCTTTAGTTTTCCATTTCTTCTTCTAGTTAGTTGTTAGTTTTAGTTATAGTTTACATTTCATTTTCATCTTCACGATCACCCAAACCATCAGTGGCCGATAACCTAGATGTTAGACCCCTTAAAACAACAATTATCATCATCATTTTCTCTTCTTCTCCTTCTTCTGATCCGCTATCGCTGAACATGGGTGGGAAGGTGATCACTGAAAGACCTTATGGGTCTATACGGAGAAGCAATTTAATCATCCACATGTCAGTACAAAAATGGAAACTTAAGACAGACTAGAATTTGTGGAGCAGAAGCAGTGGGGATTCCTGGGAAGGACACCTTCGTCAGAGAAGTAGGCTTGCGCATAATAGTTCGCGGCTGGGAGCGATCAGTTTAGTTCGCAGCTCCTTAGTGAACTAGTTCGCTCTTTTAGTTCGTTAGGTCCCATCTCGAATTCCCTGTAAGACAGATCGTTCGCTCGCCTTGCTACTGCCATTGCACGCGCTCTTTGTTTGTTATAGCAGTCTGTCACCACTGATGACTCGTCACCAGTGATTGCGCATTCACATTGCTCTCGTTTCAAGCAATACTGTAGGCTAATGTAACAGTTACTGTGCAGTTCGTGTATTAGATAGCGACATGTTGCGTGTGTAGTAATGTGTTTTACCTTTTGATATTCGAAGATAAAAAAATACAAAAATATGAGTATTGAAACATTAGTGAAATTCCTTATTCCTTCCTTATTTCCTTTTATTCCTTTTAGGAACATAGGGTAGCTACAAACTTCTTCCATCTCACTCTATTGTTGGCCATCCTTTTAATTAGGGTCCATGTCTTTCCTTCTGAGAAAACTTCTCTTTCTATTGTTTATAAAGCCAAAAGTCGCCATTTGTTTATCATCAGGGGCGGATCTAGGGGAGGGCGAGGAGGGTGATCGCCCAGGGCCCCGCGGTCCGGGAGGCCCCGCGCCATGGATTGTTTTAAATTTAATTGATTCATTTTTTGTACTTTTCAAACTTTCGAATCAATTTATAATTCATATTATTTTATCAGTGCAGCTATGACCTCCCGTGCCCGTGTAGCAAGTTTAGATTTCAGTGAAATGATAGAAGACTTCAGCCGGGAAAAAAGTCGCAAAGTAATATTTTAATATTTCATAATTTACATAATCTTCTTCAATGGGACTTAAAGGTTTCTTTCATATTATTAAAAAAAAATGTTCTGTAGTGTATTCAAAATATTGTAACTATTCTTTATTTTCTTCTTCTTCTTCTTTCTTCGATTCGGCCAACTAGGGACCACGTCAGTTCAACTGTCTCTTCTTCCGAGCTTTAACTACCGCCCAGTGTTTCCGCATTCGTCTCCAGTGTTGTTCTTTTCTCTCTTGGGACCACACCTTCCCTGTCTCCATTTGATTTGATTTTTATTATTTCCTATTGTTGTGGGCCCCACCTTATCATACTGCCCAGGGCCCCGCAAGACCTGGATCCACCACTGTTTATCATTAGTGAAATACCGGTACCGTACCTAAAAGAATAACAGTATGGACGATGTGTTCGTAGAAGCATACACTTATTATTCTCTTTATTTTTTTCTCTCGCGTGGGGCCGATAACCTAGACGTTAGGCCCCTTAAAACAACAATTATCATCGTCATTTTTCGCGTGTATCGGCGCGTCACCATCCGATTTCATTTCCTACTTGTCACTAGGTGATGATAAGACGTACCCCCGCCCGCCGGAATTTTCATTTCTTACTTGCTTCGTGATATTCATTATTTGGCTGCTCTGAAACCGTTGGGTACATTATCTTTATGGCATGAATGGGAGGAATAGGGTTTTTTAGTTCAGAGTTTTTGTCCATAGAAGTTCGCTTTTCTTTGTGAAGCATCGTCATAATGTTCATTTCTTAAAAACAGGTAAAAGTAGTTGTATCACCATATATCGAGAAAAATAAATATCAACTAGTTCATTCAAATGGTAATGTTAATCCAGTTCGCCGATTTTCTAAATAATTGGACATATTTTCAAATAATCCAAAATGACTAAGTTAAATAAAACTGTGGAATTATCCCCACATCTACATCAGTTAAATATCAGTAACTTATATTTATGAACCGCCACTGTATTACATTACAAATATAAGGTAGTTACTACTATTAGCGTGTTAGTTCGCTAAGGAGCTGCGAACTAAACTGATCGCTCCTAGCCGCGAACTATTATGCGCAAGCCTACTAGTAGTGTGTTATACTGTTATTATAATAAACCAACATTGAACATTCGCCGCGCCAAAACTTGACAATCTTGCCACTATCAATAGATACGCTCAATCAACTGAGCTGACAACAAAACAAAGCGCATGCGATTGTGCAATGAGTGGTGATGTGACGAGCTACGGCGGACCCGCGCTCTCGCGCTCTTACAAGTCGGTCAGCGGGAAAAGAGCGAACGAACTAACAAGCGAGCGATCTGGGAACTAGCTCGGTAGTTCGTCTGAGGGACCCGCTCTTCCGAACTAGTTCGTTCGCGAACTACACAAGACTACAGAGAAGTCTGCCGCTCCTGCAGGCTGTGCAACCCGTGCAGCGAACCAACCACATTAGGATTAGACCTCTCGATAATGGAGCCAGGGAACGGTCTACAGATCTTTCATGTGTCGTGTTAATTCCAGGACATGCCAAGAGCCGACACGAGTGTCTCTTCAAACTATTCTAAACAAAACTCTCAACTTCTCAAGTGAACTTGGTGGTAAAACGTCGGATATCATGAATCATATAACATGGTCGAAAAAACCGAAGAGCCGGTCTGAAAGTTAAGATTATTATTACTTACTTCGAGCTGATCTTGTCCTCCAAAATCTCTTCATTTTCTCACTCTGTATATTTCTGCGCCCCTCAAGTCAAGGTTCTGTTTGGATGGACTGAACATTTTTCATTGTCAACTAGTTCCCTGAATCTAGTCCTATCGACTACGGTATATAAAAATCCAACATCTACTAATCTATGACAGCAATCAGACTGAAATTTTATATGTTGATAGTGGCTATAAACATAAGTTCACCTATGGGACTTCCAACAAGCGACCTTACGAAATTTAAATATTTAGATGGATGTTTCACGCGATTTAATCATTCGAGCACGTGGTACGGTAAATGATTATAAAAATCTCGTTTTTTATTTCTTGTGTCCTAATCATGCGATTGAAGTTTGAATAATACACCAACGCAATAATCTTCGTGTAATAGTACATAACTCCATGGCCTATATATATAAAATCCAACATGGCGATCATCCGAACTATTTAGACCGTTCTCAATATCTACGAATCTATCATAGCAATCAAACTGAAATTTTGTTTCTTGATAGAGGTAATTGACATAAGTAGGATATTTGAAAAAAGATTATTTAGTTCTTCACGGAACTACTTGTTCTAAACTGTAACCGCGATATTAAACAAGATGTTCAGTAAATAACATATAGCCTACTTTCTCCTAAATGTATGAGTATAGTTATAACTCGTTGTTATTATCAAAGAGTATAATAGAACTATTCTTTGTTGAAGACCTTAGAAACGATTTACCTCTACCAAACGCCACAACCTAGATAAAAACTGCTACCATCATTGAAGAAAGAAAGATAAGAAGTATCTAAAGAATGTTATGGATCTGGAGACATAATCGACCGGACTGGCGGCGTGGCTCAGCGGTAACGTTCTCGCTTGCTGGACCGTATGTTTCAGGTTCGTATCCTGGCGCAGTCAGCTGGCATTTGAGGGTGCACAAATGCGAGGGAGCCGTGTTAGTAGATTTACTGGCACGTTAAAGATCCCCTTCGGGACAAAATTCTGGCACCCCGGCGTCTCTAAAAGCAACAGTAGTTAAAAGGGACGTAAAACCAATAACATTATTATTATTATTATTATTATTATTACATAATCGGCCTGACGCGGGCAACATCCAACTTTGAGTTGAGGCATGTCTTTACACGTCTGGCTGCGTATGACTTTCACAACCCTAATTGAATTAACAAATCTTTCCATGACCCTACAGAGACGTGTGTATACCAACTATGTGGATATTTTCGATTGCTATTTGGCTGAAATAGAAGTATTAATTAATATCCTGAACTAGCACCAACGGTAGAGTTCAGATACTATGTGAAATCGTTTTGTTCTTTACTTCAATTAACATTTTCAAATAACGCACAATAGGCTGTTACAAACCCTTTAAAATAGAAAGTAAAAATGTATCGTAGTATCATCTTGTCATTCTTCAAATTCGATGCGCATAGAATGCAAATGGTATAGTAATCAATGGAGCCCCACGTATACTAGTCGAGATATCTAGTGGTGAAATATCTAACAATATAATCCTAACAGAGCGAGTGCATTCTAGCGGCCAGAAGAAGAAACTTTTCAATAAAATCTGGTCGGCGTGCAGTTACCTTTTTGGCAGCTAGATGTCTCGAGTAAATCTGCTGGCGAATTATGTTTTAATTAAATATATATTTTACACCATAATATGCACAATATAACGCTTAATTTTAAAACATCTGAGTCATTACAAAACAATAATCATATAACATTTCAAGCAAAAAACTAGCTCTGATCGGGTTTGAACCATAGGCATTTGAGCGATAGGCTAACGCTCTACCACTCAGCTAATTGTGTCAACGAATATCGTTCTATATAAAATGACTTACATAGAACTTGTTAGCAAATAGTGATTTATACTAAACGATTTCATTACTGGAGTATATTATTTATATATAAAGCATTTCATACAAAGTTTATTTATTTTATATCAGTACGCTATATTGCATGCAATACTCAAATTAGTGAAATATAAGTCAGGCACAAGATATCCGCTGCCATCTTGTCTTATTACTAAATCAGCTCAGCTTTTTAAAATCACGTCTGCACTATAGTATTACAAAATAAACTTTTAATTTCGAACGTGCCTCTTCCTTTAGAACAGTTAAAACGGCTCGATAATCGGAACGGGTGGGTCCCATGATATGGATTATAAAGTTTGCATAATTCGCACGGCCGCCATCCTGAAATGGTATGGCGGACGACCTTGTAGTTTGGTCACAAGACGCATCCTATACCGAGGTATGTTGTTACCAAATTTAGTAGAGATCGGATGATTTGGTTAGTCGTTATTTGATTTTACGTTTTGAACGTTTGAGTGGCCGCCATTCAGTTTTAGTAAAGATGGCGGCGATATAAAACATGACACTGAGGTGTCCTTTGCTAGTGCTACCTTTGTACCAAATTTCGTTCAATTCGCATTCACCGTGTTCGAATTGATAGGGGGGGGACAGACATTCAGAGTACACACAACTCACACACACACACACAGACACACAGACACACACACACACAGACTCACACACACACATACACACACACAGACAGACACACTTTTTTTCGCCCTGTGTTGATCTCATAAGTCTACTTTCATTTTTTGCAAAAATCGAAAGTAGGCTAAAAATGTGCGAACGAAATGTTTCCTGTTATAGCCATACAATATTGATATTAATACATAGTATTTCACTGACGAATGGCTCTTTTTGTTTCAGGTATGTACGCTGCTTTGTTGTTTTTCCCAGAATATGTAAGTAGAAGACATTATTTGTACATATTCTACTCAGACTAATAGCTCAGTTGCTTAAGTCAGTTCGAGAGGAGGTTGTGAGTGATTTTATTGCTTGTTTATCAGCAAATTTTGAGATAGTTCTTTACGGTGTTCATAAAAGTGCCCATTTTTCTTTACTGGCAAGTTGGCAGGAAACGTTCTTCAATATATATCTTGACATACACCAGTTGATGGTTCATTCTTCTGTTTCGTATCGGGATGCTTAACATGAACAGCTGCCGATGGCTTTAGAAGTGAAACTGAACTATAGATAGCTATGTTCATTGTCCTTGGGGAGGCTGATTTGTGTGTTTCACCCGTTGTTCCACATAGTCCCACATATTTTCTTAGGAATTAACATCGGGTGATTTAGTGGGCCACTCTCGTAGAGCCACCAACTTGTGGGGATGCTGATTTGTGTGTTTCACCCGTTGTTCCACATAGCCCCACACATTATCTTTGGAATTAATATCGGGTGATTTAGTGGGCCACGGCCGTAGAGCCACCAATTTGTGGGGATGCTGATTTGTGTGTTTCACCCGTTGTTCCACATAGCCCCATACATTATCTTTGGAATTAATATCGGGTGATTTAGTGGGCCACTCTCGTAGAGCCACCAATTTGTGGGGATGCTTATTTGTGTGTTTCACCCGTTGTTCCACATAGTCCCACACATTTTCTTTGGAATTAATATCGGGTGATTTAGTGGGCCACTCCCGTAGAGCCACCAATTTGTGGGGATGCTTATTTGTGTGTTTCACCCGTTGTTCCACATAGCCCCACACATTATCTTTGGAATTAATATCGGGTAATTTAGTGGGCCACTCTCGTAGAGCCACCAATTTGTGGGGATGCTTATTTGTGTGTTTCATCCGTTGTACCACATAGTCCCACACATTTTCTTTGGAATTAATATCGGGTGATTTAGTGGGCCACTCTCGTAAAGCCACCAATTTGTGGGGATGCTTATTTGTGTGTTTCACCCGTTGTTCCACATAGCCCCACACATTATCTTTGGGATTAATATCGGGTGATTTAGTGGGCCACTCTCGTAGAGCCACCAATTTGTGGGGATGCTTATTTGTGCGTTTCACCCGTTGTTCCACATAGCCCCACACATTATCTTTGGGATTAATATCGGGGGATTTAGCGGGCCAGTCCCGAACTGTGGTCTTGGAAAATGGGCACTTGGTCATCGAGAGTGTTGAGGTAAACATCTTGGTTCATCCCAAGTGATGGTAAAAATCGTTCTGGAACTATCCCCGGACTGAATTACACCCTTCGCACACAGCGGATTTAACGCCTCATTGGACTGTGGTGCTAGTCCACTCCAGTCAGCTGCTGTCCACTTTATGTCCACGGCAATGGTGATAGAGTAGTCCCTAAACTACAAGAAGCACTCTAGAATAGAAAAAGAATGAGTGACGCACTTGGGCCGCTGTTGCCCACAGCCCATCCATCATTTTGCGTGTAGAGTTTATGTGCCGATATTTCCTCCCGGAGGCGATTGAGTCTCATCAAATCACTTTATGTGGTGACATTTACCTTGCCATTTCACTAATCTCTTGCTCTACAAAAACTTGCACTGCTTTGTTCATTTGCTGTCAGCACTGTAACAATGTGCACATGCGGCCTACTTCCTTATTCCCTAAAGGGATTTATGGCATTAAAAAAGAACCTTCCGCTAACTACACATGTGTGAAGCCAAAATTTGAAGGTTAGAATTGATAGCGCTTTATTAGTTCGCCGCCAGGTGCTGACTGGGATGGCATCTAGTAGCATAGTTCGCAAGCTAGGTGTCGTGGAACTATTTGAAATTATCATCTGCAGTCCTTACTTGAATTAAAACAGATACACACACTAATACAGCCATCACAATTAACACCGGTTATCAAACAGATTCTACACACATCCAAGTACACGGGGCTATATGACCGTGTCGTCGCAGCCCCTAAACTGAGGAACCAACCAATTTGGTAACGTCAAAGCTCCCATCGTTAAAGATCCCCTTCGGGGCAAAATTCCGGTACCCCGGCGTCTCTAAAAGCCAGGGTAGTTAAAAGGGACGTAAAACCAATAACATTATTATTATTATTACAAAGCTCCCATCTCAACGCACGTATATATTAATTGGTACCGGTATCGCTTAATGACCCTCTTTTGTTTAACGGACTATACTTGAGAGTTAGGCCTAACGAACCATTTGTATATTCGTTTTTGTTGTGAATAATGTTCGTTAGTTGTCTTTACCCGGCGTAGTGTCTTGGTGATACTAGGAAACCAGTGGTGGGGGTAGTTCAATTAAGGTGCTTGCGCGTGTGTGTGGAATTATTGGTCTGATAACCTGTGTCATTGTGGTGTATGTAGCCGTCTGCGTACTTGTTACTGTGGATCGACTTCAGAAGAAAATGGCAGCCATCTCGAGCACTTGCCTGGAGTAACAACGGAAATCCACGCTACGATGTGTAAGTTGAGATTCGAACCCACCACTTCTCAGTTCTGCCCCAGAAGGTTGCCTGTGTCCCGTTACAACCCTCAGAGAAGGAATTAAAGACATACCAATGGGCATTACACCTTAGTCTATAATTATAAATGAATATAGCATACATTAATATTAATGAAATGTGCCAGTTTCGGTCATGTTATGGTCTTCTTCAGCGATGTTGTTAAAAAGAAAAGAAACTAATCTAATTACGAGCAAAGCTTTGTCAATAATATTTTACTTGGGTTTCTATGAAGAATCTTATAAAAATAGTTATAAACAGATCTGTAACAAATGTAGGTTTAATTTGATGTTAATAAAACATATTTTGTGAAAATGACACGTATATCTGAATAGTTTTATTTGTACACACATCAAAAAAAGTTTTGCATCACCTCGGTTCCCAGATCTCCGGCATATAGACGTTGACTGTGTATATTGTATCCAAGATACAGTCCCTTTGACTGTTCATAGATGTCACTAAAACTGCTCAAAGATGTAAACAACCATGCATGAGCAGGGCCTATTAGACGGAGGGGGTACGACAGCCGATCAGTTCCAGTCATTCCACCAGGACGAAGGTACGCTGCTCATGTTGTCTGTAGTTCTACCATGCCTAGAAGGTCAATACCGCAGTTCGATCGCGTCCGCATTGTTACTTTGTGTCAAGAAGGGCTCTCAACAAGGGAAGTTTCCAGGCGTCTCAGAGTGAACCAAAGCGATGTTGTTCGGACATGGAGGAGGTACAGAGATACAGGAACTGTCGATGACAGGCCTCGCTCAGGCCGCCCAAGGGCTACTACTGTAGTGGATGACCGCTACTTACGGATTGCCGCTCGGAGGAACCCTGACAGCAATGCCACCATGTTGAATAATGCGTTTCGTTCAGCCACAGGACGTCGTGTTTCAACTCAAACTGTGCGCAATAGGCTGCATGATGCGCAACTTCACTCCCGACGTCCATGGCGAAGTCCAGCTTTGCAACCCCGACACCATGCAGCGCGGTACAGATGGGCCCAACAACATGCTGAATGGACCCCACGGAATTGGCATCACGTTCTCTTCACCGATGAGTGTCGCATATGCCTTCAACCAGACAATCGTCGGAGACGTGTTTGGAGGCACCCTGGTCAGGCTGAACGTCTTAGACACACTGTCCAGCGAGTGCAGCAAGGTGGTGGTTCCCTGATGTTTTGGGGTGGCATTATGTGGGGCCGACGTACGCCACTGGTGGTCATGGAAGGCTCCGAAACGGCTTTACGATACCTGAATGACATCCTCCGACCCATAGTGCAACCATATCGGCAGAATATTGGAGAGGCATTTGTCTTCATGGACGACAATTCTCGACCTCATCGTGCACATCTTGTGAATGCGTTCCTTCAAGATAACGACATCGCTCGACTACAGTGGCCAGCATGTTCGCCAGACATGAACCCTATCGAACATGCCTGGGATATGTTGAAAAGGGCTGTTTATGGACGTCTTGACCCACCAACCACTCTGAGAGATTTACGCCGAATTGTCGTTGAGGAGTGGGACAATTTGGACCAACAGTGTCTTGATGAACTTGTGGATAGTATGCCACGGCGAATACAGGCATGCATCAATGCAAGAGGACGTGCTACTGGGTATTAGAGGTAGTGGTGTGTACTGCAATCTGGACCACAAATGCTGAAAGTCTAGCTGTATGATGGTACAACATGCAATGTGTGGGTCTCATGAGCAATAAAACGAGCTGAAATGTTGTTTGTGTTGATCTCTATTCCCTTTGTATTTAACGGTTCCGGAACTCTTGGAACCGAGGTGATGCAAAACTTTTTTTGATGTGTGTATATTACTATAAATCAGCCTATTGTTTTTTCTTCAAACATATCTTAGATGGTGAACAGGGTATGATGAGTGCAGTGGAGCAAAGGTTGGGATATGTATTTATGTTCTTGGTCCAATGGAAATTTTTTAAGCTTTGGTATTTCCTATCGTCACGTATGGCTCTGAGTCCTGGACCATAAATGCTGCATGCCGTAGGAGAATCGAAGCCTTGGAGATGACGTGTTATCGAAGAATGCTATGAATATCGTGGGTAGTAAGAAGAACAAATGAATCTATTCTGAAGGAGCTAAGTATTGCTCCTAAAGCACGCTTACTCCTAAACATCCAAAGACAAATGTTGACATTTTTTCGGCCATGTCATCCGGCGAGACGCCATTGAGAAGTGTATCATCCAGGGTAAAGTTGACGGAAAACGGCTGAGGGGACGCGCCCCGAACCGGTACCTTGACCAGATAAAGAGTCTGACTAATATACCACTTCAGAAATTAATACACACAGCAGAAGTCCGCGCTGTATGGTGGGGTATTGTAAATAGAATTGCGTGAAAGACCAGGACGTTCGAAATCGAACTACGACTAAGAAGAAGAAGAAGAAGAAGAAGAAGAAGAAGAAGAAGAAGAAGAAGAAGAAGAAGAGGGAGGAAGGAAGGAAGAAGGTTTTGATAAGAAGAGACTATTGTTTTTGGTAGTCGTATTGAAAATGTATTGAAGTCGCATTTTGTCGTATGTTATGTGTTAGTCTGAATTGTAGTTCTCATGGACCTTAACCTTGACTATGGAGTAATGCATTCATTAACTATCCATTGGTATTTCATTCAATAAGGAAGTTCTTAAATATGATTAAGTTGGTATCACTACGTGAAGCTGATTCGTGCCCTTGGTGCCCCTGCTAAGGTAGTTGGAATTAACTTTCCATTACCAAACTGGTCAGCATTTGGCAGCCAGACAATCCTTGTGATCTCCTGGCTCGTTATACATCTTCTACAATGATGACTTCAAGAATCGGTTCTTGTCAGAACCAACAATCAAAACAACTTGGATCTAGTATGATGTCATTTATATTTTACTGATGTGTATATGCCATACGATAAATAAAATAAGAACGTAAAAATTTAAGAGCTGGGAATCGTATCTGGATACGTATCAACAACCTCTCAGCCTTCTTATAGGCAGTATTAGTGGCCTTTTGTTTGTTCAGAGCAAACCCTTGGAGGTTCTTCAGATAATCTAGATGACATCCACAAAATAGGAAAATATGAGTATTTCATAGATTCATTATAATGGTTTTCTGTTATGTCTCAGGGCAAAGGATCATGTTTTGGGATCAACAATATGAGAAGGTACGGTTTATAAAGGGATTCTGTCGCCTAGAGTTGGATTTGGTATCTACATTGCGCTTCCACTATTATTGGGATGTGGCATTGTTGGGCTCTCATCTAAAGACTTGTTATTCCTAGAGCATCAACAAGTTTGGTTGCAGTGAAGACTGAATGTACAAGGATGTTTTGTAATGTTTTAGTTGCAGTGATTTTTGTTTTAAGCATTAAATATTGGAAAAAAAGTAGCGACGTCTGTTCATGAAATCAAAGCAAAATTAAAGAACTTCATTTATACTCAACTGAAAGTCAACTTTTAAGTAAAAATGCTCTTTCCCTTAAAATGAAGTCGCTGTTAATCTTACTTGCATTTAAGTTAGAAAATAATGCAAATAAAAACTATTCCAATATTCGCTAATTTAGTGTTCGAGTAAATAATTGGAGTGTTCGAACAATGCGGATATCCGAATACTTAGGTTTCTAGAATCATTGGAACATTCGAAACACTCGGTAAATTCAATTGAATCGAACAGTTCAAATATTTGAATTATTCCAATATGATAATTACCAGAAAATTACATCAATTTGTGGAAAGAAACATGTTCAGTGGACGAGTTGTTCGAAGCAGGGGCGAATCCAAGAGGTTGGTTGGGGATGAACTCCTTCCCCATTCACTTGTTATCTCATTCTTTATTTTATTGTCCCTCTATGCTCCATTTCTTCTTTGTTTCAATGTTTATTATAATTATTCAAACATCTTAATGATTCGACTTATTGGTCGAATCGTTCGATTATTGACCGAATCGTCGGGTTATTTCTCTAATGCGAACATTCTAATATTCGTTTGTTAAAATAATTCTATGTTCTAACCCTTTAACAATCATAGTAAAGATATCCTGGCATACAACCAGATCACCATACATGACGCAGTCTGCAAAACAAAGGAAATCGCCCAAACTAATGGAATGTTGCACGGTGACCCCCTCAGTCCCACAGCCGATGTAGGCTAACAACAGCAATCCGAGAAAAGCCAAAGGACGCGGTGATCTACATATATAAGGACGACATGGTCCTATGTTCACAAAAAAAAAAAGGAAGAACTCCAACACGCCTTCTCAGCACTGGTAGAATGGGCAGGAAATAACACTCTGAAAATAAACTGGACAAGAACCCAACACATGGTTTTTTGGAATGGTTGGCGTGCAGCAGCAGACGACAACTTTCAATATGACGTTGACAAAGTGGAAACAGTAAATACAGTTAAATACCTTGAGATCACTTTACAGACTACCGGGACATTTAGATAAAACATCCTAGACAGAGCAGTGGATTGCATGAAAGCCATGTACGACATTATTAATCTACAGCAGCTATCTTTGACGCAAAGATCCTACTAATTCTCACTTACGGGATCACTTGATATGAGAGATCTGGCCTCCATCGAAATACCTTAATGGGGATCTCAAAATACACGAGGTTCCGCCTAACATATGAATTAGCAGGGGAACTCTTCCTCGTCGAAGAAATAAGGACAAAATTACAGCTTCCATCCTCAAAAGATGCTGAAGCGCACAGAGAAGAGAGAAGACATCCCGCTAGAGTTTTACAGCACGGATGCCACGATAAACCGGAACTGGACCAACGCCATTCAGAAACTAAGACATGTGGTGATAAAGTTAGCAGTGCATGGGTACCACCATAAAATATGTAAAAGCATGTCCTACCACGCCCCAAATGAACTCTGCGTGTGCTCGTTATGTGAGCAGTTCTGTGACACATACCACATCACACGATGTAAAATAACCAGAAATCACTGGGCGATTATTGCAAGGACTAAACTAGTGTAAATATATAATAATTATATGTACAACCCTAAAGCATTGATTTTATTCTGTATTCTTACGGTGTATAAGCTCCCGTTTAGGGACTAAATATATCCTGGTCATCAGCCCAGTGTGTCTGTCTGATCACCCGTGTTAACTACTGTATAATGCTCGAGGTACAGTCGTATGTGTAAAAGTGGGATTATTCATGTCCTGGCACTTTTCTAGCGTGACTGAAGGAAAGTCCACTGTTGGTGCCGAGACTTGAGATGCATTAACCGTGAATGGAACCTGGTCCTCCTCGCTGGCAGGCAATACCACGGGTTTACACGCACGCACGCAGGGCCTTAGCAGTAGCTCGTCCTCGGATAGCCTCTTAATTGGAGATGTTCCATGAATTACATGGAACTGATGTGTGCTCGTTTAATGGCCCTTGTTTATGTTGCACGGATAATAACGGCTGCGCGTGCCGCACTCTCTGTTCACCTTGGAGCGCTCTCTGAGGGGTGGAACAGGGTACACTGTGCCTCATACCAGTAGAGGATCGAGCTTCCTCACACGTGCGCCCTGTGATGTACAATCCTGTGTTGAGGGCAATGGAATGGCACCTGGCTTACGGGGCATGCGGAAACAGTGTGCCGAGTACCGCCCAGCCCCGCGGCGAGCACAGTTCTACTTTCTGAGCTGTCACAGGACGAACGCGCTACACACAGCCTTGACTTCCTCTCACCCTTTACTGATCCGGTAACTCGATTAACAGAGCACTCATGTTATACGCCTGGCCACCAGGGCACAGTGGGTCAAATTCGAAATCTAGGAGGACAAAATTATTTATTTTCATAATTAAAAAAATCAAAATTTATTACTTCTACAGCATTCTCATATAATTGCCGCTCACTATTCTGGTATATAAACGCATCTTAGAGTAAATCTGTCACCACTGTTCGAGCAGTCTGAATTGGAGGGTGAATGTAAGTGGCTGTGGTTTGGTTGTCTTTGTGGTTAGTGTGATGCTTTAAGATGGAACATGCAGCTGAAGGTATGATCTTTGTAACGTGTTTCAGTTATTAATGGGCGTAAGTGTTACGTAATTTTAGCTATATTTGTATTATATAATATTTAACTATTATTTTTAAAATTATATCTTCACTTAATTTTTTAGTAACTTATGTCGCGTCACTCTGCGTCACTTTCTACTTAATGTTAAAATGTAGATAAAGTCTTGTAGTTTACGCCTGTTATAAGATGTTTTGCATCTTTTTGCAACTTACTTAGTTATTTTACGTTTTAGAAGATGCCGCGCAACCAGTTCTCACACGTTTACAACTGTTTGAAGCACTAAGTTCGACGATTATGTTAAAAGTGGAACTTTGTGACTTTGTTAAAAGTAAATTAGGGGTATAAAATTGTTCTGAAGAGATAACTGAATGCTCTATCCAACTCCTAGTCATAGACAATTTCTTGCTTGTGTAGACGTAGCTTAAAAAGTTCTTAACTGATGTTTATTATGAAGTAAACAAATTATATACTTTGCTTTCACTCTAAATTCATGATTAAAACGTAAAAATAATTTTGTCCCCCTAGATTTCGATTTTGACCCACCGTGCAGGGGTTGGCCCAAAGATCGCTACGTGTCTGTAGCGTCCTATGATATCAATAGGGATAGGCTAGGATGTTCAACTTCAGTAAGTAGCCTATATGTTTTTTGCCGAATTAAGGGGTGCTTTGTGGGTATCGTTATGGTTTATGTTTCCATTTTAGGTCAATTTTGGTCATTTTTTCAAAGTTTGAAGCTTACATTTTTATCTTTAAGATTTATTTGCAAATTTCCGTCAAACTTCCTTTATGGTGAATGGGGAAAACGTACCGCTCATGAAGGCTGGAAATAACTTCCTTGGCCAAATATAGCCAAGGGGATTATTTAAATTAACTTTCAGGATAAGGGTAGGTGATTTATGAGCCTAACAAGTCGCTACGCTCCTTGTGTGTTGGCTAGGTCAAATTATTTATTTCGTACAAGCAGGAAAAAAAATGTTTTTCTTGAGGTAATTTTTGTTGTTATCAAAGTCGTAAAAACATTGTTTAAGGACTTTTCGATGCTAACGAAATCCTAGCCTTCAAGAACGAAAAATATTCTTATTGCTAAAGGGACTAAAATAAATCGTCAAATTACTTACCGGTAGGCAAAACTTCTGTAATGCTAGGGAACCCTTGGGAACCACCCTTGCGATGTGGGTCACCAACAGCCAGCCGGCCCTGGTGACAAGGGTCCCAAGGGGACTATGCGGAACGTGATTGTCAGTTGTCTAGCCCGCTGCTCAGTCATCATGGCAGGTCACGTGGGGTCAAGGCCCTCGTACTTGTTTTCTTGTCGGTTGGTGTATAATTACTTATTCAAATGAAGCTTAATTTAATATCAGCAAAACCTGACATGAAATCATTTCCTCTGTGATTACTTAATGTGGTACTTCAAGCGCTTAACGATATTCCTGACATGTTTTTAACAAATGTTCGTACTTAAATACATTTGCTGTAGACATTAGAAGCTGAGTCAGGAGGGTAGCAAAGGATTGGGGATGAAAAACCATAAATGTAAGACGAAGATAATGTAATGCAGCCAGAAGGACATATATACCCCTATTGACACCGAATTAGCTTGCCACGGTGGGTGAGTGTTTATAGTGTCGGACTTCTAACCCCCCAATCTTGCAGGTTCGCTCCTGGCCGTGGTAAGTAATTTTCAAAGGCGACAAAAATCACGGCATGGTGTCATACGCAAGAAAGTTCCTCCTCTCTCTACTAGAAAGCGCTATAGTGTCAAAGAGCTTAAATATCTAACCTCCTTGACTTTCATAGCATCCAAGGAATGACTAAATTCGACATGCAGGCTGCCCTCTAGGTGCCAAATAACAAAGCTTGCACCTGGTACCGGAGGCCATACGAGGCCATATTATTATTATTTTATTATTAGGTGAAGGAGAATTTTCCTACTTGGGAAACAAAATAGGTAGGTCTAGTGATGGACGAAGGAAAGATAATATAAAAACTAGGCAATATTGGAAGGAATCCAGTTGTTAGTACGGAAGATACATGCAGTTAAACATTCCTGCTATCAGCACGCGTAGAATCATGTTGGTAGCACTGTCGTATAGCCTATCGTTTATTTTAGGTACTATACGTGTGCAAAGTTTAAAAGTGTTGGCCTCTATACTTTCTGAATATTATTATTATTATTATTATTAGTATTGGTATTCTGTCCGAAGGCAGGTCCGAGACTCCGAAGTGGCTATCCTGAGCCGAAGTTTACGTGCGGTAGGGTGGCCAGGGCTTTTCCGCTCCTCCTTTCTCCGCCAACAACACGTGGTCCCACTGAACCGGCATTCCATCTAAGGTGCAACCACGCCCAATGCTGCTTAACTGCGGAGTTCTCATAGGATCCGGTGTTTTAACATGGCCAGGCCCTTGGCACTTTTTGATATAGGCCTACTGAAATTAGGATTAAAAAATAGAAATGAATTATTAACAGTTGGCAACCCTGGTGACTCTAAGGAATACGTAGTCTATCTGATACGGTACACAAAGCATATACGAATTTTGGTTGAAATTCAATGGATAGACTTTTATTAAAGTGACATGTATTT
Source organism: Meconema thalassinum (assembly GCA_946902985.2). Lineage (NCBI taxonomy): Eukaryota > Metazoa > Arthropoda > Insecta > Orthoptera > Tettigoniidae > Meconema > Meconema thalassinum. The sequence goes on from OX336391.1 coordinate 93,558,074, forward strand.
AAAATTGAACTTAGGGTATCCGCAGGCGTAGAATCATGTTGGCAACTTCATATCTTCCGAGATGTCCAACATAGAGCTCACATTTCAATTGTGATTTTTCATCATTTGGTGTCTGGCTGCGTAACGTTCTCGCCTGCTGTTACCAAGGTTGCAGGATTGAATCCTTGTACAGTCAGCTGGCATTTGAGGGTGCGAGGGAACCGTGTCAGTTAAAGATCGCTCTCGGGGCAAAATTCCGGCACTCCGGCGTCTCCAACAGCCACAGTAGTTAAAAGGGACGTAAAATCAATAGCATTATTATTATATCATCAGTTGGTAGCCCTGACGTCATTCTCAAAAATGGCTGTGAGATGTTACGGTGTAGATCTTTACTCATACCAAGTTTAGTTTTGATACCTACAGCCGTTTAGGAGTTGATACGGAGGGGACACACAGACAGACAGACAGACAGACAGACAGACACACACACACATCTTCCCGGGTGATCTCATAGGACTACTCTTTCATAATTTTTATTGCAAAATGTGATTTGTAGGCTAAAAATTAGGTTAGTACATGCAAAGAAAGCTTTTGCGTACACAGAAAATGTGTAACAATATAAAATATGACGTATGCTTTAAAGAGAGTAACTAGAGTTTTTAAAAATTATAGCTTTTCAGTCGCTCAACACGATTGTACCCAAATGAGATGGTTTATTCCCTAATCCTGAAAAAATATATCATGAGATTTTTTTTTTTAAAATTCATTTATCGTATGGCGTTTAGTGCCGGGAGTGTCCGAGGACATGTTCGGCTCGCCATAGGCTGTATCTGCTTCGAGCGGACACCCACAGGGTGAGCTACAAGTTCAGTTCAATTTCAAGTAGTTCCAACTTTCGCTACCAGATATCAATGATACCTAGTGGTGAACGTTGGAACTTTGATAGAGCGTTCCAACCAAATCTAACCTATAAATTTAGTTTCACACAAGTTTAGTTAGTGGAAGGATCTTTTACATGCCATAAATCTATGACATGGGACTGCCGGCTTTACTTCCCATCCGAAGGAAGACATACGCTCTTAAAAATTCGATATCTTTAGCCGAGTTTGAACCCGCGATCTTGGGCACAGCAGTTCAGATCAATCTCATGTAATTTTTTTCAGGATTATGGAATAACTCATCTCATTTGGGTACAGTCGTGTCGACCGACTGAAAAGCACCAAACATTTGTTTACTAAGGCAACACTGAACAAGTAGTTCCGTGACGAACTAAAGAGCATACTTTTCTTAAAATTAATCTCAAATATTAGGAATCTATTATTGTGCCAATTTTGGTTGAAGTCCATTTGTTAGCATAGAAGTTGCAAGTATTTAAAAATTGGACTTATCAGCAGGCTTAAATCATGTTGGCAGCACTGACGTATATTAGTTACTCCAAATTAATTTAGAATGTAAGGTACTAGACGTATACAAAGTTTAGAGCTGTTGGCTTGCATATATTCTGATTTATAGATATTAGGGTATAAAATAGGGAAAGCATTTATATACAGTTGGCAGCCCTGTTGGCTCTTAAGAATACGCATATTCATATCAGTTATGGTACACAAATCATATACGAAATTTGGTCCAAATCCATTTCTTAGTATAGAAGTTATATGCATTTAAAATGTGGACCTATCAACAAGCATATAATCATGTTGGCAGCACTGATGTATACTATGTACTCCAAATTAATGTAGAAGGTCATGTACTTTACGTGTGCAAAGTTTCGAGCTCTTAGTTTGCATACTTTCTGATATATTGGTATTAGGAAAACAAATAGAGAGTTCATTTTTTAACAGTTGGCAGCCCCGGTTGCTCTTAAGAATACGCATAGTCATATCTGTTATCGTACACATAGTACATACCAAATTTGGTTGACATCCAATTGATTGTGTAGAAGTTACATGCATTTAAATTTTGGACCTATGAGCAGGCTTAGAATCATGTTGGCATTACTAACCTGTACGGCCTCCTGGAAATTAAACTGAAATGTTATTATCTATACATGTGTCAATTTTGGAATAGCTACCATGCATACCTTCGAAGATATCCAACATGGAGGTCAAATTTCAATTGCGATTTTTCGGCAGTTGGTAGCAGTGACGTCATTTTCAAATATGGCATTGTGATATTCAGGTATATATCTTTACTCCTACTAAATGTGGTTTCGATAGCTGCAACCATTTAGGAGTTGATAGGGGGGGGGGGGCACAGACAGACACACAGACAGATGGACAGACACAAATTTCCCGGATCGATCTCATAAGTCTACTTTTCCCTCATTTTTACAAAATGTGAAAAGTAGGCTAAAAATGGCTTCAAACACCATAAAAGTTATAGCCTACTACTTTGACGAGGAAAGATAATGTCAAGTCCGTAGATCCAGTAATAAAATTCTACATTGCCAATCAAGACTATTCCATAAATGTTTGAAGACGTAAGCAAGGTGAATGCACTCCGGTTGGGGAGTATGAGAGAGCGTTGGTGCACCTGACAGTTCATTAGCTACAGCAGTGGGAGCAAAAGGAGTCGGAAGCAGAGCACAGGCTATGATAGTCTCTTTAGCCACAATGATAATGCAAATATTTCTGGTCATGTTTCGTTAAGGCTTGGGTCATGATACGCCCCGGGCTGCAGCCTCTCTCTTGTGCCCCGTGGTGGCAGCACCAGTCCACATGTTACACCCCGGTCAGCAAAATATAGCCCTTCATTCTTGCTGTCAGACTCAGCTCCGTGCTCCGTAGTAGCACCAGTCCACATGTTACACCCCGGTCAGCAAAACACAGCCCTTCATTCTTGCTGACAGCCTCAGCTCCGTGCCCCTTAGTAGCAGAACCAGTCCACATGTTACACCCCGGTCAGCAAAGCATGTGGACTGTAGCTATTTTAAGGGGTTCTGTCAGTCCTGATGGTGTTTAAACACGACTATTGATTCCACCGTGAAATGAAAATCCACAGCCTGCTTCCAGTCTCCGACCGGGTCAGGAATGGAATGAATGAAGCCCCCATCTAGCGGCGAGGATATGAACTGTGCCGGCTGCCGAGGCCTGACGCACTCCTCTGGGGCAATGATTAAATGAATGACAGATGAAAGGAAATGATAGTGGAGAGTGTTGCTGGAATGAAATGTTGACAGGGAAAACCGGAGTACCCGGAGAAAAACCTGTCTGCCTCCGTTTTGTCCAGCACAGATCTCACATGGAGTGACCGGGATTTGAACCACGGACCCAGCGGTGAGAGGCCAGCGTGCTGCCGCCTAAGCCACGGAGGCTCCGTAAATGTTCAAAATTATATCAATCAAAATTTGAAACTAAAAATACCAAAAGAACAAAGAAACAAACCCTAAATATACAAGTAGCCTAGTGTATCACAAATTCCTCCCTCATTCTCTTGCCTATTTGTCTTACTTCCTTCCTTCCGTAACCATTAATCCTTATTTTTCGAGGGCTCATGGCGTTAGTCTTTTATTTCCATTATTCCAATTTTGTCCATTCTTTCTTCTATGACTGGCTGCGTGGCTCAGCCTGCTGTTCCCAAGGTAGCGGGATCAAATCCAGGTGCAGTCAGTTGGCTTTTGAGGAAATGTGAGGGAGCCGTGTAAGTAGATTTACTGGCACGTTAAAGATTCCCTTCGGGGAAATTTTCCGGCACCCCAACTCGGCGTCTCTAAAAGGCACAGTAGTTAAAAGAGACGTAAAACTAATAACATTATCATTATCCATTATATAGCTTTGGGACTATTAGGTCGAGATGTTTCGAGAAAACTGCTTGTCTCTTTAACAAGGTTTGTAATGGAAGGAACGAGTAAACAATGGCATGTAGCCTCCATAGATCAAAGGTATAAGATACAAGCAAATAGTTACTCCATGACCTCCTGACACCAAGTGCGCAGCCATGGTAACCGTCACCTCTATTAAAGTTGTGTGGTTGTTTACTTATTTCAATCGCCTCCCGAATCATACGAGTTGTGAAGTGTTTCTCCATACAGATGACAGAAGTTTCATCAAAAAAAAAAAAAAACGATGCTCATTCTGTATGGCATGTTCAGCCACAGCAGAGTTCTCTGGTTTGCAAAGACGTAAATGGCTGCGATGTTCCTTGAGCCTTGATGTGATTCTCCTACCTGTCTGACCAATATATTGTATACGTAACCACAGGAAGCTTACTCCAGCACAGTTAAGACCAACTGAATCGCAAGGATTTGCCTACGTAACAGAATTATCCTCATCTCTCGCCTGTATGCATGTCAGTAGTATTTCATTTAAATATTCATTTTCATTATCAGCTATGTCATTGAGACTGGTTGGTTGGTTCTTAAGTTTAGGGGCTGCGACAACGCGGTCATGTAGCCCCGTGTACTTTGGGTGTGTGTAGAATCTGTCTGATAACCGGTGTTAATTGTCATGACTGTATTAGTGTATGTTATCTGTTTTTTAATTTAAGTACTGCAACTTAGAATGTTTCAAATAATTCCTACTTTTGCCGCCAAGCGCCACTGTCAACGACTACTAGGCCAAGTTCAGAATTTAGCTACTACACGCCACCGCAGTCGGCTCTTGGCAACGAACGTAGAAACCTAAGAGCGTTGTTTACATTCTTAACCTATCCAATTTAGCTTCACACAGTGAAATTAGTGAAGGTTCTTTAACATGCCATAAATCTTTGACATGGGACCGCCGGCTTTACTTCCCCTCCGAAGGAAGGCATACTGAGGGATTTTTAAAGCTCTTAAAATATCCAACGGCTTCGGCCGGGTTTGAACCCGCTATCTTGGGCATAGAAGCTCAGCATGCTACCGACTACGCCACCGAAGCCGCCCATTGAGACTAAAGACCTAGAAGTTACATCCCTAAAAACAACACCACCACCACCACCATTCTTCTTATTATTACGGTTTACTAACATGGATTCGCATAAAGTAGTGTTCTTCAATGTGTTGTACTGATTACCTATCTCCGTATGAATCGTTTGCCAGTCATAATCTTAGTGAGGTTATATTATCGTAGAATGTAATCCCATGGGATTTCCCGTAGTGAACACCTCTCATTCGTGACCAGATCTGTTCGTCATATCTCCAGCAACCGTCTTGAGCACCTCTAATAGCCCAGGTTTGTTTCCCCAAGGATGTTACGCAAAAATAAAACAAGTTTTACACGTTCAACCAAATATAATATTTCTACTTAGCTCACTAGCAGGCTGCAGAGTGATCTTCCAGTTTTCTATATTGGAATTATTCTGCAAGAAAGAAGTTAGTGTGCCGACAAGTCTCGTTGCACATCGCTCACTTGCTGTGTGGGAGTAAGATTTGGGTGGATTCTGCTTATCTCATAAATACGCCAATACACCAGAGGATTTGAATGAGTCTTTAAATGGTATGGATCCTGTCTTGAGGAAAGAATTCATGATGAAAATCAATAAATGTAAAACAAGAATATTGGAATGCAGTCGAAATAAATAAGAAACCCCTATGGATGTCGAATTGGCAGGTGAAAAGCTAAAGGAAGTAGGTGGCTTATGTTACATAGGAAGTAAAATATCCAGTGATGGACGAAGCAAAGAGGATATAAAAAGTAGGTTGGCACAAACAAGGAAAGCATTTCTACAGAAAAGGAATCTGTTGACATCGAATATAGATTTAGGTATTAGGAAGCCATTTTTGAACGCCTTTGACTGGAGCGTGGTTCTCTATGGAATTAAAACTTGGATTGTTGGAGCAGCAGAAAAGAGAAGAATTGAAGCGTTTGAAATGTGGTGTTACAGAAGAATGATGAAGATCAGATGGGTAGATAGGGTTACGAATGAAGAGGTATTAAGACGAGTGGGAGAGGAGAGATGATTCTGACGACTGCTAATGAAGAGAAGAGATAGATTGGTAGGACACATACTAAGACACCCGGGAATAGCAAAGTTAGTTATGGAAGGAAGGGTCGAGGATAAGAACTGTAGGGGTAGACCAAGGTTAGAATATGTTAAACAAATTCCCTCGGATGTAGGGTGTGGTAGCTATGTAGATATGAAACGATTAGCTCTGGACAGGGAGGCGTGGAGAGCTGCATCAAACAAGTCAAAGACTGAAGACTCGGACAGCAACTGATATGAGGGTGGCTGAATGGTTGCTGGGACAAATAGATGGGAGCAATGGTGGAGAAATTTGTTTGGGCAGGTTTTATTCAGTGTTGAACGATTGCAAGGTGAGAGGTGTATTGGTAGAGGAGACCGCAGTGCTAACTGTTAATAGGGGATTGACTCGTGCAGACTAGAATAAACAGAGGACGGGCCTGTTAGCTGAGAGTTCAAAATGTTATTTAGTTTTTTTATTTCAATGTTGAAATATTTGTTAAATGTCACTAAGAGCACTCAGGGTCCAGTGTAGAAAAATCGTAATGTGAAGCTGTTTTCAGAATTGTGACAAAAGTTGAAAAGCTACAAGACCCGGAAATGTGTAAAAATTCGTGTTCTGAAAAGATCTATCTAATTTCAAAATGGAAGTTTGAAAACTAATTCCAGCTTAAATGATATTTTGAAAAATACCTGCTAAAAACGATTGTTTTTAAAAATGGAACTTGTTCCATAGATTTAAATGAAATAAAAGTTTGATTGTTTTAATTGTTAATTGTTTAATTTGATTCTTTATCTTCAATTTGTGGAAAGCAGAATTTTGATTTTCTCAAAACTGAAGTAGATATTTCGATTTGACCACGTATGGGTCGACATTAGCGCTCGTAGCGATAGATTTAGGCCACAAAGGATGTGGTCTAACCGTTGGTGTGTATTACTTCTCAGTCAAAACGGAAGTAGATATTTTGGTTTTGATTTGACTATCATGGGTCAACACTAGCGCTCGTAGTGATACATTTGGTGAACTACAAACGAAAAACGGATGTGGTCTATCGCTTGGTGTCCATGACTTGTCAGTTTAGTGTGTGTCACCATGCCGTAAGAGGCGTTTGGTTAATACTCAAAATATTCAAAAGTGAACTAATAAAATTAAAAAGCAGAGAGCAGTAAGATTGAGCGACGAACCTGGAACGAGTCGGCAACAAGATGAACACTTGTAATCACTGAACGACCAACAACTACAAATGTAAGAGAAACGCAAACCTCGCCCACACAAGACGAAGACAGACGATACTCGTATTGTTTCATTCAAACAATACAACTGTGAACTTTTATTCGTAGCCTGTTTGAGTATAACAAGTGGTGCGCATTCGGTAATATCGAGCAACTTGCGCGTCTTTCTCCGCTACGTTAAGGTGGCGCTGCACATCGCTTGCCCAGAAAATGAGAAACTTACAAGGCGAGGATACGATGTATGTATCACCGATTCGAACCATCTTTAGTACACGTGTAGGACATGACCAGGCGTATACCAGGTGCAAGTAGTAAGGTGCGCTTCTCAGCCGTTTCCGAGCAATTAATTAATTGCAATTACAGTGCGCCGTCTATGTGCGTTGTATGCTAGTAAGAACGCAACGAGCGCGTGGTGCAGCGGTAAGAGCCCTGCTTCGTAAGCACGGGATCGCTGGTTCGAATCCCACCGGTGAGCCTTTGCAGTGGGCCTTTTTTTTTACCATTGTCAATTTCCAACCAATACCCATAGCAAGAGTCACTGCTTACGGGGTGGTCTGATGGTTTACAGACGTGCGATGAACGGAACAGACTGGACCTTCAACGTATAAATGTATACATAATATGATAGAATACACCTGACTATGTATAATATCAATGTATTTGCAATGCCGATACTGTACAGTATGTAATGTCACAAACGTAGACCCCCCCATACGATGATTTCAGAATCCCTTTTCCCGCTCACAAAACACTTAATTACAATTGACTGCAAAATGAACATTATTCACGACACCTACAGTTGTACGAATTGCCTATGTTTACAAAAAAAAAAAAAAACACCGGTGGGATTCGATCCAGTGATCCCACGCTTACGAAGCAGGGCCCTTACCGCTGCTCCACGCGCCCCTTGGCTTCATGTTAACGTACAGCGCACATGATCGCCGTACAGCAATTACGAATAATTTATAATTAATTTCTCGGAATCGGCTGAGAAGCGCATCTTACTACTTGCACCTGGTATACGTCTGGTCATGCCCTACAAGTGTACTAAAGATGGTTCGAATCGGTGACCCATGCATCGTATCCTCCCCTTGTTAGTAAATTGCACGTGGAGAGGGAAACGTACGCCGGGTTGCATGTCAGGGTGAAAAGTGTGGCAATCCGGCACTGGAGTGTATGCTTGTAAGATCTGGACAGGGGATTCACTTGGACGATGAGCTCCTAGATGCTCTGCTGGAGTTTATTTGCGTAGTCATATCGTAGTTTCGTTACAGACACATACACCATATTAAAATGAACGTTGTCTTATCCTTTTAGGACACTAAAAAGACTATCATTCTTCTGTCCAATCATGTACAGTATATTATAGTCCGACGTTGCGGAGATTCCAGAGTCAACTCTGAAGACCTGTGCTGCCACTAGATGGAAATGTCTGGCCCTGGTCAAAGGCGGCCATCTTGTACCACCAGTTCCCACATACTCTCCACCTGCATTACTTGACTGAGTTGACAAATACACAATTTGCGGGTTCGAGTCCATGCAATTGTGAGATTACAGTACCAAGTAAAAGCACTAACATGATAGGTAATGCAAGATTCTTCCGTATTAACTTATAGATTCCTCTTAAAATGCTACGCCTATTCATGAGACATCGGGTCTATGGACATCAGCTCCATGCAGATAGCTAGAGAAAGGAGAATTCACGAGAGCTTAAAACATCCAATCTCTGCATTACCATCAGCGTTGGAGACATCAGCTCTATGTAAATCCTTAGAGAAAGGAGAATTCACGAAAGCTTAAAGCAGACAAGATAAGTAAGACGTAGATACAGATTTTGGCCCACTTAGATGTGCACTAGATAACATTGTGAAATAATCAAAGAGTTGACTTTCTCCTTGTCACACCGGAGGATCATCCAGTGACAAGATCTGTCGCCGATAGCGGAACATACTCCTGGAGGATTGGCGGGTTATTGACCTCGATGGGGTGGATTATCAAAACGATACCACTAGTTGTTATTATTGATGATGAAGAACAGTCGAGGCCTTCACAGTTATTGATGAACAAGTATTTTGAGTTTGCAAGACGTGGGGATTGACATTCCCAACATTGACTTGTCTAACCAACAAATCACAGGATAGTCTAGGATTTTATACTTTTCAACATGTTTCCGTATTGATAACTGGATGCACGTTATTTTGAGAATATTCCATTAGCTTTTGACATCTGTAACAGAATTCAGATTTATAATGTTCCAATTCAATGTTTTAAATGTAATGTGTTATAAGGATATTCATTTATTCATTCATGTATTTGAATACAGTTTATTTGAACCGAAATATAAATTTAAGAATATGTTTAATCTAAGTTTTAATTAGAATAGATTTTACTTCAGATAATAGCTGAAGGAGACTCCCTCGAAGGTTCGAAACATGTACTTAATACAGTATGTGATCAGCCTCACAGTTTCATTACGCGCAACATTCACTTGCTGTGCCTGGGTGATCTACTGTATAGCATACAGCACACGCGTACAGTCTGGTATTTATATTTCAGGGTGTCTACTACTTTGGGAATCAGGGAAATCAGGGAATACTCAGAGAATGTTTAAACCCTGTAAAACTCAGGGAATTATCAGGGTATTTTAATGGCACTCAGGGAATTTTAGTTTTCCAGCCTTGAATAATTGGCAATTAAGCGTTTATATTTTGATGGGGGAAAAGTATATTCTAGTGATGATTATTGTACAGTATGTTCTTACTGGCGTAAAATCAGTAAGCTCTCATTTCTTGCAAGATAGAGCACATAAATTACATGTGTAGACTGTGTATCTCTACTTAATATAAAACAAAGTCCCCGATTCTTGGATGTCACGGGTAATCACGAGAACCACTGGATGGATTTTGATGCGGTTTTCACCATTCTGCAAAGGATATCTCGAGGAAGGTTTCTGTAGAAAATAATTTATATATGATCAAAGGAAGCCGAGCAGTAACGATTTCAGGGAAAAAGTCGAAAGAATAACCTGCCGTCCGTGTGCTATTTAAGCTTACGCTGGGCAAACCGTTAAAATATCAATATACTACAATGAGTGTAAGAGTTGTTCAGCATGAAAACTTCAACAAAAAAGTCTGGGAGAGCATGTCTCTATCTTCAATACATAACCCACTATAAGTGATTTTACGTTTTAATTTCTTCCTACAATTTCCATTCAATTACTGAGGCGACAGTTTACAAGGTAGCACGTAATGCATTCATAACTGTTCTCGGGTGGGTTGCTAGTTTTTACATAAATGTGTAACTGTATGAGAGCATTACTATTAACGAGCTACTTTCAATAGTCGCAAGTACAATAGTTTTTCTGGATGACAAATTTAGAAATTGGCAAAATATAGATTTTTTTCTCCTTTTCCAACTTTGTCATGCTACCCTTTATTGTTCGAGCACTTTTTGAAATTCTCTTTAAGTACAAACTCTGTTTTATATATTTATTATGGGCGGTACTGTTACTCAGGGAATTTTCTGATTTATCCTGGAAAAATGAAGGAAATACCAGGGAAATCTGTTAGTTGGTTTTGGTAGACATGCTGATTTCTGTATTATGGAGGATTTCAGCGCACGATGCGACAATACTTGAAGCAGTTACGGCTGGCAATGAACTTGTATTCTTTGATTCCCTCACCCATCTCGTTTCTTCCCGCCGGTCTCTTTATTAAGGAGGTTATAGACCTCAACTTGAAGTCATTTCGGGTCGCTCATTAACGATTTACTGGTGGCTGGGGGCGAACACAATCGTGACCCGAGCGGGATAGGAACCTCCAACCCGATAGGCTATCTTACGCACAAAGTAACTTCGCCCTAATGATGTATGGGTGTAATTGGACAGATGAAATATGCTTTTAATACGACGACTCAAAGTTTCAGTAATTCGAGGAGATATTTGTGTCATTAATTAGGATTATTATTTATGGGGTCTCGACTTGGCTGGCCGACTGTATACCTGGGCGTTATGTGACTATAGACGAGGCCGCCATTTTAGTTCTTTGTGCATCCCGTCGGTGGTAACTTTGTAGAGTCTGGCTGCGTGGCTCAGCGGTAACGTTCTCGCCTGCTGTGTACATGGTTGCAGGATCGAATCCTGGCACAGCCAATTGGCATTTGAAGGTGCACAAACATGAGGGAGCCGTGTCAGTAGATTTACTGGCACGTTAAAGATCCCCTTCGGGGCAAAATTCTGGCACCCCGGTGTCTCTAAAAGCTGCAGTAGTTAAAAGGGACGCAAAACCAATGACATTATTATTCACCAGTTGTGGGCAATATTTAAAGTTTGCAGAGCAGGTGCACCAAGTATGGCCACGTCACGATTTGTGATCTGTAAATAATTGAAACCGATGAAATAAGATTCCTGCAGTAATGGACGAACGATAGTTGGATAGGTTTTTATAAACAAAATAGTATAAGTTCCTAAAATTAGGTGTTTTTTGATTTGGATAGTAAATAAGTATTAACAAAATGTTATTTTAAATAAGTTTTATATAGTAAAAATTGCTATTTATTGATACATACAAATAATCCCCCAGGGCCTCACACTTTGTGGGAAGTGGGTTGGCGACCAGGGGTTCCCAGCTGAGTCCGGCATTACCTCCACTTACTTGAGCCGGGTTCCTCTCTGTTATCTTTCCTGTCGACCTCCCTTGATCAACTCATGTTATTTTCCGACCCCGACGGTATTAGGGTATCCGAGGCCAAGGGAGTCTTTCACTTTCCTGCCTTAATTGGCCCTTGTTTCATATTTCCAGATCCCGCATTCTTCGAGTGGTCAGACCTCTTCTGTTCTGTTCATATCTCCTGCCTACTGCTCAAGATCTTTTAGGAAGCAGGGTGTGTGTAGTCCCACCACTTATGGATAGTGCTACACCCTCAAGGGCTCACGGCGGGTGAGTTCGGGGGTTCGCGACCCAGAGGGATTACTGAGCTGGGTGTCCGATCCCCCCCCCCCCCCTCCCTTTTTCCATTGCCTCTAGGGCGGGCCCTCTCCTCGTTCTCTTCCCTATCTGCCTTTCCTGGCTCTCCTTGCTTCCAGGTCCCTCAATCCTCATTCTTCGAGGGTTGAGGGCATTTCTTTTCCTCCTATCCATTATTTGCCTTATTCTTTATTTGTTTACGATTTCATCTTCTAGTTTGTAAATCCATAGTTAGTATTAATTATCGTTTTCATTCACATCTCATCTTTCACTATCACCCAAACCATTAGGGGCCGATAACCTAGATGTTAGGCCCCTTAAAACAACAATCAACATCATGATCATCATACAAATACTTTCAGTAGTAGTGTTGTTGGTTTTACGTCCCTTTTAACTACTGTACCTTTTCGAGACACCGCGCTGGGGTGCCTGAATTTTGCCCCGAAGGGGATCTTTAAGTGCCAGTAAATCTACTGACACGTGTCCCTCGCTTTTGCGAACCTTCAAATGCCAACTGACTTCGCCAGGATGCAATCCTGAAACCTTGGGAACAGCAGGTGAGCCACGCAGACAGCCACAAATAAATTTAAAAAATGCACAGTTCAGTTTCTTATTTTTAGAGTCAGTTGGACCATTTTATATGTATAAATATAAATGCATCCACATTTGGGAACCAGACCAAGTGTTGACACGTCAAACAATAGTGTACCAGTGATTACACTGTCGTTGATTTATGACGAGGTGGCGATGTGATTCCTCACACATAAATCACAGCTATGAGTTATGCGACAACAAGCAACAAGCTCTTTATTTGTCGAGCCCCGCCTTTCCGCTAAGACTGTCACAGGGCGAGCAGATCTCTTCTTCAACCATGTCAGACGTTAAGATTGCCCTATCTACAGCTTGGAATATTTATCTCAACGATATCATTCCACAACTTCTTCAGAATTTTGCATAATTATACCCATTCTGACAATTTCAATCTTAACCTATTTTTTTTTGTTTATATACGAAAGCTGTTTTTTTTTCAAGTTCCGATGGACTGTATAAAAATAATAGATTGACATACCAAACTGATCTTACTACTAAATGTTTTCTTGTTTTATTCTTATGTCTCAACATAATCGCCAAAACGATTGAAACATTTGTCGTATCGTTACACCAGCTTTCCAATGCCCTCGGCAAAATATTCTGCCGCCACTGAGGAGGGTACGTCTGGAGAGTCTCCTGAAGTGTTTCCTTTTTGGCGAGGCGTTGCCGCCCAACCTTACCTTCAATTCTCGAAAAAGGTGAAAACCATTCAGTGCTGGTTTGAACTAAACGGCAGATGGTCCAAAACTTCACACTTGAATTCTTTGAAAAAGTCTATCGTAACGTTGGCACAGTGCGGTCGTGAATGATTTTCACCTTTTTCGAGAATTGTAGGTATGGTTGGGTGACAATGCCTCGCCAAAATGGAAACACTTCAGGAGACTGTCCAGATGAACCCACCTCAATAGCGGCAGACTTTTGCCGAGGGCATTGGAAAGCTGGTGTAATGATACGACAAATGTTGCAATCGTTTTGGCGATTGTGTTGAGACATAAAAATAAAACAAGCAAACATTTAGTAGTAAAATCAGTTTGGTATGTCAATCTGTTATCTTTATACAGTCCATTGAAACTTGGAAAAAAAAGCTCTCGTAACATCCACATAGCTGTCCCTTCTTCAAGCTGGTTTTATACCAAGATTTATTTCTTTCGCATTTAAACAGATTCGACTTTTTAAAATTTTAGTGTATGTGTTTTTTAGCTTTTAGACGATTTATTTTTTAGAAAGAGTTTTGAGAACTACCTTCTTTTATGGTACCAATTTGTGAATGTAAGTCTTGCTTCTATATTCACATTATTTGCGCCGAGAAAGGTCACCATGTTACCGAAACCGGTACAATAAAAAGTACAAATTAATATTGACTCAAGGTCTTTAATATCCAGGACGTAACTTCGTCAAAAAGGATCGGGGCTAAGGTGGTCATTTTCATGTCATATTACGTAAATCTATATCAAATATTTTGATGCAAACTTTTTTTTTTTTTAGAAATGCTTTCCTTGCCTGATAAAACTGTAATTTATGTATTTATATCCATCCATTTAAGGGGAGACTCCACTGAAAAATTTAACTTCTCTCCTACTGCATCGATTTCAAATTAATTTTGTGATCATATATATCACGTATGCAGCCTCCGTGGCTTAGGCGGCAGCACGCTGGCCTCTCACCGCTGGGTCCGTGGTTCAAATCCCGGTCACTCCATGTGAGATCTGTGCTGGACAGAACGGAGGCAGACAGTTTTTTCTCCGGGTACTCCGGTTTTCCCTGTCAAAATTTCATTCCAGCAACACTCTCCACTATCATTTCATTTCATCTGTCATTCATTTAATCATTGCCCCAGAGGAGTGCGTCAGGCCTCGGCAGCCGGCACAGTTCATATCCTCGCCGCTAGATTGGGGCTTCATTCATTCCATTCCTGACGCGGTCGGAGACTGGAAGCAGGCTGTGGATTTTTTTTATATATATCACGTAAAGATGTAGCAATGTCGAACGTTTGAAGGCCATAACTTGAATGGTTTTTGAATTATTAATTTTAATGCGTTTTTAATGGCATTTTTGAAAACCTACTTTTGGTACTGAGATATCAATTTTTACATTTCAATATCTTCAGACACAGTAACAGGACATAGGTTAAGAGTTCGGTGCATTTATTTTATGAAAATGTTTGTTTATTTACCCTTAGTTCATTTTTCAAATTTCAAATTAATTTCTTTGAAATAATTTGTACATAAATGTCATAAAAATCATTGAAACTGCATATCATTTAAAATTAATGCACAGAAGTATGCAAATACCTCATAAAAAGAAGGGTACAGAGAAAGAATGATCAGAGTCAATGCAGAGGTAAATAAAATGCCTTTTTTTATACTGCAAGGACTTTCAGTAATAATGTGTTCTGCTATAAGTGTATCACCAACAAGTACATACACCCAACGAAATGTTTAACATTTTGATATATTCCAAACTGTATTTGTAAGAGCGTTTCAAACTTTCAAAACATTCTGCTTCAAAATGTGGTTTCCCTGACTCTGATCGTTTTTTCCCTGTACCATTCAAATACGTCCTGCAAATATTTCACTGAGATTGGTTAATATTGAGGATAAAATAGTTGGTATTGAAGTTAGAAATCAAACTTATAAAAATTTACCTCTCAACAAAATGTTTGTTGAAATCACTAGTTCAGCTTTTTATCATCAGGAATCGCTACATTTGTAGGAAAAGCAAAGAGTCAACTTTGGAACAAAGATTATCCGATTGGTGAGACGATGGTCGTGCTTGATGGTGATAACATCAAATACTATCCTTGACAGCTGTCAGTGAGCCACGCCCCCATCATGCAGTCCACATATCAAATATTATTTAGACTTATTTATAATTCGAATACAACCAAATCTTTCTGCGATCTAAGAGAAAACACTCCAAGGGTCTGAAATAGCCAATAAAAATTATTTGAAAAAAATTGAGGTTTGGCGGTGGAGTCTCCCCTTAAGAAGTAATATGGGCAGATGACCTCGCTGTTCCTCGTCTTAAAACCTCATTAACTAACTAACTACAGTAACTGAGAAATACGAAACGCTAAATATATAATACTAGTAGGGATATGGCGATTAGGACCTATATCGCTAACATATGGGCCAGTGATCGCGGGTTGTGCATATTGCAAGGACTTTATGAGGTGTTTGAATGTCCCCCACATCTCTCCACTTACAAAGATCAAACCATTCGTTTTAATAAGACGTATGAGCAGTACACACGGCCTTCATATGCATGCTGTGTGGGTAGTTATGTCTCTTGTACACTCCGGTGAAACAAGATCTCAGAGTTAGACGGGTCAAGGTCTTAACCATACGGCACTTCAATCATCGTGTGCATGTTGCACTCCTAGACACGTACTGGACATTAAGATTATCATGTAGATGTGATGGTTTTGATTGATTTGTTAAAATAAGATTGGGAGAAGTTCCTGTTGAACATTCACGTAGATGTGATGGTTTTATTGATTTGTTAAAATAAGTTTAGAGGAAGTTCCTGTTGAACATTCCCGTAGATGTGATGGTTTTAATGATTGGTTAACATACGATTAGAGGAAGTTCCTGTTGAACAATCACGTAGATGTGATGGTTTTAATGATTGGTTAAAATGAGATTAGAGGAAGTTCCTGTTGAACATTCACGTAGATGTGATGGTTATAATGATTGGTTAAAATAAGAGTGGAGAAGTACCCGATGAACATTAACATAGATGGGATGGTTTTAATGATTGGTTAACATAAGATTAGAGGAAGTTCCTGTTGAACATTCACGTAGATGTGATGGTTTTAATGATTGGTTAACATAAGATTAGAGGAAGTTCCTGTTGAATATTCACGTAAATGTATGGTTTTAATGATTGGTTAACATAAGTTTAGAGGAAGTCCCTGTTGAACATTTACGTAGATGCGATGGTTTTAATGATTGTTTAAAATAAGAGTGGAGAAGTACCCGATGAACAATCACGTAGATATGATGGTTTTGAATGATTGGTTAAAATAAGAATGAACGACCTTCTGGTAGGACTGAAAATTTATAAAAGTTTCAAGTATTTATACTATTCGTTAGGTTATTGTTATTTAAATTTTACTTAAATCAGATACATCCCTGAATAGTGGCCTGATAGCGTGCAGCGCGCCTCTCGCCACTGTGGGAAAATGTTGAAGTACAGAGCATTTCTTTGCTAGCTTGTTCTTGCGCACATCTGGAGCTTTATGGTCCGACTCTTGTTAATATTTGTACTTGAAATGGATTAGACATTTATATTCCTGCTTTACTCTGAATTCTCCTTAAGTCATTTTGTTTTTAGTTCAGTGGAACAACATGCAATTTTCATTAGAAAATTATGAGTTATGGCGGTGTAATTCCTCGTTATTAATGATAAACACCGCGCTTCTGTACTCATTACCCTCCATTCCTGGAACTGCGGTACACCAACCTCACTTCTTGTGGTAGCATTCAGGAGATAGCTTGACCCTAGGCTGTGCATTACTTTATATCACTTCTCAAAGTACTAGCTGCCTCCATGGGTCAATGGCAGAGTCAAAAATTGCGGGTTCGATTCTCCGCCGAGAAAGTTGAATTGAATCGGTCGGAATTGAAAAGCATTAAGTCAAAAATAGTCATTATTTAAAGAATTAGTATTCTGAATTATTGACCCAAGGGCTTTGGAACAGCATAGGAAAGAATTAAGTCAGCCTACTGTTTAAGCCACACACAAAACATTTTACCGGGTGAGTTAGCCGTGGTCGTTACGGCATGACTGCTGGCAGTCGCTCACATCCGGGAGGCGAGGAGGTTCGAATCCCCCCGCCGGCAACCTTGAAGATGGTCTTCTGTGGTTTCCCATCTTCCTTCCAGTCAAATGCCGGTGTTGGTCCCTAACTATAGGCCACAGCCGCTACCTTCCCACTTCTCGTCCTTACATTCACACTTTCCTCCCCAGACAACACTGCACACGTGACGGTACGTGTAGTTCACCCATTGGGTGTCCACCTCGAAGCAGCTACAAAACTGGCGAGCCTTACATGTCCTCGGACACTCCCGGCACTAAAAGCCATACGCTAATATATATATATATATATATATATATATATATAGTCTATATATTCACCAGGAGAAAAAGCACGGAAACTCACTGGCAAGGCAAACTCCATCACAAAGCAATTTGTTTTGTGGGTTTCAGCTAGAAACCACTGCTACAGAGGAGAAAATCATTAAGTCAATGAGTTGCTGCCTTTCAGAGCCGTATTCCGTACGGTACTTAATGTTGGCCGCACTGAAAGTTTCCCGCGCATTCCAGTGCTATTGTAAACTACATTTCAACAGGTTTTTGGTGGCTTTTATGTCACAAGTTCATTTTTAAATAAAATATCATGTGAAATATTCATTCTGGATGGCTTTATGCTCCACTAAACTGACCACGGAGCAGAAAGGCATTAAGTCACGTTTGCAAAATTGATTAGAAAAACAAGATGTTCAGTAAAGAACATATAGCCTACTTTCTCCTAAATGTATGAGTATAGTTATAACTCGTTGTTATTATCAAAGAGTATAATAGAACTATTCTTTGTTGAAGACCTTAGAAACGATTTACCTCTACCAAACGCCACAACCTAGATAAAAACTGCTACCATCATTGAAGAAAGAAAGATAAGAAGTATATCAAGAATGTTATGGATCTGGAGACATAATCGACCGGACTGGCGGCGTGGCTCAGCGGTAACGTTCTCGCTTGCTGGGCCCTAGGTTGCAGGTTCGTATCCTGGCGCAGTCAGCTGGCATTTGAGGGTGCACAAATGCGAGGGAGCCATGTCAGTACATTTACTGGCACGTTAAAGATCCCCTTCGGGCCAAAATTCCGGCACCCCGGTGTCTCTAAAATCAGCAGTAGTTAAAAGGGATGTAAAACCAATAACATTATTATTATTATTATTATTACGACCTGCCGTGGGCAACATCCAACTTTGAGTTGAGGCATGTCTTTACACGTCTGGTTGTGCATGGCTTTCACAACCCTAATTGAATTAACAAATCTTTCCATGACCCTACAGAGACGTGTGTATACAAACTATGTGGATATTTTCGATAATATAATCCTAACAGAGCGAGTGCATTCTAGCGGCCAGAAGAAGAAACTTTTCAATAAAATCTGGAAGTTACCTTTTTGGCAGCTAGATGTCTCGAGTAAATCTGCTGGCGAATTATGTTTTAATTAAATATATATTTTACACCATAATGTGCACAATATAACGCTTAATAACATTTTCAAGTAACGCAAAATAGGCTGTTACAAACCCTTTAAAATAAAAGTTAAAATGTATCGTAGTATCATCTTGTCATTCTTCAAATTCGATGCGCATAGAATGATAATGGTATAGTAATCAATGGATCCCCACGTAGACTAGTCGTGACATCTATTGGTGAAATATCGAACAATATAATCCTAACAGAGCAAGTGCATTCTAGCGGCCAGAAGAAGAAACTTTTCAATAAAATCTGGAAGTTACCTTTTTGGCAGCTAGATGTCCCGAGTAAATCTGCTGGCGAATTATGTTTTAATTAAATATATATTTTACACCATAATGTGCACAATATAACGCTTAATTTTAAAACATCTGAGTCATTACAAAACAATAAACATATAACATTTCAAGCAAAAAACCTAGCTCTGATCGGGTTTGAACCACAGGCATTTGAGCGATAGGCTAACGCTCTACCACTGAGCTAATTGTGTCAACGAATATCGTTCTATTTAAAATAACTTACATAGAACTTGTTAGCAAATTATGATTTATACTAAACGATTTCATCACTGGAGTATATTATTTATATATAAAGCATTTCATACAAAGTTTATTTATTTTTTATCAGTACGCTATATTGCATGCAATACTCAAATTAGTGAAATATAAGTCCGGCACAAGATATCCGCTGCCATCTTGTCTTATTACTGAATCAGTTCAGCTTTTTAAAATCACGTCTGCACTATAGTATTACAAAATAAACTTTTAATTTCGAACGAGCCTCTTCCTTTAGAACAGTTAAAACGATTCTCGGCTCGATAATCGGAACTGGTGGGTCCCATGATATGGATTATAAAGTTTGCATAATTCGCACGGCCGCCATCCTGAAATGGTATGGCGGACGACCTTGTAATTTGGTCACAAGACGCATCCTATACGAAGGTATATTGTTACCAAATTTGGTAGAGATCGGATGATTTGGTTAGTCGTTATTTGATTTTACGTTTTGAACGTTTGAGTGGCCGCCATTCA
This sequence comes from Meconema thalassinum, assembly GCA_946902985.2. Lineage (NCBI taxonomy): Eukaryota > Metazoa > Arthropoda > Insecta > Orthoptera > Tettigoniidae > Meconema > Meconema thalassinum. Next base: position 93,578,024 of record OX336391.1, read on the forward strand.
GTTTTAGTAAAGATGGCGGCGATATAAAACATGACACTGAGGTGTCCTTTGCTAGTGCTACCTTTGTACCAAATTTCGTTCAATTTGCATTCACCGTGTTCGAATTGATAGGGGGGGACAGACATTCAGAGTACACACACTCACACACACACAGACACACACAGACTCACACACACACACATACACACACACACAGACTCACACACACACATACACACACACAGACAGACACACTTTTTTCGCCCTGTGTTGATCTCATAAGTCTACTTTCATTTTTTGCAAAAATCGAAAGTAGGCTAATATGTTTATTAAATTAAAATTTATATTCGGCTAACACAAATATAACCTGAACAGTTCCTCCACAACATATATGATTAATATAGTGTGTTTGTTAAGTCCTATTCAGTCAATGACGTTTTATCTGTCTCCTGAAAAGTAGTAAAAATTGTCTTAATACTTTTCATCTCTAACCGATTCAATTATTGAAGGGCGACAAAAATCCACGACACTCCGAGTTGGCTTGTAAACGATCTCTCGTATCACATTTGGTACAAAACAAAATTTACTAAATGTCTGCCACAGTTCAGGTTATCATCGCCAAATAGCTCCAACTCAAATGATCTACGCCGCGGTAGCAGAGGCCTACGATTATTATTATTTTATTATTATTATTAATATTATTATGATTACTATCACGGCAAATACCGATTATATTTTATATTACAGCCTGGTTCGGCCTTAGTAAGAAAACATCTGTACTGACGTACGTTTGTAGATTACACTGTTCATCAATGTCGTGCCCGCAGTCTTCACGAGTCTCCTTCATTTATAGGATGAGCTAAATTTCCATCTGAGTCATCATCGAGCCTTGCTGAGTGTTCGACCAGAGTATTTTCCCCAAGGAACTTCCTGACAATATGGCACAACTGCCTTCTGTAGTTCAATATATTATATATCTGCGGATGCAGATTCAATATTGATCGACTACTGTGGAGAGTTTTTGGGTATAACATCAGTACACGATACAATTATTGGGATTGTAGTCACCGACTCAAGTTTCCACATCTGTATCTCTACTTAGTATAAAACCAAGTGCCCGATTCTTGGATGTTACGGGTAAACTTGAGAACCACTGGATGGATTTTGATGCGGGTATCACCATTCTGTAAAGGATATCTCGAGGATGATTTCTGTAGAAAAGAATTTATTTATGATCAAAGGAATCCGAGCAGTAACAATTTAAGTGGAAAAGTCGATAAAAAAAAACCTGGCGTCCGAGCACTTGGTAAGCTTACGCAGGCCAAACCGTTAAAAATATCTAAATACTATGAGTGTAAGAATTGTTCAGCATGAAAAGTTCTACAAAAAAGTCCGCGAGATCATATGTCTATCTTCAATACATCGCCCACTATAAGTATTTATACGTTTTAATTTCTAACCATGTCCATTCAACTACTGAGGCGACAGTTTACGAGCTAGCTAAGGGCGAGTCTATCATCCCTGTTACAGCCTAGCTAGCGGGTGAACCTATTGCCTCAGATACAACCAGCAGCAAACCGTTGAGTCGTGTTGAGTTAAGACTTCTGAGAAGGGTGGTTGTGTTTGGAGTTTCCCTGGAAGTGCAACTCGGCTTTTCTTCATTTCGCCTTTGAACTTTTCGTTCCGCAAAATTTACAGTCAAGTTAAGATTGGACGGGAGGGGGATTTGTGTTTCATGCACCTCGCCATTCTTAAATTACGTCTGACAAGAATTTGTTGCACGTGCATCACCATGATAATATAATTAATAGTCCAGTCAGTGATTTTAACCCATCATGCCGAGACGAAAAAACGGATATTGGTCGTTGTTCATTGACATTGAATAAAAAAGCGCTTATCCCGTAATGCATTCATAACTGTTACCGGGCGAAGCCGGGTCGGCTTGCTAGTTTCTGTATAATTCTTCTGTGGAACTTTTTTTTGCCAGAAATTATCTGAGAAAACGGCGCCGTAATTTTTTCTCAGAATTCTCCTTTCTTGTCTTTCAATGTCTTTAATTTTGACCATTCCCTTGGTGCTTGTGGTTTCTGATGCGTATAAAGCTTCCGGCAAGACCACCGTTTTATAATGTCATTATTATTATTATTATTATTATTATTCGGGGAGGCGCATGTACTTGGGGATGAATACAATGTTTTGTTCATGTGCACAATGAAGGGAATGGAGTAAAGAACCAAAATGGCTTGCTAGGGAGTTATACCGAGTAGGCTATGTACAGAGCTCTCCTCTCATATCGCTCCTACGCAGCACATATTTACTGGTCAGCAAATTAGTTTTGACTTGCAGATAATTGATCTCTATCCTTATCGTCATGATAATCTTGAAAGATTATTAAAGATGATTGTCGCTATCAGGAGATAATGGTATTCCATTCCACCCCCGCAATCTGAATCAGTGTCTACAGAACTCACAAGGCGGAGGAGTTAAAGTTGCTCTGTGAAATGTGACAAAGGTTTTCGTTGCTGAAGAGTCATAAGGGGTATACAGGGCTAGCACGGGAGAATCCTTTGGTCCTTAACTGGGAACCTAGCGCATGCGCTCTGTTAAGTAAACCCAACTGACGGACTCTCGACAGGAATTTATGAATATTTTCGTTTGAACATAAAATAAAGTTATAATTATTGACAAACATAAACAGTCGTATGGAACTCACCTATATTGGTAATTAAGACACCCCTATGATTATAAAACGAGCGAAGCGACTGTCTAAATACGCTCTATGGAAGTGAAACTTGGACTGTTGGAGTAGCAGAAAAGAGGAGAATAGAAGCATTTGAAATGTGGTGTTACAGGAGAATGTGGTAGATCAGATGGGTAGATAGGGTTACAAATGAAGACATATTAAGACGAGCAGAAGAGGAGAGATGTTTCTGGCGACTGCTAATGAAGAGATAGGTTGGATGGAGACATACTAAGACACCCAGGAATAGCAAGCTTAGTTATGGAAGGAAGGGTCGAGGACAAGAACTGTAGGGGTAGATCAAGGTTAGAGTATGTTAAACAGATTGGCTCGGATGTAGGGTGTGGTAGCTATGTAGATAAACTATTAGCTCAGTACAAGGAGGTATGGAGAGTTGCATCAAACCAGTCAAAAAACTGAAGACTGAAACACGCAAAGAGCCAGTGCATGCATATGCAAACTATGAAAACATCAAAGGAATACCTTGAAAAGATTGTGTGAAAATGTGTAGCATGATTCAACGTTGTAAACATAGGCTACTGTTCTTCTTTCTGAGTCCTCTTGAAGTTTGTAAATATAGGCACGAGGGGCATTTAAACAGAAGTAGCTCATACTTACTGCAGATCAATTGTTGTTGTAAGAGTCTTCAGTCTTTCGACTGGTTTGATGCAGCCCTCCAAGTCTCCCTGTCCTGAGCTAATCGTTTCATCTCTACATAGCTACCACACCCTACATCCAAGGCAATTGTTTAATATATTCTAACCTTGGTCTCCCCCTACAGTTCTTGTCCTCGACCCTTCCTTCCATAACTAAGCTTGCTATTCCTGGGTGTCTTAGTATGTGTCCTACCAATCTATCTCTTCTCTTCATTAGCAGTCGCCAGAAACATCTCTCCTCTCCCACTCGTCTTAATACCTCTTCGTTTGTAACCCTATCTACCCATCTGATCATCATCATTCTCCTGTAACACCACATTTCAAACGCTTCAATTCTCCTCATTTCTGCTGCACCAATAGTCAAAGTTTCACTTCCATAGAGCGTCACACTCCAGACAAAGTCTTTCAAAAATGACTTTCTAATACCAAAATCTATATTCGATGTCAACAGATTCCTTTTTTTTTTTTTTTAGAAATGCTTTCCTTGCCTGAGCCAACCTCTTTGTTTCGTCCATCACTGGTTATTTTGCTTCCTAAGTAACAGAAGTCTCCTACTTCCTTCATTTTTTTCACCTAGCAATTTGATGTCCATAGAGGTTTCTGATTTGTTTCGGCTGCATTCCAAAAGAATGACTTTCCTCATATTAATTTTCATCATGAATTCTTTCCTCAAGACGGAGTCCATACAATTCAAAAACTCATTCAAATCCTCATGCGTGTCGGTCAAGATGACGATGTTATCGGAAAATTTCAGAGTTGAAATTAATTCTCCTTGAATCTTCACTCCCACTTTTTTTATTTTTAGCCTACTTTTCACATTTTGCAAAAATGAGGAAAAAGTAGACATGAGATCGGGCAAATGTGTGTCTGTCTGTCTATCTGTCTGTCTGTCTGTCTGTGTGTTCCCCCTATCAAGTCCTAAACGGCTGCAGCAATCAAAACAAAATATGGTAGGAGTAAAGAATATCTGAATATCTCACGGCCACATTTGAAAACGATGTCAGTGCTACCAACTGCTGAAAAATCGCAATTGAAATTTGAGCTCCATCTTGTATAACTTGGAAGGTATGAATGGGAGCTATGTCAAAATTGGCACACGTATAGATAATAATATTGCAGTTTAATTTCCAGGAGGCCATACATGGCAGTGTTGCCAAAATGAATATAAGCCTGCTGATAGGTCCAGATTTTAAATCCATATAACTTCTACACTATCAATTGGATTTCAACCAAATTTCGTATGTGCTATGTGTACATAAACAGATATGACTGAGCGTATTCTTAAGAGCCACCAGGACTGCCAACTGTTAATAAATGCTCTCAATTTTCTTTATCCAAATACCCATATATCAGAAAGTATGCAAGCCAACAGCCCTAAACTTTGCACGCGTATAGTACCTGACATCTATATTAATTTGGAGTAACTTATATACGTCAGTGCTACCAACATGATACTAAGCCTGCTGAGATGTCCAACTTTAAATACATGTAACTTCTATACTATCATTTGTATTTCAACCAAATTTTGTGTGTGCTATGTGTACCATAACAGGTATGACTATACCGATTCTTAAGAATAACCAGGGCTGCCAACTGTTAATAAATACTGTCTCTATTTTTGTTACCCTAATATCAATATATCAGAAAGTATGCAAGCCAATAGCTCTAAACTTTCCATACGTATAGTACCTGACATACTAGATTAATTTGGGGTAACTAATATTGGCCTACGCCAGTGCTGCCAACATGATTCTAAGCCTGCTGATAGGTCCAATTTTAAAATGCATGTAACTTCTACACTAACTAATGGATTTCATTCAAAATTGACACAACAATAGATCATATTATTTCAGATTATTTCAGACCAATACATGTATGTCATAGTTGCCAACATGATTTTACGCGCGCTGTTAGATCCAATGTTTAACTTCATGTAATGTCCATGCTATCCAATGGAATTCAACCAAATTTTGTATTCTGTACCTTAAGAGATGGAACTAAGAGTATATTCAGTCACCAGGTCTGCCAACTCTAGTTCTCTATTGGGCTACATTATTCCTGGTATACAGTATTTCGAACTAATTAGAAATTTCGATATTATTAATTTAATTTCGTCATTATTCTAGATAGATCCATATACGGTAGATTAATCAATGGCATGAATCTTAAATATTAAGAAAAGTAGGCTCTTTAGTTCGTCACGGAACTTCTTGTTATTTTTTACGATGAGTAATTCCTATCAGTGGCTATCCGATGACTGCTGGGCAAGGAGCTGAATTTTGTCGTAGGCAGAACGTTCAGCCTATTGTTGGTCTGTGTCACTCAATAAAAGTTTCATGTCCTGTCTGTATAACTGACTTTCTTGAATGCCTCTGTTAGATGGATGTCGGAAAGTCATTTGGAAGCGATTAGCATATTGCTTGACCCGGAACGCGAGGAGCACTGTTCCGTAGAAACTGTTGTAATAAATGCACATAGATTATGTCTACTGTTCGACAGGGTGTGGATGAGTGTCGTGGAATTGGGTCGGGTCGGACCTCCTGGTGCTAGCCCATGACTCGGCAAGATGGATCAACCAGATTATCTAAAACTCAGTGCTAAACACTTGTCCAACTAGGGGTGCTTGGCGTCTGTAATTGGCACACAGGCTTCAGTCAACTCGGGCGATGGCATTCAAAATATTTGCTCGCATGCATCCAAAGTATACTGCAATTCTACCAGAAATGTTAATAGATACCAAGAGTGAAGAAATGACAATAATACAGTAGGTACCTTAATTTACATCTAAAAATTAGAGTTCTGAGATGTTATGTCTTCTCCACCTTGTTCTATGGAGTTGAGACCTGGACCATAAAGAAAAGAGAAATGGACAGATTGGAGGCATTTGAGCTATGGACGTACAGAAAGATACTGAGGCTGGTTTGGAAGATAAGGTCACCTACGATGAGGTGATGAGGTGGATGGAAAAGAGAAAGGAAATATTAAATACTGTCAAAATTAGGAAACTGCAGTATCTGGGTCATGTGATGAGAGGAGAGAAATATCATCTGCTGCAGCTGGTCATTCAAGGAAAGTTACAAGGCAAAAGAAGACAAGGAAGAAGACGCATTTCTTGGATCGATAATCTGAAAACTTGGTTCAATTGTTCCACTATTGAGCTGTTTCGTGCTGCATCATCTAAAGCAAGGGTCTCTATGATGAGTCTCTGAGAGGAGATGGCACATAAAGAAGAAGGAGGTACTTTTTTTACTAAGAGTAGGCTATCCCAGGAATATATCGCTTTTATACCCGGCTTAGCCTTGGCGGCTTCTATATGTCATGTGAAAAATGTATCAAAACGGAATACCTTACATTAGGGAATAATGGTGGTGAGAAACTACAGATCGGAAATGCAGAAAATCAGTCACTACATTTAAATATTTGGGTTTAATAATCTGGGGGAACAAGTTAATCTGAAATTGAGGAAATAGCAGGAGAGACTAGAAGAACAATTGGAGCATTAAATTCCGTTTCATTGAGCAGGAATATTTTAAACAAAACTAAGAACCTTATTTATAGTTCATTGGTACAAAGTATTTTGTTATATGGAGCAGAAACGTGGACGTTAAACACACAGCAAGCAAACAAAACAGAGGTGGATTATTGGAGAAGGGCGGCAAGAAAATCAAGATTAGATAAAATTAGAAATACGAGAATGAGAGAAATTATGCAGGTAGGGAGTTGGGAGAAGGAAGAAGATTACAATGATTTGGACATGTGAAAAGGATGCAGAAATTTAAAATTCCAAACTTAATGTTACATTGGCAAGCTGAAGGCAAAAGGAAGCGGGGTAAACCAAGATAACAATGGATGGATGATGTCAAGATAAGCATGACTACCGGAGGCTTAACCGAGGAAGATGCTGAAGACCAAGAGAACAGTGGATGGATGGTGTCAAGAGAAGCATGACTACCGGAGGCTTAACCGAGGAAGATGCTGAAGACCAAGAGAACAGTGGATGGATGGTGTCAAGAGCAGCATGACTACCGGAGGCCTAACCGAGGAAGATGCTGAAGACCAAGAGAACAATGGATGGATGGTGTCAAGATAAGCATGACTACCGGAGGCCTAACCGAGGAAGATGCTGAAGACCAAGAGAACAATGGATGGATGGTGTCAAGATAAGCATGACTACCGGAGGCTTAACCGAGGAAGATGCTGAAGACCAAGAGAACAATGGATGGATGGTGTCAAGATAAGCATGACTACCGGAGGCCTAACCGAGGAAGATGCTGAAGACCAAGAGAACAGTGGATGGATGGTGTCAAGAGCAGCATGACTACCGGAGGCCTAACCGAGGAAGATGCTGAAGACCAAGAGAACAATGGATGGATGGTGTCAAGATAAGCATGACTACCGGAGGCCTAACCGAGGAAGATGCTGAAGACCAAGAGAACAATGGATGGATGGTGTCAAGATAAGCATGACTACCGGAGGCTTAACCGAGGAAGATGCTGAAGACCAAGAGAACAATGGATGGATGGTGTCAAGATAAGCATGACTACCGGAGGCCTAACCGAGGAAGATGCTGAAGACCAAGAGAACAGTGGATGGATGGTGTCAAGAGTAGCATGACTACCGGAGGCCTAACCGAGGAAGATGCTGAAGACCAAGAGAACAGTGGATGGATGGTGTCAAGATAAGCATGACTACCGGAGGCCTAACCGAGGAAGATGCTGAAGACCAAAATTTATGGAGGAGTCGAGTATTTTTGGGTTGAAGGAAATTTACTCTATTGTAGAATATTCCTAATAAGGTAGAAGAAGAACAAAAATGGATACACTGTATTTTCACATATTGAGTTTAGAACACAATTTTCATCGCATCCAATGCTGTTGAAACGGAAGTGTCCTAGAGCTAGTTGAACATAGCACAGAATGCAACAGGGTAAACGAGGTCATTGTTTCATGACTGGCTGGAGAGGCGCTGTTGCGATGCTATGTATTGTGTAAGTATGAATGAACGATAGGGAAGACAGGTTTTCGGATTAAGTGATTCCTGTGATAGTTGGCATCACTGAGAAGCATCGTTCACATAGAAAATGCTGCATGTTGGTAGGAATGATGAGTGTCTGGATGTCGTAGTGTTGAAGTAGAGACTCCCTCCTGCTAGGTAATTGACACTGTGATATTGCTTGAGACGAGCCCTCAACCCTCCGAGGTTGCGCGCGACTGTGGATATACAGAATGTCAGGAGGATGTCGCAGATATCGGATCACTCGTGAAGTGTGGCTAGCTGTGCTGCGCCTGTCTGGTGCGGCCACCCGTCTGGCTTGTCATGTTCCTGCAGTCAGGGCTGGCATGCGAAATTAAATTCATGGCTGTGGGGACGAAAATAATTTAATTTCGCCGTAAGCGCGATATTCGGGAGCGAAATGATAATGATTGTCGGCGCGTAATTAAATCAAAGCGAAACTTAATTCGAAGCGAAATTAATTTCGTTCCAGACTTTTAATTTTGCTCCCGGCGCGAAATTAATTTAGTTCCAGACTTATAATTTCGCTCCCGGCGCGAAATTAATTTCGTTCCACACTTTTAATTTCGCTCCCGGCGCGAAATTAATTTCGTTCCACACTTTTAATTTCGCTCCAGGCGCGATATTAATTTCGTTCCAGACTTATATTTTCGCTCCCGGCGCGAAATTAATTTCGTTCCACACTTTTAATTTCGCTCCAGGCGCGATATTAATTTCGTTCCAGACTTATAATTTCGCTCCCGGCGCGAAATTTATTTAGTTCCAGACTTATAATTTCGCTCCCGGCGCGAAATAAAATTCGTTACAGACTTTTAATTTCGCTCCCGAGGCGAAATAAAATTCCCAAACGGCATTAAGTTTCGCTCTCCGACGTGTATTTAAAATGCATGAAACATTTAATTTCGTTGTTGAAATTAAAATACAGTATATTCGTTTCGAGAGTTAAATATTGTTCTGTACGATGTTCAAAGTCCTGACGTCTGTCTGTTAGGTAGTCAGCCCGAAGGCTGGTTGGATCCTCAAAAAGTACCGCCGGTAGTTTATGGGGGTAGATACCCACAAAAACTCAAGGCAGCGCTATAGTGAGGCGTACTAGACAAGATGGGGGGTGAGGTAGTTTGCCATTGCTTTCCTCACTGAGTCAGAACAGCAGTACTAACCCTATGAGTAGAACCCTTCACAGCATCCACAGGCACTGACTGCCCCGAATTTCATTACTAAGCACCACCCATACCTCAATAGCTTCCATATAATCACAGCCATGTGTAAGACTGAGACATCGGTGAAAAGCCACATTTTACTCTAGCCCGTGCCAACAGTCAAATGCAAATGAGTCGTCAAGTTACAAAACTCGTTTAATCAGCTTGTGAATAAGGATCATTTTCATGAGAAACATTTCTCTGGACTTTGCCTCACGTATCTTTTGTGTTTGTTGTTTTCTACTTTTGGTTGGTGTTTTTGTGTTTGCTTTGTGCTTTTGCTTTTGAATTTGACTTATTGCTTTTCTTTCTTGGTTTTGTGTTTGTGCTCTGCTTTTGCTTTTTTGAATTTTGCTTTATGTTATTTGTTTTTTATTTTCTGCTTTTGCTTTTGTTTTTGAATTTTGCTTTTTGCTTCGTCTTTTTTTTGTTTGTTTTGTGTTTGTTTTCTGCTTTTGCTTTTATGAATTTTGCTTTTTGCTTTATGTTTCTTGTTTTCTGATTTTGCTTTTTTTTGTTCTGCTTTTGCTTTCTGCTTCGTCTTTTTTGTTTTGGTTTTGTGTTTGTTTTCTGCTTTTGCTGTTTTTGAATTTTGCTTTTTGGTTTGTGTTTCTTTTTTATTCTGCTTTTGCTTTTGTGTTTGAATTTAGCATTTTACTTCGTGTTTTGTGTTTTTGGTTTTGCATTTGTTTTCTGGGAAATCAAAATAAAACAAAATCAACAAAACAAAATAAAAACAAAAACAAAATAAAACAAATAAAACAAGACAATTTAAAACAAAATAAAACGAAATAAAGTAAAACAAAAAATAAACAAAACAAAATAAAGCAAAATAAAATAAAACAAAATAAAATGAGGTAAAATAAATAAAATAATGAAATAAATAATTTTATGTTCGACCCTCACTATTATGTGTTTGAAAACTGTATCATAATGATGGTCATTATAACACCGTTTTTCATTACGATACAGTTTCTCCAGCCAATCAGAGCTCGTTCATTGACCAATTAGGTAACGATACCTTCGCGCATGCGCTCAAAATCCCAACATGTCGGACATAAACACAACATCCAACTATAATAAATTACCGACATGGAATACCCACCGTCCATATGTTCGCGTAAATAAACTGGCGAATATGAGACAAGAAATAGCACAGTACCTTAAAATCACTAACACTAATTTCTACACAGCGCATTGTCTTCAAATGACTGCGGTGACAATATTACTGAGGGACGGCTGATGTAAACATATGGCTGCATATGGCATTGCAAGCCCACAGAGCGCATGCGTCGGCCGTTCAAAGCTCTTGAAAGACGAAGGTATAACACCCAACGCTCGCTCTGCGATCACAAAATTCCAGTAGCTGACTCTCAACAGATATTTATGAATATTTATGTTAAAACATATAATAAAGTTATAATTATCGTCGAACATAAACAGTCGTATGCAACTCGCCTATAATGGTAATTAAGACACTCGTATGGAAATTATAAAACTCGCATACGCTCGTTTTATAAAAAAATACTCGTGTCTTAATTATAGCCATTATAGGCTCGTTGCATAATGTACTATTACGACATGATCCTTATTCACAAGTGGATTAAACGATTTTTGCAACTGGACGACTCAAATGTAGTACACGGGGTCGTTGGAATGAGGGAGATGGCTACCTGGGAGGCTTGTCGCAGTATAGTATCTATGTGTGCAGTATATGCATCAACCGTCGTCTGGTTATCCAGTGGGAGATGGTCCGCACGGAGGTGATTGTTGACGTATGCGCGGTATTCCTGCCAGTTTGCTGTGCAGAAATTCTGGACCATCCTGGGAGGTGGTAGTGGGGGAAGAGGGAAGTTGAGTAAAACGGGGGCATGATCACCTCCTTTGAGTGGCAGGACAGACACGTCAAACAGATGGAGGAGGGAGTTATGAGCAATGACTGCGTCGGGGTGGTATTGGAGGAAGGACGGGTAGACTCGGGGAGAGGGACGAGGGTGGCGTCGATGTGACGTAGGTAGGTGTCTAGGCTATGAAGTTCTGGGGCCGAACGGGAATGAAGGTTGAGGTCGGCCATTAGAATTAAATGGGGCAAGACTTCAGACACGTGGGTAATGCAGTCTTTGGGGATGGGGTGGTAGGGACGAATGTAGATGGTGGCTAGGTGTAGGACGCGGGAACAAATAAGGCTTTCGGGGAAGAAAAGAAACAGATTTCATTTCAGAAACAACATGAAATGTTCCATGCATTTTAATTTCAGGCCGGAGGGGGGGACTAAATGCCGGGAACGAAATTGATGGTCGTTAACAAATTTTATTTCGCGCCAGGAGCGAAATTAAAAGTCTGTAATGAATTTAATTTGGCGCCAGGAGCGAAATTAAAAGTCTGTAACGAATTTCATTTCGCGCCGGGAGCTAAATTAAAAGTCCGTAATGAATTTAATTCCGCGCCAGGAGCGAAATTAAAAGTCTGTAACAAATTTCATTTAGCGCCGGGAGCTAAATTAAAAGTCCGTAATGAATTTAATTCCGTGCCAGGAGCGAAATTAAAAGTTTGTAACGAATTTCATTTCGCGCCGGGAGCTAAATTAAAAGTCCGTAATGAATATAATTTCGCGCCAGGAGCGAAATTAAAAGTCTGTAACAAATATCATTTCGCGCCGGGAGCTAAATTAAAAGTCCGTAATGAATATAATTTCGCGCCAGGAGCGAAATTAAAAGTCTGTAACAAATATCATTTCGCGCCAGGAGCGAAATGTTATTCCATTGAACAATTTCATTTCGCGACGCTAAATTAAATTGATAATGCATTTCGTTTCGCATGCCAGCCCTGCCTGCAGGTACAGAGGCGCACAGATCATGAGACTCCTTCAGACCTCGGCGCATGCGCCACAGTTATACGAGCAGCCATTCCTCGGAGGATCAGTCCCAACTCCCGATCGGGGGTTCGATTCGCGGTGAAGAACAACAAAATCCCACAGTATTCCGGTACGGCAAATATATCTTGTACCACGTCTGGTAATTGCAATACAGTTCCAGTTTGGTGGCAGTGCAAGTGACATGTAGAGTAGATCTACTCCAGGCGGTACGATTATTATTATTACGGTATTATTGTTATTATTATTATTATTATTATTATAATTTTGTGTTTTTATTGTTAATTTTGTTAATATTGTTATAATTATTTTATCTTTGTTATTTTGTTGTTATTGTTAGCCAATTATTATTATTATTATTATTATTATTATTATCATCATCTTCCATGAACACTAAATGTACAAATGAAACTGATCATTTTGCTTGGATTATGAAGTATGTTAGTATAATTATTGATGGTTTGCATGTTGCAGGTGAGTGCTGGGGATTGCAGAGGGTGGCCTAATGTCTGTGAGTTATAGACTACATTACATTACTTGTATCACATTCTATTGCATACCCGGCGTTATCGGCTAGATACTATGGCAATAAGGAACGCCCATGATCTGACAGGGAGATTGGCTATAAGCAACTGTCCATATCCTCTTTCAATAACCGTTTTATCGTTCGTAGACTGCAAACGTGGATACCAAACTGCACTAGGTACTTTGCAGGAAACTGTATTAATTGTATCATACCATGTGTTTACGAAGGTGGATCAAAAAGTTAGTTGCACTAACGCGCTGCAGCAGCGCGCTGGGTGTCACAAACGTGGACTTAGCGGGGAAAGGTACAGACACTGCCCACACATGGGTTAGGCAGGTCGCTGTGGTGTCTCGTCTTGTATGGTGTGAATAGCGGCCAAATGAATGCAATGGCGCGTCGACTGGACGTTCGCTCCAAATATGAGGTGCGTGCGACATTCCGATTCCTATGGGCCAAAAGGAAGAATTGCACGGACATTCATCGTGAAATTAGTGCTATGTATGGGGAGCGGGTCATTTCCCGACAAGGGATTGTAAAGTGGTGTCAGCAATTCGAAGCCGGACGCACGGATATCGCGAGGGCAGGCCCGCAACGTCCAGAACCCATGCAAATGTCAACAGTGTGAATGCGATCATTAGACAGAACCGGCGCATTCAACTGAGAGAAATCGCGACGCGGCTGAACATGTCGTATGGCAGTGTGTTCTCCATTGTTCACGAGGACCTTGGATATCGTAAGCTGTGTCAAAGATGGCTCCCAAGTGCCATGTGACTTTCATCTGTTCGGTAAGCTCAAAACGGACCTCGGTGGTCGACGCTTCCGGATCGATAAGGAGGTGAAGGCCGCTGTCTCCGTGTGGTTGCAGAACTCTAGAGGAACTTTCTATGCATCCGGCATCAACAAGTTGGTTGTGCGTTCGCAGAAATGTTTGGAGTCTCTTGGAAACTGTGTGGAAAAGTGACGTTACATTGTATGTCGTTATAGGCGTGTTGCTGTTGTATAGGTGGTGTGATTAATGGCCATAACTTGGAAGTGCAACTTACTTTTTGATCTGCCCTCGTATATTACACATGAAAGATACCGCTCAATACGTGGGCAGAGCCCCAACCTCACGAGGTGAGTTAGTGAGAGAAGAACTGAATAACACGCTGCAAGGAAGCGGCCGTGGCCATCACAAGATGCTGTCCCGGGATTCGTCAGTAATTGAAAATGGAAAACTGACGGTTGTCTCCTGAGTCTGGAGTGAGCCTGGTGCTACGCCTTGAGGAGTGTAGCTAATACTGTCAGTTGTGTATCTTTGAAACCCCGATATAAAGATACACCTCACTACATATCGAGTTTCGTTCAGTGAGGGAATGCAGGGCAAGGCTGACTTATCACCTCGTGTTTGCATGGCTGATAGACACATATGGTGTTAATTGTGCACTGTGCAGATAAGGGCTCGTGTGACCACCCACACAGTCCTACGGTGGTCCTCGTACACCTCACTTGTTTGAGCAGGCGCCACTTTATGCTGCCATATTGTACAGAATATTTCATGTAAGGGAAAATAATGTCTGTCTATTTATTTATATAGTGGCGGGAGTGTCCAAGGACATGTTCGGCTCGCCAGAGTTTGTAGCTGCTACTATGTGGACACCCATGGGGTGAGCTACAAGTACAATCACGTGTGCATGAGATAAAATGATTGAAGATGAATGAGCAAGTTCAGTTTCAAGTAGTTACAACTTTGGCTACTAGACGTCACTGACATCCAGCGGCGAACGTTGGAACTTGATTGAGCGTTTCTCACGAAATATAACCTCATTCCGCCTCAATGCGCAGTGGCCAGCATTCTTGGCTCTCACCGCAAAGGGACGGGTTCGATTCCCGGTTCTTCCAACGTATTTAATTCTGCTCTGAGGACTGAGTGAGGCGAACCTGAGAAGAGGAGTATATTCCCTATATTTAACTACTGCGATGTTGTATTAGTAGATGCTACCGGAGAACAAAACAAGAAACTTCAGAGAGCTTTAAATTCCTGCATTAGGTTTATTTTCTCCTTGAAATTTTCCTCACACGTGTCTCCTTTTTATGATCTACTTTCCTGGCTAAAAGTAGAACAACAAAGAAACCTGCACATATGTACACTCATCTATCGACTTCTCAATGAAAGTACTCCTCACTATCTCTCTTGTAATTTTCGTTTTCTTTCTTCCTTTCATGATCGTCACACGCGATGTGGATCTATAATTGAATTTCCTCTACATCATTCATCTGCCTTCAGTAACTCTTTCCTTGTGTCGGGAACTAGAATTTGGAATAATTGGCCTCGAGACGTCAGAAATTGTACATTCCTAACAACTTTCAAACGTGCATGTAAAGATTTCCTCTTGAATTTGTAGGCCAATTAGAACAATTTGTGTATGAATGTGTGAGTGAATAGCCATAGTATAATTTTGTTAAAAATGTATGTCATTTAAATTGAGCTTAGTTAAGTCGCCAATTTAATTTAATTTAATTTTATTTTATTTTATTCTAGTATTTAAATTTTCCTAGTATTTAAGTTTGGTAGGTTAAGTATATCATATTTGAGTATTCATGTAAGTTGCACTGTGTGTGGTTAAGTGTAAGAGAGGGACTAGAGCCCTAACTTCGCCACAATAAGGGCACCAATAAATAAATATTCCATTCCCACCTGAGGCATCCTCGAAGTGGTTTTTGGTGGTTACGCCACTGCTACTCCACGCAAATGCTAGGATGGTTCCTAACTGAAGGCCATGGTCAAGTCATGTTTTCATCATTATGTTCCCATCCTTAAGGACCAGAACTGTGTTTTTTTTCTTGAGAAGCGGCCTACTTGTAAATAAAGTTGTAGGGAGATGAAGATTTCCCATGACGTGGCAGGAAGGATGTGAGACCTTGTGCTCAGCTTATCACCTAGCGATAATGTCTGACCACACCAGTAACTAGACCAGATCGTACAGTAAGACAATTAACCTTTCATAGAATTATGCTACTTTTATGGCGCACCATAAACTCCTGGGACACTCCACTTTTCGTACGGTCCATCGACAAAGGGAGGCTGGGAACTTTCAATTACATGGAGCTGTAATGAGAATTAGATTCTTAACTGCCTATTTCTCCAGGTAATTTGGATGTCACGGAGAGTAGAAGCACGCTATTTCTGCCAGATCATTTTATCCACCTCGCACACATCGCCGTATCATTTTATGCCTTTTAGCAGCCTGTGTGTGAAATAGCTACTGACGTCAGGAAGGGAATGGTAATGACTTGGGGATGAGGATCCAGTCACTCCCGCTTGACGACGTGGCCGCGTGAATATTCAATGACTGCAGTCCTTACCTGAATTATGGATAACACACATTAATACAGCCATCACAATTAACACCGGTTATCAGACTGATTCTACACACACCCAAAGTACACGGGGCTACATGACCGCGTTGTCGCAGCCCCTAAACTGAGGAACCAACCAACATTTATCCAATTGCGAAGAACCTTTGGTGATTTGTTGTGTACACTCCAGGGTGTAAGTGGCGAGCGAGTCGTTTCAACAAATGAGCGTATTTCATACAGTTTAGAGACAGTTAACGAAAAAATAAGTGTATCCAAAGGCACTTCTTCAAAAAAAAAAAAACGCCAATAATTTTTTGTTTGGCATTACAACGCCTGTCGGGTACAGCTTGTTGCCTTGAAGTAAAACTAATGAAATACTATCCGCTTCTGTAAAAATGTTCTTCAATGTGTTATTATCGGTAAATGAAACTAAAAATGACTTATTATCATGCAAAATATTCACTCTATTTACGTCAAGCTTTTGAAGGTTGTTGTATAAACATCTTAAATCATTCTGCGCCAAATCGTAATGTAGAGAGGTTTCTCAACATCCGTTTGTATTCATCCAATTCAAATGGTCAGTGTTGATTATGGTAATGTATATCTTTAATCACCTTCGGAAGTAAGAACATTAAAAATCTCTCAGTATGCCTTCCTTCGGAGGGAAAGTAAAGCCGGTGGTCCCATGTCATAGATTTATGGCATGAAAACGAATCAAAATTTGTTGGTTAGAATTCATAACGCTATATTAGTTCCAACGTTCAGCACCAGGTGCTGGCTGCGATGGCATCTAGTAGCTAAGTCCGCAGCTAGGTGCCGTGGACGGTAGCATTTGGTAGCAAAAGTAGGAACTACTTGAAATTGATCGTCTGCAGTTATTTCCTGAATGACAGATAACACACATTAATATAGCCATCACAATTAACACCGGTTATCAGACAGATTCTACACACACCCAAAGTACACGGGGCTATGTGACCGCGTTGTCGCAGCCCCTAAACTGAGGAACCAACCTACCTTCGAAATATGGACCAAATTGAGAATGTGGCTATGGAGGTGAAAAATAGTAGTAAATGTCCCTTGTGTATTTGAATTTGCGCCTCCATTGCAAGTATATATTCAAATAGTGATTTTTTTCCTTAAACCATACAGAAATGACTATTTCGAGTAGTCTCTAGTTCCAATGTCTCGTTAAGACGACAGCTGTAAGAGTGATCTGCCCTAGCCTATCAGACACACTCACGACATGGGGGCTGATGATCATGATATTTTGCCCCTGAATGAACTGCAGCTAATCGAACACGGTTCGTACGGAGGGACAGCATCAAACGAGGCCAGGTGATAACTGATCTGATAGTGGAAAACTCTTCACACCATCTCTTGTTCATGGTCCAGTGGCTATCTTAAGTGAACGAGGTAATAATGAATGCCCCACTTCACCACCAGTAACCTGCACGACTCACACATTTCCATCACCACGTCATTGCGGCTTGGCCTCAACCAGAACTGAATTGCGATGTGGGCCATTTCAAACGCTCGCCTTGCCCCCAGATGAAGTTTAACCCCAAACGCTTTGGGGTAAGATTTTCACCAAAAATCATGTGGCGTCAGGAAGGACATCGGAGACTAAATCCTCGGGCAAAACCGAATTGAGTCAGATAGACTATGCAAATCCACAGCCTGCTTCCAGTCGACCAAGCGGGTCAGGGATGGAATGAATGAAGCCCCCATCTAGCACCGAGGATATGAACTGTGCCGGCTGCCGATGCCTGTCGCACTCCTCTGAGGCAATGATTTCATGAATGACAGGTGAAATGAAATGATAGTGGAGAGTGTGGTTGAAATGAAATTGTTGACAGGGAAAACCGGAGTACCCGGAGAAAAACCTGTCTGCCTCCGTTTTGTCCAGCATACATCTCACATAGAGTGATCGGGATTTGAACCACGGACCCAGCGTTGAGAGACCGGCGTGCTGCCGCCTAAGCCACGGAAGCTAGTCAGATAGACTATGCGACCCCAAATAATTGATATATAGTTGAGCTGTACATTCATTCAAATATTCGGTTAATTCTAGTATTTCGAGCTGAAGGACATGAGATAGAATCTGGTATTCAGAAAAGTGAAAGGGGGGGGGAATTGCAACTCATTACTCATACTTTTCAATCTTTACATTGAACAAACAATGAAGGCAATTAGAGAACATTTTAAAGTAGGAGTAAGGATTCAAGGAGAAATCATTTCAACTCTGATATTTGCTGATGACATCGTCATTTTAGCCGACACACCCGAGGATTTGAATGAGTTATTAAATGGTATGGATTCTATCTTTAGGAAGGAATTCATGATGAAAATCAACAAATGTAGAACAAATATTGGAATGAAGCCGAAATACTAGAATATATCAGAAACCCCTATGGACATTAAATTGGCAGCTGAAAAACTTAAGGAGGTAGAAGACTTCTGCTACTTAATAATAATAATAATAACTAGTGATAGACGAAGCAAAGGGGATATAAAAAGTAGGTTGGCTCAGGCAAGGAGAACATTTTACAGGAAAGGAATTTGTTGACATGAATTATAGATTTAGGTATTAGGCAGTTATTTTTGAAAGTCTTTGTCTGGAGCGTGGCGCTCCATGGAAGTGAAACTTGCACTGTAGGCGCAGCAGAAAAGAGGAGAATTGAAGCGTTTGAAATGTGGTGTTACAGGAGAATGATGATGATCAGATGGGTTGATAGGGTAACAAGTGAAGAGGTATTATGACGAGTGGGAGAACTCTGGCGACTGATAATGAAGGGAAGAGATAGATTGGTAGGACACTTACTAAGAAATTGCAAACTAAGTTATGGAAGGAAGGGTCGAGGACGAAAACTGTAAGAGTATACCAAGGTTGCGGGATGGAATCCTGGCACAGTCATCTGGCATTTGAGGGTGCGCAAATGCGAGGGAGCCGTGTCAGTAGATTTACTGGCACGTTAAAGATCCCCTTCGGAGCAAAATTCCGGCACCCTGGCGTGGCGTCTCTAAAATCCTGAGTAGTTAAAAGGGACGTTATTTCACTGATGCGAATATTTGGAAATTGAAATGTTTGAATATTCGAACTATTCGTATGTTGCATTCAAATGTTGGTATTCGCACAATTGGAATGATTGTATGTAATATGCACAACCCCGGTACAGCCTATAGCGAAGGAATAACAAAGAAAGTCGCCGACTCATCACGTATCGTGTTCAAGGTAGTCACTGAATTGGTGTGCACTGAGGAGGATCCGGAAGAGAACTGAACTAAGGAATGATTTAAACTTTCTCCACAAGAGCTTCTATTAATTCTAGGAGTGGTCAGAGAGAAACAAAGTAAAGACAGATTATGATCATTTCTTCTGTGATTTCATTTACATACATTAAGAGTAACTGCGTGTTCGCACTAATGTGCTGCCCAAATGAGGTGGCACATAATTCACATTTCACACCACCTCAAAGATGAGTTGTGGGTGGCTTAGGTTCACTGACCTCTTGACTCATATGTAATTAAATATGCTTTATCAGCATCACCATCTGATATCTTGTGGATTTATTGCTCTCATAAATAAATGGATAACCTGATAAATAAATAACGTAATTGTTTCTCCGTTCTTGGGTGTGAAATGTTTGTTCATTTTAGATTTCGAGATATGAGAATATTGATTCGCTTTGTATGTGTGTCTCATTTCTACCTCCCACACCTTCTGACCGTGCAATTTAGAAGTAATCACTCCCATTCTTTCAGGACTAACAATAAAATTACAGAAACACCTGCTCTGAACGGAACTATCAATCGAGAACTATCCATAGAGAGAAGGTATTCTGCATCCACTTGAAGTAATACGTATGTCAGAATATGTTATAAAATCGGAATTAGTTATTGTGATTTTAAGGGACGGAACAGCGAGGTAATTTCCTCCTAATAAAATTGAATTTACAATAGTTTCAAAATGACAGCTCATTAACAATAAAAGTTCGGTGCGAAGAAGATCGGTCTTTGTACTGCTCCTGACCCGTCCGCAAGATTGCAATTTCTATTTCACTTTTAACATTGGAGAAGGATACAGCTTCCTAATTGGCTATTCTGACGAAACCTGACTGCACCAAGGGTTGTGATTAGTCAGGGAAGTTATAGGGTGGAGCCTATCAGCAATGCCGTTCCAGGTTTGAAACAAAATATGTTGAACTCCCACTGTTTTAACTTCGTATTTCCTAGGTACCCGTATAAGTTGTAATGCGCCAAGCAATAGTTGCATGATCATTGTTCCTAGGCCATAAGTGTTTCCGTATCTTCTTAAGTCAAGAAGAATCATTACCAGAATGTTTATCATCGATTAGCTCATTTTCTCTGTACGAATGGGGAAGTAGCTTATCATCCACTCCCGATCAAGAATTGTAGGCACATAGGAGGTGGCTCAAAATATTTTATTTCCGACGGCCTGAAAGGTATGAATGGCAACCACGGAGCCGAAAAATGAGCTTGCCATTCACCGCAGTTCTTGACTTAAGAAGATACGGAAAACACTTATGGCCTAGGAATAGAAGGAACCAAGAAAATAGGAAGTTAAAACACTGGGAGTTCTTATTTTGTTCAAACCTGGAACGACATCGCTGATAGGTTCCACTCTATAACTACGCTGACTAATCACAACCCTTGGTGCAGTCGTGTTTCGTCGGAACAGCCAATCAAGAAGCCGTATCGCTCTCTAATGCTAAAAGTGAACTAGAAAATGCAATCTCGCGACCCGTCCGCTACGCTGTGTTCCTTCAGCGAGTGTCCACTACAGTTCAGTACATCATAATCGCAATGTTATCTATTTTGATTTCTAATTTCGTATTTCTCATTCCTTATTTCTTAATTCTTATATATTTTTATATGTTTATTTTATGTATTTTTTATTTTTTTATTTTATATTTATTATTATGTATTTTATATTTTTGTTTAAAATGTTTATATTTTTTATTTTTTATTTATTTAGTTATTATTTTATATTTAATTTTATAATTTATTTTTTCATTTAATATTTTTTATTTTTTATTTTTAGCCTATTTTCAATTTTGAAAAAAAAAATAGGCTTATGAGATCACCTTTTGTCCGTGTGTGTGTGTGTGTGTGTGTGTGTGTGTGTGTGTGTGTGTGTGTGTGTGTGTGTGTGTGTGTGTGTGTGTGTGTGTGTGAGGTGTGTGTGTGTGTCCCTAATAAAATCTAAACGGCTGGAGCGATTTCAATGAAACTCGGTAAGTTCATAGCACTATTCCCGGCGACCTCGACCGTGCCCTTGAAATTTTGTTACGTCTCACCAATCCAACATGGCGGCTGTGCGAAATATTTCACTAGAATTCAATATCTCCGAAACTGTTACCGATATCGCCCTAAAATTGTGTACGGTGATAAAGGGCACTACTAGATGTTCACCTATGAGACTTTCAAAATCCTGGTGACTACAAAACCAACATGGCGGCCAAGCGAAATTGAGACTTTTAAATAGAATTTTCTCGCGATTTAACTATCCAAACGTAATGAAACTTGGTACAGCAATTGTTTATACACATTTTAATGCATTGGAGTCTAATTTAGTTCAATTGTTTACATAACCTCAAAATGGCGGCTGTGCGAAATATTTCACTGACATTCTATATCTCCGAAACTATTACAGATATCAACCTGCAATTTTGTACGGTGATAAATGGTACTGATACAAGTTTACCTATGTACATTTCATAAACCTGTAAAGTACAAAACGAACATGGCGACCAAGCGAATTTGAAATATTTTAATAGACTTTTCTCGTGATTTAACTCTCTGAGCGCAGTGAAATGTGATACAGTAAATGATTTTGCAGATTGTAATGCACTGCCATCTAATTTAATTCAATTGTTTACATAATCTCAAGATGGCGGCTGTGCGAAATTTTAAAAGTAAGTTTTTATTCTTGTGTCGTAATCATGCGATCGAAGTGAAAGTTTGAATAATGAAGCTAGGCAATAATTGTCCTTGAATGGTACATAACTCTATGGACTATACATATAACAATCCTAAATGGCGAGCTTCCGAAATATTTAGACGGTTCTCAATATCTATGAATCTTTTACAGCAACCAAACTGTTTTTTTTTTAATGTTCATAGAGACTATGAACATATGTTCACCTATAGGACTTTCAGTGACCTGGTGAGCACAAATCCAACATGGCGGCGACGCGAAGTATAAATATTTAAATGGACGTTTCTCGCGAATTAACTATCCGAGTGCCGTGAAACGTTGCACGTTAAATGCTTATACAAATGTCGATCCACTGGCATGTAATTTATTTCAATTGTTTGCATAATCACAAGATGGCTGGTGTCCGTACTTTTAAAATCTCATTTTTACTTCTTGTGTTCTAATCATGCGATTGAAGTTTGAATACCACACGTACACAATAACCTTAATGTAATAGTACAAAAATAAAAATCCTTCCTGGCGACCATATGAAATATTAAGACGGTTCTCAATATCTACGAATCTGTTACAGCAATTAAACTGAAATTTTGTATGTTGATAGAGGCAATTAACATGAGCAGGATATATGAAAATAGGCTGTATAGTTCTTCACGGAACTACTTGTTTATTATCAGACAGATTCTACACACACCGAAAGTACACGGGACTACATGACTGCGTTGTCGCAGCCCCTAAACTAATGAACCAACCAACCTACTAAATTTATACACTTTAATTTTTTATTTTATGGATGGAACTTGTGCTTGGATATTAAGCACGAACTCGTGGAATGTGGTGGTTGTTATCGCGAGCCCCACGATTTATCCTCGGACTGCTGTCTGTACGCATGTTGACCTTACATCAAACACGACCCGAGTCGCGGAAGCTGTACCAAGCCTGCTCGCTTTACGACCAACATCGCTGCTATAAACTGCTACCTTGTTGCGGGACGGCTTTTTGCTGCCTCTTTCTCTCACTACAGAGGATTCAAAATACCTGCATAACATTGCATTGAGTATTCCACAATCCCAAGTAGGCTACTTCGCTGGAAGGGAAGCAACGTGGAATGTCTGCTATTGCGGTCATATCACATAAAATAATTCTTAAAAGTTGGGGCAGCAGGCTTTATGCAGATTGCCTTCCCCCTTCCTCATAAGGGGAGTCGCAATGTTCAAATGGCGATTTTTAGCCTATTTTCATTTTATGAAAAAAAAAAAAAAAGGCTTATGAGATCACCTTTTGTCCGTGTTTGTGTGCGTGTGTGATGGTGTGTGTGTGTGTGTGTCCCCTAATAAAATCTAAACGGCTGAAGCGATTTCAATGAAACTCGGTATGATCATTCTGGCCGACCTCGACCGTACCCTTCAAATTTTATTCTGTCGAACCAATCCAACATGGCGGCTGTGCGAAATATTTCACCAGCGTTCAGTATCTCCGAAACTATTACCAATATCACCCTGAAATTTTCTACGGTGATAAAGGGTAATGCTAGAAGTTCACCTATGAGACGTTCAAAAACCTGGTACATACAAAAACAACATGGCGGCCAAGTGAAGTTGAGACTTTTAAATAGGCTTTTCTCGTGATTTAACCATCCAAACGGAATGAAACTTTGTACGGCAAATGTTTATACGCATTTTAATGCACTGGCGTCCAATTTAGTTCAATTGTTTACATAACCTCAAAATGGCGGCTGTACAAAATATTTCACTGGCATTCTATATCTCCAAAACCATTACAGATATCACCCTGACATTTTGTACGGTTATAAAGGGCATTGCTACAAGGTAATCTAGGTAACTTTCAAAAACCTGTAAAGTACAAAACGTACATGGCGGCCAAGCGAAGTTGAAACATTTCAATAGACTTTTCTCTTGATTTAACCATCTGAGCGCAGTGAAATGTGGTACAATAAATGATTATTCATATTGTAATGCAATGGCTTCTAATTCAGTTCAATTGTTTACATAACCTAAAGATGGCGGCTGTACGAAATTAAAAAATTAAGTTTTTATTTCTTGTGTCGTAATCATGCGATTGAAGTGAAAGTTTGAATAATGAAGCTACGCAAATATTTTTCCTTTAATAGTACATAATGTGACCTTGGCAAGGTCACAATAACTCTATGGCCTATACATAAAACAATCCAAAATGGCGATCATCCGAAATATTTCGGCGGTTCTCAATGCCTACGAATTCTTTACAGCAATCAAACTGAATTTTTTATGTTCATAGAGGCTATGAACATAAGTTCACCTATAGGTCTTTCAGTAACCTGGTGAGCACAAATCCAACATGGCGGCGACGCGAAGTATAAATACTTAAATGGACGTTTCTCGTGATTTAACCATCCGAGTGTGAAACTTTGCGCGTTAAATGATTACACAAATATTAATCCACTGATATCTAATTTATTTCAATTGTTTTGATAACCACAAGATGGCATCTGTGCGAAATTTTAAAATCTCGTTTTTACTTCTTGTGTCCTAATTATGCGATTGAAGTTTGAATACCACACGTACACAATAATATTCATGTAATAGTACATAAATATGAATCCAACCTGTCGATCATCTGACATATTTAGACGGTTCTCAATATCTACGAATCTATCACAACAATCAAACTGAAATGTTGTATGTTGATAGAGGCAATTAACACGAGTAGGATATATGAAAATATGCTGTATAGTTCTTCACGGAACTACTTGTTTAATAAGTAATCGTTTCGGGCTTCTATGGACCACGTTATTTCAACTGCCTTTTCCCTCGTTCTTTCACATTGGCCCAGCGTTCGCGCGTTCTTCTTCGGTGAGCTTCTCTTCGTTCTTCGGTCCACTTCTTGCCGGTTTTCAATATGGGTTTTGGCTGGAAACTCAGTATGTCCACAAGTTTCTTCTTCAAAGAGTCACATTCCAAGATGACCTCATGTGATATCCTCAGTTCTTGTAGGTCTTTTTCCACCTCTGTAAAGCAGATCCCTTTGGTTTTCTTTCCCACAAAGTAGGCACAGATTCGATTGGACAATCTTCCGGAGTTGATTCGTGTTAAAATGGTCATAAAAGGAGAGTCTTCCTTTGCGTATGGTGTCTGATATATTATTATAATTATTATGTTTGGTTACGGGATTGCCTCCCAATGCCGTGAGGGTTATCCAGTTTACATCTGCGCACTGGTGGCTAAGCTAACAGCAGGTATTCACTGTGAAACATTACGATCCATGTTCCTCGGAATCAGCCCATGAAGCAAGTTGTTGGAGACAGTTACATCTTTTAGATTTAAACTGGGCAATATGCTTTAGTTCAGTTGGTTAAGGACGCTTGTTTTAAAGTCAAGGGTCGTTGCCTCGAATCCCGTTGCCAGGCAGACTGCTCTCATGACCTAATGATGCTGCATAGTGCAAGCGTCCGTGGTCTGCAGTTATCAATCTTGAATATCGATGTAATTATTTACTTACATTACATACGTACATTTTCTAATACCGCACTTCAATGAATCTAACCACCGCACAGTGGGTCAAAATTGAAATCTAGGAGGACAAAATTATTTATTTTCATAATTAAAAATCAAAATGTATTACTTCTACAGCATTCTCATATAATTGCCGCTCACTATTCTGGGATATAAACGCATCTTAGTGTAAATCTGTCACCACTGTTTGAGCAGTCTGAATTGGAGGGTGAATGTAAGTGGCTGAGGTTTGGTTGTCTTTGTGGTTAGTGTGATGCTTTAAGATGGAACACGCAGCTGAAGGTATGATCCTTGTAACGTGTTTCAGTTATTAATGGCCGTAATTGTTACGTAATTTTAGCTATATTTGCATTATAAAATATTTAACTATTATTTTTAAAATTATATTTTCACTTAGATTTTTAGTATGTCGCGTCACTCCGCGTCACTTTCTACTTAATGTTAAAATGTAGATAATGTCTTGTAGTTTACGCCTGTTATAAGATTTTTTGCAACTTACTTAGTTATTTTACATTTTAGAAGATGCCGCGCAACCAGTTCTCACACGTTTACAACTGTTTGAAGCACTGGGTTCGACAATTTTGTCAAAAGTTCAACTTTGTGACTTTGTTAAAAGTAAATTAGGGGTAGAAAATGGTTCTGAAGAGATAACTGAATGCTCTATCCAACTCCTAGTCATAGACAATTTCTAGCATGTGTAGACGTAGGTTAAAACGGTCTTAACTGATGTTTATTATGAAGTAAACAAATTATATACGTTGCTTTCACTCTAAATTCTTGATTAAAACATAAAGATAATTTGTCCCCCTAGATTTCGATTTTGAGCCACTGTGCACCGCTCTCTAGGTCTACCTCTGATTCTCTTGCCCTCTACAGCCGAACTCGGTAATCTCTCCTCCTGCATTTTCTTCACATGACCCACCATCTGAGTCCCTTCATACGAATGTTATTGGTTTCACGTCCCTTTCTACTCTGGCCTTTAGAGACGCAGGCTCATACGAACAGCTTCATCTAGCGTGATCATGTGTAACTTAACCTTTATCTTTTGTAAGTATATTCAATCTAAATTGCATTTTGTAGGTATTGTTAATCGAAATGAGTAGTTTGAATCTACCATACATTTTGTAAGCATTTTCAATTTCAATTGCATTTTGTAAGTATTTCGACTCTACATTGCATTTTGTACGTTTTCTGAATCTAAACTACATTGTGTGCGTATTTTTCGATATATTCCTTTTGTGAGTATTTTCCTTTTAAATTCCCATTTGAAAGTTTTACCACTCTCCATTTTGCGAGTCGTTTCAATCTGAGTTTTATTTTGTAAATATTTTCAGTCTCACTTAATTCTCGTTATGGTTTCATTGTCATTTTGGCTATCACGCAGACCATTAGGGGCCGATAACCTTGATGTTAGGCCCCTTAAAACAACAATTAACATCATCATCATTATCATTATGAATACCTTCCTGCCATTGCTCCCATCTATTTGTCCCAGCAGTCATTCGTGCTACCCTCATATCAGTTACCTCTTGTTTATGTATCAGATATCATGAATCTACCAAGCTAGGAACATGTCTAAACACTGAGCGATGATGTGGGGAGAGTTTGGTCGCTACACTAACTTCCTTCTTGCAGATTACTGTAGATCACACTGCATTGGCTTTTCCACACCTCGACTCTATTTCCGCCCCAACACTGTGACCATCCTGAGAGAATGTTCCACCTGCTCCAATTTAGTTCCTCCTAACTGCCATTATATTATTCCCTACCGACATAAGCTGATCTTCATATCGTACTCGCTACATTCCTGGTCAAGTTCTATTATATTGGCTTGTAAGCTTACTAGGGCAGACTGCTTACCTGGTTACCACCTACTAGAATTCCACCCAGTCAGTTTATGCCCTTCAGAGAATGGTCCATATCTCTACTTAGTATAAAACCAAGTGCCCGATATTTGGATGTTACGGGTTAACTCGAGAACCACTGGATGGATTTTGATGCGGTTTTCCCCATTCAGTAAGGGATATCTGGAGGATTATTTCTGCAGAAAATAATTTATTTATGATCAAAGGAAGCCGAGCAGTAAGGATTTCAGTGCAAAGGTCGAAAAAAAAAACTGGCGTCCGTGCCTTTTTAAGCTTACGCTGGGCAAACCGTTGAAAATATCTGTATACTATGAGTGTAAGAATTGTTCAGCATGAAACGTTCTACAAAAAAGCCCGAGAGAGCATATCTCTATCTTTAATACATCCCCTACTATAAGTGTTTTTACGTTTTCATTTCTTCCAACAATCTCCATTCAGTTTCTGAGGCGACAGCTTACGAGCTAGCTATGGGCGAGTCTATCACCCCAGTTACAGCTTAGCTAG
Organism: Meconema thalassinum; assembly: GCA_946902985.2. Taxonomy (NCBI): domain Eukaryota; kingdom Metazoa; phylum Arthropoda; class Insecta; order Orthoptera; family Tettigoniidae; genus Meconema; species Meconema thalassinum. The sequence goes on from OX336391.1 coordinate 93,606,188, forward strand.
CGGACGAGCTTATTGCCCCAGATACAACCAGTGTTGAGTTAAAAACTTTCAAGAAGAGTGGTTGTGTCTGGAGTTTCCCTGGAAGTGCAACTCGGCTTTTCTTCATTTCGCCTGTGAACTTTTCGTTCCACAAAATTCACAGTCAAGTTAAGATTGGACGGGAGGGGGATTTTTGTTTCATGCACCTCCCCATTCATAAATTACGTCTGAAAAGAATTTGTTGCACATGCATCCCCATGATAATACAATTAATAGTCCAGTCAGTTATTTTAACCCATCATGTCGAGACGTAAAACGGATATTGGTCGTTGTTCATAAGCGTTCTTTACTGCGAGATTTAAAGCTCAAGCAGCCATAACCTCCCTATGGAATAATAATAATAATGCTATTGGTTTTACGTCCCTTTTAACTACTCTGGCTTTTAGATACACCGGGGTGCCGGAATTTTACCTCCAAGAGGATCTCAAACGTGCCAGTAAATCTACTGACACGGCTCCCTCGCATTTGCGCACCCTTAAATGCCAACTTGCTGCGCCAGGATATGAACCTGCAACCTCGGGCCCAGCAAGCGAGCCCTCTCCCTCCGCTACACTTCCAGTATTTGAACTCTGGACCGCAGAGGCGGCACAACCAATATTAAGAGATGTTTCACACGAGTTACATTTCGTCTCGATCCTCAACATGTGCCTTACTCAATCTGCGCCCATGTATTTAGAACACAGATATCCGTTCTTAATTATTGTGTTTTCTCGTTCTTCAGTCGAAATAATATTTGAGTGTCTTCTAGGAAGATATTAAAATAAAAGCAATGGATAATGATAGTTCGTTCCCTGTGGTTTTCTAAACACTGGCTCCGTGAACATCAGTCGCGCGGTCTCCAATTTACTCCGGCCTTCTCACGCCCATCTATTAAGTCAAGAGTGACACTACCCCAGTGTTAAAGGTCAGAGTCATCGCAAGTTCTGGAGGTGTAGCGATACCACCCGGGGGTTAATGTGAGAGTCTTCACAAGATCTAGTAGTGTAGCGACTCTATCCTAGGGTTAAAGGTCAGAGTCATCGCAAGTTCTAGAGGTGTAGCGACACTACCCGGGGGTTAAGGTGAGAGTCTTCACAAGATCTAGTAGTGTAGCGACACTATCCTTGGGTTAAAGTTCAGAGTCATCGCAAGTTCTAGAGGTGTAGCGACACTACCCGGGGGTTAAGGTGAGAATCTTCGCAAGATCTAGTAGTGTAGTGACACTATCCTGGTGTTAAAGGTCAGAGTCATCGCAAGTTCTAGAGGTGTAGTGACACTATCCTAGGGTTAAAGGTCAGAGTCATCGCAAGTTCTAGAGGTGTAGTGACACTACCCGGGGGTTAACGTGAGAGTCTTCGCAAGATCTAGTGGTGTAGTGACACTACCCGGGGGTTAAAGGTCAGAGTCATCGCAAGATCTAGTAGTGTAGTGACACTATCCCAGGGTTAATGTCAGAGTCATCGCAAGTTCTAGAGGTGTAGCGACACTACTCCAGGGTTAAAGGTCAAGAGTCTTCGCAAGATCTAGTAGTGTAGTGACACTATCCCAGGGTTAATGTCAGAGTCATCACAAGTTCTAGAGGTGTAGCGACACTACCCCAGGGTTAAAGGTCAGAGTCATCGCAAGATCTAGTAGTGTAGCGACACTATCCTAGGGTAAAGGTCAGAGTCATAGCAAGTTCTAGAGGTGTAGCGACACTACCCCAGGGTTAAAGGTCAGAGTCATCGCAAGATCTAGTAGTGTAGCGACACTATCCTAGGGTAAAGGTCAGAGTCATCGCATGTTCTAGAGGTGTAGCGACACTACCCCAGGGTTAAAGGTCAGAGTCATCGCAAGTTCTAGTGGTGTAGCGACACTATCCCAGGGTTAATGTGAGAGTCTTCGCAAGATCTAGTGGTGTAGTGTCACTACCCGGGGGTTAATGTGAGAGTCTTCGCAAGATCTAGTGGTGTAGTGTCACTACCCCAGGGTTAATGTGAGAGTCTTCGCAAGATCTAGTAGTGTAGCGACACTACCCGGGGGTTAATGTGAGAGTCTTCACAAAATCTAGAGGTGTAGCGACACTATCCCAGGGTTAATGTGAGAGTCTTCACAAGATCTAGAGGTGTAGCGACACTATCCCAGGGTTAATGTGAGAGTCTTCGCAAGTTCTAGTGGTGTAGCGACACTACCCCAGGGTTAATGTGAGAGTCTTCGCATGATCTAGAGGTGTAGCGACACTATCCCAGGGTTAATGTGAGAGTCTTCGCAAGCTCTAGTGGTGTAGCGACACTACCCCAGGGTTAATGTGAGAGTCTTCGCAAGATCTAGTAGTGTAGCGACACTATCCTAGGGTCAAAGGTCAGATTCATCTCAATCTTAATGAATAGAGATGTGGTGGAGTGTTAATAGCCCAGGGTTAGAGGTGAGGAGGCATCGGGATGATAGTGATTGTTGTTTTAAGGGGCCTAACAACTAGGTCATCTTCCCTAATGATGAGGATAACAATCCAAATTAACGTATGTGAATGATTACTAACTTACATACTAGAAAAAGAAATTGACAAAGAACGAAAGAGATAAGACAGGGACGAGAAATACGCTCAGTATTGAGTATTGAGGGACGTGAAAGGAGGAAGAGCCATGAGTAACAATTAGGAAAGTGGGGCCGCTCTAAAGTAACCGGAAGAAAGAGAAAGAGCTGGACCAGGTCACCATTTTCGTGCTCACCAGCCTAATGTACACCACTTCCTGTCCACTTTAGAAGTGATCCTGTTTCTAAGAAAAATGATGGTATCGGGAAATGAAACGTAGTGACTTATTAAGATGGGATGAAAGAGACCTAGCAGTGTCGCAAGACAGCGAGAGAGATCCAGAGGAAGGATGAGAGGTGCCGGCAAAACTAAGTAATGTTGCACTCAGCTGGTGTCCCGTGGTCGCCAACCAACATCCCACTCGTTGTGATCACCTGGGAAGGTAGATCTCCAGGCCCATCACCTCCGTTCCTTCTAAATATTTCTGGCTGTTCATGGCGAATGAATTTTAAAAAATACTTATATTTATTTTATACCAGCAGAAGTACCCGTTCTTCGAACGGTGTTATATATTAACCCCAGACATTATCAATTGAGCTACTGTTGCAATGGTTAGCGGTTTGTCATTCCTTCATAAGGTTATCAGAACGAAGTTAGTTTTCTGGGAATATCACACACACTGTTAATTTAAGGGCCTTAAAATGTGGTTTTCGGAGACCCCTTATAGACTCGCGAATTTTGTGTCTCACAATGAGAAGCGCAACATATGCTTTGATCGTCCTTCTAGGATAATTTTTATATTTCGCCTATTTTAGCATGTGTTTTGAGAAGTTTTTCCCTATATCCACCCTTCTACTGTATGAAAAGTACGGTGAGGAGTTTTATAAATGATTGGTGTATTGACTCATGTTTACCATACCTAATTTTACGATGCACCAAGCATCCAAACACGATTTATAGGCTACACCTCTAGATCTTGCGAAGACTCTCACATTAACCCTGGGGTAGTGTCGCTACACTACTAGATCTTGCGAAGACTCTCACATTAACCCCCGGGTAGTGACACTACACCACTAGATCTTGCGAAGACTCTCACATTAACCCTGGGGTAGTGTCGCTACACCTCTAGATCTTGTGAAGACTCTCACATTAACCCCCGGGTAGTGACACTACACCACTAGATCTTGCGAAGACTCTCACATTAACCCTGGGGTAGTGTCGCTACACCTCTAGATCTTGCGAAGACTCTCACATTAACCCTGGGGTAGTGTCGCTACACTACTAGATCTTGCGAAGACTCTCACATTAACCCCCGGGTAGTGACACTACACCACTAGATCTTGCGAAGACTCTCACATTAACCCTGGGATAGTGTCGCTACACCTCTAGATCTTGCGAAGACTCTCACATTAACCCCCGGGTAGTGACACTACACCACTAGATCTTGCGAAGACTCTCACATTAACCCTAGGGTAGTGTCGCTACACCTCTAGATCTTGCGAAGACTCTCACATTAACTCCCGGGTAGTGACACTACACCACTAGATCTTGCGAAGACTCTCACATTAACCCCCGGGTAGTGACACTACACCACTAGATCTTGCGAAGACTCTCACATTAACCCTGGGATAGTGTCGCTACACCACTAGAACTTGCGATGAATCTGACCTTTAACCCTGGGGTAGTGTCGCTACACCTCTAGAACATGCGATGACTCTGACATTATCCCTGGGGTAGTGTCGCTACACCACTAGAACTTGCGAAGACTCTCACATTAACCCCCGGGTAGTGTCGCTACACCTCTAGATCTTGCGAAGACTCTCACATTAACATTCTATTGTCTACAACATATCACCCAGATATCAAAATATGGGTATATCTACCATACGTATCAAACAAAATCATCCTTACGATGAACCCGTATGTCGACAAAAAAAAAAAGATTAGTTAAAATGTGCTCTCAAACTAAATTCACCTAACGTGTACTTCCTGACGTGAAATAGATTTGAAAGCCTTGTAGACGAAACGCAATACACCTCACATAAAAATGACCCTCTACGTTGTGTTAGGTCCCCATACACAGGAAGACCTCTTTCATAAATTATAAAGGCTTGTGGTGCATGAAAATGCAGGTTCTTTAGCCTCAAATGGCCCAAATTCCTAAAAGCCGCAAAAAATGCTGATTCAATTCAGGAATTTTTGAAAATAATGTTGCTGTTTGGAGATATAATAGACTTTCTGTACTATATGTCGCACGTGAAATTGCATGAAAAAATTCTGGGTTACCCCTTGACCCCCTTAATTGCATTGACGAATTATACAGTCTACGTTGGTTCCGTGATAACCTTATAGCCATTTGCAAACTTTCACAGAAATGTAATAAATGGAGTAGCCTAATAATAATATCGTATGGCCTCGGGTGCCGGATGCAAGCTTCGTAATTTGACACCCAGAGGGTAGCTTGCATGTCGAAATTTCGTTGTTCCTTGAATCACTATGAAAGTCAAGGAGGGTAGATATCTAAGCTCCTTGAACACTATAGCACTTTCTAGTAGAGAAATGAGGAACTTTGTGTTGGCGGAAACTCCTGAGGTTAATTTTGCCATTATGAACACGGCCTACTGAATTCAAATGGGTTCTTTGACATGCCAACATCGTATGACATGCGAGTCGTATTTTTGCCGCCTTTCAAAAATCACGTACAGACCGGACGTTTGTTTTAGACGATTGCCCTTGACCTTGAAGCCTGCGGGTGAGCCTGTGCACAGTCACTCTCTCACCCTATCACTTCACATTTGTCACCACCGATCTGATGCAATGGAATTCCAGACTTGAGCAGACAGTACAGTCCACGTCGATGTATTGTGTGACACGGAAGTACACGTTACGTAGTTATGAACAGAACGTCATTTGCCAGTGACTATACTTCAGCAATATTGTGAAACAGCTTTATCAATCATCGGAGCGCTTGGGGCAGCTGATAAGAACACAGGTACTGTAGTAACTCGCCTCCAGGCTTCCATTAAGATTTTTCACTCGTCTAAAACAAACGCCCTGCCTGTACCACGGCCAGGAGTGAACCTGCAATCTTGGGGTTAGTAGACCGACACGCTATCCACTCACCCACCGTGGCAAGGTATAAATGGAGTGGCATTGCTTCTTACAGAAACAGATGGAAAGTTGGATGCCACCCCTTGAGATAATGTTGTCATGGTTACCGATTTCCATTCCTTCATTAGTTTGTTAAATTAAATTAAATTAGTTTTCTGGGAATATTTCAGATACTGTTTGTTTTAGAGCCTTATAATGTAGTTTTCGAGGCCCCCAAGTTTTGTTTCTGGCACCGAGGGGCTTTGTCACCTCGTTGTACCCCATAATATAATACTAATAATAATAATATAATATAGGGATAGGAATATAATAGACCTGCCGTACCACACCCGCAGGTGTAAATCGCGTGAAAAAATTCTAGTGTACCCCTTGACCCCCTTAAGCGCATTATACGTATTGATGAATTTTACAGCTTAATTTGGCTCCGTGATAACCTTCTAGCCGTTTGCAAACTTTCACACCAATATAATTAATGGAATTGCATTGCGTCTTACAGCAATAGATGGACCTCTGAGAATCTGTTGCCATGGTTACCGGCTTGTATTCGTTCATTAGTTTATTAAATGAAATTAGTTTTCTGGGAATATCTCAAAAATGGATGGTTTTAGGGCCTTAAAATGTGGATTTCGGGGACCCTTTAGGGCCCCCGAGTTTTGTCTCTCACATTGAGGGCCTGGAATTAATCTTTGTCTCGTCCTTCTACTCCTATTTCAGCATGTATTTTAAGGGGGTAGGCTCTCTTTTATGAGAGGTACGGAGAAGGTTTACATCAATGATTAGTGTCGTGCCTCTGATGGATATCTGTACCAAATTTTACGTTGATACACCCAGCCGTTCTCGAGTTATAAGGGAACAAAATTGTCCACAGAAAAAAAAAAAAACAGACAGACAGACTAAAAAATTATTTTCGCGCGCATCCATAATAAAACAGTCTGAAACGCGTAAATAACTCAAATTTCCGTAGAAATTGCGAAAAAAAACATACAAACTTGAATTTTTATGTATGTCGAGATATACTGCACCGCACGGGGTTGACCGTGTTTTATTGCACAAATTTAGGTTTTACTCGCTAACCGTTGGAGATACACGAAAAGTGATAAGGACCTTTTGGATAGAAAATTAAATGTTAAATCTCGTGTATGACATCAAAAGTTTGCTATTTCTTAGCCTTCTCTTTTTATTTGAAATGGAAATATGAAATTTTGAAACCAAAGGGTGTAGTGACGTCACATATGTGGGTTTTACTCGCTAACCGTTGGAGATACACGAAAAGTGATAAGGACTTTTCGGATAGGAAATTAAAATTTGAGGCTCGTATGTGCCATCAAAAGTTTGCTATTTCTTAGCGTTCTCTTTTTATTTGATATGGAAATATGAAATTTTGAAACCAAAGGGTGTAGTGACGTCACTAAAATGGTCGCCATTTTTTAATAGTGCAAAATATCGAAATTAAAGGTATCCTATATGTAAACAAGGTAAATCTGCTACATCCATGCAAAATTTCATTTAAATCGGACCAGTGGTTCTTGCGTTAATGAGTAACACACACACAGACAGACAGACAGACAGAAAGACAGACACACACCATCTCATTTTTATATATTAGTATGATTTACAATTATGTTTATATTTATTAGAATCTTTAATTATTCGGACTCATTTTACGAGTTCGTAATTTTGGATTCTATGAGGTACAATATTAACACTTCGTTCGACTGGCCACACTGGAAATGGTAGGCTACTCTGTGGTGGAAAGAATCTGACACAAGAGACGTAAATACTGCAATTTTCGAAATAATTTCTTTTGCAAATTTATTTATCTACCATTTTAATGACATTCATATATTCGCATACTTTTATGTAGTTAGTTTATGTTTATTTTATAATTTTTATTCTTATGTTCATTTTTGATTTTGATTTTTAATTTTTATTTTTAATTTATATTTTTGTTTTTGTTTTTATTTTATTGATATTTTTTATTTTTTATCTTATTTTAATTTTGTATTTGATTTCTTACAATTTTTATGTTTTTATTATTAATTTTTAGTTTGTTCATTTTTTTCTTCCTTAGCTGTATTTGTTTGTCTTCTGAAAATAATTATAATATTTTTAATGATAATAATAATAATGTTACGTGCCACCCCCCCCCCCCCCCTAGTGACACTTTTGTTAACTGGATTACGGTGGGTTGAAGCACAACACAGATTGTTCCTTTAAAGAAATAATTAACTTTATTGCGGCCAGAAAGATACACTACTCATCAGCAAATACAAGCAATTAGAACCTTACTCCAGTTTCCTCAAGTCTCTTCCTTATGGAGAGCTCTTGCCCCCATTCACTTGTCAACAAACCACAGAAGTTAATCCGTCCTAATGAGTCCGGTGGCCTTGACAGAAACTGCCTGCACCTCTCCCTTATGTACACAAACTCCAGTTACTTACGATAACCTGCTACACGCTGCTTCGCTGTCCACGAGCTGGGAAACAATGTCACTGGATTTCGTAACTCGCAAGGCACCTCGCCACAATACCTCTGTCGCTCAGTGAAATCACACTCGCTCAAAACACAGGCAGTCCCCTGTATGCTTCTCACTCCCTCGCTGTCAAGAGAATCGGCTTCACTAGGGGTTTTGCAAGTCACCACACTTCTGTCGCTCAGGATATACGCTCGCACTAGCTCGTAAAACACACACACTGCTTGACAGGTCGCTCTTATATAGCAGGCCGGTGACTCAATAAATGCTTCTAGACCCATCCAGGGTTCACGGCTTCTCGAGGTTTCCATCGCTGGCTGGGTCACGAATATTCTGGTCCATCCCTTTGTCCTAGTAGTCCTGTTGCATAAGGCGCACACAATACACTGAGGCAGAGCACAGCCCAGCCCTGGGGCAGTTGTGACTCATGCGGCGAGCGATGAAACAAACTCACAGCCGTAACAATAATAATAATAATAATCTAAGCTGATCCCAGCCAAGCGCCGAGAAAAGGCAATGTGTCTGTCGCACTCGTCCGGTGTGATGATATATTAATGATGGTGGAGTATAGCTGGAATGGATCTGACTGGGGAGATCGGAGTTAGCTAGTTAGCTAGTTAGCTAGTTAGTTAGTTAGTTATTGTTGTTTTTAGGTGCTGAACTACGAGGTCATCTGCCCCTAAGGGAAGATCGGAAATCTTGAAGGAAACCTGTATTATCTCCACTTATCCAGCACAAATCCCACATGTACCGAACGAGATTTTAACCCTGGATACAGCGGTGAAACGGTGACGTCTGAACACCTGAGCCTATTTATTTCATAATCTATACATATAAAAATCAATGTTACGTGATAGTTTGTCTGTGGGTGTGTATGTCTCCTATGCGTTCATATACCATTCATCCGATTGCGATGAAACTTGGCTGAGATGTTGAGTACACTCCAAGGAAGGTTTCCGACTTAGTAAATCCATTTTACAATAGGTAGCGCACGCGTAGATTCAACAAATGAGTGATGATGCGCGAAGCGTTTCAAACAAGTCCCGTATGTGTTCATATACCATTCGTCCGATAGCGATGAAACTTGGGTGAGATGTTGTATACACTTACGTGAAGGTTTCAAAATTAGTGAATACATTTCACAGTAGATAGCGCACGAGTAGATTCAACAAATGAGCGACGACACGCTAAGTGTTTCAACAAAATCCCGTATGCATTCATATACCATTCATCCGATAGCTATGAAACTTGCGTAAAATGTTGTGTACACTTCAGGGAAATTTTCTGGCTTAGTAAATCCACTTTACAATAGGCAGCGCACGAGTAGATTCAACAAATGAGCTACAACGCGCGAAGCATTTCAACAAAGTCACGTATGCGTTCATATACCATTCGTCCGATAGCGATGAAACTAGGCTGAGATGTGTGCACTCCAGGGAAGGTTTCTGGCTTAGTAAATCCCTTTAAAAATAGGAAGAGCACGAGCAGAATCAACAAATGAGCGACGATGCGCGAAGCGTTTCAAAAAAGTCCCATATAAGGTCATATACCATTCATCCGATAGCGATGAAACTTGGGTGAGCTGTTGTGTACACTCCAGGGAAGGTTTCTGGCTTAGTACATCCATTTTACAATAGGTAGCGCAGCAGTAGATTCAACAAATGAGCGATGACACGCGAAGCGTTTAAACAAAGTCCCGTATAAGGTCTATTCGTCTGACAGTGATAAATGTTTTGTGAATTGTTGTGTACACTCCAGGAAAGGTTTCTGGCTTAGTAAATCCATTTTACAATACGAAGCGCACGTTTAGATTCAACAAATGAGTGACTAAGCGCGAAGCGTTTCGACAACGTCCCGTATACGTTCACATACCATTCATCCGATTGCGATGAAACTTGGGTGAGATGTGTACACTCCAGGGAAGGTTTCTGGCTGAGTACATCCATATTACAATAAGTAGCTCAAGAGTAGAATCAACAAATGAGCGACGACACGCTAAGTGTTTCAACAAAATCCCGTATGCATTCATATACCATTCATCCGATAGCTATGAAACTTGCGTAAAATGTTGTGTACACTTCAGGGAAATTTTCTGGCTTAGTAAATCCACTTTACAATAGGCAGCGCACGAGTAGATTCAACAAATGAGCTACAACGCGCGAAGCATTTCAACAAAGTCACGTATAAGGTCATATACCATTCTGCCGTTAGCGGTGAAACTTGGGTGAAATATGGTGGACACTCCAAGGAAGGTTTCTGGCTTAGTAAATACAGTTCACTAAAGTAGGTAGCACACGAGTAGATTCGACAAATGAACGACACGCAGAGCGTTTCAATACAGTCCCCTATGTCTTCATATCCCATTAGTCCGATAGCGATGAAACTTGGGTGAGATGTTGTGGACACTTACGTGACGGTTTCTAACTTAGTAAATACATTTTACAGTAGGTAGCGCACGAGGAGATTCAACAAATGAGTGACGGGGCACGAATCGTTTAAACAAAATCCGGTATGCGTTCATATACTATTCATCCGATTGCGATGAAACATTGATCAGTTATTGTGTACACGCCAGGGAAGGGTTTCGACTTAGTAAATCCATTTCACAATAAGTAGCGCAAGAGTAGATGCAACAAATGGGTGACGACGCGCGAAGCGTTTCAACAAAATCCCCTATTGGGTTCATACAACCTTCTTCGATTGCGATGAAACCTTGATGAGTTATTGTGTACACGCCAGGGAAGGGCTTCGACTTAGTAATACATTTCTCAATAGGTAGCGCACGAGTAGATTCAACAGATGAGTGACAGCGCACGAATCGTTTAAACAAAACCCCGTATACGTGCATATACCATTCATCCGATTGCGATGAAACATTGATGAGTTATTGTGTACACGCCAGGGAAGGGTTTCGACTTAGTAAATCCATTTCACAATTGGTAGCGCACGAGTATATGCAACAAATGGGTGACGACACGCGAAGCGTTTCAACAAAATCCCCTATGCGTTCATATAACCTTCCTCGATTGTGATGAAACCTTGATGAGTTATTGTGTACACGCCAGGGTAGGGTATCGACTTAGTATATCCATTTCTCAATAGGTAGCGTACGAGTAGAATCAACAAATGAGTGACAGCGCACGAATCGTTCAAACAAAATCCCGTATACGTTCATATACCATTCATCCGATTGCGACGAAACTTTTGAAAGTTGTTGTGCACGCTCCCACGATTGATTCTAAATTAGAAAGTCCATTTTACGATAGCATAGGGGCAGTTAACGTAAATTGAAAAACATGTGTATCCAAAAGCACTTCAAGAAACAGAATTTCAACACCAACACTTTCTTTGATAGGCATTGCAACGCATGGCGGGTACAGCTTGTATATTAATAAATTCAAAGAATTGGTACGACTGGGTAAAGGTAGGCTGGGGTGTAAGAATTTTGCATTTGAAGGGGATCATTAAAATGTGTATGAATACAAGGTTGTCTGTGCCATCGGACTGAGCTGGGATCGAACCACTCTCGCGATGACACTACCCTGGGGTTAAGGGCCGAGAACACTGTATGTCGCGGTGACTCACAGACCTTTGCCCCGCCCTGCCTGCTTGTTAGACCACAAACCAATCTCAAAACCATGAATACAAAATGGGAATTCTCTCTCATCGCTGTTATTTATCATTGCCAGCCGTCATACTGCTGCCTATCTGGACAAAAAATTGATTTAAATATCTTAATGTTACATCTGTGATGACAAAGAATAGGGGGATTATGGGCAGCTGCACCTACTAGCATATGGTGGAGCCGTAATTATCAAGAATCCACAGTTAGACATCTATTTTTGGTTACTCTACAACTCTCTTATAACGACATCAAAATCAGCCGAGTTCAGGCATTTGTTTCCCCAGGGGCTCACAACTAGTGGGATTTGGATTGGCGACCACGGGGATCCCAGCCGAGTTTGTCATTGCTTCCATTTATTAGCCTATTTTCATTTATATAAAAAAGGCTTATGAGATCACATATTGTTCGTGTGTGTGTGTGTGTCCCTATGAAATCTAAACGGCTAGAGCGACTTCAATGAAACTCAGTAAGGTCATAGTACCATTTTGGTCGACCACGACCGTGCCCTTCAAATTTTATTACGTCTCAGTAATCCAACATGGCGGCTGTGCGAAATATTTCACCGGCATTCTATATCTCCGAAACTATTACTCATATCACTCTGATTTTTTACGGTGATAGAAGGCACTACTAGAAGATCACCGATGAGACTTTTAAAAACCTGTTAACTACAAAACGAGCATGGTGGCGAAGCGAAATTGAAACATTTAAATAGCCCTTCCTCGCGATTTAACCATCCAAACGCAGTGAAACTTGCTACAGTAAATGTCTATATACATTATAATGCACTGGTATTTAATGTAGTTCAATTGTTTACATAAACTCAAGATGGTGGCTGTGCGATGTTTTAAAATTAATTTTTTATTTCTTGTGTAATAATCATACAATCGAAGTAAACGTTTGAATAATGAACCTACGCAATAATCGTCATTTAATAGTACATAACTCATTGGCCTACATATATAATAAACCAACATGGCGACCATCCGAAATATTTAGTCGGTTCTCAATATCTACGAATCTATTAAAGCAATCAAACTGAAATTGTGTATGTTGATAGTGGCAATTAACATAAGTAGGATATGTGAAAATAGGCTGTAGCCTATAATTCTTCACAAAACTGCATGTTTGTGCTGGATTTCTCCCTTCTCTGGACTTCCCTTGGTCAACACTCTGAACACGACCCCGACGCTATTAGAGTTTGTCTCACATTTTCTCCCGCTTTCATTGGCGGGATCAGACCTCTTCTTGATGCCCTGCTTCCTACATTATGCCCTTAAGGGGGCTGGGTGTCATATGGTGCACTTGTCAAGGTAAGTTGGGGAGTTGGCGACCCCGAGGGATTTCTGTGTCGGGTCCGATATTTTTCATTTTTCCTATGACATTGGGATGGACCCTATCCATTTTTCCCTTTCCTCTCTGCCTTTCATGTCTCTTCTTCCTTCCAAGCCCCTCAATCCCCATTTCTTGAAGACGTGTCCTTTCTCTGTCTTCAATTTATTTTTTATTTTATTTTCATTTTTATCCCTTCTACCAGCAGGTACGTTAGATGTCAGTCTTCCGCCTTGTGGCGTAGTGGTTAATATTCTTGGCTGTCACCGCGGAGGCCCGTGTTCAATTCCAGGCAATCATTTATAAATTTAGTTCAGGTCTGAGGGCTGGAACAGGGTACATTCAGCCTCGCGAGGAAAGACTGAGAAGAGGGGTGTGGGGAGGGGGTTCGATCCCTATCACAGTCATCCTGGCAGTGGATTTCCGTGGTTCCCACTTGTACTCCACGGAAATGCCAGGATGATGCCACGGCCGCTTCCTACCCAAATCTTATCTCAATTACAAATACACACACTAGTACAGACATGACAGTGACACAGGCTATCAGACAAATTCTATACACACCCAAGTATATGGGGCTACATGACCACGATGTTATAAAGCCCATAAGAGTCAACAACAACAGATATGTCAGTAGTTAGCAGCTGTATTGATAATGGTCAGTTTCATTACCAATGGGCTTCTTTTGGCGTGTGGCCTCCTGAGAGGCTGAGTGCAGGTCTTTCTAGTTGACGCTCGGGGGCGATCCGCGTGTTGGGATGAGAGATGGAATGCATGAAGATGAATGAAACTTGGCAAGGATGTGGAAGAAGGCGGCCGTGGCCTGTCGGAAGATACCGTCTCAGCATTTGCCTGGTGTTGACAATGGGGAAACCACGGAAAAACATTTCAAGGACGGCTGACGGTGGGGCTCAAACCCAAGCGTCTACCGAGTCAGCGGAGTGTTTGGGCCCATGACCTAACGTTGCGCTTTAGCCAGCGTAGCCACTGCTGTCGGTATGACCTCGATGGTACGACCCTTAAAAACAATCAACAAGCATTTGCTTTGAGTAAATCTCCTTGTAAAGGACGATTGACCAACTTTTCAGATCAATATAATTCACCAGAGCCTATAATCGATCAGTTCTGTCAACGAGTTGACATGATACTAGCTAGGTGGAGAAAAGCAGTTTACCGTATTTCGAACCTCACTCAATTTTATTTGCAGCTAAGGCTTTCACGGCCGGCGTTCATATCCAGATATCCTGTCTGGACCACGGCCTACAATCCCGAAAAACTTTTACTAGGTTATCAATTTTATTTGATGTTATAATAGTCTATAAATAAACTGATGCTTAAACAATTATTTACGACACGGCACAAACCTAGAAAAGTTGTTGAGTTTTAATTAACTGACCGTGAAATCCAATATATCATCTTTTTTTGGAAGCCTCCATAGGCAGGTTAAAGTTGCTTGAGATTTTAGCTCTTGCAGTAAAGAGACTCAGGTGTGTTTCATAAAAAAGGGAGGTAGCGCGCTGTTCGCTACTCCAGTGGGGATCTGGGTGGGGACACCAAGAGCCTGCTGATGAGTCAGCTTGGTCTCCTAGGCGAAATCCCACACAAGACACGGCACAAACCTAGAAATATTGCTTGGGACATCTAGGTCATCATCTCTGAGCACTTTGTTCCCTGTGTGACGGTGGAGTAGGTGCTCCATCCCAGCATGTGGAGAAACCACTACCGTTGCCAGTTACAACGCAACTATCGATACCCTGCGCGCAGAGCGAGAGGAGTCGACCACCGACAGATATCATTATCTGGCTAAGAAGTAATTCCGAGGTTGCCCCTCGGAGCTCTCTGGAGACAATCTGAGATAAGCTCAACGCACCCCTCCCGTAATCCTCCCTTCCTTTGTTGTGGCTGATACAGTATTAAGATATTTAAATCATGGCTCTAGAAGAAACACGACAATTCAGCCAAAGATAAGCCTAATTACAATACGTAGTGTGGGTAGTATCTTATTTAGTACGAGCTGTACCCGGCATGCGTTGCAATGCCAATCAAGGAAAGTATTGGCGTTGTAATTTTGTTTCTTGAAGTGCTTTTGTATACACAATATTATTTTCAATTTCCGTTAACAGCCTCTAAACTATCGTAAAATGGATTCACTAATTTTGAAACATTCGTGGGAGCGTGCACAAGAACTCATAAAAGTTTCATCGCAATCGGATGAATGGCATATGAACGGATACGGGATTTTGTTTAAACGATTCGTGTGTTGTCACTCATTTGTTGAAACTACTCGTGCGCTACCTATTGTAATATGGATTTACTAATTCACAGCTAGCTGTCGTGGATGGTAGAATTTGGTGGCGAAAGTAGGAACTACTTGAAATGATGCGTGTGCACTCCTTACTTGAATGACAAACAGATACACACACTAATACAGCCATCACAATTAACACCGGTTATATCAGACAGATTCTACACACACCCAAAGTACATGGGGCTACATGACCGCGTTGTTGCAACTCCTAAACTAAGGAATCAAGCACGGAAAACCACTCCCACAATGGCTGAGGCAGGAACCTGCCTGTTCTCATGTTTGCCTCACGAGGCTGAGTGTATCCGTTCCAGCCCTCAGACCAGAATTAAATTTCTTGTTAGAGCCGGAAATCGAACCCGGTTCTCCGAGGCGACAGCCAAGGGTCCTAGCCGCTACACCAAGATGTGAACTCTTGTACACTCTTAATCTGGGAAGTCTCGACTTAGCACCTTAGCTAGCAAAGTCTGTTGGATGTGATGGAGACTTCAACGCGGGAGTATCTCTGCAACCTTCTGTTGTATGGGTGGGTATGGCTATTAATCAATTTATCCATCCATTAGCACTCAACTATCGCACAGGGGCTCACAAATATTGAGACATGACGTCCGAACTGACTCTGTTTTAGCTTGGTGGCTCTGGAACCCTTTTCACTTCGAACGTCCCTTGGTCAACTCTAGTTCCCTCTCGGTCCCGACGCTAATAACTTAGTACGGGCTACGGCTGCGGTCTTTGATCTTGTACTTTGTAGCTGAATATTCGTCCTTGTATGAGTTTCTGTGTTTCACAACCATGAGTTCACAAGAGGGACTTTTTCGGAACTTCATGGGCCTTTGAGGGGATGTATAAATTCTTAGCTGCTGCCATTCTCCATCAAACGCGGTATTAACGTGCGTGAGACGTCTTTAGTTGCTATTTTAGGCTTTTAAATTAAAATTATTACTCTAACAGGCTATCTTAATGTAATTGATTGAAATAAAATGACGAACAGGAACCAGGATGCACCCTACTGACTTGCAGAGATTCGGTGGTCAGTCTTAGAACTTCACATACTATTTCGCATAGAATTTCAGCATATTTTTTTGCCACGTTGTTGGTTGGTTAGTTCCTCAGTTTAGGGGCTGCGACAACGTGGTCATGTAGCCCGTGTACTTTGGGTGTGTGTAGAATCTGTCTGATAACCGGTGTATAGATGGCTGTATTAGTGTGTGTCATCTGTTTTTAATTCAAGTAAGGACCGCAGGCTCCTGGCGACGAACGTTGGAACCTAAGAGCATTGGACAAATTTAACCTATAATTTAGCTTCACACAAGTGTAATTAATGGAGGGTTCTTTAACGTGCCAGGAATCTATGACAAGGGACCGCTGGATTTACTTCCCCTCCGAAGGAAGGCATACTATGGGATTTTTAACGCTCTCAAAAAATCCGACGACTTCGGCCGGGTTTGAACCCACTATCTCGGGCATAGAAGTTCAGCATGCTACCGACTTCGCCACTGAAGCCGCCTTTCAAACGTTGTGATTTAATAGTTATTGTACGTACGGTTTAAGTTTTGATACCACATTCATATTTCAGTTTACGAACTGAGGAACAGTTTTTAACTTGGTAGGGGCCGATAACCTAGATGTTAGGCCCCTTAAAACAACAATTATCATCATCATCATCATCATCATTTTAACTTGGTACAGCCTATGACGTGGTTCAAAAGAAACCACGTGAATGAGGGCTTGTTATAGATTGAACACCAGTTAAGACATATTAGTGAATCCAGATACGTTCGATGAAACAGGGCCTGTATCTGGATACAGATGGTTGTCTTTTGTAAACAAAGTCTGTCTTGTGTAAGCTATTCTGATGAGGAAGTGTGAGATGTAGAAACGAATGCTGGGAATACTAATATCATCAACTGTGCTTGCCTGCATTCATTAATGTA
Organism: Meconema thalassinum; assembly: GCA_946902985.2. Taxonomy (NCBI): domain Eukaryota; kingdom Metazoa; phylum Arthropoda; class Insecta; order Orthoptera; family Tettigoniidae; genus Meconema; species Meconema thalassinum. Next base: position 93,623,498 of record OX336391.1, read on the forward strand.
CACCCCATGTTGTTCCTTGTGGATCTGCTACCGTGCGTGCCTTAAGTGTACATCATATTCACTTGATGCCACCTGGAACTAACACAACATATACATTTCTACAATAGTTTGGTGCCTTTCAGTCAGTCAACACGATTGTATCTAAATGACATGCCCTAATCCTGAAGAAAAAATACATGAGATTAATAAATACACTTGGATGACCAGTTTCGATCGTCAAGCGATCATCATCAGATCCATTACACTTAGGCTATAAAATCTATGTCTGAAAATATGGGTGAAAATATTTACAATATATACACTTATTTAGTTGCAGTATTAGTTGAGATTTAGTACATTTTGTTACTCCTTCAGCACAATCCCGTCAATGACGGGTTTATTTTAGTTTTGGTTTCATTTATTTTACGCTGTTTTCATATTTAATAATCTACCTTAAAATAGGTGAATAACCAAATTTGTGATTTGAGGAGCAGATGATCTCAATGTTCCGCCTCATAAAACAAGAGGCTTTTGTGGTGCACCGAAATCGCTGGAGACGACTTGCTGCACTTTGCTCAAAATACACTAATAACATTAGTGCGGAAACCTCACTTCATGGATTCGCGCGTGCGCACATGTATCTGACCATTCTTCGGCATAAGGCATGCACTTTTACCATTTTGGACTTTGCTTGTTGCCTCAGTTGCATTGAAGGTGGTTTCCGACTTGTCTTACTGTGCAATGTCGAAGCAAGAATCTTCGTTTTTCACTTTATATGTTGACATTATTGCTTTCTTATTGCTGGGTCCGTGGATCACATCCCGGTCACTCCATGTGAGATCTGTGCTGGATAAAACGGAGGCAGACAGGCTTTTCTCCGGGTACTCCGGTTTTCCCTGTCAAAAATTTCATTCCAGCAACACTCCCCACTATCATTTCATTCCATCTGTCATTCATTTAATCATTGCCTCAGAGGAGTGGAACCGGCTTCGGCAGCTGGCACAGTTCATATCGTCGCCGCTAGATGGGGGCTTCATTCATTCCATTCCCTGACCCGGTTGGTTGACTGGAAGCAGGTTGTGGATTTTCATTTTCACTTAGCATCTTTGACCACCGTGGTTATCATCCCCGTGTACTTAGGCTACTGTATGTGCATTTGTAACTCACGCGAGAATAGGGGAGGGACGCGATCATGGTTTCATAGTAGTATTTTTCTAGAGATGAAATGTGTGAAACTACATAATTCATTTGAAGGATGGCTGACTTCGAGTACCTTCCCTTGCACTTCGTTATTTTCTTTTTAACTTAGGACTTGGGCATCGTTGTCATGAGCCCCCTGTATTTGGATGTAAGGAAAATTCGTGTGATCAATTATGTTATTGCGGTATATGTGGTAGTGTATTCATTTTAATTGACTCTATGATGAGAAAGGAGGCAGCCATCGCCTTAAGTTAGGAACCATCTCAGCTTTCGCATTTACCTGGGAACCAGGATGGCTGAGTTGGTATTCAAACCCGCCTCTTCTAACTTCTGCCAAACAAGGCTGATTGTATCTCATTCCAAACTTCAGATAAGAATTTAATTATTAAATTTCTTCCCAGAGCCGTGACGACGTGATCATTCATGGATACATCCAATTGTAAAGTAAAATTCACATATGCAGACATATTGCTATTCGCGAGTGATCGTTGTTGTTTGAATCTTCAGACTTTTGACTGGTTCGATGTAGCTCCCCTGTTTAACATATTCTAACCTTGGTCCACCCCTACAGTTCTTGTCCTCTACCCTTCCTTCCATAACTAAGCTTGCTATTCCTGGGTGTCTTGGTATGTATCCTACCAACCTATCTCTTCTCTTCATTGGCAGTCGCTAGAAACATCTCTCCTCTCCCACCCGTCTTAATACCTCTTCGTTTGTAACCCCATCTACCCATCTGATCTTCATCATTCTCCTGTATCACCACATTTCAAAAGCTTCAATTCTCCTCTTTTCTGCTGCACCAATAGTCCAAGTTTCACTTCCATAGAGCACCACGCTCCATATCAATGATAGGAATAATTATTATTAAATTATGCACTCAATGCTTTTAGGGGCAGATGCCCTTGCTGTTCCTCCCCGTAAAACAACAATAACTAACTCGATCCTTTAATATATTTGCCAATATTGACCGTCGAACCACTGTGTGATGAAAGAGTGGTGGAATACCACTTTCTCCGTCGTGCGGTGGCACACGCGTCGAGTTGAGTCAGCGATCACTTTGTAGTCCAGACACATACTAGCCGTGATGCTCACCACCGCCCTCTAAGGCAGGGGTATGGCTGGTTCAGAACCACTAGGGATAGGATTTGTATATAATATCAACATGCAAAATATATACATATTTATGTAATAATATTAGGTGAAATATGTAATATTACATTAAAAATATGAAATATTAATGTAATCTACTGTATATACCTAAAATGATATAGGCTATTACATAATGATGTTACTTAAAGATTGATAATTTTATTCATTAGCCTATATTTTTGCCAAATAAAGTGTGGTACAAGAATTAATTAATTAAGCATGGTCATATTACAGCAGCTTGCCACGGTGGATGTGTGGTTTTAGTGTCGGACTACCAACCCCAAGCTTGCAGGTTCGCTCCTGGCCATGGTAAGCGATTTTTGAAAGGCGACAAAAACACGACACGCATGTCATACGATGTTGGCATGTTAAAGAACCCATTTCAATTCAGTAGGCCGTGCTCATAATGGCAAAATTAATCTCGGGACTTTCCGCCAACACAAAGTTCCTCATTTCTCTACTAGAAAGCGGTATAGTGTCAAGGAGCTTAGACATCTAACCTTCTTGACATTCATAGCGCTCCACGGAGCATTAATTTCCGACATACAGGCTGCCCTCTAGGTGTCAATTAACAAAGCTTGCACCCGGCAACCGAGGCCATACGATATTATTATTATTATTATATTACAGCAAATCAAAATAATTTCCATTATTATGTATGTGAAAATGCGTACGATTTCAAGAATAAGTATTGTGGCTCTGACGCGAAATTTACATATTCAAATCGACGTTTCTTGTGAATTAACCATCCGAGTGCAGTCAAACTTGGTACGGTAAATGCCTATATAAATTTTAATCCACTGGCATCTAATTCATTTCAATTGTTTTCATAACCACAAGATGGTGGCTGAGCGAAATTTTAAAATCTCGTTTTTTTTCTCGTTTCCTAATCATGCGATTATAAGGCCTATATAATTATAAATATCCAACATGGTGACCATCCGAAATATTTAGACGGTTCTCAATATCTAGGAATCTGTTACAACAATCAAACTGAAAATGAATGAAAAAATCCACAGCCTGCTTCCAGTCTCCGACCGGGTCAGGAATGGAATGAATGAAGCCCCCATCTAGCGGCGAGGATATGAAATGTGCCGGCTGCCGAGGCCTGACGCACTCCTCTGGGGCAATGATTAAATGAATGACAGATGAAATGAAATGATAGTGGAGAGTGTTGCTGGAATGAAATCTTGACAGGGAAAACCGGAGTACCCGGAGAAAAACCTGTCTGCCTCCGTTTTGTCCAGCACAGATCTCACATGGAGTGACCGGGATTTGAACCACGGATCCAGCGGTGAGAGGCCGGCGTGCTGCCGCCTAAGCCACGGAGGCTTAATCAAACTGAAAATATGTATATTCATTGAGGCAATTAATATAGTTTACTGTAAGTAGGATGTATCAAGATGGGATATTCAGTTCTGCACAGAACTACTTGTTCATAAATGAAAATAGGCAAAAAATGTAAGTTATCAAAAGGTGTCTCATAATTTTGTTCATTATAATGGTTTTTGTTAAGTCTCAGGGCAAATGATCATGTTTTGGAATCAAGAATATGTGAATGTAGTGATTCTGTCGCCTAGGGTTGGATATGGTATTTACATTGCACTTCCGCTATTATTGGGATGTGGCATTGTTGGGCTCTCATCTGATGACTTGTTATTCAGTGCTTCCTAGAGCATCAACAAGTTTGGTTACGTCTTTAAGCGCTGTAGATTCTGCAAGGGCAGTTGCGTTACTTAACGATGGAAACAGCTCATGAAAATTCAAAGAACCTCATTTATTCTCATCTGAAATTAAACTTTTATCTTCCTTGGATTCAAATTTCCAAATAATGCAATGTGTTCCACCTTTGAAAATACCCAAGTGTTTATTACCAACGGAGGTTGACAATACACTCATCAAAGTGCAGCATTCGAGACGAATGGGATCATAACAGACCTACTTTCATTGTCAATACACTGGTAGTACTGCATTCTATAAATGATGTTACTCTGTAGTCCAAATACACACAATATTGTCGCTCATGTTCACTCATGATTTGAAGGGACGTGTGCCATTGTCAATTAGGTTTACCTTGTCCTGACAAAAGTACTGGAGTTAATGGCCAATTTAGTAATTTATAAATACATTTAAATGATTAAGGTCGTTAAGATGTTGTTTTGTCGGTCTAAAATTAGGCTTACTTAACATAACCTCATTGATAAGATAAGACCGAGTTTGAACGTGTTAGTAAGACATTTCCTAGGCGATTAGAAGCAGTAGCCTATTGGGTATACTTTCTCCTCAAGCTAAGGAACGTACGTCATGGCACTTGACGCACCATCCAACACAGTACGTACTCGGACCAACTGTAGACGAGGCTTCTCTGGTTCAATCAAGAGTACAGTCACTTCGACTGAAGGTTGCCGGATACTTGAGATAAGATCGCTTTGAAGCCATTAATATTTTAGCTTTCAGTCGGTCTACAAAAAAAAAATACTGAAATATGTGAAAACATAACCTCAAATAAATTACATGTGATTAAGATTTGTATAAAACATAGTTAATAATGCTGATTTCCGTACAAATTCGAAAAAAATAGACAAACTCCGCAAAACGGCGATCACTGCAATGGAAGCATAAGGGCAGTCCACCTCCACAGAAATGTCGAACAGTGCCGACAGTAGGCAAGCGAATGGCGACAGTGTTCTGGGACAAAACAAGTAGTTCCGTGAAGAACTATACAGCCTATTTTCATATAACCTACTCATGTTAATTGCCACTATCAACATACTAAATTTCAGTTTAATTGCTGTAACAGATTCGTAGATATTGAGAACCGTCTAAATATTTCAGATTGTCGCCAGGTTGGATTTTTATTTTTGTATTATTACATTAATATTATTGTGTACGTGTGGTATTCAAACTTCAATCGCATGATTAGAACACAAGAAGTAAAAACGAGATTTTAAAATTACGCACAGCAGCCATCTTGTGATTATGCAAAGAATTGAAATAAATTAGATGCCAGTGGATCAACATTTGTATAAGCATTTAACGTGCAAAGTTTCACGGCAATCGGATAGTTAATTCGCGAGAAACGTCCATTTAAATATTTATACTTCGCGTCGCCGCCATGTTGGATTTGTGCTCACCAGGTTACTGAAGTCCTATAGGTGAACTTATGTTCATAGTCTCTATGAACATAAAAAAATCAGTTTGGTTGCTGTAAAAGATTCATAGATATTGAGAACCGTCTAAATATTTCGGAAGCTCGCCATTTAGGATTGTTATATATATAGGCCATAGAGTTATGTACCATTCAAGGACAATTATTGCCTAGCTTCATTATTCAAACTTTCACGTCGATCGCATGATTACGACACAAGAAATAAAAACTTAATTTTAAAATTTCGCACAGCCGCCATCTTGAGGTTATGTAAACAATTGAATTAAATTAGATGGCAGTGCATTACAATCTGCAAAATCATTTACTGTACCACATTTCACTGCGCTCAGAGAGTGAAATCACGAGGAAAGTCTATTAACATATTTCAAATTCGCTTGGTCGCCATGTTCGTTTTGTACTTTACAGGTTTATGAAATATACATAGGTAAACTTGTATTAGTACCCTTTATCACCGTACAAAATTGCAGGGTGATATCTGTAATAGTTTCGGAGATATAGAATGGCAGTGAAATATTTCGCACAGTCGCCATTTTGAGGTTATGTAAACAATTGAACTAAATTAGACTCCAGTGCATTAAAATGTGTATAAACATTTGCTGTACCAAGTTTCATTACGTTTGGATAGTTAAATCGCGAGAAAAATCTATTTAAAAGTCTCAACTTCGCTTGACCGCCATGTTGATTTTGTAGTAACCAGGTTTTTGAAAGTCTCATAGGTGGACTTCTAGTAGTGCCCTTTATCACCGTACACAATTTCAGGGCGATATCGGTAATAGTTTCGGAGATATTGAATGCTAGTGAAATATTTAGCACATCCGCCATGATGGATTGGTGAGACTTAACAAAATTTGAATGGCACGGTCGAGGTCGCCGGAAATAGTGCTATGAACTTACCGAGTTTCATTGAAATCTCTCCAGCCGTTTAGATTTTATTAGGGACACACACACACACACCTCTCTCTCTCTCTCACACACACACACACACACACGCACACACACACGGACAAAAGGTGATCTCATAAGCCTATTTTTTCAAAATTGAAAATAGGCTAAAAAGGCATCATCCTCATTGACTGGCTGGAATTGGGGGTCAAGATTAACAGTGCAGCATTTGTGGCAACCCTGAAGCGCTTACGTCGTGCCATTCAAACTAAGCGGCCAGGATACTGGACTAAAGGTGTGCTTCTGCAAAATGACAATGCTCGCCCCCACACTAGCCGAGAGACCATCGCTGCCATTGATGAAATGGGATCCACGGTGCTGCCACAACCACCGTACTCTCCCGACTTGGCACTAAGTGATCATCACCTGTTCGGGAACATAAAGAAATCTCTGGACACAGCTGTCAAGGCATGATTACGCAACACTCCGAAAGAATGGTTTCAGGAAGATCTGGAGAGACTGACACATCGATGGCAAAAGTGCATAAAGTTACAAGGAGATTATGTTGAGAAGGTGGACGTAACAACTGATGTGTAATGTACTTCATCTGGGTAAGTGTAAAACAATATAGTACACCCCTCGTATTTCTACCGACCTTCAAAAGTCTGGGTATCGAACCCGGGGTGTTGGATTATAGAGCCGCTAGAGATGCACACACTGAATGGTATGAGAGACACTGGCGGGCAGGTCTACGGTCTAATGACGAAGATGGGAGTGTTAGAGTCTTCTGTTCTCACTCTGATAGAAAGAGGTAACATAAAACCTACTCGATAGGATCCAAGCGTTGTTCGGGAAATTTCAAATAAATCTCACGGCACTGGCGAGTGTTTTGTGGGAAACATTCGAACAACACTAGTTTTTATTTGACGAGATGTAATTGATGAAGCCAAATGAAACCTACTTCGCCTGAGAATTGATGTTTCTTACCGCAAGACTCGCCGACGTGGATTCCAAGAAATGGAAATGATCCCGAATAATTGAATTCGTCAAGCAAAGTGGGACAGTACCGTGGACCCATGTTCCAACCACTTGAAGCTTTATTCCTAACAAACTTGAAATGTGTTTATTACATAGTTTATTTAATTCTGTGTTGGTGTCTCAGTTACAGGCTTGGTACAACTTATTTACTCATCATTTATTTAGTTACCCTAGTTAATTAGCTGTTAATAAATGCATTTATCTATATATCTATAGAGGCAGATAACCTCGCTGTTCCGCCCCTTAAAACAACAATAACTCTCTATTTATTGATTGATTGCTTCATTGATTCATCTACCTTTCTATCTGTGTATTTATTTACTTATTCATTTACTTATTTATTTATTTATTTATTTATTCATTTATTTATTCATTCCACACCTCTACAAGGCGGCTTCGGTGCCGTAGTCGGTAGCATGCTGAGCTTCTATGCCCAAGATCGCGGGTTCAAACCCAGCCGAAGTCGTCGTATGTTTTAAGAGCGTTAAAAATCCCTCAGTATGCCTTCCTTCGGAGGCGAAGTAAAGCCGGTGGGCCCTTGTCATAGATTTATGGCATGTAAAAGAACCTTCCACAAACTTCAATTGTGAGAAGCTAAATTTGTAGGTTAGAATTGATTAACGTTCTATTAAGTTCCAACGTATGCTACCAGATGCTGGATGTGGTGGCATCTTGTAGTCAAGTTCGCGGTTAGGTGTCGTTGACGGTAGCATTTGGTAGCAAAAGTAGGAACTACTTGAAATTGATCGTCTGCAGTCCTTACCTGAATTACAGATAACACACACTAATACAGCCATCACAATTAACACCGGTTATCAGACAGATTCTACACACACCCAAAGTACACGGGGCTACATGACTGCGTTGTCACTGCCCATAAACTGAAAAACCAACCAACCAACCTCTACAGATACTAGGTATAATACGCTAAGGTGTGTGTTTCACAAAACTCAAGCTCCTAAACCAGAGGGAGTTAGAAGGTGTGGTTTGTACCAAAATCTTACAAATCGTCTCAATAGTACAGGAAAAGTCTTGCATTTCTTGAAAAGTTAACAGAAATATATTTATTTGTTTATAAAGTGCTTTTACACAAATAAGCAAGACGATAGCCCCTGGCAGAACCGTGTCGCGTACAGCCGCATAGCATTAGAGCCAGGCGGGTAGTCTGTACACATGGGGCGCACACAACCCATTATGCGAGAATTCACGCACGTGTCCTTTAGTTAAATTTAAAACTTGGTATCTTATTGAGCATTAAATAATATCCTAGTAATACTAATGACATAATAATAATAATAATTACTGTATTATTACAATTATTGTTGTTTTTGTTCACTCATTTCCTATCGGACCGCGTCGTTCCATCTGTCTCATTCTACAGGCTTTAATGATTTCCCTTGGCATGTTTGAAGTTTCCTGTTCAGTGGATGTGTTTCAGAACGTCAGTTGATGTATTATTAGTTTTTTTTCTTCTTTTCTTAGTCGTTTACCCCCCAGGTTGGTGGAACCCACGGACTCAGCGAGGGAACTCACCACTACCGCCTTTACGGGCAGTGTCCTAGAGCTGGGAACATCTAATCGGAGTGGATACAACTGGTGAGGTGTGATTGGCATCTCGCCCAGGCGGCCTCACCTGCAAAGCGAACAGGGGCCTCATGAGGGAAGGTAATAGATGGTCAGGATGGATAGGCAAGGAAGAGGGAAGGAGGCGGCCGTGGCCTTGAAGAAGGTACCATCCCGGCATTTGCCCAAAGACGAAATGGGAAACCACGGAAAACCACTTCGAGGATGGCTGAGGTGGGAATCGAACCCCCTCTACTCATTTGGAACACCCGAGGCTGAGTAGACCCCGTTCCAGTCCTCATACCACTTTTCAAATTTCGTGGCAGAGCTGGGAATCGAACCCAGGACCTCCGGGGCGGCAGCTAACCATGCTGACCGCTACGTTACGGAGGCGACTTGTATTATTAGTATTATTTTAAAATCTTGAGTCCGAATTTCCGACTCCAGAGGTGTTGATATGAAATGAGATGAATGAAGCCTGATGACATAGGACAAGGAGATGAAAGGAAAATGCTATCGCCCGAAAGTTCCTTGGAGTTGACGAGGAGGAAACCAAGGTCACCAGTTCACGCATCTTCTGAGTCCAGGCACCATGGTCAGCGCGACGTGATTCACTTGGCGCAGTCCACGATGATGTTCTAACCAGCAGGTGTCAATACAGTACTGTACACGCAGAAATACGCTTATACCCACTCAATGTTGTTATTGTTGTTGGTTCATGTATGGGCTTTTGCGACATCGAGATCACGTAGCCCCGTGAACTTGTCTGGTAACCTGATGGGTGAGGTTGTGTGGGTATTTGCATCTGGAGTTAGGGTTTGGGTAGGAGACCGTCATGGCCTAAATGTTGGTACCATCGCAGCATTCGCCTGGAGTAAAAGTGCGAAAACCAGAGGAAACCACTTCTAGAATGGTCGAGCTGGCTATAAGCGATGTTCGATTAATCGATATTTATCAACTAAAGGAATAATGGATTAATCGACTAACCAAAGAATCGATTTATATATTTATTTATGTTCGACCCTGACTATTATATGTCAGAAAACTGTATCATAATGAGGCTCATTATAACACTGTTTTTCATTATGAAACAGTTTCTCCCACCAATCAGAGCTCAAGAAACAGTTGTTTGACCAATTAGATAATTAGATGCGCTGAGTTCCAAGGCCTTCTAATTTAAATTTCACTGCCTGGCCTAGTGTCATAGCAGGGTAACCGAGGAGGCCATGGTCAAATACATGGCATTCTCTGCGTCTCTAGTGCTCTGTTCAGTACATAAAACTGACGAAATCTCGACAGATATTTATGAATATTTATGTTCGAACATAAAAGCCGAGAAAAAGTTACCTTACAACAATGATAACAACTTTGTTTCTTGGACACACAAAATTGTGAAATTAATAAACCAATTATACAACATTCCAATGTATATTGTGTTAAAATTTGGATTCGATCTGATGACGGGCTTTTGAGATAATAATTCTTAAATGTGACGCATGGTTGAAACACGCTTAAAAACGTGCACTTTTTGTGTTCAAACTGCGATAAAAAATATTAAAATATAAATTTAAAAATCCAAACCTACATGAACTAACGTGCAATAGAACGAAGAAAATGTTGATGGTATTGGATTTTATGTAGGTCTATTGGTTACTTAAGAAACAACCTTCAAACTCGAGTACACATAATACTTTGGTCGACAGTTTTGCTTCCGTGAGAGCGCGATGTATATAGATTAATCACCAAAACAAAGAATCAATTATTCGATAACCGATTATACGATAACTGAAATGAATCCATTAATTGTACCAGCCCTAGTGGGAATCGAACACACTTCTTCTCAGGTTCGCCTCACGTGGCTCAGTGTACACCGTGCCAGCCCTCAGACGAGGGAATCGATCCCGGACCTTCACGGTGGCACTGTTTACTCATGCAGCGCGTCACCTACTGACGCCTTGTTTAGCCCGCGTGCGCCAAAGGAAATGGGAACGTGTTAGGCGCTCGCCTCTTGTGTCCGAATGTTCTTCTTCATAACGTAAAGGTAGCTCTGCAGTGTTGCCTGATTAACAATAGCTTTCAGTCGGTCGAAACGTGTCTAATTCGAACTTCTATAATTCGAATTTTTCTCTTGGTCCCTAGATTTTATATACAATCAATGCTAAAACAATCTTGGTTAATTCGAGTTATATTTTGGATAATTCGAAGTTTTTACGTGTAAAAAGCCGATCGGAAGCCAAAACAGTTGGGTCAGGAATTCCCGAAAAACGACAAACCACATCACAGAACTTCGGAGTTTTTTTTAGTAGAAATGTCGTAAGTGATTCTGTTTTCCGTTCCTTAAATTTGTTAGATTCTTTTGTGATGGCCGAGAGACTTAATTGTAGGAAACAGAAACAATCTCAAACTTTTTTTTGCAAAACTGTAGAATTCTCTAAGACTTAACTAAATTGCTGGATTACTACTATCGTTAAATAGGAGAATAGTACAGTTTGGTTTTATTTTTTCATTTGAAACATTTGAGGTTATCCACGACACAGTGATTATAAAGTACCGTTGTCTGTTAATCTGCTTTGTTGAACGTAAATCATTATGTAAACGTAATACAATATATTTTCTCTACCCTTTTCAAAGAACTTTCTTAATTCGAATTTTTGGATAATTCGAATCTTTTTACTGGTCCCTTGAGGTTGGAATTATCCAACTTCCACTGTATTGTTACAGCCTATTGAAGGAGAAGGAGAAGATAACTGAAATTTTGTTTGTTGATAGAGGCAATAAGCATAAGTTCACTTATGGGGCGTTCAATAACCTGGTGAGCACAAATCCAACATGGTGACGACGCGAAATTTAAATATTTAAATAGACGTTTCTCGTGATTTAAGCACCAGAGCGCAGTGAAACTTGGTACGGTAAATGCTTGTATAATTTTTAATCCCCTAGCAACTAATTTATTTCAATTGTTTTAATAACCACAAGACGGCGGCAGTGCGAAATTTTAAAATTTCCTTTTTATTTATTGCGTCGTAATCATGCGATTGAAGTTTGAATAAGAGACCTACACAATAATCCTCATGTAATAGTACATAACTCTAAGGCCTACATATAAAAGTCCAACATGGCGACCATCCAAAATATTTAGTTGGTTCTCAATATCTACGAATCTATTGCAGCAATCAAACTGAACATTTGAATGTTGATAAGAGGCAATTAACATAAGTAGGATATATGAAAATAGGCTATTTATTTATTTACGGAACTACTTGTTCATTAATGAAAATAGGCTAAAAAATGGAATATTCGGAGTCGAACTATTCGTATGTTCGTATAATAATCGTATTCAAAATTATTTGAACAATCGGAATAATAATAATAATATCCTATGGCCTCGGGTGCAAGCTTTGTAGTTTGACACCCAGAGGGTAGCTTACATGTAGAATTCGTTGTTCCTTGAATCACTATCAAAGTCAAGGAGGTTAGATATCTAAGCTCCTTGAACACTATAGCGCTTTCTAGTAGAGAAATGAGGAACTTTGTGTTGGCGGAAACTCCCGAGATTAATGTTGCCATTATGAGCACGGCCTACTGAATTCAAATGGGTTCTTTGACATGCCAACATCGTATGACATGCGTGTCGTAGTTTTGCCGCCTTTCAAAAATCACTTACCACGGCCAGGAGCGAACCTGCAATCTTGAGGTTAGTAGACCGACACGCTATCCACTCACCCACCGTGGCAAGCTAATCGGAATAATTTGGTGTTTGAATATGCACGTCTTGTATGACCTAAGCTCCTTGAACACTATAGCGCTTTCTACTAGAGAAATGAGGAACTTTGTGTTGGCGGAAACTCCTGAGATTAATTTTGCCATTATGAACACGGCCTACTGAATTAAAATGGGTTCTTTGACATGCGTGTCGTATTTTTGCCGCCTTTCAAAAATCACTTACCACGGCCAGGAGCGAACCTGCAATCTTGAGGTTAGTAGACCGACACGCTATCCACTCACCCACCGTGGCAAGCTAATCGGAATAATTTGGTGTTTGAATATGCACGTCTTGTATGACCTAAGCTCCTTGAACACTATAGCGCTTTCTACTAGAGAAATGAGGAACTTTGTGTTGGCGGAAACTCCCGAGATTAATTTTGCCATTATGAACACGGCCTACTGAATTAAAATGGGTTCTTTGACATGCGTGTCGTATTTTTGCCGCCTTTCAAAAATCACTTACCACGGCCAGGAGCGAACCTGCAATCTTGAGGTTAGTAGACCGACACGCTATCCACTCACCCACCGTGGCTAGCTAATCGGAAAAATTTGGTGTTTGAATATGCACGTCTTGTGTGGTTTACGAAAAGTAAACACGAGTGGATATTCCCTTGGGACCAGCACATCCTTGGTTTCCCAGTAGGTTACATTCGACCAACCGTCTTTGTCTTGCTAATGTTCTAGTGTGATACCTTTGTTGTTGTTGTCCTCTCCAATTGGTTTCAGTACCACAACTCGTGTCCCGTTAGGCGTGGGTCACGGCGCGCGACGTGCCGACATACCCGGCACCAATGACTCACACCAACATGGCTGATCAGAAGCCAGCACTGGGATAAGCTGCAAGTGACCAACTCAGAACGCTACTTACGAGGACTTGCCCAATTCAAACCCGTGAGAACCTGGGGCAATTTTTTCCAGGTGAAAGAATGGTGTTGTCACATCACGGTGATCATCACCGTATACTTGGGTGTGTGTTAAATTTGTAGGACAACCTGTGATTATGTGGCGACTGTAATAATAGACTATAGCGGTAATCTGCCACTAATGATATGTGTGATACTAGAAACAAAAACTACTAACTTACATCTAATTTCGCAAAGAAATTGTGTGTGTGTGTTGTGTGTTTGAGCCTTCAGCCTTCTGACTGGTTTGATGCAGCGCTCCATGCCTCCCTGTCCTGAGCTAATCGTTTCATCTCTACATAGCTACCACACCCTACATCCTAGGCAATCTGTTTAACATAATCTAACCTTGACCTACCCCTACAGTTGTTATCCTCGACTCTTCCTTCCACAACTAAGCTTGCTATTCCTGTGTGTCTTAGTATGTGTCTTACCAACCTATCTCCTCTCTTCATTAGCAGTCGCCAGAAACATCTCTCCTCTCCCACTCGTCTTAATACCTCTTCGTTTGTAACCCTATCTACCCATCTGATCTTCATCATTCTCCTGTAACACCACATTTCAAATGCTTCAATTCTCTTCTTTTCTGCTGCACCAATAGTCCAAGTTTCACTTCCATAGAGCGCCACGCTCCAGACAAAGGCTTTCAAAAATGACTTCCTAATACCTAAATATATATTCGATGTCAACAGATTCCTTTTTTGTAGAAATGCTTTACTTGCCTGAGCCAACCTACTTTTTATGTCCTCTTTGCTTCGTCCATCACTGGTTATTTTACTTCCTAAGTAACAGAAGTCTCCTACTTCTTTCAGCCCTTCACCTGCCAATTTGATCTCCATAGAGACTGAAGACTCAAACAACAACAAACGTCAATAAGGAAAGCTGTTGGATAAAATCAAGTTCACATCACTATGCATATCATAATGTAACTGATGGCTTTCTTTATTCAATTGAGCAATTGGCACAAATAAAGGAAACATCGAGTCCCAGACAGAATGTTCCTGTGAGGGCTCCCAGTAGCTAAATCAAGACAGCAGTGATTGATGGCTCGTCTGGAGTCGACCACATACTTTGTAGCCTCAGGTCTGCATTTATAAGTAATGGCTACTGCGGCCAAGCTTCGAACCGGAGTCCAGGTATCGCAGGCCATTATAAGTGTTGTGAGCAATTTTACGAGCTAAAATTTGAAATTTTTGTAATAGTGCTTTAAAGGTATGTTATGGTAAGATTGTCCACTGTTGTTGTTGCTTCAATTGAGGGCTAGGGACATCTTTGGGCATCACCTCCGTGTATTTAATTTGTCTGATAACCTGGGTTATTGCGATGACGGTAGTAGTGTGTGTTGCTCCATTACACACAGATATATGGTACGAGCCTCGAGACTTGAAACAAGGCACTATCCTAGCATTTGTATGGAGAGAGTGTGAAGGATAGCCGCTATGAGGACCTGGATTATAACCTCCAATAGACTCTGATACGTGATATTGTTAAACGAGGCGAATCTACATTACAGTGCTGGCAGAAAGTTTGGGGACAGGTCTAAATGTCGTTTGATGCATATTCGTCCCTAAAGTTTTACATGATGTCATTAAACATCTATTTAAGGGGTTTTCATTTAAAATGTCGCTGTTCTAGTTCTAATACTTTTGGAGATGGAATGTTTTACCTTTTTTTAAACCCTGTTTTTTCCTACGAAAATGTTTTTCCCTCAAAAACTGCTTGTTCTACTGCTATGAAACTGCTATGAAACTCCAGTTTTACTACAACATATCAATTATAAATGTAACAAGTAGTTCCGCGAAGAACTATACAGCCTATTTGCATATATCCTACTCATGTTAATTGCCTCTATCAACATAAAAAACAAGTAGTTCCATGAAGAACTATATAGCCTATTTTCATATATCCTACTAATGTTAATTGCCTCTATCAACATACTAAATTTCAGTTTGATTGCTGTAATAGATTCGTAGGTATTGAGAACCGTCTAAATATTTTGGATGGTCGCCATGTTGGACTTCTATATATGTAGGTCCTAGAGTTATGTACTGTTACATGAAGATTATTGTGTACGTGTAGTACTCAAACTTCAATCACATGATTAGGACACAAGAAGTAAAAACGAGATTTTAAAATTTCGCAAGCTGCCATCTTGTGGCTATGGAAACAATTGAACTAAATTAGATACCAGTGCATTGCAATGTGTATAAACATTTGCTGTACCAAGTTTCATGGCGTTTGAATAATTAAATCGCGAGAAAAGTCTATTTAAAACTTTCAACTTCGCTTGGCCGCCATGTTCGTTTTGTAGTTAACTGTTTTTTTAAGTCTCATAGATGAACTTCCAGTAGTGCCCTTCATCTCCTTGCAAAATTTCAGGGTGATACCGGTAATAGTTTCAGAGATATAGAATGCCAGTTAAATATTTCGCACAGCCGCCATATTGAGGTTATGTAAACAATTGAACGAAGTTAGATATCGGTGCATTACAATGTATATAAACATATACTGTACCAAGTTTCATTGCGTTTGGTTGGTTAAATCGCGAGAAACGTCTATTTAAAAGTCGCAACTTCGCATGGCTGCCATGTTCGGTTTTGTAGTTACCAGGTTTTCAAAGGTCTCATATGTAAACTTCTAGTAGTTCACTTTATCACCGTAAAATATTCCAGCGTGATATCGGTAATAGTTTCGGAGATATTGAATGCTGGTGAAATACTTCGCACAGCCGCCATGTTGGATTGGTGAGACGTAACAAAATTTCAAGCGCACGGTCGGGGTCGCCCGGAATAGTGCTGTGAACTTACCGAGTTTCATTGATATCGTTCTTGCCGTTTAGTTTTTATTAGGGAGGGGGGGGGGGACACACACACGAATCACATACGCACACACTGATACACGGACAAAAGTTGATCTCATAAGCCTTTTTTTTTTTTTTCAAAATTGAAAATAGGCTAAAAAATTCAGTTGGAGGTTGTGATAGATTCGTAGATATTGAGAACCGTCTAAATATTTCAGATGGTCGCCAGGTTGGATTTCTATTTATGTAGCCTACTAATACATGAAGATTATTGTGTACGTGTATTCAGACTTCAATAGCAAGGGCACAAGAAGTAACAAGTAGTTCCGTGAAGAACTATGCAGCCTATTTTCATATATCCTACTTATGTTAACTGCCACTATCAACATACAAAATTTCAGTTTGATTGCTGTAATAGATTCGTAGATATTGAGAACCGACTAAATATTTCGGATGGTCGCCATGTTGGATTTTATATCTGTTGGACCTAGAGTTATGTACTGTTACATGAAGATTATTGTGTACGTGTAGCATTCAAACTTCAATCGCATGATTAGGACAAAAGAAGTAACAAGGATATTTTAAAATTTCACACAGCTGCCATCTTGTGGTTATGGAAACAATTGAAATAAATTAGATGTCAGTGGATTAACATTCGTATAAGGATTTACTTTACCAAGTTTCACTGCACTCGAATGGGTAAATTGCGAGAAACGTCCATGTGAATATTTATACTTCGCGTCGCCACCATGTTGGATTTGTGATCACCAGGTTATTGAAAGTCCTATAGGTGAAACTATTTTCATAGCCCCTATGAACATAAAGAAATTCAGTTTGATTGCTATAATAGATTATTCATTATTCAGAGCCGTCTAAATATTTCGGATGGTCGCCCTGTTGGATTGTTAAATGTATAGGCCATAGAGTCGTGTACCATTAAAGGAAAATTATTGCGTAGGTTCATTATTCAAACTTTCACCTCGATCGCATGATTACGACACAAGAATTAAAAATTTAATTTTAAAATTCGCACGGCCGCCATCTTGACGTTATGTAAACAATTTAAATAAATTGGATACCAGTGCATTACAATGTGTATAAACATTTCCTGTACCAGATTTCATTGCGTTTGGAACATTAAATCGCGAGAAAGGTCTATTTAAAATTTTCAAATTCGCTTGGCTGCCATGTTCGTTTTGTAGTTAAACGGTTTTTGAAAGTCTTATAGATGAACTTCCAGTAGTGCCCTTTATCTCCGTACAAAATTTCAGGGTGATATCGCTAATGGTTTCAGATATATAGAATGCCGGTGAAATATTTCGCACATCCGCCATCTTGTGACTATGTAAACAATTGAACGAAGTTCGATGTCGGTGCATTACAATGTGTATAAACATATACTGTACCAAGTTTTATTGCGTTTGGTTGGTTAAATCGCGAGAAACGTCTATTTAAAGTCGCATATTCGCGTGGGCCACCATGTTGGTTTTGTAATTACCAGTTTTTCAAAAGTCATATAGGTGAACTTCTAGTATTTCCCTTTATCACCGTAAAAAATTCCAGGGTATATCGGGAATAGTTTCGGAGATATTGAATGCTGGTGAAATATTTCGCACAGCCGCCATGTTGCATTGGTGAGACGTAACAAAATTTGAAGGGCACGGTCGGGGTCGTCCGGAATAGTGCTATGAATTTACCGGGTTTCATTGAAATCGCTCCAGCTGTTTAGAATTTATTAGGGGGACACACACACACACACCTTACTCACACACACACACACACACACGCACGCACACACACACGGACAAAAGGTGATCTCATAAGCCTATTTTTTTTTCAAAATTGAAAATAGGCTAAAAATGAGATTTTAAAATTTCGCACAGTTGCCATCTTGTGGTTATGAAAACAATTGAAATAAATTAGATGCCAGTGGATTAACGTTTGTATAGGCATTTAACGTGCAAAGTTTCACTGCACTCGGATGGTTAAATCACGAGAAACGACCATTTAAATATTTATACTTCGCGTCGCCGCCATGTTGGATTTGTGCTCACCAGGTTACTGAAAGTCATATAGGCGAACTTAACCGGCCGCGGTGGCCGAGAGCGCTAAGGCGCTACCTCGTGCCTCGCTGGCATCGGGAGAGCGTGGGTTCGATTCCCACTTCGGCCGTCCTGAAAATGGTTTTCGTGGTTTCCCACTTTCATCACCAGGCAAATGCCGGGACGGTTCCTTTCAATAGGTCCACGGCCGATTTCCTTCCAATATCACTTCCCTGACCCGTCCTGAAAAGAAAAGTACATGGCCATTGGCTGCATTAATAAAATTATTATATAGGCGAACTTATGCTCATAGCCTCTATGAACATAAAAAAAATTCAGTTTGATTGCTGTAAAAGATTCGTAGATATTGTGAACCGTCAAAGTATTTCAGATGCTCGCCATTTTGGAATGTTATATGTATGGGCCACAGAGATATGTACCATTAAAGGAAAATTATTGCGTAGCTTCATTATTAAAACTTTCACTTCGATCGCATGATTAAATAAAAACTTAATTTTAAAATTTGACACATCCGCCATCTTGAGGTTATGAAAACAATTGAACTAAATTAGATGCCAGTGCATTACAATATGTACAATCATTTACTGTACCACATTTCACTGCGCTCAAAGAGTTAAATCACGAGAAAATTCTATTAAAATATTTCAAATTCGCTTGGCCGCCATGCTCGTTTTGTACTTTACAGGTTTTCGAAAGTTACATAGATAAACTTGTAGTAGTGCCCTTTATCACCGTACAAAATTTCAGGGTGATATCTGTAATAGTTTCGGAGATACTGAATGCTGGTGAAATATTTCGCACAGCTGCCATGTTGGATTGGTGATACGCAATAAAATTTGAAGGGCACGGCCGGGGTCGGCCAGAATGGTGCTATGATCTTACCGAGTTTCATTGAAATCGCTCCAGCCGTTTAGAATTTATTAGGGGAACACACTCACTCACCATCACGCACACACACACACATATGCACACACACACACACACACACACACAGACAAAAGGTGATCTCATAAGCCTATTTTTTTTTCATAAAATAAAAATAGGCTAAAAATACAACCTGGAGAAAAAATTACTATTCATATGGTCGCCTCTCAAACAAACATTTTTCCCGATAATTTTGGCGGTAAATTGGTCGATTTAGTTGCATGATCATTTCCGATAGGCAACACTTCGAGAAAGCGCCCACAGCGGATCCAGTGCAATCAAGACATGGAGAAAACAACTGTGCAGTCAAAATAGCTCGAAGTGTTCTCAATCGGTAGTTATCGCAGAACGAAATTGACCAATTTTGCGACCAAAATTACCGGTGAAGATTTTTTTTTTTTGAGAGGCGACCAAGTGAGTAGTTTTTTTTCCCAGGTTGTATTTTTAGCCTACTTTTCACATTTTGCAAAAATGAGGAAAAAGTAGACTTATAAGATCGATCTGGGAAAATGTGTGTCTGTCTGTCTGTCTGTCTGTCTGTCTGTCTGTCCTTCTGTCTGTCTGGCTGTGTGTGTGTGTCCCCCTATCAACTCCTAAACGGCTGCAGAAATCGAAACCAAATTTAGTATGAGTAAAGATGTATACTGGAATATCTCACGTCCATATTTGAAAATGATGTCGATGCTTCCAACTGCTGAAAAACGCACTAGAAATTTGAGCTCTATATCTTGGAAGGTATGCATGGGAGCTATTCCAGAATTGGCACACATGTAGATAACATTATTTCAGTTTAATTTCCAGGAGGCCATACATGACAGTGTTGCCAAAATAATGTTAAGCCTTCTGATAGGTCCAATCTTGAAATGCCTATAACTTCTACACTATCAATTGGATTTCAACCAAATTTTGTATGAAATATGTGTACATAAACGGATATGACAGCGTATTCTTAAGAGCCACCAGGGCTGCAACTGTTAATAATTTCTCTCTCTATTATTTTATCCAAATACCAATATATCATAAAGTATGCAAGCCGACAGCTTTAAACTATGCACACGTATAGTGCCTGACATTTTAGATTAATTTTGGAGTAACTTACATACTTCAGTTCTACCAACATGATTCTAAGCCTGCTGATGGGGCCAATTTTAAATACATGTAACTTCTATAATATCGGTTGGATTTCAACCAAATTTCGTATGTGCTATGTGTAACATAACAGATATGACTATAAGTATTCTTAAGAGCAATCAGGGCTGCCAACTGTTAATAAATGCTGTCTATATTTTTTTAACCTAATATCAATATATCAAGAAGTATGCAGGCCTACAGCCCTATACTTTGCACACGTATAGCACCTGACATTCTAGATTAATTTGGAATAATTAATATAATTCAGTGCTGCCAACACGATTCTATGCCTGCTGATAGGTCCAATTTTAAAATATATGTAACTTCTATACTAACAAAGGGATTTCGTCCAAAATTGGCACAACAGGATATCATAATAGTTCAGATTAGACTATCTCTGACCAGTACACGCATGACATTGTTGCCAACATGCTTTAACGCGTGCTGATAGATCCAATGTCTAACTGCATGTAACGTCCATTGGACTTCAACCAATTTTTTTATTCTGTACCTTAAGAGGTGGAACTAACAATATATTCAGTCACCAGGGTTTGCAACTTTAATGCTACATTATACCAGGCATATTTCGAACTAATTAGACATTTCGATGTTACCAACTTAATTTCGTCATTATTCTAGATAGGTTCATATACTGTAGATTAATCATAGGCATGAAAAGTAGGCTCTTTAGTTCGTCACGGAACTTCTTGTTATTTTTTTGATTGATATATTGTAGTAAAACTGCAGATTCACGGAAGCAGAGGTGATGTGATCGTGTTGGCACTGGAGCAGGGGAACTAAAGTAGGAACAGTTATTCATTTTTAACGAGTACACTCGGGACACAAAGCGAACGTAATAAGGCTCTTGTTACACGGGTCGTGGTTTATTTCCCGAGTGCTCCATATGACAGATACCTAGCTATGGCGCCCGCATGGGTGATGTTGTCAGGCATCGACCACACCAGAAGGTGATTACAAATATGTTCGTTACTTTCAACAGTAATTCATTGTTAAGGATGCTGTCTGTGCACTCTTGAACATGTGGATTATAAGTAGGGGCTTTAGAATTGTCATTTTTGGTTCTTAAAATCATAAAATAGGTTTTTAGTTTTTTAATGTTTTAAAGAACACTAGGGCTGAGTTTTTCAACTTCCACATTTATTATCAGAATGAGTTGAAATTTATACTGCATACTTAGAATAGTAACACTAAGTCACATACCAAATTTGAAAACCATTAGATGAAATGTAATTATTTTTTTACTAATTATATTATTAAAATATACCGTGTGATCAAAATTCTCCATGCGCATTAGCAATTGTGTAAAACGCTTGATATTTTTATTACGTATACATAAAAATATTCTAAATATTATAACATTGAGACATTTCAGGAATGTGACACATGTATGCTGTCAGATTATTTTTTTCTTTATGTGCCATCATGTCTTACGAATTTTGATAAATTTTCATAGTTTTTTAATTTTTTGGTCTGTAATTTACAAAAAGGCTGGAGATATTGCCATGTTATCTTGCAGCACATGTGTTTCTGAATATCCAGTGTTTTTTTAGTAAAATTGGTGAATACCTCATGCACTTGGAGCATTTTGATTACCTAAAAACGATGTTTGGAGATAAAAGCATTTTTATAAAATCGTATATTATATTAACCAGTTTGGCTCACCCAATGAAACTTTTGTGGGTAAAATGTGAAAAATACAATGTTTTGTCGTAGAGATAAAGAGCATGGAGACCTTTCGTTAGAGTTAACCTATGATTTTCTAGGATTTCTAGTTTTAAAAGTATAGCCTACTTTCTATGATTTGCCTTCCATCTTCTTTTTAGGCAGAGGAGATTTAAAAATGTCGCTGAGCGTTTTTTTTTTTTTTTTTTGTCTTGTGGCCGCCTGAGAGGCTGAGCGTTTAAAAATGGCGGTGCATGAAAATATAAGATATATATATATGGAAAAAACAAAAAACAGTTATATTGCCATTTTTGCCTAAAAACTCAGCCCTTAAGTGTATCAAAGATTGACATGAACTGCGCAAAGCCTAATTGTCAGTAGAAAATCTGATTTATTTAAGAAAAGCGCACAATTATTCTTTACCTAGTCCTATTATTGAGATTGTCCTGTTTGGGCAGTTTTGTGAATGATATCGCTCACAATGTTTATTGCACAATTTGCACACGCAGGATTCTTCCGGTTGATGAGATCTTAGGTTCTGATATAGCTTGTGATGAAAGCCGTGCGTTGAAAATCTTGTCAGTATGTGTCTAAGTTCATAATTTGGCTGCTTCCATTCCGATGTTGTCATAGCGTCTGCTGTGTAAAATTCAGGCCATATGCCATTAGTTTTCTCTTTTAACAGGTGTAGTGTCTTTTCATAAGCCTTAGTACTTGGTAGCCAGAATTGTGCTCTTATGTCCTCAACGAAGAAGGTTTCTTTTGTTAACACATATGTTAGCCTCGATGGTGCTGACTTCCCTACACCTAGAATCCGTTTTTGGTAATGGGCTTTGACCTTCTCAATTGTTGATAGATTTGTGATTGTTAGTTTGTCCCAGAAGATGTTAATCCCATGGATTGCTATTGGTGCTATAGCAGTCTTGAACAGTGTTAATGCAGTGGCTATTGAGATTCGCTGTGGTTGTTTGATGTGATACATGGCTTTTATTGAAGCAGTGGCTCTCTCTGTAACATGGAAGTTGAAGGATGATAATGTTGTTTGTAAAGTAACTCCGAGGTATTTAAATTTTGAGACTACTTGTAAAGGTTTATTGTGTAGTGTTATTGTGTTTCTTGAAGCATGTTTCCCTCCTCTCCTAAAGGTCATTTGTTTGGTTTTACTTTCGTTGTTTTGTAGTTCATTTCTGTCTGTCCATGCGATGAGTCTTTTTAGGACATCTTCAAGCTCTTCTTTATCACTTGAGCCAATTGCCATGTCGTCCGCAACGAGAGTGTAAATGCGTCTTTTATCAAATTATCACCAGGAACTTCACACTTTTAGGCAATATTTAAATATGTTAATTATTCAAACTCAATAAAACTAAGGATGTCAGAGGTGATTTTCACTCTCTAGCTGTTTAATTAACTTTGTTTATCTCAACTTAGTATAAAGCAAAGTCCCCGATTCTCGGATGTCACGGGTAATCTCGAAAACCACTGGATGGAGTTTGATGCGGTTTTCACCATTCTGTAAAGGATATCTCGAGGACGGTTTCTATAGAAAATAATTGATTTATGATCAAAGGAAGCCAAGCAGTAACGATTTCAGTGAAAAATCCGAACAAAAACTTGGTGTCCGTGCGCTTTTTAAGCTTTCGCTGGGCAAAAAAAATACCAATATACTATGAGAGTAAGAATTATTCAGCATGACACGTTCTACACAAAAGTCCGTGAGAGCATATCTCTATCTTCAATACATCGCCCACTATTAGTGTTTTTACGTTTTCATTTCTTCCAACAATCTCCATTCCATTACTGAGGTGACAGTTGACGAGCTAGATAGGGGCGAGCCTATCGCCCCAGTTACACCCTAGCTAGCAGGCGAGCCTATTACGCCAGATACAGCCAGCAGCAAACTGTCGATTCATGTTGAGTTAAGACTTCAAAGAAGATTGGTTGTGTTTGAAGTTTCCCTGGAAGTTCAACTTGGCTTTTCTTCATTTCGCCTGTGAACTTTTCGTACCGCAAAATACACAGTCAAGTTAAGATTGGACGGAAGGGCGATTTGAGTTTCATGCACCTCGCCATTCTTAAATTACGTCTGACAAGAATTTGTTGCACATGCATCTCCATGATAATAAAAAAAGGCGCTTATCACGGAATGAATTCATAACTGTCCCTGAGCGTAGCCGGGGGGGGGGGGGGGGGGGGCTAGATTAGAATATAGGATTCTTGGAAACAATTTCCTGACGGTAAATAACCAGACAATAAGATATAACCTGAAAAGTGCTTCCTTCCACATCCTTGCCCAGTTTCATTCATCTACCCACATAACCTAATGGCGGTTCTATTTGAGGATCAAACCAGCCTTCGGGCTGACTACCTAACAGACAGACATTCATTTCATCTCTCATTAACTACTCTCATTAGGTTGGGGTCAGGAAGGGCATCCGGCCGTAAAATCCATCTGCCACATAGCCTTTCATCACATCTCATCCCCCTCTGTAATAATAAGTAGGAGACATACAACTACACGCAAAGTCAGGTTTATCAGACGTTGAATATACACCCAAACACACGGGGTCGATGGTCAAGCTGATCAAAGAATGATACTCTTATTACGCTATCGTGTTGGTCAGTTTCGGATGTTTTGTGCTCACATTCGCGGAGTTGAATGAATACAATTTTTTCCCTACAGAACAGCGATTACAATGTAATACTGACGGAGACTTGTATTAATGACGCACCTAAGTGCTTGTTCATTAAGCAAATTAGGTTGAATACCGCTGAGTTACTAGCCATCAGCTGTGCTCACTTACCGTGCTATTACCATACAAAGTCTGCTAACTTATTGCGCCATTTCCTACCGTAACTCTGGGAGGTTAGGCGAGGTTACGACAGACCACACGCAGCACCTGCAAGTTGTGAGTGCATCATCATTCGGGGGCAGGGGCATGGTATCCAGGGCCGTGGTCAGCGAACAAAGGCCCCATCCCGTGACACGCTGCGCTCGTAGGTAGTATGAAGTTGGCAATATATTTAAATCCCTCTTCCTAAAAAATATGAAATATAAAAAATTAAAAAAAAAAACGAAAGGAAACAGAAGACTTTATGAGATCGATCTGGGCAAATGTGTGTCTGTCTGTCCTGTCTGAGTGCCCCCCCTCCTATCAACTCCTAAATGGCTGCAGCAATCAGAACCAAATTTGGTATGAGTTAAAAAATATACCTGAATATCTCAGGCCATATTTGAAAATGATATCAGTGCTACCAATTGCTGAAAAATCGCAATTGAAGTTTGATCTCCATGTTGTATATCTTGGAAGGTATGTATGGGAGCTATTCCAAAATTGGCACACATATAGATAGTAATATTTCAGTTTAATTTCCAGGAGGCCATAGATGACACTGTTGTCAAAATGATTCTATGCCTGCTGATAGGTCCAATTTTTAAATGTATATAACTTCCACACTATCAATTGGATTTCAACCAAATTTCGTATGTACTATTTGTACATAAATAGATATGACTGAACGTATTCCTAAGAGCCACCAGGGCTAACAACTGTTAAATAAATGTCTCTCTCTTTTTACCCTAATGCCAATATTTCAGAAAGTATGCAAGCCAGCAGCTCTAAACTTTGCACACGTATAGTACCTGACATTCTACCTTAGTTTGGTGTAACTAATTTATGTCAGTGCTGCCAACGTGATTCTAAGCCTGCTGATAGGTCTAATTTAAAAATTCGTGTAACTTCTATAATAACAAATGGATTTCAACCAAAATAGGCACAACAATAGATCATAATATTTCAGGTTATTCCTGACCAACACATGTATGACATTGTTGTCAACATGATTTTACGCTGCTGATAGATCCAATGTCTAACTGCATGTAACGTCCAAGCTATCCACTGGACTTCAATCAAATTTTGTATTCTGTACCTTAAGATATGGAACTAAGAATATATTCAGTCACCAGGGCTCCAATTGTAGTGCTCCATTACGCTACATTATTTCGAACTAATTAGATATTTTGGCAAAACCAACCTAATTTCGTCATTATTCTAGATAGGTCCATATAGTTTAAAAAGATATATATAATGAACTTTGAGCTACAGCAACTTGGAATTTCATCAAAAAACATACAGGATCGATCACAATTCCGACAGATGATTCAACATGGTGTCTTTCCAGTGTCTCTCACCAGCAGGAAGAGTACAGGGACTACCAGACCGAAGTGGGCACAGGAAAGAAAGCAGACACACAGCCAGAAGATGAAAGCTGCCTGGGCTAAGAAGAAACATAAATTCCTTACAAGAAGTCAAAACGAGCCTCGTGGACCTCAGTAGGCCCAAACGAAGAAGAAGAATGAACTTTGAGCTAACCTCATTGCCAAGAGAAGTCCTTTCCTACCACGTCGTGTTCTTTTGCATGCTGCAGTTTGGATTGGCTTTTGGATCTTTTAAGCATAGAAAGGAATCTTCATTGCTTATACAGAGAATGGCGAAGTATTGTAATTCCACGTTTGTCATCTCAAGCTATTGACCATTGCTTAAAACGGGACTGTGAATACACTGTCTACTGGTGTCTTCATACATCTTCATTAACATTCGCAGGCCGAATACTATCACTGTCACCAACTACTTCATTTTGACCTACCGTATACCTTAATTTTTCTACAACCTACATAGCCTATATGGTGCACCATATTAGGTTAAATAACCATTTATATTTCAGTGCTACGCCTTATCATAATTGAATTATGTTAATGCTTTACAATTGGCTGATGGAGGGGATAAAAATTAAAGATAATTATAAAAGGTACTGAGGGGAACTTTATTGAGTGAAATATATTAAAATAATTAGGAAGTTCTATAAATTCTAATTTAAATGACTTTGAATGAGTATAAATTTAATAAATTTGATAACTTACTTGAGGACTGTGAATGCACTGTCTGCTGGTTTCTATAATTATAAATCTTAAAAAAAAAATACTATTTAAGCACATCAATACGGAACCATTATGAGTGATTTAAATAATAGGTATATATACTGTAGATTAATTATTGGCATTAATCTTAAATTTTAAGATCAGTAGGCTTAAAGAGCTCGTCACGGAACTTCTTGTTCTGTACGTTTTGATGGTTTTCTGTTTAATTTCAAATGTTGTTGTCATTGTATATTTCGTCACAAAAACTAGTTTTACAACCATGACTAGTAAAAGTGGAGTTCTGCAAACGTCATCTAGAAATGCTTAACAACTTTGGAAATTGTACTATGTTTATTTACGAAACTCAGATTATGTTTTCTTGATATTTTTCTGTAGTCTGTTGACAGGATTCAGTTACAATAACTATAGACCTACCAGAAAATTACTAATTTCTTTGGAAATCAAATAGAGTGAATTTCTCATTCCGGGCCCATCTTTCACTCCGTGCCATTCTACTAGACCAGGCCCCCCGGGGTTCCGCCCCCTTTGTCCCTCACACTGACGAGAGTGGGCTAGAAGAGCCTGGTGTAGTAGTAGGCCCCCTCTAATTATTGTGATACGCTGACAAAATGTTATAATTTGTGATATAGGTTATTATTCGCCGAACACTGCTTGTAGGCTTACTACATACTGTACAGCTTGATTACATCATGTAAGTTGCGCATGGTTGACTCAACGTCAGTAATCGGTGGAACATTCCACTGCAAATATACGTTAAGTTTCGAGATGAAAGAACAAGTGTAAGTGGCAGGGATATAGACTAATTATGCTTCGATATCTCGAAAGATTGGAGTTCGGTTATCAAATGTCGACTTAAGGAGAAAACATTACTGAACAGTCATCTGACTAGAAGCCTTATATGCCGCAGAGTGCGTTACGATGCACAGAAAATCATCTTATGGAGAAACTTGAAACCAAAGGAAGATCTTACGGAAAATCTTGGGCCCAGTCAAGGAAAACGGTGATTACAGACGGAGACACAACCATGAACTTAACACACATGTTACCAAAATCACTGACGTGATGAGAAAGAGGAGGATTGTGTTTTATGGTCATTTAACAAGACTGAGCCCAATGCGATTCTCAAACAAAATCTTTACTTATTTTCTGGGTAAGAAAGCCAAGGGAGTGTGGTTCACAGGGGTAGAAAAGGATTTAAAAGAAGTAGGAATTACATACAACGAAATTCAGATGCGTACGCCCCTTAAGATGGAACTAAAAGAACACTAGAGTTTCCAGGAAAAGCCTAAACTAACAGCAGGAAAGACGTGGACTGAGGCCAGGAAATAGCAGCATGAAGAACACTTGAGGCGCTACTGGGCGAATGTTAAAGCAGCAGTGGTCCATAGCTGGCCGAAACGTCAAGAAGAAGAAGAAGAAGAAGAAGAAGAAGAAGAAGAAGAAATGATGGGAAGTATGTTTGGGAATCAATAACCTCGAGTTATCGAGTAATCGAAGTTCGAGATGTCGCACTTGACTGTATGTATAGAATCCAGTGGGAGGTCCTCGTTGAGGAGGGAAGTTCCAACCTGAGATGAAGTGCTGCCACATGAAGAACTGATGCTGTGTGTTATGAGAATATAAAGTGCAGTCATTCGGAACGAGAAGACTCAACTTTCTAGAAGGACATAGGATTCACTGAAGACGCCAACCAGGGAACACTCGGAGCTTGCTCAATGTCATGCCGAGAAAGACAGACGATAGGATCAGCGCTGCTTATAATAATTACTGAAACATAAGTCATCTACTGAACTAATGACAGTATCTGATCTATTAGCATTGCCCCTAATATGGTGCCCTGGCCTGGCGGGTTTGCCTTTCTGTCTCGTTAAAGTGACCACTGCACTCATATCTGATCAAACATTGACAAGATGACGGCTGTAATTAATAATTAGGGGGAGGGGGAAGGGGGTAGGCCTTTACCATAAACTGGAAAATAGAACGATCTGGAATGTACAAAGCAATTGTGCGCAATTCCACAGATGTACAGCAGACTAGAGTACCAGTTGCATTCATAGTGACTAAGCGTCTTACATTTCTATTATGAGCAGCATTACTGTGCCCTTAAGGTTCTTAAGTGGCGGCTTAGTCGGTAGCATGCTGAGCTTCTATGCCCAAGATCGCGGGTTCAAAACCGGCTGAAGCCGTCGGATTTTTAAGAGCGTTAAAAATCCCCCAGTATGCCTTCCTTCGGAGGG
This sequence comes from Meconema thalassinum, assembly GCA_946902985.2. Taxonomy (NCBI): domain Eukaryota; kingdom Metazoa; phylum Arthropoda; class Insecta; order Orthoptera; family Tettigoniidae; genus Meconema; species Meconema thalassinum. The sequence continues at coordinate 93,652,919 of OX336391.1, forward strand.
GAAGTAAAGCCGGCAGTTCCAACGTCCGTTGCCAGGTGCTGGTTGCGGTAGCATCTAGTAGCCTAGTTCGCAGCTAGGTGTCGTTGACGGTAGCATTTGGTAGCAAAAGTAGGAACTACTTGAAATTGGTCGTCTGCAGTCCTTACTTGAATTACAGATAACACACACTAATACAGGCATCACAATTAACACCGGTTATCAGACAGATGCTTGCCACGGTGGGTGAGTGGTTAACGTGTCGGTCTACCAACCTCAAGCTTGCAGGTTCGCTCCTGGCCGTGGTAAGTGATTTTTGAAAGGCGACAAAAATCACGACATGGATGTCATACGTTGTTGGCATGTTAAAGAACCCATTTGAATTCAGTAGGCCGTGTTCAATGGCAAAATTAATCTTGGGATTTTCCGCCAACACAAAGTTCCTCCATTCTCTACTAGAAAGCGCTGTAGTGTCAAGGAGCTTAGATATCTAACGTCCTTGACTTTCATAGCGTTCAATGGAACGACGAAATTCGACATGCAAGCTACCCTCTGGGTGTCAATTAACAAAGCTTGCACCCGGCATCCGAGGCCATACGATATTATTCTTATTATTCTTATTATTATTATTATTATTATTATTATTATTATTATTATCTGACAGATTCTACACACACCCGGGGCGTGGTGGCTCAGCGGTCTAGCTGTATGCCTCTCACCAAGGCGGTCCAGGTTCGATTCCCGGTCAATGCATGTGAGATTTTCGAAGTGAAATGCCATGTCCTGTGGTTCGGATTCCACGTAAAAAGGAGGTCCCGTGGCTCATGATCTTGAGATTAACGGTCACGTTAAACTACAAGCTTCCTTTTTTTTCTACACACACCCTAAGTACTCGGGGCTACATGACCGCGTTGTCGCAGCTACTAAACTGAGGAACCAACCAACCTACCAACCAAAGTAACTTAAATACTGTTGTACCTAAATTAAGAAGAAGAAGAAGAAGAGGGAAAGGAAGGAAGACTAGTTTTATGTGACCGTTTATCTCGAGATCATGAGCCACGGGACCTCCTTTTTGCGTGGAATCCGAACCACAGGACATGGCATTTCCTTGTGAAAATCTCACATGCATTGACCGGGAATCTAACTCAGTCCGCCGTGGTGACAGGCCAACAGCTTGACCACTGCGCCACCACGCCCCAGAATTAAGAAGAGAGAAGGGTCTCATGATGATCGCTTGACGAATAAAACAAGTCGTCCAATTAATTCATGTATTTATTCTAGGTACTTAATACTGCCCGCCGGCCCCGTGGTGTTGGGGTAGCGCGCCTATCTCTCACCCGGAGGCGCCGGGTTCGATTTCCGGCTCCGTCAGAGATCTTAGAAATTGATGTGAGGGCTGGAACGGGGTGCACTCAGCATCGTGAGGAGAATTGAGTAGCTGTCTGACAGTGAGGCAGCACCCCAGTCACGAAAACCAAGATTAACGGCTGAGAGGACCCGATGCGCTGATCATGCGTCACCCCAATATCTGCAGGCCAAATGGCTGGGCAGCAATTGCTTGGTAGGCCTAGACTCTTCATAGGCTGTAGTTTCAGGGGTTATTATTATTATTATTATTATTATTATTATTATTATTATTATTATTATTTACAGGCCTATTAGACCACGCGAAGCAATCATGACTACTTGTTCTTCCTTTTTTCTCAGTAGCCTACTCTTTCATTCGTGCACTAAAGGCCCTCTTCCTTTCTTCGGTCCACTTTGGTCTTTGGGCTGTAGGTGCTGCTCTCTCTGACAACACTTCCCACTTGTATACTTTGTGTCGAGAGTCGCTTTTGTCAATGACGTCTTCTGGATCGACCTGTGCTTTTTCCAGATCAATTTTGACTTGCATATTCCAGGGTGTAGTAATCTTGAGCCGCTGTATGTATCTAAGTATTTTGTTAGTGAGTCTGGTTTGTGGGAGTCTGCTGACGTGGCCGTAAGATTTTAGTCGCCTCTTTCTGATGTCTGCTGCGAGGTTGGACAATTTCTCTGTGGTGTCTCTGGAGTGAAGCCTGTAGCCTTCATCTGTGTGCTTTGGTCCAATTATTTTCCTTATTATCTAGTGTGTAACACCAATGTCTCACTAGCATAAAGCACCTCAGGTTTAATAACCGTGTTGTAATAACGAAGTTTAGTGAATGTGGACAGATTTTTTTGTTGTAGATACCCTGTGTCTTGTATAAGGCTCTCTTCATTTTCATTAACCTAGCGTTCTGCTCGATTTCGTCTTTTCTCGTCAGTTCAAGCACTTCACCTAGGTATTTATAGTGGGCAACTCTATTGATCTTGCCATATTTTGTGTTTAAATTCTGTTTGTAGAATATTATTATTATTATTATTATTACTTAATACTGCCCACCCACACTGGTGTTGCCCGACAGAAGAGTGACCACAGAACGCCAGATGGTCCCAGCCCCTGATACAGATGTATTGGGAAAGGGACTCATGGATGAGAAGCTGTTGTGCCCATCGTCCACCTGCTACTCGATGCAGGAATGCGCGCTCCGTGCTGAAATATTTCTGCTCAGTGGAGGACCGTATCAAGATTTAGTCTTTCTTTCTCTCAATCATGTTAGTTTTGTTGTGCCGCTGTCCACGGTGTCGCGCGGAGATTAATGGTCTGTGTGGCACAAAGCGCGGACCGGCCCGCGGGGCCTACTTAGAATAGCCAATTACCACGACCTGTCAATAATAATAGTAATAATAATAATAATAATAATAATAATAATAATAATAATAATAATAATAATCGCGACTAAAATTTTATGGCCACATCAGCAGACTCCCACAAACTAGACTCACCAACAAAATTCTTAGATACATACAGCGGCTCAAGATTACTACACCCTGGATGATGCAAGTCAAAATTGATCTAGTAAAAGCACAAGTCGACCCAGAAGACGTCATAGACAAAAGCGTATTTAGACACAAAGTATACAAGTGGGAAGTGTTGTCAGAGAGAGCTGCACCTACAGCCCAAAGACCAAAGTGGACCGAAGAAAGGAAGAGGGCCTTTAGTGCACGAATGAAAGAGTACTGGAAAGACAGGAAGAACAAAAAGTCATGATTGCTTCGCGTGGTCTAATAGGCCTGTAACGTGTAAAATAAAATAAATAAATAAATAAATATAATAATAATAATCAAGAGAGAAAAATTCTGAGAAAGATCTACGGGCCAGTTCAGAAAGAGGGAATATGGATGAAGAGACCGACAATAGAACTGTACAAACAGACAGAGACGATTACAAACAACATAAGGAAAAGAAGGGCAAAATGTTATGGACATATACATAGGATGACCGAAGACAGACTGACCAAGAAAATTTTTAATATAGTTACGAATAGCACACTGAAAACCAATTGGGTAAAGGAAACCGTGGAAGACCTTAAGAATCTAAACATCTCTACAGAAGACATCGCAGACAGGAGCAAATACAGAGAAAAACTTAGACTACAGAAGTTTGAGCAAACTCCCAAAGAGAGACAACCAGCAAAGAGGTGGACAGAAGAGAGAAAGAGGAAACATAGTGTGTATATGAGAGGTTTTTGGGAAAAAAAGAAGAAAGGTCCAGAATGAAACATGAAAATTGATTGTGTTGTAACGCTCTCCTTATGGGGAATTAACGAATAAATAAATAAAATAAAATAATAATAATAATAATAATAATAATAATAATAATAATAATTAGATACATACAGCGGCTCAAGATTACTACACCCTGGATGATGCAAGTCAAAATTGATCTAGTAAAAGCACAGGTCGACCCAGAAGACGTTATAGACAAAAGCGTATTTAGACACAAAGTATACAAGTGGGAAGTGTTGTCAGAGAGAGCAGCACCTACAGCCCAAAGACCAAAGTGGACCGAAGAAAGGAAGAGGGCCTTTAGTGCACGGATGAAAGAGTACTGGAAAGACAGGAAGAACAAAAAGTCATGATTGCTTCGCGTGGTCTAATAGGCCTGTAACGTGTAAAATAAAATAAATAATAAATAATAATAATAATAATAATAGAAAAATCCGCACTGATAAAACCCTCAAAGCCAACCGACCTGATATTCTTTTTCTCCTTGATTGACAGAAGAAAGAGGCTGTGATAATAATAGATATATCCGTACCACTCAACCACAATCTTCAAAAAGCCTGCATTGTCATGCATTGTTGACGATAGCGATGGCGCGCACATCTTTGAGCGGGAAACAGCATCATGTCAAAGAATCGCTATTGTTAAGGGAAACAGTGACATGAAGAATGGTAATGCATCCAGGGAACCAATTAACCTCACTTCCATGCTATAAACAGTATGTACTGTACTAGGCCTATACTGCTCATATTTATGATTTAAATGAAAGTAATTTTGGGCGGCTTCGGTGGCGTAGTCGGTAGCATGCTGAGCTTCTATGCCCTAGATCGCGGGTTCAAATCCGGCCCAAGTCGTCGGATTTTTAAGAGCGTTTAAATTCCCTCAGTATGACTTCCTTCGGAGGGGAAGTAAAGTCAGCGGTCCCATGTCATAGATTTATGGCATGTTAAAGAACCTTCCACTAATTACACCTGTGTGAAGCTAAATTGTATAGTTTAAGAATGTAAACAACGTTCTTAGGTTCCTACATTTGTTGCCAAGAGCCGACTGCGGTGGCGTCTGGTAGCTATGTTCTGAACTAGTAGTCGTTTACAGTGGCGTTTGGCATCAAAAGTAGGAACTATTTGAAAAATTCAAAAGTCTGCAGACCTTGCTTGATTTAAAAAACAGATAACACACACTAATACAGTCATCACAATTAACACCGGTTATCAGACAGATTCTACACACACCCAAAGTACACGGGACTAAATGACTGTGTTGTCGCTGCCCCTAAACTTAAGAACCAACCAAAGTAATGTTGAATTTTTCAAGTGATCTTTTTTCTTTGCCATCCAGTGTATCTCCCCCTGAAAGAGTCTTGGTTATCCGTTAGGTCTGTTTCTCATGGTTCAGTACGATTGCCAAGGCGCATTTAGCAGAGATGTGGAGTCTCTGGAGCGCAGATAATGGGAAGTGATTTTCCTCATGGGGTCGTGTGCGAGACCGCTATCGAGGTCGCGTGGTCGAAATAATGAGACTTGCTATGGCCCCTCTGGTTGGGTGTTGAAATCCTAGCCAACTATTTCAATGCCGTGCGCGATTTCTTAACCGGAATTTGCAATTGGTTGGGGGAAATTAAGTGCATAAGAAACTGGCATTAAAAGCTTTCTAACCACAGAAGAACCTAGCGACCGACCTTGGAACAGATAGGCCACGTTGAAACGCGAAGTATACGTTCGGTTCATTACTCTTGCGATAGTCACTTGCCCTTAATGTCTGTGCACTAAGAATAGTTGTGTCCTTCACCTTGGAACATTATTGTGCGAGGGTTGATCCATACGTCATGAGTTCATGACTATCGACATATATAATACGCTAACGTTTCACAAAACTCAAGCTCCTAAACCAGAAGTAGATAGGAGTGGTTTCTAACAGAATCTTCCAAATCGTCTCAACATCTTGCATTTCTTGAAAAGTCAACGGAAATTTATTTATTTGTTTTAAAAGTGCGTATAAACAAATAAACAAGACTATAGCCCCTGGCAGAACTGTGTTGCGTACAGCCGCATAGCACTAAAGCCCGGTGGGTGGTCTCGCACGGGTCCGCTAGTTATTATTGATCCCCTGAAAAGACTTCAGCACTGGAAAGTCAAAACATAAATTTCTGAGTTAAGATTTCTTTGGTCAGGTGGCTTTCGGGGAGGCATGGTGCGGATGTAGGTGACCTGCACCTCAAGATGAGGATAAAATGATTGGTGGAGACGTCACAAGCACCCAGTTCCCGAGTTAGGAAAACCATGCGAGGTTGAAACTCCCATGCTCCGATAGGGAAACAAACCCGGGACCCGTCTTGCCTAAGCATAGCATGCTAACCACCTAGCCACGGATCTGGGGGAAAGGAACAAGTACTACTCCTACTTTCATTACTACTACTAATGTTACTGCTTCTGCTATGGGTTGAGTCTTCAGTCTTTTGACTGGTTTGATGCAGCCCTCCATGCCTCCCTGTCCTGAGTTAATCGTTTCATCTCTACGTAGCTAGCACACTTTACATCCGAGGAAATCTGTTGTACATATTTTAACCTAGTCAACCCCTACAGTTCTTGTCCTCGACCCTTTCTTCCATAACTACTGTAAGTATGCTATTCCTGGGTGTCTTAGTATGTGTCCTACCAACCTATCTCTTCTCTTCATTAGCAGACACCAGAAACATCTCTCCTCTCCCACTAGTCTTAATACCTCTTCATTTGTTTCTCCATCTACACATATGATCTTAATCATTCTTCTGTAACACCACGCTCAAATTCTCCTCTTTTCTGTTACGCCAAAAGTCCAAGTTTCACTTCCATAGAGCACCACGCTCCAGACAAAGGATTTCAAAAATGACTTCCTAATGCCTAAGTTTATATTTGATGTCAATGCATTGCTTTCCTGTAGAAAGGATTTTCTTGCCTGTGCCAATCTACTTTTTATGTACTCTGCTTCGTCCATCACTGTTATTATGCTTCCTATGTAACAGAAGACTTTCTACAGCTTTTCACGTGCCAATTTGATGTCAATAGGGGTTTCTGACTTGGACAATGACTAAGAGGGATGAGAGCAGAGTACAAGCAGCTGAGATGAGGTTCCTGAGAAGTATGGTCCAGAAAACGAGGAGGGACAGAGTGAGAAATGAAGATATACGGAAAGAACTGGGAGTACAGAAACTAATTGACAAACTGGAGCAAAACAGATTGAGATGGTTTGGACATGTCAAACGGATGAATGAAGTAAGGCTACCAAGACGAGCACTGGAACGACGAATGACAGGGAAGAGAGGACGAGGAAGACCAAGAATGCGTTGGATGGACTCGGTGGAGAATAGTATTAGAAAACGGAATCTGGATTGGAACACTGTGTCGGAAGAGGAATGGTGGAACGACAGAACAAAGTGGAGAGGAACCATATTTGCCCCCACCCAGTGTCAACTGGAAAAGGATAAATGAAGATGAAGATGATGATGATGAGGGGTTTCTAATTTCTTTCGGCTGCATTCCATTTTTTATTTTTTTTACATTTATTGTATTTCATCATGAATTCTCTCCTCAAGACGTATTTATAAGCTCATTGAAATCCTGTGGTGTGTCGGCTAAGATGGCGGTGTGATCAGCAAATTTCAGAGTTGTAATTATTTCTCCTTGAAAGTACTCTTACTAGCTCAACTATGTTAACATTATTACTCAGCTTAGACAGCGCAGTCCATTCCAAATAGAGCACAGGCCCATTTAGGGCAAGCAAACTCCATAAAGAGGAATGCTTGTTTCCTAGCCCTTGTTGTCCACGTCACTCCAGGGGCAAGGATGAGATGAGATGTCATGTGGCAATGGTTTTGACGGCCGGATGTCCTTCCTGGCGCCAACATCACGAGATGATGATGATAATTGTTGTTTTAAGGGGCCTAACATCTAGGTTATCGGCCCCTGATGGTTTGGGTGATCGTGAAGATGAAAATGAAATGCAAACATAAAACTAAAACTAACTACTAACTTATATACTAGAAGAAGAAATGGAAAACTAAAGGAGAATAAGGCAAATATAGGACAGGAGGAAAAGAAACGCCCTCAACCCTCGAAAAATGCGGATTGAGGCACTTGGAAGGAAGGAGAGCCATGAAAGGCAGATAGGAAAGTGAAAGAGGAGAGGGTCCACCCCACAGGGAAGGGACAAAAGGGGGAAACCGGACCCAGCTCAGGAATCCCTCGGGGTCGCTAACCCCCGAATTCACCAGCCGTGAGCCCCTGAGGGTGTAGCATTATCTAGGGTGGTGGGGCTACATACACCCGGTCTCCTTGAGGGCCTTGAGATAACAGGAAAAGAAAAAGAAGGCTGACCCCTCGCAGAAGGAGGGTATCAGAAAAGACGAGACAAGGGCCAATTAAGGCGGGAAAGGAAGATACTCCCTAGGCCTCGGATACCCTAATACCGTCGGGGTCGGAAGAGAACAAGAGTTGACCAAGTGAGGTCGACGGGAAAGAAGACGGAGAGGAGCCCGGCACAAGTAAGTGGAAGCAATGCTGGACTCAGCTGGGGTCCCGTGGTCACCAACCCTCGTCCCACTAGATGTGAGCCCCTGGGGGGAACATCACGAGAGGAGTAGGGGGAAAGGAATAAATATAATCAGTAACAAAACCTTCCATTATGGAGGATAGTAACGAAAGTCGGGACCCAAATAACTTGCGCCGCTCGTAAACAAAGTCACGTGTTACAAACAAGGAACGTCATTGGCTACGCGTCACCGTCTGAACCAATTGCATTGATCCTTTCCGAATGAATACCAATGGGTATTTGATAAATTGATTGCGGCTTCGGTGACGTAGTCGGTAGCATGTTGAAGAGCGTTAAAATCCCTTAGTGTGCCTTCCTTAGGAGGGGAAATAGATTTATGGCATAATAATAATAATAATAATAATAATAATAATAATAATATCGTATGGCCTCGGGTGCCGGGTGCAAGCTTTGTAATTTGACACCCAGAGGGTAGCTTGCATGTCGAAATTCGTTGTTCCTTGAATCACTATGAAAGTCAAGGAGGTTAGACATCTAAGCTCCTTGAACACTATAGCGCTTTCTAGTGGAGAAATGAGGAACTTTGTGTTGGCGGAAACCCCCCGAGATTAATTTTGCCATTATGAACACGGCCTACTGAATTCAAATGGGTGGGTTCTTTGACATGCCAACATCGTATGACATGGTGTCGTAAAGGAACCTACAATTGCAATTGGTGGTGTGTAGCAAAATGTGTAGGTTATACTGTATTTGGCTAGTTAGCGACGCTGGAGAGCCTGATACAAGATAATGGAAGAAACGATAGAGAAATAAATGAGCGGGGGAGACGGGCGGAAGCATTCCGGAGGAGTGAGAGAAGCATGTTATGGAGCAAGAATGTCCCTCAGAACAGCAAAAATATCATATATCGGACGTACTATGTCCCTATCCAGACGTATGCCTCTGAGACCTGGGTTATGAAAGGAAGGGAGAAGAGCAAAATACAGGCCAGTGAGATGAGGTTCTTGAGAAGCAGTATTTGAGCTACAAAGATGGACAGAATAAGAAATGAGAGGACCAGAGAATTAATGAAGGAGGAACCATTACAGGATGATATAGAGAAATCTAGACTTAGATGGTGTGGACATGTAAAACGAATGGAGAAGAAGAGGATACTCAGGAGGATACACCAGACGAAGTGGGTAGGAAAGAGACCGAGAGGGAGACCGAGAGACAGGTGGCTGAAGGGGGTGGAAGAGAGGAGAATACTTGACAAGGGTGGAGGCTGAGAGATGGTGGGAAGACAGAAGACGTTGGAGAGGCTTGTGTTCCAAACAGACCCGGCCAGTGGCTGGAAACTGTGCAAGAAGATGATGAGCGACGCTCTATCAAGTTCCAACGTTCGCCGCTAGTGTTAGTGACAGTAGCAATGATAGCCAAAGATGGAACTACTTGAAATTGAACTTGTTGAGAGCCCTCGGGCGTTCAATCAAAAATACCCAGCTTATGGCCATTGGCTGCAATTCATAACTTATATAGGCTAATTTAATAAATGTACCACACTTAGTCAATAATATATATATATATATATATAGCCTACATTAATTAATGAAATGTGCCAGTTTTGACCATGATATGGCCTTCTTCAGCGATGTTGTTAAAAAGAAAAGAAACTAATGTAATTTTGAGCAGAGCTTTTGTTACCTATTAATTTAATTGGATTTTCTATGAAAATGTTTATAACAAATGTAGGCTTTAATTTGATAATACGGTGGAACGTGGCTAAGTCGAACGTATATACCTCGAAATGTTCTTTAATTCGAATTTTTCTCTTGGTCCCTAGCATTTTACATACAATCAATGCTAAACTTATCACCCATACTTTTCAATCTTTACATTGAACAAGCAATGAAGGAAATTAGAGAAAAATTTAAAGTGGGAGTGAAGATTCAAGGAGAAATAATTTCAACTCTGAGATTTGCTGATGACATCGTCATCTTGGCCGACAAGCCTGAGGATTTGAATGAGTTTTTGAATGGTATGGACTCCGTCTTACAGAAAGAATTCATGATGAAAATTAATAAATGTAAAACAAAAATACTGGAATGCAGCCGAAATAAATCAGAAAACTCTATGGAGATCAAATTGACAGGTGAAAAGCTGAAGGAAGTAGAAGACTTCTGTTACTTAGGAAGTAGAATAACCAGTGATGGACGAAGCAAAGAGGATATAAAAAGTAGGTTGGCTCAGGCAAAGAAAGCTTTTCTACAAAAAAGGAATCTGCTGACATCGAATATAGATTTAGGTATTAGGAAGTCATTTTTGAAAGCCTTTGTCTGGAGCGTGGCGCTCTATGGAAGTGAAACTTGGACTATTGGTGCAGCAGAAAAGAGGAGAATTGAAGCATTTGAAATGTGGTGTTACAGGAGAATGATGAAGATCAGATGGGTAGATAGGGTTACAAACATAGAGGTATTAAGACGAGTGGGAGAGGAGAGATGTTTCTGGCGACTGCTAATGAAGAGAAGAGATAGGTTGGTAGGACACATACTAAGACACCTAGGAATAGCAAGCTTAGTTATGGAAGGAAGGGTCGAGGACAAGAACTGTAGGGGTAGACCAAGGTTAGAATATGTTAAACAGATTGCCTCAGATGTAGGGTGTGGTAGTTATGTAGAGATGAAACGATTAGCTCAGGACAGGGAGGCATGGAGAGCTGCATCAAACCAGTCAAAAGACTGAAGACTCAAACAACAACAATGCTAAACAATTGTGGTTAATTCGAATTATATTTTGGATAATTCGAAGTTTTTACGTGTAAAAAGCCGATCGGAAGCCAAACAGTTGGGTCAGTTCCCGAAGAAACTGTTCCGAGTGCAGCCCAAGCAACAAACCACATCACAGAACTTAGGCTTTTTTTTTAAGTAGAAATGACGTAAGTGGTTCTGTTTTCCGTTCCTTATATTTGTTAGATTCTTTTGTGATGGCTGAGAGACTTAATTGTAGGGAACAGGTAAAAATCTCAAACTATTTTCAAAAACAGTAGATTTCTCTGAGACTTAACTAGATTGTTGGATTACTACAGTCGTAAAATAGGTGAATATTACAGTTTGGTTTTATTTTTGATTTGAAACTTTTGAGGTTATTCACGATACAGTTTTTATAAAGTACCGTTGTCTGTTAATCTGCTTTGTTGAACGTAAATCATTATGTAAACGACATGCAATATATTTTCTCTACCCATTTCAAAGAACTTTCTTTATTCGAATATTATTTTTGGATAATTCGAATTATCCAAGTTCCACTGTAATAAAAATAATTTAGCGAAAATTACATAGGCCTACTGTATATCTAAATAGTTGCTATTTGAATATTCCAAAAAATTAATCGAATTTTGTTTTAATTTTTGTAGACATGTATTTACATTAGTTTTTTTTTTCTTTTTAACAACATCGCTGAAGAAACTGGTACATTTCATCAATAATGGTATATTAAATTATTATTGATTAAGTTGTGAGACTCCGTGGCTTAGGTGGTAGCACGTCGGCCTCTCACCGCTGGGTCCGTGGTTCAAATCCCGATCACTCCATGTGGGATCTGTGCTGGACAAAACGGAGGCAAATATTATTTTTTTCTGGGTACTCCGAATTCCCCGGTCAACATTTCTTTCCAGCAACACTCTCCACTATCATTTCATTTCACCCGTCATTCATTTAATCATTGCCTCAGAGAAGTGCGACAGGCTTTGGCAGCCGGCACAGTTGATATCTTCGTCGCTAGATGGCGGCTTCATTCATTCAATTCCCTGACCCGGTCGGAGACTGGAAGCAAGCTGTGGATTTTATTTTCATTATTGACTAAGGTGTAATAGCCACCGGCATTTATTTACATCACATCGCCAATAAGGGAAGGTGTTAGATATGATTACGTTCATATCGCTACGTAGGCCTATTGATTCTTTTTTCCAACATGACGCCACGCATTTGATTTGGAGAGTCTATAGAGACTTCTAGCGGCATTTAGCAAATATGGTTTGGCAACTCTGCTCAAAGGGGTTCACATCTAGTGGGACGTGGGTTAGCGACCACGGGATCCCAGCTGAGTCCGGCATTGCTTTCTCCTGCCTTCTGCTCAAGGCCCTCAAGGACGCAGGGTGTATGTAGGCCCACCACTTCTGGTGTAACCTGGATAGTGCTACACCCTTAAGGTCTCACGGCTGGTGAGTTTGGGAGTTGGCGATCCCTAGGGATTCCTGAGCTGTGCTCATTTTTTCCCTTTTTTCCTCTCATTTTGGGTCGGGGCCTCCCCCACCCCCCTCCCCCCCCTTCCTATCTGACTTTCATGCATCTCCTTATTTCGAAGTCCCTCAATCCTCATTCATCGAAGATTGAGGGCATTTCTTTTCTTCCTGTCCTTTATTTGTTTACCATATCTTCTTCTAGTATGTAAGTCTGTAGTTAGTATTAGTTATAGTTTTCATTCTCATCTCATCTTTCACTATCATCCAAACCATTAGGGGCCGATAACCTAGATGTTAGGCCCCTTTAAACAACAATTATCGTTATATCAAAGGGTGAATTTATTACAAACGTCTGATAATTTTTACAAGGGCGAATATGGTTTGGCTAGAGGATAAGTGACTTGCCCACCCCTCGTTCCAAGACAGCGATAAATCCGTGACCAATGCATGCCATAATAGCCTAACTAAATGTAACCTCCATGACGCCTGTTTCCGAGAGTGTCTGTTGGGCAAAACGACACGAATCAGAGCGAAGAATGATGGAGAAGGTACACAAAATTGATTATTCTATTAAAAAAAAGAGCCTTTAATAGAATAGCATTAAAAACAGACTGCAATCTCGGAATTACGTGAGCAAGTGTTCCTCTATTGAGTAATGTATCCTGCAATTGACTAAAGATATATACAATTAATTTGCATTCGTTCCCCATGGAGCGTGCGCACACTCTCTGGCGGCGGCTTGCGCAATCAGGTAGGAAGGATGTGACATCACGTGTCGTCACGCACCGCTGGAAACCGTTTACAGCCGGCCATGGTAGTTCCCACGTACATGGGACCAACACTAGGCTTTTTCTATCAGCTCAGTAGGCCTTGCTTGCTTTAAGAAGTGAGAATGATGCTGGTTCACACCATCAAGAGCGCCATCTTGCTTTTCATTCATAATGGACTATGCTGATGGAAAATCTGTCGGCTCACTGAAAAAGTCACTGATTTCGTATTTTATTATTATTATTACATCGAAGTGGCTACGCTGGCTAAAGCTCAGCATTAGGTCATGGGGCCAAGCTCTCTGCTGACTCGGTAGACGCGTGGGTTCGAGCCCCACCGTCGGCCGTCCTTGAAATGGTTTTCCGTGGTTTCCCCATTTTCAACACCAAGCAAATGCTGGGACGGTACCTTCTGACAGGCCACGGCCGCTTCCTTCCACATCCTTGCCCAGTTTCATTCACCATCATTCATTTCATCTCTCATTAACTCCTCTCATGAGGTTGGCGTCAGGAAGGGCATCCGGCCGTAAAAATAATCGCCACAAAGACTTCCATCGCATCTCATCCCCGACCCCGTTGGAAAACGGGAATAATAAGGGGTAGACATACATTATTATTATTACATCATTTTTGCCCTTATGGACAGTGTTTGAACTCGAAAATCTCATGATGACACAATTTTCACCTCTTTCCCTTCTTCCTCTTCTTTTCCCAAAATCACTTCATCCTTTAACTGTGTTCCTGTTTCCTTTGTTCTGTCCACAATGATCCCTTCTTCACCATGGGCACCCACAGTTTTTTTTCCCCTGAAGGGGGGCAATATATTTTTCATTTCATTACCTACCTGTCAGTAGTTCATTTCTTACTTGCTTCGTGATAGGCCTATTCATTATTTGGCTGCTCTGAAACCGATGGGTAGGCCTACATTATCTTTATGGCATGAATGGGAGGAATAGTTCTTTTTAGTTCAGAGTTTTTGCACATCGCTCTTCTTTGTGAATCATCGTCTTAATTTTCATTTCCTAAAAAGAGGAAAAATAAGTAGTTGTATCACCAAGTATCGACAAAAATAAATATCAACCAGTTCATTCAAATGGTACTGTTAATCAAGTTCATCGATTTTCTAAATATTTGGAGATATTTTCAAATAATCTCATAACTAAGTTAAATAAAACTGTTAAATTATAAATAGATTTATTAATCTCATGTAATTTATTTCAGGATTAGGGCACAACCCAGCTCTTTTTGGGTACATTCGTGTTGACCGACTGCAAAGCATCAAACTTTTGTCTACTTAGGTAACATTGAAAAATTGCTTCAAACCTCACCAAAAAAAATCCACAGCCTGCTTCCAGTCTCCGACCGGGTCAGGAATGGAATGAATTAAGCCCCCATCTAGCGGCGAGGATATGAAATGTGCCGGCTGCCGAAGCCTGTCGCACCCTCTGGGGCAATGATTAAATGAATGACAGATGAAATGAAATGATAGTGGAGAGTGTTGCTGGAATGAAATTTTGACAGGGAAAACCGGAGTACCCGGAGAAAAACCTGTCTGCCTCCGCTTTGTCCAGCACAGATCTCACATGGAGTGACCGGGATTTGAACCACGGACCCAGCGGTGAGAGGCCGGCGCGCTGCCGCCTAAGCCACGGAGGCTCGCTTCAAACCTCACAATGCTCAATAACTAACTAACTAACTAAGCCGTCCCTGATACAGTTACACACACTACTAGAGTCATAACCTAAATACAGATTGTCAGAGAGCTTCAACACCCAACTACAAGGGGCTGATGACCAAGATGTCCCAAACCCCTGAAATAGAATTAACAACAACAACTTTCATTTATTTGTTTGTTTCATTCCTTCACTCACTCTTTCTTCCTTCCTTTCTTTTTTCTTTCTATCTCTGTTTCTTTCTCTCTTTCTATCTCTGTTTCTTTCTATCTCTCTTTCGTTCTATCCTACTCTCTTTCTTTCTCTCTCCCTCTCTTTCTTTCTTTCTTTCTCTATTTCTTTCTATCTCTCTTTCGTTCTATCCTACTCTCTTTCTTTCTTTCTCTCTCTCTCTCTCTCTCTCTTTCTCTTTCTCTCTTTCTATCTCTGTTTCTTTCTATCTCTCTTTCGTTCTATCCTACTCTTTCTTTCTTTCTTTCTATCTCTCTTTCATTCTATCCTACTCTCTTTCTTTCTCTCTCCCTCTCTTTCTTTCTCTATTTCTTTCTATCTCTCTTTCGTTCTATCCTACTCTCTTTCTTTCTTTCTTTCTCTTTCTCTTGCTCTCTTTCTATCTCTGTTTCTTTCTATCTCTCTTTCGTTCTATCCTACTCTCTTTCTTTCTCTCTCTCTCTCTCTTTCTTTCTTTCTTTCTTTCTTTCTTTCTTTCTATCTCTCTTTCGTTCTATCCTACTCTCTTTCTCCCTTTCTATCTCTGTTTCTTTCTATTTCTCTTTCGTTCTATCCTACACTCTTTCTTTCTCTCTCTCTTTCTTTCTTTCTCCCTTTCTTTCTATCTCTCTTTCTTTATACGAACAAGAGGATTATTTTAAATACAAAAGTTCTTTAGATTGTGGTATGGAAGTTGATTCACAATGAAGCACATCGGAATAAATCGGGAGTGTCGTAAATATCATGCCATTTCTGGAGTCAAATGATCTTTCAAGCTGAGTCCACATCGTGGTGTAGTGGTCAGCATTCTTGGCTGCTACCGACGAGGTCCGGCTTCGCTTCTGACTCTGCCAACGCATTTAAATCTGGTCTGAGGTCTACGTAGAAGCTGAGTAGAAGTAGGTTCGCTTCTTTCCTCTTTCCAAATATACTTGGGGTCTGGTTGATTTGCTGCTGCTTCCTAGTGTGCAATAATCTCCTAACCTACTTTTGCACGACCTTCTTTATTTTCCATAGAAATGGGCAGTTGCATCTGATGATATCTAATTCCTAACATCTGCCTGGTATCGTTACTCTGCCATCATATGCTGTCACAGAGATCCCTGTTTCAATGTTAACTCTTTGCTTTCTCGAGTAATTATTCTTCTGCGCTATAACAAACTGTAGATTTTATTTTCGACGTCCGAGTTTGGCGACGAGCCGCCGAACACAATGTTCTAACATGCCGTGGCGTAGAGCACCACCACTGCATTGGGGCCTGCAGCAAATCTCGAGAATGTTGTTCGAATCCCTGCACTGAACCCAAGATACCGGGATCGAATCCCGGCGCAGACAGTTAACATTTGAAGGTGCTTAAATGCGAGTGAGCCGTGTCAGTAGATTTACTGGCACGTTAAGATCCCTTTCGAGCGACACAAATATTGTTGCCTTAAGTGAACATGTTTCTAGATTATCTGCCTTCTGAAGAGGTAAGGTCGCTGGTATTCTAGGTTATAGTAGCCTATATTATCGCGATATAAATCCTTTCACTCGCGGGTTCCATCGTAAGTTGAAACTATTAATTTATCCCGTTGCTTGATGTTTCATTCCCACTTTATACATCCTGAGAAGAGTCTCGCCATAATGCCTCAATCGAGGCAGAAACACCTCTTTTCTTCTTCAACAACAGAGACTAACTTACTAAAAGCTTGTCACCAGTATTGCCAATTTCGTGTTTTTAGCACAAAATCTGGTGTTTCTGAAGTTCGTCTGGTGCCAGAAATGTTCTAATAGCGCCATAGCAAAATACTGGTGTTATTTCAATAAAACCAGTGCTAAATCTGGATTTTTCCATGAAATTGTCTCCTCTGACAAATAAGTAAATCCTGGAAGCCATGTAATAGTTATAATAAAGTTAATCAATTAAGATAGGCAATGTTCAGCCTTACACGTGTCAAGATCAACATTCCAACAGGGGAAGTCCCTGTCATCTATTTTCTTCCCAGCTCCCAGAGGATTTCCCAGTTTCATGCGAAGGCAGTTTATGTACATTCGCTCCCTCACTCTAATGCAGATGTAGGGAGAGTGTTTAGCCAAGTTTAATTGGTGAAAACAAAGCAAAGAAATCGAATGAAAGTTCAATAATTGCATTCCATTCTGTGTGTGCAATTTGGACTAAAAACAGAGGGAAAATGCTATCACGACTACGAACTTCCGAAGGATGTAATAGTGGCCAAAATTGGAAGTATGCAGAGCTACAGCAGTACTACACCTTCCTGCTCTAAAGATGTAATAGCGGTAGCAGACTCAGCAAGTGAAGAAAAGTAAAAAGCCGTTTATATATTTATCATTTTTGGTGTTTTTCTAGTGTTTTGAATCATAGAGTCCAGCTGGTGCTTTTGTGGTGTTTTAAAGCATAGGGTTTAGTTCTTTCCCATTTCAAGATTTGGCAACACTGCTTGTCACCCGCCAGCTAATCAGGAATACCTATTGCCGCGTCGACTCATAACCTACTAATATCAATCTTTCTTTCGATTAATCTCGAAGATGGTCGAAAATCATGACGTAGTTCAAATCGAGCTGATATGCCTACAGATATATTTTTTCAAATATTATTTCAAGGGACCATTAGCATCATGAGCGGTAGAAGAGTAAATCTCAATTATAATAATAATAATAATAATAATAATTATTATTATTATTATTATTATTCTTGCATCGTTATGCCCGACTCAGGAGCACGGTTGAACCTGTTTAGCTGATGTGTTGGCCTTCTTTTCCTTCCAAAATCTCTTCATCCTCTCGCTGAGCGCCTTTCTTCGGTCTCCTGTCGAAGTTATGGTGGCCCTGGTGTTGGGTTTGTCTTCAAATTGGTGATTGTCGATTAGGGTTCTGAATTTGCATCTGTCCTGTATAATATTGTCTGAAATGTTGATTTCCTGGAGATCTGTTTCAATTTCACGTAGCCAGCTGTTCTTGGTTTTTAGTGAGAGGGCCAAGTTGAGAATTCTTTTAGTCAATCTGCCATTGTTCATTCTGATAATGTGCCCGTAAAATTTCAATCGTCTTTTCCGAAAAGTATGAGACATTTTTTCACATTGGCGATATATTTCCTGGGATGACTTTTTCCTCCAGATTCCCTCTATAAAAACTGGGCCAAAAAATTTTCGTAAAATTTTCCTTTCTTGTTTTTCAATCTCTTTGGTTAAAGATTTGCCACCAATGATTAAGGTTTCTGATGCATATAACGCCTCCGGTTTGATTACTGTATTATAATGTCTTAAGTTTTGCTTTCCGAGATATTGATTTTTTGTTATACCTATTCCAAGTGATTCTGTAAGCTTTCTGTAATTTGGAAATTCTCTCTTTATTTGCTTCACGGTTTAAACCAGAGGGCTGAATAATTTCTCCCAGATATTTGAATTCGTTCACTTGAAAGATTTTGCCGAATTAAGTTCTCATAGGTTATTATTATTATTATTATTATTATTATTATTATTATTATTATTATTATTATTATTATTATTATTCGGTCCCTGCACTGACAGTGGCATCCATTGATCTACACAACCCACGCCGGATGAAATTTTTAGAACTCAATTTATGACACAAATATGTAATAATTTAATTTGTTGGGGCCGATAACCTAGATGTTAGGCCCCTTAAAACAACAATTATCATCATCATCTAATTTAATTTGTGTATTAATTTTGAAACTCATTCCCTTATTTTATCGTGTTTACCATCAACCCCTTATTAGCTGTGTTTCCCCTATTTTAACAGGTAACCGCTGCTAATTCCTCTCAACAGCTGAATTCTGCGTCCACTTCTCTTGGGTGTGGAGAACACAAGACTTAGTGTGGTATGTGAAGGCGAACATACAGTATTGTGAAGTGACGGCGACAGGTGACAAATGCGTTGTACTTGTCCAGATAAGCCGAGAGATAACCTGGCCGATTAACAAGTCATTTGTTAAATTCGTGTGAAGTAAACCTAACTTATTGCAACACAGGTGTTAAGTGTCACAGGTTTCTAGAGCAATTACATTGACCTATTTTGATAGAAATTTCGCTCGCACTGTCTTAACAGAGAATGTAGTAGTCTTTCAATTTCAATTCCGGAAACCTCTGGAGATACTAATTCCAGAAATGTTCTCCCGTGAATCCCTATGCATTGTATAGGAAGCGGGACTAGCAGTCAGCCGTATGGAAATTATAAAACTCGCTTCGCTGGTTTTATAAACATACTCGTGTCTTAATTACCATTATAGGCGAGTTGCATACGACTGTTTATGTTCGACGATAATTATAATTTTATTATATATTCTAACATAAATATTCATAAATATCTGTAGAGATTCTGTCAGTTGACTTAAGTGCATGTGCTGGGGATTGTGTGGGCTCAGCATTTGCTCTCTAACCAATAACAAATTCCAAAGCTTTGACACATTGTTTATCCTGAACTAGCACCAACAGATAGCGCACAGGTAGGCCTACTATGGCGGATCATTTTCTTATTTTGGTCAAATAACACAAAATAGGCTGTAACTTAACAAACGCTTTATATAATGCATCGTATTATCAACTAGTTATTCTTCAAATTCGATGCGTATAGAATGTCAACGGAAGGCAAATCAACGGAGTCCTACATTTAACAACCATGACATCTGGCGGAAAAGTTTCGCATAAGAAATCCCTTTACTGAACAGGGAGCTGGAGTATTGATTTCCGTGGATCAAATGGCATATGTTTGCTGCCTCCATGACGTGGTTATATCAACACCAGCATTCACTAAAATTGTCATCGAAATCGTACGAAAGCAATGCCCTGTGTAGAAATTGGATTTGGGGATATTAAGGTACAGTGCTATTTATTTTCTCATATTCCCCAGTTTATTTACGCACACATTTGGGATCGGATATATTTTACATTATCAACTTTCAAGTCATGTAATTCATGTCCGACATATTGAATTTTCAGAGCATCTGCGAAGCTATCCTTACCTAATTGGTCACACAACTGTTTCATAATGAAAATCTTGAGCTCTGGTTGATGGAGAGAAACTGTATCATAATGGAAACTAGTACTTTAATGACTTTCATTTTCGTGCAGTTTTCTGACATATTGGCTAATATTTACAATTCGACATCGTGAATATAAAGTCATTTTAGAGACATTAATCAAACCAAGTTTGTGCAATTCGGTCCTTGGTGGGTGGGGCCCTTTCGGCCCTTAATGACGCACCGAACCTGTGCAATATGGTCCTGGGTGGGTGGGGCCCTTTCGGCCCTTAATGACGCACAGCCCCTGTGCAATACGGTCCCGGGTGGGTGGGGCCCTTTCAGCCCTTAATGACGCACCACCCCTGTGCAATACGGTCTCGGGTGGGTGGGGCCCTTTCGGCCCTTAATGACGCACCGCCCCTGTGCAATACGGCCCTGAGTAGGCGGGTCCTTTCGGCCCTTAATGAAGCACCGCCCTTCCTTCACCAGAGAGATAGTTCACAAATGAAACAGTGCCTTCTAACATTGAGTCATTCACACCTGTCGAGTCCCTGGTAATGAAAATGGTTCCCACTGCTAAGCGATGTCCTCTGAATTAGCCACATAATTTATGGAACTGACCCGGGACAAAATGAATATGTATATGTTTTTGTCATCGAGATACTTGTTATTAAAACGTCCCAAGGACAAGTTGCCACGACTGTACTTTAACATCATTTAGATAATAATGGCGGCTGTCAAAAGCATTAAGCTCACAAAAGTCGGGTTCATCCCGTAATGAGGTGCCCACCCAGTGGGGGGTGAGACGTCACCAGCCCGTGCCTAACTGAGCGAGACCTCAGGGACCCCAGTGGACCCCCTGCGGGCCAACCAGAGCCCCAGTTCTTGATGAAATAACTTTGATGAGGCTCAAGTTTCATCACGTTGAGCGCTAAACTAATTTCACGAGAAATAGCCAAGATTGAACAAGACTCTATATCGTGCTTCACGCAGTGCAGGATGTGCTATTACCATATTCTCCTTCGGCACATCCTTGCCATTTCGTAACGTGTGCTATACTGTCCAGACTTCTTCAAAGAGCGGCCCGCCAAACTAGCTTTTGAGGTCCACATTTCCTAATCCTTGACAACCGAAGAGCTTTCCATTGGAACTCGGGATATTATCAATATTTTTATCATCATTTATTGTTTGACAACATTATCACGGCAAATACCAGCTTCATTTTATATTACAGCCTTGTTCGGCCTTAGCAAAGAACCATCTGTACTGAGGTAATTTTGTAGATTACACTGTTCTACACAGAAACCAGACAGCAGTCATTCGAGCTGAAGGACATGAGAGAGAAGCTGGTATACAGAAAGGTGTAAGGCAAGGCTGCAACTTATCACCCATACTTTTCAATCTTTACATTGAACAAGCAATGAACGAAATTGGAGAAAGATGTAAAGTGGGAGTGAAGATTCAAGGAGATCTAATTTCAACTCTGAGATTTGCTGATGACATCATCATCTTGGCCGGACGCCTGAGAATTTGAATGAGTTTTTGAATGGTATGGACTCCGTCTTGAGGAAAGAATTCATGATGAGAATTAATAAATATGAAACAAAAATATTGGAATGCAGCCGAAATAAATCAGAAACCTCTATGGACATCAAATTAGCAAGTGAAAAACTAAAGGAAGTAGGAGACTTCTGTTACTTAGGAAGCAAAATAACCAGTGATGGACGAAGCAAAGAGGATATAAAAAGTAGGTTAGCTCAGGCAAAGAAAGCATTTCCGCAAAAAAGGAATCTGTTGACATCGAATATAGATATAGGTATTAGGAAGTCATTTTTGAAAGCCTTTGTCTGGGGCGTGGCGCTCTATGGAAGTGAAACTTGGACTATTGGTGCAGCAGAAAAGAGGAGAATTGAAGCGTTGGAAATGTGGTGTTACAGGAGAATGTTGAAGATCAGATGGGTAGATAGGGTTACAAACGAAGAGGTATTAAGACGGGTGGGAGAGGAGAGATGTTTCTGGCAACTGCTAATGAAGAGAAGAGATAGGTTGGTAGGACACATACTAAGACACCCAGGAATAGCAAGCTTAGTTAGGAAGGAAGGGTTGAGGACAAGAACTGTAGGTGTAGACCAAGATCAGAATATGTTAAACAGATTGCCTCGGATGTAGGGTATGGTAGCTCAGGACAGGGAGGCATTGAGAGCTGCATCAAACCAGTCAAAAGACTGAAGACTCAAACAACAACAACAACACTGTTCAGAGACTTCACATTACTGTACATCCATGTCATGCCCGCACTATTCACGAGTCTCCTTGATTTATAGAATGAGCTAACTTTCCATCTGAATCATCGGGCCGACCAGGGTATTGTCATCAAGTAACTTGCTGACAATATGGCAGGTGTTTAACAGAACTGCCTTCTGTAGTTCAATATATATCAGCGGATGCAGATGTAATATTGATCGACTACTGTGGAGAGTTTTGGGTATAACACCAGTACATGATACAATTATTGGATGGTAGTCACCGACTCAAGTTTCCACATCTGCTTTACCTCAATTGCCAGCTCTGTGTATTTGCATATTTTAGTAGCAGCTGTTGTTTGGATGTTTTGAGTGTTGGGACATGCGATATCTATCAGTAATGCCTCTCGGTGTTCTTTATTGATGACAATGATATCTGGCCGGTTGTTACTGACTGCAACATCTAACACTACTCCTCTTCCCAGTAGAGCTTGTGTGTGGCATTTTCGAGTATTGAGGATGGTGTGTATTTCCAATAGGGGACGGAGCTTTTAAGAAGTTTGTATTTATAATAATAATACAGATAACGCACAATGTGCAGATTTCATACATTAACCTCGACAGAAGTAGGCTAAGTTAGTTTTTTTTTTCTTTTGTCACAGTAAAGGACGTGGTATCTATCACAAACTTTGTAACACACATTAAGTTTCTGGTGGATAACGTTGGCAACTTGATCGTGTCGATGTTAGTAGTCAGTGTTGGCAAAGTGGGGACAACCTGATATAATGTGTTGAATGGTCTCACTACATTTGCCACAGCGGCGACACTCTCTGTTGCTGGATCATTGATGATACATTTCCGATAGCTTCGAGTAGCAACAACTTGCTCGTGGATAGCTACACCAAATCCCTCTGTTATTATTATTGCTATTGCTGTAACCTCTCACTTATGTTATATATGGACTATTTGCTGAAGGACATAAACTGGCTGGGTAAGATCTAGTTAAAACGCTAAGTTAGAAATGTATTTATTTATCGTATGGCTTTTTTTTTTAGTGCCGGGAGTGTCCGATGACACGTTCGGCTCACCTGAGTCTATAGCTGCTTTCAGCGGACACCCTTAGGGTGAGCTACAAGTTCAGTTCAATTTCAAGTAGTTCCAACTTTCGCTACCAGATATCAATGATACCTATACCGACAGTAGTGGCTACGCGGGCTAAAACGCTGCGTTAGGTCAAGCTCTCTGCTGACTCGGTAGACGCGTGGGTTCGAGCCCCACCGTCGGCTGTCCTTGAAATGGTTTTCCGTGGTTTCCCATTTTCAACACCAGGCAAATGCTGGGACAGTACCTTCTGACAGGCCACGGCCGCTTCCTTCCACATCCTTGCCCAGTTTCATTCATCTTCATCCATTCCATCTCTCATCCTGACGCGCAGGTCGCCCACGGGCGTCGCCTAGAAAGACCTGCACTCGGCCTTTCAGGAGGCTACACGACAAAAAAAAAAAAAAAAATGATACCTATAGTGAACGTTGGAACTTTGATATAGCGCTCCGACGAAATCTAACCTATCAATTTAGCTTCACACAAGTTTAGTCTGTGGAAGGATCTTTTACATGCCATAAATCTATGATATGGGACCGCCGGCTTTACTTCCCCTCCAAAGGAAGGCATACTGAAGGATTTTAACGCTCTTAAGAAATCCGACGACTTCGGCTGGGTTTGAACCCGCTATATTGGGCACAGCAGTAAGGGGGCTGTGCCGGTTCTAACGAGTAGCCTACTTTCTTGGTGACGTCTCAGGGGTGGGGGAGGGGAGGGTGGAGGGGAGGGGAAGGGAGGGGGTATGACTTCACATGTTGTTGTTGTTGTTACATACTAACCTGGCAAAGTCGATATCTCCCGAACGCATGGTCGGATTTTGACGTATGAGGTGTCGTTGAAATCGGGCTGACACCCCCCCCCCCCCCCCCCCGTTCTAAAATTCGAAAATGTTGACTCATAGACTACTTTCCTGCTGACGTCACAAGATGGCAGCCAAAATGGTGGCCAAGATGGCGGCTAATCGGGGGTGTCAGCCCGATTTCAACGACACCTCATTCGTCAAAATCCGACCATGCATTTGGGGGATATCGGCTTTGCCCCTGAATGTATGGCGGGTTAGTAGCCTATGTGACGTTACCAGGAAAGTAGGCTATGAGTCAACATTTTGGAATTTTTGATCACACCTCGTAGGTGAGGTTTGGTTAGGCTAGGTTAGTTAAGCCATGGCCACCATTTTGGTTAGCCGCCATCTTGTAACAACAACATGTGACGTCCTTCCCCCTCCCCAACCCTCCCCTCCCCTCCTCTCCCCCCTCCTCTGTGACGTCACCAGGAAAGTAGGCTACTCGTAGAACCGGCACAGCAGTTCAGCATGCTACCAACTACGCCACCGAAGCCGTTAGAAATGAACACGCTAGATGAAGCTGCTCGTATGAGCTGGCTCAGATGGTGGGGTCATGTGAAGAGATTGGGGAGGAGAGATTACCTAAGACATTGAGTTGGCGGCTGTGGAGGGTAAGAGAAGCAGAGGTAGAGCTAGGATTAATGATCTGTCTCCAATAATAATCAGCAATTTATCTGTTACATTGGATCCTTATCAAATTAACGCTTCGCCTGAGATAGCACTTGTATTGTCGATAGAAGCAGGCATCAAGACTTTGGCAATATTTCAATGTTCTGGGTGGTATCTTGAGGGCAACATCTTTGTTCCTAAAAGTCTCTTGTAAAAGAGAACAATATTTAAGGCTTGACCAGGAATCGCTCAACAACAATCACTTCTCATCACCAAGAACAGTCGTTAAACTTTTCATATGTACTTCCGCCATTTTGCCACCTTTACGTGCAAATGTTACCTCAAGTTTCTAATAGCCACACAACTATGTGGTTTCTTCTCATCTGTGCGTTAGTGTGATCGCTGTTTCACACATTATCTTTCACCAAAGTCTCCTATGTAAAGCAATCTGTTTACGTCCTCAATAAAGCCTCGTGCATTCCGACGGATAGACTGATCATCTGTTATGTCCATACATGTGACGAACATGGTAATGTGTCTGGCAGCAATACCATATCGATCTTAAGGTTGTTGACGAACGTAATGACGCTTTAAAATTGTCAAGCTCAAACTAGTTTAGCTGCTTCCTGTGCAAACATTTGCATGTGCCAGTACTGCACGTATATTACCATGTGATATTCAACTGTAATAATACGTACCGTATTGCTTTATACTTCGTATTGCTGCCCTTAAAGAGCGAACGTTCTAGGCTTTATTTACTTACGTACGCACTTACTTACTCACTCACTCGCTTGAACTCCTACTTAATTACAGTTTTTAAAGAAAATGTAGTCAAGGAATATATGACATCTGAGCTTAGTTATCAACTACTCTGTGGGTACATTAGTTTTTCTTTGCGGCGTTTGAAGCCATTTTTCGGTGTTGCCTTAGTAAACAAGAGTTGAGTGCTTTTCAGTCGGTCAACACGAATGTACCCAAAAGAGCTGGGTTATGCCCTAATCCTGAAAAAAATTACATGAGATTAATAATAAATTTATTAGAGCACAAAATATGCAATTGAATTAAACATGACTTATCTTTTCCTCGAACATCATCATCATCATCATTAATTACTTATCACTAGTACAAAACTGTGACAGAGATAACTTCCTCTGATCACACTGCATTACATGATATCTGTCACATGCTTTGCCGCAGAGGGCACACACGCACCAGCAATCCGGCTGATGGTACATTTTGTTTGCACACACCCTGAAGTGGAATCCATGCACCGCGAATCTGGTTATCAAGTGTCTCATCTCATAGAAACTCCTCGTACAATCCCGCGATGTCATCGCATCCGTGATATAAAATTCCTGCCATATGCTTCCTCTCTTTAACTTCATTTCCTGCATTAGTCTCTCATAACCCGATGTAGATGGCAGGAGCAGCTGTAATCTGAGGTCTTCAACAAAAGGAGGCTCTTTCGCGAGTTCATACACCAACCGAGAAAGAGTGAATTTCGAAAGACACATTACCCTTTTCAGGTAGGTAGCTTTCACCTTCTCCAACTCTACGAGTTGCTTACACTTAAGGTGATGCCAAATTCTTTCCAAACCATATGCAACTACAGGAATGATCTTCAGCGAGAAAAGTCTCATCGCTGTCTGTAATGACAGTGTTCGGAGATGTCGTATGTCACAATTATTTAATTGCAGTATTGGTAATGCAGCTTGTCAGTGTATGCTAGTTGTAGTATATATGATGTTAGGTGGAATGCTAAAATGGTGATATAAATCTGGAATTTGTATATTTGGAGTGACTGTAATTGTACATATTGTATATATTTTCACCTGTATTTTCAGACATAGATTTTACAGCCTAAGTGTAATGGATCTGATGATGATCGCTTGACGATCGAAACTGGTCATTCTAGTGTATTTATTAATCTCGTGTAATTTTTTTCAGGATTAAGGCATAATATAACTATTTTGGGTACATTCATGTTGACCGACTGAAAAGCACCAAACTTTTGTTAGTTTTCCTTCATTTTCAGACACTTTATTTTGGAAATTTAGATGGTGAGGTAACGCTGCTATCTGTCAGCGTGGAGGTTCGAGCCCTGGATCTCCAAACTGCAGTGTGACCTGCCACGCTCGGCTACGCTACTGGCTTCAGATAAATACATTAGTGAAGATAAGTGGGTGCATGGATGATAGCTAGGGTGACCAGACGTCCTCTTTTCCGCGGACATGTCCTCCAATTTACGTCTCTGTCCTCTGTCCGCGAACAATTTTTAAAATTGTCTAAATGTCCTCCTTTTTATTAATTTACTATATTATCGTATGAATGTATGTATGTTTTAGTTTTTCGCAGTTTATATTGGCACCATGGCAATAGTTTACTTTTTGACCGATGTGCAGTGCTACTATCTTTGTTTCCGGTCTACGCTGGGTTTGGGAATGTGTTTCTGTGTTTGTGCTCCGTTGAATTGCAGTCTTGTGGCGTGGTTGTGTGTTTGCCAGTTTAAAATTTGATCGCATTCAAGATGCCCAAAAGAAAGTGCAAGTTTACAGATGCTTTGAAAACCAAATATCCTGCTTTCAAGCTTGGACGTAATGATTTTGCCCAACTGCAATTTTCGTTTCGGTAGCAAATCATGGTAAGTTCTATAATTTATTGTTTTAGTTAATAAATTACAAATATTAAAACAGCGTTATTTGTATAAAATTTTCCTTTAATTTCGTAGGTTCTCAAAATTTGGATAGCCACATTTCTTCAAATAAACACAAAAAAAAGTGTACAAGGCTGCGGCAGTTCGCAAACTATAGAGAAGCATTTTTCCACATCAACTACAGCATTAACGAATCGCGTTTTAGCTGTGGAAGGAACATTAGCATTCCATACCATTCGTCATCAGTCCTCCTACAGATCAATGGACTGCACACCCAAATTGAACCAATGTATTATGAAGTGGCCAAAAGAATTTGGACAGACCTAAACTGTTGGCAGGAATATCATCTTCAGATTAATACAAATGCAAATAAAGTGTAATTTCATGTTTTTAATTTCAGAATAATATAAATTTTCAGTGGCAATGTTCTTAGTTTATTAATGTAATTAATACATTTTGAAGTTCATAACAATTTTTATTGTATCTTATATGGTTTCATTACTTTTAGATTTGTCCTCTTTTTTCCATTAATGTCCTCAAATTTTTCCTTTGTTGTCCTCTATTTCACAGTACTGGATCTGGTCACCCTAATGATAGCCATTGTTCAAACTGTGCCAAACGTAGACACATCTCTAAACTAAGATTAGGCCTACTCTTTTTAAAAGCACTTTAAATATTGACACTTTGGAATTATTAAAACTTTGACAAGAAGCAGACAATGAAATGAGTGACATAAAGTGTCCTCAGTTGACTGTATTTGTCAACAATATCGTTATCAATTTCTTTCTATATAAAAAAGGTAGGGTATCTTATACTGTAGATGCTGTCATTGCTACACTGTTCCGTAATGCAATGAATAAGCGGATAAAAAAATGCACAATCTGGATAATTGGAGATGTTCATAGAGAAAGTAACGACCTTCCATCCAGAAAAGTGACCACTATTGCTGAGGCTTTCCCTCCATTAACATCGCATTTATTACTGAGTAAGATGTTGGGTGGAAAGTTGGAGATACGGTTGGCAGAGTTCTGACCTCATCACGGAATAATCCAGGATTGCAACTCAGAGTAGAGCTCTATACATTCATTCCCCTCTTTTGGTTAAACAATATGAAGATTGTGACTGTAAATTATTAATATTCGACATCACGTCGATCGTGCCCTGGATTTCAACCAGAGGCTTCTAGTCCGACAAGGTATTTGCAAGGAAGCGGTCGCATATTAGAAAGACAAATGGGAAGTGGAAACCAACTGGATATAGCCCATGGTGGGATTCAAACCCTGTTACCTCATGAATTCTGCCCACTACTGCCAACGCCTCATCGTACTGAGTTATCGCGGTCGGCACAAATAGTGTAATGAAAATACAAACAATAATTTTGTAGATTTTGTTAATCAAAAGCTAAAAAGTTTGAGTTGTCTTTTGCTGCTTTTCTGTCGGTCAACACGATTGAGCCCAATGAATTGGGCGGGGTACAAGTTATAAATAGTCTATGTAAACACACTCCTGGAAAATATTACAAGTATTAGTTAGTTACTACACTTAAATGGGGCAATTCAGGATTACGTGTTTCCACCCTCCAGTGGCCATCATCTTTATAAAGTACTAGCAGTAGTGCCCGGCTTCGCCCGGTGGATTTATTTGTTTCACAGAACTGGAGACTCAAGGATACGGATCAGAATATTTTAAATGAAAGTAAATTTGAAAGCACCAACGCTTATTGCAGCTGATAACCTCAGTATACTGCACCAACACCATCGCCCTTATACAGAGGCATACTATTGTCATGATGATAACTGTTTTAAGGGGCCTAAGAAATCTTTTTGCACGAATTACTCTCCGTGACTGCAATTTATAAGCAGCTTGCAATTCTGCACCAGAACTCTGGTAGGGGCGACGTGATGCAGCCCGCATTACATGGCAACAATAGAATTCGGAATTATTGAAGCCGTTCTGGAGCGCTTGTTATTCCGACTTACTGAACAAAAAGCAAACTTTAAGGTTACCTGAGAGGTGTAGCCTAATGCTACATAGCCTAAACTATTCCTCTTGAATCAGGCTATCGTATAAAAAATAATGTTTCGAATCCGACTGGTAGTTCCAGAGATTAGCGCGTTTAAACACATAAACACACAAACTCTTCAGCTTTATTATATTAGTATAGATCTCTATAAATTTTCCTCCCATTGGCAAGTTTAACGCTCTTTCTCCAAACTTAATTCTTTTTATTTTATTTTCCCTTTTAACTCAAACAGCTTTTGATTTATTTTGATGAAATTTTGTATTCACATTGATATTTTATGTCTTAAGCATATGAACTAGAACCATTGCTGTAACATTTGTTTTTTTGTAATTTCTGAGTTAAAATACCTCACTATAATGTCAAAGAAAATCTACTCTTATAAAAAAAAAGTAGAAAAATATTATTTCAAACGATAGGCAACATTCTAAAACAATAATCTTCCAGAAATATGAAGTTTTGTAGAAATTATCAAGGAAAAGCATGAACAAAATTAGTCCATTTTGTTTTAATAACTAGGCCAAGTTAATTGCAAATATTCAAGTTGAAAACTGAAGATAAAGGACATTACTAGGAGTGTGCAGAATTTCATATCAACATAACAAAGCGATATCGAGGAAAACTATTTTTATTAATATATTTGGTTTTTACACTTACAAATGTGTACTTCTGCCCTAAGGTGTTTCTTCCTTGTTGTATAGCTTCCTGCCAAAGATCTTTCAGCCTCTGGCTCCTTCTCAGTCGTTCTTC
Source organism: Meconema thalassinum (assembly GCA_946902985.2). NCBI lineage: Eukaryota > Metazoa > Arthropoda > Insecta > Orthoptera > Tettigoniidae > Meconema > Meconema thalassinum. The sequence continues at coordinate 93,683,119 of OX336391.1, forward strand.
GGCTGACAGCGTGGATCTTTCTTTGGGGGGATCCTTCACAACTGCAATTTTGGTTCTAAATCCTGTCCCAGACTTCGGCCGGTCCAATGTTTGCCCTTTTTAAGTCCTGATGTCCTTCCTGAAGCCGTACCTTCCATTTCATTGCTTTGCTTCTGGATTGCTGACGTTCAGCTCAGCAGGCTGCTGGAAATTCTAATCCACGTACTTATTAAGGGGCGCCCTTCGTACTGTAATCCCTAGGCATAAAGCGTTATGTAGCCTCCTGGCTGTTGTGGCTACAGACTGGCTGTTGTGGCTACAGACTGGTTGTCCCTGTCATTTCTCCATCACTCCATCTGCGACACACCCTTCACTTTCTCGAGACGGTAGGTGTCAGTCTGTCAGGACACTTCCGGCCTTGCGTCTCGCTCTGTGACCGCAGTTCCACATTCAAGCCACAACGAATTCACTTCTTTTAGCCTACACACGATTTCAACAAATAATAATGACATTTTCGATTAATGACTGTGTTAGTCTATTTTTTTTTTTTTTGCCATATTTACTGGTCGAGATTCTGAATCATATTAGAAAACTTACGGGGAAAATAAAGACCCTTTAGAAAACATGAGCAAGCTTTTGTTGGTATATGGCTAGGAGGTGGATGTATGTTGCCTTTGTTTCCGTACAAACCAAAAGGCGGTGGTGATTATTGAACTTAAAGATTTGAAACTAAATAAGTTACATTTGAAGAAGATTTCATGGCTTCCAATCCTACATAGAATCATTGTTCTAGTTCTTCAAAGCGGCTTCGGTGGCGTAGTTGGTAGCATGCTGAGCTTCTATGCCCAAGATAGCGGGTTCAAATTCGACCGAAGTCGTCGGAATATTTAAGCGTTAAAATCCTTCAGTATACCTTCCTTCGGCGGCTTCGGTGGCGCAGTCGGTAGCATGCTGAGCTTCTACGCCGAAGATACCGGGTTCAAACCCGGCCGAAACCGTCGGATTTTTTAAGAGCGTTAAAAATCCCTCAGTATGCCTTCCTTCGGAGGGGAAGTAAAGCCGGCGGTCCCATGTCATAGATTTATGGCATGTTAAAGAACTTTCCACTAATTACACCTGTGTGAAACTAAATTGTATAGGTTAAGAATGTAAACAACGCTCTTAGGTTTCTATGTTCGTTGCCAAGAGCCGACTGCGGTGGCGTCTAGTAGCTGAGTTCTGAACTAAGCCTAGTAGTCGTTGACGGTGGCGTTTGGCGGCAAAAGTAGGAACTATTTGAAAAATTCTAAGTTGCAGTCTGCACTTAAATTAAAAAACAGATACACACACTAATACAGCCATCACAATTAACACCGGTTATCAGACAGATTCTACACACACCCAAAGTACACGGGGCAACATGAACGCGTTGTCGCAGCCCCTAAACTTAAGAACCAACCAACCCACCTTCCTTCGGAGGGGAAGTAAAGCCGGTGGTTCCATGTCATGGATTTATGGCTTGTAAAAGATCCTTCCACTACTAAACTTGTGTGGAGGTAGACACGCTCTATCATAGTTCCAACGTTCACCACTACGTGTCAGTGACATCTGGTAGCGAAAAGTTGGAACTACTTTAAATTGAACGAACTTGTAGCTCACCCATGGGTGTCCGCTAGAAGCAGCTACAGTCTCTGGCGGGCCGAACATGTCCTCGGACACTCCCGGCACTAAATGCCATACGTTAAATAAATGTTTTTTTTTTGTAAATTTTTCTTCGATAAGTGTAAAGAGATCTTCGAATTGGAAGCAATGCATAAATACTGCAGTTATTATTCTAGGTGAGATTATTGCATATAAAGATAGGCCTACTGTGGAAATTTCAAGTGGATCGATGCAGTAATTTGTAAGATAATGCACCTGATTTGCATAAATGTAGCCTAAAAGTTGTAAGAAATGGTTGTCAAAGAAATGTCTGCAAAACATCAAAATGGAGGAAATTGATTTTTTCCATCAAAACCTAAGTTAGCACCAACCTAAATATCATGATCAGTAGGACTTATAGGTCCAACAGACTTCTACACCTAATTATATTCATGAATCCAACATAGAGGTCGCAATCTTTTTTGTTGATATGAACTCTTAATAAAATTATGTTGTTACCCCTAAGATCTTACAATCAATAATAATGGATTCATTATTCATAAATATATGTCATTTCAATCTATTCGGCCCAAGGTTGCAGGTTCGAAACCTGGCGCAGTCAGCTGGAATTTGAGGGTGCGCAAATGCGAGGGAGCCGTGTCAGTACATTTACTGGCACGTTAAAGATCCCCTTCGGGGCAAAATTCCGGCACCCCGGCGTCTCTAAAAGCCACGGTAGTTAAAAGGGACGTAAAACCAATAACATTATTTTATCAATCTATTCGGGTGGCATCGGTGGCGTAGTTGGTAGAATGCTGAGCTTCCATGCCCAAGATCGCGGGTTCAAACCCGGTTGAAATCGTCGGATATTTTAAGAGAGTTAAAAATCCCACAGTATTCCTTCCTTCGGAGGGGAAATAAAGCCAGGGGTTCCATGTCATAGATTTATGACATGTAAAAGAACCTTCCACTAACTAAAATTGTGTGAAGCTAAATATGTGTGTGTAGGTTAGATTTGATTAACGCTCTATTAAGTTCCACCGTTCGTCGGCAGGTGCCGGTTGCAGTAGCACCTTGTAGCTAAGTTCGCGGCTAGGTGTCGTTGACGGTAGTATTTGGTAGCAAAAGTAGGAACTACTTGAAATTGATCCACTGCAATCCTTACTTGAATTACAGAAACACACTAATACAGCCATCACAATTAACACCGGTTATCAGACAGATTCTACACACACACACAAAGTACACGGGGCTACATGACCGCGTTGTCGCAGTTCCTTAGCTGAGGAACCAACCAACCATCAATAACTATACAAACAGTTCGAAACCTTGCTCTACTTCCACAAAATTTCATAACAATATTGAGGCTATGTTAAGAAACAGTTTGTATAGTCTGACTTGAGGGCTGGAAAAGGTTGGATTTAGTTTCTTGAAGACAATAAATCAACTCCGGCTGAGTGTGTCGTTGCTCTGACCACGCATCTCACATGAAGTGGAGGCAATCGTCATTGGATACAAGTGTCCTGTGCACAATTGTTTTTTGGTTATTATTATAATCTTCAGTAATACCGACAGCAGTAGCTACGCTCGCTAACGCACAGCGCTAGACCATGGGGCCAAGCTCTCTGTGGACTCAGTAGACGTAGCTTCGAGCCCCACTGTTGGCCGTCCTTGAAATGATTTTCCGTGGTTTCCCATTTTCAACTCCAGGCAAATGCGGGAACGGTACCTTCTGACAGGCCACGGCCGCTTCTTTCCACATCCTTGTCCAGTTTCATTCATCGTCATCTATTTCGGTTGGTTGGTTCCTTAGTTTAGGGGCTGCAACAACGCGGTCATGTTGCCCCGTGTACTTTGGGTGTGTGTAGAATATGTCTGATAACCGGTGTTAATGTGCTGGCTGTATTAGTGTGTGTTATCCGTTTTTAATTCAAGTAAGGACTGCATTCAATAATTTCAAGTAGTTCCTACTTTTGCTACCAAATCTACCGTCCACGATACCTAGCTGTGAACTTCGCTACTAGTAGATGCCATCGCAACCAGCGCCCGGTGACGATCATTGGAACTTAAGAGCACTAATCAAACCTAACCTACATATTTTGCCTTCACACAAATGTAGTTAGTGGAAGGTTGTTTTTCATGCCATAAATCTATGACATGGGACCACCGGCTTTACTTCCCTTCCGAAGGAAGGCATACTGAGGGATTTTTAACGCTCTTAAAAAATTCGACGATTTCTGTCGGGTTTGAACCCGCGACCTTGGCCATAGGAATTCAGCATGCTACCAACCACGCCACCGAAGTCGCCTTCATTCATTTAATGTCTCATTATCTCCTCTCATGAGGTTGCCGTCATGAAGGGCATCCGATCATAAAAACCATCCGCTGGAAAGACTTCCATCTCATTTCATCCCCAACCCCATTGGGAACAGAAATAATAATAAGGGGTAGTAGACATACATACAAGCCTCCGTGGCTTAGGCGGCAGCACGCTGGCCTCTCACCGCTGGGTCCGTGGTTCAAATCCCGGTCACTCCATGTGAGATCTGTGCTGGACAAAACGGAGGCAGACAGGTTTTTCTCCGGGTACTCCGGTTTTCCCTGTCAAAAATTTCATTCCAGCAACACTCTCCACTATCATTTCATTTCATCTGTCATTCATTTAATCATTGCCCCAGAGGAGTGCGTCAGGCCTCGGCAGCCGGCACATTTCATATCCTCGCCGCTAGATGGGGGCTTCATTCATTCCATTCCTGACCCGGTCGGAGACTGGAAGCAGGCTGTGGATTTTCATTTTTTCAGACATACATACATTATCATCTTCGGTAATGACCAAGTAATTGTGTTCACAAAGATGTTTGGGCTGTTCAGTGACGGAATCCTCAAGGATAGAGGGCGGGGCCGCTGTCATCGCTGTCACGTGTCTTCTGTACGGCGCGCTCACTATCCCAGCCTTCAGCAAGCTTGTGGACATCATGGTCAACAGCCCGGAGCACGCTCAGGATGGCCGCTCTCAATGCAGGGGATATGAACGGAATGCCCAGGCCATTGAAGGGCGCAGGGAAGGAAAGGGCTTTTTTTAGCCTTTTTTGTGTCCGTGTGTGTGTATCTCGAATAAAATCTAAACGGCTGGAACGATTTCAATGAAACTCGGTAAGGTCATAGTACTATTTATTGTCCGACTCCATCTGTGATCTTCAAATTTGATTATGCCTCACCAATTCAACATGGTAGCTGTGCGAAATATTTCACCGGTATTCTATATCTCCGAAACTATTAATGCCATCACCCTGAAATCTTCACCTATGTGACTTTCAAAATCCTGTTAAGTACAAAAAGAACATGGCGGTCAAGCGAAATTGAAACATTTCAAAATAAACTTTTCTCGTGATTTAACCATCTTAGCGCAGTAAAACATGGTACAGCAAATGTTTATATAGGCTACATTGTAATGCACTGACATCAATAATTGTTTACATAACCTCAGGATGGCGGCTGTTCGAAATTTCAAAATTTAAGTTATTATTGCTTGTGTCCTAATCGTGCGATCGAAGTCAGCGTTTGAATAATTCACCTACGAAATAATTGTCATCTAATAGTACATGACTCTATGCCCTACAACAGTGTATACAAATCTAACATGGCGACCATCCGAAATATTTAGACGGTTCTCAATATCTACGAATCTATTACAGCAATCAAACTGAAATTTTGTATGTTGATAGAGGCAATTAACATAATTAGGATAACTTATATGAAAATAGGCTATATAACTTAGTTCTTCACGGAACCTCCCAGGGGCTCACATCTAGTGGGACGTGGCTTGGCGACCACGGGACCCCAGCTGAGTCCGGCATTGCTTCCACTTACTTGTGCCGGGCTCCTCTCCGTCTTCTTTCCTGTCGACCTTTCTTGGTCAACTCTTGTTCTCTTGCGACCCCGACGGTATTAGTGTATCCGAGGCCTAGGGAGTCTCTTCCTTTCCCGCCCTAATTGGCCCTTGTCTCATCTTTCCTGATCGCTCATTCTTCTAGGGATCAGCCTTCTTTTCCTTTTGAAGTGAAATGCCATGTCCTGTGGATCGGATTCCACGTAAAAAGGAGGTCCCGTGGCTCATAATCACAAGATTCACGGTCACGTAAAACTACAATCTTCCTTTTTTTCTTTTTCTTTTCATTATAGTTCTTTTCCTCGTCAAGATTGCCGCCCTGCTTTTATGAATTGGCCCCCGGTATCTCTAAATTACATTTTGTGAGTTTTTTTTAAATCTCAACCACAATTTGTAAGTATTTTCAATCTATATTGCATTTTGTGAGTATTTTCGTTCTGAACTCCATTTTGTAAATATTTTCAATCTAAATTGAATTTTGTAAGTACAGTATTTTGAATCGCGGGCTTCCACATATTGTGAGTACTGTATTTTGAATCTACCGTACAATTCAATACCATTCAATTTCAATTGCAAGTATTTTGAATTTCCATTGCACTTTGTGAGTATTTTGAATCTGAACCGGCCTTTTTATATCTAACTTGCATTGTGTATTTTCAATTTCAATTGCATTTTGTTGAGTATTTTGAATCTATATTGCATTTTGTAAGTATTTTGAACCTAAACTACATTTTGTGCGTCTTTTTCAATCTAAATTGCTTTTGTGGGTATTTTCCATCCAAATTAGATTTTTTAGGTATTTCCACTCTCCATTTTGTGAGTCTTTTCACTCTACCTTGTTTTTCGTTCTGGATTCCACTTCATTGTCATTTTCGCTATCACCTAGATCATTAGGCGCCGATAACCTAGATGTTAGGCCCCTTAAAACAGCAATTATCATCATCATCATCATCATCATCCATCCGGTGTGCTTCCTGTTCGGCATTCAACGCCCCGGGTATCCACTGGCTGCAGACCTTCCTGGACCGTGTGCCTTGGTGGCAGGCAAGCACCTTGACCGCTGCGCCATCTTCACGGCAACGAAGACCTGTTTAGTGAACAATCCGATCTAGCGGTACATTTACTGCTGATGAAAACATCTGTTGTCTAACTTAATCAGCTTCATTGTTTGAAGTTGTACCTAACGAGGCTGGTGACATGATAATACCCGCGGTACCGTTTATATAAATCATATTTCACGCTAATAAGGCCCAGGGTTATTCATTGTTCGCCGGACGATGGGCGGATCTGAAGATGTCCAAGAGTACAACACGTCGAGATTCCCGTGTTACTGCGGCTTTCACACGTTCGTAGGTGTATTCTGTACATGACTCATGCACAGGTAACCAATATTGTTTATTTCCCATCATTACCAAACAGCTGAGGAAATAACAACCTTATCAAACTTGATTTCAGTGATGAAAGGAATTAGGGAAATTCATCGTGTAGAAAAAGAAAAAGCTATCTCGCTAACGATAGGGTTTTGGCAGCTTCAAATCCTAAGCACGTTAATATGATTGCGGTACAGGAAGTGGTGTGGCACTTGTCTTCAAGACACATTAAGAGCTTCAGTGTTATGAAACATATAACTTAGCGTTTGATATATTAATATATACTGTAACTAGTAACAGTTATGAATGCATTACGTGATAAGCGCTTCTTTTTACGATGTCAATGAACTACGACCTATATCCATTTTACGTCTCGGCATGATGGGTTAAAATCTCTGACTGGACTATTAATTATACGTATTATCATGGAGATGCATGTGCAACGAATTCTTGTCAGACGTAATTTAAGAATGGCGAGGTGCATGAAACACAAATTCCCCTTTCGTCCAATCTTAACTTGATTGTGCATTTTTCGGAACAAAAAGTTCATAGGCGAAATGAAGAAATGCCGAGTAGCACTTCCAGCGAAACTCCAAACAAAACCACTCTTTTCTGAAGTCTTAACTCAACACGACTCGACAGTTGGCTGGGGTGATAGGCTCGCCCCTAGCTAGCTCGTAAACTGTCACCTCAGTAATTGAATGGAGATTGTTGGAAGAAATGAAAACGTAAAAACACTTATAGTGGGTGATGTATTGACGATAGAGATATGCTCTCCCGGACTTTCTTGTAGAACTTTTCATGCTGAACAATTCTTACACTCATAGTATGTAAACTAGATATTTTTAAGGGTTTGCCCAGCGTAAGCTTAAACAGCACACGGACGCCAGTTTTATTTTCGACTTTTTCACTGAAATCGTTACTGCTTGGCTTCCTTTGATCGTAAATAAATAATTTTCTACAGAAAACCTCCTCGAGATATCCTTTACAGAATGGTGAAAACCGCATCAAAATCCATCCAGTGATTCTCGAGATTACCCGTAACATCCACGAATCGGGAACTTTGTTTCATACAAGTAGAGATATGTACATATTAATCCGTCGGGTCATTGGGCAAATTCATGGTGACCGACTGAAGAGTTACAACTGAACAGTTTGTATCGGCAAAACTGGAAAATATGGCTTTTACATTCTTAACCACTCCAGTTGATTGTCAGTACGGTTATACTCTAACAGGCCATCTCCTCCGATGAAGTTGAAGTCAGGAGGACATGCTACACACTCACCTTGCAGAATATGTAGAGTAAACACCCTCCTCACGTTGACTGGATTCGATCGCGCAACCTTGGGCAGAGGAGACGAGTAATTGGGGTGGGGGAGAGTCGGAGTTCGAACCTCGCGTTATCTTCAACAAGTGGAATAGAGCGATTAGTGGGGTGTCGACGCCAGGGGTCGGCGCCCGCACAAAGGCCCTTGCCCTGCGCACATGCGTGCTAGCGACTTACCTGTCATTAAGTGTGCGACTTTTCTTGTGGGAATGGAACCCCTAATGAGCGGGTCATGTCGGAGAGGTTACGTGGGGGAAGTGTGTCATCTCGCTAATGTCACAGCTCACGGAATAGATCGCTCACATTCTGCGCTATCCGGGCCACATTCCATCAGCAATACAATTTCAGGTCTTAGGTGGAGAAGCGCTGTTACGGAGGATTCTGGAATGGCGTGGTAACGCCGAGGCTAAAAGCTCCTGCCTGAGTTCGATTCTCGACTGCGGTCACATATTTCAGTCTCACTCAACATTTATGAGAGCCTGTTTGCCATCTCTTGATGAATGCAGTGCATTTGTCTGTTGGCACAGGCTAGAGTAAAATGTGGCTTTTCACCGATGTTTCAGTCCCACTCATGGCTCTGATTATATGGAAGCATTTGAGGGTGCGTAAATACGAGGGAGCCGTGCCAATAGATTTACAGGCATGTTAAAGATCCCTTTCGGGACGAAATTCCGGCACCCCGGCGTCTCTAAAACCCAGAGTAGATAAAAGGGACGTAAAACCAATAACATTATTATTATGAACATACAACCATCATCGACAAATAAACAACCAGCAGAAACGATCCACAGATCTTCAGAAATCTTACCTCTCATAATATATTACTCCTAGTGACAAATCTCACTGGTTGGGATGATTGTTTTTATTGATGTTCCTGTTGACATTTGTATTTAAGTTAATGAACTTCGAGTTTAAAGAAAGAACATTCTTTCCCGTATGAAATGTAATTCCATGTTCTTTGGTAAGCGAAACAAAATTCTTAGGTTCTTCTGACATTTATAATTGCTCCATCTGGAGATTGTAAGTTTAATTTTGTAATTAAAATAATGAATGTTTCAATTATTTTGTTAATTAAGAAAATGTATTTGGATCTCAGTGCAACGTTGTTGTGCTTCTGATATTTCCAAACCAATAGATAACGTTGGCGCCCTGTTCGCCGAGTTTCAGCGAGAGATGGATATGTTTAGCTTCCTCTCCCTAGTTACGGGTAAAGCTTGCGCGATTGCGGATATAGTTTACATGACTTTGCGGATAGTTTTTAAAATACAATCCGAACTTGTTGAATATCATTATAACATATCATATTTTTCCGTTAAGTTTTTTCCATGACAAATGTAAGATGATGATTTAAGGTAATCTCATTCAAATTATGTCATTAAGCATAATTAACACTCCGAGCTGTACAGCGTTGCAATTCTGGCTGTGTCACATCACATATGGCATACGTAGCCTAAGGGAATGACTTTTTCCTCAAACGTCTAAATGTGTTACTTTAGTAATTTATGCTTTATCTAATAAATTACAAATATTACTGTAATGTTAGCGAATTGGGGTAGCAAATGTGCGGATGCGGATAACGCCGCAAGGCTCTTGTTATGGGTATCAGAGTTTCGTTGTATGGGAGAGACCGTTCTGCTCAATCATTCTTATTATCAAAGCGACGCGACGCTGTGCAAAACCGATTCAATGAACTCCATAGCTCAGGATCAGCTGTAATCCTCTCACTCATAAAGATTTATCCACGTAATTTCAATGATACGTCAATAACATAATCAATCGTATAATTATACAGTATTTCTCTGTTTTAAACTACGGTTTAACCCTAGAATACTAACAATGCTTAATACTAATAATACGTTAAATTTACGTACATTACAAACTTTGTGCAAAGGCACCAATTAGTTAAATGGTTGAAATTAATATATATTTCGTATGTAACACCATTTATATACACTGAGTCCTCTGTGGTCTTTGAAGTTTAATATGCTAAGTACCATCTTAAATAGAACAAATACAGAAATCGTTTACTTTGACGTAAATAGCAGTACGTAATCACTCCCGCGTCTTGTAGAGTGTCTGGGTTTTATGAGGTTGTTTTTATTATCCTTCCGATGTGATGTGACGTATCTACATCAAATTCTCCACCTCTTTGTTATTGCCATGGAGAAACCAATATGTTGTTAAATTCAAGGATAGTTTCCAGGCAATTCTTTGCTCCATGATTATGCCTCTAGAACTGATTGGCATTAATAACAAAAGCATTCACATCACCACCATAGACCAATAGAAGCACTGCTGGAAGATGGTAGGGTGGGGACAGATAGAGGAAATTCTAAGCAGTTAAATTATTCATACGCGAAAATTTTATGTAAAACATGAAACAGGCGTCACAGTGGCGAAAATGTGAAGTGGACAGCAATTATGGAGCGTATTTTCCTACAGCAACAGTATCTGCAAATTGCACACTTCTAACAGTTTTTAAGTAATTTTTTAAAGAAATTATAGATATTTATGAAATTAGAGGGCAATGCGTCACTGGTAATGTCATTATTGTATGGTTAATTAGTTTATTGACAGTTTACTGATTGTTTAATATGAGCGTCATAAACCATAAGTGATTTTCTGCCTCGAGCGAACTAAGTTCAATAGAACCTATTTGCACTTTTTACTGATCCTCTTCTTGTCGCCTGCTGGCACTGGCAGGTGACCACGGAGGAAGGGTGAGCGCTGAAGGGTGAATGTCCCTCTGGAAGGACGTAGGGGATGAGCACCTGTAGCCGATACCGTTACACAGCCATGATTAGCAAACATCATCTCACATGTTGGGTGTTGTCCACTGAGCCACGGAGGCTGCAGAACAATGGCCAACGTGCGTCCAACGGAACTTGTGAATATACTCGCCCATTACATGACACCTGGTTATTAACAGGTTGGTAATTAAACACTATTCACTATTCTGACAGGCTTCTAGCCTACGTGTGTGACTCTTCTCAAACTTTGTCCTACGCTATGAAAGGTTATAGTTCCTACTTCCCTACTGTAATGGTCCCCCAAGGGCTCAGATATAGTGGGAAGTGCGTTGGAGACCAGGGGACCCCAGCTGAGTCCAGCATTGCTTCCACTTACTTGTGCCGGGCTCCTCTCCATCTTCTTTCCTGTCGACCTCTCTTGATCAACTCTTGTTGTTTTCCGACCCCGACGGTATTAGGGTATCCGAAGCTTAGGGATTCTCTTCCTTTCCCGCCATCATTGGCTCTTCTCTAATCTCTCCTGATCCCTCGTTCTTCTAGGGATCAGCCTTCTTTTCCTTTCATTATAGTTCCTTTTCTCTTTAAGATTCCCGCACTGATTTCTGAAATGGCTCCCCGTGTCTCTAAATTACATTTTGTGAGTACGGTATTTTGAATCTCAACCACATTTTGTAAGTATTTTCAGTCTAAATTGCATTTTGTAAGTATTGTAAATCCAAATAAGTATTTTGAATCTAAATTACATTTTGTAAGTATTTTCAGTCTAAATTGCATTTTGTAAGTATTGTAAATCCAAATAAGTATTTTGAATCTAAATTACATTTTGTAAGTATTTTCAATTTCAATTGCATTTTGTAAGTATTTGGAATTCCAATTGCACTTTGTGAGTATTTTGAATCTGAACCTGCCTTTTTCAATCTAACTTGCATTGTGCATTTTCAATTTCAATTGCATTTTGTAAGTATTTTGAACCTGAATTGCATTTTGTGAGTATTTCGAATATCAATTGCATTTTGTGACTATTTCGGATCTACTGTACATTGCATTTTGTAAATATTTTGAACCTAAACTACATTTTGTGCTTGTTTTTCAATCTAAATTTCTTTTGTGAGTATTTCCACTCTACTTTTGCGAGGCATTTCAATCTGAGTTCCATTTTGTAAGTATTTTCTGTCCAGGTTAATTTTCATTATGGTTTCCCTTTCATTGTCATTTTTGCTATCACCCAGACTATTAGGGGCCGATAACCTAGATGTTTGGCCCCTTAAAACAACAATTATCATCATCATCATCACCTTCTGTAATGCGCTCATGGGACAAAGCTCAGCTACCACATTAACATTGCCATATATTACCCAGTGGAGCTTTGCTTGCAGCTGCTATTTGCTGAGAGGAGGGCGGGGTAAGACACTTGAACTCTTCCTACAAGTCTGTGAGATTACGTGGATGCCGTCCCAGACGTTTGACGCCACCCAAAGTGATACCCTCACCTCTGAAAGCTCGCTGGGTTTATGATGCCAGGTCAAACAGCAGACGCGTTATACAGTAGTTATCTCTTGGCGAACGGCGAAGAGGGCTCGTAAACTTAATCGTTTAATTACAGTTATCACATAATCGATTGATCGTAACATAAAAATCGATTAATTGTTGCAAATAACGATTAATCGATTAAGCGACTGGCTGCGTGGCTTAGCGGTAACGTTCTCGCTTGCTGTGCCCATGGTTGCAGGATTGAATCCTGGTGCAGTCAGCTGGCATTTGAGGGTGCGCACCCCGGCGTCTCTAAAAACCAGAGTAGTTAAAAGGACGTAAAACCAATAACATTATTATATTTCATCGATTAATTGATTAATATTTTGTCGATTTATCGATGCACTTCGATCTCTCAGCAGCAGAACAGTTATTTAATTAATTACAATATAGGCCTACTGTATCATGTGTGAGTGTGTGTGTGTGTGTCTCTGTCTCTGTCAACTCCTAAACGGCTGCAGCAATCGAAACAAAATTCGGTAGGAGTAAAGATATATACCTGAATATCTCAATTCCGTATTTGAAAATGATGTCAGTGCTACCAACTGCTGAAAAATCGCAATTGAAATTTGAGCTCCATGTTGGATATCTTGGAAGGTATGAATGGGAGCTATTTCAAAATTGGCACATACATAGATAATACTATTTCAGTTTAATTTCCAGGAGGCCATACATGGCAGTGTTGCCAAAATGATTCTTAGCCTGCTGATAGGTCCAATTTTTAAATGCATAGAACTTATACACTATCAATTGGAATTCAACCAAATTTCGTATGTGCTATGTGTACATAAACAGATATAACTGAGCGTATTCTTATGCACACGTATAGTACCTGACACTCTATAATAATTTGCAGTAACTCAGTGCTACCAACATGATTCTAAGCCTGCTGAGAGGTCCAACTTGAAATGTATGTAACTTCTATACTATCATTTGGATTTCAATCACATTTCGTATGTGCTATGTGTACCATAACAGATATGACTATGCGTATTCTTAAGAGCAACCAGGGCTGCCAACTATTAATAAATGCTGTCTGTATTTTTGTTACCCTAATATCAATATATCAGAAAGTATGCAAGCCAATAGCTCTAAACGTTGCACACGTATAGTACCTGGGATTCTAGATGAATTTGGAGTAATTAATATAGGCTACGTCAGTGCTGCCAACTTGATTCTAAGCCTGCTGATACGATAAGTCCAATTTTAAAATGCATGTAACTTCTATACTAACTAATGGATTTCATTCAAAAGTGGCACAACAATAGATCATATTATTTCAGATTATTTCTGACCAATACATGTATGACATTGTTGCCAACATGATTTTACGGGCGCTGTTAGATCCAATGTTTACCTGTATGTAACGTCCATGCTATCCATTGGACCAAATTTTGTATTCTGTACCGTAAGAGATGGAACTAAGAATATATTCAGTCACCAGGGCTGCCAACTGTAGTTCTCTATTTGGCTTCATTATGCCAGGTATACAGTATTTCGAAGTAATTAGAAATTTCGATATTACCAACTTAATTTCGACATTCTTCTAGATAGATCCATATAGATTAATCATTGGCATGAATCTGAAATTTTAAGAAAAGTAGGCTCTTTACTTCGTCACGGAACTTCTTGTTAAATAATGCACCTTCTTTGTGAAAACAAAGTAACACAATAATGTTTCTGTCCTCAATTGTAAACATTGAACATGAATTCTAAGTCTTTGCTGAAAACCCTTCACGTTCTTCTTCCAAAGCCCTTCACAATGTGATTGCTGTTTGTCCTTCCACTGTCACTGGTTATTGTTAACATAAACACTTTGTATATTTAGGCTAAAAGTATCTTTTATACATTTCTATACAACATTCCGAAAATAAGCGTAACTCAACTTATGCGATGACCTCTCATTTAAACTCCTGTTCTTATCTCGAGTCTACTAATCAGTTCATCGATACTCCGGTTACATAACGTTAGGATGCATTTGATTTCGCTACAATGGGACTTAAGTCCGCCAGCTTCTTTGTGTTGTAACAATACTAAAAACAGCACCGCGACCCCACTAAGGAACAGTTACATGTACTGTACAATGATATTTCAAATTCAGTGGTCCACTCAAAGTCTACCCAACCATTTGACCTGCAGATCGTTGTAGAAGGTGTTCGCGAGTCGAAAATGGTTGGGAACTGCTCCCCTAAATGAAGCAAGAAGACAAGAACGTTTGGGTCAAATGTGACTTTGCTCTGTACTTCCAGACTAAAGTGTCCCGTCCTGGCTTCTAATGTTCAAAATCTGGTTTCTCCGCTTTAGGAACTTTGTGTGTGGGAGAATTATTCCTAAACATTTTTCATTCTACAGTGATTATTCATACCTTAAATGGTACGGATTTTGATTTCAAGTTTCTTGGATTTTGTGCAATTGAGCGTTGATCATTTGGGCAATCATTATCCTTGCCATTGTTAGGACTCTCAATTGTAGGTGGGCTGTCGTGTTTCCGCGAAGAGAGAGCTATGAAGGATAATTTCTGCGGAGAAAACTACAGGATGTGATGTTATGTAGCCTGCGATCACGACACTACGATGTGCCATTACATGTCCAACAGCAGAACCCCTGACATTTCTCTTACTGTCAGGATCAGGAAATATTGTTCAAGGGTGAATTTTCATTTGAAAAACAATCGGGTTTCAATACGGTTCTACTGTCGAAATTTAATGATTTTCCGTTGGTCAACACGATTGTACGTAATTGTAATGGGTGGTTCCCTAATCCTGAAAAAAAGTTACATGAGGTTATTAAATACACTACCAACAGCAGTGGCTACGCTCGCTAAAGCGCAGCAGTAGGTCATGGGACCAAGCTCTCTGTTGACTCGGTAGACGTGTGGGTTCGAGCCTCACCGTCGGCCGTCCTTGAAATGGTTTTCCGTGGTTTCCCATTTTCAACACCAGGCAAATGCTGGGACGGTACCTTCTGACAGGCCACGGCCGCTTCCTTCCACATCCTTGCCCAGTTTCATTCATCTTCATCCAGTCCATCTTTCATCCCGACGCGCAGGTCGCCCAAGGGCATTGAATAGAAAGACCTGCACTCGGCCTCTAAGGCCACACGACAAAAAAAACACTATAGGATAACCAGTTTCGATCATCAGATCGATTACACTTAGCCCAGCCATTTCGCCTGCAGATATTGGGGGACGCGTGGTCAGCGCATCGGGTCCCCTAGGCCGTTAATCTTGGTTTCCGTGACTGGGTCGCTGCCTCACCGTCAGACAGCTGTCAGACTCAATTTCCTCACGAGGCTGAGTGCACCCCGTTCCAGCCCTCACGTCAGTTTCTAAAATCCTTGACGGAGCCGAGAATCGAACCCGGAGTCTCCTAGCGAGAGGCAGGCGCGCTACCTCAACACCACGGGGCCGGCAAGTACGAGTGATAGGTTTTACAATATATACACTTATTTAGTTGCAGTAGTTGTTAAACTTTTTTTTTCGTGTGGCCACCTGAGAGGCCGAGTGCAGGTCTTTCTAGATGACGCCCGTGGGCGACTTGAGCGTCGTAATAAGGATGAAGTGATGGTAAAGACGTCTCAAACACCCAGTCCCCAGGCCATGGGAATTAACATAAAGAGATTAAAATCCCTAATGGCCAGGCCGGGAATCGAGCCCGGGAGCCTTTGGGGCAAAGCCTAGCGCGCTAACCAATGAAGCCAAGTAGTTAAACTAACACAATATTTTCTAGTTATGTGATTTTTTTATAAAGATACAGAAAGTGGTGGTTGGCCTTCAAAATTCCTTGCTTAGTGTGGTCAGGTTAAAGTGGATTGTATACTTAGCTGCTTTGTGGGATGCGGTCCGGGTGCGAGCAGACAACAATCACATCCAGGCGGCTTCAGTGGCGTAGTTGGTAGCGTGCTGAGCTTCTATGTCCAAAATCGCGGGTTCAAATCCGGCCGAAGTCATCGGATTTTTTAAGAGCGTTAAAAATCCCTCCATATGCGTTCCTTCGGAGGGGAAGTAAAGCCGGCGGGCCCATGTCATAGATTTATGGCATGTAAAAGAACCTTCCGCAAACTACCTATACAATATTGTGTGAAGCTAAATTTGTAGGTTAGATTTGATTAACGCATTATTAGGTTCCAACGTACATCGCCAGTTGCCGGTTGCGGTGGCATCTTGTAGCCAAGTTCACAGCTAGGTGTCGTTGACGGTAGCATTTGGTAGCAAAAGTAGGAACTGTTTGAAATTGTATCACAGATAACACACACTAATACAGTCATCACAATTAACACCGGTTATCAGACAGATTCTACACACACCCAAAATACATGGGGCTACATGACCGCGATGTAACAGCCCCTAAACTGAGGAACCAATCAACCATCACAAAATCACTATTTCGAATGATTCGAACAACCAAAGTATTCAGACATCCACATTGTTCGAACATTTGAATGATTGGATGTGAACTTTGAATTAAGGAATATTCCATTTATATGTACAGCGCTAATTTGGTTGTCTACTTTAATAAGGGTCAGATGACCTCGCTGTTATACCCTTAATACAGCTATAAGTAACTGACTACTCGTAACACATTGATTCAATTCGAGCTAATAAAGTAGCAGAGGCACCAAGCAACTGCCTCCTAATTGCATCGCTTTAGAAAGATACGGAAACTTTCAGATGTCTACAAACCTGGAATTCAAGATTCAATACACTACTGTGACTTCTTTGTGACGATATTTTATAGTCGCTCTTTGTATCTCCTTGGCCAAACTAATGAACGTACATCACCGAGGTGAATTGGGATTTATGTGCGAGCAAGAAGCTCATTTCTGGCTCAGTGCAAGTAATGGCAAGTGCAGGAAATGTGTCTTCTTGAGCATGCGCATTATCGGCCATCATTTAAGGGGGAATATTTTAATGAATTATTACTAATATTTTCTGATTCATTTGGAAATAACAAATTGAAAATATCTTCAATTTGCCCCTAAATGTTAGTTGCTGTCGCTTAAATTATCTCCTTAATTTCTACCCTCAGGTAAGTTTGAAGCTCTTTCCCCGAAAACTTTATTTCCACACAGTGCTTACTGTACTGCCCGAGTCTAAGCTGCGTGAACCTGAGAGGAATGTGCATCGCGGACTATGAGTAGTGGTGTTGACGAGTGATGAGGTTTCTCGGTCCGTGCATAGCACTGAACCAAATACATTGGTCGGTGACTCACAGACTCATGCCTAATACCACAGTGGTTTGAGCAACGGCCGAATGTTAGCAGTACTAGAATAGAAAGGAATACCATATATCACGGCGGGCTGTTGACAGATCCTTCTCTTCACGCCCGACCCTTCCCTGCTCTTTCTCCTCACCCCGAAAGTTCATAGAGCTTGGACCCGAGCAGTACTTGTTGTTTGAGTCTTCAGTCTTTTGACTGGTTTAATGCATCTCTTCATTCCTCCCTGCTCAGAGCTAATCGTTTCTTTACATAGCTAACATATCCGAGACAGTCTGTTTTAACATATTCTAACCTTGGTCTACCCCTACAGTTCTTGTCCTCGACCCTTCCTTCCATAACTAACCTTGCTATACTTGGGTGTCTTAGTGTGTGTCCTACCAACCTACCTCTTCTCTTCATTAGCAGTCACCAAAAAAATCTCTCCTCTCCCACTCATCTTAATACCTCTTCGTTTGTAACCCTATCTATCCATCTGATCTTGATCATTCTCCTGTAACACCACATTTCAAACGCTTCAATTCTCATATTTTCTGCTGCACCAATAGTTCAAGTTTCACTTCCATAAAGCACCACGCTGCAGACAAAGGCTTTCAAAAATGACTTCCTAATACCTAAATCAATATTCGATATCAACAGATTGATTTTTTCGTAGAAATGCTTTCCTTGCATGAGCCAACCTACTCTTTATATCCGTGATTGTTTTTTGTACTAATATGAACAACATACACCAAAATATTTCATGCATCAAGAATACTTCTTATTTAATAGAATATTTTTTACCCTACAAAAGTAAACAAGAAGTTCCGTGACGAACTAAAGAGCCTACTTTTCATTCCAATGATTATTCTACAATATATGAACCTATCTAGAATAATGACGAAATTAACTTGGTAATATCGAAATGTCTAATTAGTTCGAAATATTCCTGGTATAATGTAGCCTAATAGAGCACTACAGTTGGCAGCCCAACTGACTGAATATATTCTTAGTTCCATCTCTTAAGGTACAGAATACAAAATTTGGTTGAAGTCCAATGGACGTTACATGCAGTTAGACATTGGATCTATCAGCACGCGTAAAAACATGTTGGCAACAATGTCATCCGTGTGCTGGTTAGAAATAATCGGAAATATTATTATATCTTGTTGTGCCAATTTTGGATGAAATCCATTTGTTAGTAGAGAAGTTACATGTATTTTAAAATTGGTCCTGTCAGCAGGCATAGAATCGTGTTGGCAGCACTGACTTATATTAATTATCCCACATTAATCTAGAATGCCAGGTGCTACACGTGTGCAAAGTATAGGGCTGTTGGCTTGCATACTTCCTGATATATTGATATTGGGGTAAAAAAATATAGACAGCATTTATTAACAGTTGGCAGCCCTGATTGCTCTTAAGAATACTTATACTCATATCTGTTATGTTACACATAGCACATACGAAATTTGGTTGAAATACAACTGATAGTATAGAAGTTACATGTATTTAAAAATTGGCCCTATCAGCAGGCTTAGAATCATATTGGTAGAACTGAAGTATATAAGTTACTCCAAAATTAATCTAAAATGTCAGGTACTATACGTGTGCATAGTTTAAAGCTGTCGGCTTGCATACTATCTGATATATTGGTATTTCGATAAAAGAATAGAGAGAGAGCAATTATTAACATTTGGCAGCCCTGGTGGCTCTTAAGAATACGCTCAGTCATATCTGTTTATGTACACATATTACATACAAAATTTGGTTGAAATCCAATTGATAGTGTAGAAGTTATAGTCATTTAAACATTGGACTTATCAGAAGGCTTAAAATTATTTTGGCAACACTGTCATGAATGGCCTCCTGGAAATTAAACTGAAATAGTGTTATCTATATGTGTGCCAATTTTGGAATAGCTCCCTTGCATACCTTCCAAGATATCCAACATGGAGCTCAAATTTCTAGTGCGTTTTTTCAGCAGTTGGTAGCACTGACATCATTTTCAAATATGGACATGAGATATTTCGGTATACATCTTTACTCATACTAAATTTGGTTTCGATTTCTGCAGCCGTATAGGAGTTGATAGGGGGGACACACACACAGCCAGACAGACAGAAGGACAGACAGACAGACACACAGACAGAAGGACAGACAGACACACAGACAGACACACATTTTCCCGGATCGATCTCATAAGTCTACTTTTTCCTCATTTTTGCATAATGTGAAAAGTAGGCTAAAAATATATATTTAGAGTAAGAATGTGAACAAAGAAATACCTGAATATGTTTATCAATCACTAGCAGTAGTGCCCGGCTTCATCCGGTGGATTTATTTGTTTTACAGAACAGAAGAGCTCAAGGATAAGGATCGGAATAAATGAAAGTAAATTTGAAAGCACCAACGCTTATTGCAGCTGATAACCTCAGTATACTGCACCAACACCATCGCCCTTATACAGAGGCATACTATTGTCATGATGATAACTGTTTTAATGGGCCTAAGAAATCTTTTTGCACTAATTACTCCCCGTGACTGCAATTTATAAGCAGCTCGCTATTCTGCACAAGAACATTGGTAGGGGCGACGTGATGCGGCCCGCATTACATGGCGACAATAGACTTCGGTAATATTGAAGTCGTTCTTGAGCGCTTGTTCTTCCGACTTAATGAACAACAAGAAGTTCCGTTAAGAACTATACAGCCTACTTTTCATGCCAATGATTATTCTACAGAATATGAACCTATCTAGAATAATGACGAAATTAAGTTGGTAATATCGAAATATCTAATTAGTTCAAAATATACCTGGTATAATGTAGCCTAATAGAGCACTACAGTTGGCAGCCCTGGTGACTGAATATATTCTTAGTTCCATCTCTTAAGGTACAGAATACAAAATTTGGTGGAAGTCCAATGGACGTTACTTGCAGTTAGACTCTGGATCTATCAGCACGCGTAAAAGCATGTTGCCAACAATACCATGCGTGTGCTGGTCAGAAATAATCTGAAATATTATGATATCTTGTTGTGCCAATTTTGGATGAAATCCATTTGTTAGTATAGAAGTTACATGTATTTTAAAATTGGACATATCAGCAGGCATAGAATCATGTTGTCAGCACTGCCTTGTATTAATTACTCCAAATTAATCTAGAATGTCAGGTGCTATACGTGTGCAAAGTATAGAGCTGTTGGCTTGCATACTTTCTGATATATTGATATTAGGGTAAAAAATATAGACAGCATTTATTAACAGTTGGCAGCCCTGATTGCACTGAAGAATACTTATAGTCATATCTGATATGTTACACATAGCACATGCGAAATTTGGATGAAATCCTACTGATAGTATAGAAGTTACATGTATTTAAAAATTGGCCCTATCAGCAGGCTTAGAATCATGTTGGTAGAACTGACGTATATAAGTTACTCCAAAATTAATCAAACATGTCAGGTACTATACGTGTGCATAGTTTAAAGCTGTCGGCTTGCACACATTCTGATATATTGGTATTTGGATAAAAAAAATAGAGAGCGCAATTATTAACATTTGGCAGCCCTGGTGGCTCTTCAGAATACGCTCAGTCATATCTGTTTATGTACAGATATTACATACAAAATTTGGTTGAAATCCAGTTGATAGTGTAGAAGTTATATGCATTTAAACATTGGACCTATCAGAAGGCTTAAAATTATTTTGGCAACACTGTCATGGTTGGCCTCCTGGAAATTAAACTAAAATAGTCTTATCTACGTGTGTGCCAATTTTGGAATAGCTCCCATGCATACCTTGCAGGATATCCAACATGGAGCTCAAATTTCTAGTGCGTTTTTTCAGCAGTTGGTAGCACTGACATCATTTTCAAATATGGACGTGAGCTATTCCGGTGCACATCTTTACTCATACTAAATTTGGTTTTGATTGCTGCAGCCGTTTAGGAGTTGATAGGGGGGGACACACACACAGCCAGACAGACAGAAGGACAGACAGACAGACAGACAGACAGACAGACAGACAGACACACATTTGCCCGATCTCATAAGACTACTTTTTCCTCATTTTTGCAAAATGTGAAAAGTAGGCTAAAAATCAATCTCTAAGGTTACCTGAGAGGTGTAGCCTAATTCTACATAGCCGAAACTATTCCTCTTGAATCAGGCTATCATATACGAAAAGAATTTTTCAAATCCGACTGGTAGTTCCAGAGATTAGCGCGTTTAAACACACAAACTCTTCAGCATTATTATATTAGTATAGATTTTGGTGTATGTTGCAGCCGGGAATGGCTCAAAAGAACAGTCATGTAAATAAGTCCTGAAGATTAAAAACCTTAAATCAATATTAATTTGTACTTTTTAATGTACCGGGGCCTTCCTCAGCGATAATAATAATATGAATAGAAAAGCAAGACCTACAGTACATGAAAGTTTTACCATAAAATAAGGTTATTCTCTAAACTATTTCTAAAACGATAAAAAACACAGATCTGTTACAAAAATGCAAATTAAATAAATCTTGATATAAAACCAGCTTGAAGAAGGAACAGTGATGTGTATGTTATATAGGTAAAACATTTTAGGTTAAGATTGAAGTTGTCAGAATGGGTATAATCATGCAAAATTGTGAAGAGGCTGGGGAATGATAGCCTATTGACTTAGGGTGTTTCATCTTCAGGACTTATTATACTTGGTCAGTACGGAGCAGGGCTAACATGGTCACATTATATTCATGTATATATTTTAAATTGTATGGTAGCCTACTTATCATGTAAACGCCGTCCAACTGTACAGAAAACAGCTGCAAATGACTACAAGCATATTACAAAATGTGTTTTGTGCATAATAATCCTGCAAAGTTTTATTTTTTTTACCAACATATGGTTAATGACATATATATTTTTAACTCGATAGAAATTGTCATGCAAAAGGTGTACCTCCCCCATCAACTAAGCATTTTCTCGTCTTGTGCTAAGGCCATGACTAAGATACGTACTTGTAACGTGCAGAAAATAACTTATTCTGAACTGAATGATAACCATATGATGATAAGATGAATACCGGTACAAATTTTAGCAAGGAAATTCAGGAGAAAAGAGAGAGACGTAATATTGGTTTATTCTGGAGCACGTATCACAGTTCTTTTTGAACCAAACGCTTTCCAAGTTTTTTCATATACTGAGAGTAGCTAACGTCGGAATGTTGACCTATTTAGTTCATTAATATTAGACTAGAATTTACATTTTTTAAACATATCCAACTACTTGATATATTTTTCAAATTAATTTTAATGTTTTTTTTCTCGGCTTCCTAACATCACATAAACATTAGTATAGGTTAATAATCTGAAGTTAGCTGTTAGCTGTCTGTGAAAAAACGTAGAGTATTTGTTTGAAAAACAACTGAGTTAAATGTTCCTGAATAAACCAATATTACTTTTTTCTGAATTTTCTTCTGTTATAATTTGTTTTAATTGTCTAGTTTTCTAACCTCAAAATATCATTATATAGTTATCGTCTGCTTCATAATAACTTAGTGTTTCCATGTTACAAGAATCTTATTCATGACCTTAGCCCAAAAAAGAAAATGCTTGTTATAATGACGGCTCATAATGCACATGCTCTAGTGTAGCCTACACATTTCCTGCACTTGTCATTACTTGTACTGAGCCAGGAATGAGATTCTTGAATTCCAAGTTTGGAGACATCTGGAAGTTTCCGTATATTTCTAAACCGATACAATAAGTAGGCAGTTGCTTGGTCCCTCTGTCACTGTATTAGCTCAAATTGAATCAATGTGTTACGAGTAGTCATGCCCTTAGCACAAATCAAGAAGGTGCTTAGTACTCGTATAATGATGCCTGATGAATTATCCTCAAGATACAGTATCAACAAACTTAAAGTTCATTGCAGGGTAGAAGCAAGATATATTGGGTTCAGTGACCTATAATTTGCCGCGTATTACTGTCGTACTTCCTGTCCAAATTGTGCTCAACATGCAAGGCCCGGAATATTTCACAAAAACGACTTTCTAAACGAAAAGTGTCATACGCCGCCCACTCGCGATTTCCCACAGCGCGCTCTGTTCCCACACTCTTGTCGCAGACGTGGGAAAAGAGATTTTTAATTAAGGCAACAAGGGCTTGACCTGTGCAGATAACAGTTAACCGTAGATCTGCAGACATATGGAGCACTCCACTAACTTTCCTCATCCTGTTCTTCACTTCCGCTCTGAACATCATTAGTGCTGTTGCCAACCTGGCTTTAATAACAAGTTGATTGCAGCTAGGAGAAGGTTTACAGAGCTGTGCAAATTACTAGGATAAAAAGTTTAGTGCTTTTCAGTCAGTAAACACGAATTTACCCAAAAGAGTTGGGTTATGCCCTAATCCCGAAATAATAATAATAATAATAATAATAATAATATCGTATGGCCTCGGTGCCTGGTGCGAGCTTTGCTATTTGACACCCAGAGGGTAGCTTGCATGTCGAATTTCGTTGTTCCTTGACTATGAAAGTCAAGGAGGTTAGATGTTAGATATCTAAGCTCCTTGAAAACTATAGCGCTTTCTAGTAGAGAAATGAGGAACTTTGTGTTGGCGGAAATTCCCGAGATTAATTTTGCCATTATGAACATGGCCTACTGAATTCAAATGGGTTCTTTGACACGCCGACATCGTATGACATGCGTATCGTATTTTTGCCGCTTTTCAAAAATCACTTACCAGGGCCAGGAGCGAACCTGCAATCTTGGGGTTAGTAGACCGACACGGTATCCACTCACCCACCGTGGCAAGCTTAATCCTCAAATAAATTACATGAGATTATTAAATACATGTAATCTCATGTAATTTATTTGAGGATTAGGGCATAACCCAGCTCTTTTGGGTACATTCGTGTTGACCAACTGAAAAGCGCTAAACTCTTGTTTACGAAGGCAACACTGAAGAAATGGCTTCAAACCCCACAATGTTACTACAATCAAATAAAGAATTTAAACCAGTCACAATTTTTTATTCAAAATCATTTAATTGACCAACTGCTGGAATCTTTTGTAACCCTACTTGGTAATGTTATCTCCCCCGTGGACTTATTACATCTTTTCCCACAAGGAATTGTGTCTGGAAACTTTCAGAATTGGGGATTCCGAGGGATACCTGAGCTGGGTCCGTTTTCTATATCTTATTGACTTTGGAATGCACCCTCTAAGTATATAATAATAACTAGCATTATCCGTCGCGGCTTCGCCCGCGAATATTCTAGTTGTAAAGAGTACACTTAGCAAAATCTCAATCATGAATGCTATGACTGATTTATCCTTGGTATGAACAATCAGACTTTATCAATTCAGCTACTGGTGCAGTGGTAAGGGGTTTGTCATTCCTTCATAGGTATATCAGATCGAAGTTAGTTTTCTGGGAATATCACAGACACTGTTAATTTAAGGGCCTTTAAATGTGGTTTTCGGAGACCCTTTATAGTCGGGTGAAAAAGACTTTTGTACCACACTCACACGTGAATATTGAGTGAAAAAATTCTAGAGTGCCCCTTGACCCCCTTAAGCGCATTGTACTGTATGTATTGATGAATTTTACAGCTTAATTTGGTTCAGTGATAACCTTATAACCGTTTGGAAACGTTCACAGTAATGTAATAATTGGAATTGCATTGCGTCTTACAGATTCTGTTACCATGGTTACCGTGTTGCATTCTTTCAATATTTCATTGTAAATATACATGTTTTAAGGTATTTATTTAATTGTGAGGCATTTAAAGAGTAAGTGAGTGCGTTTCGCTTACGCCTTGGGTTATGCTGAACCTGTAGGTACCCCATATGTGTAGATTGGTGTTAATGGGACCTTATTTTCGGTACAAAAGTGGAATGGGACCTTAGCAGAATAATATAGGGAGGGATATCGTATGGCCTCGGGTGCCGGGTGCAAGCTTTGTTACTTGACGCCCAGAGGGCAACTTGCAAGTCGAATTTTATCGCTCCTTGAAGCGCTATGAAAATCAAGGTGGTTAGATATCTAAGCTCCTTGACACTATAGCGCTTTCTAGTAGAGAAATGAGGAACTTTATGTTGACGAAAAATCCCGAGATTAATTTCGCCATTATGAACACGGCCTACTGAATTCAAATGGATTCTTTAACATGCTAACATCGTATAAAATGCGTATCGTGATTCTTGTCGCCTTTCAAAAATCACTTACAACGGCCAGGAGTGAACCTGCTAGCTTGGGGTTGGCAGTCCGACACGATACCCACTCACCCTCCGTGGCAAACCCTTTAAGTTAGCCGATTTAAATCCATAGTTCATGAATATTTGAGTAGTTCAAGAACGGATCATCAGTAAAATGACTCCAAATTCCTCAGCTCTAAATCCACATGAAAGGTAGAGCGAAGTAATCAAAACAAAACCTGTAGCATTTTGGAATAGCAAAGCTCCTGTGTTAGTGAAATTTCTAAGAAATCATTTTACTTTGAGTTTCTTAAAAGAAAATATAATTAAGGCTCTTGGTTAAACATTGGAAGTAATGTCAGTGCGGCAACCCGTGAAAAGTATAAATGTAATTTTGGAAAACTGCCGTCAAGTCTAGTAATTTGCACACCTGTGTATTTACAAAATCAAATTTGCACTCGAATGAGCATTCCGTTACAGTCGATTTGTTTGATTTCTTTTAGTTCATTTAAAGACCGTGTCCTGTTTTTGCACAGATTGAAGTGGTTAAATTCGCACTTTTTGCCACATATTTTGCACACACATTGTTCATATACTCGATGATATTTTTTATCTACACTCATTTTATGATGGAATCCGTGAATCGCGAGTCCTGTGATTGCGTACCTTTCTGTTGGTCCATTCTCTATCTATAATGAAGATATAAGAAGTCTTGTATGCTCGAAGTCTTCTCTTGAGAGGTGTACGTTCCTGGATGTCTTCAAGTGTGATTCCTAATTCTCGAAGATTTTTTCTACTTCGATGAACCAGAGTCCATTATTATTATTATCATCCTTGTATGGCTTTGTTTGTCCAACGTAAATTAGCAAATTTTCTAAAACGCACTGGAAATGTGGCCAAAGCCTATGTGTGATCAAAAGAAGGAAGCAATCTCGTAGCTTTTCGTGACCATTAATCTCGCCATCATAAGTCAAGAGACCTCCGTTTTCATTAAATCGAATCACCGGTCGTGGCATTGCACATTCATTAACCGGGAATCTAACCCGATCCACCTTGGTCGTGGGCAAAGAGCTTGACCGCTGAACACTTATGTACGATCATGTTTGTTTATAGTCCAGATCATACCTCTTTGTGAGAAGTCTGGGTACTGTACTGTTGATAGGAAGTTTTAAGACTTCTGACTCTGTGCACAGAGGAAACGAGATTAGCTAAACCTGTGTTATTCCTTGGAGCTCTTGGGTTACCTCAGAAGACTTGTGAAATAGTGTTATGAGTTACTGGAGCGGAGCAGTGAGGCCCTGGGAATGCTGAGATGCTAATTCTTGTACCGTTGGGCAATGAGAGATATAACATAATTAGAGGAAGTGCCCTATCCCAGGGCTGCCAACAATAACATCTTGGAGCCCTTTCCCCACAAACATGACGGCCAGAGATGGTGATTCCCGAACAATGTGCCGTGAAATTCGCAAAGGATGCTGAGATGTTTTCGGTAAAGAATATAAGGTAAATAGCTGATATCAATTAAAAATACGTTTATTTCAGGCTTTACAGTTAAATGGTAATTTCTCGTAGACTCCAATAGCAGAAAAGCTTTATGATCACACGAAGCACTGTTCGTTACAAAACGTTAACCTGTTTAAATACACAGCCGGTGAAAACAGGAAAATGTACGTTGTCAAAAAGTGTTTCATGATTTCGTTCATTAATAATGGTTTAAGTCTCGGGGCCAAGGATCAGGTTTTGTACATTTGGGAACAAGAATATGAGAATGTAAGGATTCTGTCGCCTGGAGTTGGATTCGGAATTATATGGCGGTATTTACAACTTCACGCATGCGCTATTGTTGGGATGTGAGGATTGTGGTTTGTTGTGTCATTGTTGGGCTCTCATCTTATGACTTGTTATTCAGAACTTCTTAGAGCATCAAAACGTTCGCTTCCAAAAAAAAAATAGTGAAGACTGAATGTGCAAGGATGAGTTGTGACGTGATTTTTATGTAATCACAAAACATTGGAAATAAAGTAGCGACGTCTGTTCATGAAAATTTGCCGAAAATCAAACTACATTTATACTCATCTGAAAGTTAACTTTTAAGTGAAAAATGATATTTCCCTTAAAATGAAGTTGCTATTTATCTTCCTTGCATTTAAGTTTCAAAATAATGCAATGCGTTCATTCGTTGAAAATAACCAAGTATTACACTTTTTTTTTGGGGAAGGGGGCGGGGACAGTGTAGCTTGGATACTGCAAACAACCGGAGAATTTCTCTGCAGTATCGCGAACCGTTGGAAGTCTTAATGAAATCAAACTGGCTTGCGTTCACGTATGCTTTTTTTTAAGTTAGTCCTGATTTTCATTTTTAGTCTGCTCAAAGTAGAGGATAATGAATATCGTAATAACATTCTATCAATTCATACATGATGATAAAAGAATGACCCTCGTATTGTTGAGAGATGTAGCCTCATACGTTAGTCTCGATACCATGTTACTCATATCCCCCAATTACACAGGCTGCCAACTAGATAGAAAAGTTTGAAAGAGTATTAATTCTTCTGTATTAATAATAATACTCTTAATCGGCGTACAGAAGTTCTGGTTTCCTCTGGAAACATGCATTTTCACTTAAAACTGCCAGTCAGACAAATATGTTGACAGTGAAGATTGAATCTGCCAGGGTGCATTGGTACTACTTGTGGTTCATGTAAGCCTTGCAGTGTGCGGTGTGTCCAATGTCACACCGGGACCTAGTCTGAGAAGTATCGAATCGTTAGGGAATGTTAAAATAAATTCGACTTATCGAACGCGAACATTCGAGTTATGGAGACATAGCAAAAAATTCAAATTTGTAATATACTGGTCGAAATATCTGTATGTCTAAATGAATATCATAACAAGTAGATCCGTGAACTATATAGAAAAACATTCAGTGCTGGTTTGGACTAAACGGCAGATGGTCCAAAACTTCACACTTGAATTCTTTCAAAAAGTATACCGTAACGTTGGCAGGGTGCGGTCGTGAATGATTTTCACCCTTTTCGAGAATTGGAGGTATGGTTGTGCGGCAACGCCTCGCCAAAAAGGAAAAAACTTCAGGAGACTCTCCAGACGAACCCACCTCAGCGGCGGCAGAAATTTTTGCTAAGGGCATTGGAAAGCTTGTGTAACGATACGACAAATGTTTCAATAGTTTTGGCGATTATGTTGAGACCTAAGAATAAAACACGCAAACCAAACATTTAGTATAAAAATCAGTTTGGTATGTCAATCTGTTATTTTTATACAGTCCATCGGAACTTAAAATAAAAACAGCCCTCGTACAAATTCAGTTTGAAATGCAATACTTCTGTTTTATGTCATTAATCAGCGATCATGTTATATAGTACACTTGTACGGACTCCCAACAAACCCCCATTTCTGACGCCGCCCGACGTCGAACCGCGCAACTGCTGTTCTGTCTATCCTCGGCACTTCATTCACAAAATATCTTACTCTCATGAAGGGTCGTCACGAGCAACATAGTTACTTTAAAAAGACACTCGCACAAAAAAGAGAAGCCTTGCCACTTCCTCCATTCCTATGTAATAAAAGATAGCGTTAATTACGCTAGCAGTATACAGTATATGTACTTAATTACAGCGCGCATTATCAACAATGGCTGTTTGCGCCTGCGCAGGTCGCTCCGTGAGAATCTTGGGCTTGTTCGCAATGTTCTCATGTTAAGCAGTTTTTTTTTCTCTCTTTTTACTGCCGTGCTTCCACCTGAAGAGGAAATGTAGAAATCCCGGAGCAGAGTCGTTGCGGACACACGCTACACAGCTGCGGCTATCCTACGATTGGCATCACACGCCTCTTAAGTGATGTGAAAACTCGTTTGCATATTTCAGCCTCTGGTGTTATTATTGTTGGACTTCAGAAAGTGGAGCCAGGATTTCCCGAAGATGGTATTCGTGTCACTCGAGTGTAACCTCATTCCAATGTTTCCTTTAGCAGTCAATAACATTGATCACGTGTTAAAGTAGTTACATGATATCATTGACAGATTTATCAATATTTTAGGCACTTCCGGTACCACTCCTATTGAACTGACATTCGATCGCGTGTTATTTAATTTTTAATTTGTCATTTGATAATTACTGCTGCAAGAATGGACTTGAATCAACATTCGTCTGAGAGCTCGCCAACTGTGGATCTGGAACCAATAGGTGAGTTTGATTATTATTATTATTATTATTATTATTATTATTATTATTATTAAATATCGTTAGAATATGCACAGTTTACGATATTCAGAAAGACTGTACGGTGCACGTTCTATGAATTTCCTTTCCATTGCTACTCATTTCTGTGTATGTTAGTGGTCTATTAACCACCTTCTATAAGGACAATAATGTATATTGCCAATGATGCTGATGGTTGAATTTTTCAGCCATATATCAACAAATTTTCTTTTCGAAGTGTTAAAATTACTCAAATCAAATATTATCTCTTTGACCTTAAGCAGGCCAACATGAAACAATATTTTTAAATAAAAACAATTAAAGTTAAAAAGTTTTAAGAATGGTAGGTCTAATAAAATTATAATTAAAAATAAATACGCTTATAAAAATGAAAATTATAATAATTTATCATCTTAATTTTTAGAACATTAAAATGTTGAAGAAAACAAAAATTGAAATTAATAATTAATTGTAGGGCGAAACAATTAAAATTAAGAAGTAAAAGAGATGATAATAAAATTTAAATAAGCATATTAAAATTCTATTCTTTTATAATCGTAAGTTTAAGAACAATAACATGTTAAATAAAAAATATTAATAATTAATATTAGGGTAAAATAATTTAAAATAAATTAAAATATGTACAAACAAAAGATCTTCAATAATATTCTGCCCTTTAAAGGGTTAACTTGTAAATTTACAATCATCAAATTGTATTGTTACAATAAATGATAAAGACAGGTGGAAATAGGATATCTAACTCATACAGAGCAGGAAGTGATATCACATATGCCACTAAAAGGTGCAACCTTGTGTGCATATCACTGATTACTATTTCTTAAAATTGAATAATGACTTAGTAGAATAACACGTTCTATGAAAATGTTTTATGTACCGTACTAAAAATAATGAATAAGAAAGAAAATTGAATTTGCGTTTGTATAAACTTGTAGGCTGAAATAATTTTATTTTCAATTTCAATTTTGTTTTCCCTGAGAGAATGTTTCATATGCATCTTCAGGTTTGCTTGATTTCCTTTAAATGCTTGGGTGAATGTTATATAATTTCAGTGAGAAATACATGAAGTTACGTTTTGCTATACTTAACTTAGGTAGATATAAAATAGAGTGATTCGCTGTAATACTTGTGGTTTCATAACAGTGATTTACAACTTGAATTCTATAGTAGCCTATATACATAATGTAAAAATATTATCTGTATTTATTGAAAATTTAGAAGCCATTTCTCAGAATTACCACTACAAACGTGGTCATGTTATTCAATAGTGTTCTATTTTAGTTTTCCAAACAGAGAAATACATTCTGAAGCAGTCTGTTAACGAATTATTTTCATACCAGTGTATCTTGATGTAAATGTATTCCATGAAAACTTTTTGAATATTTCGGAAACATTTGAACCAAAGATGATGGAAATAAATCATAATAAACAAATTAGGAAGTGAGATGGTCACAATTATTAATATTATTGGACTATAAATATTTATATATTGTCACTGTTGCCTAGTTATTAATACATATTATATTTGTCTTTTTCTTTATGGATAGTGTTTATTTTATTTATTTCATGCCCAGTAGTGGTAAAGTTATGGCTCTCTCACACTTAACCACGCAATACGCTACCAATACATGTGGGCCAATTTTGGAAATACAAAATATAATTATGATGATAAATAACGAGTACATTAATTATGCTAATACTAATATTAATGAAAAAGGCACATGCATAATGATGATGATGATGATGATGATGATCATAATAATAATAATACTAGTCTAATACTAATCACAATGTCACAGACCTTTCTATAATCTCCTAGATATAATCCTAGCTCAGTCATACGTCCTATCATCCACGTTTGTTCAAATTGGGCACAATCGCGTTGGCCGACTGAAAATCACTATTATAATACATCATATGTTGATCGTCTGTCAGAAGCAGTAATCGCAATTCCAGTATCGACTCTGTGAGTAGCGTTACAGTTATAATGAAGCCTACCCCGTTATAAGAGAGGGGTCCGCCTCGTGGCTGTCACCCCTGAAGTTCAGGTTCGATTCTCACCTCAGCCATCCTGGAAATGGCTTCCCGTGGTTTTCCATCTCCACTCCTAGCAAATGTGGAAGGTTCCTAAATCAAGGCCACTACTTCCCAATGCTCACGTCCTCCTCCACAATTGAGACGACGACAAGCAGGTCCCCACGCTTGGAAAACTTACATCTGTTCTGACTTCAAGCACCTACCTTTTCACTCAGTACTGAGTAATCCTCCACCCATGCACCTGAAATCCAGGATTCCTATTTGGGGTGATGACATTATTAAGCAGCCTGGGCCTTACAACATCAACAAAATCTGGAAAGAAAGGTGGGGAGATTTTTCCTCACCTCACAAAATCCACTTCGATGCTCCTTCCCAGCATATCCCAGGAACTGATCTACCAAGAACTACGTGGTGCAAATTAAATCGTGCTCGAACTGGTCATGGAAGGTGCAAGGCAATGCTACACAAATGGGGTTGGCTGGAATCACCAGCTTGTGACTGCGGAGCTCAAGAACAGACGATGAACCTCGTCATTCGGGAATGCTCACAGCGTAGCTTTGCATGCAAATGGGAAGAGTTCATGAGAGCATCAGCTCCAGCGCTTTCCTGGTTGGAGAGCATTTTTGATTGTTATGTACATATTTGTATATAATATGTAGATCATTTGTACCATACGAAAATAAATAATATACGTGAATTTTAAATACATATACTACTACTACAGACGCCACAATAGAATAGGTTGTCAGACAAATTCTACACACACACAAATATACGGGGCAGCATGACCACGACGTCCACAACAGCTACAAGAAGTCTGTGACGCTCCTAGCTCGGTACTGAGAATTGTAGAACTAAACAGGTATCCGATATCTTGGTTTATAGCAATAATGATGGATGCAGAATTTATCCAAAAGCTGCCCCAATCTAACTGAATTGTACGAGTGTCTTTATGTTTTGACTTGTACACGTGCATGTTAGTAATTTTGAAATTGCCATTGCGAAAACTGCTAAGAAGGCAAATGAACAATTTTGTGCTAAATCAATATGATATTTCTGTTTCCCGGAAATTTTAATATCCTGTAGTACCTTTTATGTTTTAGTAAAACTAAGAAAACTATTTCAAATATACATTCATCGGTGATAATTCTCTCTATTGTAGAATGACTGCGATTGGTGGTTTTCAATGGAAGGCAACTTCTTTCCAGATAAAGAAGAAAATTCTAATTTTAAATGACAACGAGGCAGTAGATTTGCCACCGTGTCATGTCGTTTGAAAGTCGACGTTCATGCCTCAATTGGTAACATCTAATGCAGTAAAAAATATGTTTAAAAATCCTAATAAATGCCAAAAAATATATTTTTAAATCATTACTATTTTTTTTTTATATTTTTTTTTTTAGCTTATGGCTTTTAGTGCCGGGAGTGTCCGAGGACATGTTCGGCTCGCCAGGTTTGTAGCTGCTTCGAGACGGACACCCAATGGGTGAGCTACATGTACCGTTGGGGAGGAAAGTTGGAAGGGAAGGGCGAGGAGTTGGAAGGTAGCGGCTGTGGCCTATAGTTAGGGACCAACCCCGGCATTTGGCTGGTAGGAAGATGGGAAACCACAGAAGGCCATCTTCAAGGTTGCCGGCGGGGGGATTCGAACCTCCTCGCCTCCGGGATGTGAGCGACTGCGATTAGTCATGCCGTAACGACCACGGCTAACTCACCCGGTACTTATCTTGTAATAAAGCAGGTGATGCGTCGATTCAAACGCTTCAACGGAGAACCACCACTGCGTTCAGGTACATGTCAGTCACTATGTCAATATAATGTTGTGGAACATATTGACACCTCAGGCTTGCCAATACTGATAGCCTACTCGTATGTCAAAACATCCTAATCTGTGTAGGTAAATGTTATCTGGATCGGGTGTACGATGTACTTTTCTTCTGCAATAAACCAAGGCCCGTTTCGCGGCAGTATTAAAGGTGCCGGGACGTCCTCATAAGACCGGGAAGCGCTTAGTTTGAATGGCTTATGGTCCACGCGTGGCGGGGATTGTTCCACGGTCTTTGATACTTGTAGACCCACCTCATTCAATAACATACATCTTATCTAGGTTGGCAACACCCCACATAAACACATCGTACTGACTCCGCACAGCACATATGAACAGGGGGAAGAAAATGGAAAACCCCGTGTCGTTGAGATAACAGCCCCTCTCAGTCGACCACACCTGGAGTTACAGTGAACAGGAAAACTGCGCGTAGCTCCAGCAAGGAAGACAACCAGATAAGTAGTAGCCTGTAATATTACATAGTTGATTTTTACAACCATATAATCACTCCAAATTACAAACTCCGGATATCTATCACCATTTAGCATTACACCTAACATCAGATATACTACATTTAGCATACACCGACAGTTGAATCAACAATACTGCAACTAAATAATTGTACATATTGTAAATATTTTCACCTGTATTTTCAAACATAAATTTTAAAGCCTAAGTGTAATGGATCTGATGATGATCGCTTGACGATCGAAACTGGTCATCCTAGTGTATTTATTAATCACATGTAATTTATTTCAGGATTAGGGCATAACCCAGCTCTTTTGGGCACATTTGTGTTGACCGACTGAAAAGCACTAAACTCTTGTTTACTAAGGCAACACTGAAAAAATGGCTTCAAACCCCACAATCTTCATCAGTGTGCATTGAATCAATGTCACACGATCAGTACTACTGGCAATGTAGCTCATAATTGGTATGTATAGGGAAATCATGTTATATTTGGTGGTCTGAAGACATCCCGCGATACTACTCCTGCTAGGAGCACTCCGGGGTTCAACAAGCAATAGGATGAGCTACACGAGAACTTACTATCGCCGGATTTCCTGAGCGTCAGCTGACCATATCGACACATGCTTCACCTGTTGTCCATTGCTACCACCATCGCACAATATTCAGAACATAAACTTACAATTAACAATGGCATGCCTCCATGCGGGTATAGCAAAGACTTGCAACTCATCAGCGTCTACGTTTATCGTTGAGACATTCTCTTAATAGACCACGACTTCGACCACAGCTGTCCACGAGAATTATTATAGCATTCATTCACTCTCCGTGACGTGGAAACAAACAACCTGTAGGAAGATAAGTGCCCTAATTAGCTTTACAAATGGCATTATCTCTTACGTGTGCAACTTGGGCGAACAAGTAAAACATGTAAAATGCCTACTTTCCCTTACATTCATTAATCTTCGTTTTATTTTAATTCCACGAGATCTTCATAGTTTTATTAGCAATCGTACCCAGCTTCGCCCGGGTGACATATCGTTCAACCTTTCTCTGCCCATGAACATGTTCCAATGTTACAAAATAATTTAGCTAATAAAACGTTTGAACAGTCAGGGTTTTCGTGGTCTTAAAACCATTCCTCGGGGATTTATATAGGCTACATTGAGTTTTGTTTCGGGTCGGACAGCTAAATTAAGCACTATCAAATATCAGACTGAAAAGTGAATTGACGGAGTTTCCCCCATAGCCCTATGTTTGATGAATTATTCAGGAGAGGCTGCAATATATTGGAAATACTTCAAGAACATTCAAATGTCAGATTATTTGTCAATAGGAGGGCTGGGTTCGTTCTAATCCACTTCCAGGGATTCTGGCTCCCTTCCTTCATCGATTCCCCCTTCGCCCCTTCCTTCCTTCGCCCCTTCCTTCCTTCCTTCCTTCGCCCTTTCTTTCCTTCCTTCCTTCGCCCTTTCTTTCCTTCCTTCCTTCGCCCCTTCTTTCCTTCCTTCCTTCCTTCCTTCGCCCCTTCTTTCCTTCCTTCCTTCGCCCTTTCTTTCCTTCCTTCTTTCGCCCCTTCTTTCCTTCCTTCCTTCGCCCCTTCTTTCCTCCCTTCCTTCGCCCCTTCTTTCCTCCCTTCCTTCGCCCCTTCTTTCCTTCCTTCCTTCGCCCCTTCTTTCCTCCCTTCCTTCGCCCCTTCTTTCCTTCCATCCTTCGCCCCTTCTTTCCTTCCATCCTTCGCCCCTTCTTTCCTTCCTTCCTTCGCCCCTTCTTTCCTCCCTTCTTTCCTTCCTTCCTTCGCCCCTTCTTTCCTTCCTTCCTTCGCCCCTTCTTTCCTTCCTTCCTTCCTTCACCCCTTCTTTCCTTCCTTCCTTCGCCCCTTCTTTCCATTTTCCTTCCTTCCTTTCTTCGCCCCTTCTTTCCTTCCTTCCTTCCTTCACCCCTTCTTTCCTTCCTTCCTTCGCCCCTTCTTCCCTTCCTTCGCCCCTTATTTCCATCCTTCCTTCCTTCACCCCTTCTTTCCTTCCTTCCTTCCTTCCTTTGCCCCTTATTTCCATTTTCCTTCCTTCCTTCCTTCGCCCCTTCTTTCCTTCTTTCCTTCCTTCCTTCGCCCCTTCTTCCCTTCCTTCCTTCGCCCCTTATTTCCATCCTTCCTTCCTTCCTTCGCCCCTTCTTTCCTTCTTTCCTTCCTTCCTTCACCCCTTCTTTCCTTCCTTCCTTCGCCCCTTATTTCCATTTTTATTCCTTCCTTCGCTCCTTCTTTCCTTCCTTCTTTCCTTCCTTCACCCCTTCTTTCCTTCCTTCCTTCACCCCTTCTTTCCTTCCTTCGCCCCTTATTTCCATCCTTCCTTTCTTCGCCCCTTCCTTCCTTTCTTCCTTCGCCCCTTCCTTCTTTCCTTCCTTCCTTCCTTCCTTCCTTCGCCCCTTCCTTCCTTCCTTCGCCCCCCTCCTTCCTTTTTCCTTTCTTTGTTACTTCCTTCCTACGTCCCTTCCTGTCGTCACTCGGCTAGTCATTTCTCATTTGACTTATTCCACAGATCTTTTCATTTATTTCAAATGAGGAATGACTAACCGAGTGACGACAGGAAGGAATAATCGAGAAAAGGAAGGGAGCCAGAATCCCTGGAAGTGGATTAGAACGAACCCAGCCCTCCTACTTTCGTCAATATCAAGTTTGATCCAAATTGAATCGGAATTCGATGAACCTTTCAGACGTATTTAGGGCTCAAACAAACAAAACATTCATAGCCAGAGTCTGGCCAAGAATTTGCGGCGATTGGAAGTGTGGGTCCACAGTGGGGGTTGGTTGGATCACACGCAGATTGAGGGAAGAAGTGACTGACGTTTCCATCTCACTGCTTCGCGCATGCGCACCAACAGACTCTACACTCATTTCCCACCCCAGACTGATTTAATAAAACTACTTTTTCAGTTTCGTTTCTGAGAAACGTAAGCTTAAATACTGAGAGTGCTAGATACAATGAGCCCTTGCCAAAAGAAATTACAGTGTTAATTTCAGTGATTCCATCTCAGTTGGACTTGATGAGTTTTGTATTTGGATGGATCAGAAACATCGAATATCACGTGCTTCACTCCGCAAGATCTGTTTGGTTACTTGTGCTCAGACATCAGGTTTGCTTTAGTACTGTTGTTGAGTCTTCAGTCTTTTGACTGGTTTGATGCAGCGCTCCAAGCCTCCCTACCCTAAGCTAATCGTTTCATCTCTTACATAGCTACCACTCCTTACATCAGTGGCAATCTGTTCTAACCTTGGTCTACCCTTCCTTCCATAACTAAGCTTGCTATTCCTGGATGCCTTAGGATGTGTCCTATCAACCTATCTCTTCTCATCATTAGCAGTCGCCAGAAACATCTCTCCTCTCCCACTCGTCTGAATACCTCTTCATTTGTTATTCTATTCAATCATCTGATCTTCATCATTCTCCTG
Source organism: Meconema thalassinum (assembly GCA_946902985.2). Taxonomy (NCBI): domain Eukaryota; kingdom Metazoa; phylum Arthropoda; class Insecta; order Orthoptera; family Tettigoniidae; genus Meconema; species Meconema thalassinum. The sequence goes on from OX336391.1 coordinate 93,720,983, forward strand.
TAACACCACATTTCAAATTCTTCTATTCTCCTCTCTTCTCCTGCCCCAACAGTCCAAGTTCCACTTCCATAGAGCGCCAAGCTCCAGACAAAGGCTTTCAAAAATGTCTTTGTGATACTTCAATTCGTATTTGATGTCAACAGATTTTTTTTGCTTGAGCCAACCTACTTTTTAGCCTATTTTCATTTTATGAAAAAAAAAAAGGGTTATGAGATCACCTTTTGTCCGTGTGTGTGTGTGTGTGCGTGTGTGTGTGTGTGTGTGTGTGATGGTGTGTGTGTCCCCCCTAATAACTTCTAAACGGCTGGAGCGATTACAATGAAACTCCGTAAGATCATAGCACTATTCTGGCCGACCCCGACCGTGCCCTTCAAATTTTATTGTGTCTCACCAATCCAACATGGCGGCCAAGCGAAGTTGAGACTTTTAAATAGACTTTTCTCCCGATTTAACAATCCAAATGTAATGAAACTTGGTACAGCAAATGTTTATACACATTGTAATGCACTGGAGTCTAATTTAGTTCAATTGTTTATATAACCTGAAAATGGCGGCTGTGCGAAATATTTCACTGATATTCTATATCTTCGAAACTATTACAGATATCACCCTGAAATTTTGTACGGTGATAAAAGGCACTACTACAAGTTTATCTATGTAACTTTCGAAAACCTGTAAAGTACAAAACGAACATGGCGGCCAAGCGAAGTTGAAACATTTTAACAGACTTTTCTCGCGATTTAACTCTCTGAGCGCAGTGAAATGATTTTACATATTGTAATGCGCTGGCATCTAATTTAGCTCAATTGCTTACATAACCTCAAGATGGCGGCTGTGTGAAATTTTAAAATTAAGTTTTTATTTCTTGTGTCGTAATCATGCGATCGAAGTGAATGCTTGAATAATGAACCTAGGCAATAATTGTCCTTGAATGGTACATAACTCTATGTCCTATACATATAAAAATCGAAAATGGCGAGCATCCGAAATATTTAGACGGTTCTCAATATCTATGAATCTTTTACAGCAATCAAACTGAATATTTTAATGTTCATAGAGGCTATGAACATATGTTCACCTATAGGACTTTCAGTAACCTGGTGAGCACAAATCCAACATGGCGGCGACGCGAAGTATAAATATTTAAATGGACGTTTCTCGCGAATTAACTATCCGAGTGCAGTGAAACGTTGGATTTTAAATGCTTATACAAATGTTAATCCACTGGCATATAATTTATTTCAATTGTTTGCATAATCACAAGATGGCAGCTGTGCGAAATTTTAAAATCTCGTTTTTACTTCTTGTGTTCTAATCATGCGATTGAAGTTTGAATACCACACGTACACAATAATCTTAATGTAATAGTACAAAAATAAAAAACCAACCTGGCGACCATCTGAAATATTTAGACGGTCCTCAATATCTACGGATCTATCACAACCTTCAAACTGAAATTTTGTACGTTGATAGAGGCAATTAACTTGAGTATGATATCTGAAAATAGGCTGTATAGTTCTTCACGGAACTACTTGTTATATCCTCTTTGCTTCGTTCATCACTGATTATTTTGCTTCCTATGCAGCAGAAATCTCCTACTTCCTGTAGCCTTTCACCTGCCAATTCGACGTCAATATGGGTTTCTGGTTAGTGCTAGACCATCAATATTCTGTATTGAAATTAGACCCTCTCTTTTAACAGTGAAATTCATATTTGGTTGAGTTTTACCAAAGCCTCCCGGGTGGGACAGTAATCCCTCTTCCATCTTGTGTCGTTACTGGTGACATTGTAAGAAAAGAGAATTTCCTAATTAAGTTTTGAAACAAGTTCTTCAAGAGGGCAGGGAGATGATGAAGTCTGTTCGAGTCGCCAGTCGCTCTAGATGGCTATCGACATCACTCGCCGATATTACACTCGTCGTACAAAAAGTGGTACTGGTTCTGTGAAGAGCGGGACATCTCAATCCGGGAGATGGACTGGGCTGCTCAGCTTCTGCCGTAAACACCACCAAATGGGGTAGCCTACACTCCAAGCTGACATTGAGATTATTCTACAGTATTGTGCATATTAACGTGAACAGAGGTGGAAGATCGCTTCTTCGATGTTCAGTTCCTCAGCCAATCTCTTCAGTTCTGGGGCAGCTTTTCCCTCTAAAATTGGGATCCACTTGACGCTGCTCATCATTCCACCAACAGGAACCAGACATTTAGGGCCCGTGAATGTAAAACAGCCCGAAAACATCTTCTTTAGTGGAAACTTTACAGTCTGTTTGATGTGTTTCGGCAAGACATCCTCAGTTTTCCTCCTAATTAGGCCTATATTATAAACAGCACCCAAACTTCAGTCATATGTTTGGTGTTTTATCCATTATGACTGATGAATGCAGTCTCAAACAGCTACAAACACAAGCCAAGTGTGAGCTTTGAAACACAAGCAATACGAATGTTCACTCTATCTCAAAAATGGGTAGCCATACTGCTGTTAAGAATTGGCCGGAAACAGTTGGTACCTCTACTACAACCCTTTATAGGTCGTTAGGATAAAATCTTCCCACCATGTATTTATAAAACAGTGTTCGGGAGAGAATCTTCCCACCCCTTTCATTTCAAGCAGTTCCACATGCATCCAGAAGCTAACTGCACAGAAATATTGAAAACCCATTATTTTATTATACTGTCATCAGAAACCGAAGGTGGGTAGCATATCCCTGATACCATATTGAAGAAATATAATATAGGCCGTCCCTTAACCGACAATTTGGATTCAACTGGAACGTTTTTTAAGGTCAGAGGACTTTGTCAGTCAAAACATGTTACTCATTTCACCATTTCTCTATACATGGAAACAACATCTTTTTGCACTCTACGGGAGGTCCGATTCATTATAGCATTGATCCATATTGAAGAAGTGTAATATAGACAGTCTATTAAGGTACATTTATATTGACTTTTATCTTCTTTCTTTTATGTACTGTTGTGTTTAGCCTACTTTTCACATTTTGCAAAAATGAGGAAAAAGTAGACTTATGAGATCGAGCAAATGTGTGTCTGTCTGTCTGTCCTTCTGTCTGTCTGTCTGTCTGTCTGTGTGTGTGTCCCCCCTTATCAACTCCTAAACGGCTGGAGCAATCGAAACAAATTTTGGTAGGAGTAAAGATCTATACCTGAATATCTCACGGCCATATTTGAAAATGATGTCAGTGCTACCAACTGCTGAAAAATCTCAATTGAAATTTGAGCTCCATGTTGGATATCTTGGAAGATATGAATGGGAGCTATGCCAAAATTGGCACACGCATAGATAATAATATTGCAGTTTAATTTCCAGGAGGCCATCCATGGCAGTGTTGCCAAAATGATTATAAGCCTGCTGATAGGTCCAATTTTTAAATGCATATAGCTTCTACACTATCAATTGGAATTCAACCAAATGTTGTATGTGCTATGTGTACATATACAGACATGACGGAGCGTATTCTTAAGATCCACCAGGACTGCCAACTTTTAATAAATGCTCTCAATTAATTTTATCCAAATACCAATATATCAGAAATTGTGCAAGCCGACAGCTTTAAACTATGCACACGTTTAGTACCTGCCAAACTGTATAAATTTGGAGTAACTTATATACGTCAGTGCTGCCAACATGATTCTAAGCTTGGTGGTAGGTCCAACTTTAAATACATTTAACTTCTATACTATAATTTGCAAATCAACCAAATTTCGTATGTGCTATGTGTACCATAACAGATGTGACTATGCGTATTCTTAAGAGCAACCAGGGCTGCCAACTGTTAATAAATGCTATCTCTATTTCTGTTACCCTAATATCAATATATCTGAAAGTATGCAAGCCAATAGCTCTAAACTTTGCACACGTATAGTACCTGGCATTCTAGATTAATTTGGAGTAACTAATATACGTCAGTGCTGCCAACATGATTCTAAGCCTGCTGATAGGTCCAATTTTAAAATGCATGTAACTTCTATACTAACTAATGGATTTCATTCAAAATTGGCACAACAATAGATCGTATTATTTCAGATTATTTCTGACTAATACATGCATGACATTGTTGCCAACCTGATTTTACGCGCACTGTTAGATCCAATGTTTAACTTTATGTAACGTCTATGCTAGCCATTTGGACTTCAACCAAATTTTGTTTTCTGTTCCTTAAGAGATGGAACTAAGAATATATTCAGTCACCAGGGCTGACAACTGTAGTGATCAATTAGGCTACATTAGGCTACATTATGCCAGGTATACAGTATTTCGAACTAATTTGAAATATCTATATTACCAACTTAATTTCGTCATTATTCTAGATAGATCCATATAGATTAATCATTGGCATGAATCTAAAATTTTAAGAAAAGTAGGCTCTTTAGTTCGTCACGGAACTTCTTGTTTTATACTTTTTAGACTTTTCATTTTATTTAAATTCTAATGTTTTATCGTAAGGATATCCATTTTCTGTTCGGTATTTGTTAACATGGTTTTAAGATTCTTTTATTATTCAATCTACGCTGACGGAAAATGTACGTATTAATTTAATTATTAAACTGCTTTCTTGTGTGTAGATTATGGCTTTCACGGCCCGGATTACTATATAAATAATTCATGTTTTTTGGGCTAATGCCGTGTGAAATTAAATTACAACCATACGTTTCGGAGAAACCTTGCCTCCTCTTTCAATGGAATAAACAATGTGGCCAAAGAAAGTATATCAATGAGATTACAAACAAGAAGTTCCGTGACGAACTAAAGAGCCTACTTTTCTAAAAAATTTAAGATTCATGCCAATGATTAATCTATATGGATCTATCTACAATAACGACGAAATTAAGTTGGTAATACCGAAATTTCTAATTAGTTCAAAATACTGTATACTGGCATAATGTAGCCTAATAAAGCACTACAGTTGGCAGCCCTGTGACTGAATATTTTCTTAGATCCATTTCTTAAGGCACAGAATACAAAATTTGGTTGAAGTCCAATGGATAGCAGTTAAACATTGGATCTAACCGCGCATAAAATCATCTTGGCAACAATGCCATGCATGTATTGGTCAGAAATAATATGATCTATTGTTGTGCCAATTTTGAATGAAATCCATTTGTTAGTATAGAAGTTACATGTATTTAAAATTCGACCTCTAATTCATGTTGGTAACCCTGACGTATATAAGTTACTCCAATTTAATATAGAATGTCAGGTACTATATGTGTGTATAGTTTAAAGATGTCGGCTTGCATACTTTCTGATATATGGGTATTTGGATTTTAAAAAATGAGAGCATTTATTAACAGTTGGCAGCCCTGGTGGCTCTTAAGAATACGCTCAGTCATATCTGTTTATGTACACATAGCACATACGATATTTGGTTGAAATCCAATTGATAGCGTATAAGTTATATGCATTTAAAATTTGGACCTATCAGCAGGCTTATAATCATTTTGGCAACACTGCCATGTATAGCCTCCTGGAAATTAAACTGCAATATTATTATCTATACGTGTGCCAATTTTGAAATAGCTCCCATTCATACCTTCCAAGATATCCAACATGGAGCTCAAATTTTAATTGCGATTTTTCAGCAGTTGGTAGCACTGACATCATTTTCAAATATGGCCGTGAGATATTCAGGTATAGATCTTTACTCCTACCAAATTTTGTTTGGATTGCTGCAGACGTTTAGGAGTTGATAGGGGGACACGCACACGCAGCCAGCCAGACAGACAGAAGGACAGACAGACAGACAGACAGACAGACACACATTTGCCTGATCTCATGTCTACTTTTTCCTCATTTTTGCAAAATGTGAAAAGTAGGCTAAAAATTACAAAAAATATTGATAAATTCCTCTGTTCGTCACCAGAGAGCAGCTGCCAGAAATTACTGCTCTCTGGTGACGAACAGAGGAATTTATCTATATTTTTTGTAATTTTTTGTAATCTCATTGATATACTTTCTTTGGCCACATTGTTTATTCCATTCCATTGTGGGGGCGTGGTGGCTCAGCGGTCTAGCTGTATGCCTCTCACCAAGGCGGTCCGGGTTCAATTCCCGGTCAATGCATGTGAGATTTTCGAAGTGAAATGCCATGTCCTGTGGTTCGGATTCCACTTAAAAAGGAGGTCCCGTGGCTCATAATCTACAGATTAACGGTCACGTTAAAATACAATCTTCCTTCCTTCCTTTGTTTATTCCATTGAAAAGGAGGCAAGGTTTCTCCGAAACGTATGGTTCTAATTTAATTTCACACGGCATTTGCCCAAAAAACATGAATTAATTATATACTTTCTAGTGTTTGACAAGGCGGCTTTACAATTTGTGATTAATGCACTCCTAGAAATTACTGAATTTAGATGACAGTCAAAGGTAGCATTCGGCGGGAAAATGAGCACGATTTAGCAGCACGTATCCCTCTAAATTATAAGCACCATTGTGTGTATTTACCACACAGATTCCACTAAATTTGAAGTAATTTGCAAGAATTGCGCACTTTGAATGATTATCACGTGCTCTTAATAGCACTGGTGAGAGGTTTTAAATATGCAACCCAGGGCTTGTACTTTGCATATGAATGTGTACGAAGCTACCAGACGCAGAGTTTTGCATTGAATCCCATTGTAATGAGAAGATGACTGGGTAGTTGAGGACAATGCCACATATAACGATGATAACAGCTTAGACACTAGCAAGCTAAATCCTCATTTCACAGCTACTTACTCGCTACTGCTGGCAGTTCTTTGCACAAACCGAGCAACTTCAAGCGTCAACTGTTTTTGAATAAAAGGATATTTTACTGTCGGTTTAGTTTGTGAACTTTGACCAGTTTTGAACAGATCTTTGAGGACAGGGATTGTCGACAAAGAGAGAAAGGGAAGTTGTTTGAAGGGTGTTTACAATTCCCTATACACGTCCTGACACGACCACCCTAATCTAGGGCCTGACAGCGGTTGACCCGACAGTTGGATCGTGTGTAGGTTTGTCGGGTGGTGAAAACTGGCAGGCCCTAGATTAGGGTGATCGTGTCGGGAGAACCATCCAACCGCCCTAAAGGTCTCCCCACAATGCGCTGTCGGCAGACGGTAGTGGGCAGACGGCAGATGAAGTCAGAAGTCGGTAGGTCACAACCTAGCCACCCACAATGCGCAGTCGTTAAAATGCTAGGAGTAAATAATAACTTGACTTTCATTTATTCCTTGAGAAGGTTGTCAATTGTCGACAACCTAACCTAAAATTTGCATGGATGGATGATTTGGAGCGGTACGGTTTATTTTTTATTGCTGCTAACTGGTACAGCATTGTTAAAATTGAGGAAAAATACTCGTACATCCAGTATCCCCTCTTGTACAGTAAATAATTAATAACAAATCCAACTCCGAATTAGGTCTACTGATTTTTGAACAGGATTGTTTTTGTGTAGCTGGTCATTTTTGATTGAACGCCCGAGGACTCCCAAAACGTTCAATCTATTACTACACCATTTCCTAATTTAGTTTTCGTCATTAGAAAATGTATTTTGGCTAATTTCAGTACCGGTAGGCCCTACTTTAGAAAATGTTTTCGTACGATGAGCTCTCATTCAGCGTTACCTTCCACTGCATTACATTTGCTACAAAGGAAAACATTATAATCAATGTACAGTTTTCTTTTAAATACTTGGGCTCACTCATTTCATACATCCAACGGCGTTCCCTCACATGATCAATGAATATACTGTATCTTCTATCCCACGGTCAGTACATTCAGTCATCATCTTTTTATATACTGTAATTATGCGAAGAATATACCGCGAATACAACTAGTCAACTACACAGCTGATGACAAGCGGGATAACGACCAAGTGACGCCATCTTGTGATCTTTTCTGATTGGCTCTTATATATGCAGTTGGCTGCCAAAGATAAAATTGGCGACAGCCGATTACACGCTGTCGATTGTCAACTATCTACTACCGACATACAACTTCACATTGTGAATGACGCCATAAGAGAGCAAGGGTCCGACTTCAACTGCCGTCTCCCGACTGCGCATTGCGGGTAGAGATTAAAACCCCCACCATTCTCTATGTCGGGTCGGAAGGTGTGTAGGGCACTACCTACACAACCGACCCTTCAGACTCTTGTCGATTAACATTTGACGAACATGGACGCGGAGAAATTGACTATAGTCAAGTTCCTCGAATGTTGGAAGGAGTGCCGGTGTTTATGGGACGTCGAAGATGAGAGTTATTCCAACAGAGACGAGAGAAATGAATGCTGCAGTTTACTGCTGGAAATTTATTTAAAAATAACACCTCATGCTACAGTGGGAGTTATAACAAAATGGAAAACATGCGAGCCGCAGAAGAGAAGCGCGGAAGGTACAGTAAGTAGATTTCCTCTTCTGCAACCACGTCTTGCACCACACTCTTCTTTTCATTCTTCGTTCATCATCTCAAATAATAACTACGCACAAAGCTACACTATCTTTTGATTTTGTGTTAAATACGGAGCCATTTTAAGAACACTTTAGCACCACAAGCGCTTGTTCTAAACTGGACTGGTGGTGGTAGCTTCCCCTTGTAGGAAAGGTCCCGACACGACGGTCGGGCCCAATCGGTCGGGTAGGGGAGTCGTGTCAGGACGTGTATAGGGGCCTTAAGACTGTTCTAGGGCACTAGACCCTCCTAAGCCAATGAATTGTAGCTATTTCAACCCTTAATATGACTTGACGTTACTACGATAAACATTCACGACATTATTTGAAGGTTTACTTTAATTCTGACTGATATCTTCATTATCTATGCAACTAGACCTCCAACGTTGTTCGTATTCAGTCTGCCTGGCACCATTATGGAGTTGATATTTAACGGTCATAATTGGAAATCGTGAAAATAGTCGACTTGACCACGTGAAACCACGAGGTGGACGTAATTATCAACTACAAAGTAACCAGCAAACTGTTCATTTCCAGTGATTTAATCTACACATCGAATTTCTGCGTTAGTTTGAAATTACAAGCATTATTGATTGCGTTGATCGTGATCGGTTCTTCCAGTCATAACTTCTGTGAGTTGACACCACCCGCGTGATATTACAATCAGCGGCAGACACCTATGGGTAGTTCTTTCTAGTCTGCCTAGTTGTATAACCTGTGATTGCTTTGTAAAGTATTAATTTAAAGCCAGTGGATAGACGCCGAGACCGTAATGGTTAATATGAACGACCACGTGGAGACGATCCTTAACCTGTTTTGAGGAGATGATGGTCATGCAGTAAAAACCACCCATGGAGAGGGAGCATCCGAAATTAAGCCCAGCATAGTGAAAAGACGAAGGCGATGGATTATTCTGGAACCGAGGTTCAAGCACGGGGCTTCCTCTATGGCCATAGCTAGAGGGCAAAGATGATTCCAGCATGCCGATGTATATTTTCACATATTCTTCAAGGATCAGGACGATATAGTACATTTTGAAAACAATAATATTTGAAATAGCATTTTTAGATATATTTTTAATTGAATATTGTTTTCCATTTATAAATTAAGGTAAGGTTTGTAAGGATATCCAGTTTTCATTTTCGACGTGCAACACGAGTAGTGTTTGTCTTAGGTGAATATTTCGCTGATGATGACTTCTTCGAAAGCTGAAACATGATCGAAAGAATAATAGATGTTTCTTTCTAGTATTGACAAGGCATGTAGTTCTTAAAGTATTATAAATATCTCATGTAATATTTCTTTTAGGTTAGGTTAGGATGTGTAAACACTTGTTTTCCCGCCTAATGTAATTGGGCACAATTTGTGTTGACCGATTGAAAATCATTCTTTAATATGACTAGGCATCAATGAAAGAATGAATAACTTAAATCAATTAAAATAAATAAAATACCTATTAAACACCAGATACAAGTAGTTCCGTGAAGAACTATACAGCCTATTTTCATATATCCTACTTATGTTAATTGCCTCTATCAACATACACAATTTCAGTTTGATTGCTGTAATAGATTCGTACATATTGAGAACCGTCTAAATATTTCGGTTGATCGCCATGTTGGATTCTTATATATGGGCCTTAGAGTTATGTACTATTACATGAAAATTATTTCGTAGGTGTATTTTTCAAACTTCAATCGCATGATTAGGAAACAAGAAATAAAGAGGAGATTTTAAAATTTCACACAGCCACCATCTTGTGGTTATGAAAACAATTGAAATAAATTAGATGTCAGTGGATTAACATTTCTATAAGCATTTACCGTACCAAGTTTCACTGCGCTTGGATTGTTAAATCGCAAGAAAAGTCTATTTAAATGTTTCAACTTCGCTTGGCCGCCATGTTCGTTTCGTATTTAACAGGTTTTTGTAAGTCATATAGGTAAACTGCTAGTAGTGCCCTTTATCATCGTACAAAAATTCAGGGTGATATCAGTAATAGTTTCGGAGATACAGAATGCCGGTGAAACATTTCGCACAGTCGCCATGTAGGATTGGTGAGACGTAATCCAATTTGAAGGGCACGGTCGGGGTTGGTCGAGCGAGTTCATTTTTTCATCAATGAAAATAGGCTAAAAATAAATAAGTAAACAAACAAACATACCAACAAAATAATTACACAAATAAATATATTTATAAATAAATAAATGTTACTTGGTAGTCTAGTGTTCCTCACGGAAGGAAGTACAGTTTCCCACCGCCAGTGTCAGGGAGTTGAGGTCGCCAATAAGCTGGGTTGCACCAACTAGTTTAATTGCTACACAGCGTCATGCTGACTAACGAGGCTCATGCTATTAGTCGCGCGCCTTTCTTTATTCAGTCCATATTTAATTGAACAACTGTATATTATTGTTAATTGAAATCCTTGAGGTATTAATGTTAACTTCCGTGCTGGAAATAGAACGACTTGCCTCAGGGGCTCATTACTAGTGAGACGTGGGTTAACGAGCTTATTCTTACTTGTACCAAGTTCCTCTCTTTCATCGTTCCTGTCGACCGCCCTTGGTCAATTCTTGTTCTCTTTTGAGCCCGTCGATATCTGGGTATCCGAGACCTATGGTGCATTTCATTTGCCTCCCTTTTTCGAAAGGGTAAACTTTCTTTTTTTTTTCACGGGATTCCCTACCTCCCGAAAGGGATCTTGAAGGGGGTAGGCTGTGTGTAGCCCACCACGCATGGTGCAATATGAAAAGTGCTACACCCTCAAAGATTCAGGGCTGTTGAGTTCGTGAGTTGGCGACCCGAAGGATTCATGAGTTGGGTCAGTTGTATCCTTTGGGGTGGAATTTTAGTTGGTTGGTTCCTTAGTTTAGGGGCTGCGACAACGCGGTCATGTAGCCCCGTGTACTTTGGGTGTGTGTAGAATCTGTCTGATAATCGGTGTTAATTGTGATGACTGTATTAGTGTGTGTTATCTACTTTTAATTCAAGTACGGAATGCAGACAATTTCAAGTAGTTGCTGCCAAATGCTACTGTCCACGACACTTAGCTTGCGAACTTTGGCTACTAGATGACATGGCAGTCAGCACTAATAGAGCGTTATAAATTCCAACCCACAAATTTTGGCTTCATACAAGTGTAGTTAGTGGAAGGTTCTTTTTAATGCCATAAAGGTATGATATGGGACCGCCGACTTTACTTCCCCTCCGAAGGAAGGCATACTGAGGGATTTTTAACGCTCTTAAAAATCCGACGACTTTGGCCGGGTTTGAACCCGCGACCTTCGGCATAGAAGCTCGGCATGCTACCAAATACACCACCGAAGCCGCCTTTCATGTCTCAAATTCATATCGTTGTCAATTTCCTCTTGTTGTAATCAGTAATAACATCCATTGTCATCTACCCTCAGAGATCTTTGAAGCCATTCCCAGTGTTGCCACATTGAGCACACTAGTAGTGAGTCCCTGGGGCGAGCAGGACGTCAACATGTTGTTCTGTGAACAGAGCGAGACGCTATCATATCCGCGCGGTGCATGTCACATGTTCTGTTTGCAATAACACAACGTTGTCCGAGCTAGCTCATAGTTGCTGTTGTTGTCGTGGTCATGTAGCCCAAGGTACTTGCATACGGGTGCCCCCCCCCAGGGGCTCACATCTAGTGGGACGTGGGTTGGCGACCACGGGTCCCCAGCTGAGTCCGGCATTGCTTCCGCCTACTTGTGCTGGGCTCCTCTCCGTCTTCTTTCCTGTCGACCTCCCTTCGTCAACTCTTGTTCTCTCCCGACCCCGACGGTATTAGGGTATCCGAGGCCTCGAGAGTCTCTTCCTTTCTCGCCTTAATCGGCCATTCTCTCATCTTTCCTGATCCCACGTTCTTCGAAGGATCAGCCTTCTTTCTTTTTCATTACATTTTCTTTTTCTCCTTAAGATTCCCACACTGTTTTGTGAACTGGCTCCCCGTGTATCTAAATTACATTCTGAAAGGTTTTTTGTTTCTTTGCTTCTTTCAAATTATCTTTTGTGGGAGTATTTACAATCTACATTGCATTTTGTTTAGTATTTTCGATCTAAAATCCATTTTGTAAGTATTTTGGAGTGGAGGCTGACATATTGTGAGTATTTTGAATATAAATTGCATTTTGTGAGAATTTTCAATTTCAATTGCATTTTGTGAGTAATTTGGATCTGATACGATATTTTCAATCTACATTGCATTGTGTATTTTCAATTTCAATTGCATTTTGTAAGTATTTTGAATCTCAACTACATTTTGTGCTTTTTTTCAATCTAATTTGCGTTTTTTAGTATTTTTATCTAAATGACCTTTTATAAGTATTTCCACTCTGCATTTTGTGATTCTTTTCATTTTAAGTTCCATTTTTGTAAGTATTTTGAATCTATCTTGGTTTTCGTTCTGGTTTCCATTTCATTGTCATTTACGCTATCACCCAGACCATTAGGGGCCGATAAACTTAAAACAACAATTGTCATCATCATCATCATAATCTACCTAACTCGGGAGCCCGCAGAGCCCTCTCGATTGGTTACCCCTAAGAACTAACTAACTTGTAAACAGCCTTTAAAGCGGGTTTTGTAAATTTGGGAACAAGAATATGAGAATGTAGTGGTTCTGTCGCCTAGAGTTGGATTTGGTATCTGCATTGCGCTTCCGCTATTGTTGGGATGAGGCATTGTTGGGCTCTCATCTGATGACTTGTTATCCAGTACTTTCTAGAGCAGCGAGAAGTTCAAGCTCTGTAGATTCTGCAAGAGCTGTTGCTTTAGTTGGCGATGAACGCAGTTCATGACAATAATTTGCGAAAAGTAAACTTTTAACTGAAAAATTAACTTTCATGAAGTTGCTGTTTATCTTCCTTCCATTTTAGTTCCAAAATAATGCAATGTATTAATTCTTTGAGAATAATAATAATATCGTATGCCTGCGGGTGCCGGGTGCCAGCTTTGTTATTTGACACACACAGGGCAGCTTGCATGTCGAATCTCGTCGTGTCCCGGAACGCTATGAAAGTCAAGAAGGTTGGATATCTAAGCTCCTTGACACTATAGCGCTTTCTAGTAGAGAAAGGAGGAACTTTATGGTTGCTGAAAATCCCGAGATAAATTTTGCCATTATGAACACTGCCTACTGAATTCAAACGGGTTCTCTAACATGCCAACACCGTATGACATGCGTGTCGTAACTTTTGTCTGCTTTCAAAAATTACTTACCACGGCCAGGAGCGAACCTGTAAGCTTGGGGGTTGGTAGTCCGACACGTTAACTACTCACCCACTGTGGCAAACTGAAGGAAAATCCAAAGCCTGCTTCCTGTCTCCGACCGGGTCAGGAATGGAATGAATGAAGTCCCCATCTAGTGGCGAGGATATGAACTGTGCCGGCTGCCGAGGCCTGACGCACTCCTCTGGAGCAATGATTAAATGAATGACAAATTAAATGAAATGATAGTGGAGAGTGTTGCTGGAATGAAAGTTGACAGGGAAAACCAGAGTACCCGGAGAAAACCCTGTCTGCCTCTGTTTTGTCCAGCACAGATCTCACATGGAGTGACCGGGATTTGATCCACGGACCCAGTGGTAAGCGGCCGGCGTGCTGCCGCCTAAGCCACGGAGGCTTCTGTGGCAAACTATTCTTTGAAAATAACCGTTACGCCTGTTTTGGCCGGCAGTGTAGGAGGAATAATCGAAGAACATCTAATAGTGTGGTGAATGAAGATCCCTAGACATAATACTCGCACTAGGTTAGCAACGTGTTATTGATAAGCTCGTACATGGGATATTTTCTCCAGCAAAGAAAGGGCGGTTCATTATTTCACCAGCAGTGAGTATTGCAGTGCCTACTTTGCATGACGGCCATTACACACGAGAAACAGAGATAACCTCTCAGCCAACCTCTGCAATTATCTACAATAAATTTACATGTACAGCCTTGGTCTGTCCCTCAACATTTAGGTTAGCGTAATTAGAGGTTGAAGCTGTGGCAAAACACGTCGCAGTAGGGAACAGTGACATGCTCCGTCATCTTATTCTCACTGAAGTGTTTAGTGTGCGCGGCGATGTCGACCGGATTTCTATACACTTTTTAAAATAAAAACTCTCATATTTTGGCAAGATAACACAACAAAAATTAGTTTTATTTATTTATTTATTTATTTATTTATTTATGTATTTACATAGTTTATGCTCACATTGGAGCACTTAAATCAAACCAAAGAATACATTTAAGTCTTCTACGAATTGCCAGCTGGCATCATCTTCCTCCTTTGTGCGCAAATGCAAGGGAGCAGTAGGAAAAAGTAGACTTATGAGATCGATCCGGGTAAATAAGTGTCTGTCTGTCCTTCTGCCATCTATCTGTCTGTCTGTCTGTGTGTCTCCCCCCGATCAACTCCTAAACGGCTGCAGCTATCGAAACCAAATTTGGTTTGAGTAAAGACCTATGCCTATTTGAAATGGTCGGCAGTGCTACTAACTGCTGCAAACTTGCAATTGATATTTGAGCTCTATGTTGGATATCTCAGAAGTTATGCATGTGAACTATTGCAAAACTGGCACACAAATAGATAGTAACATTCCACATTAATTTGCAGAAGTCCATACATGCCAGTATTGCTAACAGGATTCTAAGCCTGCCGATAGGTCCAATTACTAAATGCATGTAACGTCTATACTATCGATTGGATTACAACCAAATTTCGTATGCACTATGTGTACTACAACAGATATGACTGTGCGTATTCTAAAGAGCCACTAGGACTGTCAACTGTGAATAAATGCTCTCTCTAGGTTTTAACCCCAATATCAATAGATCAGAAAGCATGCAAGCCGACAGCTCTAAACTTTGCACACGCATAGTACCTGACATTCTACCTTAGTTTGGTGTAACTTATATACATACATCAGTGCTGCCAACACGATTCTAAGCCTGCTGATAGGTCCTGTTTTTAAATGTATATAACTTCTATAGTAACAAATGGATTTCAACCAAATTTCGTATGTGCTTTGTATACCATAACAGTTATGACTATGCGTATTCGTAAGACCCACCAGGGTTGCCAACTTTTAATAAATGCTCTCTCTATTTGTTTAATCCTAATATCAATATATCAGAAAGTATGCAAATCATCAGTTCTAAACTTTGCACACGTGTCTAGACTGATTTAAACTAATACACCTCAGTGCTGCCAATATGATTATAAGCTTTGATTGTTTCAAATTAAATTACCTGTAACTTCTATACTAACAATTGGATTTTATACAAAATTGGCACTATAATAGATCGTAATATTTCAGATGAATTCTGAGCATCACATACATGACATTGTTCCCAACATGATTTTACGCGCACTGATAAATACGATATCAGACAGCATGTAAGGTCCATACTATCTATTAGACTTCAACTAAATTTTGCATGTGCATTCTATACCTTAAGAGATGGAACTAAGAATATATTCAGAGTCACCAGGGCTGCCAACTGTAGTAAGTTACTCTATTAGGCTACACTATTTCAGGTGTATTTCAAACTGCAATACTTAGAAATGTTAGTATTACCAACTTGATTTCGTCATTATTTATTTATTTATTTATTTATTTATTTGTTGATGGTACACAACAGGGCTCAGTGTGCGCCCCAATAATAGTGCCCCACACAGTAAGATACATTTCCTGATATGTCTGCATTAAGTATTAATATCTTAATGTAATTCTTAAAACTAAGAAGTTCACACAGATCAAAATGTATAGTAGTAAAAAGATAATATAAAAACTAAATCTAAATTTGATCTAATGCCAAATATAAAAACAGGTTTTGAAATTATTACATAATAAACTAAAAGGTAACATTAATTACTAGGGAACAGGCCTATCCACATATGTACATTATTGATTCTGTTATGTGTGATAATTTTATTTCAAGTATGAATTAGAGTAACTGGATTATAATTTCCAAGAACGGTCTGATTGAAGACAGAAATCTAGTTTCCAGTTTACACGAACCGCATTGTTGTAAATACTGCAAAGCCTCCATACAGGTGAATTGTTATGTGAAGTGGTATTTTTGAATGTTATGGTTGATCTTGTAGTTAAGCGAGGGATGTTGAAATTTAGGAGCGATAGGAAAAATGAGTTATCAATTTGACCGTTAATGACTTTATAAAGGAATTTCATATCATTCACTTGCCTTCGAGACTCCAAACTAGTCATGCCGAAATTCAACAAAAGTTCACCGTAGGGTACCATGTGTGGGTAATTGCCCGTTATTTTGAGGTGTAAGTATCTGAGGAATTTCTTTTGAACTTGCTCAATGGACTTAATGCATGTTTTCTGCCAGGGACTCCATACTTGGCTGGTGTACTCGAGCTTGGATCTCACCATCGCAGTATAAAGGTTTATGCAGGTACTGGTCCTAATGAATGGCTTAGTGTTTCTTATTATAAACCCTAACATGCGGTAAGCATCCCCGACCGTCTTTTGCACATGATAAGTGAAAGCAAGCTCTCGGTCAAACAGAATCCCTAGATCTTTCTTCTCGCTTACTGTTTTCAATGACTTAGGTCCAATTTCATAAACAAATGTGATTGGGTTCTTCTTACGTGTAAAGGTCATAACAACACACTTCGGTACGTTTAAGTATAATTTGTTTTCTATACTCCATTTGTGTATATTATTTAGGTAATTTTGTAGTAGAGTGCAGTCATTAGTGGAAGAAATTGATTTAAAATTTTGAAGTCATCTGCATATAAAAGACTATTTGAGTGCAATATACATCGTGGCAAATCATTTATCATTGCTAGAAAAATCAAAGGTCCAAGGTTTGAACCTTGGGGTATTCCGGAATGAACTATGTATTCCTTTGAGACAATTTTCTGGAACAAAACAAATTGTTTCCTGTCTCTGAGGTAGGAGGTCTATATAGATTGGCATGCATCTTAAATTTTAAGAAAAGTAGGCTCTTTAGTTCGTCACGGAACTACTTGTTGTTTAATAGAATAGCAGGTGCTGGAACTTTGAAGGTTTTCTATAAATTTATTGTGGTATGCATATTTCCGCCGATCTATTGTTGGCATGCCCGGCGCATCAAGGAGCCGAGTGATGGCTGCCACAGGCGTGGCCCCCATCCAAGAGTAGTGGAGTGGAAAATACAGGACACAGCCCTAGTGGCGCGTCACGTCGAGTCCCCCTCGTTATTTATACACTTACAGCTTCTTTACCTTGCGATCATAGTGGAGAGTCCGACAATCTCACACGTGCCTACCTACTCTACCCCTCCCCCATATTTTATCCGAAATACAATGAAAATATGTGTATATGAAAAAAAGATACGAGCCTTACAGTAGTCGCATATGATGTGTAACATCTGACATGTTATCCTACTCGTATAACTTACTACACAGCTTGGACATTCTTAAAATGTTAATTTACACTCCATTTTCATACTGGTACTATGATGAATGTCAAGCCTCCGTGGCTTAGGCGGAAGCACGCCGGCCTCTCACCGCTGGGTCCGTGGTTCAAATCCCGGTCATTCCATGCGAGATCTGTGCTGGACAAAACGGAGGCAGACAGGTTTTTCTCCGGGTACTCCGGTTTTCCCTGTCAACATTTCATTCCAGCAACACTCTCCACTATCATTTCATTTCATCTGTCATTCATTTAATCATTGCCCCATAGGAGTGCGTCAGGCCTCGGCAGCTGGCACAGTTCATATCCTCGCCGCTAGATGGGGGCTTCATTCATTCCATTCCTGACCCGGTCGGAGACTGGAAGCAGGCTGTGGATTTTCACTATGATGAATGTATAGATTGAATTGGAGATATGCTACTGTCACATTTGTGGCGCAGCGGTCAAGCTGTTAGTCACTCACCAAGGTAGACTGGGTTTGATTCCCAGTCAATACATGTGAGATTTTCAAATTGAAATGCCATGTGGTTCGCATTCCACGTAAAAGGGAGGTACCGTGGATCATGATCGTGAGATTAACGGACACGCAAAACTACCAGCTCCCTTCCTTCCTTTTACATTAATAATTCATAATAACAATGTGACACACAACGTCGACAGTACTCTCAAATACTGTGAGCACATTCCTCAGTAACTATAACATTCATTATTCTCAAGGCTCTCATACAGTTCGTCGTAAACAATCAAAACATGGCTTCCTACAATCATGAAATGACCTAATCTCTCATATGATGAAAATACAGCTTTAATTCCACTCATATAACAACATTCTGTTATGCATTTAATATTTGACTACTCACCCACAGCTTGACAATAATGCCGCTTACTTAAATGTCATTTGTCGTCTTTGTCCTACCCCATGTGATATTCAACCTTGACGTGAAGCTTCGCAAACTGCTCAATGACAAATGAAAGTCGGTGAAACATTTGGCACTGTGCTCGTCAAACCAGTGCCTGCTAAATGCACTGCCTACTGTATTGCCATAACATTCTCGCGCTACAGAGCACACACTGCCTTGTTTCCAATACACACATTTTCAATTGTACATCTAGCTGGCAGTGCGTCTTCACTGCCGTCCGATCCACTTCCGTTCGATCCACTTCCGCCCGATTCATTACCGTCCCACCTTTTAACTGCTCTGCATGAGTGGTTCTAGGGTTAGTGCCTCCGTGCCATAGCACTACCCTCTAAGAGAAAAGGAAATTATTCATAATCCTGAATGAATAATTATTGTCGAACGCGTACAGTTTAATATTAAATAATCTAAAATTACTTAGAGCTATCATTCCGTCCGTAGAGTATAATCATTAATCAATAATCATTGATTCTATCTTCCCCTCAGTGATATATTGTGCCTGCGTATAGCTGACATGGTTGACGCATGCGCAGAATCTAAATTACAATATTTTTCGCAGCTTCGCTTGTCACTGGCAATGTGGAAATAAGTCAGCACCTGTGCCCCAGGAAGTACAGGAAGTGAAGTGCCATCTATCGGTCACTACGAGGTACTGTTTTGTGCACCGAAGTTAACTCTCGATGGTGAACGAGTTCAGTTCCGTCCCCATAGCAGCCAACCGCACAAATTTTACCACACCAAATACTGCCCATTCCCAACGTTGGATGAATTTAGAAATTTTTCCTGTGCAATTTTATACATGGGAAATTGAACCCTTGGTGAGAAGTGAGCAAGTAGAGAGCTCTATATTATCAGATTTGTGTCCTGGCACTACCCCTTGTACTGGCCTGGGGCCGCCACTGCTGCTATCTATTTCCAGATGAATGGACACCCCTGTGGTGACTTATTTACACACATCTTAGCCTCATTCAGGTACATCAAGACCGTAAATCAATTTAAATTATTATCCCTTCTCCTATTGAAATCAGAATAGTCGAACTACTCGTAGCCTATGTTTGAACAGCCGTGTGTTCCTTGCCGTGTACTTGACTAATAATTTTCTCTCTGTTTTTCCAGGTAAGTACTGTTGAGGCACTGTCTGGCAGAAGGTAAGTCCACCGGGCTGATGGAGCTTCATTGTATCATAGCAAACGTTGTTATGAATATTGATAAATCCACTGTCTCAGGCTTTCTCCACGGCTGGACAGGACGGAAATCCAAGGTTCGAACTCCGGCGCTGATAGCAGCCATCTTGAGTGTAGTATTCCCCGAGTATTTCACACTGCGCTAATTCAGATCTAATAGTTACACAGCAACAATCTAGCAGGAGATATCTAAGAGAATACTTCACTCACCTCACGGTCTGCCAACTCAAGCTAGCAGGAGAAATAACACACCATATAATCTTCTGTGAGGAAATGTTGTCCCACAAGTGTGTTCCATAAAAGTACATGTTAAAGCTTGTTTTTAATATAGAGCACGAACGGTATCTTAATGCATTAACATTCATTACCATGTATTAAGACAGCGTGGGTTGCTGTGTTGGGAAACCACGGACTATGGAGACTGCCAAAGTAGAACAACCACTAACCAAAAATACCAATATGTGAAGATGTTCCTAGACAACGCAACGTCACTCACTACTCGCAGTAAATGAAAGAAGTGGCTAGTTGTGATGACCTCATTGTAATGGTACGAGAGCTGGTTCTTTTTTTTTTCAAGTTCCGATGTACTGTATAAAAACAACAGATTGACACACCAAACTGATTTTACTACTTAATGTTTGCTTTTTTTATTCTTATGTCTCAACATATTCGCCAAAACGATTGAAACATTTGTCGTATCGTTAAACAATGAAAATCTTTCAGTGCTGGGTTGGACTAAACGGCAGATGGTTCTAAACTTCACACTTGAATTCTTTGAATAATTCTATAGTAACGTTGGCAGAGTGTGGTCGTGAATGATTTTCACCGTTTTCGAGAATTGAAGGTATGGTTGGGCAGCAATATCTCGCCAAAAGGAAACACTTCAGGAGACTCTCCAGACGTACCCCCCTCAGTGGCGGCAGAATGTTTAGCCGAGGGCATTGGAAAGCTGGTGTAACGGTACGACAAATGTTTCAATCGTTTGGCGATTATGTTGAGACATAAGAATAAAACAAGCAAACATTTAGTAGTAAAATCTGTTATTTTTATACAGTCCATCGGAACTTGAAAAAAATCAGCTCGTAATTTTTGTCAATAGGATTGCTATATTATAATTTGAGACCGTTCCGAGCCCGAACTAGTGGACCAACTCAGATATCTTTCAGCATTTGACCCTCATTCAGATTACAGCGTAAACTTTCCGTCTCTAAGTGAGATAATAAAGAAGGTGACTCTAGCATGTCCAACCTCTATACGCCGATTATCACTTTATTCTAACCAGAAGCATGTGATGTCAGCTAGGGGAGTGAAGATTAGCTTAGGGGAGTGAAGATTAGCTTAGGGCGTATGTCCCGTGAGATACATCATGCAGTACTACTGATACACATCGCATTTCAGTGAGCTGTAATGCTAACGTTATGAGTCAGAGGTACTGGGATCAGTTCCAGAGGAAACTATAACTCCTCGCTGGAGGTGGGTGTTGAGACTTACCCCGAGTTCAATCGGTCAAGGCGGTATTGCACAATGATGTGTTCCGCCTTGATCTGGTCATGTTACCATATCCACATCTTCCTTAGTGATGCAAAGGAAACTCATGCTTACCAAATGTTGTTAATAACTTCGCTGTCGGTCTAATAAAACCTTAACACTTAGGAAAATGTAAGTTGTCGAAAAGGTTTTCAAAATAAAGTTCATCATGCGGTCTGCACCAATAAGAATTTTTCATGAACCATATGATTCATGTGTGTGTGAACTGCGTGATGTTTGGTATGGCAGATAATTAATAACGTACAAATTGCAATGCACTGACATCTGATTTAGTTCAATTGTTTACATAACCTCAAGATGGTGGCTGTGCGCAATTTTAAAATTAAGTTTTGTTTTCTAGTGTTCTAATCATGCGATCGAGGTCCACGTTTGAATAATGAACCTACACAATAATCCTCATCTAATAGTACATAACTCTATAGCCTACATACATTAAAATCCAACGTGGCGACCATCCGAAATATCTAGACGGTTTTCAATATCTAGGAATCTATTAAAGCAATCAAACTGAAATTTTATATGTTGATAGAGGCTATAAACATAAGTAGGATATATGAAAATAGGCTGTATAGTTCTTCACGGAACTACTTGCTTATTAGTAATCCTTTAGGAACCTTGTGTGGAATGATGTGCATTAAGAATTAGTCGATACTTTGTTTCAGAACTGCTCTATCATTATTTCGCACATTTGAAAATATTGTGTAATATGACATAATGTCCAGAGTATTACAACAATTTAATATCTATGGAAAGTTCATCTTTTGTAAACAGTTGCTACAACTATAAAAGATGGAATTGTTTTGGAATAAGTTCTCCTTGATGGGAGAGATGTCTAGATGATTAAACCTTTGAAAAACAGACTCAAACTTTCATAAAGGGCATTTTGAAATGTTTGAGAATGTAATTTGAAAGGCGCTGAATGTGTTTCAAGCAGAATTGAAGACATATTTAATATTTTTCATGTACTTTTGCTTATATTTTACCTGAAATGAAAATTAAAATCAGTTCATTTGCCCAGTTCTCTTTTATCATAGCAGCGGGCCCTTCAAGACGCTCGGGGTCCAGGACTATAGCCTGCCCCGGTGCGGTGGTTTACAGTGATGAGAAACCTAGAATATTTTCACATCAACTGAGAACATTAATTTTAAAGGAATTCAGATTGAGAAATGTGTACTCTAAACATTACGAATGGCCGTCAAATTCCATCATCAATTGTTTGTTTAATGTATGCAATAATCTTGGATAAATGGAGACATTTGGCAATAGAGCAACATCAACATTTCTTAACACATTCCTTTACTTTTATTTTGCATATTATCAAGAAAGATATATATTTTTGGAATGCTGTGGATTCTACAATGTTACAGACTGGAAGGGTCTGCTGGTGTTGCAGACAAGCCGTTGTTTCTCTATGCTAATGATAATGGCCGTCATAAAAGTGAACCATGTATAAGATGGCGGATAAGTTGCAGTGCGGGAATCTCATTGTTCTTACTTTGTGTTATCTCCCAGAGGCCAACAAACACTTCATAATTCAGCATGACTCATACAACCAGTATTGCCAACCTATAATCTAATTTATTTGGGGGAATTCTCGCTGTATTAATTTTAAAATATGTTTTGTTTAGTACCATCGCCCTTCATCATTGTTTATGTCTTCAAATGTGTGTGTTGTCTTTTGTTGGTTGGTTGGTTCCTTAGTTTAGCGGCAGCGACAACGCGGTCATGTAGCCCCGTGTACTTTGGGTGTGTGTAGAATCTTTCCGATAATAATAATAATAATAATAATATCGAATGGCCTCGGGGGCCAGGTGCAAGCTTTGTAAATTACACCCAGAGGGTAGCTTGCATGTCGAATTTCGTTGTTCCTTGAATCACTATGAACGTCAAGGAGATTAGATATCTTAAGCACCTTGAACACTATAGCGCTTTCTAGTAGAGAAATGAGGAACGTTGTGTTGGCGGAAACTCCCGAGATTAATTTTGCCATTATGAACACGGCCTACTGAATTCAAATGGGTTCCTTGTCATGCCAACATCGTATGACATGCGTGTCGTATTTTTGCCGCCTTTCAAAAAAAAAACACTTACCACGGCCAGGAGCGAACCTGCAATCTTGGGGTTAGTAGACCGACACGCTATCCACTCACCCACCGTGGCAAGCTATCTTTCTGATAACCGGTGTTAATTGCGATGGCTGCATAAGTGTGTGTTATCTCTTTTAATTCAAGCGGCTTCGGTGGCGTAGATGGTAGCATGTTGAACTGCTGTGCCCAAGATTGCGGGTTCAAACCCGGCCGAAGTCGTCGGATTTTTTAAGAACGTTAAAATCCTTCAGTATGCCTTCCTTCGGAGGGGAAGTAAAGCCGGCGGTCCCATGTCATAGATTTATGGCATGTAAGAGATCCTTCCACAGACTAAACTTGTGTGGAGCAAAATTTCTAGGTTAGATTTCGTTGTAACGCTCTATCAAAGTTCCAACGTTCACCACTAGGTATCATTGATATCTGGTAGCGAAAGTTGGAACTGCTTGAAATTGAACGGAACTTGTAGCTCACCCTTTCGGGTGTCCGCTGGAAGCAGCTACAGACTCAGGCGAGCCGAACATGTCCTCGGACACTCCCGGCACGATAAATACATATCAATAAATAAATAATTCAAGTAAGGACTGCAGACATTCAATTTTCAAGTAGTTCCTACTTTTGCTACCAAACGCCACCGTCAACGACAACTAGTTCTTAACCGCAGTCGGCTCCTGGAGACGAACGTTGCAACTTAAGAGTGTTAGTCAAGTCTAACCTATGCTTCACACAAGTGTAATTAGTGGATGATTCTTTCATATGTCATAAATCTATGACATAGGACCGTCGAAGGAAGGCATACTGAAGGGTTTTTAACGCTCTTAAAATATCCGACGACTTCGGTCGGCTTTGAACCCACGACCTTAGGCGTAGAAGCTCAGCTTGCTACCGAAGCCGCTTGTCTCTTGATGGATACCATGATTTTTGTGCCCAAGTTTTCAGTGTGTTGGTATTTGGAGGCGTATAAACCAGCAATAGTTAAAAGGGTCTTAATTATATTTGAATTGAAGCCAAAGACCATAGCAAGGTGTTTTCATTGAACGCCCTTATGCTCCCCAACAATTCAATTTCAAGTAGTTCCAACTTTGACTACCAGATATGCCACTGTCACTGACACCTAGCGGCGACCATCGGAACTTGATAGAGCGTTTCTAACCAAATAACCTACATATTTAGCTACACACTACCAATATTGTAGTGGTAGGTTCTTTTACATGGCATGGGCCCGCTGACTTTACTTTCCCTCCGAAGGAAGGCATACTGAAGGCGCTCTTTAAAATCCGACAATATTGTCCGGGTTTGAACCCGCGATCTTGGGCATAGCAGTTCAGCATGCTACCGATTACGCCACCAAAGCCGGCTTAAAAGGGACTTAAAAGCCATGCTACGGCATGTCTACGGCGATGAACAACACTGGCGAACTTCTGACTATTCGTAAGCTGGTTATCTTTTCAAGTCACAATATGGTCGTCATTGATACAGCAATTCGTTTATTGGAAATCGTCCAGATTTAGTTACGATTATTTAACGATTGTGTTGCTGTTCGTCCATTTGTTCCAGAAATATTTGGGAAAGTAAACAGAATGCAGAGATACATCTGCTGCTTTAAGGGACTCGTGAAAGGTAAAAATTGAAAAAAAAAAAGTTTTTTTTCCATTTTCTTAATCTATGAAATCTCATCATTAAAATGGTGTATAATTTATATGGTTTACTTACACCTAAATATGTTTAATACATTTTTAAAGTACACCCTGCGCGCACGTATCTTGAGGCAAGCAGAACTTTAATGCTGATTTCCCAAGAATCAATTTTTCTCTTATACAATACATGTTTTCTCAGGATCTACTCCATAGATCTGCTTCAAACTTTGAGGATTATTATATGGACTATTGTGGTTACTTTAACACAGGATGTTCTTAAAAATATTGTTAGTATAAAATTTACATATCAAAATTGTTATAAAAATGTAGGAAATATTTATAGCATACGAAAAAAAAAATCCTAACTAAACCGTGAATCAATAAACTAAAAAATCCCCTTGTTAAAGTATGGCCACAACCCTCATAAACATGCTGTAAACATTTCTGCCTAACATTCCAAATAGATCCTAAGAAAACATGCTCTTTATAAGTAGTATTTTAACATTGGCAAGATAGGGCTTTCCGGAGTCCCTTAAAGTACGAACAATTAGCTTTCCTCATTCAAGCCTACATGTGCAGTCTAGTGGTAGAGGAAATATACAGAGTGTATCATAATAAATATCGGGGTTTTAAGGCTTTGTAGTAGGCCTATTTATTACAGTTAACGTATGGTTATAAATAAAATATAAATTAAAGAAGTGTTCGTACCTGTGCGCATGTGCATGCACTGGTTCCTCAGTCATCCGTTAGAAGCGCTAGTAGCCAAGATGGCTAATAGGGACATACCAGTTTTTTGTGTTTTACAGTTTGCAAGGACTGAATCTGCAGTTACAGTGCAGCGTGCGTTCCGTATTACATTCCGGATGACAGACCTTGTTTCGCATGGCCTCCACGTTCACCTGATCTGACGCAAAGTAATTTTTACCTCTGGGGGTCGTAAAGGAGTATGTGTATGTGTCTCCGCTACCAGCTGACCTAACCGACTTAATAAACAGGGTTGAAGCAGTTTTTGCAACAATTACTCCAGAGACACTGAGCAAGGTTTGGGACGAACTCGGCTATAGACTCGATGTGTGCCGTGTGACGAATGGTGCTCACATTGAACACTTGTAAAACAAACTGTTTGAGTTGCTCTTCCATTTGATGTATTATTTATAACTTAACATAACTGTAATAAATATTACAAAGCCTTAAAACCCCGATATTCATTTTGATACACACTGTATAATAGTGGTCCATGAACCTTGTAATGCTGTGAGAGCGAAGCAGTTATCCAAATGGAAATCCTTGCACAACTTGGCGAAGAAGTTCGGGATTGCCCCCCTTGCACCAATCACCTTAACTCTATCCAACTTGTGCTATGGGATGGTTGCAGTTTATCATTTTGTATTGATAAGATTCTTCAATACTTCCTCTTTCAAAATATTGTAATCAAGTAATTTTTCCCGTGTGCCATTTTAAGAAGCAACTTATTCTTAAGTGCGCTTGTTTGTGTCAACGTACAATTCCTGTTGCAATTCTCCCTTTCATAAAAGCTCCTTGCGTCACAATTCCTAACAGAATGAAACTTTCTAAACTCCATGTCGATTGAGTAAACATTTTTTACTGGTGTAACATTTCTCCAAATAGCTTCACTTAAAACATTATTATTATTATTATTATTATTATTATTATTATGATTCTTCTTCTTCTTCTTCTTCTTCTTCGTCGTGAATGGGTCGCTTAGGACCACGTTAAATCAACACTTTCTAGCCTTCCTGTTGGCCCAGTATTCCTTCATTCGCAACGAGTGGGTCTGTTTCCGCTGCTCTGACCATCGATGTTGTGTAGTCTTCTTCTCTTCTTCCTCGAAACCCCGCGTCTGAGTGATTTTCCTGATTTCCTTCCGGTTATGTAAGTTCGGTGATCCTAATTCCTTTAAGTCTCTCTCTGTAAATTTATACCAATTCGGTCTAGTAGCCTTGTTCCTTAAGAAAGTATGTATTTTGTGTGTCAGTCTCTTCGGGTCCAATCTTTCTATGTGTCCCATAAATTGGATTCTTCGCATTCGCATTGTGTCTGTGATTTTGGAAACTTTTTTGTATATTTCTGTATTAGGCTTTGGATAATGTACACCATCCTTTGTTCTCGGTCCAAGGATTTTTCTCATTATTTTACGTTCTTTCATTTCTATTTGGTGCTTTAGTGTTTTGTGTTGGAGATGAGTGTCTCTGAAGCATAGAGAGCTTCAGGTTTGATTACAGTTGTATAGTGCCGAATTTTGCAGTTCCAGGAGAGACTCTTTTTGTTATAAATATTTTTTGTTGATTGAAAAGCAGTTTCCATTTTCTGAAGCCTCGATTCAATTGCTTTCCTTTCGTTAAAGTTTGCTGTAATCCATTCACCTAAATATTTAAATTCGTTTACTCGAAAGATTTTGTTGTTGCCAATTTGAAGTTCATTTGATGCGGTTTTGATGTCAGTCATAAATTTTGTTTTTTCAAACGAGATTTGTATTCCAATTTTCGCGCTTGTTCTTGTAGTAGTTCAGTTTGCTTTTGCGCGTCAGAGATATCTTGGGCAATTAGTGCCATGTCATCAGCAAATGCTAAGCAGTCTAATTCTATGCCTTTAAGTTTTCGCCCCAGTCAGTGTGTTAGTGCACCAGCTTTTCTCTATTCCCGTACAACTTTCTCAAGAGCACAATTGAAGAGCAACGGGGACAGTCCATCGCCTTGTCGTACTCCTGTTTCTATTTGAAAGTCTGTGCTCAGTTCTCCCATAAATTTCACCTTGGATTTGGTCTCCGTGAGTGTTTCTTTGATAATGTTTGTCGTCTTCTGATCAAGTCCAAATTCTGCTAATACTTTGAAAAGTGATCCTCTGTCGATACTATCGTACGCTTTCTTGAAGTCGACGAATGCGATGACATAATTCTTGTTTGATGAGCTGTGGAAATATTTCATACAGTTCTTTAGATTTATAATTTGCTCTACGCATGACCGTCGTTTTCTGAATCCTCCTTGGTATTCGCTGATTTCTGGATCCAGTTGAGATTCTGCACGGTTCGAGAGAGCTTTGGACAGAATTTTATAAGCTATTGAAAGTAGTGAAATTCCACAATAATTGTTGGGGTCTGTCTTGCTTCCTTTTTTGTGCAGTGGATGTATGATCGCCATTTTCCATTCTGCAGGGATTTTTTTCAGTTCGCCAGATTTCATTCATAATTTCCTTCAGTTTTGAGATGAGATTTTCCCCTGCATTTTTCCATAGTTCTGCAGTGATTATTATTATTATTATTATTATTATTATTATATTCGTTAATTCCCCTTAAGGAGAGCGTTAAAACACAATCAATTTTCATGTTTTTTCTGACCCTTTCTTATTTCTTCCCAAACACCTGTTATATATTCACTAAGGTTCCTCTTTTTCTCTTCTGTCCACTTCTTTCCTTTCTCTCTCTCTCTCTCTCTCTTTGGGCGTTTGCTCAAATTTATGTTTTCTGATATTTTCTCTATATGTATTCCTGTCTTCTGTAGAGATGTTTAGTTTTTTGAGGTTTTCCACGGTTTCTTTTACCCAATTGGTTTTTGGTGTACTATTCGTAACTATATTAAACATTTTCTTGGTCAGTCTGTCTTCGGTCATACTATGTATGTGTCCATGTAATGTTGCCCCTCTTTTCCTTATGTTGTTTGTAATCGTCTCTGTCTGTTTGGACAGTGCTATTGTCGGTCTCTTCATCCATATTCCCTCTTTCTGAACTGGCACGTAGATCTTTCTCAGTAGGCTATTTTCTCTCTTGTTCTATTAGTTCGTTGATATTTTTGTTCTTCCCTTGATTGCTGCCGTTTCTGAAGCATATAAGGCTTCTGGTTAGACGACTGTATTAAAGTGTCGTAGTTCGGCACTGATAATAATAATAATAATAATAATAATAATAATACTAATGCGGAATTTAATGTTTTTCAGTAGATCAACGCGATTGTACCCAAAAAGGGTGTGTTCCTAATCCTGAAACAATTTACATGAGATTAATAAATATTAAGTTGGTACAATCGTGTTGACCAACTGAATAGCATTACATTTCGATTACTAAAACGCAACACTGAAAAATGGCTTCCAAAATGATAATTAGGCTTCGGTGGGGTAGTTGGTAGCATACTCTGAACTGCTATGTCGAAGATCGCGGGTTTGAAGTCGTCGAGACTTTTTAAGAGCGTTAAAATCCTTCAGTATGCCTTCCTTCGGAGGGGAAGTAGAGCCGGTGGGCCTATGTCATAGATTTATGACATGTAAAAGAACCTACCACTACAATTGGTAGTGTAGCTAAATTTCTAGGTTATATTTGGCTTGGAAGAAATGCTCTATCAAGTGTCAACGTTTGCCGCTAGTGCTAGAGACAGTGCCATCTGGCAGCCAAAGTTGGAACTACTTGAAATTGAACTTGTTGAGAGCCCTCGGTCGTTCAATTAAAATACCCAGCTATGGCCATTGGCTGGAATTCTTCATAATCAAAATAAGACTTTGATTTTTTTTATTTGATTTTATTTTCACGGCTACACTTAGAGCTTAATAGCTCCTTTACAGTAGCGCCCTACATAAAATAAGATTAGAGCTTATAAAAATAAAACATTTCACTTACATTCACAATATAAATAATCACAGTTTAACAATTATAGTAACAAAAATATAATAACAATACAATAATAATAATAATGATAATGGAAAAATTATATACAAAAGAGTGAGAGTGCATACAGACTATCAGCCCGGAAAACAAACACCATATACTGTACATGAAAAGCTATTGAAGTAGACAGGTTGTCAGCTATTGTCCTTGTGTTATAATTGAACTTAAAAAAATGTATCATATATAGACTATTATTTCAGTAGTATGCATCCCTCCTGCGGCGCTCACATGAAACTGATCGTGAAAAATTAGCATTCAAATGAAAGAGAATAGACATTACCAGTGACTTATTGCACTATAATTTCATAAATATCAATAATTTCTTTTAAAAAATACTTTTAAAAAATTGTTAAAAGTGTGCGATTTGCAAACACCGTTGATGTAGGAAAATGCGCTCCATAATTGCTGTCCACGGGCCGCTGTGACGCTTGTTTCATGTCATATTCACATTCTGAGGATTTTCCTTTATCCTGAAATGTAAATAGTGTTCTATAACCATTTGGTGGAAATAAAAACATAACCTTTCTCCTTAAGTGACTCATTATAAACCTATTGGGTAAAGTATGGTTTATGAACATGCGAGATTTCTCGCACGGATCCGCTAGTTTTAACATAATACAGTAATCAGATGTGAGAGGTGTACTGCTCCAAGAAGCAGGATGAAAGAGTCTTTTGAAAGCTGCAGTGCTTGCAATGTTGACGAACTTATATAAATCGAAGGTATTGAAGAGGCGTGAGGCGGTGCTAACAAAAGATTTATTGAACTTCATGGCTCGGTGTATAGGAATCTGGAGTGTTAATTTGTGTATCTATTTCCTCGATTATGAACAGAATGCATTGGTGTGAAGGCATTGTAGAGATATAACGGGGTCTTGGTATGTAATACTTTATGTGTCTGAATGGCAACCGATAGCTGCCTGCGCTCGTGGAGTTTCAGCCATTTCAGCTGCACGTAGTAAGGTGTGATATGTTCATCTCGCCTTACATCCAGAATGTACCGAACACATGCATTCTGGACTCTTTGTAATTTGATGTTCTGTGTTTCTGGTAAATCATTGTATACAGCAGAGCCGTAATCAATGATTGGAAAAATGAAAGTTTGGACGAAGAGCTTACGTATGTTAGGTGGGGTGTAAGAAACAGTTCTTTTCAGGAGATGCATAGTTGATACAACCTTCCTTACCACATTAGACGTATTCTCTGCCCACGACAGTGTTCTATCAAATATCACTCCGAGATTATTGACAGTGTTGCTATATTTAATATGATTATCTAGTATCTTGATGGGTGGTAGTGAATTTAGAAGTTTTGTATATCCAATGGATATAAGTTGTGTTTTAGATATGTTCAAGTTAAGATCGAAGAAATGTAAATGTAACATGCTTCACAACTACCACTACGGTGTCACCCAATTACATGTGATTTTATAATATCTCACAAACAAAATACGACACGCATTTTCATGATTTTACCACCAGGTGGTAGCACTTGTCGTTACGAAATTCATAGCCAAGAGAAATTAGCTGACTCAACAAAACTGGTGAGAAGAACCGGGGTGTCCCTGCAGGAAAGGTACTGCGGTGTTATAACAGTCTCCCCTACACGTTTCTCCGAATATTCCTCCATTAGAATTAGCTTATGAATATCCACCCCACAAAACAAGACAGTAATATTGATATCATCTACTACAAAATGATCCCTTCATTTCATAAATCGTGAAATGTTTATGGACGAGGGGTTAACATATTTTGAATGGTGAACATAGTTGATGTGAAATTCCTAGCTCTATCATCCTAAAGCTATCTTATTGACTTATCATTTCCGCATTGCCAAGCTATAAGACTGACATATCTGAGTTCCACAGATAAAGTGATTGTTATTGCAATTTGTCCACATTCCTACGTAGGAAAGAAATAAGACCAGTATCCAAACCAGCAGAGTAGTCGAGTGTTCACTGATCGATATCCACATACAATTGCCCCTACCGACGTCTACTCGTTTCTAGCAAATCAGTGTATAGCATGTTAAACCAGGAGCCAGGGTTTCATCCCTCAGATAGCTAGAGCCATCTCCACAGCGTCCATTAATTACAGGTTTAGGAAAACACCCATTACAATTGGGTAGAATCGTGTTGGCCGACTGAAAAGCATTGCATTTTGATTACTAAAGCAACAGTGAAAAAGGCTTTGAAAACTGTTATTATTATTATTATTATTTGCGTACATTGCCCTTTAACTTCTTCTTTTCGTCTGTCAATTTACGCCTATTTGTTTTGGGTTGCGATCTAAATTCAAATTTCTGGTTTCTGTTTTTTTTTTCTTCAAATGCTGCGGTCGTGAATGTCTTCTATGGTGATATGTAATTGTTATAAGTCCTCCATAGTTTCTTTGTACCAAGAAATACCCAATTTCGACGTAGAATTATTTTAGTCAGTCAGGTGTCGTTCATACTGGGGATGTGTATGAAGAACTTCACTCTGCGTTTTCAGATGATTCTGAGATTCAGTATTTCTGTATAATTCTTCTGTGTTTAATTGTCCGTTTATGAGATGAAATGAGATGAGTCCCTATATAGCCTAACGTTTGGCCTTACGGTCGGATGCTCTTCCCGATGTCAAATTAACAGATGAAGAGAAGAAGGCACATAAACAGCAGACAGAGGGATTCGAACCCACTCGTCTCTCGAGCTTGTATTACTATGCATGTTTCTAGTTTCCAAGACGTGTCGACCCTCTGTGAAGACGTCCAATACTAACCACTATAATATAGCCGTTACTCTGTCTTAAGACCACACTCGCACGGATTGTTCTGACGTTTGGACCAAATTTGAGGGGCGTATACCGACACCACCCTTCCGTCTTCCCCTCGTGCCCCCTTTACCCCTGCGAGAGACTGAGGGAGGGGGCAGACAGAGAGAGAGGAGACATTACGTCACCAATATCAGACTCCACAGCGTCTGATGGGTGTGACGTAATCTAGGAGAACCACGGAAGGACTCGGGTCGGATCACGTTGATACTGTCTTTACTAGGCCTAATCTTATTTTGTCTAGTAATTATCCCCCCAGGGGCGCACACCTAGTGGGACGTGGGTTGGCGACCACGGGACCCCAGCTGAGTCCGGCATTGCTTCCACTTACTTGTGCCGGGCTCCTCTCCATCTTCTTTCCTGTCGACCTCTCTTGGTCAACTCTTGTTCTCTTCTGACCCCGACGTTATTAGGGTATCCGAGGCCTAGGGAGTCGCTTCCTTTCCCGCCTTAATTGGCCTACTGTAGTCTCATCTTTCCTGATACCCTCCTGCCAAATGGAGCCCATCACGCGTCATGGCGCGCCTCGCTCGGAAGTGATGGGCTCCATCTCAGCAACGCTGTACAGCTTTCCCCGGAGCGGCTAGCTGGTGAACCATGTCTTAATTCCCCATATAAATACAAACCGATACAAAATAAGTGATTTAATTTACGTATTTCATAGTCATACGGCATAACGTTTTGATGTATAAGGATTACAACTCGACCAAGAACTACATTTTCCAACGACCCTGAGCCGAGAAAAAGTTACCTTACAAAAATGATAACAACTTTGTTTCTTGGACACACAAAATTTTGAAATTAATAAACCAGTTATACAACATTCCGGTGTATATTGTGTTAAAACGTGGATTCGATCTGATGTCGGGTTTGTGAGATAATAATTCTTAAATGTGACGCATGGTTGGAACACTCTTAAAAACGGGCACTTTTTGTGTTCGAACTGCGATAAAAAATATTAAAATATAAATTAAAAATTCCAAACCTACATGAGCTAACGTAAAATAGAACGATGGAAATGACGATGTTATTGGATTTTATTTAGGTCTATTGGGTACTTCACAAACAACCTTCAAACTCGAGTGCACATAATATTTTGGTCGACAGTAGGCCTATAGACGTTAATAAAGTATGAAATGAAGGTGAATGAAACTACACATGGAGTGGAAGGAAGTGGCCGTGGCCTATAACAAGACACAGTCCGGAATTTGCTAGAAGTTGAACTATGAGCAACGGTGGGGTTCGAACCCACACGTCTACCGAGTCCAGAGATAGCCTGACCCTTAACGCGTGTCACTATTATTATTATTATTATTATTATTATTATTAATATTATTATTGTTATTATTATTGCATCACCGATCAATGTAGCTCACTCATCAATGTCAATGTTAATGGTACATTCTGTATTCCTTCGAATTCCACTGTCTTCTTTTCTTGAAATAATATTCTACACTGTCACCTCCGAGGTTTGGGTTCGGGGTTCGATTACCGGCTCTGCCAAGATATTTAATTTTGGTTTCAGGGCTGAAACGAGGTACACTCAGCCTCATGAGGAATAACTGAAAATAGCCATCCTAGAAGTGGTTTTCCGTGGTTTCGCATTTCTACTTCAAGCAAATGTCGCGGAGGTCCCTAACCAATGGCCAAAGCCGCCTCCTTCCCAACACTCACCTGAATCACATAAAGACACACTACTGGGCCTACAGACACCATAATAACACAGGTTATCAAACTATTTATTCATTAATTCAATTTAATTTAATTCAAATTTAAATTTTATTTTATTTTTAATTTTTAATTTTTATTTATTTATTCGTCCGTCTTTCTGTCTGTTAGGTAGTCTGCCTGAAGGCTGGTTGGATCCTCAAAAAGCACCACAATATAATGGTCTAAATGAACGCCATGTCTTAAACCCCTCAAATCAAACAACAACAACAACAACAACAACAACAACAACATTTAAATAGTACTAGCACTACCCGTCGCGGCTTCGCCCGCGAATATTCTAGTTGTATAGAGTACACTTAGAAAAATATCAATCATGAATGCTATGACTGATTTATCCTTGCTATGAATAATCAGACTTTATCAATTCAGCTACTGGTGCAGTGGTTAGGGGTTTGTCATTCCTTCATAGGTATATCAGAGCGAAGTTAGTTTTCTGGGAATATCACAGACACTGTTAATGTGATTTTCGGAGACCCTTTATAGTCGGGTGAAAAAGACCTTTCGTACCACACTCACACGTGAAAATTGCCTGAAAAAAATCTAGAGTGCCTCTTGAGCCCCTTAAGGGCATTATACTGTATGTATTGATGAATTTTACAGCTTAATTTGCTTCAGTGATAACCTTATAACCGTCTGGAAACTTTCACAGTAATGTAATAATTGGAATTGCATTCCGTCTAACAGAAATAGATGGACCTGTGAGATTCTGTTACCATGGTTACCGTGTTACATTCTTTCATTATTTCATTGTAAACATACATGTTTTAAGGTATTTATTTAATTGTGAGGCATTTAAAGAGTAAGTGAGTGCGTTTCGCTTACGCATTGGGTTATGCTGAACTTGTAGGTACCCCATATGTGTAGGTTGGTGTTAATGGGACCTTATTTTCGTTACAAAAACTGGAATGGGACCTTAGCAGAATAATATAGGGAGGGATTTGTGGCTTCCAATTGCAAATCAAAGCAACCATTATCATTGCCCGGGATCGCTTCCTGCCCAGTCCTGGCCCAAATACACACAACAGATACACTTCTAAAATAGATTTAAAGAAAGGAAGAAATAAAAATTGGTTGTACACTACAATTCCCGAAATAAAGAAGGGCACTCTAGTGACCAGTGTAATTAGGTTGCAGACTGCAGCAGACACCCTGGCTTACAGCAGGTAGATGGAACCAACTGTCACCCTTAAATATGATTTATATACCCTCTCATCTGCGGCCTTTTGTTGGGAAAATCCTCGAGAAGCGACGCCCACCACAAAGTTAATTTAAAAGTAAATCTCCAGAATCTAGAGCTTATTGTGCTGGCTATCGCCGCTGAATCTCATTAGGGGAGTGTTTTTGTCAATTTCAGGGCGGATGGCGGGGACATTAAGTTACGGCCGAAGGAGAGGGTGAAACATGGGGGTAGTATTGTATACTTGGATTCTCTCTCTTCTTGTCGAGCTGAGTGGCGAAGTCGGTTAAGTGTTGTCCTTCAAAACCCAAGATAGGGGGTTCGATCTCCACTCAGTCCAATATTCTTGTGTCAGTAAATTTACTATTGGATATTTCAATAGCAGAAGAATAGATTAAGTACATATCTCTAACTCTAATTGTAGCTGGGGCCATACAATGGTTAATTGTTATTATTATTATTATTTCCTCAAGGTAATCAAGGCTGGCCTCCAGTGTGAATATCACACAATTTCTTCTTCTTCCTATTATTATTATTATTATTATTATTATTATTCCTTCGTTACGGCCATCTAAGGACCACGTCATGTCAACTGTTTTTGCTGCATTTTAATGTTAGCCCAGTACTCCTTCATTCGCAATCGATGTTGCACCTTTCTCTCTGTCGTCCACGCCTTCCCGGTTTTTAGCTTCGGCTTAAGTTGAAAACTCCGATGTTTCTGAAGTTTATCCCTAAGTGGGCCACGCTCCTGGATATCTTCACGTGTAATCCCAGTCTCCAACATATCTTTCTCTACTTCAATGAACCAGGCCCCCTTTGTCTTTTTCTCACGGAGAAAAGCAAAAATTCTGTTGGATAGCCGTGTTGATTTCATTCGGGTTATATGTCCATAAAAAGAAATCCTCCTTTTCCTCATCACGTCCGTTATTTTCTCTACGTGAGTGTACAACTCGTGGTTGTGGCGTCTCCGGAACTCGCCGTGTTCTTTGACTGGACCCAGGATTTTCCTCAATATCTTCCTTTCCTTGGTCTCCAGTTTTTCCATTATGCCTTTTCTATTCATGGAGAGACATTCCGCTGCATACAAAGCTTCTGGCCGGATCACCGTGCAGTAGTGCTTCAGTTTTGCATTCAGGGATATAGATCTTTTGTTGTACACATTCTTAGTTAGATGGTAAGCCATTTCAATTTTATTCAAGCGTGACGCAAATGCCTCGTTTTCGGACATTGTAGGGTCTATCCATTCCCCAAGATACTTAAATTTCACAACCCGCTTGATTTTCCCATGATTCACTTCAATATGTTTTGGAGCCTTTTTGATGTTAGTAATAAATTCTGTTTTCTTGAAAGAGATCAGGAGGCCCGCCTTTGCAGCTTGTGTTTGAAGCTGGTTGATGTGTTTCCTGGCAGTATCCAACGAATCAGCAAAAACCGCAAGGTCATCTGCAAAGGCTAGACAGTCAATTGATAGGTTCTTATTCTTGTGACCAAGTCTGATTCCATTTTCGACTCCTTCATCACTCATTGTTTTGCGCCACTCACGGATAACTTTCTCAAGAACGCAGTTGAATAGTAGAGGCGAGAGACCATCTCCCTGTCGAACTCCTGTCCTTATCTCGAAGGCATTGGAAATCTCGCCTCTAAACTTAACTTTTGAAGTGGTGTTGGTGAGAGTCTGTTGGATGATCGCTCTGGTTTTGTTGTCTAGGCCAAACTCCTTTAGAATCTTAAGTAGGGTAGTCCGATCAATGGAGTCATAAGCTTTCTTAAAATCTATGAAGGTTACTACAAATTTCTTGCTCCTTAGTTTCAGATATATTATTATTATTATTATTACATCGTCTAAGGAGCACGTTTGATTTTCAATATAATATCGGCTCGGAAATACTTGTAGAAGAAGTCTCGTGAAAATACTTGGGCATCGATGTAAGGAATGATATGAAATGGAGTACGCATGTGGGTTGTGTCGTTTCCAAAGTGCACAAATCACTTTATTTTGTAATGAGGGTATTAAAAGGCAGTCGTTCCACCGCAAAAGAACTGGGATGTTTGACCCTGGTCTTGCAATACGGCTCAGCGGTTTAGGACCCACATTATCAAGTAGGGCTCGTCAATGAGCTGGAGATGGTAAAAAGGAAGGCTTCTAGGTTTGTGCTCAACGATTTTAATCCTAGAAGTACAGTAGTTACTTTTTGTTTAAATATGCCAAGTGTCCTTGTTTATGTTAACAATAACCAATAAGAGTCAGTGGCAGTGGAAGGACAAACAGCAATCAAATTGGGAATGGTTTCGAAAACAAAAACCGAAGAGTTTTTAGCAAATATTTAGAACTCTTGTTCAATGTTTACAATTTAGGAGAGGAACACTATTGTTTTACTTTGTTTTATCATAGTTTTCACAAAGAAGGTTCATTATTTAACAAGATGTTCAGTAAAGAACATATAGCCTACTTTCTCCTAAATGCATGGATATTGTTATAACTCTTTATCCTTTTAAAGGAGCATAATTGAATGTTGGTTGTAGTAGCTTGTTGAAATACAACGTGCTATACGGGTATTACACATGAATATGAGGTGCCCTTTGTTAGTACGACCTATGTAAAAAAAAAAAAAAAAAAAAATTCAATTCGATTTCACTGTGTTTGAATTGATATGGTGAATCGATTTGCACACACACATGGCAGCTATATGCAATCTATTGGGCTGATGACCTTATAGTTCAGTCAAAAGATGCTTCCCACAAAAAAAAAAGTATGTATTTGCAAAATTTGGTAGAGATCAAATGATTAGGTTGGTCGTAATTTGATTTAAACTTTTAACATTTGGGTGGCTGCCATTCCGTTTCCGTCAAGATGGCGGCGATATAAAACATAACACTGACGTGCCCTTTGCTAGTGCTACCTCTGTACCAAATTTCGTTCAATTCAGTTTTACCGTGTTTGAATTGATAGGGGGAATCGATTTGAAACACATAGCCTACATGGCCGTCATATGCAAACTATTAGACTGATGACCTTGTACCTTGGTCAAAGAACGCTTCTCACATAAAGGTATGTTGTTGCAAAATTTGGTCGAGATCAGATGATTAGATTGGTCGTAATTTGATTTAACCGTTTTACATTTGGGTGGCCACCATTACGTATCCGTCAAGATGGCGGCAGTATGAAACATGACACTGAGGTGCCCTTTGCTTGTGCTACCTCTGTACCAAATTTCGTTCAATTCGGTTTCACCATGTATGAATGGATAGGGGGAATCAATTTTCACACATATGGCCGCCATCTGCAAACTATTGGGCTGATGATCTTGTAGTTTGGTCAAAATATGTTTCCCACATAAAGATATAGGCCTATTGTTACAAAATTTGGTAGAGATCAGATTATTAGGTTGGTGATAATTTGATTTAAGCTTTGAACATTTGGTTGGCCGCCATTACGTATCCGTCAAGATGGTGGCGATATAAAACATGACACTGAGGTGCCCTTTGCTAGTTCTACCTCTGTACCAAATTTCGTTCAATTCGGATTCACCGTGTTCGAATTGATAGGGGGGGGGGGGGGGGCGACGACGACAGACATTCAAAGTACACTCACACACACACGCAGGCAGACACACAATTTTTGGCCCTGTGTAATTTTATAAGTCTACTTTCATTTTTTGCAAAAATCGAAAGTAGGCTAAAAATATATGATACAATATATTGTGATTAATTAAATGTCTGCTTTGCTTCTGTGGGAGCGAAGTACAGAGATTAATAGACAAAACAATTAATAATTTCTTCGATCAAACGATTAATCAATTACACATCCAATCGATTAATCGTTATTTGTAGTAATTAATCGATTATTCAAGAGTTCAAAATAATCGAATAATGATACCAGTCCTACTGTTTTAATTTCGTAATTTTGCTTTTCCTGGATATGGGATTCTTATCATACCTGTTCCATGTGGCTGTTATTATTATTATTATTATTATTATTATTATTATTATTATTATTATTACGCTACTGAAGTGTCGAGCAAGGTGCTGGGTTCGAACCCGAGTGGGCTGGGACAGTGTCGTGGTCTGTGTTTAGTGACAACACAACACAACACAGCGGTAATTATAGTCCGCCCTATGGAGCTGTGCGCGCACGCCCAGTGCGACACACGGTGGTCCGCCAGTTCTTTCTCTTCATCCATGTTTATCTCCTTTAATTTTCCCTCATCCTTTGTCTGTCTTGCGTGCTTTCTTTATTTATTTGTAGTTGTATTATTTAAGGGTTTGGTAATTGAGGGGATGATTGAGAAAGCGGCCTCAAGTTAGGAACCAATTGCCTGAAGTAGAAGTGGGAAACCTCATTGGGAATCGAACCCGGCTCTCAGTGGTGCGCTACATGACACATCTATCTCTCTTTAGTAATTTTCTTCCCTCCTAAA
Organism: Meconema thalassinum; assembly: GCA_946902985.2. Classification (NCBI taxonomy): domain Eukaryota; kingdom Metazoa; phylum Arthropoda; class Insecta; order Orthoptera; family Tettigoniidae; genus Meconema; species Meconema thalassinum. The sequence continues at coordinate 93,761,006 of OX336391.1, forward strand.
CTACGCTTCACGACTGCCGAAGCTGCTGTATTCTGAAGATCGTTAGTTCGAATTCCGGCACTCTCTGTGGCCATCCTGAGCGGTTCCTTCTCCTGTTTTTTTGCTCCCTCCAGTTAAATGTATGTGAACAGCCAAATCCTTGACCCCAATAGCTACAGGGATAGCGTATTGAAACTCCGGACGCAAAAGTCCTGAGTTCGGTTCTCAGCTCTAACAATTCATTTACATCTGGTGTGAAGGTTGGTGCACTCAACCTCGTGATGCGAAACAGAAGAAGATCTCAACTACCCTAGAGGTGGTTTCCCGTGGTTTTCGACTTTTGCTTCATGCAAATGTCGGGATGGTTCCTAATATAACGCCATGATCTCCTCCTTCCAAATGTTATTTACAAATACACACTAGTACAACCATCACAGTGACATAGGGTATATTCACACCCAAGTACACGAGGCTACATGACCAAGATATCGCAAATAATGAATCACGAACACCACAGAAGCAAAGGTTCAGCATTCATCCAAGTATAACAACGTAATTACCAACATGTCCCAAATCCCTAGCTGAAGCAAAAGCAACAAATGTTATTGTGGTGTAATCAAACCATTCAGAAATCTTCAACTCTCACTGATTCGCTGCGAACACAGATTATTTCTTTTCAATGTACAGTACTGATGAGGAAGCTGTCAAAGTCCTCTCCACACTCGTTGGCGTAGTCTACGTACCGTCACCATCCGCGCCCCATATTGCCCTGCCTCGTGGATTCTGGAATCGAACGACGACCCGTGCAATGTAAGACGAGTAGTAGCGACGACCAACAAAACCGAAATGCTCGGCTGTGAAACCAGTTTGAAATGTTCGGTGTAACACGGAAGCTGACCCCAGCCTATTTGGATGACCCTATTACTGTTTCGCAATAAATCATCATCGGCTCTACTTTCTTCCAGCGAGCCTAACGCCCTGTCTTACGTTATGACATATTGGGGACACTCTGGCAGGCGCTCTCAGCTCAGCCATTGAACTCTTCTGAAGACCCCTCCCAAGAGTAGTCCCACTGCCGCTTAGTCTCTCATACTGTGCTGTACGTCTCGGATCCACATAAGCCCTAATTTTATGTAGAATTAATGAGAAAGCTGCCTATTGCAATGAGTGCCATGTGCTCTCGGACCCCAAACCATCGTCAGTTCAAACATTTATATTTAATTAGCAACCGGACCCGGCTTCGCCTGGGAACAGTTATGAATATATTACGTGACAAGCGCTTTTTTTTTCGATGTCAATGGACTACGACCTATATCCGTTTTACGTCTCGGCATGATGGGTTAAAATCACTGACTGGACTATTATTATATTATCATGGAGATGCATGTGCAACGAATTCTTGTCAGACGTAATTGAAGAATGGCGAGGTGCATGAAACACAAATCCCCCTTCCGTCCAATCTTAACTTGACTGTATATTTTGCGGGACGAAAGATTCACAGGCGAAATGAAGAAACGCCGAGTTGCACTTTCAGGGAAACTCCAAACACAAACACTTTTCTCTGAAGTCTTAACTCAACACGACTCGACAGTTTGCTGCTGGCTGTATCTGGGGTAATAGGCTCGCCCACTAGCTAGGCTTTAACTGGGGTCATAGGCTCGCCCCTAGCTAGCTCGCAAACTGTCGCCTCAGTAATTGAATGGAGATAGTTGGAAGAAATGAAAACGTAAAAACAGTTATAGTGCGCGATGTATTGAAGATAGAGATAGGCTTTGTTCATGCGGACTTTTTTGTAGAACTTTTCATGCTGAAGAATTCTTACACTCATGGTATATAGATTTCTTTAACGGTTTGCCCAGCGTAAGCTTGAAATGCGCACGGACACCAGGTATTTTTTTCGACTTTTTCATTGAAATCTTTACTGCTTGGCTTCCTTTGATCATAAACAAATTATTTTCTACAGAAACCTTCTTCGAGATATCCTTTACAGAATGGTGAAACCCGCATCAAGATCCATCCAGTGGTTCTCGAGATTACCCGTGACATCGAAGAATCGGGGACTTTGTTTTATACTAAGTAGATATAGATTCCTTCGGCAGATGCCTCACATCAGCTTTGTGCTATGACGTGACAATGATGATTTAAGTGCAAATTACTAACAGACAGACAGAAGGAAGATTAAACCTGCCACTGGTTTCATGAACAAACACAGACCATTCTATTCGATAACTAATGTTATGATTGCTTAGTATGACTGTGCTGAAGCTAACGGGAGTTACAACCCGCCCACACACCGCGAGACTTATGAATGAACCCGTCCGCCCTGTCAATGGCACAGGCTGGACACCGCATTCCTCGGCAAGCTGCACAATAATTGCTTTTCGCGTGCTAGGCGCGTCCCCCTTAAATATGTATAGACATTTGTTCCTGTGAAATTGTTCTACAAACATAGTTAACTCGTATGTTAATACGGGGCACTCGTTACTCTGGTTCGACATGGAGGAGTCTCTACGGGGGCCGACAGGAAACACCTGGTGTCCGACCATCCATTGGCCAGGTTTGTCGCAACGGCAAGATGAGACTCTCTTTTACGGCAATTATTGTTATTATTATTATCACCGGATGTTGATGCCGTAAAAAGTTTAAAAAATGCACTAAACATTTTCAAAAATGAATGTACCGTAATAAATGTCCTAAAAATTTGAAAAATGCACTATAAAATGGAGAAAATGATCTTATTATAATAAACTCACCAATATTTCAAAAATGATATCTTGCTTAAACTGAAAAGTCAATCAAAATAGATTTCTAGGACGTAACAAAAGGATTATGTTCACTTTAGTCTGAGTTGCGCTGCACTACGCCATGTCATTCTGATGTTGTCAAATGTAAATGATCTGCGGCTATCAGCCAACAAGTTTTTATATCTCGAAAAGCTGCGTTCAACATCAACTGGTGTGATCGGAGTATACTTAAAGTGAGGAAGGTCGTTTGCTTCTAAATCCTCCTCAATCCCGTCCATGCAGTAGTTTTAACCAGAAAGAATGTCTGAGATGTTGCATAATGTTTTATACCTCGTGTTTTAGTCCAGCACTCTTTTCAGTTTTCTTGCAATACTCGCAGCAATTTCGCCACGATTGTTGCTCAGACTAGTTTCCACCCGGTTGATTAAGGAAATGGAATCAATATTTCAATATTTTAAATTATCTTGGAAAAGCTACTAACTTCTTAACTCTGAGAGACGTAACTCCCTCATATAAAGCTGTGACATGACTAAATAATTAAAAAAAGACAGACCTCAAAAGGACGATTTCTCTAAAATAAGACCAAAAAAATCTACCAAACATAAAAAAATGCTCTTAAAATGGAAAAATAGCAAAAAATGCTAAAAGATGCAAAATAAAAATGACATATTTGAAGACGGGGTGGCCCGTTTGGAATTTCTATGTACTTCAGCATTGTTTCAGACAGCTCAGTAAAATTATGACGTCATCAACATCCGGGCCTAGTTATTACCATACCGTAATTATTATTACCATTATTATTATTATCATCATCGTGATTACTATTATTATTATCATCATAATTTTCATTATTCTTCATTTCCCCTTTTCCAGTTAACACTGGGTGGGGGCAAATATGGTTCCTCTCCACTTTGTTCTGTCGTTCCACCATTCCTCTTCCGACACGGTGTTCCAATCCAGGTTCCGTTTTCGAATGCTATACTTCACCGAGTCCATCCAACGCATTCTTGGTCTTCCTGGTCCTCTCTTCCCTGTCATCCGTCGTTCCATTGCTCGTCTTGGTAGCCTTACTTCATTCATCCGTTTGACATGTCCAAACCATCTCAATCTGTTTTGCTCCAGTTTGTCATTTAGTTTCTGTACTCCCAGTTCTTTCCGTATATCGTCATTTCTTACTCTGTCTCTCCTCGTTTTCTGAACCATACTTCTCAGGAATCTCATCTCAGCTGCTTGTACTCTGCTCTCATTCCTCTTAGTGATTGTCCAAGTTTCTGTTGCATATGTCATTACTAGCAATAGTGCCCGGCTTCGCCCGGTGGATTTATTTGTTTTACAGAACTGGAGAAGAGCCTCCGTGGCTTAGGCGGTTACACGCCGGCCTCTCACCACTGGGTCCGTGGTTCAAATCCCGGTCACTCCATGTGAGATCTGTGCTGGACAAAACGGAGGCAGACAGGTTTTTCTCCGGGTACTCCGGTTTTCCCTGTCAATATTTCATTCCAGCAACACTCTCCACTATCATTTCATTTCATCTGTCATTCATTTAATCATTGCCCCAGAGGAGTGCGACAGGCTTCGGCAGCCGGCACAGTTCATATCCTCGCCGCTAGACGAGGGCTTCATTCATTCCATTCCTGACCCGGTCGGAGACTGGAAACAGGCTGTGGATTTTCATTTTACAGAACTGGAGCGCTCAAGGATAAGGATCGGAATAAATGCACATAAATTTGAAAGCACCAACGCTTATTGCAGCTGATAACCTCAATACACTGCACCAACACCATTGCACTTATACAGAGGCATACTATTGTCATGATGATAACTGTTTTAAGGGGCCTAAGAAATCTTTTTGCACTAATTACTCCCCGTGACCGCAATTTATAAGCAGCTCGCAATTCTGCACCAGAACATTGGTACGGGCGACGTGATGCAGTCCGCTTACCAGGCAACAGTAGATAGACTTAAGTATTATTGGAGCTGTCCGGGAGCACTTGTTCTTCCGACTTACTGAACCAAAATCAATCTTTATGGTTACCTGCTACATAGCCTAAACTATTCCTCTTGAATCAGGCTATCATATACAAAAATAATTTTTCAAATCCGACTGGTAGTTCCAGAGATTAGTGCGTTTAAACACACAAACTCTTCAGCTTTATTATATTAGTATAGATAGGAACATAATATGCTTTGTACATAACTTCTTTAGCCTTAATTGATATAACTTATCCTTGTTCCATACTAGTCCCCGTACCTGTTGGTAGAAAGCAGTCATTATTATTGTTATTATTTATATAATACCGCTATTGTTATGATTATTATCATTATCATGTAGGCCTGTATTTTTTATTATTCTTTGCGTACATTCTCCTCTAAGGAGAGCGCTAAAAACACAAAAATTTAGCTTTTGGTGGTAGCTTTCTTACTTGTATCTTAAAAATGCATAGACATTAACCATTATGAAGATGGTATTAAATATTCTCCATGTTGGCTGATATTAATCTTAAGTTATAAAGCCGCCGTGTCAAACACTAGAAAGTAGTTTAATAATTAAATTAACTCGTGCATGTTTCGGTATATCAATGATACCTTCGTCAGCGTGAAAAATCTTAGAAACTACGGTATCTTAACAAAAACCAAAAAGATAATGGATATGCTTACAAAAAGTCATTAATTTAAATAAATGAAAGGTCACAAAAAAGAATTAATAAATAATTATAGGATGTGTGAAAAACTTGGGACACTAATATTCCAATCGTTAATGAAAATTAATAAATGTAAAACAAAAATATTGGAATGCAGCCGAAATAAATCAGAAACCTCTATGGACATCAAATTGGCAGGTGAAAAGCTAAAGGAAGTAGGAGAATTCTGTTACTTAGGAACAAAATAACCAGTGATGGACGAAGCAAAGAGGATATAAAATGTAGGTTAGCTCAGGCAAGGAAAGCATTTCTACAGAAAAGGAATCTGTTGACATCGAATATTGATTTAGGTATTAGGAAGTCATTTTTGAAGGGTTTTGTCCGGAACGTGGCGCTCTATGGAAGTGAAACTTCGACTTTTGGTGCAGCAGAAAAGAGGAGAAATGAAGCGTTTGAAATGTGGTGTTACAGGAAAATGATGAAGATCAGATAGGTAGATAGGGTTACAAACGAAACGAAGATGTATAAAGACTAGTAGGAGAGGAGAGATGTTTCTGGTGACTGCTAATGAAGAGAAGAGATAGGTTGGTAGGACACATACTATGACACCCAGGAATAGCAAGCTTATTTATGGAAGGAAGGGTCGAGGACAAGAACTGTTGGGATGTAGGGTGTGGTAGCTATGTAGAGATGAAACGATTAGCTCAGGACAGGGAGGCTTGGAGAGCTGCATCAAACCAGTCAAAAATGAAGACTCAAACAACAACAACAACAACAACAAATGAAACGATCCATCACATCCACCTGAGGTATCAGTCACTTCAATACATTTTGCACTTGGGAAAGTTTGCTTCAGAACATAGACCTGCTCGAATCTGTTTGTTGGTTATCTCCGTCCGCTGTTCAAAATGGTTAATGTTCATCCGTTCACTGTGCGCCTTCTTCTCTTCATCTGTCCATTTACACCTATTTCATTTGCGTTGTGATCTAAATTCAAATTTATGGTTTCTGATGTTTCTCTACAAATGCAGCGGTCGTGAATGTCTTCTATGGTGATATGCAATTGTTGTAAGTCTTTCATAGTTTCTTTGTACCAAGAGGTACCCAATTTCGACGTAGAAATTATGTTGAATATTCTTTTAATCAGTCAGGTGTCGTCCATTCTGGCGATGTGTGTAAAGAACTTCACTCTGCGTTTTCTGATGAGTGTCGTGGTAGATACAGTATTTCTGTATAATTCTTCTGTTGGTCTCTTTTTTTGCCGGGAATTATCTCAGAATTTTCCTTGTCTTTGATTTTGGCCATTCCCTTGGTGCTTGTTCTCTCTGATGCGTAGTACATGGCTTCCGGCAAGACTACTGTTTTATAATGTCGTAATTTCGCAGCCGTGGAGATGAAAGTTTTATTGTAGGGGACCAGCTACTGTAAGTTTGTAAGCTATAGGCTACATGTACCAGGTGAATATGATGTTGTTTTATGCAACCAAACCAGCGTTGTTATCATAGGTCTCTGCTGCATCCCGTATAGTATTAATGCGCTGCAAACGATACTGAACACTGTTAGTTTTCCCTCGATGTGACTAATACGCCGCAGTGCAAGATTTAAACAAGCTCTCTTACGCCACGGGGTGGTGAGATGTGTGACTGAGTGGTTGCTATGGTTACAGTAGGTGTGGTTATATTGTGCAGAGATGAGTGGTTGCTATGGTTAACGTAGGTGTGGTTATATTGTGCAGAGATGAGTGGTTGCTATGGTTACAGTAGGTGTGGTTATCTTGTGCAGAGATGAGTGGTTGCTATGGTTAACGTAGTTATCTTGGTGAAGGCACGTTTCCGAGTCGAGACTAGGCTCAGGGTGAGAAACCCCCGCTCTTTGATAAGAGTCCCCGCACGTGGCACAATGTCTACTGGGGATGCTCTAGGCATCCTAATCCTGTTGCCCATTCCCACAACGAATACTCTCCTGGTTAGTGTTGCTAGATCTCCTGAATTGTACATGCAATGGAAGAAAATCATATATTCCAGTAAAATCTGCCAGAATTTTTGTATATTTTCAATTTTTTAACGATTTTTAGCCAATTTTCATTTTATGAAAAAAATAGGCTTGTGAGATCACCTTTTTTCCGTGTGTCTGTGTGTGCGTGTGTGTGTGATGGTGTGTGTGTCCCCCTAATAACTTCTAAACGTCTGGAGCGATTTCAATGAAACTCGGTAAGGTCATAGTACTATGTTAGCCGACCCCGACCGTGCCCTTCAAATTGTATTGTCTCTCACCAATCCAACATGGCGGCAGTGCGAAATATTTCACCAGCATTCAGTATCTCCGAAACTATTACTGATCTCACCCTGAAATTTTGTAAGGTGAAAAAGAGTACTACTCGAAGTTCACCTATGAGACTTTCAAAAACCTGATAACTACAAAACCAACATGGCGGCCAAGCGAATTAGAGACTTTCAAATAGACTTTCCTCGCGATTTAACCATCCAAACGTAATGAAACAAGGTACAGCAATCGTTTATACACATTGTAATGCACTGGCGTCTAATTTAGGTCAATTGTTTACATAACCTCAAAATGGCGGCTGTGGGAAATATTTCACTGGCATTCAATATCTCCGAAACTATTTATGATATCAGCCTGAAATTTTGTACGATGATTAAGGGCCCCTCTTCAAGGTTATCTATGTAACTTTCAAAAATCTGTAAATTATAAAACGAATATGGCAGCCAAGCGAAGTTGAAACATTTTAATAGACTTTTCTCGTGATTTAACCATCTGAGCGCAGTAAAATGTGGTACAGTAAATGATTATACACATTGTAATGCACTGGCATCTAATTTTGTTCAATTGTTTACATAACCTCAAGATGGCGGCTGTGCGAAATTTTAAAATTAAGTTTTTATGTCTTGTGTCGTTATCATGCGATCGAAGTGAGAGTTTGAATAATGAAGCTACGCAATCATTTTCTTTTGATGGTACATAACTCTATGGCCTATACATATAACAATCCAAAATGGCGAGCATACGAAATATTTTGACGGTTCTCAATATCTACGAATCTATTACAGCAATCAAACTGATATCTTTTATGTTTATAGAGGCTATGGACATAAGTTCACGTAAATAAAACTTTCAGTAACTTGGTGAGCACAAATCCAACATGGCGGCGACGCGAAGTATAAATATTAAAATTGACGTTTTCCGCGATTTAACCATCCGAGTGCAGTGAAACTTTGCACGTTAAATTCTTATACAAATATTAATCCACTGGCATCTATTTTATTTCAATTGTTTTCATAACCACAAGATGGCACCTGTGCGAAATTTTAAAATCTGGTTTTTACTTCTTGTGTCCTAATCATGCGATTGAAGTCTGAATACCACACGTACACAATGATCTTCATGTAATAGTACATAAGTAATAATCCAACCTGGCGACCATCTGAAATATTTAGACGGTTCTCAATATCTACGAATCTATCACAACAATCAAACTGAAATTGTGTATGTTGATAGAGGCAATTAACGTGAGTAGGATACATGAAAATAGGCTGTATAGTTCTTCACGGAAATACTTGTTTCTTTTACTATAACACGCTTAAACGTTGGTATTTTCTTTTTAATTCATAAAATGTAATCTAGTTTTCGAGATGAGAATTCTACAAATACAGGAAACACGATGATGTATTGAAGTCAGAAGCATGTAGGACGCATGACGCACTGATGTAACAGTTCCCATGAAGCATCAAGAACAGGATCACCTTACGAGCTTGCCAAGCAGAATCTTACACTTAGTATAATGTTGTAGGAGGCCTGCACTTCCGCGTTCGTTACTGACTCATTATATATTACCTTATTAATGTGTTGTATTTCTCGGGCCAGGCTATCCCCAGATTCTTGGCTTCGAACGCTTGAAATCTTGAATTACAGGCAACTAATGGGACGGCAGATTCCAACAAGCCATGGCTGCTTACCTTACCCTTTAATCTGTAACTCCTCTGATGAGGTTGGCATATGGAAGGACGTGTGTTTGAGGGTTCAGTCTTTTGACTGGTTTGATGCAGCCCTCCATACCTGCCTGTCCTCAGCGAATCGTTTAATTTCTACATAGCTACCACATCGTACAACCGAGGCAATCTGTTAAACATATTCTATCCTTGGTCTACCCCTACAGTTCTTGTACTTGACCCTTCCTTCCATAACTAATTTTGCTATTCCTGGGTGTGTTAGTATGTGTCCTACCAACCTATCTCTTCTCTTCATTAGCAGTCGCCAGAAACATCTCTCCTCTCCCACTCGTCTTAATACCCCTTCGTTTGTTACTCTATCTACCCCTCTGATCTTCATTATTTCGACACATTTTTATTTTTCATGTTTTCAATTTGTTTCGATTTGTCTTCATATTTACAATATGCTCAATGTTCGGTACGATTGTTTGAAAAACTATCAACCGGAGGCTGTTTCGCAGGTAACCGCTTCCCTCATATCTCCCTAGTTTATCAGAATGTTTGTACTTTTCTAAGTGAGTTCTAAACTTTCAGAGACAAAATTGAACTCACTTTTGGATTTAATTAGCGCCTTTATGAAACGTTAAAAAATGTTATAAAAGTTTTCTATGAATGAAACGAAATAATTACGCTTAATTAATTAATAATTTGGGAATGATTATATTGGGTAGCGAATTATAAATCTTTTCCTAGAGCCTGAAACCCTTAAACCGACCTTGGGCTAACAGCCGACTTGACTATGGGCGCAGTTCAATCGGCCTAATTAAAAGGATCTGGAAATACCACTGATTATGGGCTAAGAAAGCACCAGATCAGGAGATAGAGACAGGACTTGATGAATGAAGAAAAGTGTTAATTATCCTTAAATTATTTTAATTTTTGCATTTGTATTAATGATTTATTTTGCTTAGTTAGGCCTATTGTAATTTGCCACCATGGACAGCGTCCACATTTGCAAATGAATATATGTGTGTATGTATAAATAAGACAGGGGGAGGGGGGGGGGGGGAAGCACCTACAGAATTCGGCACAATGATGAGCTTTACAGCCATCAAGAAGACATTGTGACTTGTATAAGAAAAAGGCGCCTGGCCTTCTATGGACACTTGACCCGCATGATCCCTTGTCGGCTCACCAGTAAGATCTTCACAGTGGCAGGAAGAGGGAAGGCCTCTAGGACCAAGTGGATCTCTACGGTCAGGACGGATTTAGACCACCTCGGGATCCCACTTGCGTCCATACAGGACCGCCAACAATTCGGGCAAGCCATCCGACAGGGAGTATTTCCTGTATCACTGACAGCTAGGATGAACACCGGGGTCAGCAGACCTCCATGGATGTAGGATAGATAGCTGGCTCATAGTCAGATGATTAAAAAGAGCTGGAAGAAGAGAAAAGACAAAGCGACGAGGTGTTACGAGCCCCGTGGTCCTCAGTAGGTCCAAACGACGACGACGACGACGACGCCGAAGAAGAAGACGAAGGGGTGGGGACTGGTTTATTAATTGTATAGATAGCCTAATTCATGTCATATATTTCAAGCAGAAGAGAGTCTGAACCCTGGACTTTTGTTCAGGTTTACTACTAATAATAATATATTTAATGCAGCCAAATAGCCATAACTGGAAATATAGGTTACATTGATGGGTTACATATTTGCATAATCACTTATAGACATTGTTCTTCTTGTACAGAATTCTATGTGGTACCGTTCACACATTTTCCCACATAATGTGCACTCACAGTCTATACTTGTCATGGAAGTGTTTTGATTTGCAGAGTAGGTGGTGAAAACCGTGAACTGCCAACCTCGTAATGACATGTCTTAGTTCGAAATTAGCTTTTGTCCACGAGCGGTCTATCATGGCCCCTGTGCCATAGAAGTCTGGTTGTACTTCTTCTCTCTTCTCCGTCAACGTTGCCAGAAGTTTCTCTGATGCACTAGTGTTCAGGTTTACTAATGAAATACACTTGTAGCTCCAGTAATGACAGAGATTGAGAAGCTGATAGCCAATGAAGGTGAGCACGTGTCTCTTATCAGTCAATGTATGATAAGTTGTGTACCATCGTCCATTGCTCCCAATAAACTCCACGTTTTGTATTAAGGCGTATAACACGAGTTACTAGCATATTCTTCACTTGTCTGCCCCTTAAAACGACAATAACTAACTTAAGTCAATAGACCACATGCTAACCTAAACTAACAACAACGCAACAACTATAGAAGTGCTTCAGACCAACTGAGCAATAATATCTGTAAATAATTTTATGTTCGACCCTGACTATTATATGTCAGAAAACTGTACTATAATGAGGCTCATTATAACACTATTTTTCATTATGAAACAGTTTCTCCCACCAATCAGAGCTCAAGAAACAGTTGTTTGACCAATTAGATAATTAGATGCGCTGAGTTCCACGGCCTTCTAATTAAAATTTCACTGCCTGGCCTAGTGTCATAGTAGAGTAATCGAGGAGGCCATGGTCAAATACAAGGCATTCCCTGCGTCCCATGCGCTCTGTTCAGTACATAAAACTGGCGAAATCTCGACAGATATTTATGAATATTTATGTTCGAACATAAAATAGTTGTAATAATTATCGTCGAACATAAACAGTCGTATGCAACTCGCCTATAATGGAAATTAAGACACTCGAATGGAAATTATAAAACTCGCATACGCTCGTTTTATAAACATACTCGTGTCTTAATTATTGCCATTATAGGCTCGTTGCATAATGTACTATTGACGCGTTACACACGTCTTTACAAACTTAAGTATTCTAAACATTGCCACGGTGGTTGAGTGGTTATCGTGTTGAACTAGCTACCCCAAGCTTACAGGTTCGCTCCTGGCCGTGGTAAGTGATTTTTTTGAAAGTCGACAAAAATCACGACACGCATGTCATAAGTTTTTGGCATGTTAAAAAACCGATTTGAATTCAGTAGGCCGTGTTCATAGTGGCAAAATTAATCTCGGGATTTTCCACCTACACAAAAAGTTCCTCCTTTCTCTACTAGAAAGCGCTATAGTGTCAAGGAGCTTAGATATCTAACCTCCTTGACTTTCATAGCGCTCCAAGGAATGATTAAATTCGACATGCAAGCTTCTCTCTGGGCGTCAATTAACAAAGCTTGCACCCGGCAGCCGAGGCCATACGATATTATTATTATTATTATTATTATTATTATTATTATTTTTTATTATTATTATTATTATATATATACATTTGTGCATGTGTAATACATAAACATCGTATATTAACTAAGCCTAAGTGAACAGGATCTGATGATGATCGCGTGACGATCGAAACGTGTCATCCAATTAAGTACCCTCGCTTCTGTTCATAAAAGCGTGTTATTTTCTTATAAATATCCCATGTAATTATAAGGTGCGTTCAAAAAGTAACGAGCCGGAGGCATAATTACAGAAACCAGTACCTGTATGTTAGAAGTATTGGCCCTGGCTGTTGAGGCACTTGTCCCACTGTGACACGAGGCGGTGAATGGCTGTCTCATAAAATTCCCTGGGCTGCGATGTGAACCAGTTTCGCACGTACAGCTGGACGTCGGCGTCCGAGGGGAATCGTTGGCCCCGCACAGCCCTTTTCAGGGGACCAAACATGGCGTAATCACAGGGAGAGAGGTCTGGACTGTATGGAGGGTGGCCGAGAACCTCCCATTTGAATTTCTGCAGGAGTGCCGCGACTGTGTTGGCCGTATGAGGTCGTGCATTATCGTGGAGCGACCACGGTGGCTATGGCGTTCACTGTCACTCGGCGGTCCTGGGAAATGAGTGCATCAACCAGCTGGACGTTGTCATCGGTAATGCAGGGGGGTGCCCCAGACCGGGTATCATCGGCTAACGACACCCGTCCTTCCCTGAAGCGCTTGGGCCACGCCTTGACCCTTGCAAGGGACATGCAGTGTTCGCCGTACACTTGTGACATTCGGCGATGAATGTCCGTTCCCCCTACTCCTTCCGCTGTCAGAAACCGAACAACACCTCTTCGCTCTTCGGTTGACGCCTCCATTTCACTGTTTGCAATGCGACTGGCAGCGTTGGACGATTGATGCAGGCTGCTGCTCGCTTTGTATCGTCACGTGACGTGCACGCGTGCCTTCTAGCGATGGGCTGTGACCTTCCACGCTCTGGTCGGAACCACACCTCGTTACACACGCCACAATTAGCCGATGTAGTCACCGGTTTGCGCATTCCAGCCTCCGGCTCGTTACTTTTTGAACGCACCTTATATTTCAGGTTAGGGTGTATAAATTCTTATTTACCCGCCTAATATAATTGGACACAATTTGTGGTGGCCGACTGAAAACAATTGTACAGAAATACAAGCTCAGAATGAAGACAACTTTGGGCGTTCATAAACGGAATATTCCCCAATATAACTCACAAAGAGGATGCAATAAAACTTAAAGGAAGTAACTGACAAAAACGGTATGAAACTATCCCCAGATCCATATTGGCCATTAAGTCAGTGTTCGAGATATCACCGTTGTTTTAGTCTAGATTCAGTGCTACAAACATTAAAATGAAACATATTTTCTCTCCTTCGTTACATTTTGTTATAATTAATGGTTGTTGTTGATTGAGTATTCAGTTTTTGACTGGTTTGATGCAGAACTCCATACCTCCCTGTCCTGAGCTAATCGTTTCATCCACACATAGCTACCACATGCTACATCCGAGGCAATCTGTTTAATATATTCTAACCTTGGTCTACCCCGACAGTTCTTGTCCTCGACCTTTCCTTCCATAACTAAGCTTGCTATTCCTGGGTGTCTTAGTATGTGTCCTACCAACCTATCTCTTCTCTTCATTAGCAGTCGCCAGAAACATCTCTACTCTCCCTCTCGCCTTAATACCTCTTTGTTTGTAACCCTATCTACCCATCTGCTCTTCATCATTATCCTGTAACACCACATTTCAAACGCTTCAATTCTCCTCTTTCTGCCGCTCCAACAGTCCAAATTTTCACTTCCATAGAGCGCCACGCTCCAGACAAAGGCTTTCAAAAATGACTTCCGACTACCTAAATCTATATTCAATGTCAACAGATTCCTTCTTTTGTAGAAATGCTTTTCTTGCCTGTGCCAACCTACTTTTTATATCCTCTTTGCTTCGTCCATCGCTGGTTATTGTTGGTAACGTAGCTTATTAAGTTTGGTTCGCAGTTGATAACACTGATATCAAACAATAAGTTTCATGACCATGTTTATTGCAAATGGAGGATTATACACTAATAGTGTCTCATTCGGAGGCCCCGGGTTCGATTCACCGGTCCCCTGTGTGTACTTACGGTGCCCACCTTACCATGGCACACAATCTCATGGAGTATGTGGACCTGCCCGATCTGCAAAGAATTCTCAAACTGCGTAACGACCTCTTCCTTGCTCTACGTGATGACGGGCCGTCAGAAGACCTCGTCATCCGGTTAATGAGGGAGAGTGGCTACTTCTTTAACTTTAAGTGTAGTTTAATATTATCAGCACGTTCTTGAACATTTCCATCTGGCAAAATTAGACTAAAGTAATTTTTGAAAAACGGTCGAGTTGAAATACAATTCATGCAAGGAGAAATGGCGTATAAACATTTCAGCTTTGTGCGATGAAAAGTTCCGAAATAAAGGGAAATTTTATATCTAGAAAAGTATTTTATCGAGAAAAGGGATGTAAGCACTTTTATAGCTTTTAGAACACGCCAGTAGCATAAGATTACTCTTCTTCCATTTGAAACTCTAGCAACCGTTTTGCTGTTGTTCCATGTCCGTTTGGCCTTTCTTCTAACGCAGCTCTTTCATAAAGTTTTCTTTATTCTGTGCCTAATAGAAATTTTAAAAAACCTCCTTTGATGGGTTTACCAACAGTACGCACGATTGTGGGAAAGAGTACGGAAAGTAGTCTCAGGAATGAGATATGATGCACCGCGAGAAAGCTAAAGGTCCATACATTAATTTGCCGCGGAAACCAACATTTTGAAAATGTAGTGTGAAAAACGCCCGGAAAACATAATATAACACGCTTTTATGAACAAAAATTGGATGACATGTTTCGACCGCCCAGCGATCATCATCAGATCCTGCAGATCCTGCTCACATAGGCTTAATAAATGTGCGATGTTTATGAATTACACTCACGCACACATTTTTATACAATGTTTAGATTACGTAAGATTGTAAACCCTTGTGTAACGTGTCAATCTTATTTACAGATAGTATTACTCACTTCTATAGTTGTTGCGTTATTATTAATGTAGTTTAAGTATGTTAACCAAGGGTTACAATGTGGCCGAAACCAGCCAATAATAATTATATGTATTGAATAAAGGTCTCAATCTTATCCCTTTCTCTCAAATTTTGTCAATATGGGTCATTTTCTAGTCTCTTGCGAACTGTCTGTAGTTACAAGGCGTTTTAGTCGTAGCTTTATTTTATTCTCATTCTTTTGCTATCACCGAGACGTTAAGGCCCTTAAAACAGTAATTACAGAAAAGTAATCTGTTGACATCGAATATAGATTTAGGTGGCGCTCTATGGAAGTGAAACTTGGACTATTGGTGCAGCAGAAAAGAAGAAAATTGAGGCGTTTGAAATGTGGTGTTACAGGAGAATGATGGGTAGATAGGGTTACAAACGAGTGGGAGAGGAGAGATGTTTCTGGCGACTGCTAATGAAGAGAAGAGATAGGTTGGTAGGACACATAGCCTACTAAGACACCCAGGAATAGCAAGCTTAGTTATTGAAGAAAGGGTCGAGGACAAGAACTGTAGGGGTAGACCAAGGTTAGAATATGTTAAACAGATTGCATCGGATGTAGGGTGTGGTAACTATGTAGAGATGAAACGATTAGCTCAGGACAGGGAGGCATGGATAGCTGCATCAAACCAGTCAAAAGACTGAAGACTCAAACAACAACAACAACAACATGTGGTTGAGAGTGTCGTCCCTCTCGCGACGTGTCTCCCATAATCTGCAGGCTATGTGAGGGGTGGTAGTAATCCTTGGATACACGCGGTTACTAAATATGATCGATTACTTCCCATTTCAACCATCGAATCAAGATTAAAATCTTCCACGGCAGAGCTGTCTGGCACAAATGAGTGCCCTTGTGGGAAGAAAAGACGGCCAGAGGTACGAGAGGACTACCTGACGTAACACCACTCACTATCTGTTGTAATCTCCTCAGAGATAACCGAGTGTGTCGCGCTGATCCGCACACGAGTCCTTGAAATGGTTTCCAGCATCTCTCTACTCTTTCTTGTTCTATTTTGTTGTTGTTGTTGTTGATTCGCTTGAGAGGCTTCGACATCGTGTACTTTGATGTGTGTGTGTCTGATGACCTGTGTTATTGCGGTGGCTTTATTAGTGTGTGTATTTGTTGAATATTTGTAATCCAGATCATTAGGGCATATGCCCTAGATATTAGGCCCCTTAAAACAACAGTCACTACCATCACTGGCATGGAAAAACAGCTGAATATTAAAATGTTGGAATCCATTTTTCATTGCTTGTGGTGTTTTGTAGAGCTATTTTGTCTTGTATATTTGGAACTGATGATGCTCGCTTGAGAGCGAAACATGTCATTCAATTAAACCCCCACCATTTGTGTTAACGTATAAATATATAATTCATGGATCATTTCATTCAGATAATGGGGCGATCGTCACTTTCCTCCCAATCTCTTGCGTTGACCGACTGAAGAGCAAATTATCTTGATTGATTAAACAGTTGATTATATGAATATGTGTGTGTTCGAAGACAACACAGTTGTCAAGTAGGCCCATTGAGTGAGCACCATGTATATGTTAAAAGTCGGAGTGCGAATTCACCAGTTAACTCAGTAACGTAATTGAGTTAAATCTATAAACATTTTTTTTTTACATTCGAATTGAGCCACTATGGACTAAGGAGTAACAATCAAAATCAATATTTCGTTCTAGATCGTCTGCCAGCTTTGATGTCCTGCCAGTATCTCTTGAGCCCATCACTCAGCGCCTTCTTTCGATCTTCTGAAAGAGGTCCCCTCCGTCTTTTGGGTTCTGCCCCTACCTTAAATCCCTGGTAATTTTTGATTAGGTGTCTGAATTCACACCTGTTCATAATTTTGCAGTCCGGAATACCAATTTCTAGAAGGTCTTTGTTACATTCTTCTAACCATGCCAATTTTTACTTCTTTGGTCTCACGAAATTCCAAATTTTCTTTGTTAGACGATCGTTGGACATTCTGAAAATGTGTCCATAGAACAACAACCTTTTATTTTCTATTGTTGACGTGACTGGTTCTATCTTTCTATATAACTCTTCGTTTGACTTCAAACGTAAGTGTCCGTCAACCCATCTGTTGCCTACAATCTATAAACAATTAATACTTTAGGAAATAGATTATTGTTTGCTGATTCTTGCACATAAACATTATTATCTCTGTTATTATTTTTGTTGTTGGCCGAGAACGGAAACTAATAACGAGTAATTAAACTATGCGATGCTTAGACAGTGCTATATGTGACCCTTGACCATGGTATAAATTGTTTACTATCCATAAAGGTAAATTTCAATGACGGGTTAGTGGATGCTCTTTATATTTTGTGGCGATAAGGTAGAGTTCAAGATATCTCACGGCAAAGATAAAAGAAAATTTAAATTAGTGATCAGTGATCAATCATCTCACCCGATAACATATCACTCATTTACTGTAGCAGTGACATAACTCCAACTTTTTGGGAAATTGCATTTAAAGAATTAAAGGCCGTTACTGAACTGTGGATTATTTCTATAATGGCACGGTTTTGACGCCATATTGAATTGGGGATTTACAAAGGCAGATCGGAAAATAAGGTTCCCTAACTTTTTATATATAAACTACAACGTTTAGTTTCGAAATCTAATGCATCTTTAAAAGCTTAAACATTGTGCTATTTTTCAACGTAATCGCCATTTCGATGTAAGCATTTTTGTAGACCCTTCTCCAGCTTTGGTATGTCCGTATCAAAGCTATCTGCCCGTTGAGTTAGTGATTCACCTCATCTCGTCGGTGTGGAAACGTTGTCAACCCAAGTGTTCGACACTTTGCTGCTTGTGAATGTCTGATACCCCAACTTATCCGTCAAGAT
Source organism: Meconema thalassinum (assembly GCA_946902985.2). Taxonomy (NCBI): domain Eukaryota; kingdom Metazoa; phylum Arthropoda; class Insecta; order Orthoptera; family Tettigoniidae; genus Meconema; species Meconema thalassinum. Next base: position 93,779,503 of record OX336391.1, read on the forward strand.
CTCCTGAACTGTGCTAAGAGCGAGGTCACGGATAGTGATCCTTCAATCTTCGACCAATTCCTTTAACCTTTTGGACTCTTAGGACTGACTGTTTTCCGTTCTTTCCTGCATCTGTACATTCCTAGTGAGCGTGTTGAACCACCTGGAGATGAATATCTAAGGGGGGGGGGGGGGGGGTACCCTTCCCTTTTAAAAACGGAATTACGGCACGAATTTCGCACTTGGCGGTAGCGGCAAGCAAACCTGCTGAGCGAACAATGCGCGACATAGCGACGTAAGGCAAGGTGGCATCGAGTGAGGGGTGATGACTGCACACGGCCGTGTTGCCTGTGGCTCCAGGGCTGAGGGAACCTTATTTTACCCCAAGCTTGCAGGTTTGCTCCTGGTCGTGATAAGTGATTTTTGAAAGGCGACAAAAATCACGGCATGCATGCCGTCCGTTGTTGGCATGTTAAAGAACCGATTTGAATTCAGTAGGCCGTGTTCGTAATGGAAAAATAGACCAACAAATAGTTCCTCCTTTCTCTACTAGAAAGCGTTATAGTGTCAAGGAGCTTAGATATCTAACCTCCTGGACTTTCATAGCATTCCAAGGAACAACAAAAAAAATTGACATGAAAGCTGCCCTTTGGGAGTCAAATAACAAAGCTTGCTCCCGGTACCCAAAGCCATACGACAAAAAGAAACAGTTGAGTGTAACACACAACAACGTAATTAACAAGTATCAATATTATTAATGTAATTGCAATATTTTCGGAACGTTTCACGTTGCCAAGAATAACGATAATAATAATAATAATAATAATAATAATAATAATAATAATAATAATAATAATAATAATATCGTATGGCCTCGGGTGTCGGGTGTAAACTTTGTAATTTGACACCCAGAGGGTAGCTTGAATGTCGAATTTCGTTGTTCCTTGTATCACTATGAAAGTCAACGAGGTTAGATATCTAAGCTTCTTGAACACTATAGGCTTTCTAGTAGAGAAATGAGGAACTTTGTGTTGGCGGAAACTCCCAAGATTAATTTTGCCATTATGAACACGGCCTACTGAATTCAAATGGGTTCTTTGACATGCCAACATCGTATGACATGCGTGTCGTATTTTTGCCGCCTTTCAAAAATCACTTACCACGGCCAGGAGCGAACCTGCAATCTTGGGGTTAGTAGACCGACACGCTATCCACTCACCCACCGTTCTAAGGTGCCTAACATCTAGGTTATCGGCCCTAATGGTTTGCGTTACAATGAAAATGATAATGTGATGGAAACTATAACTGTAACTAACTACAGACGTACACACTAGAAGGACAAATTGGAATCGAAAAGGAAGGAAAAGGGTAAATAAAGACAGGACGAAAACAAATGCCCTCAACCCTCGAAGGATGAGAATTGAGAGACTTGGAAGGAACGAGAGCCATGAAAGGCAGATGGGAAAGGGGAAAGGAGGGGGCCCGCCCCGAAGGCAATGGAAAAAGGGGAAAAAAAGACCCCCAGCTCAGGAATCCTCCGGGATTGCCAAATCCCAACCTCACCAGACGTGTATCTGTGCAGTTAACGTTAGGAACCATTTGCTTGATCTGGCGAACTCGAGAGGTCACTTGCCGAACACTCAAGTAAGTGGCAATTTAGTGGAGGTAATGAAATATCCTAGAATGGCTCAGGATGGCCGCTGTCAGTGCTAGAACTCGAGCTTGCGATCTTGTTCCAGCATCTCATTGCAGCACTGTTAAACGCTTTATGAACGAGATGTACCGAATGAGAGGCGCAGGGCGAGAAGTCTCCGCTGTAATGAAGATGGTAATTGTCGCATTGTTCTGGCCAGCATCACGATTCTCTCATTGTGTGTCTGCTAGGTTGCTCTTGTGGCACTTAGCACTCCAAACGTAACTCAAAAGGAACCGTTTGGAAAAATGGTATTACAAAGTGTGAACCTATGGGTGAAATATAACACCAATGCGTGCACGAACAACACAATTATGTTGAAAGCATATTTGAAGTTTATGTTGTTTTAAAGGCGCATATTTTTTTCTTTCAAGGAATCAATTTTTCGTTTATAACGTAAAACACCCTGTAATTTTATTTTATTTTGTGTAGTCTTACCCATTCTTCGCCCTCCTTAATGTCCTATAATGCCCAGGCTAATTTCCAATGTTATATTTACCTTTCCCTGAATCTATCAACAAGAACTAATCGTTGTTTTTTTTTTCAAGGATGTTTTCGAGACTCTATCCTAATTTTGACACAGGGTTTTTGAAAATAAATGTATTTTATATTTTCATAAATCATTTTAAAATTGGATAACTTTAACAGGACTTTCATGAACATTTCCGTTCGGCAAAATTAATCTAAGATATATTTTGAAAAATGACCGCATTAAAATATAACGCATAATATAAGGAAGAATATTACATCAAGAAATTTCAGTTTTGTAAGTTGGAAAGTTTAGGAAAAAAGGGAAATTTTATATTTAGAAAAACATTGTAACGAAATTTCAAATGAAAGTTTTTGTTTGTTTTTAGAACAAGCCATTACCATTGGATTCCTCTTATTCCATTTAAAGCAGTAGCAACCATTTTGCTGTTGTTCCTTTGCCTTTGCTTCTAATGTAGCCTCTTTCTTTACGTTTTTCGTTGTATAATAGAAATAAAAATAAAACTGTTGTTTGGGGGGTTTACTAACAGGAGGCACGATTGTGGGAATGTAGGCTCAAGAATGTGATGTGACAAAAATAAATGTACCGTTCGAAATTTAAAGATCCGTAAATTAATGTGGTGCAAAAACAACATTTTGAAAATTGTTAATATTTTTGGCAATCTTGAGCCCCTTAGTGTGACTACATGGCAACTAAAGGGCTATCGTATTTGTTGAAAAATGTATGGAATATTTACTTTCACGGCACAAGATTTTTGTGACCTTACCAAACATAGATAGGGGCTTCATTCATTCCATTCCTGACCCGGTCGGAGACTGGAAGCAGGCTGTGGATTTTCACCAAACATAGACGTCAAATGAAGACATCTGTTAAATTATGAAAAATATTCCATAAAATAGGAAGGAAAATTTATTAAATTTTAATCAAATAATTGCATCATTTTTAACTCAAAACTTATTATATCAAAGGCAGATTTGTAGATGTATGTAGTCTACTATAACGATAAAGTACAACTTGAGCAGCTGGAAATAGATGACGAGAAATGTCTGTTTATGCACATGTATTCCTACCGCAGTGTTGAACACTTACTCATACGATGTTCGTCGAAAGCACATAATAATAATAATAATAATAATAATAATAATAATAATAATAATAATAATAATAATAATAATAATAGACTGGGAGACCCGAAGCGAGTAGCGTCAAGGACAGTCAGTACAAGGTGTGTGGCGGGTGGACTGAGGCTCTCTAGCAGGCGTTCTGCTCCCATTCGATCAGCGGCGTTGGAAATGTTTCCAAGACCATGCAGACTTAAAATTGATGTTTTTTAATCTCTTAAAAATAATAATAATAATAATCCTTGGTGTCAGTAGATTTTTGAGTTGAAGCCATTTAGCCAATTCAAAGTTTCATTTTTCACTGCCACCCGGCAAGGAAACCAGAACGTGGGTAGTAATCACCAACTGTGACACGAGATGTCGTTGAAGAGATGATATCGTACGAATGGGATGACGGGGCAGTTGCTCTACCATATTGCCAGAGCTAGTATAGAATCATCTTCTAGCCTTCAATTTCTATTAAATAAATATAATACCAGAAACCCCCATAATTAAGCTACAATAACATCAGGTTGAATGCAAATTATGATATATCTGGCAACTAAGCTTGAGATCGTTCCTCATGTGCTTAAACTACAGTGATTGAAACCTCGCAAATCACATAATCTTCTTCAGATAAAAGCTCGTTCCCCAGCACTTACAGGATTAGAAATAAATCCCAGGACTCATTCCGTAACTCTCAAATTGATATTCCAAAGTGATTTCAGAGATAGGAAAGTTCCAGGCGCAGAAAAGTGGGAGAGGAGGTTCTCCATTTTACAAGTGAACAAATATTCACTGCTACCAGTAGGCCCATTCCCATTCCTTAAGCCCCAATCCTTAAATCTCTCCACATAGACGTCAATATGGAAATAGTAGCGGATATTTGACAGAGGTTATGGCAATCAATGGGTCTCTCACGTTAGCTGAGTTGAGAGAGCATTGCAGACCAAACGATCATTGGTTCCATCTCAATGGCTTGGTGTAACAAAACCAAATCCCGTAGCAACACAGCCCATGAAAGGCACTGGCCTGCCTAGCGACCGCCGCGCAGCCATTCAACCTACAGATGGTGGTTAGCGCGACGGATACCCTCGGCCATTAATCTTGGTCTCCGTGACCCGGGGCGCTGCCTCACTGCCAGACAGCTACTCAATAGTCCTCACGAGGCTGAGTTCACCCCGTTCCAGCCCTCATGCCAAGTTCTGAAATTCCTGACAGTGCTGTGAATAAATTGGTGATGATGATGATGATAATTCTTGCTTTAAGGGGCCTAACATGTGGGTTATCGGCCCCATAATGAAATTAATTATCAAGATAAAAACAGCTCCCTGTCAGGGATGAAAACGAAAACGGTTTGTATAAAACAGACAGCGAGCCCAACAATTTTGTCTTATTTGGATAAAAGAACAATAAAACAATATGGCATTTTGAACATTGAAACTAGATATTTAGGCTATACAATAAAGAACATAAACAGATTATACCTAAAGTAAAAGTCTTAAGCAAGTCTAGAAAAAATCATGAAAGTTCAAAAATACATTTATTTTCTAAAATCCTGTGTGGAATTTAGGAGAGAGTCATGAAGAAGATCCCTGAAAAAGTTCCATTAGTTTCCGTTTATAGTTCCTGAGAAAACGATAAATAAAAAGTTGGAAATTAGCCTGTGCAATATGGGAGTTCCATAACACCGTCCTGGGAACCTGGTGATGTAGACAATATAACTGCTTCATTCTTAGGTAACCATGGCAACTAGAAACCTGATATTTTCAGAGTTAACAATAACATGTTATTATTATTATTTTTATTATTATTATTATTATTATTATTATTATTATTATTATTATTATTTGCGTACATTCCCCTTTAAGGAGGGCGCTAAAACACAAATATCTAGCCTTTGGTGGTGGCTCTTCTCTTCTTTTTATCTTCCCAAAAATCTTTCATCCGTTCACTGTGTGCCTTCTTCTCTTCAATTGTCCATTTACGTCTATTTCATTTGGGTTGTGATCTAAATTCAAATTTCTGTTTTTTGATTTTTTCTCTACAAATGCAGCGGTAGTGAATGTCTTCTATGGTGATATGTAGTCGTTATAAGTCTTCCATAGTTGGGGGCGTGGTGGCGCAGCGGTCAAGCTGTATGCCTTTCACCAAGGCGGACCGGGTTCGATTCCCGGTCAATGCATGTGAGATTTTCGATGTGAAATGCCATGTCCTGTGGTTCGGATTCCACGTAAAACGGAGGTCCCGTGGCTTATGATCGCGAGATTAACGGTCACGTAAAACTACAAGCTTCCTTCCTTTTCCTTCTTCCATAGTTTCTTTGTACCAAGAAATACTCAATTTCGACGTAGAAATTATGTTGAATATTATTTTAGTCAGTCAGGTGTCGTTCATTCAGGCGATGTGTGTAAAGAACTTCACTCTGTGTTTTCTGATGAGTGTCGTGATAGATTCAGTATTTCTATATAATTCTTCTGTGGGTGTTTTTAGCCAGAGATTATCTCTGAAAACGGTGCCGTAAATGTTTCTCAGAATTTTCCTTTCTTGTTTATCGATGTCTTTAATTTTGTCCATTCCCTTGGTGCGTGTGGTTTCTGTGGCGTATAAGCCTTTGGGCAAGGCTATCTTATTATAATGTCGTAATTTCTCAGCCGTGGAGATGCATTTTTATTGTAGTAGGACCAGCTAAGTTTTGGACCTTTCTGAAATTTTCAGACTCTTTCTTTGTTAGCCTTTGTGATCAGACATTTTATTATTATGAATATTTATGACATACAGTATTTCAAGAATTATGGATATTTCTCAAAACTTGAAATTTTGTGACTCTGATTATGATACAATGATATTTTTCACACTTATAGGGGATTATGAGTTAAAAGCTGTGACCCGAAATAATATTAAAATGAAGTAGGTATCTAAAATGATAGTTTAAAAATTTGACGTATTCATAAAATCTAAACTCAATGCATATCAACAATTCGTTTACTTTACAAGTTTCACCATTATCATTAGATTACAAATAATAGTTTTCTTCCAAGTATGTACAGTAATATCATAGAAAAAGTACTTAACATAGCAAAATGTTCTTATTATGTTCACTTTCTTCAAATGTCTATAATTATTGAAATATGGCATACATCTCTATGATACATTCATAACCTGTAGCCATGAATGTTATTGATAAACGGTGCAATTTCTAGGTGTGCTGGTTCCTTAACAATAGATCTCTTAATAAGCAGTTGCATTGTTGGCTAATGTACAATACCAGATCCCCTTGATTTAGTTTTAACGCGTGAACATGTTCATGAAAATAACATTTGGCCATTCAAAAAATCTTTATTTATTATTTATTTAATCGAATAGCACTCTTACAGAGCACGTAAAATCAATACTTCAAATCTTGCCACATGTTTTTAAAATCTTTGCCCACTTTCGCTTCATCCTCTCTGATCTTTAAAACATTAAAAATAAACAGATAATTTATTAACAAACAAATCCTGTTGTTAAATTAATTAGTTCCTGAGGGAAAGGTAAATGCAGTGATGTTGATGGTTGTCTGCGAGTCCTGGAATGTGTAACAACGCTGATAATGAAGGCTGTAGACAATGCGATGTGATTACACTTGGCGCCAGCCCCACAACATAATGATACCACACTCGGTCTGTAATGACACTCACTCACTCCCCCGACTGCGAACAACGCCTCGAACCCGGAACATTTAAACGTGTGATATTAATGATACATTTTTACTTCATAATCTGCCTGAAATTATAGGTGACACCAGAATCCATATCTACAGGGAACGCCAACAGTTTGATGAGTGGACTTTCAGGAATATTGTGTCCAAATTATACCAGCCGCAGTGCTGTCCCCCTTTCAACACAGAGAGGGACACAATGCAATCGTTCTTTTAAACACGGAAGTGGCTTTAGATATAATAGCCTATAATGTTATTGGTTTTACGTCCTTTTTAACTACTCTAGCTTTTAGAGACACCGGGGTGCCCGAATTTTGCCCCGAAGGGGATCTTTAACATGGTAGTAAATCTGCTGACACGGTTCCCTCGCATTTCTGCACTCTCAAATGCTAGCTGACTGCGCCAGAATTCGATCCTACAACCTTGGGAATAGCAGGGGAGAACATTACCGCTGAGCCACGCAGCCAGTCAAGTGGCTTTAGAGCCTAGCTTCCCATTTAGTGGCCATATCTGTTGAGTTAGTGACCGTAGTTGGGTTTTGAACCTCTAAGGCTCTACGCACACGAGTGACAAGAACCATTTCAGTTGTCTTTCTTCTAATTATTGTTTGGAATAACTTTCCGAGACAACCAAAACAAAGCACGAATCATATGCTTATAAGTATCTCATATAAATTAGAGTTGCTGATATCTTAACAGACGAAGTAGGGGTCTCCATCTTAGCAGACGAAGTAGGGATCTCCATCGTAGCAGACAAAGTAGGGATCTTAATCTTAGCAGACAAAGTAGGGGTCCCCATCTTACCAGACAAAGTAAGGGTCTCCATCCTAGCAGACGAAGTAGGGGCCCCATCCTAGCAGACGAAGTAGGGGTCCCCATCCTAGCAGACGAAGTAGGGGTCCCCATCCTAGCAGACAAAGCAGGGGTCCCCATTCTAGCAGGCGAAGTAGGGGTCCCCATCCTAGCAGACGAAGTAGGGGTCCCCATCCTAGCAGACGAAGTAGTGGTCTCCATCTTAGCAGACGAAGTAGGGGTCCCCATCTTAGCAGACATAGTAGTGGTCCCCATCTTAGCAGACATAGTAGTGGTCCCCATCTTAGCAGACAAAGTAGAGGTCCCCATCTGACTTCTGCTGAGGCACAGATATTAGACTGTCCTTGGCTGTGCCGTGTTAGGAAGCCACAGTGCATCACTCCACTTCCGAGAAACGTGTGTTCCCACATTTCAATCGACAGGAAGCCCTGCAGTTTATATAACATCCGTATTAGGATTCAATGCACGCAATAATATGTTTAATAGCTCGATGATGATTGCGAGTTTCCTATTTTTAGTGGCCACTTCGTGTTATTAATTGAGTTCGGTTAAGTGGTTCAGGTCGGTCATGCGCTCGCTTCCTAAGTCCAAAGTCATGCATAGTCGGTTTATAAGTAAACATGAATGATCCTTATCGGTAAATATACCGTAGCCATAGTCATTAAAAAGTAAGCCTCGCCTCGTAAAATACAAGTTAGCAGAATTCTCCTTCTATAATTTCAACCCTGACACATCTTGGCCGACACGCCTGAGGATTTGAATGAGTTTTGGAATGGTATGGACTCCGTCTTGAGGAAAGAATTCATGATGAAAATTAATAAATGTAAGTTAAAACAAAAATATTGGACTGTAGCCGAAATAAATCAGAAACCTCTATAGACATCAAATTGGTAGGTGAAAAGCTAAAGGAAGTAGGAGACTTCTGTTACTTAGGAAGCAAAATAGCAAGTGATGGACGAAGCAAAGAGGATATAAAATTAGGTTGGCTGAGTCAAGGAAAGCATTTCTACAGAAAAGGAATCTGTTGACATCGAATATAGATTTAGGTATTAGGAAGTCATTTTTGAAAGCCTTTGTCTGGAGCGTGGCGCTCTATGGAAGTGAAACTTGGACTATTGGTGCAGCAGAAAAGAGGAGAATAGAAGCGTTTGAAATGTGGTGTTACATGAGAATGATGAAGATCCGATGGGTAGATATGGTTACAAACGAAGAGGTATTAAGGCGAGTGCCAATGAAGAGAAGAGATAGGTTGGTAGGACACGTACTAAGACACCGAGGAATAGCAAGTTTAGTTATGGACGAAAGGGTCGAGGATAAGAACTGCAGGGGTAGACCAAGGTTAGAATATGTTAAACAGAATGCCTCGGCTGTAGGGTGTGGTAGCTGTGTAGAGATGAAACGATTATCAGGACAGGGAGGCATGGAGGGCTGCATCAAACCAGTCAAAAGACTGAAGACTCAAACAACAACAGTGTCAGGCATTGCAGTTCAAAAGCTCAACCGTGGTAGTGAAGGCATTGCACTACACGCCACCCGCGGTAGCTACGCTCCCTATAAGGCGTAGCGCTAAGTGAAGCTGAGTACTTGGTAGACGAGTGCCACCGTCGGCCATCCTTAAATGGATTTGAGTTTTCTCCCATTTTTACTCTAGGCGAATGCTGCAATAGTACCTGCCTATCAAGTTTCATTTTATCCCTCGTTGATTCCTCTGATGAGGTTGACGTCGGGAAGGGCATTCGACCGTAAGAATCTTCAGCCACAAAGGAAACTCATCTTCCCTGCGCCTGATGTGCACTTAAGCCATAAAATCTATGTCTGAAAGTATGGGTGAAAATATTTACAACATGTACACTTATTTAGTTGCAGTATTAGTTGAGACAATGCAACTCGTCAATATGGATCTGATGATGATCGCTTGACGATCGAAACTGGTCATCCAAGTGTATTTATTAATCTCTAATTTATTTCAGGATTAGGGCATAACCCATCTCATTTGGGTACAATCGTGTTGACCGACTGAAAAGCACCAAACTTTTCTTTATTAAGGCTACACTGAAAAATGGCTTCAAACATCATAATGTTTACGTTGGTTGGTTGGTTCCTCAGTTTAGGGGCTGTGCCAACGCGGTCATGTAGCCCCGTGTACTTTGGGTGTGTGTAGAATCTGTCTGATAACCGGGGCTAATTGTGATGGCTGTATTAGTGTGTGTTAGGCTATCTGTTTTCAATTCAAGTAAGGACTGCAGACATTGAATTTTTTCACGTAGTTCCTACTTTTGCCACCAAACGCAACCGTCAACGACTACTAGTACAGAACTGGTTACCAGATGCCATCGCAGTCGGCTCCTGGCGACGAACGTCGGGACCTAAGAGCGTTTGTCAAATGTTTAACCCAACCTATAATTTAGCTTCACACAGGAGTAATTAGTGGCAGGTTCTTTAACATGCCATAAATCTATGACATGGGAAAGCCGGCTTTACTTCTCCGCCGAAGGAAGGCATACTGAGGGATTTTTAACGCTCTTAAAAAATCCGACGGCTTTGGCCGGGTTTGAACCCGCGATCTTGGGCATGGAAACTCAGCATGCTACCAACTACATCACCGAAGCCGCACGATAATGTTTAGTTTTATAAATGTGTTAGTTCTTCGTTTTATTTATAACTGTACGTTAGCTCATGGTTAACTAATTAGGCTATGTTTTGTAGTTTGTCTGAAATATTATTTCTATAACCCACCCTTACGCCAAAATGTTTTCGGAATTATCAGAAGATGGCGCTTCTCCTATACTTAACATGTGGGACTTGGTAGAAATACAGCAATTGGGATAGCCGCTTCGGTGGCGTAGCTGGTAGCATGCCCAAGGTCGCGGGTTCAAACCCGGCTGAAGTCGTTGGATGTTTTAAGAGCATTAAAAATCCCTCAGTATGCCTTCCTTCGGAGGGGAAGTAAAGGCGGCGGTCCCATGTCATAGATTTATGGCATGAAAAAAGATCCTTCCACTAACTAAACTTGTCTGAAGAAAAATTTGTAGGTTAGGTTTGATTAATGCTCTTAAGTTCCAACGTTCGTCACCAGGCGCTGGTTGCGATGGCTTCTAGTAGTAACCATGTTTACAGCTAGGTGGCGTGGACGGTAGCATTTCGTAGCAAACGTAGGAACTAGGTCTACTTGAAAAATTGATCGTCTGCAGTCCTTACCTGAATTACAGATAAAACACACTAATACAGCCATCATTATTGACAGCGGTTATCAGACAGATTCTACACAACCCAAAGTACACGGGGCTACATGACCGCGTTGGCACAGCCCCTAAACTGAGGAAACAACCAATCAATCAATCAACCAACCAACAATTAATTGGGAAATTTAGTGAATTTCAAGTATAGCCTCCGTGGCTTAGGCGGCAGCACGCCGGCCTCTCACCGCTGGGTCCGTGGTTCAAATGCCGGTCACTCCATGTGAGATCTGTGCTGGACAAAACGGAGGCAGACAGGTTTTTCTCCGGGTACTCCGGTTTTCCCTGTCAAAATGTCCTTCCAGCAACACTCTCCACTATCATTTCAGTTCGTCTGTCATTCATTTAATCATTGCCCCAGAGGAGTGCGTCAGGCCTCGGCAGCCGGCACAGTTCATATCCTCGCCGCTAGATGGGGGCTTCATTCATTCCATTCCTCACCCGGTCGGAGACTGGAAGTAGGCTGTGGATTTTCATTTTTAGTGAATTACAAATATCTTTCATTCCCCGGTGTAATCTTCCGGCGAGCTGAGAGGGAATTTGTATGTGTTATTTGGAACATCTCCCTGTACCCCACCACTAATTTGTCACAATTACCACCCCAGGTAATAAATATCCACCTCAGTGAAATATTAAATATCGGCGAAAATACAGCGGTCACATGTAAATAACAAATGGCCCCGGGTGCCATGTGCAAGCTTTGTTATTTGACGCCCTGGAGGGCAGCTTTGATGTCGAATTTCGTTGTTCCTTGGAACGCTATGAAAGTCAAGGAGGTTAGATATCTAAGCTCCTTGATCATTATAGCGCTTTCTAGTAGAGAAATGAGGAACTTTGCGATGGCGGAAAATCCCGATATTATTTTTTAGACTACTTTTCACATTTTGCAAAAATGAGGAAAAAGTAGACTTATGAGATCGATCCGGGCAAATGTGTGTCTGTCCTGTCTGTCTGTCTGTCTGTCTGTCCTTCTGTCTGTCTGGCTGGCTAGCTGTGTTTGTATGTGTCTCCCCCTATCAACTCCTAAACGGCTGGAGCAATCGAAACAAAATATGGTAGGAGTAAAGATCTATATCTGAATATCTCACGGCCATATTTGAAAATGATGTCTGTGCTACCAACTGCTGACAATCGCAATTGAAATTTGAGTTCCATGTTGGATATCTTGGAAGGTATGAATGGGAGCTATTTCAAAATTGGCACACGTATAGATAATAATATTGCTGTTTAATTTCCAGGAGGCCATACATGGCAGTGTTGCCAAAATGATTATAAGCCTGCTGATAGGTCCAATTTTTAAATGCATATAACTTCTACACTATCAATTGGAATTCAACCAAACTTCGTATGTGCTATGTGTACATATACAGATACGACTGAGCGTATTCTTAAAAGCCTCCAGGGCTGCCAACTGTTAATAAAGGCTCTCAATATTTTTATCCAAATACCCATATATCAGAAAGTATGCAAGCCGACATCTTTAAACTATGCACACATATAGTACCTGACATTCTATATTAATTTGGAGTAACTTATATACGTCAGTGCTACCAACTTAATTCTAAGCCTGCTGAGAAGTCCAACTTTAAATACATGTAACTTCTATACTATCATTTGGATTTCAACCAAATTTCGTCTGAGCTATGTGTACCATAACAGATATGACTATGCCGATTCTTAAGAGTAACCAGGGCTGCCAACTGTTAATAAATGCTGTCTCCATTTTTGTTACCCTAATATCAATATATCAGAAAGTATGCAAGCCAATAGCTCTAAAATTTGCACACGTATAGTACCTGGCATTCTAGACAGCGTCAGCGCCCAAGCAAACGAAGCCGGCTATCGTTGCGTGATTTTTTAGCCTCTCAGCCCATCTAGGGGCCTTTAGAGCTATATCAAGGGTATAAATACAGGTTTAATTTTGACTTGATGAATTAGGAATGGTTTGGGTATTTGCATTAAATCAAGCTGGCCAGGATATGACCTGAGGTTGGGTGGTGGGAAGGATTAGGAAGTTGGAGATGGGTAGGTTAGGGAGAGATAAAATGCAGCTGCATATTGAATCAAAGTGAGCCATGTGACTCGTAGCGTACTTAAATTGTGGCTTAGACAAGAAAGAAAGAAAGAAAGAAAGAAACAGAAGGGCAGTTTACGACACCTACAGTATCGTGCAGAGGGCCCGCGGTCCACTGTGCACCATCCCGGAAGGGGCCGTCCGAGGCCGTCGCTCTGAGCAGGCGAGCAGCAGACCACGGGGCAAGAGGGGTTATGAATGAGTACCTGGAGTGTAGGGGAGCTAATTAACAAGTGATTGGCTGCTGGAGGATTTGTAATATGCTTGTGAGGGGGGTGGTGTTTAATTTATTGGGGCATGGAGGTGGAATGCGCATAATTTGGAGTAACTTATATACATCAATGCTGCCAGCATGATGCTAGGCCTGCTGATTGGTCCAATTTTAAAATGTATGTAACTTCTATACTAACTAATGGATTTTATTCAAAATTGACACAACAATAGATCATATTATTTCAGATTATTTCTGACCAATACATGTATGTCATTGTTGCCAACATGATTTTACGCGCGCTGTTAGATCCAATGTTTAACTGCATTAACGTCCATGCTATCCGTTGGACTTCAACCAAATTTTGTATTCTGTATCTTAAGAGATGGAACTAAGAATATATTCAGTCACCAGGGCTGCCAACTGTAGTTCTCTATTAGGCTACATTATGCCAGGTATACAGTATTTCGAACTAATTAGAAATTTTGATATTACCAACTTAATTTCGTTCTTCTTGTTTTTTCCATTATGAACACAGCCTACTGAATTCAGATGTCTTTTTAACATGCCAACATCGTATGACATGCGTGCCGTGATTTTTGCCGCCTTTCAAATATCACTTACCACGGCCAGGAGCGAACCTGCAAGCTTGAGGTTTGTAGTCCGACACGATAACCACTCACCCACCGTGGCAAGCCAAGCGGTCACATGTTATTATATTTGGTTTTGGGAGATTGTTGACTATAATCTGCTGCAGGAAAGCACAATTTTGGGAGTCGCGGTGGGCGACACAATGAGGCTGTGGGAGTGCACAGAATAATGTCCTGCCACGAAATATTAGGGCGATCGTTGGTTGTAGGCTCGCCATGGAGCCACCTTGCTCAGGGCGAGCAAACTGAAATTGTCACCTCACAATCTGCTTTCCCGACCAAGATTATGTGTTCTCTTCCCTGGTTGTCCTGTGTGTTGTTGATTCTTTACAGACTTCGCGACATCATGGTCATGTATCCCCGTGTACTTGGGTGTGTACAGAATTTGTCTCCGACCGAAGTCGTTGGAGTTTTTTAAGAGCGTTACAAATTCTCAGTATGCCTTGCTTCGGAGGGGATGTAAAGATGTCATAGATTTATGGCATGTAAAATGGTTGTTTGGTTCCTTAGTTTAGGGGCTGCGACAACGCTGTCATGTAGCCCCGTGTACTTTGGGTGTGTGTAGAATTTGTCTGATGACCGGTGTTAATTGTGATATCTATATTAGTGTGTGTTATGTGTGATTAAGGTAGAAGGACTGCAGACGATCAATATTTTCAAGTACTTCCTACTTTGCTGCCGTCCACGACACCCAGCTGCGGACGTGGCTACTAAATGCCATCGCAGTCAGCACCTGTTGGTGAACGTTGCAACTAATATAGCGTTATCAAACTAACCTCCAAATTTTAGCTTCCACAAGTGTAGTTAGTGAAAGGTTCTTTTTCATGCCTTAGATCTATGTCATGGGACAGCCGGTTTTACTTCCCCTCCAAAGGAAGGCTTAATGAGGGATTTTAACGCTCTTAAAATATCCGATGACTTCGGCTGAGTTTTGGCATGTAAAAGCAAATTCCACGAGCTAAAATTTGTAGGTTAGATTTGATTAACGATGAGCCTCCGTGGCTTAGGCGGCAGCACGCTGGTCTCTCACCGCTAGTTCCGTGGTTCAAATCCCGGTCACTCCATGTGAGATTTGTGCTGGAGAACGCGGAGACAGACAGGGTTTTCTCCGGGAACTCCGGTTTTCCCTGTCACAATTTCCTTCCAGCAACACTCACCACTAACATTTCATTTCATCTGTCATTCATTTAATCATTGCCCTAGGGGAGTGCGACAGGATTCGGCAGCCGGCACAGTTCATATCCTCGCCGCTAGATGGGGGCTTCATTCATTCCATTCCCTGACGCGGTCAGTCGGCTGGAAGCAGGCTGTGGATTTTCATTTTTCATTTGATTAACGCTCTTATAGTTCCAATGATCGCCGCCAGCTGCTGGTTGCGATGACATCTAGAAGGCCAAGTTCACAGCTAGGTGTCGTTGACTATAGCTTTTGGTAGCAAAAGTAGGAACTACTTGAAATTGATCGTCTGCAGTCCTTACCTGAATCACAGATAACACACACTAATACAGCCATCACAATTAACACCGGTTATCAGACAGATTCTAGTCACACCCAAAGTACACGCAGCCCCTAAACTAAGGAACCAACCAACAGAATGTGTCTGATAACCTGTGTCATTGTGATGTGATTTGTAATTGAGCTAGGATTTGAGTAGGAAGTGGCCGTGGCCTTAATTTAGGTAACATCCCGGCTTTTGCCTGGAGTAGAAGTGGGAAACCACAGAAAACCCCTTCCAGGTTGACTTTTGTGGGAATCGAATCCATCTCTTATCAGTTCTACCCCTCGAGGCTAAGTGTACCCCGTTCCAGCCCTCAGAGCAAAATTAAATCTCTTGTCAGAGTCTAGAATCGAATCCGGGTCTCTACGGTGGCACCGAAGCATGCTAGCCACTACGCAACGCTGTGGACTTGAAAGAATGATTGCGGAAAAAGTTGTACCAACATCAATTTTGAAATACAGTGGAACTCTACCAGTTCTGCCACCTGTAGCCTATATTACTACAAAAGTAAAATTATTCACTAGTGTCATAGGCATCGTCACCTCGCGATGATGCAGTGGCTAGCATTCTTGGCAGGTATCCCTGAAGTCCGGGTTCGATCCTCGACGAAATTCGATTCTAATGTGAGGGTTGCAAGGAAGCGCCACTATTAGTCTACAGACACCACAATAACACAGAGTACGGCATCAAATAAGTACATGGGACTGGTGACCACGATATCCAAGCCCCTAGATGGAACATTTTACTGATGGAGAATTTCTTAAAATATTTAAAGTGAGTAGCTGTAATACGTTTTGTATGGTTAATAGATACAAGATTTTGAAATCACTCATCTAGTTCCAGAAAGTAGGCTATTTAAAATATTCCTTCTGCTTCAAGTGCCGTGTCCTCTCAGGACATTGGCGATCAGTAGCATGATCTGTTTTATCATTTTAAATGATCTTGTCGACTTCGTCGTTACGCTGGGGTCTGCCGATACGTTACGGTGACGGGACTTAATGTACCCAGATGCACTGAGGTGTGTGACGTCATAGTACTGCTTGGTGCATGTGTTCCCCAACAATCTCTACTTCGTTAGTATAAGACAAAAAGCTCCGATTCTTGGATGTCACGGGTAATCTCGAGAACCACTGGATGGATTTTGATGCGGTTTTCACCATTCTGTAAAGGATGTCTCGAGGAAAGATTCTGTAGAAAATAATTTATGTATGATCAAAGGAAGCCAAGCAGTAACGATTTCAGTGAAAAAGTCGAAAACAAACTTGGCGTCCGTGCGCTTCTTAAGCTTACGTTGGGCAAACCGTTAAAAAATATCAATATACTATGAGCGTAAGAATTGGTCAGCATGAAAAGTTCTACAAAAAGTTCCACGAGAGCATATCTCTATCTTCAATACATCGCCCACTATAAGTGTTTTTAGACTGGATGAAGGGGCATGTCCCGCGCGCTCTGGTGAGCGTGACGGCATCCCGCGCGCTTGACTTTGCTTTATCCTTGGTTTGCACTTGCCGTTCGCGAGTAATTTGAAACAAGGTAGAGTATTATAAAGCAAGATAAGTATTATGCAGATCATTTTCTAACATGTCAAGAGTCTTTGGCTTCGAGTGAAGCGAGAAGCCTCCAGCCTCATTTTGCAGCATTTGTAGCATTTAATATTATACAAAGTCTAGTCTTTCAGACTGAGTGTCACTTTTTTTTGTCCATAGCGCTTCTGAACAGTTCGAGTCTTGTGCCCAAACCACTGGCTTAAGTTGTCGAGCCACGATATCTTTCTTCGCCCCGTACCTCGTATTCCATTAATATCCCCTTGGAGTATTAATTGAAGGAGTTGGTATTTACGATTTCGCATCCTATGACCAAAGTATTCTAGCTTTCGTCTCTTGATGTTATTGAGAATTTCAGGTTTTTTGTTCATACGCTGCAAAACTTCTACATTGGTAATTTTGGCTGCCCTAGGTATCTTCATCATCCTTCGGTACGTCCACATTTCAAATGCTTGTAGCTCCTTGCACATGGTTTCAATTAATGTCCATGCTTCGACGCCGTAGAGTAGAATGCTGAAAACGTAACATCTGACCAAATATCCCAATGACTTCCAATTGCCTCATTCGATGATAATCTTCCTTATGCCCTAAACAAGGTTCGTAATATGACTTCTCTTCCTCATTAATATCATTGACTTGCTGTGAGGATCCAGTGTGACCACCTGTCGATTGTACTTTGATGGTCGTGAACTAGGAAGTCGGCTCTTCCCGTATCACGTAAGCAAGAGACTTCTTCAAAAAGATGTTATTCTTTCAGAGAATCGGCGAAGGCTGATTTCTGTTTCGCGAAGACCTTTCCTACAAATACCAATTATTAGAGGAATATGGTATACTAGCATTTCCCGTCGCGGCTTCGCCCGCGAATATTCTACTTGTAAAGAGTACACTTAGCAAAATCTCAATCATGAATGCTATGACTGATTTATCCTTGATATGAATAATCAGACTTCAATTCAGCTACTGGAGCAGTGGTTAGGGGTTTGTCATTCCTTCATAGGTATAACAGAGCGAAGTAAGTTTTCTGGGAATATAACAGACACGGTTAATTTAAGGGCCTTTAAATGTGGTTTTCGGAGACCCTTCATAGTCGGGTGAAAAAAACCTTTCGTACCACACTCACACGTGAAAATTGCGTGAAAAAATCTAGAGTGCCCCTTGACCCCATTAAGCGCATTATACTGTATGTATTGATGAATTTTACAGCTTAATTTGGTTCAGTGATAACCTTATAACCGTCTGGAAACTTTCACAGTAATGTAATAATTGGAATTGCATTGCGTCTTACAGAAATAGATGGACCTGTGAGATTTTGTTACCATGGTTACCGTGTTGCATTCTTTCATTATTTCATTGTAAATATACATGTTTTAAGGTATTTATTTAATCGTGAGGCATTTAAAGAGTAAGTGAGTGCGTTTCGCTTACGCATTGGGTTATGGTGAACCTGTAGGTACCCCATATGTGTTAATGGGACCTTATTTTCGGTACAAAACTGGAATGGGACCTAAGCAGAATAATATAGGGAGGGATTGGTTTTCACGGGCAGTGAATTAAAACTCATCAACATTTCTAGGTTTGTGCCGTGTCTTGTGTGGGGTTTCGCCTAGGACACCAAGCTGGCTCATCAGCGGGCTCTTGGTGTCCCCGCCCGGACCCCGACAGGAGTTTTAATTCACTGGCCGTGAAAGCCAAAATACCATCTATTTGGAAGCCTTCATAGGGAGGTTATGGCTGCTTGAACGCGACACCGCTCTTAACCTTATAAATAGGCCAACTTGCGAGTAAATTCAATGTGCACAGCAGTAGATCATGAAAGGCTTGCCCAGTTCCCGGACCTCTTGATTCACAGACCAACACGTAATTTCTTACGGATTCTGTTAAAATGAGTCATATTGATATGATTAGCAGCAGAGTATCAAGAAGGCAGTGCGAGAACAATCAAGAAGGCAGTGCGAGAGTAGAAATATCAAGTAGGCAATGAAGAAAAAAAGAGAGTCTTGGAATTGTCATGTATTATTAGTGAGTAAATAAAAAGGATTTTTGTGTGTTGATGAATGTCCAGGAGGGATACGATCCAGCTGGCAGTGCGTCTTACACACTTCCGTCCGATCCACTTCCGTCCCATTTTTCAAAATTACTCCCACAAAAATATCCAGCAACCGAGTGGAAAGATGTTACACATCAAAAAGGGAGGTAGCGCGCAGTTCGCTACTCCTGTGGGGGTCCAGGCAGGAACACCAAGAGCCTGCTGATGAGCCAGCTTGGTGTCCTAGGTGAAACCCCACACAAGACACGGCACAAACCAAGAAAAATTGCTGAGTTTTAATTAGAGGAATAACTCGTACCTGCTAGTTAAGAGCGAATGTTGCGCAATGGTCACGCGAGAGTATCCTTTGTGAGCCGGCAAATGGGCTGCCCCCGGTGGTACATATACATTATCATGTCGAGATATCAAGCAGATAACAGAATGTATTAACTTATCTCCATCTTGCCAACACTAGTTGAAAGCCATGTTTTAATTAAATTTACGGCTACCGCTCAGCATATGTTCCCTGCATGCACTCTGATCTTCAACAATGACTCGCTCAGTATTTGAGGACAATGAGATCAGTCACATTTATGAATTCTCACGCTTGACGTGAATTTCACAAATAAATAAATCTCTCTATCTAACAAGGAGTTCCGTGACGAACTAAAGAGCCTAATATTCGTAAAATTGAAGATTCATGCCAATGATTAATCTACATGGATCTATCTAGAATAATGACGAAATAAAGTTGGTAATTTCGAAATTTCTAATTATTTCGAAATAATGTATACCTGGTATAATGTAGCCTAATAAAGCACTACAGTTGGCAGCCCTGGTGACTGAATATATTCTTAGTTCCATACAGAATACAAAATTGGTTGGTTGAAGTCCAATGGATATCATAGAAGTTACATGCAGTTAAACATTGGATCTAACAGCGTGCGTAAAATCATGTTGGCAACATTGTCATGCATGTATTGGTCAGAAATAATATGAAATAATATGACCTAATGTTGTGCCAATTTTGAATGAAATCCATTTGTTAGTATAGAAGTTATATGCATTTTTAAATTGGACCTATCAGCAGGCTTAGAATCAATTTGGCAGCACTGAGGTATATTAGTTACTCCAAATTAATCTAGAATGTCAGGTACTATACGTGTGCAAAGTTTGGAGCTATTGGCTTGCATACTTTCTGATATATTGATATTTGGGTAACAGAAATAGAGACAGCATTTATTAAGTTGGCAGCCCCGGTTGCTCTTAAGAATGGGCATAGTCATATCTGTTATGGTACACATAGCACATACGAAATTTGGTTGAAATCCAAATGATAGTATAGAAGTTACATGTATTTAAAGTTGGACCTATCAGCAGGCTTAGAATCATGTTGGTAGCACTGACGTACATAAGTTACTATAAATTAATCTAGAATGTCGGGTGCATAGTTTTAAGCTGTCGGCTTGCATACTCTCCGATATATTGGTATTTGGATAAAATAAATTGAGAGCATTTTTAACAGTTGGCAGCCCTGGTGGCTCTTAAGAATACTCTGTCATATCTATTTTTGTACACGTGGCACATACGAAATTTGGTTGAATTCCAATTGATAGTGTAAAAGTTATATGCATTTAAAAATTGGACCTATCCGGAGGCTTATAATCATTTAGGCAACATTGCCATGTTTGGCCTACTGGAAATTAAACTGAATTATTATTATCTATTCGTGTTTCAATTTTGATATAGCTCTCATTAATACCTTCCAAGATATCCAACATGGAGCTCAAATTCCAATATCGATTTTTCAGCAGTAGGTAGCACTGTCATCATTTTCAGATTAGCCATTGAGATATTCAGGTATAGATCCTTACTCCTTCCAAATTTTGTCTCGATTGCTGCAGCCGTTTAGGAGTTGATAGGGGGAGACACACACACAGCCAGACAGACAGAAGGACAGACAGACACACATTTGCCCGGATTGATCATAAGTCTACTTTTTCCTAATTTTTGCAAAATGTGAAAAGTAGGCTAAAAACGAATGTTACGTGATAGTCTGTATGTATGTGTGTGTGTATGTGTCCTATGCGTTCATATACCATTCACCAGATTGCGATGAAAGTTGGGTGAGATGTTGTGTACACTCCTGGGAAGGTTTCTGTCTTAGTAAATCCATTTTTAATAGGTAGCGCACGGGTATATTCAATAAATGAGCGACGGAACGCGAATCATTTTCACAAAGTCCAGTATGCGTTCATATGCCATTCATCCAATTGCGATGAAACTTGGTGAGTTGTTGTGCACGCTCCCACGAATGTTTCTAAATTATTAAATCCATTTTACGATAGTTTAGAGGCAGTTAACGGAAATTGAAAAATATATTGTGTATCCAAGGGCACTTCAAGAAACAAAATTACAACGCCAACACTTTCTTTAATTGGCTTTGCAACGCATGTCGGGTACAGCCTGTAAATAAATAGATAAATGCACGTTACCTTCTTCGATTTTTTTAAACAGGTGATCATATCTGATATCGCAGCATCCCTGGTTCAGGAAGATTAGTAAACACGTTGATTAAGATGCTTATGGTGTCCGAAACTTTGCACGCAGTTCTTCACCTTTTGCCACTCATTCTTCCGTCGTTTTGAAAAGTTGTTTATATTTCCTCACAGTCACTTGGCCTAAGACCCGGGATGCAGTGTTGCTAACTTTACAGACAAAGGCTTCCAACACGCTAAAGAAAAACTTCCTTCGAAAGAAATATTTTCCTCTATTGAAACCGAACTCTCTACAGCCTAACACAGCTTCTTCGGTCCAGATGTCTCTCCAGACAGTTCAAAATTCGTCTGTATAAAACTCTGGCCCAACCCGTTGTACTATATGGATGTGAGACATGAGTATCCGAAGACATGACTTTCATAAACTACTTGTATTTGAGAGAAAGTTCTTCGGAAGATCTTCGGACCGGTGAGGGATGTTCACACGGGTGAATGGAGGATTAGACACAATCATGAAGTAGAAGGCCTGTACCATGATGCCAACATAGCTGGAACCATCAAAACCAGAAGACTGCAGTGGGCTGGACATGTAGCCCAGATGGAAGACCACCGATGGCCACGAAAGCTACTGGATTTCATCCCTACAGGAAGGAGACCACCAGGGAGACCAAGGAAGTGGTGGAGTGATGGACTCCATGAAGATCTGCAACAGGCAGCGATACGTGTGGACAGTTGGTTGATGGCAGCTATGGATAGGAGACGATTGAGAAGGAAACTTGTAGCAGCGCGTGGTTTGCTGGACCTGATGTAAACTGATAACCCTGATAATATGATCAGGAATCCAAAGAGCACAGGAACCCCACGGTGTCCTTCCTGCGTGACTCTTTTAGGGACTACACGAAGGCACGTGTAACACATCCTGGGTGCCCACGCTGACCAGTGACTAGTGTTTGGGAGACACACATTAGGGAGGGTCTGTTTGTCTTACAGCGAACAATGAGTATCGAGGAGCCGATAAATCACACACGATGTTGTGTGTGTGTGTGTGTGTGTGTGTGTGTGAGTCAGTCAGTCCTACTGTCGCCCTGGACACAGCCTCCTCGTTAGACCTGTGACGACTCGCAATTCCTCCACCGTATAAAATACTCTATAGCCTATTAACTTGAGCTAATTGGGCATTACAAACATACGATTTGCTTGTATGGGATTATTGTCTAAAATTGATTGTTGATCGTTGTAACTTTCAAAACGAATTATTATTATTATTATTATTATTATTATTATTATTATTATTATTATTATTATTATTATTATTATTTATTTATTTATTTACCATAAATCAAACAGTAGTATGGAAGGCCTAGTGAAAAAGGGCAAGCCCCACAGACATATTACATGCTTCACTGGCACATTTTACATCTTCATTTGGTTTTGCAATATTTACATGTTTTACAAAGATATTTGCATTATTTACATATTTAGAACATGAACATAGTTCACTCACTCTCTCACGCACGCACTTTCATCGCCTCAATTACTCCATACATTCATTCATTCAGCGAGACAATCACTGTTACAGACAACATTTAATCGTGGAGATTGAAGTACCGTTACTGTTTGACGGTCTTGAGAATAATATTGCTCTAGTGTTGCTGTCATTTCTTATCTTCTTTTCTGATAATATTTTTCTGGAAACATTTTCGTTAAATTACTTTTGACTGTAATCAGTTTAGTTTAACTTTAGCCAGTTCATTATTGGAAAGTTTAACTTTAACCTGTTAATTATTTGAAGCTTTAGTCACTTATTTATTTAAGAGATAAACTTTAACTTTAGACAGTTAATTAATAGAAAGCTTAACGTTAACCAGTTATTTTAAACTTTAAATTAAAGCGTAACATTATTTGAAACTTAAACCATAACTTTATTCACTTATTTATTTAAGAGAGAAATTTTAACTTTAATCCGTTAATTAATTGTAACTTCAACTTTAACTTTAGTCAGATGTATTTAAGAGTTAAACTTAAACTTTAACCAGTTAAATATTTTAAACTTTAACTTAAAGCCGTAAATTACTGTATTTGAAACTTTAATTTTAGTATTTTTTCTTTTTATCGTATGGCCTGGGGTGCCGGGTGCAAGCTTTGTTATTTGACATCCAGAGGGCAGCTTGCACGTCGAATTTGGTCGTTCCTTGCAACGCTATGAAAGTCAAGGAGGTTAGATATGTAAGCTCCGTGACACTATAGCGTTTTCTAGTAGAGAATGGAGAAACTTTATGTTGGCGGAAAATACCTAGATTATTTTTTCCATTATGAGCACGGCCTACTGAATTCAAATGGGTTCTTTAACATGCCAACAACGTATGACATACATGCCGTGATTTTTTTCGCCTTTCAACGGCCAGCTTGGGGTTGGTAGTCCGACATGATAACCACTCACCCACCGTGGCAAGCTACTTTAGTAATTAATTAATTAATTAATTAATTAATTAATTAATTAATTTATTTATTTATTTATTTATTTATTTATAAGGTTCAGTGTATTGATTAGCCTACAATAATATTATGAGAGCATTTTGTTGAGACCCCTGTACCTTGGTAGCTTCTTGTTAGATCACATTTCGTCTTCTATGATTGGTAGCTCTCTTTCTTTTCTTATATTCCTTGATTTGAAGTCGGGTGAGTCTGCTGATTGACAGCTACAAGACGTATCAATTAACCTCTAGTCCGCAAAGATATTACTTGTGTTGTCAGCTATGTTTCGATCAGTGTTGCCAACTGCGAACAGCTCCCCGTCACCAAAAGTCACTAAATCAAATTTTAGAAAAATAACGTTTATATATATATATATATACCGCGCACAAGCCAACAAGGACCACGCAAATATCACTTCTTTATAGGTCTAGTTTCCTTCTTTCTCTTCCAGAAGTCTCGACTGCGCAGCTCTTCTTTCAGCAGTCCATTCTCCTCTGTTGAGATTCTTCTTCTCCCCGACAAGAATTTTGAGGCCAATTTTTTTTTCTGTACTCTATTCGATTTAGAAAGTCTTCTTCGGTAATTTTGAATTTTTGAAGTTCTTCTTTCATTTGTTTTACATAGCCTCCTTGCCCTTTATAGTTCCAGATTTTATCAAAGATGTATTTGTTTAACCTTGAGTAATCCATGCGGACCATATTATGTCCGTAGAACTGAAGTCGCCGTTTTCTGATCATCACTTCAAGGTTGTCGATTTTACTATTAATTTCTGCATTGTATCTCAGTCTATAACCTTCCTGTGTTTTCCTAGGACCATAAATCCTTCTTAAAATTCTTCTTTCTATCTTGAGCAAATTCTCCATTCCGGTTATATTTGTAGTTTCCATGCCGTACAAGATGACTGGTCTAACAACTGTATTAAAATGTCGTAATTTTGCATTGATAGACAGGTTCTTTTTATTGTATATATTTTTTGTACAAAATTTAATCTTTCCAATTTCCCTTTTTTGTTCTCAATTGCCAATTTATCCGTCCCAATGCTACTAATTATTTCTCCAAGATATTTAAATCGGTCAGTGACCCTGATGTTCCCATAATTTGTTTTTATCATTTTCTTAGTGTATTTCTGATCATTTGTCATCATCTCATAACGTTTATATTATAATATATTTAAGAAAAATGTTATTTGCTTTCAAGGACAAAACATTGTGTTATTTTTCTGCCAGACGAACGGAGGATGAAGTGCTTGAGTTTTGGAAAGTGGGTTAACATTGCCTGGTCTTATCACGTGCTTGTAATAATCAGCTTATCGGTAAGTCTCTATTAGGTTAGATTTAGGGTGTTGCGTAATTTGTTACGCCGAGGCGCATAATCTTGAGCATAATCTCAGATTAAGAAGATGTGTTATCGTGGGTTCAAGTCCGGGTCATCCTCGATAATTGGCAGGCCCAACATAATTACCACAATCTAATTATAACCGCGGGTTAAAAGGTTTAACGGCAGTTTAGTGTCTTATTGGAGCGCTGCAACCATCTGGTAATTAGATTTGTGGAGTCTCGGATGAATGGCGTGGACTTCACAGCCTTGCCTTATGCGGCGTTCGTGGCTTTAGTACCGTCGCGAACAGGAAATCTCCGAACTAATCCGTAATAAAATTTCCGGATCATCAGTTCCTCAAAGAGACACGTTGATTAGTTTCATTGTCACGGGACTGTACCTGATCACACCGAGACGAGAACACATTGGTTATGGTCATGGTGTGGATTTAAGGGGTTTCACTACTAATGATGCTGAGGAGCTCTACATTGTGGTCACGTAGCCCCGAGTGTACAGGAGGCGGCCGTGGCTATCATTCAGGAACGATCCCTGCATTCGCCTCAAGTAAAAGTGAATAACCACGGAGAGCTGACATAGGAAATGAACCGTCACTTCACTCAGTTTCGCCACACGAGGCTGAGCGCGTCTTGTTCCAACCCTCAGATGCGAATTATATTTCATGGCAGATCCTGGATTCAAACCCAGGACCTCATGATGCACAGTCACAATACGTGCCTAAGGCCAGAGAAGGTGGCCTGCTAGAACAGGAAATGGAGTAAGTTAATAACAGGTGGGTTAGTGGTTAACGTGTCGGACTACCAACCCCCAAGCTTGCAGGTTCGCTCCTGGCCGTGGTAAGTTTTTTTTATAGGCGGCAAAAATTACGACACCATGTCATACAATGTTGGCATGTTAAAGAACCCATTTGAATTCAGTAGGCCGTGTTCATAATGGCAAAATTAATCTCGGGAGTTTCCGCCAACACAAAGTTCTTTATTTCTCTACTAGAACGCGCTATAGTGTTCAAGGAGCTTAAATATCTAACCTCCTTGACTTTCATAGTGCTTCAAGGAACAACGCAATTCGACATGCAAGCTACCCTCTGGGTCTTAAATAAGAAAGCTTGCACCCGGCACCGAGACCATACGATATTATTATTATTATTATTATTATTATTATTATTATTATTATTATTATTACAGGTAATAAACGAGGAAAGTGAGGGGAAAAGAAGTGCCCCCAACCATCGAAGGATTGAGAGACTTGGAAGGAAGGAGAGCCATGAAAGGCATGAAAGGAAGGAAAATAGTCCGTTCCAAGGTCACTGAAAAACGCAAAATTGGACTACAGCTGGTAATAAGCTATGTTCGGATCGAATAATTTGAAATTAATCGTAAGCGATTAATCGACTGACCGTTAATCGACTAACTGAAGAATCGATTGAACCCATTTTACAGATGAATTTGAATTAGCTTTCTTCTCCCTCCAAAATCTCTAATATATACACTTAATTATTATTATCACTATTATTACTATTACTAGCGTACATTCTCTTTTAAGAGAGGGTGTGAACTTGAACAATTTTCATGACAACCCAGTTCTGCTGCAACGTTCTTCTCAAATACCTCTTAATCCGTGCACTATGTTTTTTCTTCCGTTCGTTCGTCCACTTTTTTCCTGACATCTTATTAGTATTATTATTTTCTATATATTAAGGCTTTCGCGGCCCGGATTAATATGTAAATAATTCATGTTTTTTGGGCTAATGCCGTGTGTATTTAAATTAGAACCATACCTTTCGGAGAAACCTTGCCTAGTTTTTCAATGGAATCAAACAATGTGGCCAAAGAAAGTACCTCAATAAGATTACAAAAAATTACAAAAAATATAGATAAATTCCTCCGTTCGTCACCAGAGACCAGCTGCCAGAAATTACTGTATGGACCATCTAACCCTCCCCTCTCACCCCCCCCCTCCTCTTTTCTTCTTTTGGACATCCTCATTCTTCGAGGAGTCTCTATATTTTCACCCCACCCCCTTTACCTTCTCCTTACTTACTACTCTGTCCGCCGTTCTACCATGGTCCATACAGTAATTTCTGGCAGCTGCTCTCTGGTGACGAACACAGGAATTTATCTATATTTTTTGTATTTTTTGTAATCTCATTGATATACTTTCTTTTGCCACATTGTTTGATTCCATTGAAAAAGGAGGCATGGGTTCTCCGAAACGTATGGTTCTAATTTAAATACACACGGCATTAGCCCAAAAAACATGAATTATTTACATATTATTATTTTCGTTAATTCCCCCTTAAGGAGAGGGTTAAAATACAATCAATTTTCTCTGCCCCTTTCTTCTTTCTTCCCATAAACCTCTCATACAGTATATTCACTATGCTTCCTTTTTCTCTCTCCCGTTCTTTTCTCGTTGGTCGTTTTCTCAAATCTCTGTTTTCTTAGTTTTTCTCTGTAATATACGCTTTTAATATCATTATTAGTATTATTATCATCGCCAACCCGAGCTATTAGACTTCCGTATCATGTTCACCGACTGGCATGCTTGGGATGAATATATTTCAGTAATTATTGACACAAAGAAAAAGACAGCCTTTCCAATATTGCATGGCTGTTCAGCATCATCAATCGTGTTCCTGGCGTTGATAGCTTGAGACAGCGATCTAATCAGATGTGCCCGATGACCTGCTTCTGCCAATATCCTGTAACAGATGGCGGGCTCTATCTCCAGATCGTAATGATGGGAAAGTCCGTGAGTTCAGTATCACACCTGCACTGTGTCCTCCTGAATACAGCTACCTACCCGCTAAATATAGCTTTCTGTTATTACTCTTTCAAGAATAAAAAATCCTCTCGGCACGCCGGAAGGCGGAGGTAGATTTCACCGGGCAAACTAGGGGATTGGCTATAATAGGCAAAATATGCAGGTTTTCGTAGGAGGATCAGACCTCATTGATTGCAAGAAAGTATTTTACATTTGGAGGTTAAAAATCAACTTTTTTTCGTTTTTGTATGCATATTTTTATCATTTTATTGTCTATGGGGATGGTAACCTTCTTGTCATTCGGGGTTCATTTTTATACTTCTGATCACACTGTCCTTATGCAAGGTTTGGAACTGATGTGTAACTATCTGACAGTCTGTTACTTCTTCTCACAAAATTTTATCTCCCGCAGAGATTTTTGTTGGTTCCTCAGTTTAGGGGCTGCGACAACGTGGTCATGTAACCCCGGGTGTGTAGAATCTGATAAACGATGTTAATTTTGATGACTGTTTTAGTGTGTAATTCAGGTAAGGTCTGCAGACGGTCAATTTTAAGTAGTAGTTCCTAATTTTGTACCATATCCTAACGTGAACGACACCTAGCTGTGAACTTGGCTACTAGATGCCACCGCAACCAGCAACTTGCAACGAACGTTGGAACTTCTCCTCCAAAGGAAAGAATGCTGAGGGTTTTTTAGCGCTCTTAGAAAATCCGACGACTTTGGCCGGCTTTGAACCAGCGACCTTGGGCATATAAGTTCAGCATGCTACCAGTTAGCCACTTCCCACAGTCAGATGGAAAAATGAATGTGATCTCGTGCAATGGCGTTGTCTTGGCAACCTCTGATAGCTAATCCCTCATCAATTTAGAAGCGTTGTCACGGTAACCTCTGATGGCACTTGGCATGTTCTTTAATTCAGAAATCATTTTTCTCATCCCTTGGCGTAATGGTAGGTCAGATCAAAAATTCTTTCAGACAAAGTTTTAGGTAATTATTAGGGGAATATTTTCCATTATGTACGGGTTTGATATTGTGCCTATTAAGAGAGATATGATTAATGTTTCCCGAAAAAAAAACACTTTTTTCCACCCCTTTGGTCAATGGTTGGTGCTATCAAAAAACCTATTTGACATAAATTTTTGGCACTTATCCGACAAATATTATGAACTTTGAATTGATTCGATATTTCACGTATTAAGAGAGTTATAGCGACATTTCACTTTTTCGAAAAAAAAAGCCCCCCCCCCATTTTCACCCCCTTTAACCGATTTTGCCCATTAACGAACTCGACCGATTTTTTAAGGGGTTACATATTATGTAAAACATTAGTGATTGGTGAAAAATTACGGCAGTTATCGTGTCCACAACAAACTGATATATATGCATATATATACACACACATATATTGAACCCTTATCATTGTGTCCAATAATAATGTTTCATATTAATAAAAACGATGGAAATACTAAATACATGAAATGCTGGATATTTGAGTAAAATTGATGTAGCAAGAAATCTGGACTTGGTAAGACATGCTACGTGCTGGCTGGAAATGACCAATAGTTTCACAACCAATGTTATTCTTGGATTTCTGAGAAAATCAGATATGACGCTGTGGCGTACGTGACCATAAAAGGGCAAAATGCTGCGTACAAGGCAAGGAGTGAGAGAGAGGAGAATAGTCGTGACGTCAATATAAGGGCGGGATTTGTAAGGTCAGAACTCCGAAGCCAACTTATCTGACCAATAAGAAAACATGACGCCAGAACATAGCGTCAGTGTGTTTTGCGCGGCAATCGGATATAAAAAGATCTAGCGATCGGTTTGCATGTTCGACGGCAGATTCGTGACCTGTGAGAAAATACAAGATTTTTGAGAGGTCACACATAATTATAGGCCCATTACTTAAAATATTGAGGAGCTGTTTTTCTCCCACCATTGAAACTTTAGGCTTTCTGTATATATACAAATGTCTGAGATGAATCGGGACACTCCTAATTATTCTTCGACAGTCATTTTAAGACGTCCTTAAGACGATTTGGTTTTAAAATTATAGTTGTGTGTCGGCAACGAAGTTGGAAATTTTCATAAATTGTGAGATGGCAATTAGCCATAGAATAGGGAAAGTCGACGATTCTGCATAGGACGATCTGAGGAAATAAAATACTTAGAACGCAGATAGAACAGTTTAAAAACTTTGATTACATTTTGTTTTAACAGCAGCAAAATGTCGACCATGGAGAGAAGACAGCAAGCTTCATCCTCCATTACCATCAGTGTTATGGGCTAACGGCCTAATGATGGGAATTGACGAGGCGGGAGGCCTCTGGAAAGCAGTTTAAGTGATGAGTATTAAAAAATTGATTTATTGATTTTGGACGAGGGGAATCGCGAGAGATGTGTGGAACTTTGTATAGATTTTATTTGTGTGGTTTAATTTAAATTTCAGGGTTTGATTTCTTAACTGACATGCGTGTAGTAAATTTTGGCATTGCGTGACAATTATGTTGGACAGTAAATTTTGTAATTTAAATGTGGTCCTTATGTTACGTAATTCTTATAGCGAAACGGCCGCATCGATTAACGTATCTATAAAAAGTGTAGCCATGAATGAGAACCTAGGAACGACAATGATAAATGGACTGATTTAATGATATGTTAAACTAATTACTACGTGGGGGGAATATTTGCATTTTGTTGCTTTGATAACTCGGGCTAGGACTGATCCTGTTATTAATTCTTTATTGTCATTTGGACATGTTGTGTGTCATTATCTGAGGGGTGTGCTGATTAATGCTACGACGAGATCTTCGAGAAATGTGCCACGTATTTTTGGGTGTAAGTGATGATGATGAGGAGAGGTAAAGCCTGTCCATGACTGCGATATCATTCCGGCAAACTAGTTATCCGTGGGGATAAGTTTGACCTGGGAATGTATTCTTAAAAATCCCTGAGAGGATGTTTTGAGATAATGTGTTATTTATTTGTACGCGTTTAACAGGTGGCGATTAGCAAAGGTGCTGTACGCTGGCTATGGGCCAGAATCTATATTTAGCATGGCACTAATTACTACTTGGGGGAAGAAATCAGCCACTCTCTCGGTGATGCGATAACAGGCCCGGTTGTCTTCAGCTCGTTATGACACGTTATGTTTGCTTTAAAGCCTAATGAGTTAAGGTTATTTTATTTGGTTTAATTTGGGAAGTTGCCATGTTGTCGATCCAAGTTTCTTCTATCATTACTACGACTTATTTGTTCATTGTTTTAAAACGCCAAACTTTCCGGCGTGAAAATTAAAAGTTGTATTTTGTTGTTGTTGGCTCTTATTTTCAAGGCCATTGTATTCATATAAATATAATTTGGCAACCGGCCAAACCTGTTCATGTCATGTTATGCCTTCCTAGTGTTTAAGGTATAAGTCGGTAATTCCGCAGCCCTTATTTTAAATAATACACACGTATATTTGGTTGTGGTAATCTAAGGTTAGAGCATGTCAGTAGTGTATATAAATATGTAATTGTTGTTCCCACATTTCCGTAATTCGTCCTTCGCAGTACGGAGTCCGTTCCCGAACCAACTGTTTTGGTCGGAAACGAGCGCCCGTCAAAATGCTCATTACTTGAACTAGTCTTAAAACCCGTGTCGCTCATAAATATTAAATTTTTGTACTATTTTATTTGTTTGTTATATTTGGATCTTGTGATCCGTTTTCTTTTGTTACTTTGATTTAAGTGACATTGCAGTCACAATGCTTGTTGACAGCTGTCATGCCATGTCGTCATGGTACGTCAGGCTGGTCAGTGTTAGATCTGTTCACGCGAGTGAACAATAAAAGGGTGGTTATAGTTTTCCTTTTTTATGTTTGATTCAGTTAATAAATTTCATTTGTTAGTAGATCCTGTTGTTTTTCTTGGCTTTATAATAATAATAAGTTAACCTTATGAACCCTGGAAGTTATGTTGATAGCAAAACCTCTAAATCACATTCACAAGAATCCATTACGACCCCGAAATTTTGAATCTTGTCTACATGCTATTTTCCAAAGGGTTTATAAGAGTTACTTTGGCTTCCGAACGTGTGGCATTTGTGTTTTAGAGTAAAAAAATAGATCACCGGCATGTGATAAGTTTATTAACGTAAGTTAGGCGAAGATAGTACCGCCAAATGTTTGAAAATATAAAGTCATGGAGTTTGCAATAAAGTAAATGTGGAACAAGTTAAGTGTTTGAACTTTGATTAAAATTAGAACAAACTGTTCCAGGCGCCCAATAAAATTAAATTAGCTTTGTGTAGAAAAGCCAAACTCAAAGAATTATTTGACAGGAAGGTTAGACCTTAAAAACTAATTAATACTCTATTAATTGGTTAAAATTTGTAAGTAAAGTAAGGTCAGGAAGATTATAACTGAATCAAAGGGTTAAAATTAAATGGAATAATAAGTAAATTATACTCAGTGATGCTATAGTTTGTGGGAGTAATTTAAAGTAAATGAACTGAGTATGTAAAGGGTTAATGTGTGTATATTTAATATATGTGAGCGCGCGTATCCAGGGCTCCGCCCTTATGTCATTTCCCTATGTCTCAAATATATTATTGTTGTGATGGCAACTCTGGGAGAAATCCGCGAAGTGATTGAACTAGCATCCGCTCGTACGCGAGAACAACTTAGTGAGATGAGAAAGGACATAACCAATGAAATACAGACACAGTTAGCGGCAAATAGTGAAGAAACGCAGACACAGTTAACGGCCATAAATAAACAATCGGCAGAAACGCAGACACAGTTAGCGGCTATAAATAAACAATCGGCAGAAACGCAGACACAGTTGGCGGCAAATAATGTAGAAATGCAGAAACAGTTAGCGGCGAATAGTGTAGAAATGCAGACACAGTTAGCGGCAAATAGTGTAGAAATGCAGACACAGTTAAACACAAAACTATCTGAAGTTAACGAGAATATAAATCAGAAAATCGCTACACAAAACATTCTGGTTAGTGAACAATTACATAGGCAGTCTGAGAAAAACAATGAAATGTTAAACGCACAAGACGAAAGGAACACTCAAAATCTAGCTGCGCTAACGGTAGAAATCAAAGAGCACACAAAAGAACAGCTAATCCAATTAGCAAAGGACGTTAGCACTAACAATACCAAACAATTAGGAATAATAAAAGGTATCGAAGATTCGTTTAAAAAGGAAATAAAAGGAATGGATGAGACTGTTATGGCAAAACTAGCACAAATCGAGCAAGCGTGTTTGACCAGCTCATCTGAGATTAAAGAAGCACACACAAACTTAGAAAAAAGGTTTGAGAATATCGAACGAGGGACACAGGGTATGCAAGATCAGATAATTACAGTAGATAACAATATCACGGGCTTAGTGACGGAACTCAACAAATTAGAAATACAATCAAGTAAGAAATGGAAAAAGTTAGAAATTGACCAGGAAGAAATTAAACAAACATTAGAACAGAACAACATTTCTCTGGGAGAAAGGTTAGATAAACTTGAAGATAATCAGGAGGCTAATCAACAGGAAGTCGAAAAACGCTTTGTTAAATTGAAGGATACTATTAGGAAAGATTGGACCAAGATGAGCGCTGATTCGAAAGATGAACGGCTCGCAGTAAGCAAGAAGCTAGGGGAAAATAACGCGAAAATACAGGCGTTAGAAGAAAATATGAAGTTAAGATTTCAAATTCAAGAGGACCGCATGATAAAATCGGAGTTGCAGTCACTTGGACATAATACGATGTTTGCGACACTAATGGAAAAGGGGAAAGGGGAGAATGCGGAAAGAGAGCACACAATAGACAG
The DNA here is from genome assembly GCA_946902985.2 of Meconema thalassinum. Lineage (NCBI taxonomy): Eukaryota > Metazoa > Arthropoda > Insecta > Orthoptera > Tettigoniidae > Meconema > Meconema thalassinum. Next base: position 93,813,409 of record OX336391.1, read on the forward strand.
CCACGAGCTTGGGCAAAGTCCAAGAACGGTAGACACGCAAGCATTCCAGAATTATGAGGGTCGTAGCTCGACACCTCAAAACACACAACTTCCCACGCAAGTTATACAAGTCATCCGTGGAAACGAATTTAAACCGAATAAGTTTTTACCAGAGAGCGGAGGGACACCTAAAGCTTTCTTAAGGGAACTGACAGAATATTTTTCGGACCAAAATGTTAGCTCAACGCGACAATTAAGAATGGTTGAAAAATTTTTGGCGGGCTCAGCACTTACCTGGTATCTTGGATTTAAGAACACATTTAAATCAATGGAAGGTTTCCACAAGGCCTTCCTAAGCAAATACTGGAGTGGGTCGTATCAACAAAGCTTGCGAATGGACTTATACTCGCGCAAATACCATTCCACGCATCAGACGAAATATGCAGATTTTTTCGCCATGCAACTTGTCAAATTGCAGGATCTTGATAATCCCCCGAGCGAAATGGAGCTAATAACTACTATAGGAAAGCAGATGCCTATTAGCGTTCAGCAATTCTTGGTGGCGGCAAATATTACGACCGTGGTCCAGGCAGAAGAGGTATTAAGGAAGATAGATGAAACCACTAATTACATCAACCCGAGAGAGAAGAGACAGATAGAGTTAGTTAATGCAGTCGAAGTAGTCAAGACACCGAACAAAAACACGAGGTCGCAAGCTACAAACACTGGGGATAACCAAAGACGGCAGAGCACCGAAGAATATGAGCCGAGATCTCAACCGAGATACGAAAATAAGGACAGAAACCATAACAATCAGGAAGGAACTAACCGCTACCGGAACACAAACAATCAGCAGTGGCGAGATAATAGGAGATACCAAACGTCATACAATAGGAATAATAATAATAACGCACCTTACAATCGGGGATGGCGTGGAGGACACTATAATCAACAATATAGGCCCAGAGACAATTGGCGTTACAACCAGCAACATAACGCACAAGATAACCAGCGGTTTAACGAGCAATCGGATCCAAGGGATGATCAGAGAAATTGGAACGAGAGACACGCTGAGTCACAACAGTACCTAGAAGAACTACATAACATACAGGGAAACAATAAGAAATGGGAACGAGCGATGGAACACAGAGCAAATCCGGACACCCACACTAACGGGGCGGAAGGTATGCTAATGCAGCAGGAAAGACAGGACGGGTGGCACCAAGACCAGGGCGAGGGTCAAGGCGCGAAAAAAAAAGTTTAATTGAAGGGAAAGGAGACAGCCTCAGAAGCGAATGGTGTGATGGTCGTGATGGTTGGGTGACAGCGCACATTACAGAGTGGATTGCGATGCCTGAAGATTGCTTGGAAGAAATCGTGAGGCCACAAAACGAACAATTAAAGCAATTACCAATAATATATGCTAGGATTGATGGATTGAAGGTCAAATGCTTAGTTGATACAGGAAGTCAGGTCAGCCTGGTATCTGAGGCCTTGATCAAAGAAATAGGACGGAATCATAAAGTTCCAATGATACCGGTCCCGCAAATTAAAGTACGGGGTATAATTCCTGAACGATCGGTTACTTGTAAGCAGCAGGCATATCTCGAATTAGAAATTCTGGAACACACCTTCGCTCAAACTTTCATAGTTATGACGAAAATGAACTTCAATATCATTCTAGGGGCAAACTTCATCTGCGAATATCAGGCCGTCATAGATCTACACAAAAACACCATAAGCTTCAAAAACATCGAAGGGATGACGAACATAGGACTGCATATGGACGAGATAACATCTGGCAAGGAGGCGCATACTTGGATGTTACAGGCAATTAGTGAAGAAGGGGCCGAGATCACGCAGCAGGCTATTTTAAACAAGACGGACAAGGAAATAATTGAGGCATATAGCAAGGACACCACTACAGCTGTAATTGAACTTAATGAAGAGGAAGAAACGCGAGATATCTGGGCATTGTTGGCTGAAGAGGACGACAGCAATAATGAGTTTGAAGAGCTACTACAGGAGCGGCTTAAGGAAGTCAAACTAGGGGTTATGGAAAAGAAGCAACTTGAAGATATTTTAAGAAAACACCAACAGGTTTTTGATACAGTACCGGGCAAGATTCTCAACTTTAAATATTCCATGCAGGTAGATGATTGGTCACCATTCAGAAGTAGGTTGTATCCGATTCCGGAAAAACATCATTCACAAGTTAAAGAAATTATTGACGGAATGTTACATGCAGGCGTAATAAAAAAGATGCCCACACCTTTTTTAAATGCAATTTTGGCCGTTATCAAACCAAACGGATCTATACGGCTATGTCTCGACGCAAGAATGCTCAACCTTCGATTGTTGCCGGAATACGATAAGGCACCCATAATTAGAGACGTCCTCAAGGGATTTAAAGGAAAAAGCATCTATTCAAGTGTGGACTTAACGAGCTCCTTTCACCATATCGAATTGGACGAGAAGTCGCAATTGTTAACAGGCTTCTTGTTCGACAATCAGACGTATACATTTGGAAGAATGCCGTTCGGCGTGAAAACAGCTGGCTGTGCCCTAATTCGAGCATTAGACCGAAACCTTACTGAGGAGGTTAAGGAGATGACGACTAGGTACATAGATGATATTTTATTGGCTTCCGACAACATCAATGAACACATGGAAAACTTAGATAAACTGTTAGAAAATTTACGCACCACAAATTTCAAAATAAACCTAAAGAAATCCCACTTCTTTAGGGATGAAATTTTATATCTAGGCCACATTATCGATCAGGACGGCGTCAGACCAAACCCTGCCAAAATTGATGCAATCAAACATTTCCCCACTCCTACAAGAATAAAACATGTCCGTGCCTTCCTTGGTGTAACGGGGTTTTTCAAAGAAAACTGTCCCGGGTACACGGAAACTGTAGCCCCTATGCAAGAACTACTAAAGAAAAATAATAAATGGTCTTGGAATGACGAATGCAACCAATCTTTCCAAGCTACTAAATTATTGTTACAAAATTGTATCAAACTGGGATACCCAGATTTCGGCCTAAAGTTTGTAATTCAGGCAGACGCTTCGATTATTGGGGTCGGAGCAATGTTGTATCAGGAAGATCCAAGCAACCTACAGAAAAGATCTTATCTTGCCTTTGTAAGCCGTAAGTTACGGAAACACGAACGGAATTACACTGTTACAGAGTTGGAGCTCCTAGCTATTCTTCACGCCCTCCAAAAATGGAGAAAACTAGTATTTGGGTATCAAATTATTATCAGGACAGATCATAAAGCCCTCACATTTCTTTTTAAAACTAACATGGTTAGTGAACGTATCACCAGATGGTCGATCTACATTCAACAGTTCGATATAGAAATTGAACACTGCCCTGGAAAACTAAACATCATCCCAGACGCTCTCAGCAGAAACCCGGAAGAAGACGTGGAAGAAGAGGCCTTGGTTCAACACATAGAACTGACACCTAAGGATCACGAGTTCTTGAATGAATTAAAGGAATTAAAGAAAGAGCAAGAAGGTGAGCCCTGGATGCGGCAAATGATCATGTATTTTAAGGGAGAACTTCAGCCTGGATCTGCAGCTCATCGTGAGGCCCGGAGCAAAGAAGGAAAATATCAATATGTGAACAATCTGTTACACAAATTCATTAATGAGGAGCATACCAAAATGCGCATCTTGTTACCTGCTTCATTACAACGTGGTTTGACCTGGCATGTCCATGAAAGCCTAGGCCATATCGGAATAGACAAGGCAGAATCGACCATAGCTGAAACTTTCACGTGGCCACGCATGCGAACTACCATATGCGAAGTGGTTAAGACTTGTGACGCTTGCCAACGCACTAAGCCTAACAACTATTTAATGAAGCAATACCCGAAACCAATATTACCCCAGAAACCATTGGAAATAGTGGCGATCGACACATTTGGTCCAATTCCGAAGGGAAGGAGAGGGTGCAGGCATCTACTTGTGTGTCTGGACGTATTTTCCAAATTCGTGGTTCTATGCCCTATCCAGAAAACCACCACTAAACAGATTCTAAGTAGAATAATACACAAGGTGATACCAACTCTTGGTAAGCCTGAGTTTATATTATCGGATCACGGCGCATATTTCACTAGTGCCCAGTTTAAGAAAGGAATGGCAGATTTGAATATAAAACACGTTCTCTCATCAATAAGACATCCCCAAGGAAATTCTAGCGAACGCGTAATCCGTGATATTTCTAAGTTCTTCCGGGTATTTATTCCCAAGGAACATTACAAATGGGTAGACCGAGTGAGTGACATTGAGATATGTATGAATTCCACTCGTCATGAATCTACAGGGCAAATTCCCATGGTTTTACACCACAACCAGTTTCCAGTGAGATCTTGGAACACTATAGTAACATGTCCTAACGACCCAGTACCAACACACGATCTACGGATCCAGAACACCATTGTGCATATGAGAAGGCAGGCGGACCGTAGATTAAGAAGAGTACGCGGAAAGAAGTTTCATCGGGAGTTGATCGAAGGGGAATTGGTCTTGATTAAGAAGCCACCGATATCTGATCCAGCGAACAAGATACTAAACAAATTTTGTGAAAGGTATGTGGGACCGTTCAGCATCGTGAGGAATTTAGGTAACAACGCCTACAGAGTCCGAGAGGTGAGCACAGGAAACATGGCAGTGTATAATATCTCAAATTTAAAATTGTATCATCAGAGAGAGCCATACGAACCGAGAAATAATGTTACTGCAGCAAATTAAACATTCGCGTGATAACATACAACAAAAGATACGGGAGTACTCGAGTGGTGAAAGCGCTCAAAAGACAGCTCTGACGTGTTTACAAGTTCAGGCGGAAGTCGTTAATGAATATGTTGATGTTTTGAAAGAGTGAGAGGGGAGATGAGTAGCAAGGAAAGAGGCCGGAGGGCATAAGTATACAGGAATTTCCTAATGAGTTTGGAACGAGACGGCTACTGAAACAGAGAGAGGCGGACAGTCATTATATTTTGAGGGTGACCAGCAACTTCAAATTTGAGCCAGAAAAGTAGGGGATGTGAAATTCGACTTCATTTGAGTTCGAATTTCATCAACTAGGGGTCAGATGAACCCTTATCATTGTGTCCAATAATAATGTTTCATATTAATAAAAACGATGGAAATACTAAATACATGAAATGCTGGATATTTGAGTAAAATTGATGTAGCAAGAAATCTGGACTTGGTAAGACATGCTACGTGCTGGCTGGAAATGACCAATAGTTTCACAACCAATGTTATTCTTGGATTTCTGAGAAAATCAGATATGACGCTGTGGCGTACGTGACCATAAAAGGGCAAAATGCTGCGTACAAGGCAAGGAGTGAGAGAGAGGAGAATAGTCGTGACGTCAATATAAGGGCGGGATTTGTAAGGTCAGAACTCCGAAGCCAACTTATCTGACCAATAAGAAAACATGACGCCAGAACATAGCGTCAGTGTGTTTTGCGCGGCAATCGGATATAAAAAGATCTAGCGATCGGTTTGCATGTTCGACGGCAGATTCGTGACCTGTGAGAAAATACAAGATTTTTGAGAGGTCACACATAATTATAGGCCCATTACTTAAAATATTGAGGAGCTGTTTTTCTCCCACCATTGAAACTTTAGGCTTTCTGTATATATACAAATGTCTGAGATGAATCGGGACACTCCTAATTATTCTTCGACAGTCATTTTAAGACGTCCTTAAGACGATTTGGTTTTAAAATTATAGTTGTGTGTCGGCAACGAAGTTGGAAATTTTCATAAATTGTGAGATGGCAATTAGCCATAGAATAGGGAAAGTCGACGATTCTGCATAGGACGATCTGAGGAAATAAAATACTTAGAACGCAGATAGAACAGTTTAAAAACTTTGATTACATTTTGTTTTAACAGCAGCAAAATGTCGACCATGGAGAGAAGACAGCAAGCTTCATCCTCCATTACCATCAGTGTTATGGGCTAACGGCCTAATGATGGGAATTGACGAGGCGGGAGGCCTCTGGAAAGCAGTTTAAGTGATGAGTATTAAAAAATTGATTTATTGATTTTGGACGAGGGGAATCGCGAGAGATGTGTGGAACTTTGTATAGATTTTATTTGTGTGGTTTAATTTAAATTTCAGGGTTTGATTTCTTAACTGACATGCGTGTAGTAAATTTTGGCATTGCGTGACAATTATGTTGGACAGTAAATTTTGTAATTTAAATGTGGTCCTTATGTTACGTAATTCTTATAGCGAAACGGCCGCATCGATTAACGTATCTATAAAAAGTGTAGCCATGAATGAGAACCTAGGAACGACAATGATAAATGGACTGATTTAATGATATGTTAAACTAATTACTACGTGGGGGGAATATTTGCATTTTGTTGCTTTGATAACTCGGGCTAGGACTGATCCTGTTATTAATTCTTTATTGTCATTTGGACATGTTGTGTGTCATTATCTGAGGGGTGTGCTGATTAATGCTACGACGAGATCTTCGAGAAATGTGCCACGTATTTTTGGGTGTAAGTGATGATGATGAGGAGAGGTAAAGCCTGTCCATGACTGCGATATCATTCCGGCAAACTAGTTATCCGTGGGGATAAGTTTGACCTGGGAATGTATTCTTAAAAATCCCTGAGAGGATGTTTTGAGATAATGTGTTATTTATTTGTACGCGTTTAACAGGTGGCGATTAGCAAAGGTGCTGTACGCTGGCTATGGGCCAGAATCTATATTTAGCATGGCACTAATTACTACTTGGGGGAAGAAATCAGCCACTCTCTCGGTGATGCGATAACAGGCCCGGTTGTCTTCAGCTCGTTATGACACGTTATGTTTGCTTTAAAGCCTAATGAGTTAAGGTTATTTTATTTGGTTTAATTTGGGAAGTTGCCATGTTGTCGATCCAAGTTTCTTCTATCATTACTACGACTTATTTGTTCATTGTTTTAAAACGCCAAACTTTCCGGCGTGAAAATTAAAAGTTGTATTTTGTTGTTGTTGGCTCTTATTTTCAAGGCCATTGTATTCATATAAATATAATTTGGCAACCGGCCAAACCTGTTCATGTCATGTTATGCCTTCCTAGTGTTTAAGGTATAAGTCGGTAATTCCGCAGCCCTTATTTTAAATAATACACACGTATATTTGGTTGTGGTAATCTAAGGTTAGAGCATGTCAGTAGTGTATATAAATATGTAATTGTTGTTCCCACATTTCCGTAATTCGTCCTTCGCAGTACGGAGTCCGTTCCCGAACCAACTGTTTTGGTCGGAAACGAGCGCCCGTCAAAATGCTCATTACTTGAACTAGTCTTAAAACCCGTGTCGCTCATAAATATTAAATTTTTGTACTATTTTATTTGTTTGTTATATTTGGATCTTGTGATCCGTTTTCTTTTGTTACTTTGATTTAAGTGACATTGCAGTCACAATGCTTGTTGACAGCTGTCATGCCATGTCATCATGGTACGTCAGGCTGGTCAGTGTTAGATCTGTTCACGCGAGTGAACAATAAAAGGGTGGTTATAGTTTTCCTTTTTTATGTTTGATTCAGTTAATAAATTTCATTTGTTAGTAGATCCTGTTGTTTTTCTTGGCTTTATAATAATAATAAGTTAACCTTATGAACCCTGGAAGTTATGTTGATAGCAAAACCTCTAAATCACATTCACAAGAATCCATTACGACCCCGAAATTTTGAATCTTGTCTACATGCTATTTTCCAAAGGGTTTATGAAACACGAAGATATGTCGAAATTTTCCGGAAGTCGAAACATGGCACCCATTGCAATAGTTAGCTTTCTGATGAAATCTACCTAAAATAGGCTACATAATTTAAAATACTACCATCAACGACACCTAGCTGTGAACTTGGCTACTAGATGCCACCGGAACCATCAACTCGCAACGAACGTTGGAACTTCCCCTCCGAAGGAAAGCATACTCAGGGTTTTTTGGCGCTCTTAGTAAATCCGACGACTTCAGCCGGGTTTGAACCCGCGACCTTGGGCATAGAAGTTCAGCATGCTACCAGTTCCGATACCGAAGTCGCTTCCCACAGACATATGAAAACAGAATGTGATCTCGTGCAGTGGCGTTGTCATAGCAACTGCTGATGGCTCAACCCGTATCAATTAAAAGTAAAGTTGTCATGGCAACCACTCTTGGCACTTGGAATTTTCTTATAATTTAAATCATTTTGCTCACTCCGTGGCGTAATGGTGGGTCATATCGAAAATTCTTTCAGACAAAAGTTTTAGGTAATTATTGGAGGAATATTGTCCATTTTGTACGGTTTTGATATTGTGCCTATTAAGAGAGATATGATTAATGTTTCCCGAAAAACCCACTTTTTTCCACCCCTTTGGTCAATGGTTGGTGCTATCAAAAAACTTATTTGACATAAATGTTTGGCACTTATACGACACATATTATGAACTTTGAATGGATTCAATATTTCACGTATTAAGAGAGTTATAGCGAAATTTCACTTTTTCGAAAAAAGCCCCCCATTTTCACCCCCTTCGACCGATTTTGCCCATTAACGAACTCGACCGAGATTTTATAGGGATACATGTTATGTAAAAAATTCAAAGTGATTGGTGCACAATTACGGCAGTTATCGTGTCCACAAGAAACTGATATATATATATATATATATATACATAAATTATATATAAACTTTTGAACTGACGGTGGTTTTGGGGTCTGGGGGATGTGAAACGCGAAGATATGTCGAAATTTTCCGGAAGTCGAAACATGGTACCCATTGCAATAGTTAGCTTTCTAATGAAATCTACCTAAAATTGATTGCCGGCGGTGATTTCCCACTTTTAGGACGGATCCTAACTGTAGGCCAAATCCTAGCCTCAGGTACAAATGCACACACACTACAAGAGACAACGCAGTAACACAGGTCATCAGACACTTATAAGTGCGTGGGGCTATTGACCACGAGGCCTAAGCCCCAAAATGGAACAACTGTACATCTCGGCGTTACCGGATGAGTTAGCCGTGGTCGTTACGGCATGACTGCTGGCAGTCGCTCACATCCGGGGGGCGAGGAGGTTCGAATTTCCCCGCCGGCAGCCATGAAGATGGTCTTCTGTGGTTTCCCATCTTCTTTCCAGGCAAATGCCGGGTTGGTCCCCAAATATAGGCCACAGCCGTTACCTTCCAACTCCTTGTCCTTTACATTCAAACTTTCCTCCCCAGACAACACTCCATAGGCGACGGTACTTGTAGCTCACCCATTGGGTGTCCGTCTCGAAGCAGCTACAAAACTGGCGAGCCGAACATGTCCTCGGACACTCCTGGCACTAAAATCCATACGCTAAAAAAAAAAAACTCGGCGTTGTTGTGTCTTGTATCGTTCTCTCTGATAAACACACAGACAACTTCTCCTTTCTCCCAGGGACCGATAACCTAGATGTTAGGCCCCTTAAAACAACAATTATCATCATCATCTCCTTTCTCCTTTGCTAAATGGTTAGCGCAGTGGCTCTAGGCTTTGGTCCGACGTGTCCCGGGTTGGATTAAGGAACGGGCCATCAGGGATTTTAATCTCCGTGGCTCAGGGACTGGGTGTATGTGACATCATCATCCTCACTTCATCCTCATTACGATGCGCAGATCGCCCACGGGCGTCAACTAGAAAGACCTGCACTCGGCCTCTCAGGAGGCTACACGATCATTATTATTATTACTGCTCCTTTATCGGTTGAACTGGAATCTATGGCTTGAATATTTTTGTGATAATATTGGTAGACGTGACAACGGTGGGAAAGTTGTGGTGGTTTAATGAACCAAGAGAACGCACAGGTGTATTGCGAGTCGAACCCTGGACACGTTTAATTTGCCGGTAAGCCAACACTCGCGCTTGACCTGACTGCCCAAGGGAAGTGGGGACTCCTGTTACAAGCTTTATTTGCCATGTCGAGCTTCATACGGTCAGTACATGCACTCAAGTGAATGTTATGACTTGCGCACTGAGCAGTACACGGCGCATGAGTCGTGCAACATCTCAGAGGGCTCTCCAACCTCCATATCGCCAATCGTTAGGCTATCTCAAAATACAATCGATAATCGAAAATTCGAGTTATGGAGATACCACCGTAGACATCTTCTCCGACCAATCGCACTGCTGCAGCTAATTCCGCAGTAGACGTTTTGGCAACTCACTTAACCACGGTGGGTGAGTGGTCAACGTGTCGGTCTACTAACCCCAAGCTTGCAGGTTCGCTCCTGGCCGTCGTAAGTGATTTTTGAAAGGCGGCAAAAATTACGACACCATGTCATACGATGTTGGCATGACAAAGAACCCATTTGAATTCAGTAGGCCGTGTTCATAATGGCAAAATTAATCTCGGGAGTTTCCGCTAGCACAAAGTTCCTCATTTCTCTACTAGAATGCGCTATAATGTTCAAGGAGCTTAGATATCTAACCTCCTTGACTTTCATAGTGCTTCAAGGAACAACGAAATTCGACATGTAAGCTACCCATTGGGTGTCAAATAACAAAGCTTGCACCCGGCACCGAGGCCATACGATATTATTATTATTATTATTATTATTATAGTGGAAATCACACAACTGGTAAATGTTAACGTATTAATTAATGATCTTATTTTGTTGTGAAATATGTCACATTGCAAATGTCAAGCGATATATGATTGCCGATGTGTGTTTTTATTTTCAAACAATCACTCTTGTGTTGTAAGTACATCAGCACGTGACGATGCAGTTACTGAGTTATGGCGTGCGGGTTCAAATCTAATCTCATTATCTGATGGAGATCAACCACGATAACATATCCTGACGAGTGGCTTCGAACCCTGGACTTCTCGAATTGCATGTGGAGAGGAAATGTACGTAAGATGTGTATCCCAGGCCATGCCAACGCGAGTACTTAGTGCTTGCGCGCCCCAGCGTTTTGTCCCTCCCGCCCCTCTTTCCTCCCCGTGTAGTGGCGGTAGCACAGCCAGCTTGGTTGATGAGCTATGTATCGCTGACCTCACTTTCAAGAAAGACATCACGGCGTATTTAAATGACTAGCATTACCCATCGCGGCTTCGCCCACGAATATTCTAGTTGTAAAGAGTACACTTAGCAAAATCTCAATCATCAATGCTATGACTGATTTATCCTTGGTATGAATAATCAGACTGTATCAATTCAGCTACTGGTGGAGTGGTTGGGGGTTTGTCATTCCTTCATAGATATATCAGAGCAAAGTTTGTTTTCTGGGAATATCACAGACACTGTTAATTTAAGGGCCTTTAAATGTGGTTTTCGGAGACCCTTTATGGTCGGGTGAAAAAGACCTTTCGTACCACACTCACACGTGAAAATTGCGTGAAAAAATCCAGAGTGACCCTTGACCCCCTTAAGCGCATTATACTGTATGTATTGATGAATTTTGCAGCTTGATTTGGTTCCGTGATAACCTTATAACCGTCTGGAAACTTTCACAGTAATGTAATAATTGGAATTGCATTGCGTCTTACAGAAATAGATGGACCTGTGAGATTCTGTTACCATGGTTACCGTGTTGCATTTTTTCATTATTTCATTGTAAATATACATGTTTTAAGGTATTTATTTAATTGCGAAGCATTTAAAGAGCAAGTGAGTACGTTTCGCTTACGCATTGGGTTATGCTGAACCTGTAGGTACCCCATGTGTGTAGGTTGGTGTTAATGTGACCTTATTTTCTGTACAAAACTGGAATGGGACCTTAGCAGAATAATATAGGGAGGGATTTAACTATCTCGTTGCAAGGCAAAAATAAATTAATCTTTACTGTGTGTGACCGTATTGAAAGTTTCAAATTGCAGCTAGTGCGTTTTAAAAGTCAGCTTCAAGAAGGAAATTGGGACAATTTCCCTCTCAAATCCTTGAATTTAAGTACATATGAACACATCAGTGGGTACACAATAGGGTTACAGTCATTGCATAAAGAATTTGAAGATAGGTTTGAAGAAATAAAACAAGTAAAACCGGCAGTCAAAGTTTTAGTTTTTCGGTGCGCCTACAGGGTGCCCCATGAAGTCTCCAAGTTGAGCTGATAAAACTACAGTGCCATCAATTTTGACAGACCGCTATTAACATTACAATGGTGATATGATTTCATTTTATAAACGCGTTGAAGTACAAGAATTCCCGAGGATTCATGCCCTTGCCCTGAAATGTGTTGCTATGTTCGGAACAACGTTTGTTCGTTTGTGAACAAATGATTTCAATTATGAATATTAACCAAATAAAAACAAGGTCTAGTTTGTCTGATGCTTACTTGGAAGTTACACTTCGGATTGCAACTGCCAAAACGATTGCTCCAAATATCGGCAAATTAGTGGCTTCAAAGCGATGCCAAAGATAAAGAAATAATGTTGAAAATTAGTGCAAAATCAGGAGCGCAATAGAACTATTATTTCTGTCTGTAAGCCTCCGTGGCTTAGGCGGCAGCACGCCGGCCTGTCACCGCTGGGTCCGTGGTTCAAATCCCGGTCACTCCATGTGAGATCTGTGCTGGACAAAACGGAGGCAGACAGGCTTTTCTCCGGGTACTCCGGTTTTCCCTGTCAAAATTTCATTCCAGCAACACTCTCCACTATCATTGCATTTCATCTGTCATTCATTTAATCATTGCCCCAGAGGAGTGCGTCAGGCCTCGGCAGCCGGCACAGTTCATATCCTCGCCGCTAGATGGGGGCTTCATTCATTCCATTCCTGACCCGGTCAGAGACTGGAAGCAGGCTTTGGATTTTCATTCATTTCTGTGTGTACACAAAATTGTTATTATTATTATTGTTTTATAACCGGTACTACCCTACCAGCGAATTGTTACCGGTGGCGGAAATCGGAACTAATGCGCTCCACCCAGCCACACGCCTGCGATTAACGTGTAGTTGTCGCCAGCGAAACCTCATCGCATGTCGTTTGTGTGCATGATTCGTGCGCTGTGCGGTGTGTTCTCATTATATGACTGAACATGCGTTTCCTCTCTTGTCCGGCAACCACTCGTTGCAGCCATAACGTGGCGAGCTGACGTACTGAATACACAACAGCCCTGCTCCATGTGTAGAGGTAGCAATTCCCTGGTAGGGTAGTACGTCGCCTGACGCGGGCTGGTTTGCCCAGCCCCAATCACCAAACACTCCCCAGGGGTTCACATCTAGAGGGACGTGGGTTGGCGACCAAGGGGCCCCAGCTGAGTCTGACATTGCTTCAACTTACAGTACTTGTGCCGGGCTCCTCTCCGTCTTCTTTCCTGTCGACGTCACTTGGTCAACTCTTGTTCTCTTCCAACCCCGACGGTATTAGGGTATTCGATGCCTAGGGAGTCTCTTCCTTTCCCGCCTTAATTGGCCCTTGTCTTATCTTTTCTGATACCCTCATTCTGCGAGGGGTCAGCCTTCTCTTTCTTTTCATGTTATCTCCTGACTTCTGCCCAAGGCCCTCAAGAAGGCAGGGTGTATGTAGCCGCACCACTTCTGATGCACCCTAGATAACGCTACACCCTCAGGGGCTCACGGCTGGTGAGTTCGGAAGTTGGTGACCCCGAGGGATTCCTGAGCTGGGTCTGGTTTTCCCCCTTTTTTCCATTACGTGAGGGACGGACCCTCTCCTCTTTCACTTTCCTATCTGCCTTTTATGGCTCTCCTTTCTTCTAAGTCCTTCAATCCGCATTCTTCGAGCGTTGAGGGCATTTCTTTTCCTCCTGTCCTTTGTTTGCCTTATTCTCCTTTTGTTTACCATTTCTTCTTCTAGTATATAAGTTAGTAGTTAGTTTTAGTTATAGTTTGCATTTCATTATCATCTTCACGATCACCCAAACCATTAGGGGCCGATAACCTAGATGTTAGGCCCCTTAAAACAACAATTATTATTATCATCATCATCATCATCATCATCATCATCATCATCATCATCATCATTCACCAAACAACGACACTACACTTGCCTCGCTAAGTGCTGCCACTACTCCAAACGTTCCTCTCCTACAGCAGAGCACCGATGCTTTTGCCGGTGCCAGCCGGTGCTCGCGAAGCACCTGAGTTGACGTGACGTGGCCTGGTCTATCCGAACTGCAAGACGTCCTTGTAGCAAGGTGAAATGAAACACGTAGAGCTAGGACAGGCGTAGCTTCACGGTTACTGTGTTTGGTGAGTCAAACTTTGAGCGTGTGGCGTTTAGTGCCGGGAGTGTCCGAGGACATGTTCGGCTCGCCAGTTTTGTAGCTGCTTCGAGGCGGACACCCAATGGGTGAGCTACACGTACCGTCATGTGTGGAGTGTTGTCTGGGGAGGAAAGTTTGAATGTATGGACGAGAATTTGGAAGGTAGCGGCTGTGGCCTATAGTTAGGGACCAACCCCGGCATTTCCCTGGAAGGAAGATGGGAAACCACAAAAGGCCATCTTCAAGGTTGCCGGCAGGGGGATTCGAACCTCCGCGCCTCCCGGATGTGAGCGACTGCCAGCTGTCTGCCAACTCACCCGGTTGGTCAGACACTGATAAGGTACTAATGCACTGAAATTGTGTTATTTCATACGTCTGTAATGACGTCACTGCATTGTTAATGGCCGTGTCTCTTCAAGTTCCTGATCGGCTGGCGGCTTCGGTGGCGTAGTGGGTAGCATGCTGAGCTTCTATGCCCAAGATCGCGGGGTCAAACCCGGCCGAAGTCATTCAAAATCCCTCGGCATGCTTTCCTTCGGAGGGGAAGTGTGGCTGTCAGGCTAATGTCATAGATTTATGGCATGTAAAAGAACCTTCCACTAACTACAATTGTCTGAAGCTAAAATTTGTAGGTTAGATTTGATTAACACTATATTAGTTCCATTATTGGTCGCCAGATGCTGATTGCGATGGCATCTAGTAGCCAAGTCGCAGCTAGGTGTCGTGGACGGTAGCATTTGGTAGCAAAAGTAGGAACTACTTGAAAAATTGATCATCTGCAGTCCTTACCTGAATCACAGTTAACACACACTAATACAGCCATCACAATTAACACCGGTTATCAGACAGATTCTACACACACCAAAAGTACAAGGGGCTACATGGCCGCGTTGTCGCAGCCCCTGAACTGAGGAACCAACCAACCAAACCGTTTCTTTGGAGCTGGAGATGAGCCTAGGTAGCGAGGAGTTTTCACGGCCTACGTGAGAATCAATGAGGGATTGAATGGTTGGTTGGTATAAAGTAGAGCTAGGATACAGTGAAATGTGGTGTTATTGGCGGTGAACACGTGTTTATTGGATTGTGTCATGTTAAGAGGTCTGAGATACACAGACCGCGGGCTCATGAGGAAGAGCGGTTTCTGTTGCGGGGCGTGGAGGGAAGTGCCGTGCTTTATTTTTATTGCACCTGGGGGCACAGCGAGGGGCCCGCAGCAGAGCGCCCCCTGGTGAGAAGGCCCCCACTTCGCTCCATTATCGACGACTGTGCAGCGATATCGGACAGGCCGAGCTTCTAAACAAGACCGCAACGTCGCGTCGTACTGGGTAACAGTCGTTCGACATAACTAGCATTCACTCGCGATCATGTGTCCACCTCAGTGAACCAAGCTCCCTTGGTTTTCTTTTTGAGGAAGTAGGTGAAAATTCTATTTGTCAATCGCGCTAGGTTCATTCTTGTTATATGACCGTAAAAGGTAATTCTCCGTTTCCTCATGGTGTCAGTTACTTTTCCACATGGGTGTAAAGTTCGTGGTTGTGCCGTCTCCTATATTCCCCATTTTCTTTTACTGGGCCCAATATTTTTCTTAGAATTTTCCTTTCTTAAAGCCGCTATTTATTGTTGTTTTTGTATTTTTACGAATTCTAAGTTTTGAATCTGAATCATCTGTAGGCCCCTTAAAGGCTGGGGTGGTGAATGTGCAGACACGGTCTCACGAAGACCACCTGATACTCTCATAAAACAGTGTACATGCACAGGTGCGAGTTGCTTGCAGTACATGTCTGAGCAGTGAAATTACACCGCCTAGTCAGTGGTTCTTAGGCACTGTTGCCAGATCATCAAATATCTCGTCTAGCGGCCAAGATTCCTTTCCGGTGCCTGGTAGGAAATTCTGGAAAATACATGTACTCTGAAAGAAACTACACTTACTGGCAAAAAAAAAAAAGAAGCAAAACGCTTCGAATTTCAGACTAAACTCAATATTGGACTGCTCTTAACTTTGTATTAACCCTACAATACTAACATATATAAAATGTACGTGTATGAATAATGTAACTGCTTAGAATTCCCTCTATATCTGTCCCCACCCTACCATCTTCCAGCAGTGCTTCTACTGGTCTATGGTGGTGATGTCAATGCTTTTGTTATTAATGCCAATCAGTTCTAGACATGGATGTCATACGTTGTGGGCATGTTAAAGAACCCATTTGAATTCAGTAGGCCGTGTTCAATGGCAAAATTAATCTCGGGAATTTCCGCCAACACAAAGTTCCTCCATTCTCTACTACACACATCAAAAAAAGTTTTGCATCACCTCGGTTCCCAGATCTCCGGCATATAGACGTTGACTGTGTATATTGTATCAAAGATACAGTCCCTTTGACTGTTCATAGATGTCACTAAAACTGCTCAAAGATGTAAACAACCATGCATGAGCAGGGCCTATTAGACGGAGGGGGTACGACAGCCGATCAGTTCCAGTCATTCCACCAGGACGAAGGTACGCTGCTCATGTTGTCTGTAGTTCTACCATGCCTAGAAGGTCAATACCGCAGTTCGATCGCGTCCGCATTGTTACTTTGTGTCAAGAAGGGCTCTCAACAAGGGAAGTTTCCAGGCGTCTCAGAGTGAACCAAAGCGATGTTGTTCGGACATGGAGGAGGTACAGAGATACAGGAACTGTCGATGACAGGCCTCGCTCAGGCCGCCCAAGGGCTACTACTGTAGTGGATGACCGCTACTTACGGATTGCCGCTCGGAGGAACCCTGACAGCAATGCCACCATGTTGAATAATGCGTTTCGTTCAGCCACAGGACGTCGTGTTTCAACTCAAACTGTGCGCAATAGGCTGCATGATGCGCAACTTCACTCCCGACGTCCATGGCGAGGTCCAGCTTTGCAACCCCGACACCATGCAGCGCGGTACAGATGGGCCCAACAACATGCTGAATGGACCCCACAGAATTGGCATCACGTTCTCTTCACCGATGAGTGTCGCATATGCCTTCAACCAGATAATCGTCGGAGACGTGTTTGGAGGCACCGTGGTCAGGCTGAACGTCTTAGACACACTGTCCAGCGAGTGCAGCAAGGTGGTGGTTCCCTGATGTTTTGGGGTGGCATTATGTGGGGCCGACGTACGCCACTGGTGGTCATGGAAGGCTCCGAAACGGCTTTACGATACCTGAATGACATCCTCCGACCCATAGTGCACCCATATCGGCAGAATATTGGAGAGGCATTTGTCTTCATGGACGACAATTCTCGACCTCATCGTGCACATCTTGTGAATGCGTTCCTTCAAGATAACGACATCGCTCGACTACAGTGGCCAGCATGTTCGCCAGACATGAACCCTATCGAACATGCCTGGGATATGTTGAAAAGGGCTGTTTATAGACGTCTTGACCCACCAACCACTCTGAGAGATTTACGCCGAATTGTCGTTGAGGAGTGGGACAATTTGGACCAACAGTGTCTTGATGAACTTGTGGATAGTATGCCACGGCGAATACAGGCATGCATCAATGCAAGAGGACGTGCTACTGGGTATTAGAGGTAGTGGTGTGTACTGCAATCTGGACCACAAATGCTGAAAGTCTAGCTGTATGATGGTACAACATGCAATGTGTGGGTCTCATGAGCAATAAAACGAGCTGAAATGTTGTTTGTGTTGATCTCTATTCCCTTTGTATTTAAAGGTTCCGGAACTCTTGGAACCGAGGTGATGCAAAACTTTTTTTGATGTGTGTAGAAAGCGCTGTAGTGTCAAGGAGCTTAGATATCTAACCTTCTTTACTTTCATAGCGTTCAAAGGAACGACGAAATTCGACATGCAAGGTACCCTCTGGGTGTCAATTAACAAAGCTTGCACCCGGCACGCGAGGCCATACGATATTATTATTATTGGTATTATTATTAGTTCTAGAGCATAATCATGGGGCAAAGAATTGCCTGGAAACTATCCTTGAATTTAACAACATATTGGTTTCTCCATGGCAATAACAAAGAGGTGGGGAATGTGATGCAGATATGTCACACCACTTCAGTGGGATTATAAAAACATCCTCATAAAAACCAGAGACAGTTTCAAAGACCACAGAGGATTCAGTGTATATAAATAGTGTTACATACGGAATATATATTAATTTCAACCATTTAACTAATTGGTGCCTTAGCCCAAAGTTCGTAATGTACGTAAATGTAACGTATTATTAATGTTAAGCATCAATTGAAGAATGTTAGTTGTTTTTTTTTAGCGTATGGCTTTTAGTGCCGGGAGTGTCTGGGGACATGTTCGGCTCGCCAGTTTTGTAGCTGCTTCGAGGCGGACACCCAATGGGTGAGCTACACGTACCGTCGCGTGTGGAGTGTTGTCTGGGGAGGAAAGTTTGAATGTAAGGACAAGGAGTTGGAAGGTAGTGGCTGTGGCCTATAGTAGGGACCAACCCCGGCATTTGCCTGGAAGGAAGATGGGAAACCACAGAAGGCCATCCTCAAGGTTGCCGGCGGGGGGATTCGAACCTCCTCGCCTCCCGGATGTGAGCGACTGCCAGCAGTCATGCCGTAACGCCCACGACTAACTCACCCAGTAATAATGTTAGTAATCTGCCATAATTATCACAACAATTGATAAACATTATTAACAATCACAACAGTGCACAAACACGAATTTGGAAATGTCGAAACCTGGAATCCATCGCACTGTAACACTGTGTTGTAGACAAACCGTAATGTCCACAAAAATACGCGGCATGAAACCTTAAGACAGCCGATTGTTATTATTGTTGTCCAAAGGCGTGAAACAGTAATATTGGTGTTGTGATTGTTACAATGAACAATGTCTATCAATTATTGCGCTGCAACTTTCCAAATTAGCTAATTAACTCCTGATTAACTCACGACACATTGCCATATCGCTGCAGAGTCACAACACTCAATTTATCCCAGGTTCGTAACGGTCAAACATTGCGCTGTCTGAAATTCGTAGCGCTTCGCTTTTTTATGCCAGTGAGTGTATTATTGGGAAATAGCAACATTTGTTGTGCGTCTAGAAACTAAGTTCCGTTTGGTAGTAGGAGCAAAAAGGGTACAAATACAAACTACAAATCGTAAACTACCCTACACTGACCGGGAAAAAAAAGACGATCACTTGAAAAATTCAACATTACTTTCATTCAAATCATAAATATGAACGCTCTAGGCCTAGTGCTGTAGTTATAGCATGGAAGTGAGGTTAATTGGTTTCCTGGATGTATTACCATTCTTCATGTCACTGTTTCACTTAACAATAGCGATTCTTTGATATGATGCTGTTTCCCGCGCGCCATCGCTATCGTCAACAATGCAATGTTTTATTCTTTCTTCTTTTGCCACTTGTTGCCATAGGAAAAGATCAATACAGCCAAATCCTCAGTTGTTCTTGTGCAATTCAGAAACGAATATGCTCTTGAGGCCTGAAGATGTTTCCTGGGCAGTGGCTCTGATCGAAAATGGTGGCGCGCACATCTTTCCGCGGGAAACAGCATCATGTGCTATTGTTAAGTGAAACAGTGACATGAAGAATGGTAATGCATCCAGGAAACCAATTAACCTCACTTCCATGCTATAACTACAGCACTAGGCCTAGAGCGTTCATATTTATGATTTAAATGAAAGTAATGTTGAATTTTTCAAGCGATCGGTTTGATTTGCCGGCCAGTGTATCTTTCCTCTCTATTCCCACCGTTTTGGAGGCACTTGTCATAGCGTGGCACAAGTTTTTGTATGCCTTCTTCAGAAAACGTTGCCATCTGTAGTGTCAACCGTGTCGTCTTGAAATTTGCGAAAGTTCATTGGACGGTTTTCCTTGACGCTTTCTCCAACAGAATTCATCAACAAACAATGGACGCCCATCGTGCACTTTATCACGTCCTTCAGTGAACTGTCGGACCCGTCTCCTTACCTTTGGATCAGTCATCCGTGCACCTCGCAAATCTGTCGATGAATGTGGACTGGCTTAGTATTGTTTGTATTCAGAAAACGAATGACAGATATAATTTCACAAGCGGCGGGATTTTCAATCAATTTCGCTATTCTAATAAAGCACTAGAAAGCGATCTCAAAATGGCGTTATGTCCTCCTTGACTCAGAAACTACCGTTCTCTCACTCTCCTCGTCTGAGCGCCGACTCAAATGTTAGGCAGTGGCACAATAACCATTGCTTGCTGCTGACCAATAGAATGCTTCCTCTATCTCTCCAAGGGATGGCGGCCCTGCTCGCGTATCAGGTCCCCAGTGTTGCACATCTGCACGCTGCTTGCTCTCATTGGCTGCGGTGGAGAGTTGGCAACGCTGTTCTCGAGCTGGGAAGGCCTTGGCTCCACGCAATTATGCCACCAAGGTCTCGCAGTATCGGCCAGCGGTCACTGTGTGCCCAGTTTCCAAAGAAACCCAGGAATATGACACCCGCGCTGTCTCAGAACACCCTGAAACTCTACACAGTTACCAACCGTATGTATTCGAATTACCCCACACTACCAATTTCTCTTTAACAGACGAAACTCCAGGAATATCTGCCTTGCAACCTTAGTTTCTGATTACTCCTCGTAAATGAATATGTTTTACACAACAGTTTCTTTATATTTCATTATTTTGCGCATTGTTGGCAGCAACTATAGACCTACCCTTCACGAATCATGGAGCTGGGGAAAGTGGCATCACACGATTCGATTGTATTAACCATTTCTAAGACTTCGTCTTCTCGCAAATGAAGCACGAGTTACTGTTTTGTAAGCCATCTTGGGTCGAGATAGCCGACCTCCTTTGTTCCCTTCAAGTATCTTGGGTATCATTATGTGTTTTATTTTCGACGATGTCGATATGTAAATAATATATGCCAGAAAACTGTATCATGATGGGCGTCATTAAAGTGCTACTTTTCATTATAACATTGTTTCTCCAACCAATCAGAGCTCAATATTTTCATTCATTGACCAATTAGGTAAGGATAGCTTCTCACATGCACTCAAAATCCAACATGTCGGACATGAATTACATGATTTGAAAATTGACAATGTAGCTCATATTGGATCACCATTCTACTTACAATGCATAAGCAATCTGTGCAATATTGCAAAAGAAATAGCACTGTACCTTAATATCCAGAACTCCAATTTCTACACATATTGCCTTACATTCGTAAGATTTCGCCGACATATTTAGTGACTACTGTTGTTGACATTAACACACCAGAACGTCATGGAGGAAGCAGGAGTATGACATTAGTTCCATGGAAATTATAACCAAGCTCTCTGTTCAGTAAATGGATTTCTTATACGAAACATTTCCGCCAGATGTCATAAGTGTTCTATTTGGGATTTTCCTTCCATTGACATTCTATACGCATCGAATTTTAAGAATAACTTGTTGACAATACGACACATTTTAATTTTAAAGCGTTTGTAACAGCCTATTTTGTATTATTTGACCAACATAGTACCTGTGCGCTATATTTTGGTGCTACTTCAGAATAAACAATGTTTCAAAGATTTGGGATTCGTTATTGGGTAGAGATCAATTGCTGAGCCCACACAATTCACAAGAAGAAGAATTCAACTGACAGAATCTCGACAGATATTTATGAATATTTATGTTAGAACATATAATAAAGTTATAATTATTGTCGAACATAAACACTCATATGCAACTCGCCTATAATGGTAATTAAGACACTCTTATAGAAATTATAAAACTAGCTTCGCTCGTTTTATAATAGTACATTATGCAACGAGCCTATAAAGACAATAATTAAGACAAGAGTGTCTTAATTACCATTAGAGGCGAGTTGCATACGACTGTTTATGTTCGACGATAATTATAACTATTTTATGTTCCAACATAAATATTCATAAATATCTGTCGAGATTTCGCCAGTTTTATGTACTGAACATAGCGCATGGGACGCAGAGAATACCTTGTATTTGACCATGGCCTCCTCGAATACCCCACTATGACACTAGGCACGCAGTGAAATTAAAAATAGGAAGGCCGTGGAAGTCAGCTCAGGTGCGATGCTATCCTCACCTAATTGGTCACACAAGTGTTTCTTGAGCTCTGATTGGTGGGAGAAACTGTATCATAATGGAAACTTGTACCATAATGAGCCTCATTATACTGTAGTAGAGTTTTCTGACGTATAATATTTACATTTCACCAGGGTCGAACATAAACGTATTCGTGTCTTAATTATTGCCATTATAGGCTTATTGTATAATGTACTATTACCGTCCACATTAGACAAGAGTTTAGTGCTTTTCAGTCGGTCAACACGAATGTACCCAAAAGAGCTGGGTTATGCCCTAATCCTGAAATAAATGACATGAGATTAATAAATTAAAGTAATTTATTTCAGGATTAGGGCATAACCCAACTCTTTTGGGTACATTCGTGTTGACAGACTGAAAAGCACTAAACTCTTGTTTACTAAGGCAACACTGAAAAAATGGCTTCAAACACCTCAATTTTCAACGACCACATTAGCTTGGAATCAAACTGGGAAACCTTATCCTGGACCGGCAGCCAAGCATGAATTCAATTTAAGTCCGCGCTACTTGAACGGGAAATTAGTTCTCGTCCAACAAGTGATTTCGATTAATCGCTGTGTTGATGGATCGATAGTCGCGCCAGGAGGGCGCATTCCATTAGCTCGTGTGTGGCAAGCGGCGAGGCGTGGAGGAAGACCAGACAGTGCAGTATTGTACACATCACCCACACTCTGGTGACTGGCACTTTCTAACACGTGGCCATCCTGAACATAGCTCTAACTCAGGGCAACACGGAAATCTCAGAGAAATTCAAATTGTCGCTGAGTGCATAGCATCTTTTTTTGATATGGTTTAGAATTGAATATTAAACCTTAACCCTTTATATGGCAGAATAGTATTAAATATATTTTATTTATATTCATTTACATTTCATTTTAATTATTTTACCATAATCATAATTATTATTAATTTTAACTTATGTTTTCGTTAACATGTTAATGCTCATAATTTTATTAATCTTATAATCTGAATATTAAAATGGTAAAATTATTAAAAATTTCATTTGTGTAAGTTATTTATTTTAAATTTTTAGGAGCATATTAAACATTATTAAACAATAAATAAATAGTAAATATTAAAATTAAAAGGTAAAAAATAAAATAAGACAGTAAAAATTAGAATTAAAATACATTATTTTATTAACATATGAGGTGCGTTCAAAAATTAACGAGCCGGAGGCTGTAATGCGCAAACCGGTGACGACATGGGCTAATCGTGGCGTGTGTAACGAGGTGTGGTTCCGACCAGAGCGTGGAAGGTCACACACAGCCCGTCGCTAGAGGGCACGCTTGCACGTCACGTGACGATACAAAGTGAGCAGCAGCATGCATCAATCGTCCAACGCTGCCAGTCGCATTGCAAACAGTGACATGGAGGCGTCAAACGAAGAGCAAAGAGGTTTTGTTCGGTTTCTGACAGCGGAAGGAGTAGGGGGAACGGACATCCATCGCCGAATGTCACAAGTGTACGGCGATCAATGCATGTCCCTTGCAAGGGTCAAGGCGTGGCACAAGCGCTTCAGGGAAGGACGGGTGTCGTTAGCCGATGATGCCCGGTCTGGGGCACCCCCCTACATTACCGATGACAACGACCAGCTGGTTGATGCACTCATTACCCAGGACCACCGAGTGACAGTGAACGCCATAGCCGCCGTGGTCGGATTGAGCGTCGGAAGTGTGCACACCATCATGAAGGAACGACTGCACTTGTGGAAAGTGTGTGCCCAATGGGTGCCCCACAGTCTTCAACCACACCAGGAAGCATGTCGAATGGCCTACTGTCTTAGCCTTGGTTGGACGATTGATGCATGCTGCTGCTCGCTTTGTATCGTCACGTGACGTGCACGCGTGCCCTCTAGCGACGGGCTGTGACCTTCCACGCTCTGGTCGGAACCACACCTCGTTAGACACGCCACGATAGGCCGATGTCGTCACCGGTTTGCGCTTTACAGCCTCCGGCTCGTTACTTTTTGAACGCACCTTATAGTTTTTTAAATGGTTTTTATTTTAAAACATATCAAGCGCCTTAAGTCAAGGAAATAAACAAATAATATTTGGTTTACAGAGATATTAACACTTCCACAAAATATTAGTTGAAATATGGGTAAAAGATTCAACCACGTGCATCGTTGACAATATAAATTGTCCTTTTGGTAGGTGGTTAACATACTGACCACTAAGCTATAAAGGGTTAAGGAGGCAAAAAAAAAAGGGTCCGCACAATTTCTTATCCCTGTCGATTTTGGTCTGCTGTGAAATAATCGGCACATTGCCAATCTCTTTTGCTCCTCCCAGAATGTCTTCATACGGTCGCTTAGTCTCCTTCTGTCTTCAGACCAGATAACCTTGGTTCTTGAGCTATGCTTTCCCTGAAACTATTGAATGTATCAACTTCCCTTCAAACCCTGTTGTGTTTAGTAAATCTTCTGCATTAATTCAACTTCTATTTCTTGTATCTTCAACCCATTTTGTGGTGGACTTCAACTTATGGTCAACCCACTGTTGTTCATCATTGTGACGTGTCCATACAATGTCACTCTTCACTTACGTATTGTGCCCGTAAGTTTCTCCACCTGGCTGTACAAGCCAATGTTTCTCCTTATCCTCCAAGCAATCTGCTCTCTTTTATCTTTTCTGGCCCCAAAAGTTTCCTTAAAATTCTTCGCTCTTTCTTTTCTAACTCTATTTATCCTGTTTGATTACCAAGAATAACGTACAAATGCGTACATGTTACGGTATGCACTCTTACCTTCATCAGCTAATCAAGTTGGCATCTGTTAAATTGATCAAAATTTGCGGTCATGAACTAAATTAAAGGAAAAAAAATAAACATGTTGTCGATATGGCGGTAAAAATGAAATATTGAATCCTCGCGAAGAAACTTAATCACTAGTCGTACACTGACAATAAGAGCTATACATAGTAATATAAATGTCTTCAGTGAAGTGGTGTTTATTTATTTCATACTTTATGGCCAACAAATCAATTAAACAAACACAATTTTTAGCCTACTTTTCACATTTTGCAAAAATGAGGAAAAAGTAGACTTATGAGATCGATCCGGGAAAATGTGTGTCTGTCTGTCTGTCTGTCTGGCTGTGTGTGTGTCCCCCCTATCAACTTCTAAATGGCTGCAGCAATCAAAACCAAATTTAGTATGAGTAAAGATGTGCACCGGAATATCTCACGTCCATATTTGAAAATGATGTCAGTGCTACCAACTGCTGAAAAAACGCACTAGAAATTTGAGCTCCATGTTGGATATCTTGCAAGGTATGCATCGGAGCTATTCCAAAATTGGCACACATGTAGATAAGACTATTTCAGTTTAATTTCCAGGAGGCCAACCATGACAGTGTTGCCAAAATAATTTTAAGCCTTCTGAGAGGTCCAATTTTTAAATGCATATAACTTCTACATTATCAATTGGATTTCAACCAAATTTTGTATGTAATATCTGTACATAAACAGATATGACTGCGCGTATTCTTAAGAGCCACCAGGACTGCCAACTGTTAATAATTTCTCTCTCTATTTATTTATTTATTTTATCCAAATACCAATATATCAGAAAGTATGCAAGCCAACAGCTTTAAACTATGCACACGTATATTCTGACATTTTAGATTAATTTGGAGTAACTTATATACGTCAGTTCTACCAACATGATTATAAGCCGGCAGATAGTACCAATTTTTAAATACATGTAACTTCTATACTATCAGTTGGATTTCAACCAAATTTCGTATGTGCTATGTGTACCATAACAGATATGACTATAAGTATTGTTAAGAGCAATCAGGGCTGCCAACTGTTAATAAATGCTGTCTATATTTTTTTACCCTAATATCAATATATCAGAAAGTATGCAAGCCAACAGCTCTATACTTTGCACACGTATAGCACCTGACATTCTAGATTAATTTGGAGTAATTAATACAAGGCAGTGCTGCCAACATGATTCTATGCCTGCTGATATGTCCAATTTTAAAATACATGTAACTTCTCTACTAACAAATGGATTTCATCCAAAATTGGCACAACAAGATATCATAATATTTCAGATTATTTCTGACCAGCACACGCATGACATTGTTGGCAACATGTTTTTACGCATGCTGATAGATCCAGTGTCTAACTGCATGTAACGTCCATTGGACTTCAACCAAATTTTGTATTCTGTACCTTAAGAAAAGGAACTAAGAATATATTGTCACCAGAGCTGCCAACTGTAGTGCTCTATTGGGCTACATTATACCAGGTATATTTTGAACTAATTAGATATTTCGATATTACCAACTTAAGTTCGTCATTATTCTAGATAGGTTCATATACTGTAGAATAATCATTGGCATGAAATGTAGGCTGTATAGTTCTTCACGGAACTTCTTGTTATTTTCTATGCTTCCAATACTGATTCATCCTCTCAGATGTCAACATCCTTTCTTCCTTTTTCCCTTTTATTCTTTTAGGCTTGGAGTCCCTTAGAATCTCAATTTTATCTGTTCTATTCTTGAGTTCGTCTAATATTATTTAGAGTTCTTTGATATCATCCTTAATTCCTGTAATCCATTTAATCCTGATATCGCTACTCCATTATTCTTCTACTAAGTCTAGTTTTCGGTGTTCGAAGAAGATGTCCAAAAAATGAGATGCGTTTCTTTCTAGTAATGCTTAGTACTGGTTCCATTTACTTATGTGCTATTCTCCAATGACCATTAACTTGTTATTGTTTATTTAGGCATACTTCTTCTTCTACTTCTTCGCTAATGGGTCGCTTAGGACCTCGCGAAATCAACACTTTCTAGCCTTCCTGTTGGCCCAGTATTCCTTCATTCGCAACGAGTGGGTCTGTTTCCGCTGCTCTGACCATCGATGTTGTGTAGTCTTCTTCTCTTTTTCCTCGAAACCCCGCGTCTGTGATTTTCCTGATTTCCTTCCGGTCATGTAAGTTCGGTGATCCTAATTCCTTTAAGTCTCTCTCTGTAAATGTATACCAATTCGGTCTAGTAGCCTTGTTCTTTAAGAAAGTATGTATTTTGTGTGTCAGTCTGTTCGGGTCCATTCTTTCTATGTGTCCCATAAATTGGATTCTTCGCATTCGCATTGTGTCTGTGCTTTTGGAAACTTTTTTGTATATTTCTGTATTAGGCTTTGGATAATGTACACCATCCTTTGTTCTCGGTCCAAGGATTTTTCTCATTATTTAGGCATACACTCTAATTATTCTTTCTTTTTTAAGTAATGAATCTATAGCAGCTGTTATTCAGTTTTGAAAATAGTTTCACTAGCATAAGTCACTCGGGCTGTGTGACTATTTTATGTGTTAATTTTGCTGCAATCGATAAGTTTTTTCTGTTGTATGTATTGTTTAGCCTATTTTCATGTATGAAATAATAGTCCGTGTGTGTGTGTCCCCCTAATAACATCTAAACAGCTGGAGCCATTTCGATGAAACTCGGTAAAGATATAGCACTATTCTATCCGACCCGACCGTGCCCTTTAAATTTTATTACGTCTCACCAATCCAACAGGGTGACTCTGTGAAATATTTCACCGTCATTCTGTATCTCAAAAACTATTACCGATATCACCCTGAAATTGTGTACGGTAATACAGGGCATTGCTAGATGTTTACACCTATGTGACTTTCAGAAACCTGGCAAGAACGAAACGAACATGGCGGCCAAGCGAAGTTGAAAAATGTAAATAGACGTTTCTCGCGATTTAACCATCCGAGCGCAGTAACTACATGACCGGGTTGTTGCAGCCCCTAAACTGAGGAACCAACCAGTCAACAAATTTAGTGCATTGGATATGTTTTTCTTTCTTCTTTCATTTCTATATATTCTTTAAACGTTTTCTCATGACTCGACGAGGAAGGAGCCACTTTGAATTAAACAAAATAATACGTGTAGACCCTCCTGTTATATCTCTGTAAATATACCATCAAGCCAAGTTAAACCACACTTTCGTACTTCGAAAAACCTGAGATTTTTGTCTGCTAAACGTAGATTTTTCACACTACTTCGCCATTGGCCATCCTGTGTCCATTACTGTTCTATGAAATGGCCCATTAACCTCCAACTCATGAACAAATTAAATATTATCTGAGGTAATTGGGATCGAGGTATCCTAACATTACCCGGCTGTCAATGAGGCCCAATCGTGTGTGTCTGTGACCTAATGAAGGTCAAGCCTGGCACAATTGGGCCTCCCAATCCGTGAACAGAAACACACAGGCTGATCAAAAAGTGCCGGACGTTGGATTTCATTAGCTAATCCGACCATTGGTTGTTGTTGGAGTCTTCAGTCTTTTGACTGGTTTGATGCAGCTTTTCATGTCTCCCTGTTATGAGAGCTACCACACCCTACATCCGAAGCAATCAATTTAACATATGCTAACCTTGTTCTACCCATACAATTCTTGTCCTCGACCCTTCCTTCCATAACTATGTTTCCTATTCCTGGGTGACTTAGTAGGCTGTGTCATACCAAACTATCTCTTCTCTTCATTAGCAGCTTGCCACGGTGGGTGAGTGGATATCGTGCCGGACTACCAACCCCGACCTTGGAGGTTCGCTCCTGGCCATGGTAAGTGATTTTTGAAAGGCAACAAATATCACGGCACGCAGGCCATACGTTGTTGGCATGTTAAAGAACCCATTTGGATTCAGTAGGCCGTGTTCATAATGGCAGTATTAATCTCGGGATTTTCCGGCAACACAAAGTTCCTCCTTTCTCTACTAGAAAGCGCCATAGTGTCAAGGAGCTTACAGTAATCTAACCTCCTTGACATTAATAGTACTCCAAGGAACGACAAAAATTCGACATGCAAGCTGCCCTCTGGGCGCAAATAACAATGCTTGCATCCGGCACCCGAGGCCACACGATATTATTATTATTTTGTCTTCATTAGCAGTCTCCAGTAACATTTATCATCGCCCACTCGTCTTAATACCTCTTCATTTGTTAATCTACCCATCTGCTCATCTTCATTCTCCTGTTGGCAGGCTCGTATCCAGAAGTCCACATCTTATAGCTAGCTCTTGATGTAAGATCTTAGCAACATCATTGTGCCTCTTGGTATACTCTATACCAGCCAGCGTAGAGGTCCGGGCGGGGACACCAAGAGCCCGCCGATGAGCCAGCTTGGTTTCCTAGGCGAAACCCCACACAAGACACGGCACAACCCTAGAAGAATTGCTGAGTTTTGGCAAACCATCAGTTTGACAATGATGTTGATGAGCATTATTATTATTATTATTATTGTATATAATTCGTTGAGGCCATCTAGGACCACGTTAGGTCTTGCTACACTTGGCAATTTGTTTCGCCTTCCTCTGAGCCCAGAATTCCCTCATTCTCTGTAAGTGGGCCATCTTGCGCTCCGCTGTCCAGGTGGTACCTTGTCTTCTTTTCGGGTTCGGTGTCTCGTCTCGGGTTAGCCCATTAGTCAGTATCTTTTTGCGGAAGAGATCTCTATTGAAGGCGTCGTCGGGTTTTAGATGCAGCAATTTGAGGTCGTCTTTGGTATTCATAAACCAGGGCATTGTGGTTTTGGGTTTGGAGTCAAAGCAATGAAAAATCTGTTTAGTCAGCCTGTTTCCGTCCATTCGTTTGAGATGACCGTAATACCGTGCCCGCCTTTTACGCATCATTTCTGACATTTTCTCTATTTCACTGTAGACTTCTTTGTTGTAATTTGATCCCATTATACCTCTGACGATTTTGCGCTCTTTTTTTTTTCTCCAGTTCTTCCAGGAGTCCTTTATTAGCATTTAGGGATAGGGTTTCGGCTGCATACATAACTACTGGTTTCAGAACAGTTTCATAACGACGTAGTTTAGTATTTTTGGACAGGCATTTTTTGTTGAATATTGCGCGCGATATTTGATAGGCTATTTCGAGTTTGCGTAGTCGTTCCTTGACTGCTTCTTTGTCCAGTCCACTTTTCAAGATGATCTATCCCAAGTAATTAAATTTTTCCACACTTATTATTATTATTATTATTATTATTGTTATTATCATTATTGGCATGCCATTAAGGATGAGTGAACGGGACCCGTCCCAGATTTGTGTCTGTATTGAAGGGAGCGATGCATCATATGTGGAGAATGTCAGGAGTTTGAAGGGAGTCATTTATTTTGTCGGCTATCTGGCACAGTATGATACACAGTGTACATGTTACAAATCGCTCACTTCGCATTTCCAATCGAACTCACAGCTGTGCAGCTTGTTTTAGAGGTTGCGAATATTCCACTGTTTACTGTTGGGTGTCTTTGAACCACACATAGCCTGCTGACTTATGAGGACAGGTAATGCTGATCAGATTAGTTGGTTGGTTCCTCAGTTTAGGGGCTGCGACAACGTGGCCATGTAGCCCTGTGTACTTGGGTGTGTGTAGAATCTGTCTGATAACCGGTGTTAATTGTGATGACTGTATTTGTGTGTGTTATCTGTAATTCAGGTAAGGACTGCAGACTATCAACTTCAAGCAGTTCCTACTTTTGCTACCAAATGCTACCGTCAACAACACCTAGCCGTGAACTTGGCTACTAGATGCCACCACAACTGGCCCCTGGCGCGGAACCTTAGAACTTAATAGAGCGTTAATCAAATCTAACCTATAAATTAAGCTTCACACAATTGTAGTTAGTGGAAGTTTCATTTACATGCCTCAAATCTATGTCATGGACCCGCCGACATTCCTTCACCTCCGAAGGAAGGCATGCTGAGAGATTTTTAACGCCCTTAAAACATCCGACGACTTTGGCCGGGTTTGAACCCGCGATCTTGTACATAGAAGCTCAGCATACTACCCACTACGCCACCGACGCCGCCGCTGATGAGGTTAGGTTCTAAACATTCAATTTTAGGATCCTGGCAACCGCTTTAAAGTTGTTAATAACAATAGTAATAGTAATCATTTCACAACATATCCTGAATGTGGATTTCCCCCATATTTTTCCACACTCTCTCCAGGCTAATGCTGGGATAGTAGACTACCTTACTTCAAGTCCCGGCGTGTCCACCTCATCCCTGTCAAGAATAGCCTACAGTTACACACACCCAATTACACGGCGCTGTTCAGCAAATTCTCCCATACCTCTTAACTGAATCAACAACAACAACCATGAAGTGCATCAAGCTTGACCGACTGAAGAGCAAAAACTGACTGTTTAAAAAAATGCAACCTTACGGAAACAAATCATCATATTGCCTAATTTTATCCCTCCCTATATTATTCTGCTAAGGTCCCTTTCCAGTTTTGTACCGAAAATAAGGTCCCATTAACACCAATCTACACATATGGGGTACCTACAGGTTCAGAATAACCCAATGCGTATGCGAAACGCACTCACTTACTCTTTAAATAACTCACAATTACATAAATACCTTAAAACATGTATATTTACAATGAAATAATGATAGAATGCAACACGGTAACCATGGTAACAGAATCTCACAGGTCCATCTATTTCTGTAAGACGCAATGCAATTCCAATTATTACATTACTGTGAAAGTTTCCAGACGGTTATAAGGTTATTACTGAACCAAATTAAGCTGTAAAATTCATCAATACATACATTATAATGCGCTAAAGGGGGTCAAGGGGCACTCTAGAATTTTTTCACGCAATTTTCACGTGTGAGTGTGGTACGAAAGGTCTTTTTCACCCGACTATAAAGGGTCTCCGAAAACCATATTTAAAGGCCCTTAAATTAACAGTGTCTGTGATATTCCCAGAAAACTAACTTCGCTCTGATATACCTATGAAGGAATGATAAACCCCTAATCACTGCACCAGTAGCTGAATTGATAAAGTCTGATTATTCATACCAAGGATAAATCAGTCATAGCATTCATGATTGAGATTTTGCAAAGTATACTCTTTACAAATAGAATATTCGCGGGCGAAGCCGCGACGGGTAATGCTAGTAGAAAAATAATCTAGTACCTTTCAGGGTGTTACAGGAGAATGATGAAGATCAGATGGGTAGATAGGGTTACAAACGAAGAGGTATTAATACGAGTGGGAGAGGAGCGATGTTTCTGGTGACTGCAAATGAAGAGAAGAGATAGGTTGGCTGGACAGATACTAAGACACCCAGGAATGCAAGCTTAGTTATGGAAGGAAGGGTTGAGGACAAGAATTGTAGGGGTAGACCAAGGTTAGAATATGTTGAACAGATTACCTCGGATGTAGGGTGTGGTAGCTATGTAGAGATGAAACGATTATCCCAGGACACGGAGGCATGGAGGGCTGCATCAAAGCAGTCAAAAGACTGAGGACTCAAAACAACAAGAATCTTTCAGGGGAAATTTTAGTGCAATCTTTTTTTTTCTCAGGTGGCAACCCTTCTAACATCGTGTTGGTAACAAATGTTATCAACATTCTTTGATCTATATCGCCTTGCAGTGAATGGTATTTTTGTTGCTAACAAATTCAGGATGTTAGTCACAATATTGCTAGCGACACTAGCAGTTTGGAAACTGTTTGGGTGATGTGAAATATCTCCTATCCCTGCGATCGATTTGTTTCGTCCCACTCAGTGTTCGGTGATGGGCTGCTGTTAGCGACTCCCACTGACTGTCAGCATTACATTCCATCATCTTATCAATCCAACCTAAATACTGTACCGTTATGGTTTGCGACGTACACTAGCCTGCTGTGAATTTAAGTTTAGAAAATCTCCTGTGTACATCAAAATAGTGTGTTTGTCTTTTGACTGGTTTGATACAGCGCTCCATGCCTCCCTGTCCTGAGATAATCATTTAATACTTTTTATTCCTTATCCTGAATGGACTCCAGAGTTTTCGTTCTTGACGCTAACTCATTTTGCTGGCAGGCTCCACTCCACGAAGAGTCATTATTCATGACAGCACCATTCTCACCCTGTTGACCACAGCGTGTAGAAACGTTTAAGTACCGCTGTTGTTGTTTGAGTCTCCAGTCTTTTGACTGGTTTGATGCATCCCTCCATTCCTCCCTGTCCTGAGCTAATCGTTTCATCTCTACATAGTTACCTCACCCTACATCCTACATCCGAGGCAATCTGTTTAAAATATTCTAACCTTGCTCTACCCCCACAGTTCTTGTCCTCGACCCTTCCTTCCATAACTAAGCTTGCTATTCCTGGGTGTCTTAGTATGTGTCCTACCAACCTATCTCTTATTCTCATTAGCAGTCGCGAGAAATATTTCTACTCTCCCAATCGTCTTAATACCTCTTCACTTGTAATCCTATCTACCCATCTGATCTTCATCATTCTCCTGTAACACCACATTTCAAACGCTTCAATTCTCCTCTTTTCTGCTGCACCAACAGTCCAAGTTTTATTTCCATAAAGTGCCACGCTCTACGAAATTGAAATTAGATGCCAGTGCATTACAATGTGTATAAACATTTGCTGTACCAAGTATCATTGCGTTTGGATGGTTAAATTGCGAGAAAAATCTATTTAAATGTCTCAACTTCGCTTGGCCGCCATGTTGGTTTTGTGGTTACCAGGTTTTTGAAAGTCTCATAAGTGAACTTCTAGTAGTGCCCTTCATCAGCGTACTAAATGTCAGGTATCAGCAATAGTTTCGGAGATATAGAATGCCGGTGAAATATTTCGCATAGCCGCCATGTTGGATTGGTGAGACGTAATAAAATTTGAAGGGCTTGGTCAGGGTCGGCCAAAATGGTGCTATGACCTTACCGATTTTCATTGAAATCGCTCCGGCCGTTTAGAAGTTATTAGAAGGGGACACACATACGCACACACACACAAACGGACAAATGGTGATCTCATTAGCCTATTTTTCCATAAAATGAAAAATAGGCTAATAAACTGAAATAAATTACATCTGATTTAGTATTCTAAATATTGTTACGGATCAAGGAATAACAAGAAGAGGAAGAGGAAGAAGAGGAAAAGGAAGAATAAGAAGAAGAGGAAGAGGAAGAAGAAGAAGTGGAAGAGGAAGAGGAAGAAGTGGAAGAGGAAGAGGAAGAAGAAGAGGTGGATGAAGAGGAAGAAGAGGAGGAAGAGGAAAAAGAAGTCGATTAACCGAACATCGATGATTACCAGCCCTAGTATGTTGATAATAATAATAATATCGTATGGCCTCGGGTGCCAGGTGCAAGCTTTGTAATTTGACACCCAAAGTGTAGCTTGCATGTCGAATTTCGTTGTTCCTTGAATCACTATGAAAGTCAAAGATGTTAGATATCTAAGCTCCTTGAACACTATAGCGCTTGCTAGTAGAGAAATGAGGAACTTTGTGTTGGCGGAAACTCCCGAGATTAATTTTGCCATTATGAACACGGCCTACTGAATTCAAATGGGTTCTTTGACTTACCAACATCGTATGACATGCATGTCGTATTTTTGCCGCCTTTCAAAAGAAAATCACTTATCACGGCCAGGAGCGAACCTGCAATCTTGGGGTTAGTAGACCGACACGGTATCCACTCACCCACCGTGGCAAGCTAGTATGTTGATGAACATGGCACAATAACGGTCATCATATCCTCATCTATTTGAGGCTAAACTACGAGCATGACGAATAGAAGGACCTAGTGTGAGGACTCCGCCATTATAGCACGGTAGTTTGTGGTCCCGCCGCTACAAGCACTGCAAGCGATAATGTCCAACAACGTGTACCAGGGTTGTAGGCACTACAAGCACGCCATCAAGAAACAGCAGTTGAAAAACAAGCAACAACAGCAACAACTCCATAAACCCATCCCCTCACTTCTCTCCCTCTCACCAACACTTCCGCCAAGCAATCCTAGCACCTTACATCAAATCCTACAGCTTTTAATCACGCCAACAGCACAATAAACTTAATAAATCCAGGCTACAGAACAGACCAAAAAACTACACTTTAAGCGAAACCTAATTCACTTCTCAGCTCGACATAAGCCATAATACACCTTAAAACCTATACAAAACATACTCTCCCTACTGTTTTACAATGATTAAGCGAACTATTCGCAATCAAAAACTAAAAACCCTGAAACGGGAGCTAATTTAAAAACGCAATAGCCTAGCCCGATTACGTCTCCGGCATTGCTACCGCATACGCATTCATAACTTCACAATAACTTCCAAATTACGGCCAAGTGCAGGCGCGGATCTAGAGTTTGGCTTTGTGTGTGTGGGGGGGGGGGGGGGGTCAGAGAATCGAAATTGTTAAGAAAAATGGTATCACTAAAAACACAATCACAAAATATCCAAACGTACAAAACCAGACCAATTTTTTTGCAAGCTACATGGATAGACATTGGAAGCGTTTAGCGCACCAAAAATATTCGTACAAATTGCAACGGCGTGTTTTGCGACTTTTACATCGAGCTTCGAGAAAAGTATCAAGGTACGTTACAGTTTCGGCAAGTCGAGTTGGTACCGACAAAAGGAGAAAGTCGCAGCTTAAATTGCCAACCAAGCTTGCAGTTTGGACGTCGGCAACATTTTTTGGTGCGAAAAAAGCCCCAAATTCCTATTCGTGCATTGTTGCACATTCATCGTGACATCACTATAAACATCGATTCGGTAATCACAAGGTTTGCTAAACAAAATAGACGAGTTGATTTTGTTAAATAAATAATCGTGTTTATATAACAGGTATGAAGTTGCAAATATCTAGAGTTGTAACAGAACATAATAATTGCAATAAAGATATTTTCAGTATTGAATAAAGTGAAAAAAAAAACTGTTTGTCAGTTAAAATTCGTTAAGTTTTATTTGTCTGGTTATTGTGTTTTCATTTTTTGAATTTGCAAAAAAATTTGGTCTCCGTTTGGAGTGGGGGGGTCATAACCCCCATGACCCCCCCCCCCCCTGAATCCGCGCCTGGCCAAGTGACCTATCTGCCTGAGTAGTTACAGGTGTTACCGGCTTGCCTGGGACGATGGGTTACCAAACCGGCATTTAAACTCAATTATTAAGCTTTAATTAACCAAATTCAGAGGAAACAGATCAGACCAAAAAACTACACTTTAAGATACACCAAATTCACTTCTCAGCTCGACATAAACTTTAATTCAACTTAATACCTATACAAAACATACTCTCCTTACCATTTTACAACTATTTAACGAACTATTCGCACTCAAAACCTAAAAACCCTGATACGGGAGCTAATTTAAAAACGCAATAGCCTAGCCCGATTACGTCTCCGGCAGTGCTACCGCTAATGCATTCATAACTTCACAATAACTTCCAAATTACGGTTAAGTGACCTATCTGCCTGAGTAGTTAAGGTGTCACCGGCTTGCCTGGAACGAATGGTCACCAAACCGGTGTTTAAACTCAATTATTAAGCTTTAATTAACCAAATTCAGAGGAAACAGATGGTGCAAAATGATGAGTTTTAAAGCTATCTGGATCCAGTTTTTCAACCAATTTATTGTGATGTTTTATGTACGATATGGTTAATGTCAAACGCAACTAATACCATTTTATCCATAATGTAGAATTTTGGGCTTATGCCGTGTTTTATTTATTCAAACTCGACGCGTTTCGAAAGAAACCATGTCTTTCTTCATCAGGAATAAACGGAAATACGACTAAATTATTGCTAAGAGAAAGCAAAAAAGAAACTAAAAAAGGTGCCCTAAGATGAACAATGAAGTGTATCTAACACGTCCTTCGAGAAGTGTATGTGGCATTCTTTTCCAGGCCGAGAAGTAATTACCGGAAAATTAAACTCAAAAACGATGTGGAGCGAAATATTTATGATTGTATCGATTCCAAAGAAACAATTTCAGTTGATCCTTCAGGAGCTGGCTGCTGTCTTCAGCGTGTCATGGATATTATCCCCAGACTTGTTTATTTTGGGTGCCGATTCTTCTTCAGAACGAAGGAAATCCGCCGAGATTTGCAATCTCGAACACCCGCCAAGTCTTCACGCAAGCTTTCGAAAGTCCAGTACCGTAGCCGACAAAATGAATTGTTAAGTAGAGTGTTACTTTAAATAGTTTATGTGTGCTTGTTTTATTATGCTGGGGATTATGTTTTTTATCTGTGTCTGTATACTCCAGGAATCTGTGCGTTCCGTAACATGTAATGAAGACCGTAGTTCTTATTTCTATGAATTATATTTTCCAGTGTGCCCTGCCTTGCTATTTTAATTGGAAACGCTAATTATTTTTTAAAAAAGTATCCGTTACGAAGTAATTCGTTTCCCTTAGCACCATCTCTAAGACCAGCTGACCCCGGCAGTGTGGAACGTACCCACTCGAGCGCTGCCTGGCGGGGCGCGCTTGAACTTCAAGAGTCTTCTCACTTTCTCCTTCTATTCGTCATGCTACGAGTATATTCAAAATTCCCTCCAACTTGAATCATGTATTGTTTGGTTCTGGCTGCACATCCCTGCTCTGATGTGTACAGAGTGGATGGTCACTAGTTTCCCCGATGGGTGTTAGCCCTTGATAATTACAGGTGTGTGGGCTGGAAGACCCGCACGCCTGCTGACTGTCAGTTGTTTCATGTCAGCAAGTCTCTCGACGTGGGTGTTAGTCTTCTCCTGTGTTCCTCATGGAAGCAGGGTTGTGATACTCAAGAAACTGACAAATACCACCTGTTGGTTGGCTATCCCTTCTCAGTTCTAGATTCGATTCCCGGCTTTGCTACGTCTGAGGGCTAGAACAGGATCCACTAAGGCTTGCGAGACAAAACTGGAAAAATATGGGTTCGATTCTCGACTCTGCCAAGTCTGAGGGCTGGAACGGGACCCAGTCAGCCTCGTGAGACAAAGTTGGGAACACATGGGTTCGATTCTCGACACTGCCAAGTCTGGGGGCTGGAATGTTCCCTCAGCCTCGCGTGACAAAGCTGGTAACACATGGGTTCGAATCTCGACTCTGCCAAGCCTGAGGGCTGGAATGGGTTCACTCAGCCTCGCTAGACAAAGCTGGTAACACATGGGTTCGATTCCTGCCTAAAAAATGGTTTCCCCATACTGGTAAGGATATCAAACGAAGGCCACGGGCGCCTCCTTGCATATTCATTTCCCTGGCTGGCTCACCCTCAGGAACTCGTGTTTATCTCCCTCAAGTAAGTACTGATCGTTACATAGCACCATTTTTGTTTTCCGTTCAGAAACTTGGAACTGATAAGCAACAGAGCAGAACAATGGGCAGTATAACCGAGTGTTTTGTATTCGATTATATGCAGGTCGCTTTATCGGTGTTTCTGTTCCACTATGTTCGTTAGTCGCGCGCCCGTGCGACCGATAGCTAAACAACAGTCTCAACTACTTTGGGCAGGAAACACTATTTGGAGCGTCATACCATACATTCATCTAGTGTTCAAAATTCTTGAAGACTGCCCGGTCCTCCCAACCCCCAAATATATTCAGACATGATACGAATCCTTTGACTTAAAAGCACAAGTGATTGTGTCAAGCAACGCGTAATGTATGTTTAGCTCATTGGTCACAGCAACGGCGCAGATTCAAAACCCTCTTGGGTCAGATAATTATGTCAATCTTGCACCTTTCATGTAAAGGAGGTATAATACGCGACGTGATAGTTAAAATCTTCCATCCAATTGTGGAAACCATAGTAAATATTCCTTCTCCACGCCATAATACGACTAATATACTGCGCTGTATCACCCACTTGTAGGACTGAGCTGTCATAACACGATTTACTCAGACCACATTCAAAACAAAAGCTAATGGCCAGTTGGAGCCGTGTCCCCGTCAATTGTGTACAGTGCCACCATTAGTTGTTCGTGGAGCATGTGGGTTTCGTGCCACATCTTAATTTAGAGAGCTTAGCGTAATAATATTAATAATAATAATACTCCAGTTAACAAGTTAGAAATGGCTTATCAACTAACCAACAACACATATAATAAGAAGTGTCTCTCTCGAAAGATTAAAATGAGACACTACCAGACAGTTATACGACCTGAAGCCTTATATGCTTCAGAATGTCTAGTATTCAACCGGAAGTGACTCACGGACAAACTCGAAGTACAGGAGAGAAAGATAATGAGAAAATTATTGGGGCCTGATAAGGAAGGGGATGAATACAGAAGGTGACCTAATCAAGAGCCTGTGAAAGAATAACGGATGTTGCTAGAAAAGGACGTCTAGCATTTTATGGATAACTTAAGTCTACAGGATGCATCCTACCAGGTTGACCAACCAGCTCCTCGGTTCCTCGGTTACTGGCAGGAAGACCAAGTCACCACGGTTGTGGGAATTGAGAAAAGATCTGCAAGAACTTGGAGAGACGGAAAGAGACTTAAAAGACCGGACATCTCTCAGGAAGATGCTTCAACAAATGAGGTTCCAGGACAAACCGCCAAGAAAGAAGACAGGTGCTCTCTGGACACATGAGAGGCGGGAACAACACAGCCAGAGGATGCGTAACCACTGGGCAAACATCAAAGCCCACTCCAAATGTAACAGTTGAAAATCGTGGTCCTTAGATGGCCTGTACGAAACAACAAGAAGAATACTATCTTATACTCAATTCCCCAGAAACTGACAAACAAGCTAGTAAATCCTGTTTAACTAATAAATGTGTCCTACAACCCTTAACAGAAGAATTTATTATGGCCATTCAGGACAGTGTCATAGAAACCCGTAACTTCAGAAGGTACATCATCAAAGACAAAATATCAACAGATTCCTGCCAAAAGTGCTGAAACCATCAATCACATACTAACAGCATGCCCAGTACTTGCGCAAGGGGACTACGTACGTCTACATAACAATGTAGCTAAGATCATCAACCAAGAACTATCCAAGCAGTGTCAACTACCAATACAGGTCATACCAAAGGTTTACGGATGCCCGCAAATTTCATTATCATTATTCCCGTCCCAATACTTTTGTTCACAGGCATACGAATTTTTACAGGGACCTAGAACGTGTTCCGAGGAACATTTTGTGAATTAATTATGAAAACAGCACTGTTAGTTTTGAAGCTACGATTTTTTTGTTTGTTTAAGACGTGTGAAAACAATTGCATATTTTTTCATATTAGAAGCGATCTGAACAGAACACTATGAGGATTACACCCACAATTTTGGTTATTAAGAAACACAGATACCTGTAGAATATTTATAATTGCAATAGAGCACATCAATGTGTTTCCATTTGGAAACATCACCACCGCAGAAAAAGTAAACAGACAGACATTCTTTGGCCTTGACTGGGGGGTGGGGGCAGACCCTTCAAGTTACAAAGATCATTTATGTTTCACAGTTGCTATACTGTATTGGATCAAGAACAGCTTCCTCCTAGGCCAAGGAATGTCTGTCTCTTGACTTTATTCTGCGGTTCTATTTCGGGCTATAAAACTAATTAGCTCTGAATCTACCAATGAACACCTACCAGTAAATGCAGAAGGCAGTAATACTGGACCTCTGTCATATAGTCAGGAAATTATTGAATAGGCCTACTGTTTGAATGCCAGCAAAGCTTCTTGAGAAAGCCCACTGAAGTCTTGAAAGACCAGAAGAACTGTTTAAAGAAAAAAATTATAAAAATAATATTTAAAAAACGAGCCTTACAGTAGTCGCATATGATGTGTAACATCTGACATAGAAGAAACCTCACGTGAAATTGTTGATACACCGGTATTTTATACTATTATTGGCACAAATAGTAGTCTATTGTAAAAGGGAGTGTTTTACAGATATTGTAGTTTATAATACGGAACTCATTTTATTAGATGATTTGTAGCTTCCACCAGCACTAGCCTAAATAAAGAATATGATATGGATCAACTAGATTAATAGACGAGACACCGCTCATAACCTTAAATTCCTTATAAACAGGTCCTCTTGATTCACAGACCAACACGTAATTTCATATGGATTCTGTTAAAGTGAGTCATATTGATATGATAAATATCTTTTAAAATGATAATCTGGTAGAAAAATACCTACCCCGTCCGGGATTCGAACCCGAGATCTCTAGATTTACAGTCATAGGCGCTAACCCCACGGCTATTTCGACTACGAAAATATTGTGTACAAGATGGTGACTTAATTCCACGTTCCAATAATACTGCATTACGGAATTAAGTTTCTTTTATATGTTGCTTGTTTCGATAATGTTCCTGCATGAAATTGAGTTTAAAATGCCTTATGAATAGGCCCTCTTGTGAGTAAAGAGAATGTATTCAGCAATAGTTCATGAAGGCTATCTCAATTCTCGTATAACCACAACGATTATATTATATTGATGACTGCATTACCGTTATGTGGGTTAATATTTGAATAGCCATTGTGCAGAAACATAATACCGGCAATGCCGACTACTTAAAATGTTTGATATTAAGGCATTTTACAACTTAAATACTGATACGAAGACTTCGAACATGTACCACGTGCTTTGTTTCAATCACCTGACACCAGAGTTCGTATGAGCGTTTACCGTTCAGTATGTCATATACATTCCACATGGCCGAGAGTACGTCATGGTATCAATTTCCGACACCGCGCGCTCATTGCTTCTCTTACCAATGCCAGTTGGATCGATCGATCGAGTTGGCAGTGCGTCTTACACTTCCGTTCGATCCACCACTGCCAGCTAGCACACTTCCGTTCGATCGAATGGAAGTGTGCCAGCTGGTGCCACCTCGATCGTTCCGATCCACTTCCGTCCCATTTTTCAAAATCACTCATACAAAAATATCCAGCAAGCGAGTGGAAAGATGTTACACATCAATAATAATAATAATAATAATAATAATAATAATAATAGCTGTTACTAGAGGAGGAACGGAAAAATCACTTCACCTTGGGTGAAATTAACGCGATTGAAAGAACTCGTGCAGATAAATTACGTTGAAAGTGTACACGATCGCCTGGAATATCTGGAAAAAGACATTAGTTACCTTCAAAGCTAAACTACCACACAGTGGATCTCTCTATGCAATTGTGCTCTCAACAGGACCGCGCAAGACTCGACCAGATACAGTACGTAGCCTGTACAATACAATACAATCAGAATTGACCATTTACAACAACCACATATTCACTCCAAACAGGCAAATTCCGGAGGTCAATCACCACTTCCCGTATCTCAACAAAACATCACATTGACCACAACTAACACTAATTTTAAAGCCTAAGTGTAATGGATCTGATGATGATCGCTTGACGATCGAAACTGGTCATCCAAGTGTATTTATTAACCTCATGTATTTTTCTTTTCAGGATTAGAGAATAACCCATCTCATTTGGGTACAATCGTGTTGACCGACTGAAAAGCACCATTTTTAGCCTACTGTCGAGTTTTGCAAAAAATGAAAGTAGACTTATGAGACCAACACAGGGCGAAAAATTGTGTGTCTGTCTGTGTGTGTGTATGTGTGTGTACTCTGAATGTCTGTCCCCCCTATCAATTCGAACACGGTAGCTTGCCACGGTGGGTGAGTGGAAATCGTGTCGGTCAACTAACCCCAAGCTTGCAGGTTCACTCCTGGCCGTGGTAAGTGATTTTTGAAAGGCGGAAAAAAATACGATACGCATGTCATACGATGTTGGCATGTCAAAGAACCCATTTGAATTCAGTAGGCCGAGTTCATAATGGCAAAATTAATCTTGGGAGTTTCCGTCAACACAAAGTTCCTCATTTCTCTACTAGAAAGCGCTCTAGTGTTCAAGGAGCTTAGATATCTAACATCTAACCTTCTTGACTTTCATAGCCAAGGAACAACGAAATTCGACATGCAAGCTACCCTGTGGGTGTCAAATAGCAAAGCTTGCACCAGGCACCCGAGGCCATACGATATTATTATTATTTAATTCGAACACGGTGAAACCGAATTCAACGAAATTTGGTACAGAGGTAGCAGTAGCAATGAGCACCTCAGTGTCATGTTTTATATCGCCGCCATCTTGACGGAAACGTAATGGCGGCCACCCAAATGTTCAAAGCTTAAAACAAATTACGACCAACCTAATTATTTTTCAACAACATACCATTTTGTGAGAAGCATCCTTTTACTGAACTACAAGGTCATCAGCCCAATAGTTTGCAGATAGCGGCCATGCATGTGTGCAAATCGATTAACCATATCAATTCAAACACGGTGAAACTGAATTGAATGAAATTTTGTACAGAGGTAGCACTAGTAAAGAGCACCTCATATTCATGTTTAATATCCGTATATCACGTCGTATTTCAACAAGCTACTACAACCAACATTCAATTATATTCCTTGAAAAGGACAAAGAGTTATAACAATACTCATGCATTTAGGAGATAGTAGGCTATATGTTCTTTACTGAACAACTTGTTTGGTACCGTTTGCTTAATATTTTGTTTACAAAAAAATATTGATTGTAATGTTGGTATCAGTGAATGATATTGCCTTCTCGGTAACTTAAGTATGTTATGTTATAAATAGGGCTCGGATCGATATGCTCGATAAAATCTCCAGATATGCTCGAAAATCATGTGTTTTATGCTCGATAGATATGCTCGAAAAATCATTATATGCGGTTAAATATGCAGAATATGCTCGAAAAATGCCGTTAAAAACTATACAAAGGAAAGTGAAACGAAGAAACCATTAATATACCTTTATATACGAGCTTTATTTTCTAATTGTATGTATGATACACTGCAATATACTCGCATTCAAGTTTTTCAAGTATATATAGGCTAAGAGAAGTGCTCTTATAAAAGTTACAGTTTAAAAGTTCATTTACAAAATGTTCAGAATTAGGCGAGTCAATGAAGTAGATCTGCATTGGTCTGTACAGCAAGAATGTTTTCTACGTTTATAGTTTTGAATGATTTTCTTAAATCAGTCAATACAAGTTTCAATGACGAGAACGACCTCACTAAAGGTTAAAAACCTGCGGTTCTATTATTCGCACCAGATAGGATTTTCAATAATTATTTCTGTTTTCGAACCTTAAGGATGGTCAGGGCTCGAATTTGGGGGGTAAATCGAAGAAAAACAAATTATTTAAGCGAAAACCACAAGAATATGGATTTATATGCTTCTATTCTGAA
The DNA here is from genome assembly GCA_946902985.2 of Meconema thalassinum. Taxonomy (NCBI): domain Eukaryota; kingdom Metazoa; phylum Arthropoda; class Insecta; order Orthoptera; family Tettigoniidae; genus Meconema; species Meconema thalassinum. The sequence goes on from OX336391.1 coordinate 93,857,663, forward strand.
AACCGCGGTTTTATGCATTTATATGCTCGATAAATTTCAATTCTGTTGTTTCCAGAGAGGTGAAAATACCACCGAAAGGCTTCAATGTATACTATTCAGGAAAATAATATGCAAATATGCTCGAATCCGAGCCCTAGTTATAAAGGTAAATGTTGATAAATTTTCATTACAATTATTGATTCAGTAGTTTGTATGTTAGGTGCATATTAAGACACTGAACTACACCACTTCTCTGTATGATCTTTCTTGGTCAACTCTTGTTCTCGTCCTATACAAAGTGCAATTTCACTACTGGGATTACACCTCCTTCGTGAGGGCACTACTTGTCAATCCCTGGAGTGCGCATCGGGCCCTAATATGACGTCACTCAGGCTGCGTACACGGCCAACGAGAAATACTGGCCCTGGTGCGCTTTCATGACGATAGTTATGTTGCACCACTTCCTGTAGAGTTATGTATGACGGGAACATAAGCCGTATTGTCTACAAGATGCTGAAAATCACAGAATTAGAACTCATATCATATCAGAAAACACGCTGTAAGAAGCATTGACCCAACATAACCATGGCTTCTGGCAAAACACACATGGTAATTACAACTCAAGTTTTTCACTGAACAATCTTATGAAGTCCAATACTGCGCCACAATTTACACGATTGTATTCATTACTCTATGTTCAACCAGTAGATCAATTATCTTTAATCGTTGTAGTTGACAGCAAGAGAATACTTTTCAGGAGTATGTTATCTTTCCTTGGCGGTTGCTTGTTAATTATGTGGAATTACTTGACGTTTCTGGAAGGTTATGAAAAGCTATCAATGACGCCGGACAGTGTATGCATGTATAACTCTTATACTTGAACGATACACTGAATGTATCAAACGTATTGATAATAGGAAGATATTCACACACATAATATTCTATGGTCTTAGTTTTACTGCCGGAAGGGAGGAGTGGTAGTCATCTTGTCTACATCATTGAACTTGTATGAACGTTGGTATTCATTTGACTTGTCTTCATAGAAGGTATTGATATGAGCCGTTAGTCGCTGGCGAGAATATTCCGCAGATCTCTTCTAAAAACGTATTAATATCTGTTCCGCCACTTAAAACAATAACTAATTATTTCACTGCAAGATTCTTTGATCTAATTACAGCTATACTCATGTGCACATAATATAACTCACAACAAAGGTCACAGGATCTACAACTCAACTTACTGTACTCGTTGCAGCTATTAAAGACATGAGCCCTTGAATCCTAGTTCTCGTGGATTTTTGTAACGAGTAACTTCAACAGGTAGATAGTATATCTATAGCTCGCGTAGTATTTTGGCCTACTTTCGATTTTTGCAAAAAATGAAAGTAGACTTATGAGACCAACACAGGGCCAAAAATTGTGTGTTTGTCTGTGTGTGTGTGTGTGTGTATATACTCTGAATGTCTGTCCCCCCACCTATCAATTCGAACACGGTGAAACCGAATAGAACGAAATTTGGTACAGAGGCAGCACTAGCAAAGGGCACCTCAGTGTCATGTTTTATATTGCCACCATCTTGACGGAAACATAATGGCGGCTACCCAAATGTTCAAAGCTTAAATCAAATTACGACTTACCTAATCATCCGATCTCTACCAAATTTTGCAACATTATACCTTAATGTATGAAGGGTCTTTTGTCCAAACTACAAGGTCATCAGCCCAATAATTTGTGGATGGTGGCCATGTATGTGTGCAAATCGATTCCCATTATCTATTCAAACACGGTGAAACCGAATTGAACGAAATTTGGTACAGAGGTAGCACTAGCGAAGGGCACATCATATTCATGTTTAATATCCGTATAACACGTTGTATTTCAACAAGCTACTACAACCAATATCCAATTATACTCCTTGAAAAGGACAAAGAGTTAAAATTTTACCCATGCATTTAGGAGAAAGTAGGCTATATGTTCTTTACTGAACATCTTGTTTCAACCTATACAGTATAATTCATCGTGTTTGAAACCACACGGAACATCCAAACTGCGTCAATTTCAAGAAGATTGATATAAAATATCACATTTCTGTTGCTCATGAATTGCTCTCGACTTAAACATACGAGAACCATCAAGCACTACATTGCCTACGTCACAGAAGGATTTGGTTTACGCGCCATGCCCTGTCTTTCTTGTTGACCGTTGGCTGCGTATCATATTGACTATATTATTGAGAATTTTGATTGGCACTTGCATTATTATTTGCAGCGTGAATTTGCGATCAACTTAGTATCTAGTGGGCCAGGTGCTGTACGCTTCAGCGATGTCAGCCAGAGTACATCCGGGTTTTACGTGGTTACAGCATTTCACACCTTACGTAACACTCAACTATCTGAATCAACATGCAATTATTTAGCCCTAATCTCCACTTCCTCTCTCGTGCTGAGTTCACGTAATGCAGATACATGGCATGACGCAGTCACTCTTAGGCGAGCGTCACCAAGCTTATTCAGACAACTATATTATATGCCAGGTGGTGTACGTTTAACCTCGCCACTAGCAATCGCCAGTTGTCACTCAAAGTTACCAAACCTGCTGATTTTTCCACAGATTTGCGACATATAAAACCTAGATTTAATTCAAAGGAAATTTGTCATAATTGCGTGGGAATGTCCTATCGATACACTAAACATTATTATATTCTTGATCGTCACACTCGATCTGGATCTACAATTGCAATCCCTCTACATCATTCATCTGCCTTCAGTAACTCTTTCCTTGTGTCGGATACTAGAATTTGGAATAATTGTCCTCGTGACGTTAGAAATTGCACATCCCTAACAACTTTCAAACGTGCATGTGAAGATTTCATCTTGAATTCGTAGGCCAACTAGAACAATTTGTGTATGAATGTGTGAGTGAATGACAAATAGTAAACCTTTGTTAAAACTCCATGTATTGGTACTACTGTATGTAGCTTAGTTAATATCACGCAGTCGCCACTTTAATTCTAGTATTTAAGTTTGCTAGGTTAAGAATAACATTTATGAGTATTGCTGTAAGTTGCATTGTGTGTGTGGTTAATAATAGGGCTTAGAGCCCTAACTTCGCCACAATAAAGGCACCAATAAATAAATAAATAAATAAATAAATGAATAAACATTATTCTATTTTAAGTGGTAGCTGCAGATGCTCTGCATTGCGTGTAAAATGTTGGTGTCTGTCATTCTGGAGCATAATAGCTGTTTGAAGAAATAAATAAATTATCGTTACTTCCATGGCATAAAATGTCCATGTACTGAAGAAACTCGTGGTGGTCTGACACACCGAAACTCTATTACAGCTGTAATTTCAAAGCTACACGTCGATATGAACTACGCATCGATAGTAAACCATCGAGCTGCGGCTAAGGTCACGAAGAATGGAAATTTGATTGTGATGTAGCACTTCAACTTCAAGCTTTTACAACATGAAATCAAATATGACGTGCTGAATGGACTCTGGTAGTCTGTGGTTCGATTTGCATATCATGAAGAGCTTATGGAAAATGCCGGAGACCCAAAGTCACAAAGCCAAAAATAAAGTGTTGAGTCGAAATCCAAACACTCTACACAGCAAAATGCCTCGCGAGTCAGCCACCTCAAGAGTTATGTCTCAATAGCGCAATCCTGCGTCGCGTATCAGAGACGAGTTGATTGATCTTCAGTAACATTTTAAATGTTTTCAATTCAGACTGATACAATTAGTCTTTTCCAGATTTCATAGAATATACACGTGAAAACTAGCAAACGACACATTCTCCCCTCTTTTTAAAATAACGAAGGCACAAATTTCCCAGATCCCGAAGATCTATGAAAATGATTGTCTTGTGTTCCACAGTTGCCTAAAATCACTGATTTGTATAGTAAATCTCCTAGGATGGTCTGCTCCGGGGGAAGATCACCTACGTAGAATCGCTCTCCATGAGGAAGAGGTCTGATAGCTCTTGGCTTCGTCCGCGCACCTCATTAGCCAACCCATACACCAACGATTGAAGGCGTAAGAAGTGGTCTCCATGCCGTATGTTAATGTCTTTGTCATAACATGCCATAATATTGTATCTGTGATAAATTTCACAAAATTTTTGTATGGACGGAAAAAGAAAACGTCGGCAGGTTGTACAATGCCTGTGCACTTTGCTGGAATCCGCTTCTTGATGAATTCAATGCATTCAGGAACTGTAGAGTTGTGTAGTTAGTCATCTCTATTGGCTGTCCAGAAGAAGGGCTTTAGTTTTGACTTGAATATCTGGTCTCAGTACTTGTTCTGGGAAGACTTTCAAAATCCCTTTTCGTATGACCTATTCATCCCTCTCCTGTCGATACCGTTGCGGCATAGCAGCTAAACAAAAGTTTGGTGCTTTTCAGTCGGTCAACACGAATGTACCCAAAAAGAGATGGGTTGTGCCCTAATCCTGAAATAAATTACATGAGATTAATAAATACACTAGGATGACCAGTTTCGATCGTCAAGCGATCATCATCAGATCCATTACACTTAGGCCATAACATCTATGTTTGAGAATACAGGTGAAAACTATTTACAATATGTACAATTATTTAGTTGCAGTGTTGGTAATGCAACTGTCGGTGTATGCTAAATGTAGTATATCTAATGTTAGGTGAAATGCTAAAATGGTGATAAAATTCCGGAGTTTGTCTGTTTGGGGTGATTATATGGTCATACAAAATCAACTATGGTTATACTGTAATAATACAGGCTGATACTTAACCGGTTGTCTTCCTGACTGGAACTTCGAGTAGTTTCGTGTTCACTTTAGCACCAGTTTTGGTCGACTAACCCGGATGTTAACTGGACGAAACTGGTCTTTCCTTTCTCTCCCCCTTTGTTCGTGTGTGCTTTCTGAGGTCAGTGCTATGTTTATTTGTGTGACGTTGCCAAATCTAGATAAGAATGTATGGTATTGAATACAGGCAGATCTACAACTATTAAAGACCGTGGAACAGTCTTCGCCACGCGTGGACTAAAAAGCCATTCAACAGCGAAGATTTTTATTAGCATTTCACCTAACATTAGATATGCTACATTTAGCATACACCGACAGTTGCATTACCAATACTGCAACTAAATAATTGTACATATTGTAAATATTGTTCACCTGTATTCTCAAACATAGATGTTATAGCCTAAGTCGAATGGATCTGATGATGATCGCTTGACGATCGAAACTTGTCATCCTAGTGTATTTATTAATCTCATGTAATTTATTTCAGGATTAGGACATAACCCAGCTCTTTTTGGGTACATTCGTGTTGACCGACTGAAAAGCACCAAACTTTTGTTTACTTAGGCAACACTGAAAAATGGCTTCAAACCCCACAAGAGCAGCTAAAACTTGACAAAGTGTTTTTCGTTCTCGTCAGTAATAAAACACAAATAGTTTTGTTCTATTCTCCACGACAACTACTGTGACCTTCCCTTGTGAGCTCTGGTGCACTGTATCCGTCCGTTGGCGTACACTGACACTGAACCTAATACCCCCCAGGGGCTCACATCTAGTGGGAGGTGGGTTGGCGACCACGGGACCCCAGCTGAGTCTGGTATTGCTTCCACTTACTTGCGCCGAGCTCCTCTCAGTCATCTTTCCTGTCGACCTCTCTTGGTCAACTCTTGTTCTCTTCCGACCCCGATGGTATTAGGGTATCCGAGGCCTAGCGCCTTAATTGGCCCTTCTCTCATCTCTCCTGATCCCTCTTTCTTCTAGGAATCAGCCTTCTTTTTATTTTCATTATAGTTCCTTCACTCATTAAGATTTCCGCCCTGATTTTATGAATTGGCTTCCCGTGTCTCTAAATTACATTTTGTGAGTATTTTGAATCTCATCCACATTTTGTAATGCCCGTTGCTCACGGTAAAATTTTCCTTCAAATTTATTGTACAATAATTTAATTTTATATAATTTCTTTTGCTCACGGTCAAATTCAAGTTTTGTAAAACCTTTGATAAAACTTTCATAAAATAGGACATGTTCTATTCCGTAAAATTAATTTTACGAAACGAACCAATCAGGGAAGTTGACATGAAGATGATGCTGGCGCCACGTGGTGAGAAGATTGTGAAGCTCGCTTGTAAACAAACACTTCGAAAATGGCAGGCTCCGGCTGGACTAAGGAAGCTGTTAGTGTTTTACTGGACGAGTACCAGAAATATCAGTGTTTGTATGAGGTTAAAACGCCCATATATCACAATAGAAATGCAAGAAGGGAGGCAGAAATCTCAATCGCCGAATATGTTTCACAAATTCGACCGAACACAAGCCAGGCTGATGTGAAGGCGAAGATAACCGGACTTCAAACTCACTTGCAGTCTCATTTCAGGAGAAATGGCTTGCCTCATATTAGTGTCCTGTCGAAAAATTTTGGGACCAAAAAGACCTAGGAGTTTTTTAAAACTGCTTTCCACCATTCTTAGAAAATTCCTATATGAATTCTGATCTTCTAAGCTCAACTCATTTTCGACCAAGGACAGCATTCCTCTACTCTTCTCTTCTTTTTATCCATTCCCGAGTCCAGCACTTCCTAGCATTTCTTTTCTTCCTTTTTACCACTGTACGACATATAATATTGTAGCTAAAGCAGCAATTTTTGCAATTTTTGGTTTGTTGGAGCCATACTCTCAAACCAATGCGTGTTGAACAGCTGATTCTTGGTTCAGAAGTTTATCGGTAGATGGCGATCCTGATACATCCACGGATTTTATAAAATAATTTTACCGTGAACAACACAGCTTGCTTTCGTCAAATTTTTATAAATTTAGTTGTAAAATAAATTTTAAGAAACATTTTACCATGAGCAACAGCCATAAGTATTTTCAATCTACATTGCATTTTGTGAGTATTTTCTATCTAAACTCCATTTTGTAAGTATTTTCAATGTAAATTTCATTTTGTAAGTATTTGCAATTTCAATTGCATTTTGTAAGTATTATGTATTTCAAGTGCATTTTGTGAGTATTTTCGATCTGGTAAGGCATTTTCAATCGGAATTCCATTGTGTATATTCAATTTCAATTGCATTTTGTAAGTATTTTGAATCTACATTTCATTTTGTAAGTATTTGCAATTTCAATTGTATTTTTTAAATATTATGAATTTTAATTGCATTTTGTGAGTATTTTGAATCTGGTAAGGCATTTTCAATCTAAATTCCATCGTGTATTTTCAATTCCAATTGCATTTTGTAAGTATTTTGAGTTTCAATTGCATTTTGTGAGTATTTTGAATCTGGTAAGGCATTTTCAATCTAAATTCCATCGTGTATTTTCAATTCCAATTGCATTTTGTAAGTATTTTGAGTTTCAATTGCATTTTGTGAGTATTTTGAATCTGGTAAGGCATTTTCAGTCTAAATTCCATCGTGTATTTTCAATTCCAATTGCATTTTGTAAGTATTTTGAGTTTCAACTGCATTTTGTGAGTATTTTGAATCTGGTAAGGCATTTTCAATCTAAATTCCATCGTGTATTTTCAATTCCAATTGCATTTAGTAAGTAGTTTGAACCTTAACTACATTTTATGACTCGTTTCAATCTGAGTTCCCTTTTGTAAGTATTTTCAGTCTCACTTAATTTTCGTTATGGCTTCCATTTCATTGTCATTTTCGCTATCACTCAGACCATTAGGGGGCCGATAACCTAGATGTTAGGCCCCTTAAAACAACAATTATTATCATCATCATCATAATATGAACCTAACAGGTTTAGAAAAACAATTATTCTGCCTACAGCAGTTGCAGGCTGTCACGAGGCTTGCTGTATGCTTCATCGGCTATACGCATGGCACCTCTAGATAATGGTAGTTGTTTCAAGGAAGGGTTTAAGCAGATCGAACTGTTTGCAGGAGTCGATAAAATGTTAGGATGATCTCTCTTGCTCCTACCATTAAACCAATTACAGAAATTGACTTAAGATGGTACCCATCTTTAAAATACTCTGATACTGATTTGTAACTGTCCCTGTTCTCATTATCTATCTCAGTGAGATGCTAATCTGATACTCTCGTTAAACAAAGGACTTTCCATTGTTCAAGTACGACATCTAGTGCACCGTCCATAAACGTTGGTTTAAAGAGACCGCTACATTTTAATTTGGTTGGTTTATAAAATCACTCACTAACTTGAACAGTTGCGGCAGAAAAAAATGTTAAGAAACTAGTTAATCTCAGAGTTTATGCGGTTCCGGTGGCGTATTTGGTAGCATTTGGTGACCAAGATCGCGGGTTCAAACCTGGTACAAGTCGTCGGATTTTTTAAGAGTGTTAAAAAGTCTCTCACTATTGCCTTCCTTCGGACGGGAAGTAAAGCCGGCGGGCCCATGTAATAGATTTATAGCATGTAAAAGAACCTTCTACTAACTACAATTGTGTGGAGCTAAATTTGTAGGTAGGATTTGATTAAGGTCCAACATTCGCCGCAAGGTGTCTTTGACGGTAGCATTTGGTAGCAAAAGTAGGAACTACTTGAAATTGATCGTCTGCAGTCCTTACCTAAATTACCGACAACACTAATACAGCCATAAAAGTTAACACCGGTTATCAGACAGATTCTACACACACCCAAAGTACACGGGGCTACATGACCACGTTGTCTCAGTTCTCAAAATGAGGAACCAGCCAACCAACCGATCACAGAGTTAGTTTGGTTAACATTAAATTTACATAGGTTGTTTTAGTTTTGTGTTTTTGTCTTTTCAACTTTGTCATGCAACCCTTTATTGTTCAGGCACTTTTTGAAATGCTCTTTAAGTACAAACTCTGTTATATATATTTACTACCAACCCGACCCGGCTTCGCCCGGGAACAGTTATAAATGCATTAAGTGATAAGCGCTTTTTTTCAATGTCAATGAACAACGACCAATATCCGTTTTACGTCCCGGCATGATGGGTTAAAATCACTGACTGGACTATTAATTATATTATCATGGAGATGCATGTGCAACAAATTCTTGTCAGACGTAATTTAAGAATAGCGAGGTGCATGCAAAACACATTCCCCTTCCGTCCAATCTTAACTTGACTGTGAATTTTGCGGAACGAAGAGTTCACAGGCGAAATGAAGAAAAGCCGAGTTGCACTTCCAGGGAAACTCCAAACACAACCACTCGTCTCTAAAGTTTTTAACTCAGCACGACTGGACAGTTTGCTGCTGGCTGTATCTGGGGCAATGACCTCGTTCGCTAGCTAAGCTGTAACTGGACTTGTAAACAGTCGCCTTGAAAAGCGCACGGACGCCAGTTTTTTTTCCGACCTTTTCACTGAAATCGATAGTGCTTGACTTCATTTGGTCATAAATAAATTATTTTCTACAGAAACCTTCCTCGAGATATCCTTTACAGAATGGTGAAAACCCCATCAAAATCCATTCAGTGGTTCTCGAGATTACCCGTGACATCCAAGAATCGGGGACTTTGTTTTATACTAAGTAGAGATTATACGCCAATCAGTTAAATTTAATATAATATAATCCCCCTTCCGTCCAATCTTAAATTGACTGTGAATTTTGTGGAACGAAAAGTTCACAGGCGAAATGAGAGTTGCACTTCCAGGGAATGGCGAGTTGAATGAAACTCAAATCCCCCTTCCATCCAATCTTAACTTGACTGTGTTTCGCAGGCGAAATGAAGGAAACCTCAGTTGCACTTCCAGGGAAACTCCAAACATAACCACCCTTCTCAGAAGTCTTAACTCATCAGGACTCGACGGTTTGCTGCTGGCTGTATTGGGGACAATATGTTCGCCCGCTAGCTCGTAAACTGTCGCCTCAGTAGTTGAATGGACACGGTAGGAAGAAATTAAAACGTAAGAACACTTATAGTGGGCGATGTATTGAAGATAGAGATATGCTCTCCCGGGCTTTTTTTTAGAACTTTTCATGCTGAACAATTCTTATACTCATAGTATTTAGATATTTTTAACGGTTTGCCCAGCGTAAGCTTACAAAGCGCTCGGACGCCAGGTTTTTTTTCTTTCGACTTTTCCACTGAAATCGTTACTGCTCGGCTTCCTTTGATCACAAATAAATTATTTTCTACAGAAATCATCCTCGAGATATCCTTTACAGAATGATGAAAACCGCATCAAAATCCTTCCAGAGGTTCTCGAGTTTACCCGTAACATGCAAGAATCGGGGACTTTGTTTTATACTAAGTAGAGATTATGGCCGCTACTGTTACTCAGGGAATTTTCTGATTTATCCTGGAAATATCAGGGAATTGTCTGGGAAATGTGTTAGTTGGTTTTGGTCGACATCCTGTTTATGGTAAATGCTCGTTAAGTTAGGGACATCCCCCCTCCTACCTTGCGTACCCCTCTGACTATGTGACGGTGTGGTAGCCATGTATTATGGTCAGGACGACAACCAAATGATGAAAAACATTATTTTTGGATTAACGTTATGTGGCAATAGACATGCAAGCACAACTTCCGCGATGCATCTTGTGGAGTCAGCAGCTGCTTCGCGGGCAAGATGCTACCTGGAAATATGAGCCTTCCAGTGGGCTGTCGTCAGTATGTCGAGTACTTGAGCCCATCATTTGGAACACTCATTGGGGCGTAAAAATGGAGCCTCCGTGTCGCCGGCCTCTCACCGCTGGATCCGTGGTTCAAATCCCGGTCACTCCATGTGAGATTTGTGCTGGGCAAAGCGGAGCAAGACAGGGTTTTCTCCGGATACTCCTGTTTTCCCCTGTCTCAAATTTTATTCCAGCAACACTCTTCACTGTCATTTCATTGCATCTATCATTCATTTAATCATTGCCCCTGGGGAGTGCTACAGTCTATGGATGCCAGCATAGTTCATATCCTCGCCGCTAGATGTAGGTTTCATTCATTCCATTCCCTGACCCGGTCGGTCGACTGAAAGCAGGCTGTGGAATTTCATTTTTATTGGGGCTTAAAAATGCTTGTACGTTTTACTTGGCTTTGAAACTTGTTATAATAAAACGTGGGATATTTGGCTTTTTACGTGGAATTCGAAGCACAGGACGTGGCTTCTCATTTCCAAACTCTCACTTGCATTATATAGTAATCGAACCCATTCTACCTTGAAAGAAAAAACTCCCCTCGGTCTTCATAGTCTGACTTTGTAGAAGCAAGAGGATTCTATTAGTCTGCTCTAGGCGTCATCTTGTGCCTAATACTAGATGATAATGTTATTGGTTTTACGTGCCGGAATTTTGTCCCGAAGGGGATCTTGAACGTGCCAGTAAATTTACCAACACGGCACCCTCAAATGCCAGCTGACTGCGCCAAGATACGAACCTGCAACCTTGGGCCCAGTAAGCGAGAACGTTACCGCTGAGCCATGGACTAATGAAAGCCAGACTCAAACGTGCTATGGATTTCAATGAGGCATTCTTATGAGATATCGTGAACGAATACGGTAGCCTCACTAGGATAATCATGGGTGCGAACTAAGTACTCAGTCAAATACCTGTGCGATAGGAGAGAAGGATCTTAGTGATTTAAATTGCATTATATAGTAATCGAACCCATTCTACCTTGAAAGAAAAAACTCCCCTCGGTCTTCATAGTCTGACTTTGTAGAAGCAAGAGGATTCTATTAGTCTATATATAGATTCTATTATTCTATTAGTCTCGAAGTCAATTTTTAAGCAAGTACAGATTTAACACTTTATAGAGCAAAACTTTTTTTTACTTTTTTGTGTTTTTATTATTATTATTATTATTATTATTATTATTATTATTATTATTTCAATAGAATTTACCCTCGAGGGAGGTGACTCCCACGGACTGAGCGAGGGAACTCACCCCTACCGCCATTTTCAGGCAGTGTCCTACAGCAGGGTACATCTAATCGGAGTGGATCCAGGGAGGATTAGCACCTCGCCCAGGCGACCTCACCTGCAAAGCGAATAAGGGTCTCATGAGGGAAGGGAATATAAGGTTAGGATGGATAGGCAAGGAAGAGGGAAGGAGGCGGTCGTGGCCTTACAGTAGGGACCATCCCGGCATTTGCCCGAAGACGAAGTGGGAAACCACGGAAAACCACTTCGAAGATGGCTGAGGTGGGAATCGAACCCCCTCTACTCATTTGGACCACCCGAGGCTGAGTAGAACCCGTTCCAGTCCTCATACCACTTTTCAATTTTCGTGGCAGAGCCCCAGGGCCTCTGGGGCCGCAGACCGCTACGCTACGGAGGCGACTTAATTTATTTTAATTATTATAATTATAATTGTTAATTTTGTTATTTTTGTTTCTCTAATTTTAATTGTAATATATTTATTTTTAATTTTCTATTTATACTCTTATAGATTTAATTTTGATATTTTTATTGAATTAATTAATTAATATCGAATTGATTTTTACAATTATTTTCATGATCTTAGTTATGGTTGTTATTTTAATTTTATTTCTATTTCTATATTTTTATTTTATTTTTACACTTTACTTATTAATGTTTTTAGTTTTGTTTTAATTTTATCCAACACATTACGTCAAGAAGTGGAACTTGATTGTTCGAACCTCAAGGGACCAGTAAAACATTCGAATTACCCAAAAAATCGAAATAGGGAAGTTTTTTGAAAAGGGTAGAGAAAATATATTGTATTACGTTTACATAATGATTTACGTTCAACAAAGCAACGGTACTGTATAATGACTGTATCGTGAATAACCTCAAAAGTTTCAAATGATAAAATAAAACCAAACTGTAATATTCACCTATTTAGGGACAGTAGTAATCCAGCAATCTAGTTAAGTCTTAGAGAAAGCTACTGTTTTTCAAAAAAGTTTGAGATTTTTACCCGTTTCCTACAATTAAGTATCTCGGCCATCACAAAAGAATCTAACAAATTTAAGGAACGGAAAAGAGAATCACTTACGTCATTTCTACTAAAAAAAAAGCGCCACGTTCTGTGATGTGGTTTGTTGCTTGGGCTGCACTCGGAACAGTTTTTTCGGGAACTGACCCAACTGTTTGGCTTCCAATCTGTCTTTTCACGTAAAAACTTCGAATTATGCAAAATATAATTCGAATTAACCACGATTTTTTTTAGCATTGATTGTTTATAAAATGCCAGGGACCAAGAGAAAAATTCGAATTATAGAAGTTCCACTGTATATTTGATTTTTAGGAATACTAGCACTTCGGCATGAAAATTCTCCGAAATTTGGCTGAAAGATTCTACCATCAGCTTCTATGAAAGCATAAACTGTCCTTATGACAGGTGGTTAATATCCCATACAGGGTTAAATGCCTGTAGATAAGAAGCATGCTGGACTGTGCGCGGCACAAGACATGATTCACGTGGCGAATGCGTGCATTAAAGTCTCCTGTGCAATTCGGATATGATCGAGCACAGTAAATGGGGGTTAATTGGAGCATCGTTGGGCGTTTATTTGGGCAAAACACATAATAACGGAATGGTGCAATGTAATTCCCTTTGCTTTTCCTAAAGTTTCGTTGCTGTTAGTTTCAAGAATTATGGAAGATTTTCATTTTATTTCATTTTAGGGGGGCTTAGAACCGCTTGGTCATCAGCCCTAAGAGGCCGAAACCTAGATGTTAGGCCCCTTAAGGACACCACATACTCTTGCATGATGAAAAAATCGATTTATTTTTATTTTGGCGCCATAAAATTCTTCATTCCTTTCTGAATTCAAATATATATAGTTTGTTGGGGGTTTGATGTCTACAACTACCTTAAATTCGTTTTTTTTAAATTAGCGTGCCATGCTCTGAATAATACACTTTTAATTTTGCCAGCTGTTTTCCGTTAATACTCATTTTTCATGTTTAGGTACCAATAACTAGGAAACCATTTAAGATACAGAGCTAATTTTTTTACATTAACTTGCCTAACGGAGTACTTGAATGTTAACCTATTTACACTTCCAAAACATAGTAGGCATGGATTGGGAAGAGAGAATTTGATACATATTTTTGAATAAATTTAAAAAGAAAAAGTTCGGCATTTTTTTTCTTGCATTCTGTCCCAACAATAATGAAACAAAGTGGTTACTCATCTGCCATGATCCATTCCAAGTATGTGAACGAAATTTGAGAATATTTGATTGAAAAACAACTGAGAAATGTGTACCTGAAGCAACTTATACAACATTTTTTTGAAAATGTATCTGTCGAAATTTGTATTCATTTCACACATCCTATAAAAGCAAAGTAGCACTACATGGTCGAAAACAGCTCAGGATATACCCCTTCTTATACACTGGTCAAAACAATTAGGGGATCAGCTGAGATATCATACACAAGATATATATGGTAACGTCTTTTATTCAGAGTTGGGTTACAATTGTAATTTGTGTGTGCTACAGTACGATATTGTGCTGTCTCAACTCTTTACTGGAGGTTTACATGGTGTTTACTTAGTGCTAGGCACCATGGGGCTGCCATAATAGGGAAAAAGTCATTCTCGTTGCCCTCCAATATGGTGTGTGATCCCCTCGGACGGGCAGGACAGTTGCACACCTGCGTGGCATGGACAGTATGAGGTTATCAATCAGCTCTTGAGGGATATTTGACCATTCTTCCATGAGTGCAATATCCAGCTCGGCAACCGTTATGGGAGGTGCTGGTCTGGCTGCAATGCGTCTGCCAAGTGAATCCCAGACATGCTCAATCGGGTTTAAGTCCGGTGGACAAGCTGGCCACTCCATTCATTCAATGCCCTCGTCGTGAAGCATGTTGTCCACCAGTGCAGCTCTGCGGGGTCGCGCGTTATCGTCCACCAGAATGAATCCATCGCCTATGGCACCAGCGTAGGGCTCAACAAACGGTCGAAGGATCTTGTCTCGATACTTCTCAGCAGTCAGAGCGCCATTCTGAACGACATCGAGTTCCGTACGTCCGCCAATACTAAATCCTGCCCACACCATTCGTCCATCACCATGATTTGGTGCTGTTTCCTGCACATAAGCGGGATTGTTCCAAGTTCCACGTTCTCTCCAGATGAGGGAACGACGATTGTCCGGCTGAACACAGAATCTTGACTCATCTGTGAACAGAACCCGGTGCCATTAGTCACGGCGCCAATCCTGATTTTCCTCCACCCAGTTTCTGCGGGCTAAACGGTGTTGTGATTTTAATGGGGCACACGCCATAGGCCTCCGTACGTAGAGGTCACCTTCCCGAAGGCGATTTCGGACCGTTTGTGTTGATATTGCGCGTCCTGTTGCCGCCTGGAGGGTGCGTTGCAGCTGAGTTGCATTCAGCCTCCTGCCTCGACGGGCTGTTAACCGGAGATAACGGTCATCTCTTGCTGATGTTACCCGTGGACGACCTTGGCCTGGCCTTCTTTTAACGGTTCCTGTTGTCTGAAATCGCATCCAGGTCCTGGAAATTACACTTTGGGACACTCCAATAGCTGCAGCCACCTCCCTCTGTGTCGGTCCCGCTTCCAACCTTCCTATGCCTCTTCATGCCATACCTTCGGGTAAGTCACGTTGTTGTTGCATTGCATTACCTGCTCACTACACCATCTGAACCCAACTGCCTGTGTCATTCGTTTGGTAGAGTAAACACACGTCCACACCAACCCCCTCTGCAGCAACTTTCAGTTATTACCACTATCTCGGGTGCCGTAATATTGTTGTCTCCACTCCGTAGAACCGACAAAAAGACGTCAAACCATTTTAGGTCATTCTGCCGATGACAATACGTCGGAACCTAGATATCTCAACTGATTCCCTAATTGTTTTGACCAGTATATGTGACAAGAATCATAGCTGTACCTTTAGCATAAACCCAGAAAATACTTAGTAAAGTGATGCCACAAAAATTGACTTTTTCATCGCTTAAGAGTACGTGGTGACCTTAAAACAACAATTATCATCTTCAACAATACAAACTGTCACCACGTGGTAGATTCTCATTTTCGCCGCTAGATAGCTGGAGTTGCCAATAGAGCCGTCCTGTTGATTGGTCAAATAGTGTTACTCTTACAACAAGATCTTGTTTTAGTGGCAATCAAGACCTTTTGCGTTTCAATAGGACGTCACACCAGCAAATCTTGTAGGTTGAGTACAGTTTGCTATCCCTGCCGTATTCAGGTACGGTGTATCAAAAGCAGGGCCATTTAAAAGTTTGTTTTTGGCACATGCGAGCTCAGGGTTTGGCACCCCTCTCTTAACTTATTCGTCTTGTAATTAATGGGATGTAATAATTTTATTGTTTATTACAAATTACAATAAATAACTGTGTTTTGTATTTACATTGACCAATAGAATAACAAACACTTCTTATGGACAAACTTTTAGAAACATACTTTTCTCGCCTTAAGCTTGGCAAATTCTTTCAAAATTGAATCAGTATCAATAGTGTTTAGTTAGTTAGTTATTGTTGTTTTAAGGGGCGGAACTACGAGGTCATCTGTCCCCTCAATAGTGTTTAAAATTTGGTTTTCAATTCCCAATGTTGCCATAGCTTGCCAGGTGGGTGGGTGAGTGGATATCGTGTCGGTCTACTAACCCCAAGATTGCAGGTTCGCTCCTGGCCGTGGTAAGTGATTTTTGAAAGGCGGCAAAAATACGATACGCATGTCATACGATGTTGGCATGTCAAAGAACACATTTGAATTCAGTAGGCCGAGTTCATAGTGGCAAAATTAATCTCGGGACTTTCCGCCAACACAAAAGTTCCTCATTTCTCTACTAGAAAGCGCTATAGTGTTCAAGGAGATTAGATATCTAACATCTAACCTCCTTGACTTTCATAGTCAAGGAACAACGAAATTTGACATGCGAGTTACCCTCTGGGTGTCAAATTGCAAAGCTTGCACCTGGCACCGAGGCCATACGATATTATTATTTATGTTGCCATTCCAATATTCCAAATGATATTGAGAATTAATATCTCAATAAAATGTCGAGATTTAATTCTTAATATTTCTACATGTCGCCTCCGTAGCGTAGCGGTCAGCGTGGTTAGCTGCCACCCTGGAGGTCCTGGGTTTGCTTCCCGTCTCTACCACGAAATTTGAAAAGTGGTCTGAGGACTGCAACGGGGTCTACTCAGCCTCGGGTGGTCGAAATGAGTAGAAGGGGTTCGATTCCCACCTCAGCCATCCTCGAAGTGGTTTTCCGTGGTTTCTCACTTCGTCTTCGGGCAAATACCAGGATGGTCCCTACTGCAAGGCCACGGCTGCCTCCTTCCCTCTTCCCTGCCTATCCCTTCCCAACCCTCCTGAGGCCCCTGTTCGCTTTGCAGGTGAGGCCGCCTGGGCGAGGTGCTGATCTCACCTCCCCAGTTGTATCCCCCGACCAGATGTTCCAAGCTCCAGGACACTGCCCGTCGAGGCGGTAGTGGTGGGATCCCTCGCTGAGTCCGTGCGAAACCCCAACCTGGAGGGTAAAATCGACTTTAAAACAATATTTTTACATAGTCATGGGCGCCAAAGTATATATTTAAGTTTTATAGCGCCGCAAAAACAAAATATGATTTTTGAACGAAAAATGAAAAACGACGCCGGCTTCACCGTCGCGGCGTCCCAGCCACATGCGTCGTCCCTGACCAAAAGTTCACTTCTGATGATGCGGGGCGAGAACTCAGAACAGGCGCGGTAGAAATCTATATGTGTCCTTGGCTGATATCTTTAACTTGAACCGTTTCGGTACACATTGTAACATATTGATTCCGAGCCGCCGTTGCTGATTCTACACACCGAGAAAAGCTGTCTGAAATGTCCCAGGTGGTGCACCCTGTCATCAGATTCCAGCAATATAATTTCTTCATAGTGAATGTCTGCTGGCCGCTGCTGGGATGTGCTTACGCATTAGAACGCTTGGTATGTTTTCAAAATAAGAACAAAAGTCTCCTGAGCCTGCACATTTTCCGAGCATCCCGTATCTTGCAACTCGGCGCAATTTGACCACTAGTAGTGTGTTGGGTCCAGTCCGCGCTTCCGCGTTCAGCTCCTGTGGCGCGCACGTGCTGTTCTCAGCGCCACCGGGTGTCCCGCAAGCCTGCCTCGTCAACTGTCCGCTCTGCTTTCCCAACTGTTCCCAGATTGAGCGGCTATACTTCCCCAAGTATCCACCAGATTGGGCTGCTCTACTTCCCCAAGTATCCACCAGATTGAGCTGGTCTGCTTCCCCAACCACCCCAACTATCCTATATATTGAACTTGTCTGCTTCGCCAACTATCCAATAGATTGAGCTGGTCTGCTTCCCCAACTGTCCATCAAGTTGAGCTGGTCTGCTTCCCCAACTATCGAGCTGGTCTGCTTCCCCAACTGTCCATCAAGTTGAGCTGGTCTGCTTCCCCAACAATACAATAGATTGAGCTGGTCTGCTTCCCCAACTATCCAATAGATTGAGCTTGTCTGCTTCCCCAACTATCCAATAGATTGAGCTGGTCAGCCACCCCAACTGTCCATCAAGTTTACCTTGTCTGCTTCCCCAACTATCCAATAGATTGAACTGGTCTGCTTCCCCAACTATCCAATAGCTGGTCTGCTTCCCCAACTGTCCATCAAGTTGAGCTGGTCTGCTTCCCCAACTATACAATAGATTGAGCTGGTCTGCTTCCCCAACTGTCTATCAAGTTGAGGTGGTCTGCTTCCCCAACTATACAATAGATTGAGCTGGTCTGCTTCCCCAACTATCCAATAGTTTGAGCTTGTCTGCTTCCCCAACTATCCAATATATTGAGCTGGTCTGCCACCCCAACTGTCCATCAAGTTTACCTTGTCTACCCCCCCAGGGGCTCACTTCTAGTGGGCGTGGGTTGGCGACCACGGGGCCCCAGCTGAGTCCGGCATTGCTCCCACTTACTTGTGCCGGGCTCCTCTCCGTCTTCTTTCCTGTCGACCTCACTTGGTCAACTCTTGGTCTCTTCCGACCCCGACGGTATTAGGGTATCCGAGGCCTAGGGAGTCTCTTCCTTTCCCGCCTTAATTGGCCCTTGTCTCATCTTTCCTAACACCCTCCTTCTGTGAGGGGTCAGCCTTCCTTTTCTTTTCCTTTTACCTCCTGTCTTGTGCTCAAGGCCCTTAAGAAAGCAGGGTGCACCGTAGATAATGCTACACCCTCAGGGGCTCACGGCTGGTGAGTTCGGGAGTTGGCGACCCCGAGGGCTTCCTGAGCTGGGTCCGTTTTCCCCTTTTGTCCCTTCCCCTTGGGGCGGACCCTCTCCTCTCTCCACTCTCCTCTCCTCTCCTCTCCAATCCTCTCCTCTATTCCTTATATTTCCTTTTCTCTTTCAGATTCCCGCACTTTTTTTGTTACTCGGTTCCCCGTGTATCTGAATTCCCTTTTAGCGATATTTTTTGTCGTAGGTATTTTTAATCTACGTTGCATTTTGTAAGTCTTTTCGATCTATATTGCATTTTGTGAGTGTTTTTCAATCTCAATTGCATTTTGTAAGGATTGACAATCTAAATTGCTTTTTAGTAAGTCTTTCAATATCCGGGCCGGGGCTTTTGTGAGGTTTTTGAATTTCAATTGCATTTTGTATTTTCAACCTACCCCGCTTTGTTCAAGTAGTTAAGTCTCAATTGCAATTTTGTAGGTATTTTGAATCTAAATTACATTTTGTAATTATTTTCAATCTAAATTGCATTTTGTAAGTATTGTCCATCCTAATGAGAAGTTTGAATCTACTATACATTTTGTAAGCAATTTCAATTGCATTTTGTATTTTCAACCTACCCCGCTTTGTTCAAGTAGTTAAGTCTCAATTGCAATTTTGTGGGTATTTTGAATCTCCATTACATTTTGTGCGTATTTTCAATCTCATTTGCATTTTGTAAGTACTTTGATTTCACTTGCATGTTGTAGGTATTTCGACTGTACGTTGCAGTTTGTACGTATTTTGGCCTTAACCTGCATTTTGTGCGTATTTTTCAATCTATTCCTTTTGTGAGTATTTTCGTTTGAAATTCTCTTATGTACGTATTACCGCTCTCCATTTGGTGAGTAGTTCCAATCTGAGTTCCTTTTTGTAAGTATTTTCCCTGCTACATAAGGCATAGTTGTTGGGGCTCACTGTCTATTTTATCTAAACCATTTTCGTTTCATCCATAGCAGTGAGCTGTTTTTTTTTATCTTCATCCGTTCATTTCACGCCATTTCATTTCATAACCTCGATGTTAGGCCCCTTAAAACAACAATAACAAATACCTTGTCTGCTTCCCCAACTATCCAATAGATTGAGCTGGTCTGCTTCCCCAACTGTCAATCAAGTTGAGCTGGTCTGCTTCCCCAACTATACAATAGATTGAGCTGGTCTGCTTCCCCAACTATCCAATAGATTGAGCTTGTCTGCTTCCCTAACTATCCAATAGATTGAGCTGGTCTGCCACCCCAACTGTCCATCAAGTTTACCTTGTTTGCTTCCCCGACTATCCAATAGATTGAGCTCGTCTACTTCCCCAACTCTCCACCAGGTCTTCTCGCCACGTTGTGATCTTAGATCAAATAATAGCAATAATGTACTGGAAAGGAGTAACATGTACGATGTTGCGCCCTTTGCCTGGTATGAGATGCAAGCGTGAACACAAACGTTTTAATTATTATTTTATTTTATGAAAATTAATTTACAGTAGGATTTTGAATTTGCTTTTAGAATAATAAGAACTCAAACCTATGGAGATTTTACGCCTATCATGCCCCTGATAAGTTAAAATTTATGGGTCTACACATTTTGTATATGGGAATGAAAAAACTTACCACTGAGATAGCAAACAGGAAATCTGGGAACTCAGCATTTAGTATCCCCCGAGCGAGAAAGGTGTTTTTGAATTATCTTGAACACGGTTGGTCCTATTGCCTTGAACTATAGCTTATCTGAATCTAGGAATTGAAGAGGGTTAGTTAGTGAGTTAGTAGGTAGTTATTGTTGTTTTAAGGGGCGGAATTACGAGGTCTTCTGTCCCTAAATTGAAGAGGGTTGTTCAGCTTTCAAGTAGTCTGAGTTACTCACAGGGCTCCAGATAAGTGTACAAATCAGATCGGTGTAACGGGCAGGCTGTAATACATTGCATTGCTACTGTATTAGAAGAAGTAAAGGATTGTGATGTAAACCTTGAAAATCCTGTATCAGTGAGCTGTGCAAAGTAAGCAACAATCTCAGTGAAAACTTTCTCAGGCGATCGTATTTCTCGTTGTGTTCCCACATCGGTGATGAGTTCTTCCAAGTGTCTGGAAGTATTAAACTTGCTGATTAATACAACACACATGTAATGAGATCACACAATGGGCCCTTCTGTGCATAGCAATGAAACATGGGCCTGCCACAGTAATAGTGCGAAACGTCAGCCAACATGTAAACATTGGCAACCCTCACGCATACGCTTGCAATTTGGACCCGTAATGTGCAAGAATTTCATAAAAATCCACCTATTGTATTGTTCTATTTTGACAACCAAGCACCAAGCCTGTTGTATTACCACACCATACTTTTCACTGACCATCGATCTTTTGTTTAAAGACAAACAACAAAGGATTAGTGGTTTTAGTGATTTCTTTATAAGCTTACGTTGGCAACGCATTTCAGCGTTCAATTATTGACAATGATCATATTTTATACACACAGTAACGATGTTAATTACTGAAATATAGTATACATAAATGACATTTTAAAGTAATTTTATTAGCCTACTTTTCACATTTTGCAAAAATGAGGAAAAAGTAGACTTATGAGATCGATCCGGGAAAATGTGTGTCTGTCTGTCTGTCTGGCTGGCTGTGTGTGTGAGTCCCCCTATCAATTCCTAAACGGCTGCAGCAATCGAAACCAAATATAGTATGAGAAAAGATGTATACCGGAATATCTCAAGCCCATATTTGAAAATTATGTCAGTGCTACAAACTGCTGAAAAAACGCACTAGAAATTTGAGCTCCATGTTGGATATCTTGGAAGGTATGCATGGGAGCTATTACAAAATTGGCACACATGTAGATAATACTATTTCAGTTTAATTTCCCGGAGGCCATTCATGACAGTGGTGCCAAAATAATTTTAAGCCTTCTGATAGATCCAATTTTTAAATGCATATAACTTCTACACTATCAATTGGATTTCAACCAAATTTTGTACGTAATGTGTGTACGTAAACAGATATGACTGAGCGTATTATTAAGAGCCACAGGGCTGACAACTGTTAATAAATGCTGCCTATATGTTTTACCCTAATATCAATATATCAGAAAGTAAGGAAGGAAGGAAGCTTGTAGTTTAACGTGACTGTTAATCTTGAGATCATGAGCCACGGGACCTCCTTTTTACGTGGAATCCGAACCACAGGACATGGTATTTCACTTCGAAAATCTCACATGCATTGACCGGGAATCGAACCCGGACCGCCTTGGTGAGAGGCATACAGCTAGACCGCTGAGCCACCACGCCCCCCGATATCAGAAAGTATGCAAGCCAACAGCTCTATACTTTGCACACGTATAGCACCTGACATTTTAGATTAATTTGGAGTAATTAATATTAGTCAGTGCTGCCAACATGATTCTCTACCTGCTGATAGGTCTAATTTTAAAACACATGTAACTTCTCTACTAACAAATGGATTTCATCCAAAATTGGCACAATAAGATATCATAATATTTCAGATTATTTCTGACCAGCACACGCATGACATTGTTGCCAACATGCTTTTACGCGTGATGATAGATCCAATGTCTAACTGCATATAACGTCCATTGGGCTTCAACCAAATGTTGTATTCTGTACCGTAAGAGATGGAACTAAGAATATATTCTGTCACCAGGGCTGCCAACTGTAGTGCTCTATTAGGCTACATTATACCAGGTATATTTCGATCTAATTTGACATTTCGATATTACCAAATTAATTTCGTCATTGTTCTAGATAGGTTAATATACTGTAGATTAATCATTGGCATGAATCTTAATTTTAAGAAAAGTAGGCTCTTTAGTTCGTCACGGAACCTCTTGTTTTTGTAATGAAATGCAATTCGTACCCTTGAATTCCTCTAGACGAGTTCAAGCATAGATAATAGCAAAAGAGTGTAATATTATCTCCATATTATTTCAAAAGTGTTTGCCACGGTGGGTGAGTGGTTATCGTGTCGGACTACCAACCCCAAGCTTGCATGTTCGCTCCTGGTCGTGGCAAGTGATTCCTGAAAGGCAACAAAAATCACGGCACGCATGTCATACGATGTTGGCATGTTAAAGAACCCATTTGAATTCAGTAGGGCGTGTTCATAATGGCAAAATTAATCTCTAGATTTTCCGCCAACACAAAAGGTCCTCCTTTCTTTAATAGAAAGCGCTATAGTGTCAAGGAGATTACAGTAGATATCTAACCTCCTTGACTTTCATAGCGATCCAAGGAACAACAAAATTCGACATGCAAGCTGCCCTTTGGGCGTCAAATAACAAAGCTTGCACCCAGAAACCGAGGCCATGCGATATTATTATTATTATTATTTCAAAAGTGATGGCAATGGGAAGGGATACGTAATACCCAAAATAATAATAATAATAATAATATCCATGACAAAAAGACAAAGGTGACCTGGTTCAGTGAAGTAGAGAAAGATCTGTTGGAGCTTGGGATAACATGTGATGATATCCAGGAGCGTGGCTCACTTAGGGAAAATCTTCAAGAACATCGGAGTTTTCAAATTAAGCCGAAACGAACAAAGAGTTCAGTGAAGAACTAAAGCCTATTTTCATATATCCTACTTATGTTAACTGCCTGCCTCTATCAACATACTAAATTTCAGTTTGATTGCTGTAGGCCTAATAGTTACGTAGATATTGAGTACCGTCTAATATTACGGATGGTCACCATGTTGGATTTTTATATATGTAGGTCTTAGAGTTATGTGTTATTACATGTAGATTATTGTGTACGTGTAGTATTCAAACTTCAATCGCATGATTAGGACACAAGAAGTAAAAACGGATTTTAAAATTTCGCACAGCTGCTATCTTGTGGTTATGAAAACAATTGAAATAAATTAGATGCCAGTGGATTAACATTTGTATAAGCATTTACCGTACCAAGTTTCACTGTACTCGGATGTTTAAATCGCGGGAAACGTCCATTTAAATATACATATTTCGCGTCACCACCATGTTGGATGTGTGCCCACCAGGTTATTGAAAGTCCTATAGATGAACGTATGTTCATAGCCTCTATGAACACAAAAAAATCAATTTGATTGCTGTTTAAGATTTGTAGATATTGAGAATCGTCGAAATATTTCGGATTGTAGTTATTTTTGATTGTATAGGCCATAGAGTTATGTACCATTTAAGGTAAATTATTACGACGCTTCATTATGCAAACTTTCACTTCGATCGCATGATTACGACACAAGAAATACGAACTTAATTTTAAAATTTCGCACAGCCGCCATCTTGAATTTATGTAAACAATTGAATTAATTAGATGTCAGTGCATAACAATATGTATAATCTTATACTGTACCAAATTTTACTGCGCACAGATGGTTAAATCGCGAGAAAAATCTATTAAACGTTTCAACTACGCTTGGCCGCCATGTTCGTTTTGTACCTTACAGGTTTTTGAAAGTTACATAGATAAACGTGCTGTAGTGTTCTTTATCACCGTACAACATTTCAGGGTGATATCGGTAATAGTTTCGGAGATATTGAATGCTGGTTAAATATTTCGCACAGCCGCCATGTTGGATTGGTGAGTTGTAGTAAAACTTGAAGGACACGGTCGGAGTCGGCCAACATGGCGCTATGACCTTACCGAGTTTTATTGAAATCGCTCCAGCCGTTTAGAAGTTATTAGGGAAGAAAAATGTTTAACCACTTCAACAAGCCCAATAGAAAAGGCAATTATTATGAAAAATGGTTTGCTAACACCAAGAAGGATCTACAGGAAATGAACATCACTGATCAAGACATCCGCAACAGAACCACTTTCAGAAATAAGATACACACATTTGAGGGGTTTCTAGAGCCAGAAACAGCGACCAAGAAGAAACAATATTGGACAGCTGAAATGAAAGAAGCTGTGAGCAAGAGAATGAAGGAATATTGGTGCCAAAGAGAACTGAAATCGTGAAGAGTTATTTACGAGATCCTTGGTTGGTCAAAATTGATTGTGATGAAGACACACATCTGCCGAGAAACTTAACGGAAGAATGCGGGATGGACAGACGAGAGTACAGTGAACAATTGGAGAGAGATTGTGATAAACGCGCTCCTTAAGGAATCAAAGGCAATTATAACAATGAAACAAGTTAAAGGCCCAACTGTCTGGTGAAGATCTTTTGAGTTGGATCCACTTAGGCGATCTGCTTTTCGGTTTCGCACCGTTCCGCTCGCACTGCCCTCTATTATCAAAACCGTAACTATTGGGGACCGGTGATCACAAAACGTCATACAAAATAAATTTCACGAGCTGACGTCGGCACTGGAACCCGCGATCCTGGGGTCGTGAGCTGGGAAATCTGACTAAGCTATAGGCACTAAAACCGAGTCATGTACCTCAAAGTTCAGACAGATTAATCCTGGAGCACGGCTAAGCACACCCAAGTATACGGGACTATAGGACTACCATATTGCCAAGCCCCTAAAAGCAACAACAACAAAGTGTACGAAAGAATATTCTTTGTTTGATTATAAGAGCTAACTGTCTTACAAATAAAACTCCAAATATTTGTGTGCTATCAGTCACTTGGGGCTTTCCAAAACTACTATGGAACCTTTGAAAGCAAACTACTGGATTACTAATGTGAGTGTTTCATTCAAAATCCCCAATATTGCTCATATCCAACCTTCTGAGGCGGCTTCTATGCGCAAGATCGCGGGTTCAAACCCGGCCGAAGTCAATGGATATTTAAGAGCGTTAAAAGTCCCTCAGTATGCCTTCCTTCGGAGGGGAAGTAAAGCCGGCGTTCCCATGTCATAGATTTATGGCACGTGAAAGAACCTTCCGCTAACTAAGTTATTATTATGTGAATCTAAATTTTTAGGTTAGATTTGATTAATGCTCTATGAAATTACAACGTTCGTCGCCATGTGCTGGATGTGGTGGCATCTAGTAGCCAAGTGCACAGCTAGGTGTCCTGAATGGTAGCATTATTTTGGTAGCAAAAGTAGGAACTACTTGAAATTGATCGTCTGCAGTGTTTACCTGAATTACAGTTAACACACACTAATACATCCATCACAATTAGCACACACCCAAAGTACATGACCGCGTTGTCGCAGCCCCTAAACTGAGGAACCAATCCAACCTCCGGACTCCCCAGTCTCCCCGGCGCAGACGCGACGCACTGTCCTTTCTAATTGGGGCAATGTGGAGCGCCCACACCATCTCAACACTTCACCTCTTATACGTTTCATATGTAGACCGTATTTTGATTTGTTTTCCACCATAAAAGAAGAAGCGTAGAGAGATTTATCTTTTATATAATACTTGGAAATGTAATTCGTTTTGGAGCTAAAAAACACAATAGAGGGTCGTGGCTTTGTCTGAGGGAAAGAGAAAAAAGATGGAAAAACATCGTAAGAGTTTTTTTAATATAGATTTTTTGGGTAATGTTTAGGGTGTGACTGGGTCAAACCTACACACACACACGCACGCACTGTTCGTCTTTTGTCTTGTCGTCGTCGTGTCGTAGATGTGTTATGACTCATTACAAGCCCCGCGCGGCCTACCTGGACCAATATGCTAATTCCACCTCCCATTCTTTGTGTCATTAGGAAACGGCGCTTAATTTTATTTCCATCAGAGTTGTCGTTAACAAAGATAAGTGCGACATAAATGGACCAGCGGGAAGTCTGTGTGACTCAGCATCAGAGGGAGGGGGGAGGATGTTCCGTTCCCTCTCGAGACACTGCGCCGGAAGGTGGGGGTAGATTACACCGGCCAAACAAATATGTTTCCAATTCACTACATTTGACAATTGTGGTTATCGTGTCGGACTACCAACCCCAAGCTTGCAGGTTTGCTCCTGACCGTGGTAAGTGATTTTTGAGAGGCGACAAAAGTCACGACATGCATGTCATACTATGTTGGCATGTTAAAGAACCC
Source organism: Meconema thalassinum (assembly GCA_946902985.2). NCBI lineage: Eukaryota > Metazoa > Arthropoda > Insecta > Orthoptera > Tettigoniidae > Meconema > Meconema thalassinum. Next base: position 93,884,678 of record OX336391.1, read on the forward strand.
ATTTGTATTCAGTAGGCCGTGTTCATAATGGCAAAATTAATCTCGGGATTTTCCGCCAACACAAAAGTTCCTCATTTTCTACTAGAAAGCGCTAGAGAGTCAAGAAGCTTAGATACCGTATAGAAATAGGCCGTATTGTTTAGTTTTACCTTAGTAATTAAAATGTAATTTTTTTCAGCCAAAGACAAGCGCAATGGAGGTGTTGATGGCGAGATCTCGCAGCAAGAAAACATGAATTAGCTAATCGCGGAATGTCGGATAAGCGAAGGTCGGTTGAGCGGGGCTCTACTGTATCTATACGTTTATACTGTATATTGTAGCCGATAACCTAGATGTTAGGTCCCTTAAAACAACAATTATCATCATCATCATCATGTATATTGTAAATACCATCCGTGGAATCTCCCCTTGTGCTACAATTAGTGTTATTATTATTAGTAGCCTATTATTATTATTATTATTATTATTATTATTATTATTATTATTATTATTATTATTATTATTATTATTATAAAAGAAGCTCCAGCTCATCTTCAAACCACCCACGGCCAGATCTTAAAAGTTCAAAAGTTTAAATATCTTGGTGAGTGGATAGAACCAAATAATTCTGAAAGGTTCGCCATCTCAACACGAGTCAATAAATTCGAAACAGCCTTTCGCCTCACTCACCAACTGTACAATTAAATGTCCATCTCTAGGAACACATAGTTAAGGCACTATCAAACTGTAATTAGACCGGAAGCACTGTATGCAGCGGAATGTCTAACAAACCACGCAGCTGGCCCGATCGAGAGACTTGAAGTTAACGAAAGAAAGATCATTAGGAAAATTCTTGTCCTAAGTTCAAAGATGGAGGATACAAGCTCTGGAGTAATTCAGAAATATACTCCCACACTGAAAAGATCTCAAGTGTAATCCGGGAACGGAGAATAACATTCTATGTCCACCTCCTCAGAATGCCAGTCAGTAGATTCTCCAACCGTCTATTATCATACTCCCGAGGTTTAAAGGTGACGCCTCTTTGGCTGGCGGAAGTGGATAAGGACTTGTTAAAGTTTGAAATTTCTGAATCAGATATCTTGCTCAGAACCCCATTGAAACAAAAACTCCGTCAGGTTCATCAAGAGGAAGTAAAACCCAGCAAGAGATGTGTTCACTCGGATGAATGGAAGAAATCCCATTCCGAAAGGATGAAGACGTGGAGGGCGAACAAGAAGAAAAACAGTTGAGATCTCGCGGCCCCTAGTGGCCACAACGATAAAAGTAAAAGTAAGATCCTATCCAAAGCACTCCTGAACAGAATTGAAAAACATCTTGTTAATCAGATTGGTGAGTACCAGGCCGGTTTCAGAAAGGGACGTTCTTGTCCGGAACAGATTTTTAACCTGAAAAACATCATTAGGTATAAGACGATAGGCAGGTATGACTATGTGGTCGTATTCATTGATTTTAAGAAAGCGTATGACTCAATTGACCGCGAGTCGCTACTGAATATTCTGGAAGAATTTGGAGTGGATGACACGTCTCGAAATCTGATTAAACATAATTTGACCGACACAGTGTCAAAAGTAAAATTCATTGGCGAGATCTCAGATCCCTTTGTAATCAAAACTGGTGTCAGACAAGGTGATGGATTATCTCAAATCCTTTTCAACTGTGTATTAGAAAAGGTCATTCGTGAATGGAGGAAGACACTGAGTCGAGAAGAAGGGAATGAAGAACGATTCAGGCTAGGGCCCAAACTGAAAGGGGTGCATGTTGATTGTTTGGCTTTTGCAGATGACTTAGCTATTTTTGCCAACAATATTAAATCAGCCATTGTAAAGATTAATCGGTTGTCAGAGATGGCTGAGAAAGTAGGTTTACAGATTTCCTTTGAGAAGACAAAGTACATGACAAACATCAGTGATGGACCAGAATGGATGAAAACAAACCAAGGAAAGATTAAACGTCTAAATAAATTTAAATACCTGGGTGAGGTAATCCAACAAAATGGCCTAGAACAGGAAGCAATTAATCTTAGAATCTGGAAATTAGACCGAGCCTATCACCTGACGAAAAATCTCTATAATAAGAAGTCGCTGAGCATTGGAGCCAAATTAAGACACTGCAGCACGGTTGTCAAACCTGAAGCATTATATGCTTCGGAGACTTTGACTATGAACAGGCGGGGACTAGTCGACCAGTTGGTCAAAAGAGAACGCAGGGTATTGAGAAAACTTTTAGGCAACAGATGGGTTGACGGGCACATACGTTTGAAGTCGAACGAAGAGTTATATAGAAAGATAAACCAGTCACGTCAACAATAAAAAGGAAAAGGTTGTTGTTCTATGGACACATTTTCAGAATGTCCAACGATCGTCTAACAAAGAAAATTTGGAATTTCGTGAGACCAAAGAAGAAAAAATTGGCATGGTTTGAAGAATGTAACAAAGACCTTCTAGAAATTGGTATTCCGGACGGCAAAATTATGAACAGGTGTGAATTCAGACACCTAATCAAAAATTACCAGGGATTTAAGGTAGGGGCAGAACCCAAAAGGCGGAGGGGACCTCTTTCAGAACATCGGAAGAAGGCGCTGAGTGATGGGCTCAAGAGATACTGGCAGGACATCAAAGCTGGCAGACGATCTAGAACGAAACATTGATTTTGATTGTTACTCCGTAGTCCATAGTGGCTCAATTCGAATGTAAAAATAAATAAAAATATGATGACCTGATCTAAACCAAGATGGAAGTGCTTGTTGATAGGGATCGTGTGATTCAATCACTGTGTAAGTAATTGACTGGATACATATCGTTGGTCCAAGTGAAATGGAACTGACACAGCATTTTGTTATTTATGGTTACAATCATATTTTCAAAGCAATTAAATTATTGATAATAGAGTTATTTATTTGAGCAGTGTGGCCACACCTTAAAACAGCAAATGAACAAAACAAAGAGTGAAAGGAAGCAATGTGTCAAGTTAGCAAAATGAAAAGCATTTCAGTTTTAAATGATGTTATTACCATAACCCGTACGCTTTATAGACGCACCCATCAGCATGATAATCCGCCCTTTTTCTAAATGAGAAAAGTGTTTTGATTGACAAATAATGTTTGGAGTATGTTGAGACCCAACCCACGGTCTGCTGTCACTCGATATTAATGATGGTCAAATGTACGGCAGCGCCGCACTCAACTTGAGCGTTCTGTCCGCTACACACTGTGTGCTCAAGAACAGACAAAACATGGCGTTTTATTTTGTCCTGCTTTCCAAATCAACCTCATACTGTATTTAAATATGATGATGATGATGAATGTTGTTTTAAGGGGCCTAACATCTAGGTTATCGGCCCCTGATGGTTTAGGTGATAGTGAAAGATGAGATGAGAATGAAAACTATAACTAATACTAACTACAGACTTACATACTAGAAGAAGAAATAGTAAACAAATAAAGGATAAGTCAAATAAAGGACAGGAAGAAAAGAACTGCCCTCAACCTTCGAAGAATGAGGATTGAGTGACTTGTAAGGAAGAAGAGCCATGAAAGGCAGATAGGAATGGCAAAGAGAAGGGGACCCGCCCCAAAGTCAGATGAAAAAGCGGTCAAAACGGACCCAGCTCAGGAATCTCTCGGGGTTGCCAACTCCCAAACTCACCAGCCGTGAGCCCTTGAGGGTGTAGCACAATCCAGGGTGCACCGGAAGTGGTGGGGCTACACACACTCTGCCTCCTTGAGGGCCTTGTGCAGAAGACAGGAGATACTGTGAGCCCTTGAGGGTGTAGCACAATCCAGGGTGCACCACAAGTGGTGGAGATACATACACCCTACCTCCTTGAGGGCCTTGTTCAGAAGGCAGGAGATAATATGAAAAGGAAAATAAGGCTGACCCCTCCAAGAATGAGGGTATCAGGAAAGATGAGACAAGGGCCAATTAAGGCGGGAAAGTGAAAGTCTCCCTAGGCCTCGGATACCCTAACACTGTCGGGGTCGGAAGAGAGCAAGAGTTGATCAAGAGAGGTCGACGGGAAATAAGGCGGAGAGGAGCCCGGCAAAAGTAAGTGGAAGCAATGTCGGACTCAGCTGGGGTCCCATGGTCGCCAACCCACGCCCAACTAGATGTGAGCTTGGGGGGGGGGGGGGTATTATTTTAAATAGTTTGAAAGAAAATAGACGTAATGGTGCATATGTAACGCTGGTAGTTCACACAATTGAAAGAAGGGTGGGTTTCGCTCCTCCATTTCAAGGAATCTCCTGTCTCGTTCTGTTCAATTTGTCTCGAATTTCTAGAGCTATGGGAGGGATTCTCTCATTATTGAACTTGGTGTCTTCGATTGGCTAACGCTTCAATAAACATCAATAACTTTTACCATAAAGAGAGCATATTGGCTTTCATGACCAGTGAATTAAAACTCATCAAGTTTTGTATGTCCATGTCGTGTCTTGTGTGAGGTTTCGTCCAGGAACACCAAGAGCCCGCTGATGAGCCAGCTTGGTGTTCTTAGGCGAAACCCCACACAAGACACGGCATAAGCCTAGAAAATTTGCAGTTTTTTTACATTTACCATGTTAGGAGATTGTATGATGTTTACTGTAGACTGTTGATTAGATAATCTTATTATATAAAACACTAAGGTGTCTGTTTCACAATACTCAAGCTCCTAAACCAGAAGGTGTGGTTTGTGCCAAAATCTTCGAAACCGTCTCAATACTACAGGAAAATTCTTGCATTTCTTGAAAAGTCTACGGAAATATATTTATTTGTTTATAAAGTGCTTTTAAACAAATAAACAAGACGATAGCCCCGGGCAGAACTGTACAGCCCGCATAGCACTAGGGTAGGGCGGGTAGTCTGTACACATGGGGCGCACACACCCCTACGGGTCCGCTAGTTCATAATAATACTACGCCAATCAATACAAATTATGAAATAACTATTCTTTTTTGAACATCTATTCAATTATTGTACATGGGGAGCGTGATGGCGCAGTGGCTTAGCTTTCCGCCTTTTACCCGGACGGCCAGGGTTCGAATCCCGGTGACAGCGGGGTGGAATTTTCACCTGGAAAATCACGTGGCGTCAGGAAGGGTATCCGGCATTAAATCCCCGGCCAAAACCAAAATGAGCCTGGTTGGCTCCGGCGACCCCAATTAATTGGGAAAAGACGAAGAAAGTATTCAATTATTGCACATGTTTCGGTCTACGGTGCGACCATCTTCAGCAAAACTCACAATATCTCTGTGTTTCTCAATAAATAACACTCTAAAATATACAAGGGCATTGGAAAAGAACATCACCAAGAATATTATTTGGTTAATTTTGACATTACGAGCTTCATTTAGAGTCTCCTACCATAACAAAGCAAAAGTTTGGTGCTTTTCAGTCGATCAACACGAATGTACCCAAAAAGAGCTGGGTTATGTCCTAATCCTGAAATAAATTACATGAGATTAATAAATATTGGGTGCATTCGTGTTGACCGACTGAAAAGCACCAAACACTTGTTTACTTAGACAACACTGAAAAATGTCTTCAAACCTCACAATGTCTACAGTACGTTGCCAAATCCTTGGAAGACGACGCACTCCATCGGCGGCACCATTTCTGGATACCTCTCTCACTGATCGATCTAGAACTTTCGGACGTCAACTCTTGATTGAAATTTAAAGCCTCGTAGAGGTTCTTTTATCTTTGAGAATAAGTCGTAATCACAAGGGCTCATGTCAGGTGAATTTGGTGATTGTTCGAGTTATTCCCAGTTCAACCTTGTAAACAATTCATTATACTTCACCACATATGTTCTCCCTATCCTAGATTTCTCTTCTCCAATTTGGTCTACCTCGGCTATAACCAATATTTTTAAATTGAACAGTGTCTTTAATTTCTTCATATCAATAGTCAAAGCTCGCAATCCTTCACTAAGGCACTTTGCCAAATCCGACATTTTAAATCAGTTCAATGTACTCGACCTGAGAAGCCGTCTACAATTTACTGACCTGTGTTTCCTACATAAAATTATGAATGGTTACACAAAATGTAACACGCTCTTAAGCTACTTCCCACTCCATGTTCCCTCCCGTTCAACACGTCAGAACCATTTACACCTCGCCCACGTCTTGAAGTACAGAATTGCTCTATTTTCCACCGTCTGCCAACCCTTAGCAACTCCCTTCCAAATATTGACATATTCTCTCCCTATAGAACATTCAAACATAACATTAGAAGATCCCTTTCATCCTCAATCCCTACCCCCTCACCCTCCTAATCACCCACTACCCCAATCATTCCCTGAGTCTTTCCCGAGATTTATCCCTTGCTGCCATCGCTGCCATTTGTTACCTGTTATTGTTGTTGTTGTTTTTATTAATATTATTTGAAATTGTTAAAATATTAGTGTAAAATGACCTATTCATGGTTGTATCTAATAATTATTAAATAAATAAATAAATAAATCACTGTTGTGGCTACAAGGCAACGAGCATTGCCAATGGCCTGCGGTCGATTACGACGCCCTGCTGGGCGCAAATTATGTCCCGAGTAACGCAAGCAGTAGTCTGCATTTACTTATACCACGTACCAAGATTATGCCTTCATAACCATCAGTGCAATGTTCGACATCTTTTTTGGGCGTGGTGATTCTGTACATCGCTATTCGCTTGATTGTCGTTTCAGCTCACAAGGGGAAGATACGATGCATGGATCACCGATTCGAACCATCTTTAGTACACTTGTAGGGCATGACCAGGCGTATACCAAGTGCAAGTAGCAAGGTGCGCTTCTCAGCCGTTTCCGAGTAATAATTAATTGCATCTACAGTGCGGCGTCTATGTGCGTTGGACGCTAGAAAGAATCAAACGAGCGCGTGGTGCAGCGGTAAGAGCCCTGCTTCGTAAGCGCGGGATCGCTGGTTAGAATCCCACCGCTGAGTCTTTGCAGTGTGTCATGTTTTTTTTAACCATTGTCAATTTCCAACCAGTACCCATTGCAAGAGTCACTGCTTACGGGGTGGTCTGATGGTTTACAGACGTGCAATGAACGGAACAGACTGGACCTTCAACGTATAAATGTATACATATGATAGAATACACTTGACCCTGTATAATACCAATGTACTTGCAATGCCGATATTGTACAGTATGTAATGTCACAAACGTTGACCCCCATACGATGATTTCAGAATCCCTTTTCCCGCTCACAAAACACTTAATTACAATTGACCGCCAAATGAACATTATTCACGACACCTACAGTTGTACGAATTGCCTATGTTTACAAAAAAAACCTCACCGGTGGGATTCGATCCAGTGCTCCTTGGCTTCATGTTAACGTACAGCGCACATGAACGCCGTACAGCAATTACGAATAATTTATAATTAATTTCTCGGAATCGGCTGAGAAGCGCACCTTACTACTTGCACCTGGTATACGCCTAGTCATGCCCTACAAGTGTACTAAAGATGGTTCGAATCGGTGACCCATGCATTGTATCCTCCCCTTGTCAGGTGTATACGAACGTACCTACAGTATGTCCTATCCATTGTGATAACGCAACGAAGAACCTTCATGTTCATATCGCTCCAAATGCATTCTTGCTATCTCCATTCGCTGCCACTTTCCAATTTCGGCTCGAGTGTGCGCAACCCAATGGGCACAAACAGTTCTCATCTCATCCAGGTGCGGATCTAGAGTTTTTTTTTGGGGGGGGGGGGGGTCAGCGAATCGATCTAGAGTTTGGCTTGGGGGGGGGGGGGTTGGGGTCAGAGAATCGAAATTGTTAAGAAAAATGGTATCACTAAAAACGCAATCACAAAATAACCAAACGTACAAAACCAGACCAATTATTTCGCAAGCTTCATGGATAGAAATTTGATGCGTTTAGCGCACCAAAAATATTGTACAAATTGCAACGGCGTGTTTTGCGACTTTTACATCGAGCTTCGAGAAAAGGATCAAGGTACGTAACAGTTTCGGCAAGTCGAGTTGGTACCGTCAAAGGGAGAAAGTCACAGCTTAAATTGCCAACCAAGCTTGCAGTTTGGACGTCGGCAAAAATTTTTGGTGCGAAAAAGGCCCCAGTTTCCTATCCGTGCATTGTTGCACATTCATCGTGACATCACTATAAACATCGATTCGGTAATCAAAAGGTTTGCTAAACAAAATAGACGAGTTGATTTTGTTGTATAACTAATAGTTTTTATACAAGAGGTTTGAAGTTGTAAATATGTACAGTACAGTAGACTCTCGAAAATCCGGACCAATGTGGCGGACGGCCGATCCGGATTCCGAAAAATCCGGATTTCCCGGAGACAGAGTGACGTCGGTCGCGGCAGTGGTTTGCGTGCCGCGATCGCCGCCACTCCGTGCCGATATGTGTACTTTATTGTTACTCGCATAAAACAGTTCTGAACTGCAATTAACTGAACACAGGGGTAGAAAAAATAGATGGTTAATAGTATTGAACAACTTTAATAAGACCTAAGAATTTACATTACAGTACTACAGTATGCAAAATAAATGAAAATAAATCATCAGAAACAGTGTGTAAAAACAAACTTACACATGCTTGAATTCAGGAACAGCATCTTTGTTGGCTGATAATGCCTCCCCACTTATTGACAGCTTACGAACACCAAATCGTTTCTTCCAACGATCAAGCCAACCTTCACTTGCTGTAAACTCACCATCTTCACCTTCAATTTCTTTTTTGAAATGCAACGCCTTTTCTTGAAGCATAGGCCCCGTAATAGGAACCCCTTTACCTCTTAAATGTTCATGCCACAAGAACAATGCTTCTTCAACTTCTACATGTTTGCCTTTATGCATGCTTTTTCTAATTTTAATCGCACTTCCACTGGATTGAGAGGAACACCATTTTTCTATCTGTCCGCGATTCTTCTTCCAATCTGAAACTGTACTTGTTCCTACTCCTAACTCTAGAGCGATTTTTTTCGCCGATTCTCCAGCATCAATCCTCTTTATAGCACGGAGTTTTTCTTCCACTGACACACACACTTGCTTTCGTTTGTTACTCATCTTACAGTACTTAAAAACAAGACGCGAGAAACACAGAGCACCGACACAACACGAGGTAGCCACCGAAAATAACGTCTGCACAGAGAGAGTGAGCGCGGTCAACTAAGTACTGTATGAGTAAACAAAGAGCTGTTGGGGAGGGGGCGAGTCAATGACCTCCCGCCGTGCCGCACAGCCAGTAGAATAGAAAAGACGTCATTCTTGTAATGCGGAATGGTCGCGGAGAAATTGAAGGCGCTTAAGCATCACGTTACCTACATTTTACTGATTTTGTATTACAAAAAATATTTTTTGAGCGGTCCGGATTTGCCGGAGTCCGGATTTTTGAGGTCCGGATTTGTGAGAGGCTACTGTATAATTCAAATAAAGATAATTCAGTATTGAATAAAATGAAAAAAAATCTGTTTTTCAGTTAAAATTCGTTAAGTTTTATTTGTCTGGTAATTGTGTTTTCGTTTTTTGAGTTTGCAAAAAAATTTGGTCTCCGCGCCTGATCTCATCTTTGACCAGTGCCATAAGGCCAATGCCTAACAGGGTGATGCATATCTTTAGTCTGCATTGTAGATACATTGATTACTGCTTTGATTGCCTCAGTTGCTCCAGATGTAGTATGAGGACAGTACTTATCACTGAACCTTCATATCGCTCGTTAACTGGTGTGTAGCAAATGTCGGATGGTCGTAAAGTCTTGAGAATATCTTCAGGTACCTTACAGAGAACAATCACCACTCTTTGGCATTTCACAGCTCAACTGCGTGTACATAAAGGAATAAGGTCAAAGGTCGGCGATATCGATCTTACGGATTTTGCCTCAAAAGACCGACTTAAGTGCTTTCATCATCGCTGCCTAAACTGTGTATGAAATTAAACGTGTTCAATTCAAGTTTGTGTTTTATGGTGATCTCGTTTGGCGATTCTCTTTGAAACTGATATATAAGGCAAATGGTGCTGTTGACCGCGATACCCATGCCCCTAAAGTGAAACAACTACTCTAAAATAAATAGAGTAAGGTCCATTTTGTCGGCCTCAATTCCATCTCCCCCAGGGGCTCACAACTTGTGGCACGTGGGTTGGCGACCACGGGACCCCAGCTGAGTCGGCATTGCTTCCACTTCCTTGTGCCGGGCTCCTCTCTGTTATCTTTCCTCTCGACCACCCTTGGTCAACTCTTGTTCTTTTCTGACCCCGACGGTATTAGGGTATCCAAGACCTAGGGAGTCTTTCACTTACCCCCCTTAATTGGCCCTTGTCTCATGTTTCCTGATCCCTCCTTCTTGGAGGGTTCAGACCTCTTGTTTTCTTTTCATTGCATCTCCCGCCTTCTACTCAAGGCCCTCAAGGAGGCAGGGTGTGTGTATCCCCACCCTGGATTGTGCTACACCCTCAAGGGCTCTCGGCTGGTGAGTTTGGAAGTTGGCAACCCCGAGGGGTTCCTGAGCTAGGTCCGGTTTTCCTCCTTCTTCCATTGCCTTTGGGGGGGGGGCCCTCTCCTCTTTCCTCTCTGTCTTTCTTGGCTCTCCTTCCAAGTCCCTCAATTCTCCTTCTTCGAAGGTTGAGGGTATTTCCTTTCCTCCTGTCTTTTATTTACATTCTTCTCCCATTTTCTCTTCTAGTTTGTGAGAGAGTAGTTAGTACAGATGTAGGTTTCAATTGATCATCTTTCATTTTCACTATCACCCACACCATTAGGGGCCGATAACCTAGATGTTAGGCCCCTTTAAACAACTACTATTATCATCGATTCCTTCCGAATTAGGGCTGGACGGGGTGCACTCAGCATTGTGAGGACAAGTGAATAGCTGCTTGATATGCAAAGTAGTTTCCTATAGCCCAAAGCTAAGGTAATTCTGGTTGTCCTTTGAGATGCAATAGCAGAGTTAGTGTTGAGTCTGTCCAGGAAATATAATTTTCAAACTATTTCATTTGGAAAAGATGGTATATTGGCTTTCACGGCCAGTGAATTAAAACTCAGCAATTCTTCTAGGTTTGTGCCGTGTCTTGTGTGGGGTTTCGCCTAGGACACCAAGCTGGCTCATCGGCGGGCTCTTGGTGTCCCCGCCCGGACCCCCACAGGAGTGACGAACTGCGCGCCACCTCCCTTTATATTAGGTGCAACTGCACCACTTGACTGCGAGAACTAAAAGCTCAAGCAGCCTTAACCTCCCTATGAAGGCTTCCAAAAAGATGGTATAACTTATTGGCTTTCACGGCCAGTGAATTAAAACTCAGCAATTCTTCTAGGTTTGTGCCGTGTCTTGTGTGGGGTTTCGCCTAGGACACCAAGCTGGCTCATCGGCGGGCTCTTGGTGTCCCCGCCCGGACCCCCCCCCCCCCCAGGAGTGACGAACTGCGCGCCACCTCCCTTTATATTAGGTGCAACTGCACCACTTGACTGCGAGAACTAAAAGCTCAAGCAGCCTTAACCTCCCTATGAAGGCTTCCAAAAAGATGGTATATTGGCTTTCACGGCCAGTGAATTAAAACTCAGCAATTCTTCTAGGTTTGTGCCGTGTCTTGTGTGGGGTATCGCCTAGGACACCAAGCTGGCTCATCGGCAGGCTCTCGGTGTCCCCGCCCGGACCCCCACAGGAGTGACGAACTGCGCGCCACCTCCCTTTATATTAGGTGCAACTGCACCACTTGACTGCGAGAACTAAAAGCTCAAGCAGCCTTAACCTCCCTATGAAGGCTTCCAAAAAGATGGTATATTGGCTTTCACGGCCAGTGAATTAAAACTCAGCAATTCTTCTAGGTTTGTGCCGTGTCTTGTGTGGGGTTTCGCCTAGGACACCAAGCTGGGTCATCGGCAGGCTCTCGGTGTCCCCGCCCTGACCCCCACAGGAGTGACGAACTGCGCGCCACCTCCCTTTATATTAGGTGCAACTGCACCACTTGACTGCGAGAACTAAAAGCTCAAGCAGCCTTAACCTCCCTATGAAGGCTTCCAAAAAGATGGTATAACTTATTGGCTTTCACGGCCAGTGAATTAAAACTCAGCAATTCTTCTAGGTTTGTGCCGGCAAAATATTATCAGATAATAGTAAATGCTTTTGAGCCAAGTGTAGGTGCATTATTTTGGCCACTTGGTTGTTCCTTTTCATGTAATCTGTAGAGGAGATTGCTTGATAGCCTCCTGTTATTATTATTATTATTATTATTATTATTATTATTACATATTCATTTCACCAAATCAGTGCAAGACGGTATGACAACTTCTCTTAGGCTGGCAGATTGAGAAACGAGCGAACTATGGAACAGACCTCCAAGATGACGGAATAGTGAAGTGTATTTTAATTGAGGATTCGATGAATAAGTGTACTTATATGTAGATTTGTTTGTTGTTCTACAGCATTTTGTAACCAGAAATGTAGAGCCCTGTGTTATGTAAAGTCATTTGGAGGCAGAATGTACGTGTAATGCTGTTTAATTAGAGACTTTTGAAAATCTTTCTAGCAACAGAAATACAATTTCGCTGTTGAATTGGACACCCAACTAGCGGCATGAGATATTGCTTTAGAGGCATGATTTTTTTCGCATTAACGATAAACGCGACACAAATATTTTGAAGCGATTTCGCGATATCTTTACGAATCATATGTTTCTGGTTAAGAATATAGCCTAAGGATATTTATTATGTTCGCGAATTAAGGCGATAAGGCCATCTTAAAGTGAAATTCAATTATTCCGCGAGAAGTGCGATATTACAGCGAAATCTGTAGTGAATAATGAGCTTGAAATTATGTTTCAAGATTATGTATGAAAAGAAAGAAAAGAGTGAACAAAGATTCACCAAGTTGAAATAATTCAGTCACTGCTAGCATTAAAGTTACAGTAATGTAAACTCAGGAATATAATAAAATAATATTGGATGCTTACTAGTAATTTATACATCTACCATTCATATAATTAATTCAGAACCTCAATAATGAAACCTTTAATAATTTTAGAATTTAATTAACGCGAAATTAAAGCGATACAGCAATATATAATTCGCGAAATAACGCGAAAACTAGTATCTTTCTCGGGAAATCGTTCAAAAATTACTGCGAAAAAAGCATGCCTCTAGATATTGGCTACATCCACCGTGTTTCGTTTGTTGCCAAATTATTAGGTTAGTTTCGTGATGGTGACGTAGCGAAAAGACTGACCGAGATTCGATGCGGTGTACTCCTAAGGGAGGGGCTGAATGATGAGTCATAGCGGAGACACGCGTTATAATATCCCCGCCCTGCAGTCACGTTTGCCTTCAACCGCTGTCTTACATAACGTGTCTTCCGTCTTCCAAGTACATGCTTCATTCTTCGCGCCACTTCTCTGCTAGCTTCCGCACGGATTCACTTCCTTAGGTGCTCATTGGTTCCTTTATGTTCGACTATGTCGAAATGTAAATATTATATGTCAGAAAACTGTATCATAATGAGGGTCATTATAACACTACTTTTAGCCTACTTTTCACATTTTGCAAAAATGAGGAAAAAGTAGACTTATGAGATCGATCCGGGAAAATGTGTGTCTGTCTGTCTGTCTGTCTGGCTGTGTGTGTGTCCCACCCTATCAACTCCTAAACGGCTGCAGTAATCAAAACCAAATTTAGTATGAGTAAAGATGTGCACCGGAATATCTCACGTCCATATTTGAAAATGATGTCAGTGCTACCAACTGCTGAAAAATCGCACTAGAAATTTGAGCTCCATGTTGGATATCTTGCAAGGTATGCATGGGAGCTATTCCAAAATTGGCACACATGTAGATAATACTATTACAGTTTAATTTCCAGGAGGTCAACCATGACAGTGTTGCCAAAATAATTTTAAGCCTTCTGATATGGCCAATGTTTAAATGCATATAACTTCTACACTATCAATTGGATTTCAACCAAATTTTGTATGTAATATCTGTTCATAAGCAGATATGACTGAGCGTATTCTTAAGAGCCACCAGGGCTGCCAACTGTTAATAATTGCTCTCTCTATTTGTTTTTATCTAAATACCAATATATTAGAAAGTATGCAAGCCAACAGCTTTAAACTATGCACACGTATATTCTGACATTTTAGATTAATTTCGAGTAACTTAAGTACGTCAGTTCTACCAACCAATTTTTAAATACATGTAACTTCTATACTATCAGTTGGATTTCAACCGAATTTCGTATGTGCTATGTGTATCATAACAGATATGACTGTAAGTATTGTTCAGAGCAATCAGGGCTGCCAACAGTTAATAAATGCTGTCTATATTTATTTTACACTAATATCAATATACCGGAAAGTATGCAAGCCAGCAGCTCTATACTTTGCACACGTATAGCATCTGACATTCTAGATTAATTTGGAGTAATTAATACAAGGCAGTGCTGCCAACATGATTCTATGCCTGCTGATATGTACAATTTTAAAATACATGTAACTTCTATACTAACAAATGGATTTCATCCAAAATTGGCACAACAAGATATCATAATATTTCAGATTATTTCTGACCAGCACACGCATGGTATTGTTGGCAACATGCTTTTACGCGTGCTGATAGATCCAGTGTCTAACTGCATGTAACGTCCATTGGACTTCAACCAAATTTTTTATTCTGTATCTTAAGAGATTGAACTAAGAATATATTCAGTCGCCAGGGCTGACAACTGTAGTGCTCTATTAGGCTACATTATACCAGGTATATTTTGAACTAATTAGATATTTCGATATTACCAACTTAATTTCGTCATTATTCTAGATAGGTTCATATACTGTAGAATAATCATTGGCATGAAAAGTAGGCTGTATAGTTCTTCACGGGACTTCTTGTTCATTATGAAACAGTTTCTCCAGCCAATCAGAGCTCATTCATTGACCAATTAGGTAAGGATAGCTTCGCGCATGCGCTCAAAATACAACATGTCGGACATGAATTACGTGATTTGAAAGTTCAAATTGGATATCGGATCAACCATTGTAATTACAATCCCAAACACAAAGACAAAATCAGCAGCAACCTTTACGGTAACAGGAAATACTGTGACATATGCAGGAAATTTATGAATCTACGTCCAGAAGTTAGCAACACAGCATCCTTCTACATAAATTACCGACATGGAAAGTGCACCGTAAATAGACTAGCGAATATGAGACAAGAAATTGCGCTGTACCTTTATATCCCCACATCCAATTTCTACACAGCGCATTGCCTTCAAACGACTTAGGTGGTAATATTAGTGAATGCTAGTTCTGATCGGCACTCGACATCATGCAGGCTGTAAACAATAGCATTGCCAAGCAAAGTAAATGGTCTCTGCTTTCGAAATTCTTTGACCCACGCATGCGCTCTGTTCAGTCAGCAAACCACCCAGCCCGCTCTGCTCCTAACTGAAGTTACTGAATCCCACAGATATGATTGTATGAATATTTGTGTTAAAACATGTAATAAAGTTATAATTATCGTCGAACATAAACAATTGTATGCAACTCGCCTATAATTTGGTGGGTTGGTTCTTAAGTTTAGGGGCTGCGACAACGCGGTCATGTGGCCCCGTGTACTTTGGGTGTGTGTAGAATCTGTCTGATAACTAGTGTTAATTGTGATTACTGTATTAGTGTGTGTTATCTGTTTTTTAATTTCAGTACTATGACTTAGAATTTTTCAAATAGTTCCTACTTTTGCCACCAAGCGCCACCGTCAACGACTACTAGGCCAAGTTCAGAAATTAGCTACCAAATGCCACCGCAGTCGGCTCTTAGCAACGAACGTAGAAACCTAAGAGCGTTGTTTACATTCTTAACCTATCCAATTTAGCTTCACACAGGTGCAATTAGTGGAAGGTTCTTTAACATGCCATAAATCTATGACATGGGACCGCCGGCTTTACTTCCCCTCCGAAGGAAGGAATACTGAGGGATTTTTAACGCTCTTAAAAAATCCGACGGCTTCGGCCGGGTTTGAACCCGGTATCTTGGGCATAGAAGCTCAGCATGCTACCGACTACGCCACCGAAGCCGCCCTCGCCTATAATGGTAATTAAGACACTCGTATGGAAATTATAAAACTCGCGATACCCGTCTTAATTATTGCCATTATAGGATCGTTGCATAATGTACTTTTATGTTCGACCCTCACTATTATGTGTCAGAAAACTGTTTCATAATGATGGTCATTATAACACTGTTTTCCATTATAATACTGTTTCTCCAGCAAATCAGAGCTCGTTCATTGACCAATTAGGTAACGATACCTTCGCGCATGCGCTCAAAATCCAACATGCCGGACATAAACACAACATCGAACTATAATAAATTACCGACATGGAATACGCACCGTCCATATGTTCGCGTAAATAAACTGGCGAATATGAGACAAGAAATAGCACTGTACCTTAGAATCACCAACACTAATTCCTACATAGCGCATTTTCTTGAAACGACTCCGGTGACAATATTACTGAGGGGCGGCAAATGTAAACATATGGCCTGCATATGGCATTGCAAGCACACAGAGCGCATGCGTCGGTCGGCCAGAGAGCTTGGAACATGGAGATATGCTACCTAGCGCACCACCCGATCACAAAATTCTAGTTACTGAACAGATATTTATGAATATTTATGTTAAAACATGTAATAAAGTTATAATTATCGTCGAACATAAACAGTCGTATGCAACTCGCCTATAATGGTAATTAAGACACTCGTATGTAGATTATAAAACTCGCTAAAGCTCGTTTTATAAACATACTCGTGTCTTAATTATAGCCATTATAGGCTCGTTGCATAATGTACTATTTTATAACTTAGGCCTAAAAATGATCCAATCTGATATCAAGGCTTGAAGGGTACGGTGACGAATCGACGGAAGGATATCTGGATATGGTAACGGAATAGCCCCAGATTGTCCGCCCGTAATACTTTGTTTGGCAAGGAGGTCCACTGTCTCGCTGTGTTCAATGCCGGCATGACCTTTTACCCACAAAAAGTGGACGTCTATGTCATTCTTCTTAGCATCATGAACACGAAGTTCCGTGACGAACTAAAGAGCCTACTTTAAGATTCATGCCAATGATTAATCTATATGGATCTATCTAGAATAATGACGAAATTAAGTTGGTAATATCGAAATTTCTAATTAGTTCGAAATACTGTATAAGTTACCTGGCATAATGTAGCCTAATAGAGCACTACAGTTGGCAGCCCTGGTGACTGAATATATTCTTAGTTCCATCTCTTAAGGTACAGAATACAAAATTTGGTTGAAGTCCAATGGATAGCATGGACGTTACATGCAGTTAAACATTGGATCTAACAGCGCGCGTAAAATCATGTTGGCAACAATGTCATGCATGTATTGGTCAGAAATAATCTGAAATAATATGCTCTATTGTTGTGCCAATTTTTAATGAAATCCATTTGTTAGTACAGAAGTTACATGCATTATAAAATTGGACCTATCAGCAGGCTTAGAATAATGCTGGCAGCACTGACGTATATTAGTTACTCCAAATTAATCTAGAATGCCAGTACTATACGTGTGCAAAGTTTATAGCTATTGGCTTGCATACTTTCTGATATATTGATATTAGGGTAACAAAAATAGAGACAGCATTTATTAACAGTTGGCAGCCCTGGTTACTCTTAAGAATACGCATAGTCATATCTGTTATGGTACACATAGCACATACGAAATTTGGTTCAAAACCAAATTATAGTGTGGAAGTTACATGTATGTAAAGTTGGACCTCTCAGCAGGCTTAGATTCATGTTGGTAGCACTGATGTATATAAGTTACTCCAAATTGATATAGCATGTCAGGTACTATACGTGTGCATAGTTTAAAGCTGTCGGCTTGCAAACTTCCTGATATATTGGTATTTGGCTAAAAAAAAGTGAGCATTTATTAACAGTTAGCAGCCCTGGTGTCTCTTAAGAATACGCTCAGTCATATCTGGTTGTGTACACATAGCACACACGAAATTTGGTTGAATTCCAATTGATAGTGTAGAAGTTATATGCATTTAACGATTGGACTTATCAGCAGGCTTATAATCATTTTGGCAACACTGCCATGTATGGCTTCCTGGAAATTAAACTGAAATATCATTATTTATACGTGTGCCAATTTTGAAATAGCTCCAATTCATACCTTCCAAGATATCCAACATGTTGCTCAAATTCCAATTGCGATTTTTCAGCAGTTGGTAGCACTGACGTCATTTTCAAATACGGCTTTGAGATATTCAGGTATAGATCTTTACTCCTACCAAATTTTGTTTCGATTTCTGCAGCCGTTTAGGAGTTGATAGGGGGGGGGGGGGGCACACACACACACACACACACAGCCAGCCAGACAGACACACACACATTTGCCCGGATCGATCTCATAAGTCTACTTTTTCCTCATTTTTGCAAAATGTGTAAAGTAGGCTAAAAATACACTTGTGTGTTCGCGAATTCCTTGCGGATGTTGAAGGCGTAACAGGGCACTCTTGAGAGTTCTTGAATTGTTTGGAAATGCCGAATTGGATCACTGATTTGATGGCGAAATATTGGGATATCGAGTGAAAATAAATCACGTAGTCTGTTCGGGGTGTGTTGGGCTGGTCATTCAAATTAATATGGAATATTTTGTTGAAGTATCGATAGTTTATTATGAGTGCGCGCCGCACCTTTCTTTTGTCTTATTAACATGCGTGCAGCAGTGACATGCTAATCAATTAGTGTGCTCTAATGAATAGCTAACACAGGCGGTGTGCTGCTTTCAACACCTCCTTGGGAACATTGTGGTCATCAGCCCGTGTGGTGCTTTCAACACCTCCTTGGGAACATTGTGGTCATCGGCCGTTTGGTGCTTTCAACACCTCCTTGGGAACATTGTGGTCATCAGCCCGTGTGGTGCTTTCAACACCTCCTTGGGAACATTGTGGTCATCGGCCGTTTGGTGCTTTCAACACCTCTTTGGGGGAATTCTGGTCATCAGCCCGTGTGGTGCTTTCAACACCTCCTTTGGGACATTGTGGTCATCAGCCCGTGTGGTGCTTTCAACACCTCCTTGGGAACATTGTGGTCATCGGCCCGTGTGGTGCTTTCAACACCTCCTTGGGAACATTGTGGTCATCGGCCCGTGTGGTGCTTTCAACACCTCCTTGGGAACATTGTGGTCATCAGCCCGTGTGGTGCTTTCAACACCTCCTTTGGGACATTGTGGTCATCAGCCCGTGTGGTGCTTTCAACACCACCTTGGGAACATTGTGGTCATCGGCCGTTTGGTGCTTTCAACACCTCTTTGGGGGAAATTCTGGTCATCAGCCCGTGTGGTGCTTTCAACACCTCCTTTGGGACATTGTGGTCATCAGCCCGTGTGCTGCTTTCAACACCTCCTTGAGGACAGTTCCGTTATCAGCCCGTGTGGTGCTTTCAACACCTCCTTTGGGACATTCTGGTCCTCAGCCCGTGTGTGCTTTCAACACCTATTTGAGGACATTGTGGTTATCAACCCGTGTGGTGCTTTCAACTTCTCCTTGGGGATATTGTGGTCATCAGTCCAGTTTTAGTGCAGTAGGTCTATATGACTATTTTTCTTTGCAGCTACGCGAAACATCTTGTGTGCTTATAGTGTTCTCATATTGTATGGGTGGATTATGTTGTTGTTGTTGTTGTTGTTGTTTCATTTGAGAGGCTTGGACATCGTGATCATTCATCCCCGTGTACTTCGGTGTGTTTGGATTTTTGTTTAATAAACTATGTATTTGTGATGCCTGTATCATGTGAGGATTGGGAAGGAGGCGGCCGTGGACATAAGTTAGGAACCATCCTGCTATTCGCCTGGAGTAGAAGAGGGAAACCACGGAAAACCACTTCCAGGATGGCTAAGGTGGGAATCGAATCCACTTCATGTCAGTTCAGCCTATTGAGGCTGAGTGAACCCTGTTCCAGCTCTCGGACCAGAATTAAATTTCTTGGCAGAACCGGAATCGAGTAATAATAATAATACTAATAATACGGTAATAATAATTATCAGTATCCATGCTGCATGATGATGAGATGTTATCTGGAAAGTCGCAGACACCACAGTGCCTGCCAATAGATTAAGACCACTAGCTTACAGAGGCGTGCAAAATATTTGACCCAGATAAAGAATTTTAACCAGGCACTATTTTGTATCCAAAATCATTTTATTTTATTTGTATTACCCTATTTAGTAATGTTTTCACTCCTGTGGACTCACAAATTTTCCCATAAGGAGTTGCATCTGGAAATTTTCGAAATTGGAGATTCTGAGGTTCACCTGAGCTGGGTCTGTTTTCTCTTTCTTCATTGAATTCGGAATGTACCTTCTAAATCCCCTGAGTTCAAACCATGGTCCACGAATCTTTGAATAGTTCAAGAGTGAACCATCTCTAAAAGACTTCCCATATCTCTACTCTAAATTCTGTGAAGGCTAATGACAATAGCCGAATAGATGCCTTTGAGATGTTGTGTTGGCGGAGGATGCTAGGTATACCATGGACAGAAAGAAGAACTAATGCCTCCATTATACACTTACCGGCAAAAAATGCGAAACACTACGAATTTGAGACTAAACTCAATGTTGACCGTTCCAAACCTTGTATTAATCAAATACTGTACTATGACATTACAAGAATATGGCAATGTATCATAAGTTAATTACTGTACCTTAATTAGTACAATGATTGATAAACATTATTGATCAAGTCAATCACAACAGAGCACAAACACGAATTTGGAAATATCGAAATTTGGAATCCATCGTACTGTCCTACAACCTGTTGCACTGTATGATTACGAATGTCGTAAACAAACAGCAATGTCCACGAAAATACGGGGAACGAGAATTCACTGCAATAATAAACCTTAAGACAGCCGTTTGTAGTTATTCCTGTCCAAAGGCGGGAAAAAGTAACATAAGTGTTGTGATTGTCACGATCAACAATGATAATCAATATTATTGCGCTGAAACTTCTCAAATGAGCTAATTAACTCACTACACATTGCCACGTCGCTGCAAAGTTACAACATTCAATTTATAACAGATATGAAACGGTCAAATTTTGCGTTTTGTCTGAGATTCGTAGTGTTTCGCTTTTAAGCCGGTGAGTGTGGAAGAACCGAGCATCACAAAACGTTTATCTTCCCGTGTTAGTGAAAGTTAGCTCCAATTCCAGGGACACACTTTGAGGAGAGAAGGAGACAATTTAAGAAAGACCATTCTATAAGGGAAAATTAAAGGTACCAGACCAAGAGGTTGAACAACAAGTAGATGGCTAGACCAAACAAAGAAGATCACCGGCCTACCTCTTCACGATATCTTACGAAGGGCTGAAGATCGCTTAGGATGGAAACGTCTCGTCAAGGATGTAGTTACTAATGAAGTGAAGAAATGAGGTCACGGCGCTCAGCAATGGGTAAAACGACTAATGATGATAAATTCACACAAACACTAGGATAACGTAGTCCAAACAATACATGTGACATTCTCTCATATGGTGGAAATAATTTAAAAAATATTTATCTCTCAGATTCTTGAAAGAAAATGTAATTACAACTGTTGGTTAAACATTCAAAATAAATTCAGTGCTTTGCAAACATGTTTATTGTATTAATTCTTAAAAAGTATAAATGACATGTTGGAAATCTGGCGTCGATTCTAATAATTAGCACACCTCTGTATTTTTGACTAAAGATTTCTGGTCTTATAATTTTGTTACAAATGTTACCAAGTATTGTGTTAAGGTAATTTGGTTATATAAACATCCCACCTGCACCAAAAGTTCAGTTTTTGTGTTTCAATTTTTTAATGCAATTGGAGTATCGAAGAAAACCCCCATTTCTAACCTCATATTAATTTGTGAACACTAAACCGAAGGATTAACTTATTAATTATTTTTTTCAAGTTTTTTAGAAGGTGTACAAATGTTGTGGTACATGAAAAAAACACCTCCGAAAATACCTTTTCTATCTGGGTAGCGATTTTTGTACTTTTTGTATATGGTAACAAATTTAAGCTAAGACTGGTAAAAGTTCACTGGTAAATAGCTTCTGTGAGCTAGCGCAGACTTTGTGTTGGCAAAATGCTGTGCTACTGACTAGTGAATGTGCCGTCAGAAGCTATTAACCAGTCTTAGCTTGTTACCATTTACTAAAAGTACAAAAATCCCTACCAAATAGCAAGAACATTTTTGGGATTTTATTCGTGAACGAAAAATTGACTGAGAGTCATCAACATTCTTCAACATATTTCTTGCAGAGAATTTACTGCAATGCGGAATTAGTAACTAATGACGAGAGCCTCCAGCCCAATGCGTGTGAAACAATGTAATTTTTAGTTCACTTTCGGTTTACTATCTGTGAGTATAAATAAATTATAAATTTCATCTAAAGAGAGATCAAATAATTTTCATGTTTTCACTCTCCACGTCTAGTTTTCCCTCGTGGATTTTAGAAAAATTTAGTTTTTTTGGGTATAATTTTGAACCATTTTAGAGGTAATTTTTAGATCAAGAATAACCAAGCCATGTTAATAGTATTATTATTATTATTATTATTATTAATAATAATAATAATAATAATAATATAATGATTACTGGAAGATTTTCTGGAAGCTCGAATCTGATAGGAATTGTGTGATGACAACTATGAAAGCGAGAAAACAGGAATTATACTTCGTCAATAAGGAACAGGAATTGAAAGTAAATACACTTTATAACTTTATTTTAAAAATGGTGCTCGGGAGAAATTAATTTCATCTTTGAAAGGAGGGTTTGAGAATATTTTAATATTTAAATTTTTACTGATAGTAATGTTCACAGAACTCACAGAGTGTAACTCAGCATTTTCACTTGTTCGCTGAGGATGACACCACTGAGTGCCGAATATAGTACGATAAACATGTAGGCTATGTTAGTTAGTTATTGAGGATTTAAGGGGAGGAACTACGAGGTTATCTGCCCCTAAAATATGTATGTCCATTGCCATGATTGTATTCTTTAGCATTAATTAAGGTGCATCATTCACTGGAGTCTGATATCAATAGACTACGGATGCTGTGACATTATTTATAATGATTATTGTATTCGAATATTATTTTTAACTCTTGAGAGCTGGCGTGAGAAAATATAACACGAGGACTCACGCCGGGTCATTTTGGCCCATAGTGTGTCGCTCCTTTTTTTTTTTCATAGTCGTACGTATTTTAATGAAGTAATTTTACACCCGGTGTCTTCCTATGAACTATTCCCAAAATAAAACGAGGTTTATTGATATTTATGAAATTTAAAATGCATAAAAACGACGATAATTTTCGTAACAGTATAATTGGTCTTGTCAAAGCAGTCATCTTATTATTTTTTTAACAAGGGAGCTGATGACCAAGGTGCCCCTAGACCCTAAAAATGTCTGAACAAGAACGTGAGCTATGTGATTGTACTGCGCCAAAATAGGTGGATTTTCCTCCTTATTTTTTACAAATTATCCCGACTAACGTGAGCCGAATATTGTCACGCGTGGACTGGCGCCATGGATAAATCTGACCCGACCGTAAATAATATGGAAATAACTTGAGTGTTCAAAAAGCTATGGACATGTTTCTTTTGCAGGGTGTGGGTTGGCGACCACAGGACCCCAGCTGAGTTCGGCATTGCTTCCACTTACTTGTGCCGGGCTCCTCTCTGTCTTCTTCCTGTCGACCTCTCTTGGTCAACTCTTGTTCTCTTCCGACCCTGACAGTATTAGGGTATCCGAGGCCTCGGGAGTCTTTTCTTTCCCGCCTTCATTGGCCCTTGTGTCACATCTTTTCAGATCCCTCATTCTTCGTGGGATTAGCCTTCTTTACATTATAGTTCCTTTTCTCTTTAAGATTCCTGCCCTGTTTTTATGAATTGGATCCCGGTGTCTTTAAATTACATTTTGTGTGTTTTTTTAACTCAACCACATTTTTTAAGTTTTTCAATCTACATTGCACTTTGTAAGTAGAGTATTTTGAATCGCGGGCTTCCACATTTTGTGAGTATTTTGAATCTGCCATACTTTTTGTAAGCATTTTCAAAATCAATTGCATTTTGTAAGTATTTTGAACCTCAATTGCATTTTGTACGTATTTTCAATTTCAATTGCATTTTGTAAGTATTTTCAATTCCAATTGCATTTTGTAAATATTTTGAATTTCATTTGCATTTTGTTGAATATTTTGAATCCATATTGCATTTTTTAAGTAATTTTAACCTAAACTATATTTTGTGCGTATTTTTCAATCTAAATTCCTTTTATGAGTATTTTCCTTCTGAATTACCTTGTATTTTCACTCTACATTTTGTGAGCCATTTTAATCTGACTTCTTTTTTTTAAGTATTTTCAGTCCAGCTTGATTTTCGTTCTGGTTTCCATTCCATTGTCATTTTCACTATCACCCAGACCATTAGGGGCCGATAACCTAGATGTTAGGCCCCTTAAAACAACAATACATCATCGTCATCATCAACTTTTGCAGGATGAAGTTCAAGGCTAGGAAGGAAGTACAGTCTCTCTTAAGTTAACAGTCCTGGGGCTGGTTTGCAGCAACTCGCCAATCTTCTCTATTCTCCGTCATCCTCTTCAATTCACGATAAGATTTTGTTTTCGTGTCTGTCATTAACTGTGTGATGTATGCAAGTGGTGGTCTTACTTTTGTATTTTTCCCTTCTAACATCCCTTCGATGACTCTTGCTAGCAGGCTATTATGTTTGAGAATATGTCCCAACATATTTGCTCTCCTTGTTTTCAGGCTCTTCATAAAGCTTCTACTTTCTCCTGCTCTTCTGAATACCTCTTCATTTGTCGTATGTTGTATCCAACTGATCTTAAGCATTCTTCTCCAGCACCAAGCCTCAAAAGCCATCAACTTCCCCTCTTGTAACTTCCCTATTGCCCAGGTCTCACTGCCATACAAAGCCACACTCCACACGTATGTCTTCAACAGACTTTTCCTTATATTTAGGTCTATACTTCTGGATGTGAAGAGGTTCTTCTTTCTACTGTATAAAAGGCGTTCTTTGCCTGAAAAAAATCTACTCCAAATTTCTCGTTTGCTGGTTCCATCATACGTTATCAAGCTTCCCAGATACTTATATTCCTTCACATGTTGTATTCTATCATTCTCGATATAAATTGCTGGTGCTCTTCTATGATCTTCCTGGTTCTGACTGCATGCAGTAAGCGACAGGAAATGTGGGTTGACCAAAACGAAAATATAGAGCATTATATAAACCACGGGTCAAAATACCCATTCCGCGGAAAACAGGCCAATCATTTCACGAGGCTGGTGGCAAGTTGAGGACGGGCAGACTATACGTGGAGGTGCCAAACATAACATCCCAGCTGCTTTGTCGATCTCTCGTTGAGTGATTACCTCGGACCCGCGGCCTGTTAGGAATTGAGTCTTTAATATGGAGCCTCATTATGACTGCTTGTCCCTGTCAGGATGATGGGCTGGACCGCCGCGCCGCTTAGCAGAGGGCTCGTCGGCACAGACACAGGTTACACAAAAATAATACTCTAATAATATTACTGTACTGTATAATGTTGTTTTATGTTCGACCCTCACTATTACGTGTCAGATAACTGTATCATAATGATGGTCATTATAACACTGTTTTCCATTATGATACAGTTTCTCCAGCCAATCAGAGCTCGTTCATTGACCAATTAGGTAACGATAACTTCGCGCATGCGCTCAAAATCCAACATGTCGGACATTAACACAACATCGAACTATAATAAATTACCGACATGGAATACCCACCGTCCATATGTTCGCGTAAATAAACTGGCGAATATGAGACAAGAAATAGCACTTACCTTAAAATCACCAACACTAATTTCTTCACAGCGCATTGTCTTCAAATGACACCGGTGACAATATTACTGAGGTACGGCAGATGTAAACATATGGCTTGTATATGGCATTGCAAGCACACAGAGCGCATGCGTCGGTCGTTCAAAGATCTTGAAAGACAGAGATATAACACCCAACGCTCGCTCTGCGATCACAAAATTCCAGTAGCTGACTCTCAACAGATATTTATGAATATTTATGTTAAAACATATAATAAAGTTATAGCCTAATTATCGTCGAACATAAACAGTCGTATGCAACTCGCCTATAATGGTAATTAAGACACTCGTATGGAAATTATAAAACTCGCTTACGCTCGTTTTATAAAAAATACTCGTGTCTTAATTATTGCCATTATAGTCTCGTTGCATAGTGTACTATTATGTTCGACGATGTCGAAATGTAAATATTATATATCAGAAAACCGTATCATAATGAGGGTCATTATAGTACTATTCTTCATTATGAAACAGTTCCTCCAGCCAATCAGAGCTCATTCATTGACCAATTAGGTAAGGATAGCTTCGCACATGCGCTCAAAATACAACATGTTGGACATGAATTACATGATTTGAAAGTTCAAATAGGATATCGGATCAACCATTCTAGTTACAATCCCAACACACAAAGACAAAATCAGCACGAACCTTTACGGTAACTATGACATATGCAAGAAATTTATGAATCTTCGTCCAGAAGATTGCAACACAGCATCCTTCTATATAAATTACCGACATGGAAAGTGCACCTTCCCATATGTTCGCGTAAATAAACTGGCGAATTTGAGAAAAGAAATAGCACTGTACCTTAATATCCCCAACTTCAATTATTTCTACACAGGACATTGTTTTCGTAAGACATCAGTTAGAGTTTGAGTGAATGCTGGTGCTAATCAGCAGGCTGTAAACATATGACATTGCCAAGCAGACAGAGCGCATGCGTGGGTCAGAGAACTTGTAAAGCACAGACAACAAATCCAACGCTTGCACTCCGATCACTCAATTCAAGAGACTGAATCTCGACAGATATTTATGAATATGTACAGTACTGTACTGTATGTTAGAATATAAAATTAAATTATAATTATCGTCGAAAATAAACAGTCGTATGCAACTCGTCTATAATGGTAATTAAGACACCCGTATAGAAATTATAAAACTCGCTTCGCTCGATTTATGAACATACTCGTGTCTTAATTATTGCCATTATAGGCTCGTTGCATAATGCAATATTTCAGTATTGGAGTTTCACGACAAAGGAAGGAATTAGGTCGAGTATTGTACAGCAATTGTGCAGTATTTCTGCCATTTACAATGAGGAATATTTAAGAGCATATTGCTATATTTGTAGAAAAACTTTTTCCTCTGAAGCGCGTTCTTATTTTGTGAACGTTCATGCTAGGATAATATTGACTTGATCACGGGAGGTTGCTGATGATATTTTTCTGTTTTGTTCTAGGTAAGTTTGGGCCTGAGATCAACCCTCACCGTGTCTGCTGTATGTCTGTGAGTTACACTGGTTCTTCTTATTTAATTTACTAACAGATTTAAAGTGGGAGTGAAGATTCAAGGAGAAATAATTTCAACTCTGAGATTTGGCGATGGCATCGTCATCTTGGCCGACACGCCAGAGGATTTAAATTAGTTTTTGAATGGTATGGACTCCGTCTTGAGGAAAGAATTCATGATGAAAATTAATAAATGTAAAACAAAAATATTGTCATTTAGACTTTCACGGCCCGTGTTACTATTCATAATGTTGAATTTTGGGCTTATGCCTTGTTTTATTATATTAATATTAGACGCGTTTCGAAAGAAACCATGTCTTTCTTCGTCAGGAATAATCTGGAATACGACAATGTTGCTAAGAGAAAGCAACGAAGAACATATAGAAGGTGCCCAAAGATGGACGCCATTATAGCCCCATGTTAGGGACAACGGAAAGCAGCAGTGAATTACTTTCTCAGGGTTCTGATAATAGGTAGCCAGGATTCACTGAGATTGTAGCCGGTGTCGCGGTTGAAATTATCTGGGTGTTTACGTATTTCAACCGCCTCCCTGATGATTCTGGGACGATATTGCTTTATACGGGCAAGAACATCCACTCCTTGGAACATGACATCATGGCCAGGTGTTAAAGCATGATCGGCAACAGCTGATTTATCAGGTTGAATGAGCCTGATACATCTATTATGTTCCTTAATGCGAGTGCATATTGTTCTCGAAGTCTGCCCGATGTAAACCTTGCCACAAGTACAGGGAACTCTGTAGATACCCGGTTGTTGCAATTTAGGCAAACTGTCCTTAGTTGGTCGCAGGAGTTGCCTAATCTTAACAGAAGTTCCAAATACAGTCCGTATGTTGTACCGACGTAGGATTTTAGCAATACGATCCGTCGTGTTATGTATGTACGGAAGGTAAGCAGTTCCTCTTACATCTCTTTTCTCAACTGACGTCCTATTATTATTTGTTGGTTTCAGAACCGTAGAAATCAAAGCCTTGCTATAACCGTTGCTCTCAAAGGTGGTTCGCAGGGTGTTAATTTCTTCTTGTAAAGAAGACACTTCACAAATCCTCCTAGCCCTGGTAGTTAGAGTTGTAAGGATACCATGTTTCTGGGCAGGGTGATGGTGAGAACTTGCGTGGAGATATCTATTGGTGTGTGTTGGCTTACGAAAAACGCTGTGTCCTAAAGATCCATCCTCTTTCTTGGTGACGAGAACATCTAAGAAAGGTATTTTGCCGTCAGATTCCTTTTCCGTGGTGAAACAAATAGAAGGGTGCTGGAGTTTAAGGTGATCCAGGAAATGGCTAAGATTTTCCTCACCTTCCGTCCAAACAACGAACGTGTCATCCACATAACGCCACCAGATCTTCGGTTTGAAAGGAGCCGACGACAAAGCTTTCTCTTCAAAGTTCTCCATGAAGAAATTAGCCACAACAGGAGAGAGAGGACTACCCATGGCCACACCATCAGTCTGCTCATAAAAATTCCCATTCCATAGAAAGTAGGAGGAGGTCATGCAGTGATAAAAAAAAAGTATTGTGATGTCTTCAGGAAAAAAGCCATTAATGAGAGACATAACACCATCAATAGGTACTCTCGTAAACAGAGACACCACGTCGAGACTCACTAGGATATCACCCGGCTGAAGTGTTATAGCTTTCAACTTTTCCACGAAGTGTGTGGAATCCTTAATGTACGAAGGCGTGTTACCCAGAAGCGGCTGAAGTAGTCTACCTAGGTATTTGGAAAGGGCATATGTAGGAGAACCAATCGTACTAACAATAGGTCTAAGAGGGACATCTTCCTTATGTATTTTAGGAAGACCATAGAGTCTCAGAGGAATAGCATCCCCTGGAAGGAGAGTCTTCGCTGCATCCGCTGGAATAGATAATTGCTTGATCAATTTGACGGTGACATTTGAGTAGCGAGTAGTAGGATCACGACTATTAATCTAATATACAGGATCTGATAACAAAGATGAGATCTTGGAATCATAATCAACCTTATCCAACACCACTGTCGCGTTACCCTTGTCAGCGGGGAGAACGATAATATCAGAATTGTCCCTTAGATCTTTAAGTGCCCAGCTTTCGCCTTGTTTTAAGTTGGTGTTAGGTGGCTTAGCGGTCTTGAGAACTCGGGAACATTCTTGCCTGGCTTCCTCGGCCTCTTCAGGTGTGAGGTGATGTACCGAGGATTCTACGGATATAATAAGTTCTTCAATAGAATTCTTCTAGGCGCTACAGCAAAATTGAGACCTTTAGCGAGAACTGCATGTTGGGTATCATTTAGGGGCTTGCTGGACAAATTTACGACAACCTTGTTATCATCATGTCTAATGGCTTGAGATTTCTGCAACTGACATAACCTATCATACAGCTACAGCTACATCTACGCCTCTCGAACTTCGTAAGTGAGGAATTATGGAAGATATTTGATCGTATTTCTTCAGTGCAAGCTAACAGCGTTCTAGATCAGGTGAGGGACAGACATATTTCCAAATATGATAGGTCGTAAAACTCGATTACCCGATTGCTGAAATGAGCTCTAAGATCCCATGTAAAACTTACCAAAGCTAATTGTTGGCAATATGGGATCGGGTCAATTTCGCATACAAAGGAAAATACTTACCTCTTATTGAGAATATTATTTAACAATGCTACTTTAGGCCAAATGTGGCAAAATAACAAACCACTTCCACATACCAAACGGAGACTGCGTGTGTTCGCTCAGTGCGGAATCGTGTGATCGATACCATGTAGAAAAGTGCGTGCAGAAAAACATCAACAAAATTCTGTACTGTAGCGAACGATTTAAACTCTTAATGGCCATTGGCTGCAATAAATCTTTGTTATAAATATGATACAAATTTAAGAACATATTTTGGAAACTTAATCACTTATTTCCCACTTTTAACCACATAATCATATATATTTTTTCAGTAGTATAGATCCCTCCTGCGGCGCTCACAAGCGACCGATCGTGACAAATGAGCATTCAAATTAAAGAGAATAGACATTAGCAGTGACGTATTGCACTATTATTTCATAAATATCTATAATTTCTTTAAAAAAATACTTTCAAAAATGTACGAAGTGTGCGATTTGCAAACACTGTTGCTGTAGCAAAATACGCTCCATAATTACGTTGCACGGGCTGCTGTGACGCTTGTTTCATGTCATATTAACATTCTGAGGTATTTTCTTTATCCTGAAATGTGAATAGTGTTCTATAATCATTTGGTTGAAATTAAAACATAAACTTTCTCCTTAAATCTCTCATTATAAGCCTATTGGGTAAAGTGTGACTTATGAACATGCGAGATTTCTCGCGCGGGTCCGCTAGTAATTACATATTTCTGAAAAGTTCCGCTCATAACTATCCAGGTCCTGGTTATTACGTAGCTTCTCATGTTACACCCATTTTGAACATAGAAGTACGGATCGATTAGTTATATTACTCCGTCTCGTTGCGTAGTGGCTAGCATACTGTGCTTGTAGAAAGCTTAGGGGCAGGTCTAAATGTCGTGTGATGCACATTTGTCCCTAAAGTAACAGCATGTCAGTTATTGTTTTACATGATGTTATTAGACATCTATTTGAGGGGTTTTCATGTAAAATTTCGCTGTTCTAGCTCTAGTAATTTTGGAGATGGAATGTTTTACCTTTTTAAACAGGGCTAAAAAACTGTTTTTCCTACTAAAATGTTTTCTTTTTCAAAACTGCTAGTCCTGCAGCTATGAAATTTTGACTGCGGTTTTACTCCAGCATATCAATCATAAAAGTAACAAGAAGTTCCGTGACGAACTAAAGAGCCTACTTTTCATGCCAATGATTATTCTACAGTATATGAACCTATCTAGAATAATGACGAAATTAAGTTGGTAATATCGAAATGTCTAATTAGTTCGAAATATTCCTGGTATAATGTAGCCTAATAGAGCACTACAGTTGGTACTGAATATATTCTTAGTTCCATCTCTTAAGGTACAGAATACAAAATTTGGTTGAAGTCCAATGGACGTTACATGCAGCTAGACACTGTATTTATCAGCACGCGTAAAAGCACGTTGGCAACAATGTCATGCGTGTGCTGGTTAGAAATAATCGGAAATATTATGATATCTTGTTGTGCCTATTTTGGATGAAAACCATTTGTTAGTATAGAAGTTACACGTATTTTAAAATTGGACCTATCAGCAAGCATAGAATCATGTTGGCAGCACTGACTTATATTATGAATGAATGAAAATCCACAGCCTGCTTCCAGTTTCCGACCGGGTCAGGATTGGAATGATTTTTTTTTTCGTGTAGCCTCCTGAGAGGCCGAGTGCAGGTCTTTCTAGTCGACGCCCGTAGGCGACCTGCGCGTCGGGATGAGAGATGGAAAGGATGAAGATGAATGAAACTGGGCAAGGATGTGGAAGGAAGCGGCCGTGGCCTGTCAGAAGGTACTGTCCCAGCATTTGCCTGGTGTTGAAAATGGGAAACCACGGAAAACCATTTCAAGGACAGCCGACGGTGGGGCTCGAACCCACGCGTCTACCGAGTCAGCAGAGAGCTTGGCCCCTTGACCTAACGCGGAGCTTTAGCCCGCGTAGCCACTACAGTCGGTATTGGAATGAATGAAGCCCCTATCTAACGACGAGGATATGAACTGTGCCGGCTGCCGAGGCCTGACGCACTCCTCCGGGGCAATGATTAAATGAATGACAGATGATATGAAATGATAGTGGAGAGTGTTGCTGGAATGAAATTTTGACAGGGAAACCCGGAGTACCCGGAGAAAAACCTGTCTGCCTCCGTTCTGTCCAGCACAGATCTCACATGGAGTGACCGGGATTTGAACCACGGACCCAGCGGTGAGAGGCCGGCGTGCTGCCGCCTAAGCCACGGAGGCTTTCTGACTTATATTAATTACTCCAAATTAATCTAGAGTGTCAGGTGCTATACGTGTGCAAAATATAGAGCTGTTGGCTTGCATACTTTCTGATATATTGATATTAGGGTAAAAAATAAAGACAGCATTTATTAACAGTTGCCAGCCCTGATTGCTCTTAAGAATACTTATAGTTATATCTGTTATGTTACACATAGCACATACGAAATTTGATTGAAATCCAACTGATGGTATAGAAGTTACATGTATTTAAAAATTGGTCCTATCAGCAGGCTTAGAATGATGTTGGTAGAACTGAAGTTTATAAGTTACTCCAAATTAATCTAAAACGTTAGGTAATATACGTGTGCATAGTTTAAAGCTGTCGGCTTGCATACGTTCAGATATATTGGTATTTGGATGAAGAAAATAGAGAGAGCAATTATTAACAGTTGGCAGCCCTCGTGGCTCTTAAGAATACACTCAGTCATATCTGTTTATGTACGCACATTACATACAAAATTTGGTTGAAATCCAATTAATAGTGTAGAAGTTATATGCATTTAAAAATTGGACCTATCAGAAGGCTTAAAATTATTTTGGCAACACTGTCATGTATGACCTGGAAGTTAAACTGAAATAGTATTATCTACATGTGTGCCAATTTTGGAATAGCACCCATGCATAGGCCTACCTTCCATGATATCCAACCTGGAGCTCAAATTTCTAGTGCGTTTTTTCAGCAGTTGGTAGCACTGACATCATTTCCAAATATGGGCTTGATATATTCTTTACTCATACTAAATTTGGTTTCGATTGCTGCAGCCGTTTAAGAGTTGATAGGAGGGACACACACACAGCCAGCCAGACAGACAGAAGGACAGATAGACAGACAGAGAGAAAGACAGACAGACACACATTTGCCCGGATCGATCTCATAAGTCTACTTTTTCCTCATTTTTGCAAAATGTGAAAAGTAGCGTAAAAATACAACCTGAGAAAATAGATACTAATCATTTGGTCGCCTCTCAAACAAACTTTCTTCCCCGGTAATTTTGGCGTAAAAATTGGTAGATTTCGTTCCACGATAACTTCCGATTGGCAATACTTTGAGCTATTCTGACTACGCAGTTGTTTTTTCCATGTCTTGTTTGTGATGGATTCGCTGTGGGCGCTTTCTCGAAGTGTTGCCAATCGGAAGTTATCGCGGAACGAAACTGACCAATTTTACCGCCAAAATTACCGGGGAAGAAAGTTTGATTGAGAGGCGACCAAATGATTAGTTTTTTTTTCAGGTTGAATTTTTAGCCTACTTTTCACATTTTGCAAAAATGAGGAAAAAGTAGACTTATGAGATCGATCCGGGCAAATGTGTGTCTGTCTGTCTGGCTGGCTGTGTGTGTGTCCCCCCTATCAACTCCTAAACGGCTGCAGCAATTGAAACCAAATTTGGTAGAAGTAAAGATCTATACCTGAATATCTCAATCCCGTATTCGAAAGTGATGTCAGTGCTACCAACTGCTGAAAAATCGCAATTGAAATTTGAGCTCCATATTAGATATTTTGGAGGGTATGAATAGGAGCTATTTCAAAATTGGCACACGTATAGAAAATAATATTTCAATTTCATTTCCAGGAGGTCATACACGGCAGTGTTGCCAAAATGATTATACGCCTGCTGATAAGTCCAATTTTTAAATGCATATAGCTTCTACACTTAAAATTGGAATTCAACCAAATTTCGTATGTGCTAAGTATACATAAACAGATATAACTGAGCGTATTCTTAAGAGCCACCAGGGCTGTCAACTGTTAATAAATGCTCTCAATTTCTTCTATCCAAGTACCAAAATATCAGAAAGTTTGCAAGCCGACAGCTTTAAATTATGCACACGTATAGTACCTGACATTCTGTGTTAATTTTGAGTAACTTATATACGTCAGTGCTACCAACATGATTCTAAGCCTGCCGAGAGGTCCAACTTTAAATACATGTAACTTCTATACCATCATTTGGAATTCAACCACATTTCGTATGTGCTATGTGTACCATAACAGATATGACTATGCGTATTCTTAAGAAACACCAGGGCTGCCAACTGTTAATAAATGCTGCGTGGCTCAGGGGTAACGTTCTCGCTTGCTGAGCCCAAGGTTGCAGGTTCGAAACCTGGCGCAGTTAGCTGGCATTTGAGGGTGCGCAAATGCGAGGGAGCCGTGTCAGTACATTTACTGGCACGTTAAAGATCCCCTTCGGGGCAAAATTCCGGCACCCCGGCGTCTCTAAAAGCCAGTGTAGTTAAAAGGGACGTAAAACCAATAACATTATTATGTTAATAAATGCTGTCTCTATTTTTGTTACCCAAATATCAATATATCAGAAAGCATGCAAGCCAATAGCTCTTAACTTTGCACACGTATAGTACCTGGCATTCTAGATTAATTTGGAGTAACTTATATACATCAATGCTGCCAACATGATTCTAAGCCTGCTGATAAGTCCAATTTTAAAATACATGTAACTTCTTTACTAACTAATGGATTTCATTCAAAATTGGCACAACAGTATACCATGTTATTTCAGATTATTTCTGACCAATACATGCATGACATTGTTACCAACATGATTTTACGCGGGCTCATAGATCCAATGTCTAACTGCATGTAACGTCCATGCTATCCATTGGACGTCAATCAAATTTTGTATTCTGTACCTTAAGAGATGAAACTGAGAATATATTCAGTCACCAGGGCTGCCAACTGTAGTGCTCTCTTATGCTACATTATGCCAGGTATACAGTATTTCGAACTAATTTGAAATTTCGATATTACCAACTTCATTTCGTCATTATTCTAGATAGATCCATATAGATTAGTCATTGGCATGAATCTTAAATTTTAAGAAAAGTAGGCTCTTTAGTTCGTCACGGAACTTCTTGTTATTTTTGTGATTGACAAGTAGTAGTAAAACTGCAGTAACCATTTCATAGCTGTAGGACTGGCAGTTGTTGAGAAAAAAAAAAACATTTTAGCAGGAAAAACCGGTTTTCTTAGCCCTGTTTAAAAAGGTAAAACATTCCATCTCCGGAAGTATTAGAGCTAGACCGGCAAGCGAACTATGAAATGAAAACCCCTCATATAGATGTCTAATAACAACATGTAAAACTTTAGGGACAAATGTCCATTAAACGAAATTTAGGCCTGTGCCTAAACTTTCTGCAAGAACTGTACTTGGCTGGCACCTCAAAGGCCTGGGTTCCATTCCTGGCTCTGCCAAGAAATTATCATGTTGGAAGCCATTTTTCAGTGTTGCCTTAGTATAATAAAAATAATAATATCGTATAGCCTCGGTGCCGGGTGCAAGCTTTGTAATGTGACACCCAAAGGCTAACTTGCATGTCGAATTTCGTTGTTCCTTGAATCACTAGGAAAGTCAATGAGGTTAGATATCTAAGCTCCTTGAACACTATAGCGCTTTTTAGTAGAGAAATGAGGAACTTTGTGTTCGCGAAAATTCCCGAGATTAATTTTCCCATTATGAACACAGCCTACTGAATTCAAATGGGTTCTTTGAAATGCCAACATCGTATGACATGCGTGTCGTATTTTTGCCGCTTTTCAAAAAAAAATCACTTACCACGGCCAGGAGCGAACCTGCAATCTTGGGATTAGTAGACCGACACGCTAACCACTCACCCACCTGGCGAGCTGTTGCCTTAGTAATCGAAATTAATGCTTTTCAGTCTGTCAACACGATTGTACTACCCAAATGTAATGAGTGTCTCCCCGAATCTGAAAACATTTACATGAGAATAATAAATTCGCTTGGATGACCAGTAATAGGCCTATAATTTCCATGTTAACAGATATTGGGGATTGTTTTAGCGCATGGTTATTAACAAATCGTTACTTTACGGGAATAATAAAACTAAGATACGTTATTTCCAATGGAATCATGACGGTTACGAATCCCAAAAAAGAAACTACAGGGAAGCAAGTTGCCACTGGTGAGATAGAAATTCCTCCTACCTCGACAATTCCAAGTAAACACAGACAGTGGTGATAACTGCTGAGAAAACTTGAAAATTTGGTTGCATTGGCGAATGAAACCCAAAACCGTGTAAGCTTGTGCCTGGCGTATGTCGTGTGTCTAATACACATCAATGTAGCGTATTACAAGCAGTTTGCACACATAATTCGACAGGGAGCTGAGATTAGAGCACAAACCCCGCGATGGAACGAACGTTGATTATTTTCTCCCCATAGGAACATTCATGACCTTCCACAACTTAAGGATTGTTTCTTACTGGATGCAGCGCAATGCGAGATATAAGAGAGACAGGAACAGCTATGCCGAGGTGTTAAGTGCTCCCATAAAGCCACCCACTTGGAGCGCCTACAGCGGTCTTATCATTCTCCCCATGGCACTCGTCCAAATGTCCACCGTGAACTCTACCAAGCTAGTCTAGACTGGCCATCCTGAGGGGGGTTGTTCCGTTCTTATCGCACACACTCGCCAGATTGTTGCAAGGTACCAGGTAGGCCTATACGCTGTACAGCAGTTCTCCTACCGCCCTTCCTTCTTTCCTGTCGCCCTTTCTTGCTTCCCTTCCCTCATCCTAGCTTCCCTCCCCTCTTCCTAGCTTCCCTCCCCTTTTCCTAGCTTCCCTCCTCCCTTCCTTGCTTCCCTCCACCCTTCCTAGCTTCCCTCCCCTCTTCGTTGCTTCCCTCCTCCCTTCCTAGCTTCCCTCCCCTCTTCGTTGCTTCCCTCCACTTTTCCTAGCTTCCCTCCTCTCTTCCTTGCTTCCCTCCTCCCTTCCTTGCTTCCCTCATCTCTTCCTTGATTTCCTCCTCCCTTCCTTGCTTCCCTCCTCTCTCTCTCTTCCTTGCTTCCCTCCTCCCTTCTTTCCTGGCTTCCCTCCTCTCTTCCTTGCTTCCCTCCTCCCTCCCTTCCTATCTTCCCTCCTCCCTAGATTCCCTCCTCTCTTCCTTGCTTCCCTCTTCCCTCTCTTCCTTGCTTCCCTCCTCCCTCCCTTCCTAGCTTCCCTCCTCCCTCCCTTCCTTGCTTCCCTCCTCTCTTCCTTCCTTGCTTCCCTCCCCTTTTCCTAGCTTCCCTCCTCCCTCTCTTCCTTGCTTCCCTCCTCTCTTCCTTGCTTCCCTCCTCCCTCCCTTTCTATCTTCCCTCCTCCCTTCCTTGCTTCCCTCCTCCCTCTCTTCCTTGCTTCCCTCCTCCTTCCCTTCCTATCTTCCCTCCTCCCTAGCTTCCCTCCTCCCTCTCTTCCTTGCTTCCCTCCTCCCTCTCTTCCTTGCTTCCCTCCTCTCTTTCTTGCTTCCCTCCTCCCTCCCTTCCTATCTGCCCTCCTCCCTAGCTTCCCTCCTCTCTTCCTTGCTTCCCTCCTGCCCCTCTTCCTTGCCTCCCTCCTCTCTCCCTTGCTTCCCTCCTCTCTTCCTTGCTTCCCTTTTCCCTCCCTTCCTACCTTCCCTCCTCCTTAGCTTCCCTCCTCTCTTCCTTGCTTCCCTCCTCCCTCCCTTCCTTGCTTCCCCCCCTCTTCGTTGCTTCCCTCCTCCCTCCCTCCCTTGCTTCCCTCCTCCCTTCCTAACTTCCCTCCTCCCTCCCTTCCTTGCTTCCCTCCTCCCTCCCGCCCTTGCTTCCCTCCTCTCTTCGTTGCTTCCCTCCCCTCTTCCTAGCTTCCCTCCTCCCTTCCTTGCTTCCCTCCTCCCTTCCTAACTTCCCTCCTCCCTCCCTTCCTTGCTTCCCTCCTCCCTCCCGCCCTTGTTTCCCTCCTCTCTTCGTTGCTTCCCTCCCCTCTTCCTTGCTTCCCTCCTTCCTTCCTGCCTTTCTTCCTTCGTAACAAGGCTAGTACAGTAGAATGGAGACACCGGAGCAGGATGTGCAGCCACCTCACATTTCCCCAGAATTCCACATATACGACCTCAATCAGCAGGTTTTTTTTTTTTAGCGTATGGCTTTTAGTGCCGGGAGTGTCCGAGGACATTTTCGGCTCGCCAGTTTTTGTAGCTGCTTCGAGACGGACACCCAATGGGTGAGCTACAAGTACCGTTGGGGAGGAAAGGAGGGAAGTTGGAATGTAAGGACGAGGAGTTTGAAGGTAGCGGCTGTGGCCTATAGTTAGGGACCAACCCCGGCATTTGCCTGGAAGGAAGATGGAAAACCACAGAAGACCATCTTCAAGGTTGCCGGCGGGGGGATTCGAACCTCCTCGCCTCCCGGATGTGAGCGACTGCCATCAGTCATGCCGTAACCACCACTGTTAACTCACCCGGTAATCAGCAGGTTCAACTCCTTCTTCGCTTTGAATTTTACTGCTGTGGGCTCTGATAAGGAACAAATCCGTAATGACAGATGTTGGTCCTTGATTAGACGCCAACCTAACTACCTGGTAGCACCTTCAAACAAGGCGCTCATTTGCCTTCCTAATGATGTGCATCTTCACTACAATATCGGGAACTCGACGAGTCCAACATTTAGAAACCGCAATGCTAATAGACTGTGTGCGTATGTGCCCACCGCCTATCAATTTCTCAACAAAATTGAACCACTATTACTCGAGAGGCAGCCACCCTTCCGTGAACCTTAACTGCACCCTTCATATAGCCGTCATCTTAGCGAAAACAAAATGGCGACCTCTTGAATTTTCAGTGCTTAAGCCAGCTACCGGTTGAACCATCGTCGGATTCCTACTAAATCAGAGTCTCGCCTGCCGTCCTATTTCGGAAGTCGGTTGCATAAGTTACATAATTCTCAGGTTATTAATTTCATAATGGCAGCCATGCGTATTTTTTAAATTATTATTATCAATAACTTACGTATCAATACATAATGCCCACAAAAACCTGCATTCATGAAGCTTCATATGATGGACATAATTGCTCGAATTACTAATCACGAATCCACCATCTTCAATACACTAGAAGCGATTTTAAAATTTTAAAATCGGTTATTCACCCTCTAATGAAAATGAAAATCCACAGCCTGCTTCCAGTCTCCAACCGGGTCAGGAATGGAATGAATGAAGCCCCTATCTAGCGGCGAGGATATGAACTGTGCCGGCTGCCGAGGCCTGACGCACTCCTCTGGGGCAATGATTAAATGAATGACATATGAAATGAAATGATAGTGGAGAATGTTGCTGGAATGAAATTTTGACAGGGAAAACCGGAGTACCCGGAGAAAAACCTGTCTGCCTCCGTTTTGTCCAGCACAGATCTCACATGGAGTGACCGGGATTTGAACCACGGACCCAGCGGTGAGAGGCCGGCGTGCTGCCGCCTGAGCCACGGAGGCTTCTATTCACCCTCTAATAAGTTTACAATTTCGAAACTGTGAAAAAAGAAACTTGTATTATGAACGTCAGTGTAGTCATATCTGTCAAACGAAGCATGTGCTAAATCAAGCGACCAGTGACGTTATGAAGATCCTCACTGTGCCTTGTCTACCCAGAGGAATGACACTCAGTTTTTAGCCTATTTTCATTTATGAAAAAAAATAGGCTTATGAGATCACCTTTTGTCTGTCTGTCTGTGCGTGTGTGATGGTGTGTGTGTGTGTGATGGATTTCTGTCCCCCCCTAATAACTTCTTAACGGCTGGAGCGATTTCAATGAAACTCGGTAAGTTCGTAGCACTCTTCCGGGCGACCCAGACTGTGCCCTTCAAATTTTGTTACGTCTCACCAATCCAACATGGCGGCTGTGCGAAATATTTCACCAGCATTCAATATCTCCGAAACTATTACCAATATCACCCTGGAATTTTGTAGGGTGATAAAGGAGACTACTGGAAGTTCACCTATGTGACCTTTGAAAATCTGGTAACTACAAAACCAACATGGCGGCCAAGCGAAGTCGCGACTTTTAAAAAGACGTTTCTCGCGATTTAACCAACCAAACGCAATGAAACTTGGTACAGTACTGTATATGTTTATACACATTGTAATGCACTGACAACCAATTTCGTTAAATTCTTTACATGACCTCAAGATGGCGGCTGTGCGAAATATTTCACGGCATTCAATATCTCTGAAAGTATTACCGATATCACCATGAAATTTTGTACGGAGATAAAGAGCACTACTGGAAGTTCATCTATGAGACTTTCAAAAACCGGTTAACTATAAAACGAACATGGTGGTCAAGCCAAGTTGAACGTTTTAAATAGACTTTTCTCCCAATTTAATGATCCAAACGCAATGAAACTTGGTACAGCAAATGTTTATACACATTTAATGCACTGATATCAAATTAACTTGAATTGTTTACATAACCTCAAGATGGCGGCTGTGTGAATTTCGAAAATAAGTTTTTATTTCTTGTGTTCTAATTATGGGATCGAAATTAACATTTGCATAATGAACGTACACAATAATCATCATCTAATAGTACATAACTCTATGGCCTACATATATTAAAATCCAACATGGCGACCATGCGAATTATTCAGACGGTTCTCAATATCTATTAATCTACTACAGCAATCAAACTGAAATTTTGTAAGTGTATAGAGGCTATAAGCATAAGTTCACCTATGGGACGTTCAATAACCTGGTGAGCACAAATCCAACACGACGGCGACGCGAAATATAAATATTCAAATGTACGTTTCTTGCGTTTTAACCATCCGAGCGCAGTGAATCTCGATACGGTATATGCTTATACAAATTTTAATCGACGGGCATCTAATTCATTTAAATTATTTTCATAACCACAAGATGGCGGCTGAACGAAATTTTAAAATCCCGCTTTTATTTCTCGTGGCCTAATCATGCGATTGAATTTGGAATAAAACACCTACACAATAATCTTCATGTAATCCTACATAAATCTAAGGCCTATAATATAAAAATCCAACATGGTGACCATCCAAAATATTTAGACGGTTCTCAATATCTACGAATCTATTACAGCAATCAAACTGACAATTTGTATGTTGATAGAGGCAATTGATATTAGTAGGATATATGAAAATAGGCTAGTTAGTTCTTCACGGAACTACTTGTTTGATTTTAATTGGCTCTCAATGTCATAATATCCCAGCAGTTTTAATCTGAAAAAGTGAGTCTGTCTGTTTCAATAGCGATGTAGAGTGGCTGCCAATAAGAGTGCGCAGGTAGTTCCATTGAGGACTTGTGTTCGAGCCCCGCTGTCCTTACGATGCAGAGTCTCTGCCAGTAAGAGTGTCGAGGTAGTTCCATTGAGGTCTTGTGTCCGAGCCCCGCTGTCTTGTCCTTACGATGCAGAGTCGCTGCCAATAAGAGTGCGCATGTAGTTCCATTGAGGACTTGTGTTCGAACCCCGCTGTCTTGTCCTTACGATGCAGAGTCGCTGCCTGTAAGAGTGTGGAGGTAGTTCCATTGAGGACTTGTGTTCGAGCCCCGCTGTCCTTACGATGCCGAGTCACTGCCAATAAGAGTGCGCAGGTAGTTCCATTGAGGACTTGTGTTCGAGCCCCGCTGTCCTTACGATGCAGAGTCGCTGCCAGTAAGAGTGTGGAGGTAGTTCCATTGAGGACTTGTGTTCGAACCCCACTCTCTTGTCCTTACGATGCAGAGTGCGGAGGTAGCTCCATTGAGGACTTGGCTGTGTCGCCCACTGTCGTCTGAGACGTGCGCGGCGCCTAGTGCAGGCGTGGTCCCTCCATTCATCACCCGCTGTGGGCAGAGAAGCATTCCCCGCGGCGTCACAGATTGTGTGTATGATCCCAGCGTCATAAAGCAAGCCCGTTCACTCCTTCTCACTGTACTGCAGTACTTTCCAAAGTTTGTGGTTCCACGGCACCCTTGACCTCAACATGAATGCGTTATGAGGTCTTCGTAACTACCGGCGCAGAGACCATCTCATCTACTTCTTCTTATTCCATTCTTCAACTAGGACAATTCTTTCTCTTTCTTCCTTTTTAGCCTATTTTCATTTATGAAAAATAGACTTATGAGATATTTTTTTGTCCGTGTGTGTCCGGGTCTGTGCAACCCCCCCCCTAATTACTTCTAAACGGCTGGAGCGATTTCATTGAAACTCAGTAAGATCATAGTACTATTTTGACTGACCCCGACCGTGCCCTTCAAATTTTATTACGTCTCACCAATCCAACATGGCGGCCGTGTGAAATATTTAACCAACATTCTATATCTCCGAAACTATTACTGATATCACCGTGACATTTTGTGCGGTGAGAAAGGCCACTACTAGACGTTCACCCATGTGACTTTCAAAAACCGGTTAACCACAAAACGAACATGGCGGCCAACCGATGTTGAAACATTTAAGTAGGATTTTCTCGCGATATTTTATTATTATTATTATTATTATTATTATTATTATTATTCTTTCTTCGATTCGGCCAACTAGGAACCACGTCAATTCAACTGTCTCTTCTTCCGAGCTCTAACTACCGCCCAGTGTTCCCGCATTCGTCTTCGGTGTTGTTCTTTTCTCTCTAGGGACCACGCCTTCCCTGTCTTCAGCTTCGGCTTTTCCTGGAAACCTTTGTGCGTACGTAGTTTTTCCTGATGTGGAACACGCTCCTGGATATCTTTATATATTATTATTATTATTATTATTATTATTATTATTATTATTATTATTATTATTATTATATATAGTATTTGCAAATGGGAGTAATTCCCCGTTGGCAAATTGTACAAATACAGAAAATCATCATCAATAACATCAAACACAATATATACAATTCGCAATTTAGGAACTAGAGTAATTACTTCGTAGTACAACATTTCAATGTTCTCTTAAACACGTCAATATGTAGGGGAAGGGCTCTAAGACTAAGGCAGGTAATAAACTCCGATTATCAATACCACGGTTAATGAAAGAATATTTCCCATAATTCGTACGCTGTGCTCAGACTTTGACTTTATGTAGATGATCTGCCCTCCGAACGAATTTTGTTTCCGACTTTCATACGAACTCCATATGAATATAAATAGTACACTATGCAAAGAGCCTATGATGGCAATAATTATTAAGACACGAGTGTCTTAATTACCATTATAGGCGAGTTGCATACGACTGTTTATGTTCGACGATAATTATTATAACTATTCTATGTTCGAACATAAATATTCATAAATATCTGTCGAGATTTCGCCAGTTTTATGTACTGAACAGAGGGCATGAGACGCAGAGAATGCCTTGTATTTGACCATGGCCTCTTCGATTACCCTACTATGACACTATGCCACGCAGTGAAATTTAAATTAGAAGGCCGTGGAACTCAGCGCGGGTGCGATGCTATCCTTTATCTAATTGGTCAAACAAGTGTTTCTTGAGCTCTGATTGGTGGTAGAAACTGTTTCATAATTAAAAATAGTGTTATAATGAGCCTCATTATGATACAGTTTTCTGACATATAATAGTCAGGGTCGAGCATAAATATGTTTATGACAATTAAATTATAGAAGAGGATACATGTTACTAATACCAAGAAAGAAGAATACTGAAATAAAATATAAACGTTTTCGAAGTGAGATTGGAACTCCTTCCTGCTCTGTATAATGCTCCGCAACCGCTTGTTATAAGGGTTATAGTGTGTCATATTTAGCTAAGTAAACAATGCATACACACAACTGCCAGTTCTCCTAAATACTTTGTTCATATCATTTTAAGCTCTTGTCATGAATAGGGTCTTCTGTATTTCCCGTCCTTTATAATTACGTTCCTGAAAATCTCAAGGAAACATCGCACACAACGATCAGTGCTACACGCTCCTTGTTCTGTCCGCCATATTTCTCCAGGGTGAAACAGAGTCCACGCATGTGCGAGAACCGTAAAGCGTATTTAAGTAATTACGAACCCAAATGGCCTCGTAAAATGCATCAACCATAACCATGCATTAAGTCTCCTATTTAAGTTAAATAGGAAACTAATTAATCGTTAATAAAATGTTGGTGAAAACAGCCATTTTAAGTACATTTTACATACTGGGTCCACGACATCCGACACGAAGTAACCTTTATATTATGAATATCTATGACTATATTCATATTTCTAATTTTTCCCGTATTGATTATGATAGGCCTATAGGCTATTATAAGAATATCCACTTTACAATATAAATTTTTATCATGCGATGTCCTTATGAACTATGATACATGTTTTGGCTCATTTTGAGTCTTCTTCAGTCAATAGCACTAATGAAATTCTCACAAAACAGTCTAGGGTTGATCAGTGTGACCTCTCAATTTTTTTAAAATAAGGTTTTCACATCGTCATTGCAATTAAAACATTGGACTTAAATGCTTAAAGAATTTAAAAACTGTAGTCTATAAAATTCAAGTCGTGGACTCATCGTCGTT
This sequence comes from Meconema thalassinum, assembly GCA_946902985.2. NCBI lineage: Eukaryota > Metazoa > Arthropoda > Insecta > Orthoptera > Tettigoniidae > Meconema > Meconema thalassinum. The sequence continues at coordinate 93,929,270 of OX336391.1, forward strand.
GTGTTCATCACCCGTAGTTTGTAAAAATTATTAACCAAGCAACTTCCGTATTTTCGTATCTACCAGGATAACAAACACACGATTTTTATACAAGATGTCTGTACAATAGGGTCGCTTATTTGGAAATGATGATTTGAACGACGATGAGTCCACGACTTGAATTTTATAGACTACAGCTTTTAATTTCTTGACGCATTTTGTGTCCAACGTTTTAATTGCAATGACGATCTGAAAATCGTATTAAAAAGAAGAAAAAATATTGAGAGGTCATACTGGTCAACCCTAGACTGTTTTCTGAGAATTTCATTGGTGTTATTGACGGAAGAAGGCTCAGAATGAGCCGAAACATGTATCATAGTTTATAAGGACATCGTAAGATAAAAATTTGTATCGTAAAGTGGATATTCTTCTAATATACCTTTATATTATCCACTTTGTGAGTAATATTCGAAACACCTCATCTCAAAGGGTTCAAGTTCTCTTTACAGCATTTAACGGACTGTCAGTGAGAGTGAGGGGACGGCTTCACGTAGACTACTCATTAGTGCCTGTTTGTAGAATGTAATTAACTCAGAGTATCCCAATTGGAAATGAATAAAACGGACATAAATTGTTCGTAAGAAAAATAGTAAACAAGTTGTTTTGTCCAAAGAAGGTTGCCGGCACTGGAGTTATGGGTGGAAGTACAATATTGCTGCTAATAGGATACAACAGTAAAACATTAATACAGTGCTATTTGTTCACGCGCTGTTGATAAAGAATACCTCCAAGTGCCTCATGAAAATCAATATCAACTAGTGGCACGGTCGTTAAAATCAGCAACAAACAGCCCCAATGGGCCTCAATTATTTACAAGTGTGCCCATCGTTAGTGACGTGGTCTGATGTCCACTGTTATGCAAACTCAGGAGAATGTCAGGGATTTTTGGTTTTTCAAGATGTCGCCTCTAATGCGAAACACATTCAAAAGTAAGCCCCACATGATTACGGCAGGTCAATTAACTTATTTGATCAGATGCCATCTCTTCGGTATTGCCTTGTTAGGTTCTTTGTAAAATGCTATTTAGTAGGTTAACACGCATAGCCCAATTATCTTGGACAGTTAAAGTTAATATCAGTACTCTACACAAATAAATTAAATAAAGTACTCATTTACAGGAAGCCTCCGTGGCTTAGGCGGCAGCACGCTGGCCTCTCACCGCTGAGTCCGTGGTTCAAATCCCGGTCACTCCATGTGAGATCTGTGCTGGACAAAACGGAGGCAGACAGGTTTTTCTCCGGGTACTCCGGTTTTCCCTGTCAACATTTCATTCCAGCAACACTCTCCACTATCATTTCATTTCATCTGTCATTCATTTAATCATTGCCCCAGAGGAGTGCGTCAGGCCTCGGCAGCCGGCACAGTTCATATCCTCGCCGCTAGATGGGGGCTTCATTCATTCCATTCCTGACCCGGTCGGAGACTGGAAGCAGGTTGTGGATTTTCACTCATTTACAGAAAATACACGCTTATCTATAAGGTGTGTTCAAAAAGTAACGAGCCGGAGGCTGGAATGCGCAAACCGGTGACGACATCGGCTAATCGTGTTGTGTGTAACGAGGTGTGGTTCCGACCAGAGCGTGGAAGGTCACAGCCCGTCGCTAGAGGGCACGCGTGCACGTCACGTGACGATGCAAAGCGAGCAGCAGCATGCGTCAATCGTCCAACGCTGCCAGTCGCAATGCAAACAGTGACATGGAGGCGTCAAACGAAGAGCAAAGAGGTGTTGTTCGGTTTCTGACAGCGGAAGGAGTAGGGGGAACGGACATTCATCGCCGAATGTCACAAGTGTACGGCGAACACTGCATGTCCCTTGCAAGGGTCAAGGCGTGGCACAAGCGCTTCAGGGAAGGACGAGTCTCGTTGGCCGATGATGCCCGGTCTGGGGCACCCCTCTGCATTACTGATGACAACGTCCAACTGGTTGATGCACTCATTAACCAGGACCGCCGAGTGACAGTGAACGCCATAGCCGCCGTGGTCGGATTGAGCGTCGGAAGTGTGCACACCATCATGAAGGAACGACTGCACTTGCGCAGAGTGTGTGACCAATGGGTGCCCCACAGTCTTCAACCATACCAGGAAGCATGTCGAATGGCCCACTGTCTTGGTCATCTGCAGCGCTATGCGAGGGAAGGGAATGGGTTCCTGGCACGAGTGGTGGCTGGAGATGAGTCATGGTGTCATCACTTCGAGCCAGAATCCAAACGACAAAGCCTCCAGTGGAAGCATCCAGGGTCACCACCACCCAAAAAAGGCAAAGCCATCCACTCGAGTGCAGGAAAGGTAATGCTGACGTTCTTCTTTGACCAAGATGACCCCCTTCTGATACTCTTCATGCCGCACGGGACAACAGTGAACGCCCAGCGTTACTCGCAAACCTTGACACCCTTCGCCAAGTGATCAAAACAAATCGACCAGGCAATCTCACCCGTGGGGTCATTCTGCTCCACGACAATGCACGACCTCATACGGCCAACACAGTCGCGGCACTCCTGCAGAAATTCAAATAGGAGGTTCTCGGCCATCCTCTATACAGTCCAGACCTCTCTCCCTGTGATTACGTCATGCTAGGTCGCCTGAAAACGGCTCTGCGGGGCCAACGATTCACCTCGGACGTGCGGAACTGGTTCACATTGCAGCCCAGGGAATTTTATGAGACAGCCATTCACCGCCTCGTGTCACAGTGGGACAAGTGCCTCAACAGCCAGGGCCAATACTTCTAACATACAGGTACTGGTTTCTGTAATTATGCCTCCGGCTCGTTACTTTTTGAACGCACCTTGTACTTAAATAATTAGTGGAACGACAAGTTTCGTTCGTCAAACGAACATCTTCAGAACTAGTTAACTCGCTAATATGTTTAGTAAATATATACATAATAATTAATTCGTGAGGATTTATTTACATCATTGTCAAGCCGCGCCCATACGAGCAGTACACATCTACAACCGACTGATGTCAATATCACTGATCTTAACGAACGAAACATGTTATCTCCTTGAAGCGTACAATTCAGGGGCGGCTCCTGACTAAAATATTAGGGTGGACAGATAACATTATTGTTGTTTCATATTAAACATTGCTTAATGTTTGAAATTTGGCCTGATGTTTCCAATATTGTCATTATCATAATTCCACAGAACATAATATTTGAATCAAGTTTTGATAAATACACCTGACCGGCAAAGAAAATCGTTCACTTGAAAAATTCAACATTACTTTCATTCAAATCATAAATATGAACGCTCTAGGCCTAGTACTGTAGTTATAGCATGGAAGTGAGGTTAATTGGTTTCCTGGATGCATTACCATTCTTCATGTCATTGTTTCACTTAACAATAGCGATTCTTTGACATGATGCTGTTTCCCGCGGAAAGATGTGCGCGCCACCATTTTCGATCAGAGCCACTGCCCTGGCAACATCTTCAGGCCTCAAGCGCATATTCGTTTCTGAATTGCACAAGAACAACTGAGGATGTGGCTGTATTGATCTTTTCCTATGTCAACAAGTGGCAAAAGAAGAAAGAATAAAATATTGCATTGTTGACGATAGCGAAATCGAAATATCTACGAGGCACGTCCAGAAAGTAAGTTCCGTTTGGTAATAAAATTAAATTGTGTACAGATACAGAAACAAGAAGTTCCCTAAAGAACTATACAGCCTACTTTTCATGCCAATGATTATTCTACAGTATATGAACCTATCTAGAATAATGACAAAATTAAGTTGGTAATATTGAAATATCTAATTAGTTCAAAATATACCTGGTATAATTTAGCCTAATAGAGCACTACAGTTGGCAGCCCTGGTGACTGAATATATTCCTAGTTCCATCTCTTAAGGTACAGAATACAAAATTAGGTTGAAGTCCAATGGACGTTACATGCAGTTAGACACTGGATCTATCAGCACGCGTAAAAGCATGTTGCCAACAATACCATGCGTGTGCTGGTCAGAAATTATCTGAAATATTATGATATCTTGTTGTGTCAATTTTGGATGAAATCCATTTGTTAGTATAGGAGTTACATGTATTTTAAAATTGGACATATCAGCAGGCATTGAATCATGTTGGCAGCACTGCCTTGTATTAAGTACTCCAAATTAATCTAGAATGTCAGGTGCTATCGTGTGCAATGTATCGAGCTGTTGGCTTGCATACTTTCTGATATATTGATATTAGGGTAAAAAGAATATAGACAGCATTTATTAACAATTGGCAGCCCTGATTGCTCTTAACAATACCTATAGTCATATCTGTTATGGTAGACATAGCACATACAAAATTTGGTTGAAATCCAATTGATAGTAGAGAAGTTACATATATTTAAAAATTGGTACTATCAGCAGGCTTATAATAATGTTGGTAGAACTGACGTATATAAGTTACTCCAAATTAATCTAAAATGTCAGAATATACGTGTGCCTAGTTTAAAGCTGTTGGCTTGCATACTTTCTGATATATTGGTATTTGGATTAAAAAAAAATAGTGAGAGCAATTATTAACAGTTGGCAGCCCTGGTGGCTCTTAAGAATACGCTCAGTCATATCTGATTATGTACAGATATTACATACAAAATTTGGTTGAAATCCAATTGATAGTGTAGAAGTTATATGCATTTAAACATTGGACCTATCAGAACGCTTAAAATTATTTTGGCAACACTGTCATGGCTGGCCTCCTGGAAATTAAACGTAAATAGTGTTATCTACATGTGTGCCAATTTTGGAATAGCTCCCATGCATACCTTGCAAGGTATCCAACATGGAGCTCAAATTTCTAGTGCGTTTTTTCAGCAGTTGGTAGCACTGACATCATTTTCAAATATGGACGTGAGCTATTCCGGTGCACATCTTTACTCATACTAAATTTGGTTTTGATTGCTGCAGCCGTTTAGGAGTTGATAGGGGGGGACACACACACAGCCAGACAGACAGACAGACAGACAGACAGACACACATTTTCCTGGATCGATCTCATAAGTCTACTTTTTCCTCATTTTTGCAAAATGTGAAAAGTAGGCTAAAAATATTTATTGCACAACATTCTACACCTCTTAAACTACTTTTCCACATAACTGCCGAACTTTTGCAGGCATTTGTCATAGCGTGGCACAAGTTTTTGGATACCTTCTTCATAGAAGTTTGCCGCCTGTGTCTTCAACCAGTTGGAAACATCTTCTTTCAGCTCGTCGTCATTGTTGAAGTGTTGACCGCCATGGAAAGACTTGAGATGTGTGAACAGATGAAAGTCGCTAGGAGCGAGGTCAGGGCTGTACGGAGGGTGGTCAAACACGTACCAGCCAAATCCCTGTAGGAGGGTTTTCGTCACATTTGCAGTGTGTGGTCGTGCGTTGTCGTGAAGAAAAACAACACCTTTTGACAGCAACCCTCGGCGCTTATTCTGTATTGCGCGGCGCAATTTCCTAAGTGTCTCGCAGTAAGCATCTGCGTTGATTGTTTGACCACGCGGTAAGAAATCAATGAGTAAGATGCCTTTCCAGTCCCAGAACAATGTGCACATCATTTTCTGAGGAGTCAAGATTTGTTTCGGCTTAACCTTTGCTGGGGATGAAGTGTACCTCCATTCCATTGATTGCCGCTTACTTTCAGGGGTGTCGTAAGAAACCCAAGTTTCTTCTCCTGTGACTATCTGTGTCAGAAATTCTTCGCCGCCTTCATTGTAACGGGTCAAAAACTGAAGTGCACTACCCATCCGTTTTGTTTTGTGTTGCTCCGTAAGAATCTTTGGTACCCAACGTCGGCAAAGTTTACGAAAGTTCAGTTTTTCGGTAACAATTTCATGAATTAGTGATCATGAGATTTGGGGAAATTCCATAGCGAGATCACTAATTGTAAACCTGCGGTTTTCCCGGATCTTGTCATCAATCGCGTGAACCAGTTCTTCTGTAACCAAAGATGGACGCCCACTTCGTTCTTAATCGTGCACTTCACTACGTCCTTCATAGAACTGTCGGACCCATCTTCTCACCTTTGAATCACTCATCGCTTTTTGTCCATACACTTCTCAAATTTGCCGATAAATTTCAATTGATTTCACTTTCCTAGCATTCAGAAAACGAATCACAGGTCTGATTTCACAAGCGGCGGGATTTTCAATCAACACCGACATTGTACGAGTAAACATGCACAACAACGCGTACGTGGTTGACAGCGCTCTCCAAATGGCGCATGTTTCTTCTCCTTGATACAGAGCGTCTACCGCGCATAGGCGGAACTGTGCTGCAGCGGATCGTACAACTAGTTGAAGACACAGGCGGCACACGTCTATAATAATAATAATAATATCGAATGGCCTCGGGTGCCTGGTGCAAGCTTTGTTAATTGACACCCAGAGGGTAGCTTGCATGTCGAATTTCGTCGTTCCTTTGAACGCTATGAAAGTCAAGGAGGTTAGATATATAAACTCCTTGACACTACAGCGCTTTCAAGTAGAGAATGGAGGAACGTTGTGTTGGCGGAAAATCACGTCTATGAAGAAGGTATACAAAAACTTGTGCCACGCCACGACAAATGCCTGCAACATTTCGGCAGTTATGTGGAAAAGTAGTTTAAGGGTTGTAGAATTTTGTGCAATAAATTATTTTTCTGGATTTGTACACAATTTAATGTTATTACCAAACGGAACTTACTTTCTGGACGTACTTCGTACTTCCGTTTTGATTGACAAGTCATGCACATAGAATGCAAACACATTTGCATTGAAAAAACAATGTTTTAAATATCCGCAGGGCCTATTGATAGTAGAATTAAATGTTTAAAATTATACGCCAAATGAATCCTCAAATTGAGTATAATTTTAAACATTTAAAGTCATGCACACCAACAGTTAGACCACATCCTTTGTGGCCTAAATCTATCACTACGAGCGCTAGTGTCGAAACATACATGGTCAAATCAAATTACAAATATATACTTCCGTTTAAAAACAAAAAAAAAAATGATTCCCACAAATTGAAGACAAAGAATTAACGGATATATTTAAACCATCAAACTTTAATATCATTTAAATCTGTAGATAAAAAAATCCGTTTTAGAAACAAGCGTTATTAACTTGATATTTTTAAATAACCTTTAAGCCGGAAGTAATTTTCAAAATTTCATTTTGGAATACGATAAGAGCTTTTCAAAACACGCATTTTGACACTTTTCCGGGTCTTGTAGTTTTCAACTTTTGGCACAATTGTCAAAACAGCTTAACTTTACGTTTTGCTAAACTTGCAATTACAAAATGTTTTGAACATTAAAAACAGCTTTCAGATGCCCTCTACTAGTGCATCTGTATAAAATTTTATTTAATTCTGTTTCGACATTTGGAAATTGATAAGGGAAGGAGGCTACAGACACACACAGACATTTCACTCGTGTAGTCGAACTTCTACAGTATATCTCGAAGTAATTTTAATTTCCAGGACAAGTTCTACACAATTTTCGTCATGCTTTTAGCTTATTTTCATTTATGAAAAAAAAAATAGGCTTATGAGATCACCTTTTGTCCGTGTGTGTGTGTGTGTGTGTGTGTCTAATAAAATCTAAACGGCTGGAGCGATATCAATGAAACTCGGGAAGGTCATAGTACTATTTTGTTTGACCCCGACCGTGCCCTTCAAATTTTATTACGTCTCACCAATCCAACATGGCCACTGTGCGTAATATTTCACCGGCATTCTATACCTCCAAAACTATTACTGATATCACTCTAAATTTTTCCCGGTAATAAAAGGTACTACTAGAAGTTAATCTATGTGACTTTCTAAAACCTGTTAACTACAAAACAAACATGGCGGCCAAGCGAAGTTGAAATATTTAAATTCACTTTTCTTGTGATTTAACCATCCCAACGCAGTGATACTTGGTGCAGAAATTGTTTATACACATTGAAATGCACTGACACTTAATTTAGTTCAATGGTTTACATAATCTCAAGATGGCGGCTGTGCTGAATTTTAAAATTAAGTTTATATTATTCTAGTGTCCTAATCATGCGATCGGATGAACCTCCGCAATAATATTCATCTATTAGTACATAACTTTATCGCCTTCATACAGTATATAAAAACCCAACATGGCGACCATCCGAAATATTTAGGCTGTTCTCAATATCTACTAATCTATGACAGCAATCAAACTGAAATATTGCATGTTGATAGAGGCTATAAACATAAGTCGATCTATGGGACTTTCAATAACCTGGTGAGCAGAAGTCCAACATGGTGGTGACGCGAAATTTAAATATTTGAATGGACAATTCATGCGAGCGTAGTGAAACTTGGTACAGTAAATGCTTATACACATTTTAATCCACTGACATCTAATTTATTTCAATTGTTTTTTATAAACACAAGATGGTGGCTGTGCGAAGTTTTAAAATCGCTCTTTTATTTCTTGTGTCCTAATCATGCGATAGAAGTTTGAATAAAACACGTACACAATAATCTTCATGTAATAGTACATACCTGGCCTACAAATATAAATCTCCAACATGGCAACCATCTGAAATATTTAGACGGTTCTCAATACCTCCGAATCTATTACAGCATTCAAACTGAAATTGTGTATGTTGATAGAGGCAATTAACATACGTAGGATATATGAAAATAGGCTGCAGCCTATAGTTCTTCACGGAACTACTTGCTGTTAATAGAAGCCTATTGTTACATGCATTTCTGTACCTCGAATATCCGATAACTCTAAGTATTTTTATTTTATTTACGAACGCATTACGAGATATCGTAGTTCGACTGTATATAATTTGCAAAATTCGAATGTAAGCTATAAGAAACATGCAAAGAGCCATCCTAATGAGTTATTTGGTCGAGTCACTGTGTATCGACATAAATGGCGGACTGTTTGTAGTAGCATTCCTAATTAGACGATGACTAATTTTGTGGCCCAGTGTGTTTATTTTTCGTTGTCAAACATCAGAGAGTATCTTTCAATGATTCGTCATAGAGGTTTGGTTGGAAGGTGAAGTGACTGGAGGAATACGAAAGTACTTGAGATGTATCGCAAAACAACAACAACAGAATTGTAAACACTCAAAGAGTTTACAAGAAGGATTCCTAATTGTCAGATAATGAGGTACTGCGGACAATTAAACTCTTTATTGCCCACTTAGGAGAGATTCTATAGGGAGTCGGTGTAGTCTGCCAGCCACTGTCCTTTAATGACTCCACTGTCCCGGCCTCGTCAGTGCGGGCGAACCGTCATTGGAGAGACACTGTAGGGACTCGGTGTAGTCTGCCAGCCACTGTCCTTTAATGACTCCACTGTCCCGGCCTCGTCTGTGCGGGCGAACCCTCATTGGAGAGACACTGTAGGGACTCGGTGTAGTCTGCCGGCCACTGTCCTTTAATGACTCCACTGTCCCGCCTCGTCTGTACAGGCGATCCCTCATTGGAGAGACACTGTAGGGACTCGGTGTAGTCTGCCAGCCACTGTCCTTTAATGACATCACTGTCCCGGCCTCGTCTGTGCGGGCGAACCTTCATTGGAGAGACACTGTAGGGACTCGGTGTAGTCTGCCAGCCACTGTCCTTTAATGACTTCACTGTCCCGACCTCGTCTGTGCGGGCGAACCCTCATTGGAGAGATTCTATAGGGACTCGGTGTAATCTGCCAGCCACTGTCGTTTAATGACTCCACTGTCCCGGCCTCGCTTATGCGGGAGAACCCTCATTGGAGAGTACTGTAGGGACTCGGTGTAGTCTGCCAGCCACTGTCCTTTAATGACTCCACTGTCCCGGCCTCGTCTGTGCGGACGATCCCTCATTGGAGAGACACTGAAGGGACTCGGTGTAGTCGGCCAGCCACTGTCCTTTAATGACTTCACTGTCCCGGCCTCGTCTGTGCGGGCGAACCCTCATTGGAGAGACACTGTAGGGACTCGGTGTAGTCGGCCAGCCACTGTCCTTTAATGACTCCACTATCCCGGCCTCGTCTGTGCGGGTGAACCCTCATTGGAGAGATTCTATAGGGACTCGGTTTAGTCTGCCAGCCACTGTCCTTTAATGACTTCACTGGGACACTGTCCCGGCCTCGTCAGTGCGGGCGAACCCTCATTGGAGAGACACTGAAGGGACTCGGTGTAGTCTGCCGGCCACTGTCCTTTAATGACTCCACTGTCCCGAACTCGTCTGTGCGGGCGAACCCTCATTGGAGAGACACTGAAGGGACTCGGTGTAGTCTGCCGGCCACTGTCCTTTAATGACTCCACTGTCCCGGCCTTGTCTGTGTGGGCGAACCCTCATTGGAGAGATTCTGTAGGGACTCGGTGTAGTCTGCCGGCCACTGTCCTTTAATGACTCCACTATCCCGACCTCGTCTGTGTGGGCGAACCCTCATTGGAGAGACACTGTAGGGGCTCAGTGTAGTCTGCCAGCCACTGTCCTTTAATGACTTCACTGTCCCGGCCTCGTCTGTGCGGGCGAACCCTCATTGGAGAGACTCTGTGGGGACTCGGTGTAGTCTGCCAGCCTCTGTCCTTTAATGACTTCACTGTCCCGCCTCGTCTGTGTGGGCGAACCCTCATTGGAGAGACACTGTAGGGACTCGGTGTAGTCTGCCAGCCAATGTCCTTTAATGACTCCACTGTCCCGGCCTAGTATGTGCGGGCGATCCCTCATTGGAGAGACACTGAAGGGACTCGGTGTAGTCGGCCAGCCACTGTCCTTTAATGACTTCACTGTCCCGGCCTCTTCTGTGCGGGCGAACCCTCATTGGAGAGACACTGTAGGGACTCGGTGTAGTCGGCCAGCCACTGTCCTTTAATGACTCCACTGTCCCGGCCTCGTCTGTGCGGGCGAACCCTCATTGGAGAGATTCTATAGGGACTCGGTGTAGTCTGCCAGCCACTGTCCTTTAATGACTTCACTGGGACACTGTCCCGGCCTCGTCAGTGCGGGTTTACCCTCATTGGAGAGACACTGAAGGGACTCGGTGTAGTCTGCCGGCCACTGTCCTTTAATGACTCCACTGTCCCGAACTCGTCTGTGCGGGCGAACCCTCATTGGAGAGACACTGAAGGGACTCGGTGTAGTCTGCCGGCCACTGTCCTTTAATGACTCCACTGTCCCGGCCTTGTCTGTGTGGGCGAACCCTCATTGGAGAGACACTGTAGGGACTCAGTGTAGTCTACCAGCCACTGTCCTTTAATGACTTCACTGTCCCGGCCTCGTCTGTGCGGGCGAACCCTCTTTGGAGAGACACTGTAGGGACTCGGTGTAGTCTGCCAGCCACTGTCCTTTATTGACTTCACTGTCCCGCCTCGTCTGTGTGGGCGAACCCTCATTGGAGAGACACTGTAGGGACTCGGTGTAGTCTGCCAACCAATGTCCTTTAATGACTTCACTGTTCTGGCCTCGTCTGTGCGGGCAAACGCTCATTGGAGAGACACTGCAGGGACTCGGTGTAGTCTGCCAGCCACTGTCCTTTAATGACTCCACTGCCCCGGCCTCGTCTGTGCGGGTGAACCCTCATTGGAGAGATTCTATAGGGACTCGGTTTAGTCTGCCAGCCACTGTCCTTTAATGACTTCACTGGGACACTGTCCCGGCCTCGTCAGTGCGGGCGAACCCTCATTGGAGGGACACTGTAGGGACTCGGTGTAGTCTGCCAGTCACTGTCCTTTAATGACTTCACTGTTCCGGCCTCGTCAGTGCGGGCGAATCCTCATCGGAGTTTAGTGCACTGTTCAACAAAGAAATTTTTACATAGAGAAAAATATCCGATCCTTATAGTTTTTGGTACGCTGGATTCGTCTTTTAGCTCCCGTTTTCGTGCTATATGAAGTTTGTTACGTCTTTATCCCTGTCTTAGCTCTCGTTTTTACCTTATTTCAGCAACACCAATGAATGCTGTGTTTTGTTTCTAGCAACACAGTCTGAGATTGCTTGTCTCCCGTAGTGCTCCATTGTGTATTGGGACGCGAGAGTCTGAGTTACGGTGTTGAATCAAAACTGCTGTTATAATCCCCCGCGTATGTGCTAATTATCCCAACAATGTTTGGCCCATTATAATAATTATGTGAACAACATGAAAGTTTCAATAACGTCCAAACCTGATCTAATCTAGATTTTTAACTGTCTTCAGCACATATAAATCAACTATGTTGGCATTTGTAAAAATCAAAATGTTAAAATTTGTTGTCTATTGCTATCGGACACAATACAGTGTGGCTAACAAGTCACAATGCAAATTATTTCCTTTCTCAATTTGAATATTGTTGTAGTTATTGTGAAGTTTGCGGACTTCTTGCTTATTTTGTCGTTTTATTTATTCCTTTTTTAAATGTCAATTCAGTTATTTTCTCCAGTAATGTAATTGTGGCTTATTGGAGTAACATGACCTCGATGTTTCGCCGCACCATTCCAATAAATCGTAACATGGACGAGTTGTAACATTTACAAGCTAGTAACGTTGCTTACGTGCTGCGTACTGACTTTGTCAACGTTAAAAGAACATCTACAAGCTAGTAACTTTGCTTACGTGCTGCGTACAGACTTTGTCAACGTTAAAAGAACATCTACAAGCTAGTAACTTTGCTTACGTGCTACGTACAGACTTTGTGAACGTTAAAAGAACATCTACAAGCTAGTAACTATGCTTACGTGCTGCGTACTGACTTTGTCAACGTTAAAAGAACATCTACAAGCTAGTAACTTTGCTTACGTGCTGCGTACAGACTTTGTCAACGTTAAAAGAACATTTACAAGCTAGTAACTTTGCTTACGTGCTGCGTACAGACTTTGTCAACGTTAAAAGAACATTTACAAGCTAGTAACTTTGCTTACGTGCTGCGTACTGACTTTGTCAACGTTAAAATAACATCTACAAGCTAGTAACCTTGCTTACGTGCTGAGTACAGACTTTGTCAACGTTAAAAGAACATCTACAAGCTAGTAACTTTGCTTACGTGCTACGTACAGACTTTGTGAACGTTAAAAGAACATCTACAAGCTAGTAACTTTGCTTACGTGCTGCGTACAGACTTTGTCAACGTTAAAAGAACATCTACAAGCTAGTAACTTTGCTTACGCGCTGCGTACTGACTTTGTCAACGTTAAAAGAACATCTACAAGCTAGTAACTTTGCTTACGTGCTGCGTACAGACTTTGTCAACGTTAAAAGAACATCTACAAGCTAGTAACTTTGCTTACGTGCTGCGTACTGACTTTGTCAACGTTAAAAGAACATCTACAAGGTAGTAACTTTGCTTACGTGCTACGTACTGACTTTGTCAACGTTAAAAGAACATTTACAAGCTAGTAACTTTGCTTACGTGCTACGTACAGACTTTGTCAACGTTAAAAGAACATCTACAAGCTAGTAACTTTGCTTACGCGCTGCGTACAGACTTTGTCAACGTTAAAAGAACATTTACAAGCTAGTAACTTTGCTTACGTGCTACGTACAGACTTTGTCAACGTTAAAAGAACATCTACAAGCTAGTAACTTTGCTTACGCGCTGCGTACAGACTTTGTCAACGTTAAAAGAACATTTACAAGCTAGTAACTTTGCTTACGCGCTGCGTACAGACTTTGTCAACGTTAAAAGAACATTTACAAGGTAGTAACTTTGCTTACGTGCTACGTACTGACTTTGTCAACGTTAAAAGAACATTTACAAGCTAGTAACTTTGCTTACGTGCTACGTACAGACTTTGTCAACGTTAAAAGAACATCTACAAGCTAGTAACTTTGCTTACGTGCTGCGTACAGACTTTGTCAACGTTAAAAGAACATCTACAAGCTAGTAACTTTGCTTACGTGCTGCGTACAGACTTTGTCAACGTTAAAAGAACATTTACAAGCTAGTAACTTTGCTTACGTGCTGCGTACTGACTTTGTCAACGTTAAAAGAACATTTACAAGCTAGTAACTTTGCTTACGTGCTGCGTACAGACTTTGTCAACGTTAAAAGAACATTTACAAGCTAGTAACTTTGCTTACGTGCTACGTACAGACTTTGTCAACGTTAAAAGAACATTTACAAGCTAGTAACTTTGCTTACGTGCTACGTACAGACTTTGTCAACGTTAAAAGAACATCTACAAGCTAGTAACTTTGCTTACGTGCTGCGTACTGACTTTGTCAACGTTAAAAGAACATTTACAAGCTAGTAACTTTGCTTACGTGCTGCGTACAGACTTTGTCAACGTTAAAAGAACATCTACAAGCTAGTAACTTTGCTTACGCGCTGCATACAGACTTTGTCAACGTTAAAAGAACATTTACAAGCTAGTAACTTTGCTTACGTGCTGCGTACTGACTTTGTCAACGTTAAAAGAACATTTACAAGCTAGTAACTTTGCTTACGTGCTGCGTACAGACTTTGTCAACGTTAAAAGAACATCTACAAGCTAGTAACTTTGCTTACGCGCTGCGTACAGACTTTGTCAACGTTAAAAGAACATTTACAAGCTAGTAACTTTGCTTACGTGCTGCGTACTGACTTTGTCAACGTTAAAAGAACATTTACAAGCTAGTAACTTTGCTTACGTGCTGCGTACTGACTTTGTCAACGTTAAAAGAACATCTACAAGCTAGTAACTTTGCTTACGTGCTGCGTACAGACTTTGTCAACGTTAAAAGAACATTTACAAGCTAGTAACGTTGCTTACGTGCTGCGTACTGACTTTGTCAACGTTAAAAGAACATCTACAAGCTAGTAACTTTGCTTACGCGCTGCGTACTGACTTTGTCAACGTTAAAAGAACATTTACAAGCTAGTAACTTTGCTTACGTGCTGCGTACAGACTTTGTCAACGTTAAAAGAACATCTACAAGCTAGTAACTTTGCTTACGCGCTGCGTACAGACTTTGTCAACGTTAAAAGAACATTTACAAGCTAGTAACTTTGCTTACGTGCTGCGTACTGACTTTGTCAACGTTAAAAGAACATTTACAAGCTAGTAACTTTGCTTACGCGCTGCGTACTGACTTTGTCAACGTTAAAAGAACATTTACAAGCTAGTAACTTTGCTTACGTGCTGCGTACAGACTTTGTCAACGTTAAAAGAACATCTACAAGCTAGTAACTTTGCTTACGCGCTGCGTACTGACTTTGTCAACGTTAAAAGAACATTTACAAGCTAGTAACTTTGCTTACGTGCTGCGTACTGACTTTGTCAACGTTAAAAGAACATTTACAAGCTAGTAACTTTGCTTACGCGCTGCGTACAGACTTTGTCAACGTTAAAAGAACATTTACAAGGTAGTAACTTTGCTTACGCGCTGCGTACAGACTTTGTCAACGTTAAAAGAACATTTACAAGGTAGTAACTTTGCTTACGTGCTACGTACTGACTTTGTCAACGTTAAAAGAACATCTACAAGCTAGTAACTTTGCTTACGTGCTACGTACAGACTTTGTCAACGTTAAAATAACATCTACAAGCTAGTAACTTTGCTTACGTGCTACGTACAGACTTTGTCAACGTTAAAAGAACATCTACAAGCTAGTAACTTTGCTTACGTGCTGCGTACAGACTTTGTCAACGTTAAAAGAACATCTACAAGCTAGTAACTTTGCTTACGCGCTGCGTACAGACTTTGTCAACGTTAAAAGAACATTTACAAGCTAGTAACTTTGCTTACGTGCTGCGTACTGACTTTGTCAACGTTAAAAGAACATCTACAAGCTAGTAACTTTGCTTACGTGTTGCGTACAGACTTTGTCAACGTTAAAAGAACATTTACAAGCTAGTAACTTTGCTTACGCGCTGCGTACAGACTTTGTCAACGTTAAAAGAACATCTACAAGCTAGTAACTTTGCTTACGTGCTGCGTACAGACTTTGTCAACGTTAAAAGAACATCTACAAGCTAGTAACTTTGCTTACGTGCTGCGTACAGACTTTGTCAACGTTAAAAGAACATTTACAAGCTAGTAACTTTGCTTACGTGCTGCGTACTGACTTTGTCAACGTTAAAAGAACATCTACAAGCTAGTAACTTTGCTTACGCGCTGCGTACAGACTTTGTCAACGTTAAAAGAACATTTACAAGCTAGTAACTTTGCTTACGTGCTGCGTACTGACTTTGTCAACGTTAAAAGAACATTTACAAGCTAGTAACTTTGCTTACGTGCTGCGTACAGACTTTGTCAACGTTAAAAGAACATTTACAAGCTAGTAACTTTGCTTACGTGCTACGTACAGTCTTTGTCAACGTTAAAAGAACATTTACAAGCTAGTAACTTTGCTTACGTGCTACGTACAGACTTTGTCAACGTTAAAAGAACATCTACAAGCTAGTAACTTTGCTTACGTGCTGCGTACTGACTTTGTCAATGTTAAAACAACATTTACAAGCTAGTAACTTTGCTTACGTGCTGCGTACAGACTTTGTCAACGTTAAAAGAACATTTACAAGCTAGTAACTTTGCTTACGTGCTACGTACAGACTTTGTCAACGTTAAAAGAACATTTACAAGCTAGTAACTTTGCTTACGTGCTGCGTACTGACTTTGTCAACGTTAAAAGAACATTTACAAGCTAGTAACTTTGCTTACGTGCTACGTACAGACTTTGTCAACGTTAAAAGAACATCTACAAGCTAGTAACTTTGCTTACGCGCTGCGTACAGACTTTGTCAACGTTAAAAGAACATTTACAAGCTAGTAACTTTGCTTACGTGCTACGTACAGACTTTGTCAACGTTAAAAGAACATCTACAAGCTAGTAACTTTGCTTACGCGCTGCGTACAGACTTTGTCAACGTTAAAAGAACATTTACAAGGTAGTAACTTTGCTTACGTGCTACGTACTGACTTTGTCAACGTTAAAAGAACATTTACAAGCTAGTAACTTTGCTTACGTGCTACGTACAGACTTTGTCAACGTTAAAAGAACATCTACAAGCTAGTAACTTTGCTTACGTGCTGCGTACAGACTTTGTCAACGTTAAAAGAACATCTACAAGCTAGTAACTTTGCTTACGTGCTGCGTACAGACTTTGTCAACGTTAAAAGAACATTTACAAGCTAGTAACTTTGCTTACGTGCTGCGTACTGACTTTGTCAACGTAAAAAGAACATTTACAAGCTAGTAACTTTGCTTACGTGCTGCGTACAGACTTTGTCAACGTTAAAAGAACATTTACAAGCTAGTAACTTTGCTTACGTGCTACGTACAGACTTTGTCAACGTTAAAAGAACATTTACAAGCTAGTAACTTTGCTTACGTGCTACGTACAGACTTTGTCAACGTTAAAAGAACATCTACAAGCTAGTAACTTTGCTTACGTGCTGCGTACTGACTTTGTCAACGTTAAAAGAACATTTACAAGCTAGTAACTTTGCTTACGTGCTGCGTACAGACTTTGTCAACGTTAAAAGAACATCTACAAGCTAGTAACTTTGCTTACGCGCTGCATACAGACTTTGTCAACGTTAAAAGAACATTTACAAGCTAGTAACTTTGCTTACGTGCTGCGTACTGACTTTGTCAACGTTAAAAGAACATTTACAAGATAGTAACTTTGCTTACGTGCTGCGTACAGACTTTGTCAACGTTAAAAGAACATCTACAAGCTAGTAACTTTGCTTACGCGCTGCGTACAGACTTTGTCAACGTTAAAAGAACATTTACAAGCTAGTAACTTTGCTTACGTGCTGCGTACTGACTTTGTCAACGTTAAAAGAACATTTACAAGCTAGTAACTTTGCTTACGTGCTGCGTACTGACTTTGTCAACGTTAAAAGAACATCTACAAGCTAGTAACTTTGCTTACGTGCTGCGTACAGACTTTGTCAACGTTAAAAGAACATTTACAAGCTAGTAACGTTGCTTACGTGCTGCGTACTGACTTTGTCAACGTTAAAAGAACATCTACAAGCTAGTAACTTTGCTTACGCGCTGCGTACTGACTTTGTCAACGTTAAAAGAACATTTACAAGCTAGTAACTTTGCTTACGTGCTGCGTACAGACTTTGTCAACGTTAAAAGAACATCTACAAGCTAGTAACTTTGCTTACGCGCTGCGTACAGACTTTGTCAACGTTAAAAGAACATTTACAAGCTAGTAACTTTGCTTACGTGCTGCGTACTGACTTTGTCAACGTTAAAAGAACATTTACAAGCTAGTAACTTTGCTTACGCGCTGCGTACTGACTTTGTCAACGTTAAAAGAACATTTACAAGCTAGTAACTTTGCTTACGTGCTGCGTACAGACTTTGTCAACGTTAAAAGAACATCTACAAGCTAGTAACTTTGCTTACGCGCTGCGTACTGACTTTGTCAACGTTAAAAGAACATTTACAAGCTAGTAACTTTGCTTACGTGCTGCGTACTGACTTTGTCAACGTTAAAAGAACATTTACAAGCTAGTAACTTTGCTTACGCGCTGCGTACAGACTTTGTCAACGTTAAAAGAACATTTACAAGGTAGTAACTTTGCTTACGCGCTGCGTACAGACTTTGTCAACGTTAAAAGAACATTTACAAGGTAGTAACTTTGCTTACGTGCTACGTACTGACTTTGTCAACGTTAAAAGAACATCTACAAGCTAGTAACTTTGCTTACGTGCTACGTACAGACTTTGTCAACGTTAAAATAACATCTACAAGCTAGTAACTTTGCTTACGTGCTACGTACAGACTTTGTCAACGTTAAAAGAACATCTACAAGCTAGTAACTTTGCTTACGTGCTGCGTACAGACTTTGTCAACGTTAAAAGAACATCTACAAGCTAGTAACTTTGCTTACGCGCTGCGTACAGACTTTGTCAACGTTAAAAGAACATTTACAAGCTAGTAACTTTGCTTACGTGCTGCGTACTGACTTTGTCAACGTTAAAAGAACATCTACAAGCTAGTAACTTTGCTTACGTGTTGCGTACAGACTTTGTCAACGTTAAAAGAACATTTACAAGCTAGTAACTTTGCTTACGCGCTGCGTACAGACTTTGTCAACGTTAAAAGAACATCTACAAGCTAGTAACTTTGCTTACGTGCTGCGTACAGACTTTGTCAACGTTAAAAGAACATCTACAAGCTAGTAACTTTGCTTACGTGCTGCGTACAGACTTTGTCAACGTTAAAAGAACATTTACAAGCTAGTAACTTTGCTTACGTGCTGCGTACTGACTTTGTCAACGTTAAAAGAACATCTACAAGCTAGTAACTTTGCTTACGCACTGCGTACAGACTTTGTCAACGTTAAAAGAACATTTACAAGCTAGTAACTTTGCTTACGTGCTGCGTACTGACTTTGTCAACGTTAAAAGAACATTTACAAGCTAGTAACTTTGCTTACGTGCTGCGTACAGACTTTGTCAACGTTAAAAGAACATTTACAAGCTAGTAACTTTGCTTACGTGCTACGTACAGTCTTTGTCAACGTTAAAAGAACATTTACAAGCTAGTAACTTTGCTTACGTGCTACGTACAGACTTTGTCAACGTTAAAAGAACATCTACAAGCTAGTAACTTTGCTTACGTGCTGCGTACTGACTTTGTCAACTTTAAAACAACATTTACAAGCTAGTAACTTTGCTTACGTGCTGCGTACAGACTTTGTCAACGTTAAAAGAACATTTACAAGCTAGTAACTTTGCTTACGTGCTACGTACAGACTTTGTCAACGTTAAAAGAACATTTACAAGCTAGTAACTTTGCTTACGTGCTGCGTACTGACTTTGTCAACGTTAAAAGAACATTTACAAGCTAGTAACTTTGCTTACGTGCTACGTACAGACTTTGTCAACGTTAAAAGAACATCTACAAGCTAGTAACTTTGCTTACGTGCTGCGTACTGACTTTGTCAACGTTAAAAGAACATCTACAAGCTAGTAACTTTGCTTACGTGCTGCGTACTGACTTTGTCAACGTTAAAAGAACATCTACAAGGTAGTAACTTTGCTTACGCGCTGCGTACAGACTTTGTCAACGTTAAAAGAACATTTACAAGCTAGTAACTTTGCTTACGCGCTGCGTACAGACTTTGTCAACGTTAAAAGAACATTTACAAGCTAGTAACTTTGCTTACGTGCTGCGTACTGACTTTGTCAACGTTAAAAGAACATCTACAAGCTAGTAACTTTGCTTACGCGCTGCGTACAGACTTTGTCAACGTTAAAAGAACATTTACAAGCTAGTAACTTTACTTACGTGCTGCGTACTGACTTTGTCAACGTTAAAAGAACATTTACAAGCTAGTAACTTTGCTTACGTGCTGCGTACAGACTTTGTCAACGTTAAAAGAACATCTACAAGCTAGTAACTTTGCTTACGTGCTGCGTACTGACTTTGTCAACGTTAAAAGAACATTTACAAGCTAGTAACTTTGCTTACGTGCTGCGTACTGACTTTGTCAACGTTAAAATAACATCTACAAGCTAGTAACTTTGCTTACGTGCTGCGTACTGACTTTGTCAACGTTAAAAGAACATCTACAAGCTAGTAACTTTGCTTACGTGCTGCGTACTGACTTTGTCAACGTTAAAAGAACATTTACAAGCTAGTAACGTTGCTTACGTGCTGCGTACAGACTTTGTCAACGTTAAAAGAACATTTACAAGCTAGTAACTTTGCTTACGTGCTGCGTATTGTCTGGGTCAACATTCACAGTACCCGGCCGAAGTCGACGGATTTTTAAGAGCGTTAAAATCCCTCAGTAAGCCTTTCTTTGGAGGGGAAGTAAAGCCGGTGGGTCCATGTCATAGATTTATGACATGTAAAAGAACCTTCCACTAACTACAACAGTGTGAAACTAAATTTATTTTTGATTTGCGCTCCATTAGGTTCCAACGTTCGCCGCCAGGTGCCGGTTGTGGTGGCATCTAGTAGCCAAGTTCACAGCTAGGTGTCGTTGACGATAGTATTTGGTAGCAAAAGTAGGAACTTCTTGAAATTTATCGTCAGCAGTCCTTACCTAAATTACAGATAACGCATAATAATACTGCCATCACAATTAACACCGATTATCAGGCAGATTCTACACACACCCAAAGTACTCGGGGTTACATGACCGCGTTGTCGCAGCCCCATAATTGAGGAACCAACCAACATTCACAGTAAATGTTTCGTTGTAAATGCATGCCTCGCAAATACTTCCAAAGTAAATGCGTCGGAGTGTTCAACTGCACCACAACTCGGCACCTTTCACAATTCTAACGAGCTCAGACTATCACTATCTTCTTAGTTGTCAATGCAGTTCCACTGACAAGGAGAGGTCGCCATGTGGTTTACTAGAAAAGCGATCGCATTTGGTGGGTTTGCTTCTCATGAAAAAAATATTTTGCCCTGTTCGAGTGTTTTTGCCAATGGGCCTTAGTGTGTTCAAAATTGAACGTTTAAAATCAATCCTCTAACTTTTGTAGTCCTATTATCGCACACGTTCCCGGCTCGTCTCCGTGGCGTAGTCTCTAGCGCATTGGCGTGGGGAATTGAAGGTTTCGAGTTCGAGTCAGACCTTGGTCAGCACTTTTTTTTTTCTTTTACTGATACATCCCTTATTGTCTTTTGTGTTTTCTATAATGTATTTGCTGTGGTCTCTTCGGTTTTGGAGCTATGTACAATATTTTAACATCATTATTCGTCCATGTCGCTTGAACGAGTTGTAAGTTCTATTCGTTAGAATTTAAATGCAGTGTGGCCGTCGACGCTACGTTCATTCGCACTGCGCCGAGTCTAATGCAGAAACGCAACAGCCCCTCTCTCTGTTCCACTCTGCTCCACCATCAAGCTAAACTTTCTGTATGTAAACAATAACGTAAATATAAATGTATTAATATTGTAAATAGAAAAGGCAACAACAAATAAAAAAGTACTTCATGTAGTCTGCCAACTTAAATATTGTACCACAACATAAAATAAAATAAAAATGCCAAAGAAGGATAAAGAAAAACTAGCATTACCCGTCGCGGCTTCGCCCGCGAATATTCTAGTTGCAAAGGGTACACTTAGCAAAATCTCAATCATGAATGCTATGACTGATTTTTCCTTGGTATGAATAATCAGACTTTATCAATTCTGCTACTGGTGCAGTGGTTAGGGGTTTGTCATTCCTTCATAGGTATATCAGAGCGAAGTTAGTTTTCTGGGAATATCACAGACACTGTTAATTTAAGGGCCTTTAAATGTGGTTTCCGGAGACCCTTTATAGTCGGGTGAAGAAGACATTTCGTACCACACTCACACGTGAAAATTGCGTGAAGAAATTCTAGAGTGCCCCTTGACCCCCTTACGCGCATTATACTGTATGTATTGATGCATTTTACAGCTTAATTTGGTTCAGTGTTAACCTTATAACCGGCTGGAAACTTTCACAGTAATGTAATAATTGGAATTGCATTGCGTCTTACAGAAATAGATGGACCTGTGAGATTCTGCTGCCATGGTTAAGTTACCGTGTTGCATTATTTCATTGTAAATATACTTTTTAAGGTATTTATTTAATTGTGAGGCATTTAAAGAGAAAGTGAGTGCGTTTCGCTTACGCATTGGGTTATGCTGATCCTGTAGGTACCCCATATGTGTAGGTTGGTGTTAATGGAACCTTATTTTCGGTACAAAACTGGAATGGGACCTTAGCAGAATAATATAGGGAGGGATAATTTAAACAGATCAATGTAAATTCCGATCACGGTAACTTCTATTTCCAACGCCAACACGCTAGCGACTATGCCACGGAGACGAGCCGGGATCGTGTGTGGGAATAAGACTACAAAAGTTTGAGGATTGATTTTAAAAGTTCAATTTTGAGCACACTAAGGCCCATTGGCTCAAACAGGGGTAAAATATTTTTAGCCTATTTTCAATTTTGAAAAAATAGGCTTATGAGATCACCTTTTGTCCGTGTGTGTGTGCGTGCATGTGTGTGTGTGTGAGGTGTGTGTGTGTCCCCCCCCCTAATAAAATCTAAACGGCTGGAGCGATTTCAATGAAACTCGGTAAGTTCATAGCACTATTCCCGGCGACCTCGACCGTGCCCTTCAAATTTTGTTACGTCTCACCAATCCAACATGGCGGCTGTGCGAAATATTTCACTAGCATTCAATATCTCCGAAACTATTACCGATATCGCCCTGAAATTGTGTACGGTGATAAAGGGCACTACTAGAAGTTCACCTATGAGACTTTCAAAAACCTGGTGACTACAAAAACAACATGGCGGTCAAGCGAATTTGAGACTTTTAAATATACATTTCTCGCGATTTAACTATCCAAACGTAATGAAACTTGGTACAGCAAATGTTTATACACATTGTAATGCACTGGAATCTAACTTAGTTCAATTGTTTACATAACCTCAAAATGGCGGCTGTGCGAAATATTTCACTGACATTCTATATCTCCGAAACTATTACAGATATCAGCATGCAATTTTGTACGGTGATAAAGGGTACTGATTCAAGTTTACCTATGTATATTTCATAAACCTGTAAAGTACAAAACGAACATGACGACCAAGCGAATTTGAAATATTTTAATAGACTTTTCTCGTGATTTAACTCTCTGAGCGCAGTGAAATGTGGTACAGTAAATGATTTTGCAGATTGTAATGCACTGCCATCGAATTTAATACAATTGTTTACATAACCTCAAGATGGCGGCTGTGCGAAATTTTAAAATTAAGTTTTTATTCTTGTGTCGTAATCATGCGATCGAAGTGAAAGTTTGAATAATGAAGCTAGGCAATAATTGTCCTTGAATGGTACATAACACTATGGCCTATACATATAACAATTCTAAATGGCGAGCTTCCGAAATATTTAGACGGTTCTCAATATCTATTAATCTTTTACAGCAACCAAACTGATTTTTTTTATGTTCATAGAGACTATGAACACATGTTCACCTATAGAACTTTCAGTAACCTGGTGAGCACAAATCCAACATGGCGGCGATGTGAAGTATAAATAATTAAATGGACGTTTCTCGCGAATTAACTATCCGAGTGCCGTGAAACGTTGCACGTTAAATGCTTATACAAATGTTGATCCACTGGCGTGTAATTTATTTCAATTGTTTGCATAATCACAAGATGGCTGGTGTGCGTACTTTTAAAATCTCGTTTTTACTTATTGTGTTCTAATCATGCGATTGAAGTTTGAATACCACACGTACACAATAATCTTAATGTAATAGTACAAAAATAAAAATCCATCCTGGCGACCATATGAAATATTTAGACGGTTCTCAATATCTACGAATCTATTACAGCAATTAAACTGAAATTTTGTATGTTGATAGAAACAATTAACATGAGCAGGATATATGAAAGTAGGCTGTATAGTTCTTCACGGAACTACTTGTTTTATGAAGAGCAAACCCTCCAAATTTGAACACTTTTCTAGTAAACCACATGGCGACCTATCATTTTGAGAGTCTCACGAGCTAGAGGACGGATGTGAAATGTCAGCTGAAGATTCCAAGTTGTGTAGGACTTGCTTTGTGGATTAGTGGTTCCATGATCGAGGGTTTGATTCCAGGCCGAAGATCGAGTTTTTGAAAGACGGAAAAATCCACAACACTCCGAATAGTATGATGCTAGCCCGAAATACATCTCTCGCATCACATTCGATGATTACATTACCACATATGGAGCTCTAGTAGCGAGTATTCTGCGCGGTAGAGTCCTGGTCATTGAGGTTGTGAAAGGGATGACAGGTCAAGGGGACACGTGGGTGGCGGGGGTGGAGACAAGCCATGACGCAAAGAGAAGGGTTCACTGCATCCTCCACAAGACACACATCAATACTGTAATCACGAAGGCGGAATAGAGCTCACTGCCTTCACACGAACTCCACAGGTAGCGATGGAAGGAAGGCAGAAGGGAGGAATGAAGAAAGGAAGAAAGGGATGAAGCAAGGAAAGAAAAGAGGGAGATTGGAAGGAAATAAGGAAGGGATGAAGAAAGGAAGAAAGGGTTGAAGCAAGGAAAGAAAATAGGGAGAATGGAAGGAAGGAAATAAGGAAGGGATGAAGAAAGGGAGAAAGGGTTGAAGCAAGGAAAGAAAATAGGGAGAATGGAAGGAAGGAAATAAGGAAGGGATGAAGAAAAGAAGAAAGGGATGAAGCAAGGAAAGAAAAGAGGGAGAATGGAAGGAAGGAAAGGAGGGATGAAGAAAGGAAGAAAGGGATGAATCAAGGAAAGAAAGGAGGGAAAATGGAAGGAAGGAAGAAACCAATCAATCCTGTTATTATTATTTATTTATTTATTTATTTATTTATTTATTTATTTATTTATCGTATGGCTTTTAGTGCCGGGAGTGTCCGACCGAGGACATGTTCGGCGCGCCAGAGGTTGTAACTGGTTCCCGCGGACACCCTTAGGGTGAGCTACAAGTTCCGTTCAATTTCAAGTAGTACCAACTTACGCCACGAGATATCAATGTTACCTAGTGGTAACAATTTAGCTTCGCATAAGTTTAGTCTGTGGAAGAATCTTTAGCATGCCATAAATCTATGACATGGGACCGCCGGCGTTACTTCCCCTCCGAAGGAAGGCATACTAAAGTATTTTTAACGCTCTTAAAAATCCGACGACTTCGGCCGGGTTTGAACCCGCTATCTTGGGACCAGCAGTTCAGCATGCTACCAACTAGGCCACCGAAGCTGCTAAGCAATCCTGTAGTTTTATGTGACAGTTAATTTCGCGGTGATGAGTCATGGGTCTTTTTTAAGTGGAATGTGAAACATTGGACGCGACATATTCACTCAGACTTGGATGGAACTCGCGGAAAGACTAGAAAAAACAAATTATTATAAGAGAAACCCTGACCTCCGGTGCGACAGCCAAGAACGCTAGCCGCTACACCACGAGATGGTGGTCTGCTTAAATTCTATCATCATGGTTATCAAAGTCCAATTCTGGTATTGAATTGTCAGCTTGAGCCTCCGTGGCTTAGGCAGCAGCAGACCGGCCTCTCACCACTGGGTCCGTGGTTCAAATCCCGGTCACTTCATGTGAGATCTGTGCTGGACAAAACTGAGGCACAGGTTTTTCTCCGGGTACTCCGGTTTTCCTTGTCAAAATTTCATTCCAGCAACACTCTCGACTATCATTTCATTTCATCTGTCATTCATTTAATCATTGCCCCAGAGGAGTGCGTCAGGCCTCGGCAGCCGGCACAGTTCATATCCTCGCCGCTAGATGGGGGCTTCATTCATTCCATTCCTGACCCGGTCGGAGACTGGAAGCAGGCTGTGGATTTTCATTTTCAATTGTCAGCTTAAAAATGACAAATAAATATGTTTCATTATTGATTTAAGGGGAATACATTTTGTTTGAGGTTCCTAACTGCGAATTAACATTATTCAGTGAACAGGAAAGTGTAGGGGTGTTGTTCTGAACGCCATCGCTTCCGTCCGAAAGTCGTTCTGTGGTCTCCGCTCTCCCAAAGAAGGTGTCTGAGGAAGACGTGACTTACCACTATCAGTAAGAACACGAGGAACGCACTGGGCAAGGCTTACCGGTGGCTCGAGCAATCACTTAGGAGTCCCCACGCTGTGCCCCCGCAATAGCCTTCAGTCCCGGGGTCAGGCCTCGCCGGGAGTAGGCTTGTAGGCTTGCATAATGTGAGTGGCCGTCATCTACATCATCATCATTATTATCATAATAACTATTATTATCGTCATCATCTAAACCAAGAAAGTTACGACTGCATAAGTATGTTGTCCTCACTCTGTTGTATCCCTCAGTATGCCTTCCTTCGGAGGGAAGTAAAGACGGTGGTCCCATGTCATAGATTTATGGCATGATCAAGAACCTTCCACTAATTACACTTGTATTAACCTAAATTATAGGTTATCTTTGACTAACGCTCTTAAGTTCCAAC
The DNA here is from genome assembly GCA_946902985.2 of Meconema thalassinum. Taxonomy (NCBI): domain Eukaryota; kingdom Metazoa; phylum Arthropoda; class Insecta; order Orthoptera; family Tettigoniidae; genus Meconema; species Meconema thalassinum. Next base: position 93,956,119 of record OX336391.1, read on the forward strand.
GTTTTTGCCAGGAGCCGACTGCCGTGGCATCTAGTAACGAAGTGCAGAACTATTTGTTCGTTGACGGTGGCGTTTGGTAACAAAAGTTGTAACTACTTGAAAATCGAATGTATGAAGTCCTTACTTGAATTAAAAACACATAACACACACTAACACAGCCATCGCAATTAACCCCGGTTATCAGACAGATTCTACACACACCCAAAGTACATGGGGCTACATGACCGCGTTGTCGCAGCCCCTGAACTGAGGAACCAAGAACCAACCAACCTTACTCTGTTGTACCTGAGATAATAGGCCGTGTATTGAATACGACTGCCTTCTCGCTAGGTTGAAGCTTTTGAGGCTTTCTGCAAAGTTCTTTGAAATCACTTCTGGAACCGATGTGGTATTTAAAATGATCTAGACTGAGTTCTTCTTACATGAGGCTTTCAGCTATTCGAAGAGGTGAGTGTACGTGAACATCTTGTCATTCCAAGTTATGTTACTGGTTTCAGTTCAACTTCGTTTCTATGTAAAGATTGCTTAGCAACTAGATTGAAGCACAACCTAAGCTTCAATTACCACACTGAAATATCTTCAAAAACCTGAAACTGTGTAATTTAACAGCAATCCAGAACTTCTACACGGGCGTGAAACCTCCCCCATTTACTAACAACTAAACCAAGCAAGCAAACTTAAATATCGATAACCACTAGCATATAACCAACATATTGTGACAAGTTGCAAGTTTATAATAACTGCAGTAAATAAATAAAGCATGATTGTTTTCAGCAAATATGTTATAATGAATATTTTTACAACAAAGAACGACAACTTGAAGATGATTGATTGTAGAAATATCTGTAATGGCGCCTCCAAACTTTGAAGTAATCCGTATGTATGTAGATATACATACACCTTTGAACTGACAGTGGTTTTCAGGTCTGGGGGATGTGAAACGCGAAGATATGTCGAAATTTGCGCAAGTCCCTACATGGTGCCCATTGCAATAGTTAGCTTTCGAATGAAATCTACCTAAAACATATTAAATTATGGGAACCTCGTTTAGTATTTAGTTTTTTATTGGATGCATTTCATTATATTTAATTTTCTTTGTTGGTCTACTTTGCTTTGGTTTTGATCTTCCTTTATAAAAAAAATATAAAATTAAGTAGCCAATTAAATAACTAGTAAAAGACTACTCGTTTGTTATTATTAGATTAATTTTAATCTTCATTACTAGATAATACTCGCGAATGTTTTTGATTATTTTAAATGACTGCATAGTGGATCAAACTAGACACTTATATAAAATTCATTTTAGTATCTTTAATTTGATAGCACTTGTATTGTTTATTCATAATTTTTTAGGGTTATTTCTTACGATTCTGCTTAGAGAACAGTTCTTTGATAAGTGTTTCATTTTATTTTTAATTTTAAGTTCTTGTTTGAAGCAGCAACACTGACAGGACCAGCATCAGGCTGCTGAAATGAAGTTCCAGCTTACAGAACACAATGAAGGATAAAAGAAGGAATGTTAACATCCGAGAAGAGCTTGGATTGGAAAGAAGCCTTTTGGAATTAATGGAACTCTACAGACTACGATGGTATGGCCATATGAAAAGGATGGTTCCAGAAAGAACTCCTAGACCTTATTTTTAAAGGGTGCTTCCTGGCAAAATACCCCGAGGACGACCTCGAGACTTATGGGTGTAGAGAAGAGAGGTGTAAACTGACATACCATATCCGAAGAACAGCTATGGGTGGATTAGACAAATTGGAAGAGACTTTTGTACTACCGCAGCCGACTTGCTGGAGTGAACACCTGATGATGATGATGACTTTCTTGTTTGCTGATCGGCTTAATAGTTTTAACAACAAATTGTGTATCCGCCTTAGTCAATACATAAACGAAAATAAATTATAATTACACTTGCTCCTGGTACATGTTTCGGGGATTAATTGCTTTTATCCCCTTCATCAGCCAAGACAAATATTCGTAGAAAGATATAAGATAGCGTAAAACATAAGACAATCTCTTCAAAATTGATACTTTGACTTAACCTGAAGTTATGCATTGGGCTAACCTCATTGCTATTTGAAGTTGTTCCTTCCACGCTCGTCTAGTTCGTATGCAGGCATTTGATTTTGGACCTGTTGAGCATAAGGCTTCTTCATTGCTTGTGTCCATATGGTGAAGTATTGTGATTTTTGCCAATTCAAGCTTCGACCAGTGTTTTGGAGCGGATTTACGAATTAACTGTCCACTGATTCTCTGTGTTTTGATGGCTGAATATCTTCGCTGTCACATATATGTTTTTAGTTTTGCTCAACATTTTCCTGTGACCTACTTATATGGTGCAATATATTAAGTTAAATAGCCATTTATTTTTTGAGTGCTACACTATCTTATATCATTCTTCGAATATTTGTCTTGGCTGATGAAGGGGATAAAAGCAATTAATCCCCGAAACATGTACCAGGAGCAAGTGTAATTATAATTTATTTTCGTTTATGTATTGACTAAGGCGGATATACAATTTATTGTTAAAACTATTTAGTACGTCAATACGGAACCATCATGGAAACTAGTTTAAATAATAGGATCGGCTTAATGTTAACCCGAAGCTTGTACAAGGCACTTTACTAAGTTTTCGGTATGTTATTAAATATATACTAGCATTACCCGTCGCGGCTTCGCCCGCGAATATTCCAGATGTAAAGAGTACACTTAGCAAAATCTCAATCATGAATGCTATGTCTGATTTATCCTTGGTATGAATAATCAGACTTTATCAATTCAGCTACTGGTTCAGTGGTTAGGGGTTTGCCATTCCTTCATAGGTATATCAGAGCGAAGTTAGTTTTCTGGGAATATCACAGACACTGTTAATTTAAGGGCCTTTAAATGTGGTTTTCGGAGACCCTTTATAGTCGGGTGAAAAAGACAATTCGTACCACACTCACACGTGAAATTTGCGTGAAAAAATTCTAGAGTGCCCCTTGACCCCTTAAGCGCATTATAGTGTATGTATTGATGATTATACAGCTTAATTTAGTTCAGTGATAACCTTATAACTATCTGGAAACGTTCACAGCAGGCTAATGTAATAATTGGAATTGCATTGCGTCTTACAGAAATAGATGGACCTGTGAGATTCTGTTACCATGGTTACCGTGTTGCATTCTTTCATTATTTCATTGTAAATATACATATTTTAAGGAATTTATTTAATTGTGAGGCATTTAAAGAGTAAGTGAGTGCGTTTCGCTTACGCATTGGGTTATGCTGAACCTGTAGGTACCCCATATGTGTAGGTTGGTGTTAATCGGACCTTATTTTCGGTACAAAACTGGAATGGGATCTTAGCAGAATAATATAGGGAGGGATTAGGCTGAAACCTACCAGAATATTTTTTGCAACACGTGAGGCCAACACAGGCTATACATAACCACAGGAACATGGGATCTTATACAGTACGGTATATTCCAAGACAGTTTTGACCGATGTCAAAAATTAGGCTGGAATGTGGTGTAGATATTGTGTTTTCTTTGTTTGTGGTTGTCATATTCTAGGAAGGGGAGGGAAGATGTGAAGGGTGTATGTACGCTGTGATGTGTGGAAGTTGCGCTAAGTGGGGATCGTAGTCCGGTTCTGCCCACGTGACCTCAGCGATAAGCGAAATATGCAACCGGTGCGGTGTAAGCCATTAGCTTAACTCACCGTTCCGTCGGAAATTCAGGGTCATCAGTCGCATGTACTCCCCGCTCCATATGGCTCCTGTTAGTTGCTGTGGACAGAAGGGTTATCAGTCGCATGTACCGGGGGTGTGTCTGCTATACTATGTGATTCAAAACCGCTGTGTCAAATACTAAAGAGTGTACTTTAATTACTGTTTATACGTACATGTTTCGGTGTTCAATGACAACCTTGTCAGCTTAAAATCTTAAAACTAAGTTTACAAAGATAAAGAGAAAATTGATATTTATTTATTTTTATTTATTTATGTATTGCCACAACCGGGCAGTGCCCCAATTATAGTAGCAAACAATTAAACGATTGTTTACACACAGATAATACATGAAATACATTACAATACAAGATAAAAATTGAAAATTAAAAATTGAAGTTTAAAAATTAAAAGTTTAAATTTAAATAAAAAAAAAAGAATTTGTTAACAAGGAATATACACAAGTTCAAGTCGCAATACCAGTAAATGAAGCATGATTTTTAATATTTGGTCACATATTGTAAAACTAGATTCATATCTTTAGGTACTAATACAATAGCAATGAAAGATGGTAAGAAAGTGAAACCTAAAACTATCCTTACAAACAACTATTAGAAATTTAATAAAAAGAAAGCTCACAAAAAATATTCATAAAAAATATTCATATGTTTTTTTTGTGAGCTTTCTTTTTATTTCAATTTCTAATAGTTGTTTGTAAGGATATCCATTTTCTCTTTTATCTTTGTAAACTTAGTTTTAAGATTATTTTATTTTTCAATCCACGCTGACGAGGGTGTCATTGAACACCAAAACTACATTCTTTACTGTTTGACAAGGCGCTTTTGAATCACATAGTACTATCAGTCAACACGGATATTAGTTCTAGGGCCCGGATGTTGATGGCATGTCATCTTTTTACTGAGCTGTCTAAAACAATGCTGAAGTACATAGAAACTCCGGACGGGCCCTCCCGTCTTCAAATATGCCATTTTTTGCATCTTTTTGCATTTTTTGCTATTTTTTCCATTTAAGAGCATTTTTTTAGTTTGGTATATTATTTTGGTCTTATTTTAGAGAAATCGGCCTTTTAAGGTCATTCCTTTTCCAATTTAGTCATGTCACAGCTTTATATGAGGGAGTTACGTCTCTCAGAGTTAAGAAGAAGCTAGTAGCTGATACAAGATAATTGAGTATATTGAAATATTGATTCCATTTCCTTAATCAACCAGGTGCAAACTAGTCTTGGCAACAATCGTGGCGAAATGCTGCGGGTATTGCATCAAAACTGAAAAGAGTGCTGGACTAAAACACAGGGTAAAAAACATTATGCAAAATCTCAGACATTCTTTCTGGTGAAAACTACTTTATGGTTGGTATTGAGGGGGATTTAGCAGCAAACGACCTGCATCACGTCAAGTACGCTCCGATCACACCAGTTGATGTTGAACGCAGCTTTTCGAGATATAAAAACTTGTTGGCTGATAACCGCAGATCATTTACATTTGACAACATCAATGCAGTGCAACTCAGACTAGATGTGTAAGAGATCTATTTTATTTGACTTTTCAGTTTTTAGCCAAGATGCCATTTTTGAAATATTGGTGATTTTAATATTATAAGATCATTTTCTCCATTTTATAGTGCATTTTTCGAATATTTAGGTAATTTATTACAGTCATTGTTGAAAATGTTAAGTGCATTTTTTAACGTTTTTACAACATCAACATCCAGGCCCTAGTTATTATGGTTAATATTTACGCATTTTATGTGTTTACTATGTCAATGTGCATATGTGTTAGTATTTTGGGAGGCTGGGGTCTTAAGCTGGGCACCATCCTGGCTTTTGCCTAGAGTAGTGGTCTCATTCCGAATGCTATTGAGACATTAACGTTCGACTGTAGTTGATTGTTCATTCCTACGATACAGATAAGACTGTATCTAACTTGTAAGTACTGTAGACCGCTATCCCTATACCGTCCATGTTAAAACACGACAAATTAAACACCATTAACTCATCAAGTATTAAACATATTAAAATGAAAATTTTACAGATGTTAGCATATATCTATTTCTATTCACCTTAGTATAATCGTTGATATACAGTCTATAGTTAGCCTACACAACTATTTAAAAAAATAGGTGAATTATTTAGCCAAAATATTTTGCACTTAAAGGTTATTTAAAGAGATGCTCTGCACATGGCTGAATAATTTTACTTGCAAACAACAAACACATGCTTCTGTTGGCGCCATTAGTTATGACAGTAATACCAACTTATGAAATGGAGTTTCCTCTACAAAACAAAATAAAATCGCCAGCATTTTGCGCTAAATATCTTAGAAAATTTATTTTTCAAGGCGTGCAACTTTCTTATAATAAAGTCAAATAACAAGTTGCTTTCAATTATTGTAATTTTAATAATAGTATTGAAAAATAAAATATACGGTACATATATTCTATGAAAACCTGTGCTAAATTAAGGAGAGAGATTGAAGGAACGCTCCTGAAAATATTCAATTAGTTTCTGATTGTAATTTCAAGACACTAAAGACTACATTCAATGCAATACCTTTCTTCAGTGTCTTAAAATTACGATATATCGATATAGAATACAGATTTTTTCCCCGAGAACTTCACAGATTTCTTAAACAAATAACATTAAAGAAAGCTCTTCCCTTATGAACTTCACAATATCCATGTTTTAGTTACGGTACCTTTTCCTCACAAACTATTTACAGAAACTAATTGAATTTTTCAGGAGCGTTCCTCCAAACTCTCTCCTTAATTTAGTACAGGCTTTTACAAACTATATGTATATGTTATTCTTCAATAATATTATTATTAAAATAGCGATATTTTCAACGCCATTTTCATAAATCTATCAAAATTAAACTTAAGTAAATTTAGAAAAACTGATTTGTTAAAATAAAACTCATATATGAAGAAATTATTTCTGAAAATTCCAGCTTTGTATTTTGAAAACTTGGAGAATGAAGGTAATTTTTATATTAAGAAATAAATTCTAGCGAGGAACTGGAGTCAAAGTTTTTTCCGTTAGCTGAGGAGACGACGACACTGTAATACCGCCACACCAGTTTTGATTTGTTCGTTTTAATGCGTGATGTCTAATACAGAGGAAATTAAATACGTTTTTTAATCGGACGCCCGGGTGTGGGAACGAGCTATGAATAGCCTACACCGTCCTCAGATTAATATGACGCATAAAATGACACTTCGAAAGGTTTGAAGATATTCGGCAGTCCGGAGCCCTTTACGGAAATATAATTTTAAATGTTAAAATCGCACCTAAATGCAGAATCCATTCCTTCAGTGTCGTTAGATTCAATGTTCCTCACTCGGTCAACACTTGCAAGGAAACCGCGTTCCAGTCTGTTGTTTTCATTTTGCTTCTGCGATTTCAAGTAATTTCCAATTATTATTTTCTACTGTCTCATTTTCTGTTGGGGTCTAGCGTGTATCTAGCCTAGCCTATTCTAGTTAGAAGGTTGAGAGTCACACAAGGTTGTGGCCGGGGACCGCCCTAAAGCTCTCTTAGTGCCGCACCCGGCTTAGGGCCAAGCTGTAGGGCGGTCCTCAAGCTTTACGGTAATGAAGATTGTTATTAGCGGCGATGTGAACATAGACACCAGGAACACACAGGCTCAAGACCGCAGATACACCTACAATTGCGGCCATTACCGTATTTACAAACTTTAAGTTTTGCCTGTGCATTGCTCAGAGCCTTGCGTTTCATGGCGCAAGAATGTAAAGGGTAGCGTCCTACCAGTGTGTCTCATGTACGACGCCAATCCAGAATTAATCCCTGTGTTCTTAAATAAAAAGGAAACATAGACTAAAAAGATGATATATTGGCTTTCACGGCCAGTGAATTAAAACTCAGCAATTTTTCTAGATTTGTGTCGTGTCTTGTGTGGAGTTCGCCTAGGACATCAAGCTGGCGAAACCAAGGCGAAACCCCACACGGCACAAACTTAGAAAAATTGCTGAGTTTTAATTCACTGACCGTGAAAGCCAATATATCATCTTTTTTGGAAGCCTTCATAGGGAGGTTATAGCTGCTTCGGCTTTTAGCTCTCGCAGTGAAGAGGCGCAGGTGAAAAAATCCACATCCTCCGACCGGGTCAGGAATGGAATGAATGAAGCCCCCATCTAGCGAGGATATGAACTGTGCCGGCTGCCGAGGCCTGACGCACTCCTCTGGGGCAATGATTAAATGAATGACAGATGAAATGAAATGATAGTGGAGAGTGATGCTGGAATTAAATTTTGACAGTGAAAATCGGAGTACCCGCAGAAAAACCTGTCTGCCTCCGTTTTGTCCAGCACAGATCTCACATGGAGTGACCGGGATTTGAACCACGGACCCAGCGGTGAGAGGCCGGCGTGCTGCCGCCTAAGCCACGGAGGCTTATAAGAGGCGCAGGTGCGCTTCATAAAAAGGAACGTAGCGCGCAGTTCGCTACTCCTGTGGGGGTCCGGGCGCGGACATTAAGTGCCCGCTGATGAGCCAACTTGGTATCCTAGGCGAAACCCCACACAAGACACGGTACAAACCTAGAAAGATTGCTGAGTTATAATAGGCTAGTTACATGGCACGAGACGCAGCAATGTTTGAGCTATAATCAGCACTAGTATAGAGACATTTGTCATATCATGAGATCCTGTGTCGTACTAGTCTGCTGCCTGGTAATTCGTCTTCAGCTCTGCACCACTCTCCGCAGATATCGCGATCCTTGTTGCATGCAATTGTCACTAAGCACCTGCTGTTCATGTAAGTGTGGGTGTCCAAAAACCCGTCAGCATACACAAAATACGGCGCTTTGGAATTCGTACAGTCTTGTTCTTGCTCCAGCAATTTTCATCTTTTATTGCACCTCAAGAAACTCCTGTCAGCATTTCCAAACTGACGAAGAATGAAGACGAATATCACACGCTGGTTCCATTCCCAGGCGGCTGACACGATATGGCAGATGTCTCAATTTTGCTGGCGATTATATTGTCAAATAGATCAGACATTTATGTATCTGGTGCCGGTTAGGCTTTTCATGTGACTATAATTTAATTTTCTTAAAAAAAAGATTTTAAAGTGATTTTCTTTGTACTCTGAAATCTTGTATTGATTATATTGCCAAACGATAAAAAAAAAGGGTTTAATTTCTAGATAAACCTCGTATGGTCGCGCATCGCAAACAAACAGATACGTATAATTTCACAAAATCTGTCATTTACGTTTAAAGCAAGTAGGCTGTAGCACACAGGCGAAAGGAAACTTATCCTGATTTACCTTCGTAACCATTAGGCCTACCTTTGAAGAAATTGTTGATTGTTACAAGCATTTTATGCCGTATTCGTATTCTTCATTGAACGACCCGAGTTTTGGTGCTTAAAGCTGGGAACATGACCGACCAGGATAGCTTGGTCCCTGCTAAATATGAAGGGCATGACTTCTGGGCGCTGATAGACACTGCAATCTCCCTGCATTGTTACACCGGATAGCTTTTTTTTGTGCATAAATCAACTTGGGAGCGTTTATTCATGCAGTTCCATATTGTGTTAAAACTACTTCTAAAAGACTGAACTGGTGCAGCCCCAGGACTTAATGCATCACTTGAACTATGCTAGTGGAACATGTGCATCTGGGTTTTTATTTCACTTTTTTTTTAAATGATTGGAATCGTTGGGCATGGAGCTAAACATTTGCATTTTTCATAACAGATAAATGGTAGTTTGGTAGATAAATTCAAAAGTACACTGGACTCTTCCAGGGTCGTGAGGCGAAGTCTTGTTGTTGCTCTATGCGTTATTCTTCCCAAAGCGTGAGAGGTTGGTTGGATGATTGTTTAAGGATTACATCGCATACATAGGACTATGGAGTCCCATTGGATGTACACAATCCACTCTCTTACATGAAATACAGCTTAATCAACAATCATTAAATTTTACAAACTATAATCTACATTAAAACTACACTAACATTATTATCAATGTAAATCCACTATGTACTTGCCACGATCTGGTATTCCTCTTTGATTATCACTTATAGCCGCCATTAATACACTGGTAAGAGAGATTGATTGATGATTGAGAGAGACAGACAGACAGACAGACAGACAGACAGAGAGTAAACGGAAATCTATAATATTAATAATATTTTATTTTAATTTTTTTAGCGTTTGGCTTTTAGTGCCGGAAGTGTCTGAGGACATGTTCGGCTCGCCAGAGTTTGTAGCTGCTTCTATGCGGACACCCATGGGGTGAGCTACAAGTACCGTCGCGTGTGGGGTGTTGTCTGGGGAGGAAAGTGTGAATGTAAGGACGAGGAGTTGGAAGGTAGCGGCTGTGGCCTATAGTTAGGGACAAACCCCTGCATATGCCTGGAAGGAAGATGGGAAACCACAGAAGACCATCTTGTCGGCGGGGGGATTCGAACCTCCTCGCCTCCCGGATGTGAGCGACTGCCTGCAGCCACGCCGTAACGACCACGTCTAACTCACCCAGTATTATTATTGTTATTGTTATTATTTGAAGCGAATTCTCCCAATACATACTGTAGAAGACGTTAAACAAATGACTCAATCAACTTTTCTTTTGGTTCCTCTTGTTGTTCCAATAGACTTTCAATCTTTCCGAGGAGGCTTGTTTGCGTTGTTCCGACCACTTTGATCTGTACTGTTTTTGTTGTGCTTGCTCTGATATAACTTCCAATTTTTAAACTTTGTGCCTGAAGGTATCCCTTTCTAAATGTCAGGTGAACTTATGTTTGCGTTTTTGAGGTCCTTTCGAAGTTCCCCTTACCAAGGTGTTGAGTTCTTGAGTGTGGTCAAAATAATCTATTATCCTTTTCGTCAATCGATTTTCTGGTAGTCTAGTGAGATGTCCAAAGAATTTCATTCGTCTTTTCTTAATGTCAATTTCGATGTTTGAATACTTTTCTGTTGTTTTTATTGATTGTAGTCTGTAACCATCGTGCGTATATCTTACTACTAAAATTTTCCCAATCATCTTCCTCTCTTCCTTTTTGATGTCTTCAAGTTCATGTTTACTGTTAAGTGTCAGAGTTTCGCTTGCGTAAAGGACTGTGGGTTTTATGACTGTGTTGTAGTGCCAAATTTTTATGTATTTTGACAAAGATTAATATTATTATTATTATTATTATTATTATTATTATTATTATTATTATAGCTTGCCACGGTGGGCGAGTGGATATCGTGTCGGTCTACTAACCCCAAAATTGCAGGTTCGCTCCTGGCCATGGTAAGTGTTTTTTTTTTTTTTTGAATGGCGGCAAATATACGATACGCATGTCATACGATGTTGGCATGTCAAAGAACCCATTTGAATTCAGTAGGCCGAGTTCATAATGGCAAAATTAATCTCGGGAGTTTCTGCCAACACAAAGTTCCTCATTTCTCTACTAGAAAGCGCTATAGTGTTCAAGGAGGCTACATATCTAACATCTAACCTCCTTGACTTTCATAGTCAAGGAACAACGAAATTCGACATGCAAGCTACCCTCTGGGTGTCATATAACAAAGCTTGCACCTGGCACCCGAGGCCATACGATATTATTATTATTATAAGTTATTATTATTATTAAATTCATCAAAATAAATACATAAATAAATAATAAGAAAAATTCATATAACATGTATATTTTAAAATGTTTTTTTAATATTAATTGTATTTTCAATTTTTAATATTGTCTTTTTCTTTCCTTTAAATGCATATAGGCTATCCCAACAGATAATTGGAATATATTCACCGCCAATTCGCGGGATCTATTGCCATTGAATTCAATGCAACTTTCTTACTTACAGTAGAGAATACATTGAATTACATTATTATTAATATTGAAAGCAGGCAGTCAGCAGTTAAGCAACAGGGTGTTAGAAAGCGCATTGCTGCGCGTGCTCAAAGGTTATTGTGGTCTCGATTATGCTACCGACTTGCACGCCTCAATAACTCTCACAGCCACTCTTACCTAAAAACACAAACTCTGGCGTGAAATATGAATAAAACCTCGTTAAATAAAACTGTTTTCTAAATAAATGAGGTTTTATTTTTTAAATATAGCCTACTCTTCGCGTGATAGACCAGCTGAGATAGCTACGCGCGTTAACGTTCAATGCGATTATACCAGTGGCCTGTTTCACGAATGAACTTTGCAACTTTTCACTTTTCACTTTGCACTTTTCAATTCTTGCAAAGTGCAAAGTCTTTCTGTTCCACCATGATCTATGTATTACTTTTCAATTTCTTTGCAAAGTGAAAAGTCTTTGCGTAGTAATGTTCCGATCATGTTTATTCCATGAACAAACTGTATAATACTCCATGATTTAATGTTTTATTTTTCGTGGTGAACTTGAGGACTTTAGTAACAGTTCTGCAAATAGTTGATTTTAATGTCCCATACATTGCTGCTATACCGTGCTGGGCACCATTTCCTAACCAATGTAAGCATGTAAGAATTTGTGCTTTTTCGGAAAGACATTGATTTCTTTTTGTTGCAGGTTTCAATAAATGGCCAATTATTTCAAGAATGTAGTCAGCTTGTACAGTATTGGGGTAATACGAAAACACTCACGAAATACCGACGAAGTGAGGTTATGAAAATTCATCCTGTCTTTGTACGTCCTCTTGTTGGATTCCTCATCACTATTCTCACTTGATAACAAAAGCTCTCGTCGTAACATATTTATAACACTAAACCAAATTCTGTGCCGAGAAACTAGTGTAGAGTTGTTCATTAAATGCTGAAAAGGGAATCTTCTCTTTGCAAAGATTTCTGAAAACTTTTCACTTCATTCCTTTACACTTTGTATTTTTGCACCAATGGAGGAACATAACAGGCTTCAAAAGGGAAAAGATTAATAACTTTTCACTTTTTACTTTTCACTCTGCAAGACAAATCTGAAGAGTGATGGTGGAACAAAATCTGAACTGAAAAGGTCAAAGTGCAAGGTGAAAAGTTGCAAAGTTCATTCGTGGAACAGGCCCTAAGCTGAATTTCTTGATGAATTACCTTGATATTCCGCCTCTTAAAACAACAATCAACATCAACATCTTGTTCAATTGTATTCATGTATAGTGGACCTGAAATAAAAGATACATTCACAAATGGTGCACTTGGGAGATGACATGTTTCGTGCGACATGAGAACATTCCTAGACCAGACAGGCTAAATCGTCAATGTTAAACAGTCGTGGTCTCCAGTGGAGGCAGACCTTGCCCATTTCATCTCACATTAACTCACGAGCTCGTGGTGTCGTGGTTAGCATTGTGGTTAGTCGCTCCACAGATCTAAGTTCGATTCTTGGCTCTACCAAAAAAAAATAATTACAACTCAGCAATATTTCTACGTTTGTGCAGTGTCTTATGTGGGGTTTCACCTAGGAAGCCAAGCTGGCTCATCAGCGGGCTCTTGGTGTCCCCGCCCGGATCCACACTTGCCGTGAAAACCAATGTACCATCCTTTTTGAAGCCTTCATAGGGTGGTTATGGCTGCTTGAGCTTTTATTTCTCGCAGTAATGAGGCGCAGGTGTGCTTCATAAAAAGGGAGGTAGCGCGCAGTTCGCTAGTCCTGTGGGGGTCCGGGCGGGGACTCCAAGAGCCCGCTGATGAGTGAGCTTGGTATCTTAGGCGAAACCCCACACACAAAAAAAAAAAAAATACTGAGTTTTAATTCACTGGCCGTGATAACAATATACCATCAATTTAATTACAGTTTAAGTTACTGGAATGGTAGCGTGGTATGGTAGTAACACAAGTGGTGTCAGTTTCGAAGAGTTGGACCAGATCAATGAGTGAACGTTATGCTGATGTGGTCTTCAACTCCAAAACAGGAGATGGAAAATATTTTTTTCTTTTTTATGGTGATAAATTTCCCCCTGACAACATGAGCAGATTTGTTGTTTACCTGTACTTGCAGTAAGATAATGGATCTGTGTTGAGGTTTCCTGGAAGATCAGTAGTATCGTGTGAACTGTATCGGGAGCTTTGGTGCGAGCTTCATGCTAGCCTCTCAGACAGACCTCGTTCTAACCCACGTGCTTGAGTCGACAGTGTTTCATACAGCACTAGATGGACCTCAAATCCTGCCACTACTACACAAGTATTCATTTTATGTGACGTTGGCGTCAGGAGGGGAATTCGACCTTAAAAGTACATTCCCAATACATAAACTCATCTCAAGACATTCCCGACCCCTTAGAAGGGGGTCTAGGGATTGATGAGGTGTAAAAATGCATACAAGCGCTGTTCTTCTGCTGCCTACGTTATGGGAGGATGTGTGGCAAATAGCACAACCTTTCCGAGATAATATGAGTACATGAGAATTAGTTGAAATGCCATTCCATTGATACACCGTAATGCTAGGTTGGCTCTCATCCCTAAAGTCCCAGGGTCGATTACTGGCTCTGCCAAGAAATTTAATTCTGGTCCTAAGGCAGGAACGATGATTACTCAGCCTTTACAGCACAACTGAGAAGCGTAGGCTTTGATTCTCACATTAACCATCCTTGATGTAGTTTCCCGCGGTTTCCCCATTTCTATTCCATGCAAATGCTGGGGCGATCATCGTTCTCATTCCAAGCCCCAGATACAAATATACACCACATTAGCACACGCTATCAGACAGATTTCACTCACACCCAAGTATACGGGATTGATGACCACAGTGTTGCAAACTATTACGCAGCAAAACTAGAAACAAAGTGAAACATGTTGTTTCCAGTGTCTCTACACTCTCCTCCCTTCCTCATTGGAAGACGAACTGTTAAAACAAACTAACTCCATTCACGAATGGGATTATGGAGGACGACACACACAGGCGCATTACCTTGGTTTTAGACGATGTCAAGCAACTACTCTGCTGTCTTCACGAAGCTGAGTTCATCCTGTCCCAGCCTTTCAGTATTATCATATTATCTGTGGTGGTGTTGGGAATGGAATCCAAGGCTAGGGTGCTACCCTTACTGTGGAAGTTGGAGAAGTGGAGAGGATGTTGCCCGACCTGGCTCTAGCCTACCGCTGACAGGTGGTGACGGCCCAGCTGTCTCATCACCATGAGAAGTAATTAAACCAACTCCAGTTTTAATGATGCCCTCGGGGCGACATGAGCCATTCCCGTGCGCCTTACTCTTTACGGACCATCCTGAGCATAATGATTGTACTTTATTTCTAGACATGGATATCTTTCGTAACTTTAACCTCTAATAGTGGCGTAGTTGGTAACATGTTGAGCTTCTATGCCCAAGGTCGCGGGTTCAAACCCGACCGAAGTCTTCGGATTTTTTTAGCAGCGTTAAAAATCCCTCGGTATGCCTTCCTTCGGAGGGGAAGTAAAGCCAGCGGTCTCATGTCATAGATTTATGGCATGTAAAAGAACCTTCCACTAATTGCACTTGTGTGAAGCTAAATTATAGGTTAGATGTGATAAATGCTCTTAGGTTCCAACGTTCGTCGCCAGGAGCCGACTGCGGTGGCATCTAGTAACCAAGTTCAGAACTTGTTGTTGACGGTAGCGTTTGGTACCAAAAGTAGGAACTACTTGAAAATTGAATGTCTGCATTCCTTACTTGAATTAAAAACAGTTAACACACACTAATACACCATCACAATTGACACCGGTTATCAGACAGATTCTACACACACCCAAAGTACAAGGGGCTACTTGACCGCGTTGTCGTAGCCCCTAAACTTAGGAACCAACCTCTAATAGATCCCGATACTCAAATTACTAGGGTAGCCTATAATGTAATAGTACATTATGCAACGAGCCTATAATGGCAATAATTAAGACACGAGTATGTTTATAAAACGAGCGTATGCGAGTGTCTTAATTACCATTATAGGCGAGTTGCATACGACTGTTTATGTTCGACTATAATTATTATAACTATTTTATGTTCGAACATAAATATTCATAAATATCTGTCGAGATTTCGCCAGTTTTATGTACTGAACAGAGCGCATGAGACGCAGAGAATGCCTTGTATTTGACCATGGCCTCCTCGATTACCTTACTATGACACTAGGCCAGGCAGTGAAATTTAAATTAGAACGCCGTGGAACTCAGTGCATCTAATTATCTAATTGGTCAAACAACTGTTTCTTGAGCTCTGATTGTTGGGAGAAACTGTTTCATAATGAAGAATAGTGTTATAATGAGCCTCATTATAGTAGCCTACAGTTTTCTGACTATAATAGTCAGGGTCGAACATTAATATTGTAATAATAGCACGGCTTTCACACCATTGACTACTAGATTGATCGCTCTTCCCTTGCCTTATAGATTCCTAAAATAGGAGGCGTTGCCCGAGCCATATCCGATAGAATGCGCTGTCATGTGCATTGGCATGGCCCTTGTTGTTAGTAGGTAACAGCGCACGACACTCTGCTAATGTCGAGGTTATTTGTCAAAACAACTGTTAGATCAGGGCAACTGAATTCAGTGAAGATGATGTGTTGATGTAATCTGTAGGAGAATATTTCCAATGTGTTGTTTCATCCATTACTCGAGAAATACAGAACTTACTGTGGTACAACATTTGATCTTAGGGCTTAAACTTTCTATCAATAAGCTTCTCGAGACTTTAAATACTGATTGAAAATAGGCCTACAGTTTGGCAAGGACACTACTGTTCAGGAACTAGCACCAACAGATAGCGGACAGGTACAATGAGGGATCATTTTGTTATTTGGTTCAAATAACACAAAATAGGTTGTCACACACGGTATAGAATGGATATTTATTGTGTTATGAACTTGCCATTCTTCAAATTCGATGTGTAGCCTATAGGCTAATCAATTGAGTCCCATAGAGCAGGGGTTCTCAACCTATGGTACGCGTACCCCTTAGGGGCACGCGAAACATTTCAGGGGGTACGCGGCAGGCCATCCTTCTACCCGATCCACATGCGTAGTAAGCTTCGTGCCGTGACTACTGTGTGAGCTATTTACGGCGTGTGTATTTGAACTCCACAAAAAATTGCATCTCTTCTTTACCGAGCACAAATCTAATTTATTATCAGTACTCAATGACTTTGGTTGGCTTTTAGAATTGGCATATTTAAGAGATATTTTTGAAAAACTGAACATTTGGAATAAGTGTATGCAAGGTAGTGTTTCTGATATGTTCTATGTTGAAATGAAAACTAACGCAATGCTTGCAAAAATCAGCCTTTGGGAAAAGGAACTGAAAAACAACAACTGTGAGACTTTTGAGAGATTGAATTCATTTTTGAAAGAAAACGAAGATAGCATATCTGACCTTACAACTCAAATGGGACATGACCTGAACTCATTGAAGACCCACATAAGGCAATACTTCCCACCTACAGACAAAAGATTGGACTGGATACGTGACCCCTTTAGTTTTGATGCTACAGATACTTCTAGCAATCTGACTAAGTTACTTCCCAGAAGGAACAACTAATCGAACTGTCGTGTGATCCAACATTTTAAGAAATAAATATTTGAAAGTTGCATTGTTAAATTTTTGGATCAGTGTTGGAAAGGAATACAAAGAACTTTCAATTATTGCTGTAAATGTTCTTATTGGATTTTCTACCACATACGTTTGTGAAAGGGGGTTTTCGAGTTTAATTTATCTAAAAACAAGCTTAATGTTGAGAACGATTTAAGGTTGTATTTAACAAAGCTAGAACCGAACATTGATCAACTGGGTAAAAAGAGGCCTTTTGTAAAGTTATCCTACTTTCCTTATATTTTGTTTTATTAAAATATCTTTCCTTATAAAATTATAAAAGTTAAACCATACTAACTAAAAACCTTTTACTTTTTTTAATAACCATTATTACTTCCAGGCAAATGCCGGGGTTGGTCCCTAACTATAGGCCACAGCCGCTACCTTCAAACTCCTCGCCCTTCCCTTCCAACTTTCCTCCCCAACGGTACTTGTAGCTCACCCATTGGGTGTCCGTCTCGAAGCAGCTACAAAACTGGCGAGCCGAACATGTCCTCGGACACTCCCGGCACTAAAAGCCATACGCTAAAAAAAAACTACCCAAGAAAGGTTAGAAGGGGTACGCAAGATGTTTAATTTTTTAAAGGGTACGATGGTTGAAAAAGGTTGAGAACCCCTGGGCTAATCAATTGAGTGCCATAGAGGACAGTCACGGCACCAGGCGGAAAGGTTTCGCATAAGATACCTCTGTTAAAGGCCGTGAACAAGATGTTGACACAACTCAGCATTTTATGCTGTAATTTTGGTATCCGAGAAGGTGTTGTAGTATCTAATTTGGCGTAATTTGCAGACTGCTTGTTGGTGTCAGATGAAGGTAGTAGCCTAGTCCACTAGGAGACACATTGGTAAAGGAGCCGCACTCTCTACTCGGCCGACCGCCCGCGCGCGCGCAATCTGTGACCCATTTTCAAGCTCATATTCGCTCCGAAAGTTTCCAAGGTAGCGCAGGCGGGCGAAGCAGGTGCCATTCTCCTGCTGTGTGCAGCTATGTGGTGGAAAGTGAACCGACTGCTTGCCGCGAGGTTCAGAACTGGGCCTGGGCCTCGCCTGCGATCAGTAGATCACATTCCTCATCTTTGTGTTCCCATTCCAACACTTAGCACTTGCTGGTCATTCATTGATTCATTGATTGATTATTTGAATCTTCTTGTGGATCTGGCCAACGATATCAGTAATCGAATTCGAATGCCTTAGCTCTTAAATTCGGAGGACATGAGTTTGAACCCCACTTTCGGCCGTTCTTGAGATGGTTGTTTCCTCAGTTTAGGGGCTGCGACAACGCGATCATGTAACCCCGTGTACTTTGGGTGTGTGTAGAATCTGTCTGATAACCGGTGTTAATTATGATGACTGCATTAGTGTGTGTTATCTGTTTTTAATTCAAGTAAGGACTGCAGACATTCAATTTTCAAGTAGTTCCTACTTTTGCTACCAAACGCCACCGTCAACAGCTAGTTCTGAACTTGGTTACTAGATGTCACCGCAGTCGGCTTCTGGCGACGAACGTTGGAAACTAAGAGCGTCAGTCAAATCTAACCTATAATTTAGCTTCACACAAGTGTAATTAGTGGAAGGTTCTTTTACATGCCATACATCTATGACATGGGACCGCCGGCTTTACTTCCCCTCCGAAGGAAGGCATACTGAGGGATTTTTAACGCTCTTAGAAAATCCGACGATTTCGGCCGGGTTTGAGCCCGCAATCTTTTGCATAGAAGCTCAGCATGCTACCAACTACGTCACCGAAGCTGCCCAAGTCGTATCTATTTGTATTACGCATGATATGACCTACATGTCGTCGGACACTCCCGGCACTAAATGCCATACGATAAATAAATCATCTTCTTTGTTAAGAATATTCTACAATAGATTAGTTTTCCTTCAACCCAAAAATGCTCTACTCCTCCACAAATTTTGGTCTTCACTCTTCAGCATCTTCCTCGGTTAAGCCTCTGGTAGCCAAGCTTCTCTTTACACCATCCATCCACTGTTCTCTTGGTTTACCCCGTTTCCGTTTGCCTTCAGCTTGCCAATGTAACATTACATTTGGAATTCTACTATTCTGCATCCTTTTCTCATGTCCAAACCGTTGTAGTCTTGTTTCTTCAACGACTTCTAGAACATTTTTACCTGCATAATTTCTCTGATTCTCGTATTTCTAATTTTATCCAATCTTGATTTTCTTGCCGACCTCCTCCAATAATCCATCCCTGTTATTAATAATTTGTTTGCTTGCTGTCTGTTTAACGTCCAAGTTTCTGCTCCATACAACAAAATACTTCGCAACAATGAACTGTAAATAAGTTTCTTAGTGTTGTTTAAAATATTTCTGCTCCATAATACGGAATGTAATGCTCCAATTGTTCTCCTAGCCTCACTTACTCTTCTCTCAATTTCAGATGAACTTGTTCCCCCAGCTTCTATTATTGAACCCAAATTTTTAAATTTAGTGACAGTTGAATTTCTGCATTTCCGATCTGTAGTTTCTCACCACCATTATTCTCTAATGTAAGGTATTCCGTTTTGTTGTAATTGATATTTAGTCTCCACATTTGATAATCCTCAATTAATTTCCTCATCATATAAGAGGCATCGTCTATATCTTGAGTCAATATCACCTGGTCATCAGCTAAATAAATAAATAAATAAATCATCATCATCATCATTTATGGCATTAAACAGGCCTTTGAGGCCTACAGCAGAATAACAAAAAGAAAAGATAAATATTTCAAATATTACAAAGGAAAAATATTACAAAACACAAAAAAGATCCAATAAAAGGAAAGTCAGTCAATCATGAGAGGAGGTATTTGCTGCAGATGGCACTCCATCTTCTCCGGTCTCTAGCATCATCCTCCACTGCTGTCGGTTCCACTTCTTGAAGGAGCGTTGTCACTCGATTCTTCGATCGAGTTCTCTGGCGTTTTCCCGTGGGTTGAGATTGGAGAACTCTCTTAGAAAGGTATCCGTCCACTCATAAGATGTGTCCAAACCATTGTAGTCGTCCAATGTGTGGCTTCCCAAATCTCTGGTACAGGTCTTCTTTCTTCTCTCCCATTTACCTTCCATGTTATTGTAGACGGGTCCATATATCTTTCGAAGTACCTTTCTTTCAAAAGCACATATTGAATCTTCTGTCGTTGCTGATGTCGCCCAAGTTTCGCAACCGTATAAAAGTGTCGTGTACAGATGGACTTTGTTCTTCTGAGATACCAGACGAGATTTGAAGATATTGTTCAGACTGGTTAAATAAAAAAAGAAAAAGGAAATGCCGGACGGATCAATAAATAAATAAATAAATTACTCCTGTAAATTAATACAGCCATCACAATAACACAGGTTATCAGACATTCACACCCCAAGTAAGAGAAGTCAGTGGCCGCATTGTGACAAATGGGCACTTTCAAAACCGGGCTTAATACAATGATGGACTACTGATTTCTGTAAGTAGTGTTGCCAACTCACCTCTAGTGATTATCAAAAGTCACTATATTCCTATGTTATCACTAGAGAAGAAGACGGACTGCGCAATACGGAGCCTCGCACGTGCTCCAGAGTAAGTACCCTCCTTGAGGCCTTGAGATGTTGACATTGCACGGGGCAGTCTGCTGTTTAGTCTTCACTCCCTGGCAAGGTCATACCTCGTCACGTGCCTTCATAATTACCGCGCAATATCAACCACAGTGACATACTGTTGTAGGGGCGAAGGGGGAGGCTGGCAATCCTGGAAAATTGTGAGTATTCTCAGGCGATTGTCACCGCAAAACACCCAGAAATATCAACCAATATCTTAGACTTAGAGCATATAAAGAAAATCCACAGCCTGCTTCCAGTCTCCGACTGGGTCAGGAATGGAATGAATGAAGCCCCCATCTAGCGGCGAGGATTTGAACTGTGCCGGTTCCGAGGCCTGACGCTCTGCCTCCGTTTTGTCCCGCACAGATCTCACAATGAGTGACCGGGATTTGAACCACGGACCCAGCGGTGAGAGACCGGCGTGCTGCCGCCTAAGCCACGGATGCTTAGATAAGAGTTAATGGTAAAACTTCTCCTAAGTTTCTATAGCCTACAATTAGTGGCAATACATAAAAAGTTGTAAAATACAACGCAACACACAAATAAAATTGTATACTTAATGAATTTTCTATTATGGCCTATGGAGTATGAATGGCATATATATATAAATATTTGTATGTTTATTAATCAGAAAGGTAAACAGTTTTTTTTCTCCACAAATTGATAATTTATTTTTCTAAAGTACCGTACTGTGGAATCCTCACTTTTGCCACACAAGGCTGAGTGTACCCCGTTCCAGCCCTCAGAACAGAATTAAAATGTCTTGGCAGAGCCGGGAATCGAATTCAGACCTCCGGGGCGGCAGCCAAGAATGCTAGCCACTACACCACGAGGTAGTCTAATTTCAATCTTAATATTGTTTATAACTTAGCCAATAAGTTAAGATTTTGGTACAACCAAATTTACAATTATATTATGCTTTTACCAAAGCAACTCTTTCTTCATTTTTATTGGCTTTTTTCGAGGACGGGGGAGGGGGGCTGGAGGTCCCAAACCTCCCCCTCCCCCCCCTTATATATGCCCCTGTACTGTAACCAGGGTTTCATTTCGGGTCTGGGGTTCCAAATTTCTAATTTTCCTATCTACCAGCATGCACTTGGGTGTGTGTACTTTTAATTGAGGTAGAATTTGGGTATCGGCCGTGGCCTTAATTTAGGTAGACCAGAGAATTAATGAAGGAGGAACCATTACAGGATGGTATAGAGAAATCTAGAGGTAGATGGTATGCACATGTAAAACGAATGGAGGAGAAGAGGATACCCAGAAGGATACACGAGATGAAGTGGGAAGGAAAGAGACCGAGAGGAAGACTGAGAGACTGGTGGCTGAAGGGAGAGGAAGAAAGCGTGAAGAAAAGAGGAGAAGACTGAACAAGGGTGGAGGCTGAGAGATGGTGGGAAGACAGAAGGCATTGGAGAGGCTTGTGTTCCAAACAGACCCGGTCAGTGGCTGGAAACTGTGCAAGATGATGATGATGACCATCACGGCATTTGTCTGGAGTAGAGGTGGGAAACGTAGGAAAACAACTTTTAGGATGGCTGAGGTAGGAATGGAACCCGCCTCACGAGGCTGAGTGTACCCCGTTCCAGCCCTCACACCAGAATTAAATTCCTTGGCAGAGCCGCGAACGAACCTGGGCCTCCGCAGTGACAGCTAAGAATGTTAGCCGTTACGCAACGAGGCGGACAATACACATTGAAATTGATAGAACTATCCGAAGTTTTATCAAACGGAGATGGCGGAGAAAAATGTCAAAATACATTTTAATTTAAATTAGAGCACACGAAGAAATATTTTCGTGTTTGAAGTCATTACTTCAGTATCGCCTTAGCTATCAAAATTTGATGTTTTTCTGTTCGCCGACTGAAAAACATCAAATTTCGACTTAGGAAGAACATTTTTTTTTTAGAGGCGCACCGTTCCAAATCCGCCTTATCCAGTTTTTAGGAAAATAACTTTTTTGCTCATCTCCATAACTTATATGATTTAGCATCATTATCAAAAAGAAAATAGTTCCTAAACCCACCTTTATCCCATGTAAATGTAACATGACTTCAGGTGTCGTTTCCAAAACCCGTCTTATCCTAAGATGACGTTTCCAAAATCCTCCGTATCCATATACTGTATTTGGCACTGAAAGTGGAACGTATCTCTAAGAATACTCCATGGAGAAGGCGTCAGCACGATATTAAGAAGTTCTATGTACACTGTGTAAGTGTGTATTCTTTGAAACTGGTGTCAATGCTGTTCCCAATTATTTCGCGCCAGTATTTTACACGCACATTACTGTACTTAGCATATTTTCTGGATAAACATTTCTTAATTTTTAACATACTGTATTTTATGACTTTATGTTCGACCCTCACTATTATGTGTCAGAAAACGGTGTCATAATGATGGTCATTATAACACTTATTTTCATTATGATACAGTTTCTCCAGCCAATCAGAGCTCGTTCATTGACCAATTAGGTAACGATACCTTCGCGCATGCGCTCAAAATCCAACATGTCGGACATAAACACAACATCGAACTATAATAAATTTCCGACATGGAATACGCACCGTCCATATGTTCGCGTAAATAAACTGGCGAATATGAAACAAGAAATAGCACTGTACCTTAAAATCACCAAAACTAATTTCTACACAGCGCATTCAAACGACTCCGGTGACAATATTACTGAGGGACGGCAGATGTAAACATATGGCTTGCATATGGCATTGCAAGCACACAGAGCGCATGCGTCGGTCGTTCAAAGATCTTGAAAGACAGAGAGATGTCTCGCGCTCGCTCTCCGATAACAAAATTCTTGTGGCTGACTCTCAACAGATATTTTTGAATATTTATGTTAAAACATATAATAAAATTATAATTATCGTCGAACCTAAACAGTCGTATGCAACTCGCCTATAATGGTAATTAAGACACTCGTATGGAAATTATAAAACTCGCGTACGCTCGTTTTATAAAAATACTCGTGTCTTAATTATAGCCATTATAGGCTCGTTGTATAATGTACTATTAAAGAACATAAACAATAAAACAATATCACTTTATGACGAAAGTTAGAATTCTAAAGTTTTAGTTATGTTTCCAAAATACCGACAGTGGTGGCTGCGCTCGCTAAAGCGCTGCGTTAGGTCATGGGGCCATGCTCTCTGCTGACTCGGTAGACGCGTGGGTTCGAGCCCCACCCTCGGCCGTCCTTGAAATGGTTTTCCGTGGTTTCCCCATTTTCAACTCCAGGCAAATGCTGGGACGGTACCTTCTGACAGGCCACGGCCGCTTCCTTCCACATCCTTGCCCAGTTTCATTCACCATCATTCATTTCATCTCTCATTAACTCCTCTCATGAGGTTGGTGTCAGGAAGGGCATCCGGCCGTAAAAATCATCCGCCACAAAGACTTCCATCGCATCTCATCCCCGACCCCGTAGGAAAAACGGGAATAATAAGGGGTAGACATACAGTTACGTTTCCAAAATCCACCCTTATACACCATGAAAACTCCAGAACTCTCCTTATCCAATCTAAACGATAACAATCTTAAGTTGTTAATATCTTCCTTGTATGCAGGAATAAGGGCAAATATCTCGATATAATAATAATAATAATAATAATAATAATAATAATAATAATAATAATAATACCGTATGGCCTCGGATGCCGGGTGCAAGCTTTGTAATTTGACGCCCAGAGGGTAGCTTGCATGTCGAATTTCCTTGTTCCTTGAATCACTATGAAAGTCAAGGAGGTTAGATATCTAAGCTCCTTGAACACTATAGTGCTTTCTAGTAGAGAAATGAGGAACTTTTGTGTTGACGGAAACTCCCGAGATTAATTTTGCCATTATGAACACGGCCTACTGAATTCAAATGGGTTCTTTGACATGCCAACATCGTATGACATGCGTGTCGTATTTTTGCCGCCTTTCAAAAATTACTTACCACGGCCAGGAGCGAACCTGCAATCTTGGGGTTAGTAGACCGATCTCGGTATAATAAATAATGAATAAATACATTAATTTTACTGAAGTTAAACAAGAAATTTTTTTCGTCTCCTGGAAAATTTGCCAAAATGGATAAGGTGGATTTTGGAACCGTGAGCATTCTTAAAGTTGCAAAATGAAATAAATACAAGCTTTATCGTCAGAACTGCTAAATAAGAAGACAGTTCGGTTTGTAGTGGTTACAGACATATGCAATAGTAGCCTAACAAATACAGTTAGTGAGGGAGGATCGTTATTGAATCTTAAATTGCGTCTTCTCCTCAAGGAATGCGAGTTTCCAAGCCCCATCTGAACGAAAGGGGACTAAAATTGTGGAAACGCTTGCTCATTCTTGGGTGGATGAAGCGGCAGATAGATCACGCAGTGTGGAGTCGGACCATTTGAGTAATTAATCAACATCTCGGAGAGTGCGCTAAAGCACGCACAAAGTAGATATTTTCTCATTAGGATTCGTAGCCGCCTTTGATACATGACACTAATATGTGTTACTATGCTAAAGTGTGATAATAAATTTAAATTTAACAGAAGAAGGAGGAGAAAAAGGAAGGTGATGTAGAGAGAAACGATAAAAAATAAGAAGGTTTCGGCTTGAAACTACCGTTCTGGGAACATGAGGTAATGTGCGACCCAATAACATTGGCCCGCCCGGCTAGTGGGCGTTCCCAGGGAGTAATTAGCCACTCAA
Organism: Meconema thalassinum; assembly: GCA_946902985.2. NCBI lineage: Eukaryota > Metazoa > Arthropoda > Insecta > Orthoptera > Tettigoniidae > Meconema > Meconema thalassinum. The sequence continues at coordinate 93,981,612 of OX336391.1, forward strand.
GTTTTACATGACGGTGATACAAAGTGGCAATCTTTACAGTACAGCATGACGGCACCTTCCATGGTCTAGGGGCAGATGCCGTCACTTCCCTCTTTTAAAACAACAATAACTACTTCCATGGTATTGGAGTAGGTGCTGAGGGATTATCGATTAAAACTGACGTCACTTATAAGGTGCGTTCAAAATGTAACGAGCCGGAGGCTGTAATGCGCAAACCGGTGACGACATCGGCTAATCGTGGCGTGTGTAACGAGGTGTGGTTCCGACCAGAGCGTGGAAGGTCACAGCCCGTCGCTAGAGGGCAGGCGTGCACGTCACGTGACGATACAAAGCGAGCAGCAGCATGCATCTATCGTCCAACGCTGCCAGTGGCATTGCAAACAGTGACATGGAGGCGTCAACCGAAGAGCAAAGAGGTGTTGTTCGGTTTCTGACAGCGAAAGGAGTAGGGGGAACGGACATTCATCGTCGAATGTCACAAGTGTACGGCGAACACTGCATGTCCCTTGTAATGGTCAAGGCGTGGCACAAGCGCATCAGGGAAGGACGGGTGTCGTTAGCTGATGATGCCCGGTCTGGGGCACCCCCCTGCATTACCGATGACAACGTTCAGCTGGTTGATGCACTCATTACCCAGGACCGCCGAGTGACAGTGAATGCCATAGCCGCTGTGGTCGGATTGAGCGTCGTAAGTGTGCACACCATCATGAAGGAACGACTGCACTTGCGCAAAGTGTGTACCCAATGGGTGCCCCACAGTCTTCAACCACACCAGGAAGCATGTTGAATGGCCTACTGTCTTGGTCTTGGTCTTGGTTGGACGATTGATGCATGCTGCTGCTCGCTTTGTATCGTCACATGACGTGCACGCGTGCCCTCTAGCGACGGGCTGTGACCTTCCACGCTCTGGTCGGAACCACACCTCGTTACACACGCCACGATTAGCCGATGTCGTCACCGGTTTGTGCATTACAGCCTCTGGCTCGTTACTTTTTGAACGCACCTTATATTTTTCGGCTGTCTAGAAAAGTATTGGGTTCAGTGTTTAAGGCTACAGAATATTTGTGGGACTCGCATCACTAAATTTAGTTGTGCTTAACTCTGACAGTGTCTTTTCCAGAATATTCCACGCTAATACCTTTGTCTTGCGTGTCGTTTACGATACATTCCGTAGACTATTATCAGTCTACATTCAATTACGGAAGATGGCAGGAAAGTATTGGACATACTTTATGAACGCACCTCGAACAGGAAATGACTGCGTGAATCATTTCATTTATATATATTTTTCAGGTTTTATTAGATAGATACTTGAGTTTAACAGTATCAGTTGACATAATGATTATAATGGCGGGTTCGTCCGATTACAATCTGGCTACGATTTCAAGGTATTTGGAAGAATCGACCAGTGATTAGACCTACAGTGATTTTGAAGACAGCGTTAAAGAAATTGAGGGCTTATCATCAAGTAGCAATGGAGAGATTGAGGGTTTATCATCAAGAAGCAATGCAACTCATGCAGGAGAGAACACTGGTGATGCAGATAGGTGCAAATGTTTTATTCTAAGGTATGCCTGTTTTCCGCTATGTAAATTCCAGGGATTCCTTGAACTCATTCAGAATTTGTATGGTTTAACTCTTTCTGTCTTTCTAAACAATATAGAAATGCAAAAAAATAAACATGTATTACCGGTATTAAAAATGTTTCTTTTTTAAATATGATCGCTCAAAGAATAGTACAGTGACACTGGAAGGGTTAATAAGCAACTACTATCAACTGGGGATACTTTGTTCTCTCAACGTTTACTTTGTGCTACGGTGACAAGTTAAAATGTTTTCGAATTCATTCATCTACGAAGTATTCTCCGAGAATTCCAAACTGTATCGAAATTCTCGATACACTGTCAAGTTTCTTTTACGATAGCAAGGAACTTGCATAAATGCATGTTGTAGACTCCCTGGAGTGAGGGTTCTGTGGTATACTTTGTTCAACCAGTGAAATTATATAGGTGGCCTCGTTACCCTAATCCGGGGTACCTTTAGACCACTATCATAATCCACCATGATGGGATATTTATAGCAATTAGATGACAGATATTACTTGATATGGAAAGCACAACATCTAAGCTATATTTTAACATAAAATTAAGTTAAAATATCATTTATCTCAGTGTACTAAAATGATGGCAAAAACAAAGAAGTGAAATGCATGGCCAAAGCATCCCCAGTTGACGGTACGATATTCAATGTTGCAGTTCTGATTTGTACATTTATCTTCAGTCTTTACTGAAACTATCACCTCGTGGTGTAGTCGCTAGCTTTCTTGACTGTCACTCCGGAGGTCCAGGTTCAATTACTGGTTCTACAAACAAATTTAATTCTGGTCTGAGGGCTGGAACGGAGTTCACCCAGAGGCAAAACTGAGAAGAGGTGGATCCATTCCAATCACAGCCATCCTGGAATTTGTTTTCCGCATTTCCAACTTCCACTCCAGGTAAATGTCGGGATTGTTCCTGAATTAGAACCACAGCCGCGTCCTTCCCAATCCTCACCTGAACATACTAGGCTACTAGAGACACCACAATAACGCTCAGGCAACTTAACACGCGCTCCAAGTATAATGTATTACGTAATGATACATTCTGCTGTTTTATGCACTAGAGCTATTTAACGACAGCTATAAAAGCGACATTCGCAACACGAGGGCCCGAGGGCTCTTCGGTCTCCCTCTTCCTGCTCCTCAAGGTCTAACTTCTGGTGTGCACAACTTACAAGTAATTCTTACTATTATCATTTTAAATGATCTTGTCGACTTCGTCGTTACGCTGGGGTCTGGCGTTACGTTACGGTGACGGGACGAAATGTACCCAGATGCACTGAGGTGTGTGACGTCATAGTACCACTTCGTGCATGTGTTCCCCGACAATCTCTACTTCGTTAGTATAAGACAAAAATCCCCGATTCTTGGATGTCACGGGTAATCTCGAGAACCACTGGATGGATTTTGATACGGTTTTCACCATTCTGTAAAGGATATCTCGAGGAAAGATTCTGTAGAAAATAATTTATGTATGATCAAAGGAAGCCAAGCAATAACGATTTCAGTGAAAAAGTCGAAAACAAACTTGGCGTCCGTGCGCTTCTTAAGCTTACGCTGGGCAAACCGTTAAAAATATCAATATACTATGAGCGTAAGAATTGGTCAGCATGAAAAGTTCTACAAAAAAGTCCGGGAGAGCATATCTCTATCTTCAATACATCGCCCACTATAAGTGTTTTTTGACTGGATGGAAGGTGCACGTCCCCGCGCGCTCTGGTGAGCGTAACGGCATCCCGCGCTCTTGACCTTTCTTTGCCCTTGGTTTGCACTTGCCGTTCGCGAGTAATTTGGAACAAGATAAGCAAGAAAAGTATTATGCAGATAATTTTCTAACATGTCAAGAGTCTTTGGCTTCGAGCGAAAAGCGAGAAGCCTTCAGCCTTTCCAGCCTTTCCAGCCTTTTTCAGCATTTGTAGCATTTAAAATGATACAAAGTCTAGTCATTCAGACTGACTGTCACTTTTTTATTCTTGGTTTCAATAATAATAATAATAATAATAATAATAATAATAGTCTAATAATAATAATATTGAATATGATTTGAAAATGGGCAGCCAATTTGCGCTCCGTTAGTCATTTCTATCAATAGTCTAATCTTATGTAGGGGCAGATGACCCCGTAGTTCCGCCCCTTAAAACAACAATAACTAACTAATCTTATGTCTAGTGCCATCTGTGGCAACTAGGTAGCTCTGGTGTCGCCTCCATGGCCATCCCAGCGATATCCGTGTATTATGGTGTTAGAAGCTATTTTTCAGTGTTGCCTCAGCAATCGAAATTTAATGCTTTTCAGTCGGTCAACACGATTGTACCCAATTGTGATGGGTTATTCCCTAATCCTGAAAAAAATTACATAGGATTAATAAATACACTTGGATGACCATTTACGATCGTCAAGCGATCATCATCAAATGCATTACACTTAGGCTATTATAAGGTGCGTTCAAAAAGTAACTAGCCGGAGGCATACTTACAGAAACCAGTACCTGTTTGTTAGACGTTTTGGCCCTGGCTGTTGAGGCACTTGTCCCACTGTGATTCAAGGCGGTGAATGTCTGTCTCATAAAATTCCCTGGGCTGCGATGTGAACCAGATCCGCACGTACAGCTGGACGTCGGCGTCCGAGGTGATTCGTTGGCCCCGCAGAGCCCTTTTCAGGGGGCCAAACATGGCGTAATCACAGGGAGAGAGGTCTGGACTGTATGGAGGATGGCCGAGAACCTCCCACTAGAATTTCTGCAGGAGTGCCGCGACTGTGTTGGCCGTATGAGGTCGTGCATTGTCGTGGAGCAGAATGACCCCACGGGTAAGATTGCCTGGTCGTTTTGTTTTGATCGCTTGGCGAAGGGGGGTCAAGGTTTGCGAGTAACGCTGGGCATTCACTGTTGTCCCGTGCGGCATGAAGGGTATCAGAAGGGGGCCATCTTAACAAAGAAGAACGTCAGCATTACCTTTCCTGCACTCGTGTGGATGTCCTTGCCTTCTTTGGGTGGTGGTGACCCTGGATGCTTCCACTGGAGGCTTTGTCGTTTGGATTCTGGTTCGAAGTGATGACACCATGACTCATCTCCAGCCACCACTCGTGCCAGGAACCCATTCCCTTCCCTCTCATAGCGCTGCAGATGACCAAGACAGTGGGCCATTCGAATTGCTTCCTGGTATGCTTGAAGACTGTGGGGCACCCATTGGGCACACACTTTGCACAAGTGCAGTCGTTCCTTCATGATAGTGTACACACTTCCGACACTCAATTCGAACACGGCGGCTATGGCGTTCACTGTCACTCGGTGGTCCTGGGAAATGAATGCATCAACCAGCTGGACGTTGTCATCGGTAATGCTGGGGGGTGCCCCAGACCGGGCATCATCGGCTAACGACACCCGTCCTTCCCTTCAGCGCTTGTGCCACGCCTTGACCCTTACAAGGGACATGCAGTGTTCGCCGTACACTTGTGACATTCGTCGATGATTGTCCGTTCCCCCTACTCCTTCCGCTGTCAGAAACCGAACAACACCTCTTTGCTCTTCGTTTGACGCCTCCATGTCACTGTTTGCAATGTGACTGGCAGCGTTGGACGATTGATGCATGCTGCTGCTCGATTTGTATCGTCACGTGACGTGCACGCGTGCCCTCTAGCGACGGGCTGTGACCTTCCAAGCTCTGGTCGGAACCACACCTCTTTAAACACGCCAAGATTAGCCGATGTCGTCACAGGTTTGCGCAGTCCAGCCTCCGGCTCGTTACTTTTTGAACGCACCTTATATATAAGCCGTTAATCCTCCGCTCATGATAGGCTTAAATGTCAATTTACGCTCCAATTTACCGGGTGAGTTAGCCGTGGTCGTTACGGTGTGGCTGCAGGCACTCACATCCGGGATGCGAGGAGGATCGAATCCCCCCGCCGGCAACCTTGAAGATGGTCTTCTGTGGTTTCCCATCTTCCTTCCAGTCAAATGCCGGGGTTGGTCCCTAACTATAGGCCACAGCCGCTACCTTCCAATTCCTCCTCCTTACATTCACACTTTCCTCCCCAGACAACACTCCACACGCGACGGTATTTGTAGCTTACCCCATGGGTGTCCGCATAGAAGCAGCTACAAACTCTATGGCCATCTTTACTTCCAACTTGATGTTTCAGTGCTACACTAGAGCTATCTAGCGGTTAGAAGTGAAATCACTTTAACTAGCTAATCATAGGCAACCATTCAAAACGATATATCACGACCAGTTCGCTAAATCGCGACAACGAGAACGAAACTAATTGTCGTGATATATTGATTTGAGTGGTTATCTGTGATTGGCTAGTTAAAAGAGATTTCACTTCTGACCGCTAGATAGCTCTAGTGTAGCACTCAAACGTCAAGTCGGAAGTAACGATAGCTCTACTATAAAAGCCATACCCTAAAAAGAAAAAGATAATGCCCCAATTTGAAAAGAAATACATTTTGGCTGGTTAAGATATGACTTAAGGACTTTTCTGAAGGAAGAGCAGTTTCGATGAACTCTCTGTCATAGTATCCAACATGTAAACATTCACAATTCTAGCCTTTGTTTCTTCCCCGGGGATATGAGAGAGTAAAGCATAGAGAACCACTCAATGTTAAATATATAAGGTGCGTTCAAAGAGTAACGAGCCGGAGGCTAGAAGCGCAAATCGTGGCTAATCGTGGCGTGTGTAACGAGGTGTGGTTCCGACCAGAGCGTGGAAGGTCACAACCCGTCGCTAGAGGGCACGCGTGCACGTCACGTGACGCTACAAAGCGAGCAGCAGCATGTATCAATCGTCCAACCAAGACCAAGACAGTACGCCATTCGACATGCTTCCTGGTGTGGTTGAAGACTGTGGGGCACCCATTGGGCACTACTTTGCGGAAATTCAGTCGTTCCTTCATGATGGTGTGCACACTTCCGACGCTCAATCCGACCACGGCGGCTATGGCGTTCACTGTCACTCGGGGTCCTGGGTAATGAATGCATCAACCAGCTGGACGTTGTCATCGGTAATGCAGGGGGGTGCCCCAGACCGGGCATCGTTGGCTAACGATACCCGTTCTTCCCTGAAGCGCTTGTACCACGCCTTGACCCTTGCCGTACACTTGTGACATTCTAGCGACGGGCTGTGACCTTCCACGGTCTGGTCGGAACCACACCTCGTTACACACGCCACGATTAGCCGATGTCGTCACCGGTTTGCGCATTCTAGCCTCCGGCTCCTTACTTTTTGAACGCACCTTATAGCTTTGAAGTCATCTTCCAGTGTTGCCATATTAACAATATTATAACTTTCAGTGGGTCAACACTAAATAATTACAATTAATGAAATATGAAAACAAAACTGAAAAAAGATTACATTTATTTGTTAAGGGCTATAGAGAAGGGATGACACGCTTCGCTCGTCAAGCGAGCATTATCAGATCAAAATCTATGCAAGACAAAACACTACCAAACCTATAATGACACTCACTAGCGGTCAATGCGCTCCAGAAAGTGTGACAACTACAGCATTTCGGGTTTTAATGGTATGTTGACAACTTTACAAAACTTTCCAACGATTACATCTAAGTAACGTTTAATTTAAAAAGATACAGTCAGTCTGAAAGACTTTATATCATTTCAAATGACGCATGCCACAAATGCTACACATGTTAGAAAGGCTCAGGAGGGCTTCGAGCGAAGCGAGGAGCCCCAGGACTCATTCAACAGACTCCATTACCCATTAACTTAGGCTTCCCGCGCGGGCACCTCTTTAAGGGTCACCCTGTATTTGAGTCTGACATCTTTTACAACTCTTTAAGGGTCACCCATTATTTGAATCTGATATCGTGCAAACCTCTTCAAGGGTCACCCTGTATTTGAATTGAATCTAACATACTGTACACCTCGTTAAGTGTCACCCTGTATTTCGCTCTGACATCCTGCACACCTCTTTAGGAGGCACCCTGTATTCTTATCTGGCATCTTGTATATCTCTTTAGAAGTCACCCTGTAGTCTTGTGTGACATCTTGTACACCTCTTTAGAAGTCACCCTGTATTCTTGTCTGACATCTTGTACACATCTTTAGGAGTCACCCTGTATTACTGTCTGACATCGTGTACACCTCTTTAGGAGTCACCCTGTATTCTTATCTGACGTCTTGTATATCTCTTTAGGAGTCACCCTGTATTCTTGTCTAACATCTTGTATATCTCTTTAGGAGTCACCCTGTATTCTTGTCTGACATCTTGTACACCTCGTTAAAGGTCACCCTGTATTCTTATCTGACATCGTGTACATCTCTTTAGGAGTCACCCTGTATTCCTGTCTGACGTCACGCACTCGCCGTCTCCGTATCGCATAACGCCAGACCCCAGGAGTAAACTCAGACTCGGTGCATATGCACTGAACAACATGATGACGTCATACACGCGGTAACCGTAACGCATAACGTTAGACCCAAGCATAACGACAAAGTCGACAAGATCATTTGAACTAATAAAATCGTTTTCTATGAGACGGTTCTGATTGCGAGCCCAGTGGAAAGAGCAAAGCATCACGCTTTACGAAAAATAAATGTTTTTTTTTGTGGCTTCGATGGCGTAGTTGTAGCATGATGACCTTCTATGCCCAAGATCACGGGTTCAAACCCGGCTGAAGTTGTCGGATTTTTAAGAGCGTTAAAAATCCCTCAGTATGCCTTCCTTCGGAGAGGAAGTAAAGCCGGCGGGCCCATGTCATATGTCACCTTCCACTAACTACAATTCTTGTGGAAGCTAAAATTTGTAGATTAGTTTGATGACGGTATATTAGTTCCAAGGTTCGCCACCAGGTGCTGGCTGCGTTGGCATCTAGTAGCCAAGTCCACAATTAGTTGTCGTTGACGGTAGCATTTGGTAGGAAAAGGAGGAACTATTTGAAAAATTGATCGTCTGCAGTCCTTCTACCTGAATCACAGATAAACACACACTAATACAGTCATCACAATTAACACCGGTTATCAGACAGATTCTACACACACCCAAAGTACACGGGACTACATGGCCGCGTTGTCGCAACCCCTAAACTGAGGAACCAACCAACCAACCATTTTTTTTATTCAGTCGAAATAGATAAGGTCAAATCATCATCAAATCAGTGTCACGTTTATTTGATGTCGCCGCTTCCTGACACGAAGTGACTAGACGAGCACGACTCTTCTTCACCTGTCTAAGGAGGCAACGGTTAATGCTGGATTCTTGTAGACAATGAAGAACAGACTGTTATTGGTGGTGTGGCGCACAGAGAAGCTCAGGCTGTGGGGCCCACAAGGTGGCGATGTTTTTGCACCTGTCTGTAGCAGGCTAATGAAGGAGGACTGCGGTCAGGAGCAGTCGTCTAGAACGAATTACGGACACTGGGGGAAAAACATTAAGTATTGCAAGTAAGTAACCACGAGTAGTCTGTTAACATGTGTTAACAGTGAGGAATCTAGCGTGACAGCCAGGGGTGGCCAAGGGCCTGTCGGCGCCACACGTGGCTGCACGCACATTCAACAGTGGGATGAATTACCATGTGCCACATGTTTCTACGACCATACACCCTTCCTGTCGGCAACCTCATTCGAGGAGATGATTAAAACTGGGCAAGGAGTGGGAAGGAAGCGCGTGGTTGGTAACACAGGGTACACAATTCACCAGGGATGTTCCATTCTTTTCTTCTTCTTCTTCTTCTTCTTCTTCTTCTTCTTCTTCTTCTTCTTCTTCTTCTTCTTCAAGAAGCCAACAACATTTTACCACGCTGTGTGTAATGCAGCCTTCGTTGAAGGTATTGACATGATTGAGGTCATCTCAATTCTGTCCTTGGGAGATCAACGTGCGGAGAGTTTGAGGGCCAATCAGTATGGTAGAAGTGGGTACTATTGATAAAATAGGCCAGCATTAGGAGGTTATTACAGCAATAGAACTCTGACAGTAAACCAAGATGTGCTTCGGCTTCTTTTGAGGTCTATGTTGGATATCTCGAAAGATATGCATGGGAATTGTTCCAAAATTCACACACAAGTAGATAATATTACATCAGACTAATTTACAGGAACCCATACATGAGAGTGTTGCCAACATGACTCTATGCCTGTTAATAGGTCCACTATTGAAATGCATGTAACTTCCATACTATCTATTGGATTTCAACCAATTTTGGTATGTGATTTGCGCACCGAAGCAGATATGAAGAAGCATTTTTTTTTGGTGACACAGGGCTGCCAACTGTTGAAAAATCTACTCTTATGCATTTTTATCCTAATCTTAATATATCAGAAAGTATGCAGGCCAACAGTTCTAAACTTTACATACGTAGTCTATAGTACCTACAAATGTAGGTTAATTTTCAGTACCGGTAACCTATATACGACAGTGCTGCCAACATGATTCTACGCGTGCTGATAGGTTTAATGTTGAATCACATGTAACTCCCATAATAATACATGTAGTTCTTTCAAAATTGGCACATATAGAGATCATAATTTCAATTTAAGTTTGAGCATCCCATTTATAGCAGTGTCGCCAACCTGATTTTACGCATGCTGATAAATTAAATATTTAAATACATGTATCGTGCATACTACTGTATCTATTGGACCTCAACCACATTGTGCATGTGCATTGTTACCTTAAGAGATGGAACTAAGGATATATTTAGAGTCACCAGGTCTGCCAACTATTGATATATGCTCTCTATAATTTTAAAGAAAATTAGGCACTTAAGTTCGTCTCAGAACTACTTGTATTTATATAGAGATACATCCAATTAAATTGTCGTCTAGCGGTTCATTTTCAGGCTCTAAAGATGACTTCTGCCTATCTTGGTGCGTGAGCAAAAACAACAGCTACGCAAAAAGCTAATTATAACTAACAGTTTCGTAGTGGCTAGCATTCTTGGCTATCACCGCGGAGCCTAACTCTGCCAAAATATTTAATTCTGATCTCAGCCTCGTGAGACAGAACCGAAGAGAGGCGGGTTCGATTCCTACCTCAGTCATCCTGGAAGTGGTTTTCCGTAGTTTCCCAATTCTACTACAGGCAAATACCGTGGTGGTATCTAACGTATGGCCACGGCCGCTTCCTAACCAAATCCTGCCTCGATTACTAGTACACACACTGGTACAGACATCACAGTGGCACAACGTCTTCATACACCCAAGTACACGGGCTGCATAACCCTCCCCCCCCCCCTCCCATAAAGAATCAACAACTATGACTAACATTGTGGTGTTTGAAGCCATATTTTCAGTGTTGCCTTAGTAAACAATAGTTTAGTGCTTTTCAGTCGGTCAACACGAATGTACCCAAAAGAGATGGGTTATGCCCTAATCCTCAAATAAATTACATGAGATTAATAAAACACTAGGATGACCAGTTTCGATCGTCAAGCGATCATCATCAGATCCATTAGTGTAATGGACATGTTCGGCTCGCCAGAGGCTGTAGCTGCTCTAAGCGGACACCCATAGGGTGAGCTACACGTTCCGTTCAGTTCCATTAGTGTAATGGATCTGATGATGATCGCTTGACGATCGAAACTGGTCATCCTAGTGTTTTATTAATCTCATGTAATTTATTTCAGGATTAGGGCATAACCCATCTCTTTTGGGTACATTCGTGTTGACCGACTGAAAAGCACTAAACTATTGTTAACTATGACTAACAATGTGAAATTTTGTCAAATACCTCTACTTATAACAGCCTCCGTGGCTTAGGCGGCAGCACGCCGGCCTCTCACCGCTGGGTCCGTGGTTAAAATCTAGGTCACTCCATGTGAGATTTGTGCTGGACAAAGCGGAGGCAAACAGGTTTTTCTCCGGGTACTCCGGTTTTCCGTGTCACACATTTCATTCCAGCAACACTCTCCACTATCGTTTCATTTCATCTGTCATTCATTTAATCATTGCCTCAAAGGAGTGCGACAGCTTCGGCAGCCGGCACAGTTCATATCCTCGCCGCTAGATGGGGGCTTCATTCATTCCATCCCTGACCCGGTCGGTCGACTGGAAGCAGGCTGTGGATTTTCATTTTCTCTATTATTTATTTATCGTATGGCTTTTAGTGCCGGGAGTGTCCGAGGACATGTTCGGCTCGCCAGAGGCTGTAGCTGCTCTAAGCGGACACCCATAGGGTGAGCTACACGTTCCGTTCAGTTTCAAGTAGTTGCAACTTTCGCTGCCAGATGTCACTGACATCTAATGGTGAACGTTGGAGCTTTGACAGAGCGTAGCAACGAAATCTAACCTAGAAATTTAGCTCCACACAAGTTTAGTTAGTGGAGGGATCTTTTCCATGCCATAAATCTATGAGATGGGACTGCCGGCTTTACTTCCCCTCCAAAGGAAGGCATACTGAGGGATTTTTACGCTCTTAAAGAATCTGACGACTTCGGCCGGGTTTGAACCCGTGATCTTGGGTACAGCAGTTCAGCATGCTACCAACTATGCCACCGAAGCCGCTATTTTTCTCTACTTATTAATGGATATACAAACTTTAAGTAGGTACCCATGATTAAGAAAACGAAACGTATTTTCAAATATTAGAAACTATGTATCTCAAACATGCTTTACGAGAAATATGAATATAGGTGCGTACTGTACGGAGGGAAATGTTAGTTGCTGATAGCGTCCATATTTTGATGACCTCGTTAAAGTGCAGTGTGTTTGTTGGATACCCCGGCGCGGGTGTCGCGCGAGGTGAAGACAGCCGGAATGAAATAGAGGCTGCACGCTGCCTCTTGAGGCACATAAATATGTGTGATCCCATCCATTCCGACTCATTAGCTCGCTCACACACACACAAGGCAGGGACGTGAGGGGCTGACTATCCTGGAAAATTGTGAGTATTCTCAGGGGATTGTCACCGCAAAATACACAGAAATATCAACCAATATCTTAGAGCACTTTGTGTAATTATTTTAGATAAGAGTTAATTGTAAAATTCTAAGTGTATTTAGCCTACAAATACTGGCAATACAAAAATACAACACACAAATAAAATGTTATACTTAATGAATCTTCTATTATGGTCAATGGAGTATGAATGGTGAATATCTAAATATTTGTCAGTTTATTAAGCAGAAAGGTAAACAGACACAGACACAAACCTAGAAGAATTGCTGAGTTTTAATAAACATTTTTTTAAATTTATTTTTTTTAATTTAATTTTTTTACAAATTGATAATTTATTTCTCAAAAGTGCCGTAATGTGAAATTCTGAGTTTTGCCTCACAAGGCTGAGTGTACCCCTTCCCAGCCCTCGGACCAGAATTAAAATTTCTTGGCAGAGCTAGGAATCGAATTCGGATCTCCGGGGCGGCAGCCAAGAATGCTAGCCACTACACTACGAGGTAGTCAAATTTCAATCTTAATATTGTTTATGTTCGACCCTCACTATTATGTGTCTGAAAACTGTATCATAATGATGGTCATTATAACACTCTTTTTCATTATGATACAGTTTCTCCAGCCAATCAGAGCTCGTTCATTGACCAATTAGGTAACGATACCTTCGCGCATGCCCTCAAAATCCAACATGTCAGACATAAACACAACATCGAACTATAATAAATTACCGACATGGAATACGCACTGTCCATATGTTCGCGTAAATAAACTGGCGAATATGAGACAAGAAATAGCACTGTACCGGTACCTTAATATCCCCAAAACCAATTTCTACACACCGCGTGGTTTTGACACGACTTCAGTGACAGTTTTACTGAATACTGGTGCGCGATCTGAACATATGGTATTGAAGCACACAGAGCGCATGCGTCGGTTGTCCGGAGAGCTTGGACAAGACAGATGTACTACCCACTGCAGCACCCGATCACAACATTCTACTGTAGTGACTGAACAGATATTTATGAATATTTATGTTATAACATACATTATCGTCGAACATAAACAGTCGTATGCAACTCGCCTATAATGGTAATTAAGACACTCGTATGGAAATTATAAAACTCGCATACGCTCGTTTTATAAAAATACTCGTGTCTTAATTATAGCCATTATAGGCTCGTTGCATAATGTACTATTATGTTCGACCCTCACTATTATGTGTCTGAAAACTGTATCATAATGATGGTCATTATAACACTCTTTTTCATTATGATACAGTTTCTCCAGCCAATCAGAGCTCGTTCATTGACCAATTAGGTAACGATAACTTCACGCGTGCGCTCAAAATCCAACATGTCGGACATAAACACAACATCGAACTATAATAAATTACCGACATGGAATACGCACCGTCCATATGTTCGCGTAAATAAACTGGCGAATATGAGACAACAAATAGCACTGTACCTTAATATAATTTCTACACAGCGCATTCATTGTCTTCTAACAACTCGAGTGACAATATTACTGAGGGGCGGCAGATGTAAACACATGGCCTGCGTATGGCATTGCAAGCACACAGAGCGCATGCGTCGGTCGTCCAGAGATCTTGAAAGGCAGAGATATAACACCCAACGCTCTGCGATCACGAAATTCAAGTAGCTGACTCTCAACAGATATTTATGAATATTTATGTTAAAACATATAACAACGTTATAGTTATCGTCGAACATAAACAGTCGTATGCAACTCGCCTATAATGGTAATTAAGGCACTCGTTTTATAAAAATACTCGTGTCTTAATTATAGCCATTATAGGCTCGTTGCATAATGTACTATTATAACTTAGTTAAGATTCGGGTACAACCAAATCTACAATTATTTTAGCCATTTACCACCAGATTAGACCTTTCACCTCCATCATCCCACATGTATTAACCGGATATCAAACACGGGAGGCAAGCAGGTTGACCATCACACATGTTGCATAGCCGTGCATGGTGCCCAAATTCATCCATTATAATCATCATTTATTGCATTTAACAGGCCATTAAGGCCCAGGACACAAAACGAGAGTATAAAAACTTAAATGAAAATGAACACAGGTATTAATTACAACAAGAGGGACACAGATGTTTTTCCACCTCCCCCGGTCCCTCGCATCCTCCACTGATGCTGATGGGGCCACGTTATCGTCCGATCCTTGCAGAGTCACAGGTCTCCCCTAGGTCATGTAGAGATAGAAAGCAGGATTCGCGTTAGTTATCCTCTGCTGCACTTCCTAGCTATCTCATTCCGGTTCGAAAAGACCGATCCTAAATATACCGTCGGGATTGGAAGAGAACAAGAGTTGACCAAAGAAGGTCGACAGGTAAGATGACACAGAGGAGCCCGGCACAAGTAAGTGGAAATAATGCCGTACTCAGCTAGGGTCCCGTGGTCGCCAACCCACTCAGCTCGGGTCCCGTGGTCGCCAACCCACACCCCACTAGTCGTGAGCCCCTGAACAATAGAATACACAGTCAAACACAAAAAGTTGCTTATTCGGTGAGATTATTTTCGTGTTGGAAGCCATTTCAGTGTTGCCTTAGTAAACGAAAGTGTGGTGCTTTTCAGTCGGTCAACACGATTGTACCCAAAAGAGATGGATTATTCCCTAAACCTAAAAATAAATACATGAGTAACATATTCACTTGGATCACCAGTTTCGATCGTCAAGCGATCATCATCAGATCCATTACACTTAGGCCCTAAAATTTATTTTAGAAAGTATGGGTACAAATATTTACCGGTAGTTCATTAGTTTGAGCCTTCACTTCCGAGTGATGCTTGATGGGCTCCATTTCGGCAACGCTGTACATCATTACCCGGAGCGGCTAGCTGGTGAACCATGTGTTATTTCCCCCTACAAATACCAACTGATATAAAATAAGTGAATTAATTTACGTATTTCACAGTCATACAGCATAACTTTTCGATGTATAAGTATTACAACGCGACCAACAACTACAATTTACAACCACCCCGAGCCGAGAAAATGTTACCTTACAAAAATGATAACAACTTTGTTTCTTGAACACACACAATTTTGAAATTAATCAACCAGTTATACAACATTCCAATGTATATTGTGTTAAAATTTGGATTCGATCTGATGACGAGTTTTTTTTAGATAATAATTCTTAAATGTGACGCATGGTTGAAAGACGCTGAAGAATGTGCACTTTTTGTGTTCCAACTGCGATAAAGAATATTAAAATATAAATTAAAAGTTCCAAACCTACGTGAACTAACGTAAAATAGAACGACAAAAATTATGATGTTATTGGATTTTATGTAGTGTACCCATGTGAGTAATCTCGATGGGAAATATGCTTCTGCCTCCAGCTAGCGTCAGGACTCGGGCGTGTACCGTCTCCCCATTGAGCAGTTGCATATCTTGGATTTGAGGCTAAAAGGTATCAACTCTACAATGATAAGGCACAACTCTATTCTAAAACTTTAATTCAGTAATAAAATTCATGGCTTCAAACAAACAAAACAATCCCCATAAACATAAACCAAAATCAAACAAAAATTACTTCCACAATCCACTGATATGAACGTAATATTATCACAATAAAATCATATCATAACTCAAACCTTTACCCTTATATCAACTTCACAATAATACTTTAGTGCACTGATGCACATACAAGTTCAGAAACAAACTGTATTTAATTCTTCTGTCATCCAATGTGACTTCTTTAATTCTACAAAATTATTTATTCCTTAAACCTTGTCTTAATTTGACAATAATGTGTATCGTGTGTGTGTTTTGATCTTTCTCTTCCCACCAAATGCTTTACATGCATTAGCCTATTCAGGTGTTGCACAGCAGTCTACATGCAACTCCATAATTATGTAAACTACCCCTACACTCCCTCTATTTATATAGTTCCACTGCATGCCGTTTGTGATTTCATCTTAAAAACGTTAATTATTGCTGTGTCGGATGGTACAATTTAACTACCCTTGCGCGCGTAGCCTGTGGCATCCAGTAGCCAACTTCTGAAAAAGTTGTCAGTGACAGTACAAATACAACGTCTAACCATTCGTTAGATAGCTAAAATCATGAACCATCAGGGTGATCTATAATTATCAATGTATTCTTAAACCACATGACTTCATTACTCAATATAACAATGTTTCATTTCATGTCATTAACAGGGTCTAAAATCTGTTCTTTTCAAACTTGCTTTCACGGTTCGCTTGACCGTCCAGACCCTCTTCCCGAGCGGTCTGTACACAATAGCAGTGGGGGGGGGGGCGTGGTGGCTCAGCGGTCTAGCTGTATGCCTCTCACCAAGGCGGTCCGGGTTCGATGCCCGGTCAATGCATGTGAGATTTTCGAAGTGAAATGCCATGTCCTGTGGTTCGGATTCCACGTTAAAAGGAGGTCCCGTGGCTCATGATCTTAAGATTAACGGTCACGTTAAACTACAAGCTTCCTTTTTTACAATAGCAGTGGAGTGAGGTCCTACAGTGCCTCGACCCTCGTTTCATGCCATATATCTTACCGCCCCTAAGCAGTATAAGATTTTAACAGACAAATACCGTGGTCCTAGTGACACACATATCCCAGTGGATTTAAACTGAATATTATGCAAACAGGTACTGGATGAGCTTAACATTTACTCCTACCCTGAGGATAATAATAATTGGCTCCAAATAGGCCCATTTCAACATGAAGGCACGAGATTCATAAAACATTGGTCTAATAGGTAACCGGTATCTTAAATAAATACTGCGGTCAGCCCATGCTGCCGTTATAGGATTCGCTTCAACGAGCCGAATCACTCAACAATAAGTTCTCGGGGAATCAGATAGAGTGCAGAGGTGTCCATTGTTTTCCTCCCACTTATCACGGGATTCGAACCCGGAACATTCCATATCCATCATCAGAGTTAGGGTCCATTCACTAAATATACTCTGGTACAAATCACATCTCCAATTATGCCCAACGCATACGAGATTTCATA
This sequence comes from Meconema thalassinum, assembly GCA_946902985.2. Taxonomy (NCBI): domain Eukaryota; kingdom Metazoa; phylum Arthropoda; class Insecta; order Orthoptera; family Tettigoniidae; genus Meconema; species Meconema thalassinum. The sequence continues at coordinate 93,999,074 of OX336391.1, forward strand.
CGAAGAATAGATTACCTGGTCCCTTACCTAATGCTATGATCTTCGTCCTATAATTATTAAGAGAAATCTATCAATTACTCTATAAGCTTTTAAATAAGCTGCAAATTCAATTCACTAAAAAGCTCTTCCATTTCCTGGAATAGTTATATTCCCATTAATACAATATATTCTGATATAAAACTCTTTTCTTAATCCCGTAACGTAATCTTACTGTATAATCTTACTGCTTGGATCGATAAGTCTTGCCCTTTAGCGTAAATATTTCTTGCTTACAACATTTTTACCTGATGCGCTCATTCATACCTTTATTATACATTATTATTATTATTATTATTATTATTCTCACTGACATAAATTACCAAAATCCGACACAACTAATCATCTTAAAAATCGAACAACCGTGTTCGTTTCATTTACATAACTTATTTGCCATTTTTTAATTAATAGTGGTAACGATTAATCCACTCACTGATGCAAAAACATCTCAACTCTATTAAAATCAACACAATAATGATTAAACCTGGAGAGTCTATCTCCTAATCTGATTCTTACTGGCATCTTTATAACTCTGAAATCGCATTACATGCAGTGGCCTATACCTCTATTTAAACATAATTTGTGGGGTACTCACATATATCAAGGCTCATCATGGTGGCTCCAACCACTCATATCCTTCCGGGTCGCCTGCCATATGCAGATTTAGTGCGACATTTGCATCTTGAATACACACATTTTATGATACATATCTTCCGTTAATCACACGACACTTTGCATTTCTATAAAGAAGCTATTGCTTCCAAAACACATGACACTTTATAACACTTATTAAACCGTTAATTTAAAAGACATTTCACATATGATTTATACATAACACACGTCACTCTGTACACTTTTCATTGGTTGAAATTCCCTAGCAAAGATATCAAAATTGCAGGTGTCGACGGCATCTCCCGTGCTCCTACCAACTCCTGATTGAAAGTCTGGTTCGATTGCCCTCGGAATTCACCAACAGTTTATCCATACTCCTACGGTAAGCTTCCTGCTTTGCATAAATATGCTTACTTCCGTCCTGAGCGTTACTATTTGGTATACTTAAGACATTACCAAATGCTTCGTAAAGTTTCTCCCAGCGCATTCCAGCGTAATTAGACATGTATGATCAGTCAATAATTTATACATTGCGCTTAACACTGTACATAACTTTACACAGATTATTATTTACAATAGTTCTGCAACTTATCTCACACGTTGCTACCTAAGTGAACACACCATTGTTCGTACTGATGACTACACATGCAGCACGACTATTATTAATAAAAGCTTACTAAATGTTTCACTCAAATGTACAAGTCTTTGTTTGAGCGTCCTTCCTGGGGCCGGACCGCCATACGTTCCGCCTCAATAACTGCTTGACAACTGTAAGACTGGGGTGAGACTGGGGTAAGACTGGGGTGCTCTACCATGGGTCAACTCCCTTATATTGGATTCACACAAAAAGTAGAGCTAAATTTTCCCGCGTTATCTCGACTCCTCTCCCAGCATGATTCTGGTCTCGAAACCATGCTCATCGGGTTCCTTTTTCTTCACTGATCCCAGAACTATCCGCGTGCTGAAGAATCGCTCGGCCAATTAATTAATATTAATTCCTTTCTCCATAGCGTGGGGACGCTGTTTCACTGGGAATCCCTGGCAACCTCTTTAAACCCAGCCGCGAACAACCATAGTCTCTGTTCTTCCGCACTTCATTAAATATGCGTCAATTTCGCAGATTAAAGGCTCTAAAATTAGCCTCCTGGCTAAAGATTCACCTGTGTGCCACTCTCATGTCATTGCGTTACTCCAATCACGAGTAATCAATGATTTTCCTTGGGATCTCTCCCCACCCTTCTTCGTCCTATTCTCAGTCGGGGAAAAACTGGGTCATTATTCAAGCCCCCAACCTCTTCCAGACGACATAACGAGGTCAGCAAGATTGACGTGGCTCCAAGGGGCACCTCCCACAATTCTGGGCCAATTAGTAAAACGTCAAACTCTGCACTTTCTGTGCTCCAAGTCCAGCATAGCCTACTCCAAGTAGTCTAATAATGCTGTATTCCGCTCAATTTCCCTGCATTATTTTAATAAATAATGTCATTATCAACTGAAATCACACCAGTGATTAAATATACACTTTTCTCTAGGTTTTTTTTTACAATGAAACTCCCTCAACAGACCTCGGGTTCGTTCCCTGGTGGAACCTTTATACTGATATCACCGTCTCTGAGATCCACGTTCGATATCAGTCAGCATAACCCCCTCGGGTTCAGTAAGTCTATTAGTTACTTCACAAACAACCTTCAAATTCGAGTGCACATAATACTTTGGTCGACAGTAGTCAGGCACATCGTGAACCCAAAAGATTCTAATCACTCAGGCTGAAACTGATGAACTAAATATTTTCACCCATACTTTCTAACATAAATTTTAGGTCCTAAGTGTAATGTATCTGATGATGATCGCTTGACGATCGATACTGGTGATCCAAGTGTATTTGTTAATCTCATGTAAATCTTTTCAGGATTAGGGGAATAACCCATCTCTTTTTGGGTAAAATCGTGTTGACCGAGTGAATAGCTTCAATATTTCGAAGTTACTTTGGTTAGAGATCTGGAGAACCTGATGGTGTATAACTGATTGGGATTCGGCGTTCGTAACAAATAGGCTCACCTGTAAGGCAACGCCTATCTAACGAACTAGGCTACGTGCTCTGTGTGTCGCTTAGCACATATTTCTTCCGTCTAATAATCTATCGTGTAAATTCCGACAGACATGTTCTCCTCAAGACAAATGGTTAACGACAATAACGGTATTCAGTGCAAATCGCGACATGCTGATTCTAGCAGCGTGCTTTATCTCCAGTGTCATCAGCACCCATGATTCTAACTGAAGTTGCAAGCTACTTCTTGCGCGACTTCTTGACAATAACGATTTATATGACATTCCATGAAAACATAAATTTATCCTCGAAAACAGATAGTCTCAAAATTCTGAAGTTCATTGCCACAAAATACTGCGAATGAGGAGGTTTATATTGAAATTTCATTCAGAAGACTTGCAATCACGCTGCATTGTGAGTGATGTAAACAATAATATGGCACACATTTCATTATGTGGGAGCCCTTTTCATTGTCGCCTTCAGTCCCGCAAGCGCTGTGTGGGATTTATGTTAGGTAAGTTTGGAGGCCAGTCAATACTGCGCTACTCACGGCTATTGGAGTAATATGTGCCAACTAAAATAGTTTCTGCACAATTGAGGCTAATACAGCACCACCATTACTCACAACCGGAAAATTAACTCAAGGAAGCATATTCCTTAAATGAATTATCGATAAATAACCGCAAAAGCGGTTACAATAGCTGCATGAAAGGTTTTCTTACGTGTGTTTTTTAGATTCAACTCTCGTTTTGCCTCGTAATATATTGAGCTTCTAAGAAAATCAGTTTGTAATGTTGAAAGCAAACTTCCTACCAAGACATTCGCCATCTTGTTATCGACGTCTTCTCATGCTGGCGAAGGTGGCCACATTATTCATCTAGATTATTTCTTCAATTTGTTGATTAAATCCAATGTGCGGTTTAAAACGCAGAACTGCTGTAAATCACGCACCATGAAGAGCATTCCATGAACTAAATAGTTTACTTATTGATTATGACGACATCGTCAGGTATTTTTATTTTTGATCATTATAGCGGATTCGGTGGCGTATTCGGTAGCATGCTATGCACAAGATCGGGGGTCTTCGGATATATATTTAAGAACGTTAAAAATCCTTCAGTATGCCTTCCTTCGGAGGGGAAGTAAAGCCGGCGGTCCCATGCCATAGATTTATGGCATAATAAAGAACCTTCCACTAATTACACTTGTGTGGAGCTAAATTATAGGTTATATTTAACTAACGGTCTTAGGTTCCAACGTTCGTCGCCGGAGCCGACTGCGGAGGCATCTAGTAACAAAGTTCAGAACTAGCTGGTCGTTGACGGAGGCGTTTGGTAGGAAATGTTGGAACTACTTGAAAACCGAATGTCTGCAGATAACACACATTAATACAGACATCACAATTAACACAGGTTATCAGACAGATTCTACACACACCCAAAGTTCACGGGGCTACATGACCACGTTGTCGCAGCCCCTAAACTGAGGAAGCAACCACTAAACATAAGCTCTGAATGGTAAACTTATCTGCATGAAATGAGCTATTTTAATGAGTGATTGCAGCGGTAACTGGGACATTCACCAAAACGCATCATGTATTGTACAAAATACAAGGAACGCGTGATAGTTAGCTCCGTTTGTTGACTGATCGCTGGCTGTGTTAGCCTCCTGAATACTCGTTTGCTCAAAGGTTATGATTGTTGACCATTTAATTTGTCTCCGTGATTAAATATCTTCCAATTATCTGTTGGACGGTGTGCGCTATAGCTCTATGTCCATTGTTACACAATTACCGTATCTGAAACGACTCTAACAGCTGGGCATTTCGACCTTTGATTATCAACTTGCAGCCAGTGAGCTCAGGCACCTCAACCCATATTGTAATGCGGGAATGTACACAGCTGCCCCATCGCAGGAGGACAATAAATTCATGATCGCCATCATCATCATCATCATCATCATCATCATCAATATTGCTATCATGTTAGTCTTCCCTCAGGGGCTCACATCTAGTGGGACGTGTGTTGGCTACCACGGGACCCCAGCTGAGTCCGGCATTGCTTCCACTTAGTTGTGTCGGGCTCCTCTCCGTCTTCTTTCCTGTCGACCTCCCTTGGTCAACTCTTGTTATTTTCCGACCCCGACGGTATTAGGGTATCCGAGGCCTAGGGAGTCTTTCACTTTCCCGCCTTAAATGGCCCTTGTCTCACCTTTCCTGATCCCTCCTTCTTCGAGGGGTCAGACCTCATGTTTTCTTTTCATTATATTTCCTTTGCTCTTTTGTTAATTGAACCCCCGTGTATCTAAATTCCATTTAGCGATTTTTCTTTATGGCATCTACACTCCATTTTGTAGGTGTTTTCAACCTCCGTTGCATTTTGTAAGTCTTTTAGATCTAAATTGCATTTTGTGAGTGTTTTCAACCTCAATTGCATTTTGTAAGGATTGACAATCTAAATTGCTTTTTAGTAAGTCTTTCAATATAGGGGCTGCGACTTTTGTGAGTATTTTGAATTTCAATTGCATTTTGTATTTTCAACCTAAACATCTTTTTGCAAGTATTTTCAATCTAAATCTAAATCAATCTAAATTGCATTTTGTAGGGTGCGCATTTTGCAAGTATATTGATTCTCAATTGCATTTTGTGGGTATTTGAATCTAAATTACATTTTGTAAGTATTGTACATCTACCATACATTTTGTAAACATTTTTTTATTTTATTTTCATTTTTAGCCTTTTTTTAATTAAAAAAAATAGGCTTATGAGATCACCTTTTGTCCGTGTGTGTGTGTGTGTGTGTGTGTGTGTGTGTGAGGTGTGTGTGTGTGTCCCCTAATAAATTCTAAACGGCAGGAGCGATGTCAATGAAACTCGGTAAGTTTATAGCACTATTCCGGGCGACCCCGACCGTGCCCTTCAAATTTTGTTACGTCTCACCAATCCAACATGGCAGCTGTGCGAAATTTTACACCAGCATTCAATATCTCAGAAACTATTACCGATATTACCCTGGAATGTTTTACGCTGATAAAGGGAACTACTAGAAGTTCACCTAGGTGACTCTTGAAAAACTGGTAACTATAAAACCATCATGGCGGCCAAGCGAAGTTGCGACATTTAAATAGACGTTTCTCGCGATTTAACCAACCAAACGCAATAAAACTTGGTACAGTATATGCTTATACACATTGCAATGCACCGACATCTAACTTCGTTCAATTGTTTACATAACCACAAGATGGCGGATGTGCGAAATATTTCACCGGCATTCTATATCTCAGAAACTATTAGGGATATCACCCTGAAATTTTGTACAAAGATAAAGGGCACTACTGGAAGTTTATCTATAAGATTTTTAAAAACCAGTTAACTGTAAAACTGACATGGCGGCCAAGCGAATTTGAAAATTTAAATAGACCTATCTCGCGATTTAATGTTCCAAACCCAATGAAACTTGGTACAGGAAATTTTTATACACATTGCAATGCACTGGTATCTAATTTATTTCAATTGTTTACATAACCTCAAGATGGCGGCTGTGCGAATTTTAAAATTAAGTTTTTATTTCTTGTGTCGTAATCGTGCGATCGAAGTGAAAGTTTCAATAATGAACCTACGCAATAATTTTCCTTTAATGGTACATGACTTTATGGCCTATACATTTAACCATCCAACATGGCGACCATCCGAAATATTTAGACGGCTCTGTATATCTACGAATCTATTATAGCAATCAAACTGAATATTTGTATGTACATAGGGGCTATGAACATAAGTTCACCTATAGGACTTTCAATAACCTGGTGATCATAAATCCAACATGGCGGCGACGCGAAGTATAAATATTCACATGGACGTTTCTCGCAATTTAACCATCCGAGTGCAGTGAAACTTGGTACAGTAAATCCTTATACGAATGTCAATCCAATGGCAATGTAATTTATTTCATTGTTTCCATAACCTCAAGATGGCAGCTGTGCGAAATTTTTAAATCTCCTTGTTACTTCTTGTGTCCTAATCATGCGATTGAAGTTTGAATGCAACACTTACACAATAATCTTCATGTAACAGTACATAACTCTATTATCTACATATATAAAGTCCAACAAGGCGACCATCCGAAATATTTAGTCGGTTCTGTATATCTACGAATCTATTACAGCAATCAAACTGAAATGTTGTATGTTGATAGTAGCAATTAACATAAGTAGGATATATGAAAATGGGCTGTATAGTTCTTCACGGAACTCCTTGTTATGAAAGCCGGATCTAAAGATCCTATAGGCTTTCATATAGCCGTGGTATATTGGAAAAAGTCTGTATGTATGTATGTATGTATGTATGTACGTACGTATGTGCGTGACGTTTTTGCGTTTAGCAAAGTACAGGTCGCAATTTTCATGATATCGAGCTGAAATTTGGTACGGTGAAAGAGTTGTGGACTGTGACGAACCCTATTGTTGGGCGTTAAAATCGGTGCAGGGCCGGACCTTTTTTTGGGGCCCTGAATTTCATCCAATTTTTTTGAATCGATATATCTCGGAAACGGTTGGTCGTATCGAAAAATGTTAAATGTATAGGTGTAAGATCTCCGCGGTATGCAACTTTTTTTTTACTGAAAACGATTTTTTGATATCTCTCACCGTTTTCTTTTTTTGGGGCCCTGAAAATGTCCATTGTGCGTGACATTTTTGCGTTTAGCTAAGTACTGGTCGCAATTTTCAAGATATTAAGCTGAAATTTGGTACGATGAAAGAATTAGTGACTGTGACGAATCCTATTGTTGGGTGTTAAAATCGGTGCAGGGCCGGATCTTTTTTGGGGGCCCTGAATTTCAAACTTTTTTTTTGGAATCGATATATCTCGGAAACGGTTGATCGTATCGAAAAATGTTAAATGTATAGGTGTAAGATCTCTGCGGTATGCAACTTTTTTACTCAAAACGATTTTTTGATATCTCTCACCGTTTTCTTTTTTTGGGGGCCCTGCAAATGTCCATTGTGCGTGACATTTTTGCGTTTAGCCAAGGACTGGTGGCAATTTTCAAGATATTAAGCTGAAATTTGGTGCGGTGAAAGAGTTATTGACTGTGACGAATCCTATTGTTGGGCGTTAAAATCGGTGCAGGGCCGGATCTTTTTGGGGGGCCCTGAATTTCATTTTTTTGGAATCAATATATCTCGAAAACGGTTGGTCGTATCGAAAAATGTTAAAGGTATAGGTGTAAGATCTCCGCGGTATGCAACTTTTTTTTTACTGAAAACGATTTTTTGATATCTCTCACCGTTTTCTTTTTTTAGGGCCCTGAAAATGTCCATTGTGCGTGACATTTTTGCGTTTAGCTAAGTACTGGTCGCAATTTTCACGATATTAAGCTGAAATTTGGTACGGTGAAAGAGTTGGTGACTGTGACGAATCCTATTGTTGGGCGTTAAAATCGGTGCAGGGCCGGATCTTTTTTGGGGGCCCTGAATTTCTAACTGTTTTTTGGAATCGATATATCTCGGAAACGGTTGGTCGTATCGAAAAATGTGCTGAAATTTGGAGCGGTGAACGAGTTAGACCCTGTGAGGAAACCTGTTGTCGGGCGTTAAAATCGGTGCCGGGCCGGATCTCTTTTGGGGGCCCTGAATTTCAAACTTTTTTTTTTGAATCTATATATCTCGGAAATGGTTGATCGTATCGAAAAATGTTAAACGTATAGGTGTAAGACCTCCGCGGTATGCAACTTTTTTACTCAAAACAATTTTCTGATATCTCACCGTTTTCTTTTTTAGGGCCCTGAAAATGTCCATTGTGCGTGCCATTTTTGCGTTTAGCTAAGTACTGGTCGCCATTTTCAATATATGAAGCTGACATTTGGTACGGTGAAAGAGTTAGTGACCGTGACGAATCCTATTGTTGGGCGTTAAAATCGGTGCTGGGCCGAATCCTTTTTTTGGGGCCCTGAATTTCAATTTTTTTTGGAATCGATATATCTCGGAAACGGTTGGTCGCATCGAAGAAAGTTAAATGTACAGGTGTAAGATCTCCGCGGTATGCAACTTTCTTTTACCCTAAACGATTTTTTGATATCTCTCACCGTTTTCTATTTTTGGGGCCCTGAAAATGTCCATTGTGCGTGACATTTTTGGGTTTAGCGAAGTACAGGTCGCAATTTTCAAGATATCGTGCTGAAATTTGGAGCTGGGAAAGAGTTGGACCCTGTGAGGAAACAGAGTTGTCGGGCTTTAAAAAAGGTGCAGGGCCGGATCTTTTTGGGGGGCCCAGAATTTCAAACTCTTTTTTTGAATCGATATATCTCGGAAACGGTTGGTCGCATCGAAAAACGTTAAAAGTTCAGGTGTAAGATCTCCGCGGTATGCATCTTTTTTACTCATAACGATTTTTTGATATCTCTCACCGTTTCCTTACTTTGGGGCCCTGAAGATGTTATTAAATGTTTTTGGTTTTTGAAAAAAAATGGGGCCCAAATGTATATAATAATAGGTAAAAATTTAAACGATGGTCTAATTGAATTCTACGGAAACTTATCTATAATAACCCGTTTTCACATTTTCAATAAGTTAAATAATGTATTTACAGCTGTAATATACTTTCAATTTCCCAGGACGTCCGGCTTTCATAACCACGTGATGGTGTCAGCATTGCCTAGAATAACATTTTATAATTTTCCTACATTACCACACAATCGGGCCAAAGGCCCGAAATGCTAGGCATCAGGCCTTGCCGCCAACGAAGTTGTTGTTTGGGATTATAACACCTCTTGCTGGCCCCTTGCTGCTGCGCCACTGTCTCTTCAAAACCAGGTCGTGCTGCGGGGACTCCTACTTGTTTTTTTATTCGTGGGGACGTGGTGGCGCAGTGGTTAAGCAGTATGCCTCTCACCAAGGCGGACCGTGTTCGATTCCCGGTCAATGCATGTGAGATTTTCGAAGTGAAATGCCATGTCCTGTGGTTCGGATTCCACGTAAAACGGAGGTCCCGTGGCTTATGATCGCGAGATTAACGGTCACGTTAAACTACAAGCTTCCTTCCTTCCTTCCTTTGTGTGCATTTTCAATTTCAATTGCATTTTGTAAGTATTTTGAATATCAATTGCACTTTGTGATTATTTGAAAACTGAAATGTGCATTTTTCAATTCAAATTGCTTTGTGTATTTTCAATTTCAATTAAATTTTGTAAGTATTTTTAACTTCAATTGCTTTTTGTACGTATTTTCAATCTCATTTGCATTTTGTAGGTATTTTGAATTTCACTTGCATTTTGTAAGTATTTCGACTGTGCATTGCATTTTGTACGTATTTTGAACTTAACCTACATTTTGTGTGTATTTTTCAATATATTCCTTTTGTGAGTATTTTCGTTCTAAATTCCCTTTTGTAAGTATTATCGCTCTCCATTTTGTGAGTAGTTTCAATCTGAGTTCCTTTTTGTAAGTATTTTCCTTCTCTCTTAATATCCGTTCTGGTTTCCACTTCATTGACATTTTCGCTATCACCCAGACCATTAGGGGCCGATAACCTAGATGTTGAGCCCCTTAAAACAACAATTATCATCATCATCATGTTAGTCTTCCACCAGGTTTGTCCCTGTGTTCAGTCTTCTCCAAATGATATTTTAGATTCTCCATAGTTGTTGAAGCCTGTACCACCGATAGGCGTCTTAATAAATTGTACGTAAATGTGTTTGTTAACCTCAGATGGAATGTTTTCCTCTAGTATGTTCTTTTGTTGATATAATTGATAGCTGTCAAGTACAGAGGTGTTCTAATTATTAGACTTGACGGCAATTTTCCAAAATTCCTTTTACACTTTTCACTGCCTAAAATATGTTTGCAAGGCGGTGAATTTATTTCAAATGTTTAACCAAGACTCTTAATTATATTTTCTTTTAAGAAACTCGAAGTAAAATTAGTTTTTAGAATTTCCACAGAGGAGCTTTGCTACTGCAAAATGCTACAGGTTTTGTTTTGATTACTTCACTCTACTTTACGTGTGAATTTAGAGCAGAGAGGGTACATTCAAAAGTCAATGAAAAATAGATAGCGGACCCAGCTCAGATATCCCTCGGAATCCCCAGTTCTAAACGTTTTCAGACGCAATAACTTATCGGAAGAGGTGTGTGTCCATAGGCGATAAAACATTACTAAGTAGGCTAACAAGAGATACAATTATTTTGAATTAAAAATTGTGACGGGTTTAAATTCTTCTTTTTTATTGTAATAATTTGCACACCCCTGTACGTCCGCATTGGGCACCTTATCCACCCAACATATTTTTTCCAAACGTCACCAGGACACATCTCAATTGCTTCTAGCCTCTGTTCAATATCCAGGTTTCGCCACAATATATCACAGTTGGTCTTTACAAATGTAAGCTTGCCACGGTGGGTGAGTGGATAGCGTGTCGGTCTACTAACCCCAAGATTGCAGGTTCGCTCCTGGCCGTGGTAAGTGATTTTTGAAAGGCGGCAAAAATAGGACACGCATGTCATACGATGTTGGCATGTCAAAGAACCCATTTGCATTCAGTAGGCCGTGTTCATAATGACAAAATTAATCTCGGGAGTTTCCGCCAACACAAAGTTCCTCATTTCTCTACTAGAAAGCGCTATAGTGTTCAAGGAGCTTAGATATCTAACCTCATTGACTTTCATAGTGATTCAAGGAACAACAAAATTCGACATGCAAGCTACCCTCTGGGTGTCAAATTACAAAGCTTGCACCCGGCATCCGAGGCCAAACGATATTATTATTATTATTTACAAATGTATTTCTTTAGATTGAGGGACATGTTTGTCATGAAATGCTCGTTTCGCCATGGCAATGCGACTTCAAATGTATTTTCGCAACGAAGAACCTCTCTCAGAATCCATCTGAGGTTTCACTTGCTATTAGTGAGCGTTATTGTCCATCAGGTTTGCCAACTCATTGTTCAAGTCTCTGGGTATAAATGAAAACATTCTTACTATATACGACACCACACAAAAATCTAACTAACTTTCTCAAATATACGCCCCCCAGGGGCTCACATCTAGTGGGACGTGGGTTGGCGACCACGGGACCCCAGCTCAGTCCGGCATTGCTTCCACTTACTTGTGCCAGGCTCTTCTGTGTTATCTTTCCTGTCGGCCTCCCTTGGTCAACTTTTGTTCTCTTCCGACCCCGACGGTATTAGGGTATCCGAGGCCTAGGGAGTCTCTTCCTTTCCCGCCTTAATTGGCCCTTCTCTCATCTTTCCGGATCCTTCATTCTTCGAGGGTTCCGCCTTCTTTTGGCCATGTTATTGTGAAGGTATGACGCAACATATGTATCATGGTCTCCTGTATTGTGAGGCTATCACGCAACATATGGATCATGGTCACCTGGAAGACGAGGGGGAACATGGGAGAGCTTTTGTGATCGTTTGGCCATGTTATTGTGAAAGTATGACGCAACATATGGATCATGGTCTCCTGGAAGACGAGGGGGAACATGGGAGAGCTTTTGTGATCGTTTGGCCATGTTATTGTGAAAGTATGACGCAACATACGGATCATGGTCTCCTGGAAGACGAGGGGGAATATGGGAGAGCTTTTGTGATTGTTTGGCCATGTTATTGTGAAAGTATGACGCAACATATGTATCATGGTCTCCTGTATTGTGAGACTATCACGCGACATATGGATCATGGTCACCTGGAAGACGAGGGGGAACATGGGAGAGCTTTTGTGATCGTTTGGCCATGTTATTGTGAAAGTATGACGCAACATATGGATCATGGTCTCCTGTATTGTGAAGGTACGGTATCACGCAACATATGGATCATGGTCTCCTGGAAGACGGGGAGGAACATGTCACCACGCGCATAGGTGGCCCATTCATGTTTCAAGAAAGCTATAAATATAAAGGCAATACTGGCTGGCCGCGCGAGTGTGATTAATAAGAACGTGGCGGGGCACGTCATCCCTAATTACCGCCCGAGGTTGGCTTTGGGCCCCTAATCATGTATCATAAAAGCAGCGGGCGAGATCTGCAACATTCCTCCAGGTAGATGACGGTGAGAATACACGCTACACCACAAGAGTAGAACACGTTAAGCGTGTTGATTCATACACCGTAGGGGCTTTGGCATCGGTGTCATTTCAGTCCTGTGTTACTGTGGTATCTGTAGAAGCGAGAGTATTTGTAACTGAGGTGAGGATTGAGGACGTGACCTTAAGTTAAAATCTATAACGGCATTTGCCTGGAGTTGACGGAGAGAAACCAGGGAAATCCGCTTCTGGGGATGAGAAAATGGAGTATATTTTTTCCGTTAGTTGAGGAAACGACGACAACTTAGATTTAGAGCGGGGAACACTCCAACACCAGTTTTTCTTTCTTTGTTTGTTTTCTTAATGTCTGTTGTCTAATAGAGAGGAAAATAAAATAGTCTACATGGGTGGGTTTATTAATCGGACGCTCGTATGTGGGAAATTATAAGGAAATTAGTCTTGGATATATCTATGAGGAAATAAATAAGCAAATGGTCCTCAGTTTAATATGACTCATAAAATGACAATTCGAAAGTTTTGTAGTTTTTCGGCAATCCTGACGACATTCACCCCACTATCATCGGTATTCGAATCCTCTCTAGGTGAAAGACGAGCAGCTATATCGCTCGCCCACATATCGACAGTCAAGTCCAGATGAACTTTCAACATTTTGCAACCTCTCTGAACGTAAACAGCCATAAAACACTGGCAATAAAAGTCACGACATATCCCGAGCCACAAACACATCCCTTCACATCTCTCACTCACAGTCTCACCTCCAACTAGCTTCCCCAATCAAACGCAAGACACTACAGCCACCACCCTTATCGTCACACAGATACTGCAACAACTCCAGCAACTCACCACTACACATTCACATCACTGCCAGGCACTGAACTCAGTACTGCGTGGCGCGCCTGCTCGGGGAGTAGGCCACGGCATACTCGCCCGGGATGGCGCGTCGCGCGGCTGGGAACAGGCGTCAAATAAAACCACCTTTCAAACCAATACATAAATACTGACCAATTTCAATCAAATTAACGCGGCCAACATCCCCAAAATTAAAAATTAATAATAATCTGCAGTCCCCTACGCGGTCCCGACTACTTCAAATCGGCCAATTTTCACAATAAAAAACGTTTCAACACACCCAAATCACTTAAATTCAACATAAAACATTAACATAAATAGCAGGAAACACCTCAAAAATCCAATAATCTTACAGCCAATCAGAGCCACCTACACAACTCACTACATGCATATCATTAATTCATTCATTACTTCCCCAGCGTGGCTTATTAATATCAACTTTTATATATTTGTAAACAACTATACCTACTATAGGTCTTTCCAGAATAGTTCATACTGCCAAAACTAACCAACTAGTGGTCTTCCTTCCTTTCAAAGTAATTCATAAAAACTATAAACACCACTCTTATTATACTTATTACTACCAACTGAAGCTGTTGCAACTGTCGGGTATGAGAGCTATACGAGTAAAGAAAGGCTAGCAGTAGTGGGGTAGTGGGGGAGCTGCTTACCTTTTTATTGAGCCACCCTCGTAGCTGCCCCGAACCTGATATCTCGCTAACAAATCATGGGATTTAAACATACAGGGTGTCCTAGCATTGGTAGAAATGCCCCCTACTTTCCTATAGGCTCTTTATTTGATTAAAAGACCAAAACTAAAAGGTCATTCGCGAGTAGTGGGGTAGTGTTGGTTTCCTGAAGTCGCGCTCGTGCTTGAATATGTATGCCTATGTTGGCAAAGGGTTAGGTGGTGGGGGAGGAGTAGGGTCGAGTGAGGGGTCGTTTAGATGGTATTTTTTCCGCTCTAGGTGATGGTGAGGTTATTTTTTAAAAATGGATGGAATTTGGAAAGGCCATTTGGGGTAAACATGTTGTTTTTTAACATTTTGGCGATGAATGTTTTTTATACGCATGCGCACTTGAGGAGTTTTGTAAGAGGGCGGGCTTTTTAAATGATGATTTACCAATGAGTGTTTTTTTAATATGTATTGAAATAAACCAAAAAAAACTAATAGGTCATCGGCTTTTTACTATCTCGCTAACCAATAATCGGACTTAAACGTATGAGGTGTCGTAGGACTCGTGGTGAACTCCCCTTTTCTATGGATGGGGTATATTCACCCCAAAATAAAAACTACCCTTACCCGGGGGTTGAAATAGTAATATTTTTTGTATGTGCGCGCACGGTCGGCCTTTGTCAAAAGGACCTAACTATACGTTTGTTAATATTTTCTGAACCCCTCATGGGATTTTGCCATAGGCAGTATCCTAACCCTCGGGGTGACACCCCGTTTTTGAATGTAGGATTCATTTTTGTCGAAAGGGCCTAACGACACTTTTGTTCATATCTCGCGAACCAATCATGCTAGGGACTTGTATGAGGGGTCCTAGCACTTGGGGGCAACATTCCCTGTTTGGGGATGAAACTACCCCCCAAAATTGAAAAATCCATATCTTGGAAACGAAGAAGCCTAAAATTAGGTGTGATAGCTCAAAAAATAGGGGATGATATAGGCGTTTACCTCGATGGATCATTTCACCCCTAAAACAGTAAATAGTCATGTTATGGGAGAAAAACGTGTTAAACACCTAAAAATGATAAATGAACCTAAGATCTTTTGTTTTTGATGAAAAATAGCAGGGGGGTGAAACTACCCCCCAAAATTGAAAAATCCATATCTAGGAAACGAAGAAGCCTAAAATTACGTGTGATAGCTTAAAAAATAGGGGATGATATGGGCTTTTACCTCGATGGATCATTTCACCCCTAAAACAGTAAATAGTCATGCTATGGGGAAAAACATGTTAAACACCTAAAAATGATAAATGAACCTAAGATCTTTTGTTTTTGATGAAAAATAGCAGGGGGGGTGAAACTACCCCCCAAAATTGAAAAATCCATATCTCGGAAACGAAGAAGCCTAAAATTAGGTGTGATAGCTTAAAAAATAGGGGATGATATGGGCTTTTACCTCGATGGATCATTTCACCCCTAAAACAGTAAATAGTCATGTTATGGGGAAAAACGTGTTAAACACTTAAAAATGATAAATGAACCTAAGATCTTTTGTTTTTGATGAAAAATAGCAGGGGGGTGAAACTACCCCCCAAAATTGAAAAAACCCTATCTCGGAAACGAAGAAGCCTAAAATTACGTGTGATAGCTTAAAAAATAGGGGATGATATGGGCTTTTACCTCGATGGATCAATTCACCCCTAAAACAGTAAATAGTCATGCTATGGGGAAAAACGTGTTAAACGCCTAAAAATGATAAATGAACCTAAGATCTTTTGTTTTTGATGAAAAATAGCAGGGGGGTGAAACTACCCCCCAAAATTGAAAAATCCATATCTCGGAAACGAATAATCCTAAAATTAGGTGTGATAGCTTAAAAAATAGGGGATGATATGGGCTTTTACCTCGATGGATCATTTCACCCCTAAAACAGTAAATAGTCATGTTATGGGGAAAAACGTGTTAAACACTTAAAAATGATAAATGAACCTAAGATCTTTTGTTTTTGATGAAAAATAGAAGGGGGGTGAAACTACCCCCCAAAATTGAAAAATCCCTATCTCGGAAACGAAGAATCATAAAATTAGGTGTGATAGCTTAAAAAATAGGGGATGATTAGGGCTTTTACCTCGATGGATCATTTCACCCCTAAAACAGTAAATAGTCATGTTATGGGGAAAAAATGTGTTATACACCTAAAAGCATAAGCATCTTTGTGAAACCATGCATTAATGGACATGTGTATGGAGGATGGTTGTTATTATTATTATTAGGTAATTATGGATTAATG
This sequence comes from Meconema thalassinum, assembly GCA_946902985.2. Lineage (NCBI taxonomy): Eukaryota > Metazoa > Arthropoda > Insecta > Orthoptera > Tettigoniidae > Meconema > Meconema thalassinum. The sequence goes on from OX336391.1 coordinate 94,015,621, forward strand.
TGTGTATAGATAACTAACCTGTGGGGAGCGTGATGGCGCAGGTGCTTAGCAGCTCGTCTTTACCCGGACGGCTGGGGTTCAAATCCCGGTGACAGCGGGGGGTTGGAATTTTCACCTGAAAAAATCACGTGGCATTCGGCCTTAAATCCCAGGCCAAAACCAAAATGAGCCTGGTTGGCTCCGGCGACTCAAACTAATAGGGAAAAGCCGAAGAAAGAAAGGTAACTCACCAGTAATAGTAAACATTGGTTGGAGGTGTTGAAGAAGTCAGGATGGGCAACCCTTTGCCATGGTTCACGAATGCACCCCAAAAAGTTTTACCTGTCAAGACACAGTCTACCCTGTTGCAGCCTTTAGAAAAAAAATCGAACCGGGGCCTCTGTGGTGACAGTGGACTTATTTTCATGATGATTTTTAAACAAACCTAGGCTTGCCTACTACCGCTGTGTTGAATCTGCACAGAGACTCTGGCTTTGGTTTGCGTAGTGTGCCTTGCTGATAACAGCACAGCGACCTTGTCAGTAAGTTTCATATTACTCATTTGCTTGATAGCGGACATGCTATGCACATGACTAGATCGTTGTTAGGTTTGACAAAGGCTTAGTGAAGCTTATGGCAAGCTTGAAATGAATGTCATGGTATAGTCAGGCTTGGAAGCCAAGACCTTAGGGTTGACAACCAAGTAGGTTAACCACTACACGGTGAGATGGTGAAATAATAATGTAACAGAACATATAGAAACGTTTTCTATAGTTTAACGAATTGGCATACCATGAGAGGTGTAGGTAATGGAAATTGAATCCTTAGCTGATGATTATACTACTTTCCATGCCCACGTATAAGCTATCATGTTAGAAAAAGAATGGTATGGCTTGTTTTAAACGGAGAATAATCATTGTGTTTACTGTGAAACACAAATCTGAATTTAAAATAATTAATTTAAAATTAACTAATTTAAAATTAGTTTAGTACGCTGAAGTTAAAATGAATAATGATCACGTTACAGACAGCCAGTTTCAAAGCCATGAGAACTAAGTGAACAAAGTATAAAATTCATGAGCCAGTGAGGAATTCAACATGCTGTCCTTTGGACAAGAGAGAAGCGTTCTACAGCGACCCTCAATGGTTTGGGTCATCGTAAAGATGAAAATTAATTCTAAGCTACTACACGCTTATATACTAGAAGAAGAAATGGAAAACAATAGGTCAAATAAAGAACAGAAGGAATAAAAAATGGCCCTCAACCCTCAAGCATGTGGATTGAGGGAGTTGGAAGGAAGGAGAGCCATGAAAGGCAGATAAAAAAGTATACTAGGAGAGGCTTTGCCCCAGAGGTAATGGAGGTAAACTGGACTCAGCTCAGAAATCCCTTGGGGTTGCCAACTTCCAAACTGATCAGCCCTTGAGGGTGTAGCCATAGGCAGAGTGCACTGCAAGTAGTGGGGCTAAATACACCCTACCTTCTTGAGGGGGGCATGAGCAAAAGACAGGAAATAACATGAAAATAAAAACAAGGCTGCCTCCTCAGGATATCAGAAAAAATAAATAAACCAGGGCCAATGAAGTTGCAAAAGGAAGAGACTCCCTAGGGCTCGGATACCCTAATCATGTTGGGGTCGGTAGAGAACAAGAGTTGAGCAAGTGTGGTCGACAGGAAATAAGACAGAGAAGAGCCTAGCACAAGTTAGTGGAAGCAATGACGGTCTCAGCTGGGACTCCGTGATCGTCAACCTACATGACACTAGATATGACGCCCAGGGGTGGAATTAAAGACCTCTTTTGTTTTTTATCACTGGCTTTTAAGAACGCTAACACATGGCATGCCTTATAATGCAATACTGGTCCTAGGGTATGCAAAATTGTATTAGAAACTCAGCTAATAATAGTGTGCTTGCCCATGATTTACCTTAAATTTTCCTAAAATCCACTACATTTTCCGCAAATTGACCAAATGACACAACATTCCAGCAAAATTCAACAAATGACTACCAGATTTATTGAAATTCCATTGATTTACCTAAGCATGGTTTAAACTACCTCAAATTCATATAAAATTAGACGAATATAGATGAAAATTCACTAAAATTTACCGAATTTAGCCAAGTGGTGTACAAACCATGAAATTTATCCAATTTTTTTAAATTAAAATTGACTACATGTACTCGAAAATTTCATAATATTCCCTTTATATGTATGCTTTTTGTTGTTGTTGTTGTTTCGTTTACCATACTCTCTGCAGACAAATACCTCAACATGACTTTCTCCTAGACTAGGAGCTTCACATTCGACATGATAGCTGAGTTTCATTTCCCATAAACTTGTCTCTGAGGTGGGTGTCAGGAAAAGGCATCCAGCTGTAAAAACCACACCCTCACGTAGACTTTCATAACCTCTTACGTTGAGGTTCCTTACACTAACGACATTAAATGATTGAACGGTTTCCTTTTCACAATTCCTGTCTATACTTTCCTCTTTAAGGTTGCAAGATGTTTGCAAGATTCCTAAAATGCAATTAAATGTAATAAATACCTTAAGATGGTTTCATTTGTTTAATGATATGGTGTTGATGATGGATATATACGTTAAGACTAATTTTTGTTAGGTCTTGACTGGCCTTGCAATTAGAAATTGACAAACCAAACATGGGTTATCTACCAGGGGAACACTTTGACCTCTATGTTGGTTATTGACCAGTAAGTACAGTTCTAGTAATGAGACAGAAATCCAACTCAAACAATGAGCGCGCAATGCGGCGGAGATTGGTACCACGATGTACTGTTGGTTATGTAGCTATGTGGAATGTACATCACATATGGTTTACTTAAAGGTTTGGATATTCCATTAAAGATATATCTACAATAAACCATTTTCAAATGGTCATTCGTTGGTGTGAAAATATTTATTAATTGGTATTTTATGAAAACAATTATGATTTATAAAAAAATTATACTTTTACTGTATTCTTATTTAATGTAAGCACTGGAGGCACTATCGACCAAAATACAGCACTATCTGGAATGTATATTGCATACTTGAAGGTTTGGTGATCCCATTAAAGATATTCCTACAATAAATGATTTTCAAGTTGTCGTTCTATGGCGTGAAAATATTTAATATATGATATTTGCTAAAAGGATTTACCACTGGAATTATTTTACAAGTAGTTATTTTAATGACCAACAGAGTTCACTGTTAAGAAGGTAGAGCCCTATGTGGAATGTAGGATAACATGATATACATGATACGTGACAACTGTAAGGCTTGTGATTTTTAAGATGCCTTTATCCCTATATTAATCACCCAGTTTGCAATACTGATAACTGCAATGTTACTGAAAAAAAAATTGAAACAAAACAAAAATCAGCATTGAAAAACCAAAAAGTGGTTGAGCATATATATAGTGGGGAAAAGAAAAGTTTTGTAAACACTAATGTCCAACAATATTAATTAAATCAGTAACTGTCAGGGTGGCCGAGTGGTTAAGGCGTTTGACTTAAGATCAAATTTCCAAATATATAAGGAAGCAAGGGTTCGAATCCCTTCCCTGACATAACTATTGCTTGAGCATGCAAGAAAACAAGAAATGTACACAAACTATGTTTATCAATTTAATCATTTTTTTTTACAAGAGATAGACACACAGAATACAGGTCTTTTGGTTTATCAGTTCTTTTAAACATAACACTTGTTGAAAATTATTTTTTAGGGGATGGGGGGTGTTGCTACGTTGACCCATTACACAATAATAGCAGCTTTACGAAGTTCATTTTCTATATTTAATAGCTCTTTCTCATAACCAATATGACCAAGCTGTTTACAGGCATGCAAGAGCTGTAGACGTTCGACTAATATATTAGGATCGTTCCATTTACTATTTTTTATGAATGGTTTCAGAATCTCGGGAAGCAGTTCATCATTATCACCATCATTATGATTATCATCCTCATTATTATAATCATTTTCATAATGATGATCATTATCATCGTTATCATTACCATCATAATTTCCACTTTTGTCCACAGACTGTTCAATGGATTGAGTTGCCTTTGATAGTGTTGAAAGCTTCTTTTTAGATGTGCTAGAATGCTTTAACATTGTTATGTTATTATTACCACTATTACCTTTCCCCACTAACTTCTTGATGGGGTATATTGTCTCTGATAGGGTTGAGGGCTTTTGAGATGTGGGTGCATGTCTGAACATGGGTTTCACAGGAGGTGTCGAAGGTTTCTCATTAAACAACTCGCTAACAGTATGAGTGCGTTGTAGTGTATTAAACTTGAGGTTAATATTATCTTGAGCAGTACTATTTTTCTCTTGGACTTGGTTTCTTGCTTTGGTTTGGGTTTTCCTTACATTTAGACTAGCGTGATTATTAAGTTTACATTCATGATTGTTTGAAGAAAGTACGTCGAATTCTTTTGTTTTAAGCATTCCTCGACACTGTTTCGATCGTTGCTTTGAACAGCGCCAAATAATAGTTCCATTTTTATTGCTTCGTTTCACAATATATGAATATCCTTTATAGTATGCATAAGGCTTACCATACCTAGTCACTGATACTTCCATATCAACTGTCAAGCACAAACTAATCTCTAGTAAAGACAACTCGGTAATAACAACAATAGTTTAATGTGGGAGCATATATACATGCAAAAAGTGGGAGCAAAGGTGGGGGGGTAAAAAGTGGGAGCAAAAGTGGTAGCAAATGTGGGAGAAAAAAATAACTGTGAGCAAAAAGTGGGAGCAAATATGGGATCAAATGTGGGAGCAAAGCAAATATAAAAAGTGGGAGCAAATATGCTAAGAAATATGTCAACAAATATACCAGCAAAAGTAAATACACAAGTCAAGATAGATTAAAGTGCAAAGAAAATATGGAAGCAAATATGAGAGCAAAAATTGTGTTTTTCTAAAACAACTAGACATAACAAACTTAGTCATAACCTAACCTAACCTAACCCAACCTAACCAAACCTAACCTCACCTAACCTAACCTAACCTCACCTAACCTAACCTCACCTCACCTAACCTCACCTCACCTAACCTAACCTAACCTAACTTTACCTAACCTAACTTGACTGAACTTTACCTAACCTAACCCATCATAACTTCACCTAACCTAACTTTACCTAATCTAACTTCACCTAACCTAACGTTCAACTCTCAGATCAAAATTAAATTCTAGGCATAGTTGAGTTGGAACCCAAGACTTCAGGGATAACACACAAGTATACTAGCCACTACACCGCAAAATGGGCAAATTATCATGCAACACAACATAAAGTAAAAGTTTCCTGTAGTGTAACTCATTGGCTGTCAACCATAGTTTGGGAATTCAAACCCAAGACCTCAAGACTTTTGTTTTGAACATTATCAGAAATATTATTCCATTTACATTTTGCTGCTGCTTATAGTTATAAGAGTTGGCATTAATATGGGAAGCAAAAAAAAAGTGGGAGCAAATGTGGGAGCCAATATGGGAGCAAATATAGGAGCCAAGATGGGGGCAAAAGTGGGAGCAAATGTGGGAGCCAATATGGGAGCAAATATAGGAGCCAAGATGGGGGCAAAAGTGGGAGCAAATGTGTGAACTAATCATCTCACCTCGGATATCGCCAGTGAGTACTCATATCCACCGCAAGGTAGCGGAAACATACTTTGTGTGTTGTATGTATCTATCTTACAAAGTTTGACTGCATGCAAAACGTCCTTGTATAAGCTGTGCATATAATTTTCATATACAATTAAGACCAAGTGTTCAGTACTAACATGTATAGCCTTGTCTAGGGTATATAGAGGATCGTTAGCAAGAAAGACTGACTAACCCAGGAGTGTAAAGCCTTGCCATATGCAGTAAGCATCTGTTGGCAGAAATGGTTCCTAATAATAACGGACTTAATGAATATGAAACGTGTTTTGAGTGTCGTCTTAAATCCTATTTTATACGTTGTGATACGTGTAAGGATTTAAGACGACACACAAAAGACAACACCCAAAATACGTTTGTGTCGTCTTAAATCCTTACACGTATCACAACGTATAAAATAGGATTTAAGACGACACTCAAAACACGTTTCATATTCATTAAGTCCGTTATTATTAGGAACCATTTCTGCCAACAGATGCTTACTGCATATGGCAAGGCTTTACACTCCTGGGTTAGTCAGTCTTTCTTGCTAACGATCCTCTATATACCCTAGACAAGGCTATACATGTTAGTACTGAACACTTGGTCTTAATTGTATATGAAAATTATATGCACAGCTTATACAAGGACGTTTTGCATGCAGTCAAACTTTGTAAGATAGATACATACAACACACAAAGTATGTTTCCGCTACCTTGCGGTGGATATGAGTACTCACTGGCGATATCCGAGGTGAGATGATTAGTTCACACATTTGCTCCCACTTTTGCCCCCATCTTGGCTCCTATATTTGCTCCCATATTGGCTCCCACATTTGCTCCCACTTTTGCCCCCATCTTGGCTCCTATATTTGCTCCCATATTGGCTCCCACATTTGCTCCCACTTTTTTTTTGCTTCCCATATTAATGCCAACTCTTATAACTATAAGCAGCAGCAAAATGTAAATGGAATAATATTTCTGATAATGTTCAAAACAAAAGTCTTGAGGTCTTGGGTTTGAATTCCCAAACTATGGTTGACAGCCAATGAGTTACACTACAGGAAACTTTTACTTTATGTTGTGTTGCATGATAATTTGCCCATTTTGCGGTGTAGTGGCTAGTATACTTGTGTGTTATCCCTGAAGTCTTGGGTTCCAACTCAACTATGCCTAGAATTTAATTTTGATCTGAGAGTTGAACGTTAGGTTAGGTGAAGTTAGATTAGGTAAAGTTAGGTTAGGTGAAGTTATGATGGGTTAGGTTAGGTAAAGTTCAGTCAAGTTAGGTTAGGTAAAGTTAGGTTAGGTTAGGTTAGGTGAGGTGAGGTTAGGTGAGGTGAGGTTAGGTTAGGTGAGGTTAGGTTAGGTTAGGTGAGGTTAGGTTTGGTTAGGTTGGGTTAGGTTAGGTTAGGTTATGACTAAGTTTGTTATGTCTAGTTGTTTTAGAAAAACACAATTTTTGCTCTCATATTTGCTTCCATATTTTCTTTGCACTTTAATCTATCTTGACTTGTGTATTTACTTTTGCTGGTATATTTGTTGACATATTTCTTAGCATATTTGCTCCCACTTTTTATATTTGCTTTGCTCCCACATTTGATCCCATATTTGCTCCCACTTTTTGCTCACAGTTATTTTTTTCTCCCACATTTGCTACCACTTTTGCTCCCACTTTTTACCCCCCACCTTTGCTCCCACTTTTTGCATGTATATATGCTCCCACATTAAACTATTGTTGTTATTACCGAGTTGTCTTTACTAGAGATTAGTTTGTGCTTGACAGTTGATATGGAAGTATCAGTGACTAGGTATGGTAAGCCTTATGCATACTATAAAGGATATTCATATATTGTGAAACGAAGCAATAAAAATGGAACTATTATTTGACGCTGTTCAAAGCAACGATCGAAACAGTGTCGAGGAATGCTTAAAACAAAAGAATTCGACGTACTTTCTTCAAACAATCATGAATGTAAACTTAATAATCACGCTAGTCTAAATGTAAGGAAAACCCAAACCAAAGCAAGAAACCAAGTCCAAGAGAAAAATAGTACTGCTCAAGATAATATTAACCTCAAGTTTAATACACTACAACGCACTCATACTGTTAGCGAGTTGTTTAATGAGAAACCTTCGACACCTCCTGTGAAACCCATGTTCAGACATGCACCCACATCTCAAAAGCCCTCAACCCTATCAGAGACAATATACCCCATCAAGAAGTTAGTGGGGAAAGGTAATAGTGGTAATAATAACATAACAATGTTAAAGCATTCTAGCACATCTAAAAAGAAGCTTTCAACACTATCAAAGGCAACTCAATCCATTGAACAGTCTGTGGACAAAAGTGGAAATTATGATGGTAATGATAACGATGATAATGATCATCATTATGAAAATGATTATAATAATGAGGATGATAATCATAATGATGGTGATAATGATGAACTGCTTCCCGAGATTCTGAAACCATTCATAAAAAATAGTAAATGGAACGATCCTAATATATTAGTCGAACGTCTACAGCTCTTGCATGCCTGTAAACAGCTTGGTCATATTGGTTATGAGAAAGAGCTATTAAATATAGAAAATGAACTTCGTAAAGCTGCTATTATTGTGTAATGGGTCAACGTAGCAACACCCCCCCATCCCCTAAAAAATAATTTTCAACAAGTGTTATGTTTAAAAGAACTGATAAACCAAAAGACCTGTATTCTGTGTGTCTATCTCTTGTAAAAAAAAATGATTAAATTGATAAACATAGTTTGTGTACATTTCTTGTTTTCTTGCATGCTCAAGCAATAGTTATGTCAGGGAAGGGATTCGAACCCTTGCTTCCTTATATATTTGGAAATTTGATCTTAAGTCAAACGCCTTAACCACTCGGCCACCCTGACAGTTACTGATTTAATTAATATTGTTGGACATTAGTGTTTACAAAACTTTTCTTTTCCCCACTATATATATGCTCAACCACTTTTTGGTTTTTCAATGCTGATTTTTGTTTTGTTTCAATTTTTTTTTCAGTAACATTGCAGTTATCAGTATTGCAAACTGGGTGATTAATATAGGGATAAAGGCATCTTAAAAATCACAAGCCTTACAGTTGTCACGTATCATGTATATCATGTTATCCTACATTCCACATAGGGCTCTACCTTCTTAACAGTGAACTCTGTTGGTCATTAAAATAACTACTTGTAAAATAATTCCAGTGGTAAATCCTTTTAGCAAATATCATATATTAAATATTTTCACGCCATAGAACGACAACTTGAAAATCATTTATTGTAGGAATATCTTTAATGGGATCACCAAACCTTCAAGTATGCAATATACATTCCAGATAGTGCTGTATTTTGGTCGATAGTGCCTCCAGTGCTTACATTAAATAAGAATACAGTAAAAGTATAATTTTTTTATAAATCATAATTGTTTTCATAAAATACCAATTAATAAATATTTTCACACCAACGAATGACCATTTGAAAATGGTTTATTGTAGATATATCTTTAATGGAATATCCAAACCTTTAAGTAAACCATATGTGATGTACATTCCACATAGCTACATAACCAACAGTACATCGTGGTACCAATCTCCGCCGCATTGCGCGCTCATTGTTTGAGTTGGATTTCTGTCTCATTACTAGAACTGTACTTACTGGTCAATAACCAACATAGAGGTCAAAGTGTTCCCCTGGTAGATAACCCATGTTTGGTTTGTCAATTTCTAATTGCAAGGCCAGTCAAGACCTAACAAAAATTAGTCTTAACGTATATATCCATCATCAACACCATATCATTAAACAAATGAAACCATCTTAAGGTATTTATTACATTTAATTGCATTTTAGGAATCTTGCAAACATCTTGCAACCTTAAAGAGGAAAGTATAGACAGGAATTGTGAAAAGGAAACCGTTCAATCATTTAATGTCGTTAGTGTAAGGAACCTCAACGTAAGAGGTTATGAAAGTCTACGTGAGGGTGTGGTTTTTACAGCTGGATGCCTTTTCCTGACACCCACCTCAGAGACAAGTTTATGGGAAATGAAACTCAGCTATCATGTCGAATGTGAAGCTCCTAGTCTAGGAGAAAGTCATGTTGAGGTATTTGTCTGCAGAGAGTATGGTAAACGAAACAACAACAACAACAAAAAGCATACATATAAAGGGAATATTATGAAATTTTCGAGTACATGTAGTCAATTTTAATTTAAAAAAATTGGATAAATTTCATGGTTTGTACACCACTTGGCTAAATTCGGTAAATTTTAGTGAATTTTCATCTATATTCGTCTAATTTTATATGAATTTGAGGTAGTTTAAACCATGCTTAGGTAAATCAATGGAATTTCAATAAATCTGGTAGTCATTTGTTGAATTTTGCTGGAATGTTGTGTCATTTGGTCAATTTGCGGAAAATGTAGTGGATTTTAGGAAAATTTAAGGTAAATCATGGGCAAGCACACTATTATTAGCTGAGTTTCTAATACAATTTTGCATACCCTAGGACCAGTATTGCATTATAAGGCATGCCATGTGTTAGCGTTCTTAAAAGCCAGTGATAAAAAACAAAAGAGGTCTTTAATTCCACCCCTGGGCGTCATATCTAGTGTCATGTAGGTTGACGATCACGGAGTCCCAGCTGAGACCGTCATTGCTTCCACTAACTTGTGCTAGGCTCTTCTCTGTCTTATTTCCTGTCGACCACACTTGCTCAACTCTTGTTCTCTACCGACCCCAACATGATTAGGGTATCCGAGCCCTAGGGAGTCTCTTCCTTTTGCAACTTCATTGGCCCTGGTTTATTTATTTTTTCTGATATCCTGAGGAGGCAGCCTTGTTTTTATTTTCATGTTATTTCCTGTCTTTTGCTCATGCCCCCCTCAAGAAGGTAGGGTGTATTTAGCCCCACTACTTGCAGTGCACTCTGCCTATGGCTACACCCTCAAGGGCTGATCAGTTTGGAAGTTGGCAACCCCAAGGGATTTCTGAGCTGAGTCCAGTTTACCTCCATTACCTCTGGGGCAAAGCCTCTCCTAGTATACTTTTTTATCTGCCTTTCATGGCTCTCCTTCCTTCCAACTCCCTCAATCCACATGCTTGAGGGTTGAGGGCCATTTTTTATTCCTTCTGTTCTTTATTTGACCTATTGTTTTCCATTTCTTCTTCTAGTATATAAGCGTGTAGTAGCTTAGAATTAATTTTCATCTTTACGATGACCCAAACCATTGAGGGTCGCTGTAGAACGCTTCTCTCTTGTCCAAAGGACAGCATGTTGAATTCCTCACTGGCTCATGAATTTTATACTTTGTTCACTTAGTTCTCATGGCTTTGAAACTGGCTGTCTGTAACGTGATCATTATTCATTTTAACTTCAGCGTACTAAACTAATTTTAAATTAGTTAATTTTAAATTAATTATTTTAAATTCAGATTTGTGTTTCACAGTAAACACAATGATTATTCTCCGTTTAAAACAAGCCATACCATTCTTTTTCTAACATGATAGCTTATACGTGGGCATGGAAAGTAGTATAATCATCAGCTAAGGATTCAATTTCCATTACCTACACCTCTCATGGTATGCCAATTCGTTAAACTATAGAAAACGTTTCTATATGTTCTGTTACATTATTATTTCACCATCTCACCGTGTAGTGGTTAACCTACTTGGTTGTCAACCCTAAGGTCTTGGCTTCCAAGCCTGACTATACCATGACATTCATTTCAAGCTTGCCATAAGCTTCACTAAGCCTTTGTCAAACCTAACAACGATCTAGTCATGTGCATAGCATGTCCGCTATCAAGCAAATGAGTAATATGAAACTTACTGACAAGGTCGCTGTGCTGTTATCAGCAAGGCACACTACGCAAACCAAAGCCAGAGTCTCTGTGCAGATTCAACACAGCGGTAGTAGGCAAGCCTAGGTTTGTTTAAAAATCATCATGAAAATAAGTCCACTGTCACCACAGAGGCCCCGGTTCGATTTTTTTTCTAAAGGCTGCAACAGGGTAGACTGTGTCTTGACAGGTAAAACTTTTTGGGGTGCATTCGTGAACCATGGCAAAGGGTTGCCCATCCTGACTTCTTCAACACCTCCAACCAATGTTTACTATTACTGGTGAGTTACCTTTCTTTCTTCGGCTTTTCCCTATTAGTTTGAGTCGCCGGAGCCAACCAGGCTCATTTTGGTTTTGGCCTGGGATTTAAGGCCGAATGCCACGTGATTTTTTCAGGTGAAAATTCCAACCCCCCGCTGTCACCGGGATTTGAACCCCAGCCGTCCGGGTAAAGACGAGCTGCTAAGCACCTGCGCCATCACGCTCCCCACAGGTTAGTTATCTATACACACATTAATCCATAATTACCTAATAATAATAATAACAACCATCCTCCATACACATGTCCATTAATGCATGGTTTCACAAAGATGCTTATGCTTTTAGGTGTATAACACATTTTTTCCCCATAACATGACTATTTACTGTTTTAGGGGTGAAATGATCCATCGAGGTAAAAGCCCTAATCATCCCCTATTTTTTAAGCTATCACACCTAATTTTATGATTCTTCGTTTCCGAGATAGGGATTTTTCAATTTTGGGGGGTAGTTTCACCCCCCTTCTATTTTTCATCAAAAACAAAAGATCTTAGGTTCATTTATCATTTTTAAGTGTTTAACACGTTTTTCCCCATAACATGACTATTTACTGTTTTAGGGGTGAAATGATCCATCGAGGTAAAAGCCCATATCATCCCCTATTTTTTAAGCTATCACACCTAATTTTAGGATTATTCGTTTCCGAGATATGGATTTTTCAATTTTGGGGGGTAGTTTCACCCCCCTGCTATTTTTCATCAAAAACAAAAGATCTTAGGTTCATTTATCATTTTTAGGCGTTTAACACGTTTTTCCCCATAGCATGACTATTTACTGTTTTAGGGGTGAATTGATCCATCGAGGTAAAAGCCCATATCATCCCCTATTTTTTAAGCTATCACACGTAATTTTAGGCTTCTTCGTTTCCGAGATAGGGTTTTTTCAATTTTGGGGGGTAGTTTCACCCCCCTGCTATTTTTCATCAAAAACAAAAGATCTTAGGTTCATTTATCATTTTTAAGTGTTTAACACGTTTTTCCCCATAACATGACTATTTACTGTTTTAGGGGTGAAATGATCCATCGAGGTAAAAGCCCATATCATCCCCTATTTTTTAAGCTATCACACCTAATTTTAGGCTTCTTCGTTTCCGAGATATGGATTTTTCAATTTTGGGGGGTAGTTTCACCCCCCCTGCTATTTTTCATCAAAAACAAAAGATCTTAGGTTCATTTATCATTTTTAGGTGTTTAACATGTTTTTTCCCCATAGCATGACTATTTACTGTTTTAGGGGTGAAATGATCCATCGAGGTAAAAGCCCATATCATCCCCTATTTTTTAAGCTATCACACGTAATTTTAGGCTTCTTCGTTTCCTAGATATGGATTTTTCAATTTTGGGGGGTAGTTTCACCCCCCTGCTATTTTTCATCAAAAACAAAAGATCTTAGGTTCATTTATCATTTTTAGGTGTTTAACACGTTTTTCTCCCATAACATGACTATTTACTGTTTTAGGGGTGAAATGATCCATCGAGGTAAACGCCTATATCATCCCCTATTTTTTGAGCTATCACACCTAATTTTAGGCTTCTTCGTTTCCAAGATATGGATTTTTCAATTTTGGGGGGTAGTTTCATCCCCAAACAGGGAATGTTGCCCCCAAGTGCTAGGACCCCTCATACAAGTCCCTAGCATGATTGGTTCGCGAGATATGAACAAAAGTGTCGTTAGGCCCTTTCGACAAAAATGAATCCTACATTCAAAAACGGGGTGTCACCCCGAGGGTTAGGATACTGCCTATGGCAAAATCCCATGAGGGGTTCAGAAAATATTAACAAACGTATAGTTAGGTCCTTTTGACAAAGGCCGACCGTGCGCGCACATACAAAAAATATTACTATTTCAACCCCCGGGTAAGGGTAGTTTTTATTTTGGGGTGAATATACCCCATCCATAGAAAAGGGGAGTTCACCACGAGTCCTACGACACCTCATACGTTTAAGTCCGATTATTGGTTAGCGAGATAGTAAAAAGCCGATGACCTATTAGTTTTTTTTGGTTTATTTCAATACATATTAAAAAAACACTCATTGGTAAATCATCATTTAAAAAGCCCGCCCTCTTACAAAACTCCTCAAGTGCGCATGCGTATAAAAAACATTCATCGCCAAAATGTTAAAAAACAACATGTTTACCCCAAATGGCCTTTCCAAATTCCATCCATTTTTAAAAAATAACCTCACCATCACCTAGAGCGGAAAAAATACCATCTAAACGACCCCTCACTCGACCCTACTCCTCCCCCACCACCTAACCCTTTGCCAACATAGGCATACATATTCAAGCACGAGCGCGACTTCAGGAAACCAACACTACCCCACTACTCGCGAATGACCTTTTAGTTTTGGTCTTTTAATCAAATAAAGAGCCTATAGGAAAGTAGGGGGCATTTCTACCAATGCTAGGACACCCTGTATGTTTAAATCCCATGATTTGTTAGCGAGATATCAGGTTCGGGGCAGCTACGAGGGTGGCTCAATAAAAAGGTAAGCAGCTCCCCCACTACCCCACTACTGCTAGCTAATCTCAACACACACAAGTACACACGTCAAATGAAAATCACATCTTCCAACAAAAAATGTATACACTAACACAGGCAGCGCAGGACCAAGTACCACGGTCCGGCGCTGCCCAAACTCACACAACTAACTACACATCAAACTTCAACACCTCTTGAAACAGGGTATAAGGAGCACCTTAAGGAGCACCAGATCCTTCACACACTGGTCAATCCAGCCGAGATTAGTAGGGGTGTACCTAGAGGGCTGAAAAGGAAGTCAATTCAAATAGCCTAATGTGTATCCACATTGTTCAAGGTAACTATCCCTCCCTATATTATTCTGCTAAGGTCCCATTCCAGTTTTGTACCGAAAATATGGTCCCATTAACACCAACCTACACATATGGGGTACCTACAGGTTCACCATAACCCAATGCGTAAGCGAAACGCACTCACTTACTCTTTAAATGCCTCACAATTAAATAAATACCTTAAAACATGTATATTTACAATGAAATAATGAAAGAATGCAACACGGTAACCATGGTAACAGAATCTCACAGGTCCATCTATATCTGTTAGACGCAATGCAATTCCAATTAATACATTACTGTGAAAGTTTCCAGACGGTTATAAGGTTATCACTGAACCAAATTAAGCTGTAAAATTCATCAATACATACAGTATAATTCCCTTAAGGGGGTCAAGGGGTACTGTAGATTTTTTTCACGCCATTTTCACGTGTGAGTGTGGTACGAAAGGTCTTTTTCATCCGACTATAAAGGGTCTCTGAAAACCACATTTAAAGGCCCTTAAATTAACAGTGTCTGTGATATTCCCAGAAAAGTAACTTCGTTCTGACATACCTATGAAGGAATGACAAACCCCTAACCACTGCACCAGTAGCTGAATTGATAAAGTCTGATTATTCATACCAAGGATATATCAGTCATAGCATTCATGATTGAGATTTTGCTAAGTATACTCTTTACATCTAGAATATTCGCGGGCGACATTCATCATTTTAATTTTATTAACGCAGCCAATGGCCATTTATTTTATTTCCAGGACGACTCAGGGAAGGGATTTTGGAATGATATCCACAATTATAGGCTGGAGCGCAACTAGTATGACATTATGACAAAATAATAGTTATACAGTAGGCCTATACTGTCGAGAGACACTTAAGTACGTGAATGTTTTGCTACGAACCCAAAAATCAACGTTTATGTGGAGGGTGTTTTCTTTACAGCCGAATACCCTACCTGAGTCAAACCTCATGAGAAAACAAACATTTGGTGCTTTTCAGTTGGTCAACATGATTGTACCCATATGACATGGGTTATTCCCTAATCCAGAAATTAATTACATGAGATTAATAAATATACTTGGATGAACAGTTTCGATCGTCAAGCGATCATCATTAGATCACCCATACTTTCAGACATCGATTTTATAGCCTAAGTGTAATGGATCTGATGATGATCGCTTGACGATCGAAACTGGTCATCCAAGTGTATTTATTAAATCTCAGGTATTTTTTTTCAGAATTAGGGAAAACCCCATCTCATTTAGTTACAATCGTGTTGACCGACTGAAAAGCACCAAACTTTTGTTTACTTACGCAACACTGAAAAATTGCTCCAAACACCATAATACTCACGAGAAGAGATGAATTGAACAGGGCAAGGATATGGAAGGAAGCGGCCATGACCTATTAGAATGTACCGTCCCAGCATTTGCTTGGAGTTGAAAATGGGGAAATCACGGAAAACCATTTCAAGGGCAACCGGCGGTGGGGTTCGAACACACGTCTACGAAGTCTATGGCCTAGCACTGCGCGTTATCAAGAGTAGCTGCTTACTACAGTACATTCAAGGAAAATAACAACGCACAACAAGCACGCCCTCGTGGTCCGGAAACACCGACGACCTAACTTTCTTCTGTTGCGAGGTGGACACGATGGCGTCTCCGGTGCACCCTGGCTTCATCTCCTGTTACGATCGTTTGTCCATGTTATTGTGAGGGTATGACGTAACATATGGATCATGGTCTCCTGGAAGACGAGGAGGAATATGGGAGAGCTTTTGAGATCGTTTGGCCATGTTATTGTGAGGGTATGACGCAACATACGGATCATGGTCTCCTGGAAGACGAGGAGGAATATGGGAGAGCTTTTGTCATCGTTTGGCCATGTTATTGTGAGGGTATGACGCAACATACGGATCATGGTCTTCTGGAAGACGAGGAGGAATATGGGAGAGCATTTGTGATCGTTTGGCCATGTTATTGTGAGGTATGACGCAACGTATGGATCATGGTCTCCTGGAAGACAAGGAGGAATATGGGAGATCTTTTGCGATCGTTACTTGTTACTTCTTAAACTGTCGTTTATAGTAACTTTATTTGTTTGAAATTTTAAAACTAGTAGTTGCAATACAATCATTAATGTCATGTAATAAACGACAATTTAAGAAGTAAGATCTAAGAAGTCCGTGTTTGGACTCATTTTCTGTAGAATTTTATGTAGAATTCAAAAAACTTGAAAATTATAAATTTAAATTTGAAATAAGAAAAGATTTAGTTCTGTGTGACAGCGCCAGTAGGTGAGTCATTGTTCACCACCGGCTGGTCCGGCGAGCGGGTCGGGAGGGTGAGTGAGTGACACCAGTCCCTTAATCCTCTAGGTATCATGGCCAAACGGAAAGACTATAATATCGAAAATAGCTTAGTGGCCGATGCCACCCACTGCTTTATGTGAATCCTGAAGGATTGCATTGTAGTAGCGATTGGTTCAGTAATTAGCCATTACTTAGCCTAGTTAGAGGCTTAGTTTCACATTTAGTTTGTTTTTTAGCTTAATCGTATGGCTGATATTTAGCTTGTTTCCCCGTTTGCTAATCAAAGTGTTGTTCTGTTGCAGGCAAGAAGTGGCGGAGTCTAACACCGCAGGATCGCCGACCGTTCGTAGAGGAGGCAGAGCGTCTTCGAGTGATGCACATGCAAGAACATCCGAACTACAAGTATCGTCCCAGACGGCGGAAGCACAACAAGCGGGGTGGACCGTCACCTTCTGGAGTTGGTGGTCCTTCATCGGTAGGCCCAGCACCGGGACCGAACCCTGCTCGACGTAGCACCTCAGCGCCTTCTCCGGTAGCCAAACCGCTCACATATCAACCATACCAGCAACACAGCTACTATCAGCATCCGCTATACGCCAAGTCGTACGGCAGTCCTTACACACCCATCATGCACACCCCTGAAGCGTCCCCCACCGGCAGTCCCGAGCCAGAGGCTCTTCGCATGTCACTCAGCAATAGACTGTCCAATGCTGCTTCACCCTTGCTGCATCAGTCCGCTGCACAGCAGCAAGACGAACCTACAGCGCAAGAGCAGCAACCACCGCCCACTCAATCGCACCAGCCGCAGCAAGCTCAGCAACAGCAGCAAGGTAGTGCAGGGGGCTCTGAGGATGTAACAGCTTCAGCGTTGCCCACACCAGAGATGTCTCCCATGGAGCAAGAGAAGGACAACTTCCAGTTTAGTAATGGCGAGGATAAGCGAGGAGTGGCAACCAGCACTAGCAACTCCATGCTGGGCTACCACACACTGTCCTACCGCCAGTCCCCATTGGCCGGCATTAACTATGGTGGTTTGCACCACCATCACCACCATCACCATCAGGGACAAGGCAGCACCATCACCGCCATGGGCCTCAGCAATGGGGTCATGGTGATGTGCACCAATCAGAGACTGATGGGCACGTACGAGCACAGTGGCATGGTAACGGGGACTTTCTACCCGCCCGTAGTCACGTGCCAGGAGACAGGGTCCAGCTCTCACCACGGGTCCATGTACACCACGGCCAGTGGCAGTGGAAGCGCAAGCAGCAGCAGTAGCAGTGGTACCTACAGCGGCTATGCAGCGGCTCTGCCCAACTCACCCAGCGCTGGCAGCCACTACTCGTGTTCCAGTCCTGGCGCACATATACTGCGCACACCCACGGCCGACCAATATGGCGGTAAGTACTACACTACTCGTGTTCCAGTCCTAGCGCACATGTACTGCGCACACCCACGGCCCACCAATATGGCGGTAAGTACTACACTACTCGTGTTCCAGTCCTGGCGCACATGTTCTGCGCACACCCACGGCCCACCAATATGGCGGTAAGTACTACACTACTCGTGTTCCAGTCCTAGCGCACATGTACTGCGCACACCCACGGCCGACCAATATGGCGGTAAGTACTACACTACTCGTGTTCCAGTCCTAGCGCACATGTACTGCGCACACCCACGGCCCACCAATATGGCGGAAAGTACTACACTACTCGTGTTCCAGTCCTGGCGCACATGTTCTGCGCACACCCACGGCCGACCAATATGGCGGTAAGTACTACACTACTCGTGTTCCAGTCCTTGCGCACACCCACGGCCCACCAATATGGCGGTAAGTACCACACTACTCGTGCTCCAATCTTAGCGCACAACGTGAAACAAGCAAGCGCATTTCTCTTCATGCATCGTGCCCATAAAGTAGCGTAGGAATAGATTTCGTTTTATAAACTTCCAGGGTGTTTGATCATAACGTCTTTTTTGATAGTTCCAATGCGCTTTTTGGACTGGTTTTATTTCCACATTGTGTGGATTATATAAGGAGAACATACAATTACGAGTACTAAACTGGTCATCAATAAAAATGTTTCCTCTCAGGGCAGAAATACCATAGCATACAGTATATGCACCCTAGGTGCGAAACTACGGACTATGGGATTGGCAGTTGGCAATTGTTTCCAAGATGGAAGCATGCGTAACTTGGGAGTTAACATTCTAGTGTAAATCATACCATGTTTCAGACACAGTGCCTCACTTACTTGGATTCACCTATGCATTTTCGTCCTTGTTTGAAAATGGCCGGCCTAAATAGAATCTATTCGTATTACTTTTTAGAGAATGAATCATGTGTCTTACCTTCGTGCTCTGTGATATGTAGAGGTCATGCGAAGCTATGCCAGACCAAGGATGAAATATTTGAACATGTTATGAGAATGAAGAACAGATGAGAGGTAAAGGGATGGAAAACTGAGAAGAAGATGGGTTGACATGGAGATGATGATTAACGTGACCGTGTCGTCTCAAGTCTCAAGACTCACGAATCTTAAAACTCACGAGTCTCAAAATTCACGAATATCAAGATGAGGCTTAGTAAAAGTAGGTTTTAACCGGTTTCTGTACCTAGGCCAGTCTCAAAACTCACGAGCCAAGCCAGTTCTTCTTTGAATGGGAAGAGGCTTATTGTTAGCGCCAACGAGAACTGCAGCAAAATTCGGACACCCCGGCGTCTCTAAAAGCCGCAGTAGTTCAAAGGGACGTAAAGCCAATAACATTATTATTATTGTTATTCTAATTATTGTCGAATAAGCCGCTAGTCATTTGTTTCTGTACAAGACCTACACACTCGATAAGGTTGACAGATATGAACATTCCAGGTGCTCACTGGGTGCATTTCAATTGTTTTGCTAATGACCATGGGCTGTCACTTGGTATCCAAACACAAAATAACGACCTTCATGATTCCAATGAAGTTCTTAAGGCCTGCTTGATGACTTTACTTAATCCGGTCCTCTTGTACCTTATGGTGCCGAGGATATGAGAGATCTCCATCTTCTTCTGTCTCCGGTAATGACAACTGCCTCTCTCACTGATAGTCCTCTCTCCTGCATGGCCTCTCTTATTGCATCCATCCATACCTTCCGTGGTCTTCCTCGAGCTCTCTCCCCTCCCACTTTAACCTCTTTATGAGCCTCGGCAAGCTTTCTGTTGACATGCGATGAAGATATCCAAACCATCTTAATTGATGTTCTTGGATGGTTTTCTCTAATGGTTTGATATTCAGTGTTCTCCGAATGGTTGTATTTCGGATCCTGTCCCTCCTGGGTTTGTCCTCTACTTTCCGGAGTTATCGCATCTCTACCGTCTGGATTCTGCTTTTCGTTCGTTCCGTTAGTGCCCTGATTCACAGCCATACGTCATTACAGGATCAAATGTGGATTTGTAAACCGCCAACTTTGTGTTCTTGAAGATTTCCCTCTTGTTTAGGAACTTTCCTCGGATGGCATTAAACAATTTCCTGGCATTTCCTATTCTATCCATAATTTCCTCCTCCATTTTTCCATTCGAACTTATTGTTGAACCAAGATATTGGAACTTTGTAACCTGTTCCAGTAGTTTTCATCTGCCGCAATGCTGTGCATTTCCTCTTTTCTATTAATTACCATGGTCTTTGTCTTCTCAGCGTTCACCTCCATTCCTCTCTTCCTTAACTCTTCCACCCATATATTGATATTGAGCTGTAGATTTTGTTCGTTGGAGGCAACTACTATCAAGTCATCTGCATATGCAAGATTAGTTAATCTCACTGGTCTCATGAGGTAATTTCCAATCACCATCTTCTTAACTTCATCTTGACATGTCTTCATAATTCAATCGAGATATACTATGTAAAGTAGAGGACTCAGGTTACATCCTTGCCGGACTCCTTGTTTTGTGATGAGTTCTGCTGATCTCACATTCCCTGTCCGCACGTAGTTCCGACAGTTCCTGTAGAGACTTTTAATGGATCCTTCAATTGTTTCGCTGACTCCACACTTCTTTGGGGCTTTCCATGTTTCCATTCTTAGAACTCTGTCAAATGCCTACTTCAGGTCAATGAATGTTGCATGATGGGTCTTATTCTTCTCCAGAAGTTTTTCACTAACCATCCTGACTGTGAAGATGAGATTTTGCGTGCTTCTATTTGGGTGGAAGCCACACTGGGCTTCTTCCAAATCTGCCTCTACCTCTTTTCTTAATCTGGACTCTAAAATCCTTGAGTAGACTTTCCCTGGCACTGATAACAATGAAATACCACGGTGATTACCACATTCTCGATTGTCTCCTTTCTTGAATATGGGGATAATAACTGCTATCTCCCAATCTCTGGGAACCTTCTTTTCTCTCCAGGCATCCTTCATTATCATGAATAGTAACTCTTCTGCTTTCTTCCCTAAATTCTTTATAATTTCTGGCGCAATTCCATCATGTCCTTGTGCCTTTCCATTCTTGAGTTGTTTTATGGCCACCTACATTTCCCCTATCCTTAAGTCTTCTCTGTCTTCTTGTGTTCCATCCGTCAGTATCTCTTCTCTTTCCTCACTTTCCTTTGGGCCGTCTTCATTCCCGTTCAATAGATCATGGAAGTACTCTTTCCATCTCTCCATTATTTCATCCTCTTTTGTTATGATTTTCCCTTTCTTATCATTTATAAATTTTAGAGGACATTCTTTCTCCTTTCTCATGTTCTTCAGTGACTTATAGAACAGCTTTTGATTTTCCTTATTTACCGTATCTGAAACGACCCAACAGCTGGGCAATTCGACCTTTGATGATCAACTTGCAGCTAGTGAGCTCAAGCACCTCAACCCATATTGTAATGCGGGAATGTACACAGCTGCCCCATCGCACGAGGACAATAAATTCATGATCGCCATCATCATCATCATCATCCTCGTCATCATCATCATCGTCATAATTGATTTCATGTCAGTCTTGCACCTGGTTTGTCCCTGTGTTCAGTCTTCTCCATATGATCTTCTTTTAGATTCTCCATAGTTGTTGAAGCCTGTACTTTATAAATGATACGTAAATGTGTTTGTTAACCTCCCAATGGAGTATTTTCCTCTAGTATGTTCTTTTGTTGATATAATTGATAGCTGTCAAGTACAGAGGTGTGCTAATTATTAGACTAGACGGCAGTTTTCCCAAAATTCCTTGCACACTTTTCACGGCCTAAAATAAGTTTGCAAGGCGGTGAATTTACTTCAAATGTTCAACCAAGAGTCTTAATTATATTTTATTTTTGTATCCAAACACAAAATAACGACCTTCATGATTCCAATGAAGTTATTAAGGCCTGCTTGATAACACCAAGTAAAAATGTGTTATCTTGGAGAATTTGGTCTGTAATAGGTTGATAATTCCTGTTAAAACAATACAAACGAAATCCTATTTCTAAAACAGGGTGGACAAACATGGGTTGAAGGGCAGCGTAAGTCACCATAGAGCTCATACTTCCTGTGGTTATTGCAGACACGTGCTCTCCGGAGTCGTGAGTTTTGAGACGTAACCGACTACGGCGAAATATAGCTACAGAATATCCTGGGTTAAGAATGGAGCCTCATGGCGATAGGGTTGCTGTGGTCGCTTCATAATGTGTGCTGTTGTTTCCAGGGTGCTAACCCCGAAATTGCTTGTAAGGAATGATGAATGTTAGAACATGATGATGGTAATTATTGGTTTAACGTTTAGGTTATCGACCCCAATTGTAGAAAACTATTGTAACGAGAAATCTATACGGCACTGTATGTTTATCGTACATTGTATTATTTGGAGACTTATTGTTGTTTGAGTATTCAGTCTCCCTGTCCTGAGCTAATCGTTTCATCTCTACATAGCCACCACACCCTACATCCGGGGTAATCTGTTTAACATATTCTAACCTTGGTCTACCCCTACAATTCTTGCCCTCGACCCTTCCTTCCATAACTAAGCTTGCTATTCCCCGGTGTCTTTAGTGTGTGTCCTACCAACCTATCTCTTCTCTTCATTATCAGCCGCCAGAAACATCTCTTCTCTCCCACTCGTCTTAATACCTCTTCGTTTGTAACCCTATCTACCCATCTGATCTTCATCATTCTCCTGTAACACCACATTTCAAACGCTTCTATTCTCCTCTCTTCTGCTGCTCCAACAGTCAAGTTTCACTTCCATAGAGCGTCACGCTCCAGACAAACGCTTTCAAAAATGACTTCCTAAAAAAGGAAGGAAGCTTGTAGTTGTACGTTACCGTTAATCTCGCGATCATGAGCAATGGGACCTCCATTTTACGTGGAATCCGAACCACAGGACGTGTTATTTCACTTCGAAAATCTCACACGCACTGTAACAAGAAAGGAGACTGCAAGGTTACGTATTGTTGTGTTTCAAGGATAGGTTAATTTTGTGGAGTTGTTTTCTTGCATATTACAGTACATTCGCCGCAGTAGGAGAGACGATTTCAGTAGCAGCTGTAGCGAGGTGAAAGCATTCCTAGGGGCGAGTAGTGTTCTCTTCTCACAAGATGCAGGAGGCGTTACGCGCGCTGGACGTGCTGGCTCGCGAGCTTAATCACCCGCTTGTAGCACCTAATGGAGCCAATGGAAATGATAGCCCTCTCTCTTGTTAACAAATTAACTACAAGTGGAAACTCAAAAAATTACTATAATGTGTACAACTGCAAACATCACCAAAGCACTCGATGAGTTGCAATTGGTGACCTTACTTCGTTATTGGCGAGTTTTCATTTCCGTCTATGTAGTCACGATTGTTTATTTATGTGCACCAAGAAGACACTCAGGTCTCTATCATTGGCACGTTTCAGATATCACGACCCAATTAGTGTGATGTCAGGGAGAAAGCTAATGAACTATCGCAGGTGGGACCAATGCGTATCCACAAGGTCACCTCTTAGTCATCATCATCATCATCATCATCATCTGCCTTCTACTCCAGTTGCCCTGGTGTAGTTTACGAGCGCCCTCCACTTGCGCCTGTCCATGTACCATTCTTCTTTCAGGATTCCATCCCAGCTAACTCGCCTTGTTCCTATGTCCTCCTTCACCTGGTCTGGCCATCTCTTCCTTGGTCTTCCTACCGGCCTTCTACCAACCACATCTGTGTGTAGTCTTTGTTTTGCTATCCTTCCCTCGTCCATTCGCTTGACATGGCCAAACCATCTCAAACCGGCCCTTGTCACTTTTTCTTTCAAAGTTGGGTACACTCCAGCTTCTTCCCTAATTTTTTCATTTCTTACCCTATCCCTCCTAGTTTTTTGGACCATTGTTCGTAGAAACTTCATTTCTGCAGCTTGTAGTTTGCTGTCTATCTGTCTGGTTGTTGTGCAGGTTTCTAGGCCATATGCTATTATGGGCGTAAAGTATGATTGAAAGAGCGTCTGTTTTGATCTCAAGGGGACTTGTTCGTTCCAGAGTAGGTTCCGAACTTGATGGTAGAACGGGGTTGCTTTTTGGGTTCGGCTATTGATCTCATGCTGTATCCTGTTATTGCTTGAAATAATGCACCCAAGATAGTTAAACTGGTCTACTGTTTCAAGCCTTATTTCTCCTTTCTTGTTCGGTCTGTTGACTGACATCGCTACCGTTTTCGATTTGTTTATTGTTAATCCGTGTGCTTTTAGACAGTTATCCCCTCTTAGTAGATCTCCTAAATGATGTTTTTCAAAAAACTACACGCCATTGTTTGAACCTGCTACTGCGCCAGTGGGCAATAATTGGGATTTAATACACAGGAACTCTTCACTAACTCTTCAGAGTAGTTCTGGTATGAATATGGAATATGAGCATGTATGGACGAAGTAGGTAACGAGAGACAGGGAGGTTCTTTGAAGAGATGACATTCACAGAATCCTTATACCACTATGTCTCCGCCCAAAGAAAACATTTCCCTCTACATTTCAGAGCGTTACGCAACATTACGATTCACCCTATACAACAATAAACAAACTAAAATGGTGACCGTGATGTTCCAACCCTTTAAAAAAATTGCCACAACACTTATCATCATAGCTATATATTATTTCAGTAGTATAGATCCCTCCTGCGGCGCTCAAAAGCGACCGATCGTGACAAATGAGCATTCAAATGAATGAGAATAGACATTAGCAGTGACGAATTGCACTCGAATTTCATAAATATCTATAATTTCTTTAAAAATTACTTTAAAAATGTACGAAGTGTGCGATTTGCAGATACTGTTGCAGTAGTAAAATACGCTCCATAATTGCCGTCCACTTCACATTTTGGCCGCTGTGACGCCAGTTTCATGTCATTTTAACATTCTGAGGTCTTTCCTTTTGCATTTTGCATGGATTTCAGAAACAGTAGCCTAAATCAAACGAATGAGTAGACTACTCAAATCGTATAATTTCATAAATATCGAATAACCGGTGAGTGTTACAGCTAAGCTGTCAATCAATGGACTCAGCACACGAATTACATTAGCAGTGACGAAATGCTTCTAAATTCATAATATCAATTTTGTAAGAAGTGTGCGATTTGCAAATACTGTTGCTGCGGAAAAATATCGCGATATCATTGCTGTTCATTTCGCATTTTGGCCGTAGGGACGCCTGTTTCATGTCCAAACTATTAGACGTTAATTCATTTACAGGTTCGCTGTCAATCAATGGACTCGGCATACAAATTACATTAGCAGTGACGAATTGCATTCTAATTTCATAAATATCAATTTTTGTAAGAAGTGTGCGATTGGCAAAGTCTCTCATTATAAATATATTGGGTAAAGTGTGGTTTATGAACATGCGAGATTTCTCGCACGGGCCCGCTAGTAGAAGCATAATCTAGTAAAACACTCAATTTCACCAAATGATATATGAAGTTACCACTGGGGTCCTCTAGAGTTATTAGAGGCTTTACCTTCACTGACATTTCAACTTGGTCCGTAGGAGCTTATATTCAGTGTAGACAGGTGACAAGTCGATTTGCAAGTGTTGATGGTGTTAGTGGCAGAAGATTGGCCACGAGAGAGCAACACAAAGTTCCTCCGATACGCCGAGATCATCAAATCACGGATATATTCTTGAGATTTACATGATGAATACTTGTTGCCTTGGTAACCATATAGGAGGCCCAGAGGTCTTTACACTTGAGATCTAGATAATGATCACTTGTTGCCTTGGTAACCATATAGGAGGCCTAGATGGCCTTTACACTTCAGATTTAGATGATGAACACTTGTTGCCTTGGTAACCATATAGGAGGCCTAGAGGTCTTTACACTTGAGATTTAGATAATGATCACTTGTTGCCTTGGTAACCATATAGGAGGCCTAGAGGTCTTTACACTTGAGATCTAGATAATGATCACTTGTTGCCTTGGTAACCATATAGGAGGCCTGGATAGTCGTTACACTTCAGATTTAGATGATGAACACTTGTTGCCTTGGTAACCATATAGGAGGCCTGGATAGTCGTTACACTTCAGATTTAGATGATGAATACTTGTTGCCTTGGTAACCATATAGGAGGCCTAGATGGCCTTTACACTTCAGATTTAGATGATGAATACTTGTTGCCTTGGTAACCATATAGGAGGCCTAGATGGTCTTTACACTTGGGATCTAGATGATGGTCATTTGTTGCCTTGGTAACCATATAGGAGGCCTGGATGGCCTTTACACTTCAGATTTAGATGATGAATACTTGTTGCCTTGGTAACCATATAGAAGGCCTAGATGGCCTTTACACTTCAGATTTAGATGATGAATACTTGTTGCCTTGGTAACCATATAGGAGGCCTAGATGGCCTTTACACTTCAGATTTAGATGATGAACATTTGGTGCCTTGGTAACCATATATGAGGCCAGGATAGTCTTTGCACTTCAGATTTAGATGATGAGAACTTGTTGCTTTGGTAACCATGTATATGCAATTGGGGGTGCGTCCCTTGGTGGCAAATTGGGTATACATAACAAATAAACAATTATATATAACAATTCAATAACAATTAAACTGGAGCATTTACACAAATCGTCAGTCTTTTCTTAAACACACCTAAGTAATATGTTTGGGGAAAGGCTCTAAGACTGCGGCAGGTAGAGAGTTCCAGTTATCAATGGCTCGGTTTACGAAAGAATATTTACCATAATTTGTATGCAGTGGTCGGCCCTTATCTTAAAAAAAATGATCACTCCTACTCATGTAAGTGGGCTTTCCCATACGTTTGCTAAGCTCACTCCATGCTGGTTGATTTGTATACGTGTTGTACATAGCGCAGAGTCTAAATTGCATCCTCCTAGCCTCAAGTGATTCCCACCCAAGTTTCTTTAACATACGGCTCACACTGCTCCTGGGATTAAAGTCACTGAGCACGAATCTAGCGGCCTTTCGTTGTACCATTTCCAACTCATTGATGAGCCCTATTTAATATGGATCCCAAACCGCCGAGGCGTAGTCCAAGTGACAAATATCCTAACTCTTTAGCAGCGGTACTACTTCCTTTTAATATCCTCATTACAAAGTGCAGGGATTTGTAAGCTTTAGAAACTACACATCCTACATGACTACTCCATTTCATATCATTCCTTACGTGAACGCCCAAATATTTTCAAGAATCTTCTTCTACAAGTATTTCCGAGCCAATGTTATATTGAAAATCTTGCCTTCGCCCTTTCCCAATTTTTATGAGACTACATTTTCTTGTGTTTATTTTCATTTTATTTTCAATCGCCCACTTATAGACCAGGTTCAGGTCGATCTTGAAATACTGCGTTGTCTTGTGAGTCATGTATTTTCCGATATATTACTTAATAATCCGCAAACAGTCAACAGTCACTGCAAATCCCATTTGGTTAGTCCTTTATAAACCTCAAAAATAACAAAGTTGTGATTACGCTGCCCTGAGGGATACCCGACGTTACGGTAATTTCATCCGAGAATAGGCCTTCGACTTTCACTTTCTGGGAACGACCCGTCAAAAATTTTTGGATCCAAAAAATTACTCTTCTATCAATCTTCGTTGAAGCTAATTTATGGAGTAGCATGTCATGCGGCACATCAAATGCCTCCGCAAATTCTATAACTACAGCGTCGACTGAAACTGGAAAAATATCCTAATTCTTTAGCATAGGTAGCCTACAACTTCCCTTCAATACCCTCATTATAAAGTGTAGAGATGATAGGGTGCAACCTGTAGACCTATGGAAAAGTTACTGAAATTGGTATTGAAATGTTTTTTTTTTTTTTTTTAGTAGTCCATGTGTTTATTAATATAGTGTTATATTGGTTGAACTGTATCTGTGGTTTATTTGAAATGACGCCACTGGAATGCATTATTGTAGACCATTGAACATGTGGACTTGTGCTTGCAGGTGGCGTGATGCTGGGCGAAGACAGGGGCTACCACCACTCACCTCACCACCTACCACCACCCCAGCAGCAGTACGTGGGCCAATCCGAGGAGGAAGATCTGATCCTGGACGACCCAGCTGATGGCGTGGTGGATACTCACGAGTTCGACAAGTACCTCAAATACTCCAACCATCCGCAGGCTGTGCACGACACGGGGTCTCCGGGCGATGAGCACATGCAGATGGACAGCAATCACAATTATCACCACCACCAGCAGCAGACGCAGCAGCATCTCGGCTACTATGGGCACAGCGCTCTAGACGCCGTGATGCTGGGAGCTGGCGCAGGCCATGTGCTCAAGACAGAAGCTCTTCATTCACACCAACAGTCTCTGGCGGGCTACGGCGCAGGCTCGGACCCGGCGCATTGCGACTACACCGAACAGCAGCAACAACAACAACAGCTGCAACAGATCAAGACGGAGGACGACTTCAGCGTCATCCTCGCCGACGTTCGCAAGACGTGTTATAGCAGCTGATTGAAGCTCATCTTCCAGCATAGTCTTCCCACCAATTCGTTGGTCCTTTCGTGAATCCATATGTGAATAGGCCGACTTGTATAACTCATTGAAAACCAGTACATTTGAACTCTGAAAGTACAATATTGCCAAATTTACACCAAAAATTGCAACGCTGAGTTCACCATTGTCCTTGAAGTGGTTAAGTGTACAGTGCCCGTGTTCTTTAGATTGAGGTACGATACATGCTAAGTGGAGGGTTGTTGCCGCCGCTTAATCCCGAGGACTCCAACAACACGTGATCTCAATAACCAGCGTGGATACCGAGACCTGTGTATGTTAATGGTCTCATTATGTCCAAACTACAGCAAACATTTCTGCTTCTGAAGCATTAGGAAGAAATCAAGCAGAAGTCCAGGTGAGTGGCCTTGTCCACGAAAGCTAGGAAGTGGTCAACTTTAAATGTTCCTATATTACAACACACCTAGAAAAACTCAGAAACACTTTTTCTACAACACAACGAACAGTTTGGGTTAGAGATATATTTCTTGTTAACTATTTTTAAAATGAAACGAATCCTGCAATGTGATTGCAGCATAAACATGGGGCCAGTTTAAATGCCTGTGATATATGATATGTTACGGATCACAGTCTAAGTGTGGACTGCCCGCCAAGGGAAGTACTCATGTATCAGCGATGTTGTTATTTGTTTACGTTACATTCCCTTAGATATAAGACACCAAATATTAAACCTTATACTTTAGGCAAGTTTTTTTGTTTCCATATATTCACAGTTATAAATATTTCCATTGAGATTTTATGTGTATATCTATCATGTGTCCTAATTTGTGGAAGTCAGGAGACTCCGCCGGATATAATAATGATTTTAGTGTAATTTTCAAAGAAACTTTGTGGCAAAAACTTGAAAAAGACATAGTTGTAACAATGTATATACTACTTCATTTCCACTGTGATGTTCTCTTTACAAATATATTATACAATGATTTTTATACCTGTTACGTGAAGCAGTTTGTTAAATTAAGCATAATTCCTCTGGCTTCATTCTTACAACCTTTTCAGTAATTATTAGCAGGCATTAAATTTCGACTGATAACGTCAGTCACACCTTCCACCACCTGTAATGTTGTTCTGATAGTCAGTCGCACCTTCCTTCCTCAACAACAGTTGCTCTGGTGGAGTCAGTCATACCTTCCTCCTTGAGCAATGATTGGTCTGGTACAGTCAGTCATACCTTCCTCCTTCAGCAATGATTGGTCTGGTACAGTCAGTCATACCTTCCTCCTTCAGCAATGATTGGTCTGGTACAGTCAGTCATACCTTCCTCCTTCAGCAATGATTGGTCTAGTAGAGTCAGTCATACCTTCCTCCTTGAGCAATGATTGGTCTGGTAGAGTCAGTCATACCTTCCTCCTTCAGCAATGATTGGTCTAGTAGAGTCAGTCATACCTTCCTCCTTGAGCAATGATTGGTCTGGTACAGTCAGTCATACCTTCCTCCTTCAGCAATGATTGGTCTGGTAGAGTCAGTCATACCTTTCTCCTTCATCAATGGCTGGTCTGGTAGAGTTAGTCACATTTTCCACCCGCTCTAATTACTTCCTGATGCTCTAAATTACTGTTAAACAGCAGCAAAATGCTGTGCTGTTCTCCTGAATACGAGTTCAGTCACCCAGGTGGATATTATAGCTCTTTGTTGAAACGTCCTTTCAAATTTTGAACATTTCGTTTGATCCTGAACATTAACGTTGTGAATACAAACTGGACGAATTTTGTAAAATAAATTTGGTGCTTCGTTTTGTTTCCTTCTGTTTTTAAGTTTCTGTATACTGTGAAGTGTCAGGAAATACTTTGTGAGCACACAATGAATTCATTTCTATCATGTTCTAAGGGTAAGGCTATATTTTGTGACAACTTTACTAGTTACTATGGAACGAATTTTAGGCTACAAGACGTAGCCATTGGACGTTGTGTACATCGACACAAGTGAGTGCATAAGGCAGGATAATACTGACTCTCTCGCAGCAATAAGGTTATATTGGCAAAAGGTACCATACCTTGCTGAATTATATCGAATTCGACTCAGTAGCTGGAGTAAATGAAAAGTGTGAGAAGCCATATTTTTTGATCAACCATACACAGAAACCAAGCTCAAATGTTTCAATATTTAGCTGTTGTCCATGGTATTTTTATATAATCACTTGATAATTATATAATTGAGATTTTGGAGGAATTTACAAAGCTGATTTGTGTAGTGTTTGTGAACTGGCCCTCAGTCTTCCGCTCAGAGATCCTGTCGGTCTGATCAGCTCCAAAGACGGTAGTTAGTTCCATTCTGTGATGCATGCTTTCTTCTTTTTCTAGTTATATTAGCCAAGTCACAGTTCCACCAACGGAGAAATGGTAACTTTAGGCAAAATAGCACCTAGTGGATTATTTTAAAATTTACTTAGCGCCATGACTTTTATGAAATTTCTAAATTTACCGGTTTGTTGTATTTTTATAGATGTTTTAGCATTAACCTCATCGTCACATTATAGAACAGAGGAAAGAAAATTTGCAATTTTAAATAGCATATTAAAGTTTTTTAATCTCTTAATTAGAGAAGAATCCACTCTCCTTCAGTTTTAAAGTTACGGTATTCCAGAATGGTAACTAATTTGCTGCCGTGGTGTCTTGTAACAAGGCTAATAAGGGGAGAAGGGCTGACGATACGACAGGAATAAAGAATACATTCCAAGGCGAGATTGTACATATGATATTATATTACTAAAATATTGATATGTTTTATTGTCCAAATAAAATATATATGTGCCTTTTATGAATGAATAGAAAATATTTGACAATAATGTGTAATTATAATTGTTGTATATTGATGCCTTCCATAATAAACTGTTCGTATGAAATTTACTTTTCTCGTAATTCTGTACCTCTACAGTTCCTCGGTATTTGCTAATCAATGCTCATTTGTCTTAGGATTTTAAACAAAGCATGTAATGTGTCGTGACTGCGAGCCTCCCAGATCTGAACCCAGAACTGGGGTTCAGTAAGAACCTCATTTAAGGTTATTGTAATAATTATTATTTAGTAACAGTCAGGAAGTCATGCTTAATAGTCTCAGGGTAATGAACCAGAAGCGCATGACAGGAAGTTTACACGGACTTTGTATTGTTGACTGATTCAAGAATCGCTGTGCACTATAACTAGCTTGGTTGGCAGCACCTACTGGGTATAATAATAATATCGTATGGCCTCGGGTGCCTGGTGCAAGCTTTGTTAATTGACACCCAGAGGGTAGCTTGCATGTCGAATTTCGTCGTTCCTTTGAACGCTATGAAAGTCAAGGAGGTTAGATATCTAAACCCCTGACACTACAGCGCTTTCAAGTAGAGAATGGAGGAACTTTGTGTTGGCGGAAAATCCCGAGATTAATTTTGCCATTGAACACGGCCTACTGAATTCAAATGGGTTCTTTAACATGCCAACAACGTATGACATGAGTATCGTGATTTTTGTCGCCTTCAAAAATCACTTACCATGGCCAGGGGCGAACCTGCAATCTTGGGGTTGGTAGTCCGACACTATAACCACTCACCCACCGTGGCAAGCTACTGGGTGGTCGAATTGGAAATAATCACAAGACACCAGTGGAGAGAGGGATGGACTCTGGTCATCTAGTTGGATATAATGACATCCAAGATGGCGCACGGGAGCTCGTAGCCTTAGCCATCGCCTTGAACGTGTGTTAGAGTTCAGACCCGTGGGGACATGCCAGAATTCGTATAAAAGTAAGGCTTAGTAGAGTTGAATCAAGCTGCGTAAACTTCCGTCAGTATATTCAAAGTAATTGTAAATAGTGTACATACAACGACTGCTATACTAAATTAAAACAGCAGTAATTTACGGGGAAGTAACATCTTTCATTCCGGCGAGTTCCGGGACCACCCAGCAATCCCAACTCCCTATCTAGTAACCGCTCGGCTAGAAAACAACACCAGAAGCGCTGTCAACCTGCCAGACCATCTCACAGGACAGGTAAGGTCACAACAAATGTACATGGAAATAAAGTGCTATTTTGTAGATTTACAGAAGTATAGTCTCTATACCTTAATGCTGGAAACGAGACTGTCAACGAGACTCAAACCCTAATCCCTCAATTCAGGGGATGGCTTCTACAGTACTCCATACCTTAAGTAGTTAAAGAGTCCATTTACATTATGCTATACAGGTTGTCTCTGAAGAGAATGAACTGGCTGCGTGGCCCAGCGGTAACGATCCCAAGGTTGCAGGATTGAATCCTGGCGCAGTCAGCTGGCATTTGAGGGTGTGAAAATGCGAGGGACTTTGACTCAGTTAGTAGGAAGGGCATGTGGCATGTCTTGAAAGAATATGGGATATCTTCCGAAAGAATATGGGATACCTTCCAAAATTATAAATACTGATAGGAAGAGAGGTATACAGTGGGGAATGCTAGACAGACTAGAGGACATTGATTATGCAGATGATGTCTGTCTACTTGCACAAATATTTCGTGACATGGAGGCAGAGCTGGCAAAGTTGCAACAGGAAGCAGAGGAAGCAGATTTAAAGATAAATGTCAGAAACGCCAAGGAAATTAGAATAAACTCTGGAGTTGAAACAAAACTGAAGGTGAATGAAAATGAAGTAGACCGCACAGATTCCTTTGTGTACCTTGGCAGTATTATTCGAAATGATGGATGGGCAGACGATGATGTTAAGATCAGAATTCGGAAAGCAAATGGGGCCTTTGTACAATTGTATCCGGTTTGGCGAAATAAGAATATCTTAAAAAAACCAAAATGCGCCTGTTTAATACCAATGTAAAGTCAGTTCTTTTGCATGGCTGTGAAACTTGGAAGGCCACAAAGTTAATAACAAATAAATTACAAGTCTTCATTAACCGATGTCTCCGGAAAATTACAAATCTGAGATGGCCAGAGATGATCTCTAATGAAGAACTAGGGAAGACAACACACCAGCGGCCGATAAACATTCAGATCACGGAGAGGAAGTGGCGGTGGATCGGCCTCACATTAAGAAAACCTCACGGAGCTGATCAGAGGTCGGCGATTGATTGGAACCCGCAAGGTGCAAGGAGACGTGGTCGCCCCAGAAAGACTTGGAGGAGAACTATAGAAGAGGGAGCCTTGGAAGCGGGGAATACCTGGAATGAAATGAAGTGGTTGGCCATAAATAGAACCAGGTGGAGAGCCTTTATCGCTGCCCTATGCACCACCTAGGTGCAATAGGAATTAAGTCAAGTTAGTCATAATGCGAGGGAGCCGTGTCAGTAGATTTAGTGGCACGTTAAAGATCCCCTTCGGGGAATAATTCCGATACCCCGGCGACTCTAAAAGCCGAAGTAGTTAAAAGGGACGTAAAACGAATAACATATTATTTTCTGAAGAATGGCAGAATGGGTAGGCCTATCCCTGAAGGTCATAGGGACGGGTATTGTTTGCATCAGTTTGCAGAGATGTTTAGTTGCCGAAAAAGTAAGGCCACATGTCTTTAGATCCACTCCCTTGGAATGCGCTTCAAAATTACAAAGATGTGTGGTAGGAATAAATTTGGACACCAATACTGTATCCCTGGATCACAGTGAGCACGCTACCGTTGTGAAGGTGCAATTTGTAACTCTCCAGCAGAGTATTAAGGGCTTGTATTGAGAGGATCATACTGTGATGTGCCTTTCTGGGAGGAAAGAGAGTGTTGTAAACAAACCAATGTAGCCACACAGAAAGCGGTCTGTCGCGGCGGTCTGCGATATGGGGAAGTCACATAGGACGCGATACCTTTGTGTGAGCGGTCCAGTCTGGTCGCTTCCTTCTAGAGAATATGTAGTGTGTTTTCATATTAAGTATTGTTTGATATTATTATTGAGTATGAGCTCGGACGAAGAACAACTCCTATTTGCTTTGCAAAGAAGGAAAGACAAGGTTGGGTGCATGACATCAATAAGAAGAGAGAGCAATTAGGAGAATACGACCGCATATGTATTGATATATAGATAGATTTATTTTGTCTGGCAAGATTAGGGCCATTGGGCCCTCTCCTCCATCTAACCAGATTATACAAATAATAAGTAAAGAACAATACAAATACAACTTAAATCTAACAATTTTACAATATTTATACAATATAAAATACATATAAACTGGATTAGCTTGGTGGTGTAGGCTGTAAATTGTTGCATTGTTAGGGTGAATAACTAAGGTACTTAGAAGTAAGTTTAAAATTACAGTAAGGTAAGGAAATACTGAAAAAAGTACACTAATGATGGTGATGAAGATGATAATGAAGATAATTAGTCGTTACTGAAGGAGGTTATTTAGATATCTAAATAGAGAGTAAATGAGAAAGTGAGAGTTGGAAAGTTTGAAAATATGTAATACGACGTAAGAATATAAGCATAAGTGTTGAGTTCAACTTTCATTTACTTAGTGAGTATGTACTGCTGGTAACACTGCTTGAAGCTGGACGGGGTTGCTCCTGTGACAGAGCGAGGCAGATTGTTCCACAGTCGTGCAGTAGCAACAACGAAGGAGTTGGTATGGCGTACTGTGCGGTGTATGGGTATCAGCAAGAGAGTGTCGTTTTTTGACCGTGTTCCAAGACTATGCTCGTACGTGAGGCGGTGAAACTGAGAATGCAGGTAAGCTGGAGTTGAAGTTGAGAGTATTTGTTGAAGAAGACATAAGGAATGGAGGTCGCGGCGTTGATTTAGACGTAACCAGTTAAGTTGCTCATAAGCGGGGGTGACATGGTCATAATACCGTAAATTAAATATGTAGCGTACACAGGCATTTTGTGCATGTTGGAGTTTGTTTTTAAGAGTAACCGTGAGATCTTTGTATACCACATCGCAGTAATCAAAATGAGGCAATATTAGGGAGGAAACAAGTCGTTCCTTTAATACACGAGAGAAATGCGGAAAATACTTTTCTGGAAACATTGCAGACGTGCTGCGGCCAGGAAAGATGTTCATCTATAATAACGCCTAGATCTTTAACTGACTCTCGGAATTCGATTGGGGAATCGCACAAGCGTAATTTTGGTAAAGTGGGTTCATTTTTTAGTTTTAGGAGGATATTCGGGTGGGAGATTATGATTGCTTGGGCTTTAGCCTCATTGAGTCGTAGTCCATATAAGTGAGTCCAGTTACAGATTTCAGTCAAGTCTTCATTAAAGGTGCCGATTGCTTCCGATAGTTTTTCTGGTGCTGAATGCAGGTAGAGTTGCACATCATCAGCATATAGGTGGTGTTTGCATTTAGTGATTGATGACTGGAGTCGCATGAAGATAGGTTTTTCAAGTATTTTCGTATGTCGCGAGAATTGTTCGAGGAATTGCAGGATTCCATGCTTCAGCCTTCTTTAAAACATATTTGTAATGTTCGTGTGAACTGTCGAACAAATATGTATATTTACGCCCTGTCTCAATAAATACTTCAGTTTGGT
Organism: Meconema thalassinum; assembly: GCA_946902985.2. NCBI lineage: Eukaryota > Metazoa > Arthropoda > Insecta > Orthoptera > Tettigoniidae > Meconema > Meconema thalassinum. The sequence continues at coordinate 94,051,901 of OX336391.1, forward strand.
CAATCATCACAATCGAAGGTGGCACGGCGGTCAGGCGGGCAATCTGTAAATTTGTATAACCGGATCGCTCTAGCAGGTGACGATAGACCGCGTTCTGTGTGTCAGAGTTGATGCAACTTTGGGAAATACATCTGGACCGCCTGACCGCCTCGGTCAGGTATCGCTTCTCGCCGCGACGGACCGCTTTCTGTGTGACCGAGTCTTAAGGTTTGGCTTGAGATTGTGAAACCCTACCGCATACGCCTGTTTTTATTTTGTGAGACAGTGTAAGCATTGTGAGACATTGTAAGCATCCCCTCTCAATACCGGTCACACTCAATGCCTGTTTTAGAAGCTTCTTACCACTTTTACAGCTGTGTACTTCTTTGAAGCACAGCACTTCTCAGACCTGCCGCTTACATAGTCTGTCCTCTATTCCTTCAGAGCTGTGTGTACTGATAAATCATTAAAAGTCGTTCAGATACAGACTATCAGCCGGTACCTTTAAGAATGGTGAGTAGTAAAACCATAAGTCTATTCAACATATCAAGGGGATAATGAACTATAGTGGGCTTAACTCGGGGACAGAACTTACGTCTGGAAGTGACAAGTATTATTGTACAGTATATTGAACGTGTATGACAAAGTAATTACCAGACTAAAAATAAACAAATGTTGAATATGTCGATTTTCTCAGTCTGTCAATCCACTGTCGATCGAACAATTTTTATTTTTTAAAATCTGGGAATTTCAATGGAAAAGAATTGAATTCTATCTCGGCTTTCAACCTACTTTCCTTATGAAAGTGAGTAAAAAGTAGGATTAGGAGATCAATTAATTATAAGGCGATGTGTTCCATTAGCCAATAAACGACCGCTCCAATTTCAACCAAGTTTTGTATATCGCTTACCATTGCTGCAGCAGATTTTCCAAACCTCGAATAACTCGTAGAAGTCTGAAACCGATTTTCACCAAACTTGGTATAAAAGAAAGTATGCAGCACTAAGACACAATTGATGAAGTTTTAGTCTGCTTCATTACTGGCATCTGTTATAGCAATAGGCGGTACCAATAACACAATTACCACCGCCGTCTCGATCCTCTTATATTGTCCATTCAATGCAATGCTTTTCGCGAATAGGCTGAGTCAAAGATTCTCCGCTAGATGGCAGACTAAACGCACAATGTTTTCAATGCTTTATTAATGGCAACGTACAAAAAGACACACAACTCAGTCTTATATTCACTGGTTTGGATTTCAATGAAGCTCGTATATGACATCAATCATCGCTGTCTATAATTCTCAAGTCGTGCTGTTGATAGAATTAGCAACACTGAGTAGAGTCCTTAAGATCTATAAACACGTAAGACCACATGCTAAGTGTTATTCATAAATATCCTTTATTTTTATGTGATAGCGTCTAAAAGCAGTTCTTACTATTTGAACACCCGTGAAATACCTCGTGGTAAATCCGACCTGCTGAATGTTGTAGAAGTGAGTAATTTCCGTATTACGTTGCATGTGTAACCAATACCTGCTAATGAATTTAACGAACAAATTCTTCACTAATATTTCATTAAACTATTTCAGATGCCTAGGAAGTGTTGTGTGCCTGGCTGTAAGTCACATTATGGCAGAACTATTAAAATAACTGGTTATACCATTACGTTTTGATCACTACAGCGAGGTGGACTTTCAGTGCCTAGTAATTTAGTTAGGGTATATATCTTCATGTGGCCTCTATATTCCAGTACAATATGAACTGTACTCAATTGGCAAGTGTCTTTAGGTAGATTTTATTAGAAAGCTACTTATTTTTAAATTAAATGACCAGTGGAGCATTATTGCTAGACTGTCAGCATTAAGCTTGGAGGACTGTTGTGACTATGATGAGTGCATGTGTGGACAAAAAGTGAAGAATTTATTATCAAAGGCAGTCTCTAAGTTCGTAAGAATAGTCTTAAATATTTTTCTGAGCGCGTCAATGACGGCAGTGAGCTTAGCAGCAAGAAAAGGAAACTTCAGACTTTTATTATTACTGTTGGGAATTGGGAGTGTATTACATGCTCTTTGGTTTTAGGCAACTTGTATGATGTAATAAAACAAGTAGTTCCGTGAAGAACTATACAGCCTATTTTCATATATCCTGCTCATGTTAATTGTCTCTATCAACATACAAAATGTCAGTTTAATTGCTGTAACAGATTCGTAGATATTGAGAACCGTCTAAATATTTCATACGGTCGCCAGGATGGATTTTTATTTTTGTACTATTACATTAAGATTATTGTGTACGTGTGGTATTCAAACTTCAATCGCATGATTAGAACACAAGAAGTAAAAAAACGAGATTTTAAAAGTACGCACACCAGACATCTTGTGATTATGCAAACAATTGAAATAAATTACATGCCAGTGGATCAACATTTGTATAAACATTTAACGTGCAACGTTTCACGGCACTCGAATAGTTAATTCGCGAGAAACGTCCCTTTAAATATTTATACTTCGCGTCGCCGCCATGTTGGATTTGTGCTCACCAGGTTACTGAAAGTCCTATAGGTGAGCATATGTTCATAGTCTCTATGAACATAAAACAATTCAGTTTGGTTGCTGTAAAAGATTCATAGATATTGAGAACCGTCTAAATATTTCGGAAGCTCGCCATTTAGGATTGTTATATGTATAGGCCATAGAGTTATGTACCATTCAAGGACAATTATTGCCTAGCTTCATTATTCAAACTTTCACTTCGATCGCATGATTACGACACAAGAATAAAAACTTAATTTTAAAATTTCGCACAGCCGCCATCTTGAGGTTATGTAAACAATTGAATTAAATTAGATGGCAGTGCATTACAATCTGCGAAATCATTTACTGTACCACATTTCACTGCGCTCAGACAGTTAAATCACGAGAAAAGTCTATTACAATATTTCAAATTCGCTTGGTCGCCATGTTCGTTTTGTACTTTACAGGTTTATGAAATATACATAGATTAACTTGTATCAGTACCCTTTATCACCGTACAAAATTGCATGATGATATCTGTAATAGTTTCGGAGATATAGAATGTCAGTGAAATATTTCGCACAGCCGCCATTTTGAGGTTATGTAAACAATTGAACTAAATTAGACTCCAGTGCATTACAACGTGTATAAACATTTGCTGTACCAAGTTTCATTACGTTTGGATAGTTAAATCGCGAGGAAGGTCTATTTAAAAGTCTCAATTTCGCTTGACCGCCATGTTGGTTTTGTAGTCACCAGGTTTTTGAAAGTCTCGTAGGTGAACTTCTAGTAGTGCCCTTTATCCCGTACACAATTTCAGGGCGATATCGGTAATAGTTTCGGAGATATTGAATGCTAGTGAAATAATTCGCACAGCCGCCATGTTGGATTGGTGAGACGTAACACAATTTGAAGGGCACGGTCGAGGTCGCCGGGAATAGTGTTATTAACTTACCGAGTTTCATTGAAATCGCTACAGCCGTTTAGATTTTATTAGGGACACACACACACACACTTCACACACACACACGCACACACACACAGACAAAAGGTGATCTCATAAGCCTATTTTTTCAAAATTGTAAATAGGCTAAAAATGGAGTCAGAACTATCACGAGGCTTGTAATAAATATTTTCAGTAATTTACAACAAAGTGGTGAAACCCGATGTGATATTACGAAGATGATATAACGAATACCGGTAGGCCTACTTAGAAATGGAAAAGCTAAAAAAAGGTAGGATGCCTATCAGGCAGTCTGTTACTAAGAAGATGAATGATATAAAGGCAATTATAGTTGCAGAAGCTCCTATTGATGTGGTTTTGCTAAGATCGTATTTCAATCGTTTAGAAGCTTTAATGCACGAACTGGATGGGACAAATACAATGACGAATTTGAAGTTGTGAAGATAAAAGCTGAGGATATATTGTCACAGATTGGAGCACATGCGTTAGTTTTAGGCGAGGTTAATGGAAATGGAAGTACCAAAGGGAGTCAAGTTCGGAAACGAAGATCACTTAAACTTCCCAAAATAGAACTAAAAGGATTCAAAGGCGAACTGAAAGAATGGTTAGGTTTTTGGGCGCAGTTCCAAAAGATTCACGACGACGATAGCTTACACGCAAGTGATAAGTTTCAGTATTTAGTTCAAGCGATGGAACCAGGGACAGAACCACGAGAATTCCTTCTTAGTTACCCCCAAACGACCGAAAACTACCCTAAAGCTGTACAAGTTCTGAAAGAACGGTTTGGTAGGGACGATTTACTACTACAAGTATACATCAGGGAATTGTTGAAACTAGTTATTCAATGCTCTTTGGTTTTAGGCAACTTGTATGATGTGATGAAAAAAAAATGGAGTCAGAATTATCACGAGGCTTGTAATAAATATTTTCAGTAATTTACAACAATTACCTTATCGGGAATCGACAGTACATAGCATGATAATAGGTATCCTTTATTTGTGATATTTGTGTGTAGATTTAGCGGACGTTATGTTCTGACATTTGGCGTCAACATCTATGTGTTTACGCAGTGTTAGCAATTACCATGTGCTTGAGTAGTGTGTTTTGGCCGGTTCACGGCCCACCGCCACCGCTCCACTGCCAAGATGGCGGCGGCGCGATATCTCTCGAACGCATGGTCGGATTTTGACGAATGAGGTGTCGTTGAACTCGGAAGGACACCCCCTTTCCAATGGATAACATATTTCAACCCCAAAATAAAACCTACCCCTACTAGGGGGTGAAATTGTAATTTTTAGAGAATCTCTCTTTCCAAGTGCAACATGTGAGAGTTTGAATACTAATATGGAATTAAACGTTGTTCTACACAGGAGACATGTGTACGATGGAATGCCACTATGAATTAACATGCTTGTTTTTTGTTTTTACGCAAGCCCACTCATAGCTTTTGTAAGAGGACGGGCTTTTTAAAGATGGTAGCTGTAGTGTAGCCTAACCTAACCCATTCCACGAGGGGTCAACATAAAGTATTTCAAGAGGTGCTTGTCGATAGGCAAACCAATAATCAAAGAGGGGTATGTGAGACCTTGAGGCGATAACCCCTTTTGATTGATCCCAGTTGACTGGTCCCTATTGATTGATATCTGTTGATTTGTTTCTTTGGACTGGTCCATGTTGACTAGCCCCTTTGGACGGGTCCTTTTGAAGGGGGTCCTTTATGACGGGTCCCTGTTGACGGGTCATTGTTGACGAGTCCCTGTGGACGGGTCATTGTTGACAGGTCATTGTTGACGAGTCATTGCTGACGGGTCATTGTTGACGAGTGCCTGTGGACGGGTCATTGTTGACAGGTCATTTTTGACGAGTCATTGTTGACGAGTCCCTGTTGACGGGTCATTGTTGACGGGTCTTGTGGACGAGTCCTTGTTGACAGGTCCTTGTTGATGGGTCCCTGTGGTCGAGTCCCTGTGGACGGGCCCCATTGGACTGGTCATTGTTGACAGGTCCTTGTGGATGAGTCCTTGTGGACGAGCCCCTGTGGACGGGTCCTTGTTGACGGGTCCTTTTTGACTAATCCCTTTAGACCGGTCCCTTTGGACTGGTTCCTAATGATATGTTGAAATTAAACATAGTTCCACATGAAACGCATGAGAAGAGCCAATTGCTACTATGAATTAACATGTTTGTTTTCTGTTTTTACGCATGCGCACTTGGGGTTTTCGTAAGAGGGCGGACTTTTAAAATATTGATTTATAGATGAGTTATTTAAAAAAAATAACCAAAAGATCCAAAACTAATAGGTCATTGGCTTTTTAATATCTCATGAACCAATAAGGCTAGGGACTTGTATGAGGGGTCGTTGGACTTGGGATGACGCCCGTCTTTGAATGTATTTTTGATTTTTGTCAAAAGGCCCTAAGTTCACTTTTGTTAATATCTCGCGAACCAATAAGGCTAGGGACTTGTATGTGGGGTCCTAGCACTCGGGGTGACGCTCTGTTTTTGAATATATATTTAATGTTTGTCAAAAGGGCCTAACTGCACTGTTGTTAATATCTCGATTACTAATAATGGGAGAGAGTCAAGTGAAATGTTATAATACCTAGGATGGCCAACCCTTTCCCATGACTAACGAATTTACCCCAAATACTCAAAACAACAAGGTCATTGACCTGAGATTGTATAAATTAATACTCGGATATCGACATGTTAAATGTCATAGGACTTAGAATGGTCAACTCTTTCCCATGACTAATGAATTTACCTAAAATATCCAAAATATTAAGGTCATTGACCTGAGATTTTATAAATTAATAATTGTATACGGACATGTGAGTTGTTTACCGTGAGTGATGAAACATAGCTAGGTAGAGAAATAATTAGTGTAGGCTACATGTATGGTGACTGACAAGTCTTTCACTATTGGAACTTGTTTTCAGATCAGACTGTAGTACAGAGAGAGTATAGGTTGCAGTCATGGGTTAATAAATGACAAACGGTGTACACAAAATTGGATTTATTGATTCAAGAATTAAGAGTAGACTATCTTTAATTGATTGGTTAAAGAGGATAGCTAAAGAAACAAAATGGTGACTACATTGAACTAAACTGAACCAAGCTGGATCAAACCCAACCAAACCGAACCAAACTTAATCGAAAACAAGCCAAGTGTTTAAGTGTAAAACTTGTGGGTGGATGTGGTCATTGGTAATGTTAAAAAGGAAAGGGATAACGCTCTACGTATAGAGGGTAAGGTAAAGCTAGTGCATGGTGCTAATGCACACATCCAAGTACATGAACTACACACAACTATCCTATGCAGTTTTTATGGGTTGACTGTTAAAACTTGCTCAGTGGTTACTGGGACAAGATGGTCGCTACACACAACAAGCTTTAAATACCTGAGGCTAATAATCTACACACACACACACACACACACACACAGCACGCTTGTTCTAAACTAAACTGTCTTGCTGGCAGTGCTCACACAGTAGGCAAATGACAGAAATGCTTGGCTAACAGAAATACAATCATTTTCGGTTGTCTAATGTTACCAGCTAAACATTACGTGCTATAGTGGTGAGCACATATGCCTCTTTCACTGGAGATCTTAACTCGATTTCTAGCTCTAAGGCCTAGAACGAATCAAACTAAGAAAGAAGGGCATGGTGACGCAGTGTTTAAACTGTTAGCCTTTCACTAAGGTAGACTAGGGTTTGATTTTAGGTTAATATGCATGTCATAAACAAACAAACAAAAGCAGAGATAATGATTAAAACTAATTACACTTGTCTCTTTTCAAATTATTACTTAGATTACAAATACAAAGGTGGACTGGGTTTGATATACAGTTAATGCTTCCTAACGCATACTAGACTGTAAGAAAGCCAAACAAGCAAAAGGCGTAGGTAGAGCAATGGTAAAAGTGCTATGTGTAGAGAACTACCTAACGGTTTTATGAACTGGCAAAGGTATGTCGCATAAATAGTGCAGGATACAATCCAGCAAACATAATTTTTATCTTGTGGACAAGAGAAAACATATATATAGAGAGAGATATATAGAAAGCTTGTGTATGTGTGTGGGTAGCATTGATTGTTTGACCAGAGAAAATACGGTGAGGTAGGGTGGGGAGAGAGAGAATTCGCACTTATATATGAATGGAAAATAGAATTTTATTTCAATAGTTTTGTTTTTCAAATGCAGTGGTAGATAGTCGTTATTTTGTAAAACATTCTTACTTGCAGTAGTAATAAGCCTTTACGGTTCCGCTAACACACATAAATAGACTGTACTATTGCCATGGTCAAGCACTCACATTAAGATCATTACAAAATCATAAAATGAAAAATAAAAAAATCTTGTTTTGGAAATATCGTTTTTCAACATACACAAATAAATAAAAAATGTGTAAACAGCAAAATGGAAAATCCATGTTTCCATATAGACAAAATTTAAAAACCTTAAACGGACATTTAAGAAAATATATGCAAATGGGAAATTGACAAATGTGCAAACATGAAAATGGAAAATCCATGTTTCCATATCATGAAATTCAAAAACATCAAACTGTCATTTAAAAAAATGCAAATGGAAAATTGACAAATTGCAATGTGTGAAATTGAACAAATGGCTATCATTATTTAAAAAAAACATGGTGCTCTATGGTTGATTTGGGAATCAAACCCTCTCTACTTATTTGAACCACCCGAGACTGAGTAGACTAGTTTTAGTTGTCATACCACTTTTAAAAGTTTGTGTTAAATCTAGGAATTGAACCCAGGAGCTTGTAGGGGAGATCAAAGGTTATAATATGTTAAAAAGATAGCCTTGGATGTAGGGTGTGGTAGCTATATAGAGATGAAACGTTTAGCTCGGGGCAGGGAATCATGGAGATCTGCATCAAACCAGTCAAAAGACTAACGACTCAAACAACAACATGTAGTAGAGCTCACCAAAATAATGTTGTGTAACGGTAAATGTTAGTCAACGAACAGTAATGCATTACTAAAACCCATGACGCGATACCTAAGAGCTTTTCTAAAATTATTTTAAAATGCCTTTAACCCTATATTAAACACCCAGTTCACAAGACTCATAACTGCAATGTTATGGTCTAACAAAACAAAATCTATATTTCAAAACAAACAATTGCATTAGGCATTGTATACTGGAAAAAGTTTTATAAACAAAAATAATTAAATTAGTAACTGTCCGGTTGACCGAGTGGTTATGGTGTTTGACTTAAGATCAAATTTTCTGTACAAGAAAGCAAGGGTTTGAATCCCTTACCTGATATAACTATTGCCTCAACATGGCTTGACCACACTGTACTATAGTGGTTCTCGGTACACAAACCATAGATAGAGTGTATTGTTTAAGGTCACTCTCTTTCCGAACATAGTCAGAGACTGTTGATGGTTAACAATTGCATTAATAGTGGGACATGGGGATAGCAATGAAGAAAAACAGACAATACCCATACACTATTTTTATTTATTTAATGTAAGTACTTGTACAATAGTTATATACAAACTACAACTCTCTTTTGTCTATTACTATCTAGTCCTTTTCGATCCACTTGCATATCAAGGGCAGATGACTTTGTAGTTCAGCCCCTTAAAGCAACATCAACAGCACTACCTCTTGCATAGTCTGTGATGTTGATGACTCTTGTGACGTGGAAGATGGATACAACAGGGGTTAAACGTTGCTCAACAAACAATGCACTATTTTGAGTGGCAACGTCTTTCTCTTGTACTAACTTTTTAGCATTCTGATGATTTTTTGTCAACACCATCAGTGTTTTGTCTGGAGCACTACGTTGATGATCACTCACACTTAAAACCACACCACTTCTACTTTTCATATTGCCTCGACATCTTGTTGACCTCTGTTTTGAGCTTCGCCAGAATATTATTCCTTTCACATTTTGTCGTCTATAGTTATAAGATTAGCTTTTATAGAGTACACGTTCTTTACCTCGTTTAGTTGTAGTAAGTTCCATAGTAGCAACTAACCTGTTAGTATGATTTGCACACTACAAAGGTTATATCTGTTCTGGTCATAGAATTATTTAGCGTTGGCTTTTATATTTAATATGTACAGTTTAAAGTGATAGAAAAGTGGTAGAAACGTGGTAGCAAAGTGGTAGACAAGTGGTAGACAATTGGTAGACAATTGGTAGCAAAGTGGTAGAAAAGTGGCAGAAAAGTAGTAGAAAAGTGGTAGCAAAGTGGTAGAAAAGTGGTAGCAAACTAGAAAAGTGGTAGCAAAGTGGTAGAAAATATTACATGTATTGTTAAGAAATAGTTTAAGCTGTTACATGGACTCATTACACAATAATTTTAGCATGACGAAGCTCATTTTCTATATCCAATAGTTCTTCCTCATATTTAGTATGACCAGCCTGTTTACAGGTATGCAAGTACTGAAGCCGTTGGATTAGCTTACTGGGATTGATCCAGTAAACAAATTTAACAAATGATTTTTTTGGTGTAAACCATCATCATCATCATCATCATCATCATCATGGTTATCATCATCAATATAATTATCATCTTTATCATCATCACTATTACTATCTAATCCTTTTTGTTCATCTTGCAATGCAACGACCTTTTGCATAGTTTGTGATGCCTTTGATAGTGTTAGGGGTTTCTTAGACGTTAACGACTGTCCTAACGTGTCTTTTTCAGGAGATAATAAATGCTCTTTAACAAACAAAGCGCTATCTTGAGCCACACTATTTTTTTCTTGGTCTTGCTTTTTTTTTACCTTGGTTAGAGTATTTTGTCCATTTAAATGAGTATTATTTTGAGATTTACAATGATGATCGATTTAAATAAGTATGTCGGAGCCTTTTGTTTTAATCATTCGTCGACACTTTTTAGATCGTTGTTTCGAACAGCACCAAATAACAGTTCCATTTTTATTAGTTCTTTTTACAATATATGTATATCCTTTATAGTAAGCACATGGCTTAGCATAGCTAGTCGTTGATACTTCCATGTCAACTGTTAAGCATAAACTAATCTCTAGTAAAGTTAACTCGATAATAAAAATGATAGTTTGTAGTATGTGCAGTTTAAAGTAAGAGCAAAAGTGAGAGTCAAATGGTAGAAAAGTGTTAGCAAAGTGGTGGAAGAGTGGTAGCAGTTTATAGTAGTCATGATCTTTTTTTTACCAGAATGTGATTTGAGTAAATGTAATTTCTAAACCTTAGCAGTGAGTAGTAAGTTAGTCTTCGTTCAGACAAGCGTAAACAGTTCTCCAATGAATCAGAGCTCAAGATTTTCATTATGAAACTGTTGTGTAACCAATTAGGAATCGATACTTGATAGTTTCACACATGAACAAAAATTCCAACATATCTGACATGAATTATATGATTTGAAAGTTGACAAAGAATATCCAATGAACCATTGTAGTTACAATGTCAAACACAAAGACAAAATCAGCATGAACTTTTAAGCTACAGGAAAATTCTATGAAATAGACTATGCAGGAAATTTGGAAATACACATCAGAAGTTTGCAACACCATTCTAGCCTATATAAATTATCGACATGGAAAGTGTGCACTGCCCCTAACATTAAACCAATGTATCAATAACACAAGTCAACAATCAAAACATTTTGTGTTGAGTCTGTTATTTAATGCATATATTCTGTCTTTCATTGAACAGTAACAAAAAACGCCATTCATAATTAATTAAGTTTGCTTTAATACTTTATGTAATGATAAATACATATTTAAAGTTTTGGCAGACTGTTCAGGGTGAATCGGCTTTGAACACATACGAGAGGGAATATTTTAAGACTTAACCTCAGCTCACCTAACATAACCTAAATTTACCTAATCTAACCTTGTCATATAGGTAGGAAACGGGTCTAGCTATGCTTTCGACTACCGAGTTTCAGCTATTTTTCCAGGTTACTCTCCCGAACATTGCCGGAGACTGCTGATAAACACCTATGTTCCCACGGTGGCGGCGCACAACGAATTACATGACGCGCTTCACCCTTTTCATTGATCCCTGTTGATTTGTCCCTTTGGACTGGTCCCTGTTGACTAGCCCCTTTGGACGGGTCCTTTTTGAATGGAGTCATTTTTGACTGGTCCCTGTGGACAGGTCCTTTTGGTTGATCCCTTCTGATAAAAAAGATCATGACTACTATAAACTGCTACCACTCTTCCACCACTCTGCTAACACTTTTCTACCATTTGACTCTCACCTTTGCTCTTACTTTAAACTGCACATACTACAAACTATCATTTTTATTATCGAGTTAACTTTACTAGAGAATAGTTTATGCTTAACAGTTGACATGGAAGTATCAACGACTAGCTATGGTAAGCCATGTGCTTACTATAAAGGATATACATATATTGTAAAAAGAACTAATAAAAAGGGAACTGTTATTTGGTGCTGTTCGAAACAACGATCTAAAAAGTGTCGACGAATGATTAAAACAAAAGGCTCCAACATACTTATTTTAATCGATCATCATTGTAAATCTCAAAATAATACTCATTTAAATGGACAAAATACTCTAACCAAAGTAAAAAAAGTCCTCTCGGCACGCCGGAAGGCGGAGGTAGATTTCACCGGACAAACTTGGGGATAGGCGAAAATAGGCAGAATATGCAGATTTTCGTAGAAGGATCAGACCTCATTTAATGCGAGAAGGTATTTTATAATTGGAGCTTAATTAACTTTGTTTTTCGTCATTTTATGCTTATTTTAAACATTTTATTGTCTTATGGGAACGGTAACCTTCTTGTCATTTGGGGTCCATTTTTATACTTGTGGTCACACTGTCCTTATGCTAGGTTTCGACACTGATGTGCAACTATGTAACGGTCTGTTACTTCTTCACGCAAAATTATATCTACCGCAGAGATTTTGGTTGGTTCCTCAGTTTAGGGGCTGCGACAACGCGGTCATGTAACCCCGTGTACTTTGGGATGGCTGTATTAGTCTGTAATTCAGGTAAGGACTGCAGACGGTCAATTTCAAGCAGTAGTTACTAATGTTGCTACCAGGTACTACCGTCAACGACACCTAGCTGTGAACTTGGCTACTAGATGCCACCGCAACCAGCAACTCGCAACGAACGTTGGAACTTCCCTTCCAAAGGAAAGCATACTGAGGGATTTATGGCGCTCTTAGAAAATCCGACGACTTCGGCCGGCTTTGAACTCGCGACCTTGGGCATAAACATTCAGCATGCTACCAGTTACGTCACCGAAGCCGCTTCACACTTAGATGGAAATCTGAATCTGATCTCGTGCAAGTGCGTTATCTTGGCAACGTCTGATGGCTCATCCCTCATCAATTTAGTAGTGTTGCCATGGCAACCACTGATAGGTCTTGGCATTTTCTTATAATTCCGAAATTATTTTTCTCATCCCTTGGCATAATGGTGGGTTATATCAAAAATTCTTTCAGACAAAAGTTTTAGGTAATTATTATGGGAATATTGTCCATTTTGTACGGTTTTGATATTGTGCCTATTAAGAGAGATATGATTAATGTTTCCCGAAAAACCCACTTTTTCCCACCCCTTTGGTCAATGGTTGGTGCTATAAAAAGAACTCTTCAAACATACATTTTTGGGCTTTATCCGACACATAGTATGAATGTTGAACGGATTCGATATTTTACATATTAAGAGAGTTATAGCAATATTTCACTTTTTCGAAAAAAAAAGCCCCCCATTTTCACCCCCCAACGACCGATTTAGCCCAGTAACGAACTCGACCGAGATTTTATAGGTATACGTATTCGGTAAAAAAATTCAAAGTGATTGGTACAAAATTACGGCAGTTATCGAGTCCACAATAAACTGATATACATATACATACATAAATTATATATAACTTTTGAACTGACGGTGGTTTTGGGGCCTGGGGATGTGAAACGCGAAGATATGTCGAAATTTTCCGGAAGTCGAAACATGGTACCCATTGCAATAGTTAGCTTTCTAACGAAATCTACCTCTGGTTGGTTCCTCAGTTTAGGGGCTGCGACAACGCGGTCATCTAACCCCGTGTACTTTGGGTGAGTGTAGAATCTGTCTGATACACGGTGTGAATTGTAATGGCTGTATTAGTCTTAATTCATGTAAGTACTGCAGACGGTCAATTTCAAGCAGTAGTTCCTAATGTTGCTACCAGGTACAACCGTCAACGACACCTAGCTGTGAACTTGGCTACTAGATGCCACCCCAACCATCAACTCGCAACGAACGTTGGAACTTCCCCTCCAAAGGAAAGCATACTGAGGGATTCTAGTGCTCTTAGAAAATCCGACGACTTCGGCCGGCTTTGAAACCGCGACATTGGGCATAGACATTCAGCATGCTACCAGTTACGTCACCGAAGCCGCTTCCCACTTTATCAGGCGGCTTTGGTGGCGTAGTCGGTAACATGCTGAGCTTCTATGCCCAAGATACCGGGTTCAAACCCGGCCGAAGCCGTCGGATTTTTTAAGAGCGTTAAATATCCCTCAGTATGCCTTCCTTCGGAGGGGAAGTAAAGCCGGCGGTCCCATGTCATAGATTTATGGCATGTTAAAGATCCTTCCACTAATTGCACCTGTGTGAAGCTAAATTGGATAGGTTAAGAATGTATACAACGCTCTTAGGTTTCTATGTTCGTTGCCAAGAGCCGACTGCGGCGGCGTCTAGTAGCTCAGTTCTGAACTTGGCTCGTAGTCGTTGACAGTGGCGCTTGGCGGCAAAAGTAGGAACTATCTGAAAAATTGTTAGTTGCAGTACTTAAATTAACAAACAGATAACACACACTAATACAGTCATCACAATTAACACCGGTTATCAGACAGATTCTACACACACCCAAAGTACACGGGGCTACATGACCGCGTTGTCGCAGCCCCTAAACTTAAGAACCAACCAACCAACCACTTAATCAGATGGAAATACTGAATCTGATCTCGTGCAAGTGCGTTGTCATGGCAACGTCTGATGGTCCATGCCTCATCAATTTAGTAGTGTTGCCATGGCAACCACTGATAGCTCTTGGCATTTTCTTATAATTCCGAAATTATTTTTCTCGTCCCTTGGCGTAATGGTGGGTCATATCAAAAATTCTTTCAGACAAAAGTTTTAGGTAATTATTAGGGGAATATTGTCCATTTTGTACGGTTTTGATATTGTGCCTATTAAGAGAGATATGATTAATGTTTCCCGAAAAACCCACTTTTTCCCACCCCTTTGGTCAATGGTTGGTGCTATAAAAAGAACTCTTCAAACATACATTTTTGGGCTTAATCCGACACATAGTATGAATGTTGAACGGATTCGATATTTTACATATTAAGAGAGTTATAGCAATATTTCACTTTTTCGAAAAAAAAGCCCCCCATTTTCACCCCCCAACGACCGATTTAGCCCAGTAACGAACTCGACCGAGATTTTATAGGTATACGTATTCGGTAAAAAAATTCGAAGTGATTGGTACAAAATTACGGCAGTTATCGTGTCCACAATAAACTGATATACATATACATACATAAATTATATATAACTTTTGAACTGACGGTGGTTTTGGGTCCTGGGGATGTGAAACGCGAAGATATGTCGAAATTTTCCGGAAGTCGAAACATGGTACCCATTGCAATAGTTAGCTTTCTAACGAAATCTACCTCTGGTTGGTTCCTCAGTTTAGGGGCTGCGACAACGCGGTCATCTAACCCCGTGTACTTTGGGTGAGTGTAGAATCTGTCTGATACACGGTGTGAATTGTAATGGCTGTATTAGTCTTAATTCATGTAAGTACTGCAGACGGTCAATTTCAAGCAGTAGTTCCTAATGTTGCTACCAGGTACAACCGTCAACGACACCTAGCTGTGAACTTGGCTACTAGATGCCACCCCAACCATCAACTCGCAACGAACGTTGGAACTTCCCCTCCAAAGGAAAGCATACTGAGGGATTCTAGTGCTCTTAGAAAATCCGACGACTTCGGCCGGCTTTGAAACCGCGACATTGGGCATAGACATTCAGCATGCTACCAGTTACGTCACCGAAGCCGCTTCCCACTTTATCAGGCGGCTTTGGTGGCGTAGTCGGTAACATGCTGAGCTTCTATGCCCAAGATACCGGGTTCAAACCCGGCCGAAGCCGTCGGATATTTTAAGAGCGTTAAATATCCCTCAGTATGCCTTCCTTCGGAGGGGAAGTAAAGCCGGCAGTCCCATGTCATAGATTTATGGCATGTTAAAGATCCTTCCACTAATTGCACCTGTGTGAAGCTAAATTGGATAGGTTAAGAATGTATACAACGCTCTTAGGTTTCTATGTTCGTTGCCAAGAGCCGACTGCGGCGGCGTCTAGTAGCTCAGTTCTGAACTTGGCCTCGTAGTCGTTGACAGTGGCGCTTGGCGGCAAAAGTAGGAACTATCTGAAAAATTGTTAGTTGCAGTACTTAAATTAACAAACAGATAACACACACTAATACAGTCATCACAATTAACACCGGTTATCAGACAGATTCTACACACACCCAAAGTACACGGGGCTACATGACCGCGTTGTCGCAGCCCCTAAACTTAAGAACCAACCAACCAACCACTTAATCAGATGGAAATACTGAATCTGATCTCGTGCAAGTGCGTTGTCATGGCAACGTCTGATGGTCCATGCCTCATCAATTTAGTAGTGTTGCCATGGCAACCACTGATAGCTCTTGGCATTTTCTTATAATTCCGAAATTATTTTTCTCGTCCCTTGGCGTAATGGTGGGTCATATCAAAAATTCTTTCAGACAAAAGTTTTAGGTAATTATTAGGGGAATATTGTCCATTTTGTACGGTTTTGATATTGTGCCTATTAAGAGAGATATGATTAATGTTTCCCGAAAAACCCACTTTTTCCCACCCCTTTGGTCAATGGTTGGTGCTATAAAAAGAACTCTTCAAACATACATTTTTGGGCTTTATCCGACACATAGTATGAATGTTGAACGGATTCGATATTTTACATATTAAGAGAGTTATAGCAATATTTCACTTTTTCGAAAAAAAAGCCCCCCATTTTCACCCCCCAACGACCGATTTAGCCCAGTAACGAACTCGACCGAGATTTTATAGGTATACGTATTCGGTAAAAAAATTCAAAGTGATTGGTACAAAATTACGGCAGTTATCGTGTCCACAATAAACTGATATACATATACATACATAAATTATATATAACTTTTGAACTGACGGTGGTTTTGGGGCCTGGGGATGTGAAACGCGAAGATATGGCGAAATTTTCCGGAAGTCGAAACATGGTACCCATTGCAATAGTTAGCTTTCTAACGAAATCTACCTCTGGTTGGTTCCTCAGTTTAGGGGCTGCGACAACGCGGTCATCTAACCCCGTGTACTTTGGGTGAGTGTAGAATCTGTCTGATACACGGTGTGAATTGTAATGGCTGTATTAGTCTTAATTCATGTAAGTACTGCAGACGGTCAATTTCAAGCAGTAGTTCCTAATGTTGCTACCAGGTACAACCGTCAACGACACCTAGCTGTGAACTTGGCTACTAGATGCCACCCCAACCATCAACTCGCAACGAACGTTGGAACTTCCCCTCCAAAGGAAAGCATACTGAGGGATTCTAGTGCTCTTAGAAAATCCGACGACTTCGGCCGGCTTTGAAACCGCGACATTGGGCATAGACATTCAGCATGCTACCAGTTACGTCACCGAAGCCGCTTCCCACTTTATCAGGCGGCTTTGGTGGCGTAGTCGGTAACATGCTGAGCTTCTATGCCCAAGATACCGGGTTCAAACCCGGCCGAAGCCGTCGGATTTTTTAAGAGCGTTAAATATCCCTCAGTATGCCTTCCTTCGGAGGGGAAGTAAAGCCGGCGGTCCCATGTCATAGATTTATGGCATGTTAAAGATCCTTCCACTAATTGCACCTGTGTGAAGCTAAATTGGATAGGTTAAGAATGTATACAACGCTCTTAGGTTTCTATGTTCGTTGCCAAGAGCCGACTGCGGCGGCGTCTAGTAGCTCAGTTCTGAACTTGGCCTCGTAGTCGTTGACAGTGGCGCTTGGCGGCAAAAGTAGGAACTATCTGAAAAATTGTTAGTTGCAGTACTTAAATTAACAAACAGATAACACACACTAATACAGTCATCACAATTAACACCGGTTATCAGACAGATTCTACACACACCCAAAGTACACGGGGCTACATGACCGCGTTGTCGCAGCCCCTAAACTTAAGAACCAACCAACCAACCACTTAATCAGATGGAAATACTGAATCTGATCTCGTGCAAGTGCGTTGTCATGGCAACGTCTGATGGTCCATGCCTCATCAATTTAGTAGTGTTGCCATGGCAACCACTGATAGCTCTTGGCATTTTCTTATAATTCCGAAATTATTTTTCTCGTCCCTTGGCGTAATGGTGGGTCATATCAAAAATTCTTTCAGACAAAGGTTTTAGGTAATTATTAGGGGAATATTGTCCATTTTGTACGGTTTTGATATTGTGCCTATTAAGAGAGATATGATTAATGTTTCCCGAAAAACCCACTTTTTTCCACCCCTTTGGTCAATGGTTGGTGCTATCAAAAATCTTATTTGACATACATTTTTGGCACTTATCCGACACATATTATGAACTTTGAATGGATTCGATATTGCACGTATTAAGAGAGTTATAGCGAAATTTCACTTTTTCGAAAAAAGCCCCCCATTTTCACCCCCTTCGACCGATTTAGCCCAGTAACGAACTCGACCGAGATTTTATAGGTATACATCTTCGGTAAAAAATTCGAAGTAATTGGTGCAAAATTACGGCAGTTATCGTGTCCACAAGAAACTGATTTACATATATATATATATATATATATACATAAATTATATATAAACTTTTGAACTGACGGTGGTTTTGGGGTCTGGGGGATGTGAAACGCGAAGATATGTCGAAATTTTCCGGAAGTCGAAACATGGGACCCATTGCAATAGTTAGCTTTCTAATGAAATCTACCTAAAAGCAAGACCAAGAAAAAAAAATAGTGTGGCTCAAGATAGCGCTTTGTTTGTTAAAGAGCATTTATTATCTCCTGAAAAAGACACGTTAGGACAGTCGTTAACGTCTAAGAAACCCCTAACACTATCAAAGGCATCACAAACTATGCAAAAGGTTGTTGCATTGTAAGATGAACAAAAAGTATTAGATAGTAATAGTGATGATGATAAAGATGATAATTATATTGATGATGATAACCATGATGATGATGATGATGATGATGATCATCATCATCATAATGGTTTACACCAAAAAAATCATTTGTTAAATTTGTTTACTGGAACAATCCCAGTAAGCTAATCCAACGGCTTCAGTACTTGCATACCTGTAAACAGGCTGGTCATACTAAATAAGAGGAAAAACTATTGGATATAGAAAATGAGCTTCGTCATGCTAAAATTATTGTGTAATGAATCCATGTAACCGCTTAAACTATTTCTTAACAATACATGTAATATTTTCTACCACTTTGCTACCACTTTGCTACCACTTTTCTAGTTTGCTACCACTTTTCTACCACTTTGCTACCACTTTTCTACTACTTTTCTGCCACTTTTCTACCACTTTGCTACCAATTGTCTACCAATTGTCTACCACTTGTCTACCACTTTGCTACCACGTTTCTACCACTTTTCTATCACTTTAAACTGTACATATTAAATATAAAAGCCAGCGCTAAATAATTCTATGACCAGAACAGATATAACCTTTGTAGTGTGCAAATCATACTAACAGGTTAGTTGCTACTATGGAACTTATTACAACTAGCCGAGGTAAACAACGTGTACTCTATAAAGGCTACTCTTATAACAATAGACGACAAAATGTAAAAGGAATAATATTCTGGCGATGCTCAAAACAGAGGTCAACAAGATGACGAGGCAATATGAAAAGTAGAAATGGTGTGGTTTTAAGTGTGAGTTATCATCAATGTCGTGCTCCAGACAAAACACTGATGGTGTTAAAAAAATCATCAGAATGCTAAAAAGTTAGTACAAGAGAAAAATATTGCTACTCAAAATAGTGTATTGCTTGTTGAGCAACGTTTAACCCCTCTTGTAAAAGTTATGTTGTATCCATCTTCCACGTCTCAAGAGTCATTCAACATCACAGACTATGCAAGAGGTAGTGCTGTTGATGTTGTTTTCAGGGGATGAACTACAAAGTCATCTGCCCTTGATATGCAAGTGGATCGAAAAGGACTAGATAGTAATAGACAAAAGAGAGTTGTAGTTTGTATATAACTATTGTACAAGTACTTACATTAAATAAATAAAAATAGTGTATGGGTATTGTCTGTTTTTCTTCATTGCTATCCCCATGTCCCACTATTAATGCAATTGTTAACCATCAACAGTCTCTGACTATGTTCGGAAAGAGAGTGACCTTAAACAATACACTCTATCTATGGTTTGTGTACCGAGTACCACAATAGTACAGTGTGGTCAAGCCATGTTGAGGCAATAGTTATATCAGGTAAGGGATTCAAACCCTTGCTTTCTTGTACAGAAAATTTGAACTTAAGTCAAACACCATAACCACTCGGTCAACCGGACAGTTACTAATTTAATTATTTTTGTGGACTTGAGTGTTTATAAAGCTTTTTCCAGTATACAATGACTAAACCACTTGTTTGTTTTGAAATATAGATTTTGTTTTGTTAGACCATAACATTGCAGTTATGAGTCTTGTGAACTGGGAGTTTAATATAGGGTTAAAGGCATTTTAAAATAATTTTAGGAAAGCTCTTAGGTATCGTGTCACGGGTTTTAGTAATGCATTACTGTTCGTTGACTAACATTTAACGTTACACAACATTATTTTGGAGAGTTCTACTACATGTTGTTGTTTGAGTCGTCAGTCTTTTGACTGGTTTGATGCAGATCTCCATGCTTCCCTGCCCCGAGCTAAACGTTTCATCTCTATATAGCTACCACACCCTACATCCAAGGCTATCTTTTTAACATATTATAAAACTTTGATCTCCCCTACAAGCTCTTGGGTTCAATTCCTAGAGTTAACACAAACTTTTAAAAGTGGTATGACAACTAAAACTAGTCTACGCAGTCTCGGGTGGTCCAAATAAGTAGAGAGGGTTTGATTCCCACCTCAACCATAGAGCACCATGTTTTTTTGTTCAATTTCACATTTCACACATTGCAATTTGTCAATTTTCCATTTGCATTTTTAAATGACAGTTTGATGTTTTTGAATTTCATGATATGGAAACATGGATTTTCCATTTTCATATTTACACATTTGTCAATTTCCCATTTGCATATATTTTCTTAAATGTCCGTTTAAGGTTTTTAAATTTTGTCTATATGGAAACATGGATTTTCCATTTTGCTGTTTACACATTTTTTATTTATTTTGTGTATGTTGAAAAACGATATTTCCAAAACAAGTTTTTTTTTATTTTTCATTTTATGATTTTGTAAATGATCTTAATGTGAGTGCTTGACCATGGCAATAGTACAGTCTATTTATGTGTGTTAGCGGAACCGTAGAGGCTTATTACTACTGCAAGTAAGAATGTTTTACGAAATAACGACTATCTACCACTGCATTTGAAAAACAAAACTATTGAAATAAAATTCTATTTTCCATTCATATATAAGTGCGAATTCTCTCTCTCCCCACCCTACCTCACCGTATTTTCTCTGGTCAAACAATCAATGCTACCCACACACACACACAAGCTTTCTATATATCTCTCTCTCTATATATGTTTTCTCTTGTCAACAAGATAAACATTAAGGTTGCTGGATTGTATCCTGCACTGTTTATGCGACATACCTTTGCCAGTTCATAAAGCCGTTTGGTAGTTCTCTACACATAGCACTTTTACCATTGCTCTACCTACGCCTTTTGCTTGTTTGGCTTTCTTACAGTCTAGTATGCGATAGGAAGCATTAACTGTATATCAAACCCTGTCCACCTTTGTATTTGTAATCTAAGTAATAATTTGAAAAGAGACAAGTGTAATCAGTTTTAAACATTATCTCTGCTTTTGTTTGTTTGTTTATGACATGCATATTAACCTAAAATCAAACCCTAGTCTACCTTAGTGAAAGGCTAACAGTTTAACCACTGCGTCACCATACCCTTCTTTCTTAGTTTGATTCGTTCTAGGCCTTAGAGCTAGAAATCGAGTTAAGATCTCCAGTGAAAGAGGCACATGTGCTCACCACTATAGCACGTAATGTTTAGCTGGTAACATTAGACAACCGAAAATGATTGTATTTCTGTTAGCCAAGCATTTCTGTCATTTGCCTACTGTGTGAGCACTACCAGCAAGACAGTTTAGTTTAGAACAAGCGTGTGTGTATGTGTGTTGTCACATTTTTTAAAATCATAGTAGCGCTTCGGTGGTGAGACCATGAAATATGCATATTTGAGTGCTAATCTGTGGAATCCATGGAGGAGGATCTAGCGGTAGAGGAAGTGGCTTATTTTAGAAAAGGCAAGAGGAGAGAAATATGAACACTGGAGGAGATAGGATTTTTAAAAATCATTATTGTAGGTTTGGAGATTATGATATGGGTATGTGCTTGTATATGTGAACTGGAAGATTTTGTTACACTGAATGAACGTGTCTGAATTGTTTATCATTGCTGGTCCCGTAATGCTTCTAGTAGAGAAGATTGCTTATAATAAAGAAAGATCTAGGAATTCATATACTTTTACAGGAGCAAAACAAATATATGATATATGATATTCATATTTCTCCTCAAACCGTAAGTAACATTCCCTGTAATTGATTGTATATTGCAGTAGATATCTAAACTTGCTTTCCTCACTGATGGTATCTTGGTTGGTATTCAGAAATACCCTACCCCTTGAGATTGTAGAGGACTTGTGTTTCTATTTCATTGAACAAGAGATTGATTACTCATAGATTTAATTTGTATATGAGTTGGCGCCCACCCGGATTTTTCTTCTTATCCATAAAACTTTTTCAGGTGTTACTTTAATGGTGGGATTGGTTGTTGGTTCTTATATTTACCCTTTCAGTAATAATTTTAACATTCCTTTTAATAACAACAACTTAGGGGAACCATTAGTAAAAAAAATACTTTTGGCGCCCAACGTGGGGTTCGAGAACCAGGATACATCAGTGTGGGAGTAGGAGAGTGAGACTTGTGCAAATGTTATCTGAGGGATAGGTTATTGTGTACGTATTTACATGGAGGATGAACGAATGAGAATAATGAATGGGAATGGAGTGAGTTGTAGCAGGATGGAGATGAATGGAGAAAATGTGGTGGTGTGCATGTTGGAGAGTGATGGGAATGAGACTGGCAGTAGTGTGATGGAAGGAGAGATGACTGATGTACTAGTACAGGATGTTGTAAGGCCTACAGGATGTGTTAATGCCGGTGCAGGATATCCTAAATATGTTAAAGGAAATGAATGAAAAATTTGATAAGAATAATCAGGAGATGTTAAGGCAAATGGATAAAAAATATGATAAGAATAATTAGTTGATGTTAAGGCAAATGAATGACAAATTTGATAATATCAGGAGATAATAAAACAAATGAATGAAAAATTTGATAAGAATAATCAGGAGTTGAGTAAGAAATTGGATAAAGTAATGCATGTTAATGAGGAGTTAGATAGTAAGTATGGATTGTTACAGCATAGTATTGAGGGGGTAAAACAGGAAATTAGAGGTGAGGTTAGGAGTATGGTGGAGGAAAAGGCGGAAGCAATTATAAAAGAAGTAGATCAGAAAATGATGAAAATGGAATCGAAAATACCAGAGAAATTAAATGATATGACTAGAGAAGCAATAAATTGGAAAGGGTACAGGAACATATTCTAGAGAAAATTGAGAAGGTTGAAAAGGTGACTGGTGAGAGGATATTAGATATGGAAGTGAGATTAAAGTCTCAAATAAAACATGAGAATGGTCAAGTTAGAGTGGGTTGAGTGAATAATCTGAAATAACTAGAGTTACCGAAATTTAACAATAAACAGGGCTGCCCTATGGAATTTATGGAAATTGTAGAGAATAGATTTAAAGATAAACTTATTGAAGGAAGTATAGAGTGGAGTCAAGTTTTAGAACTATTAGATCAAGCTTTTGTAGGTGAAACTCGGAACTGGTTCCTAGTATATAGGAATTCATTGGGTAGTTATAGTAGTTTTCGGAAGAAATTTTGTGATAAATATTGGATCGAATCAATACAAGCACAATTAAGAGAAAGAGTGATATTTTGACAATACGATAGTAGAGATGGTATGAGTATGACTGAATATTTTCTGAGCCAAGTGTTAATATGTAAATATTTAGATGGGATGGCTAAGGAAGATGATGTAGTAAGGCTGTTGCTTAGGCATTTTCCTTATAGAGTAAAGGAGGCGTCATGTATGCAAAAAGTTACTAATATATCGGAATTAGAGAACGTATTGGGGAGCTTCGATGCATTGGGGGGAAGAAGTGAGAATCAAGCAAGTGGTTATGGGAGCCGCATAAATCAGGACCAGAGAGGTCGAGATAATTATAGGGAAAATAATCAACAACTAAATTCCTCTAATAATCAAGCGAATCATAGACAAGGTAATCCTTATCAAAATCATAATAATAGAAATAATAGATGGCGGAATGATGATAATAATTATCAAAGGAATAATCCCCGTAATAGACAAGAAAATGTAGAAGATAGAAGAGACGAGAGGAGACAAGAGAATAACAATGATAGGAGTCGAAATGTGGAAATAGTGGATGAGTCTAGGGGAAATTTAAACTAGAATCAGACGGTAATGACAGGGCAGATTATCAGTCTGATATTATATCCGCTAATTCTATATTGTCCGGAACTTATGACCGAGATATAAAGAGTGATTTCTTAGAAGATTCAGTAGAGGAAAAGGTACAATCCGCAAAGGTTAATAGGATTTATATCGTGGAATTGAATGTGTTGGGGGCGCAGGTTGATGTTTTGTTAGATAGTGATGGTGAGAGTGGTAGGGCAAAGTGTACAAGGGTGGCTGTGGTAAACCCTGGTACAACTATTAAGGAGAAGGATAGTCTGGAAGGCGTTCTAAGTTTACGTTTTCAACTTAGGGAGGAGATGAGGAGAGATCATAAGGAGAAGATTAGATTAATTGGCCAGTGGGGTAGAGGAATAAAGAACGATAATCAGGAGATAAATAGGAATGCTTGCCAGAAATTAGATGAGAAGGAGCAGCAGGTAGAGGTTATTGATAAAGCAGTAGAAGAGGAGAAGAAACCACAGTTAGAGGTGATGTTAGGTGAAATTAGAGTAGATGAACGGCATGTAGAGGAAATTGTAGGTGAAATTAGAATAGAAGTTGAGGAAAGGCTGGAAATAGATGATGGTAGAATAGATGTGCAGCAATTAAGGGAATTGGTAGGTGATAGTTACGTAGATGAGAATGACCAGCAGTTAAAGGAGATGTTACGTGAATGTAGAGTAGAGGATGAGGAAAGGGTGGAAGTAAGAAATAGTAGATTTGATGTGTGTAACCAGATGATCAGGGGTGGAAATTTGCAGGGAGATCCCAGTAGACTGGGAACACAGGAGGTGGACGTAAGGAATTATAAGAGTAGAAAAAAAGGATAGGTCCATGTGCATAATGTTCTAGAAGATGAGAGGAGAATTCTGTATGGTACATATAATGTACACTCATTACGGAAGTTTGTTGTTTAAAGGAAGTATAGGTACATTTATGCCTGGCATTTAGAGATAGGTATTTTGAATGCAGAGTTTATGATTTAGTTAATTATATTCATGTATATTCTTATGTGTGTAAGAAGTGTGTATGTGATGGATGTATATTTGGAATTAAATGTGTAAGGGGCGTGTTACGCGACTTCATTATTATTATGATTCATGTTTTGAGTCATATTATGTCTATCTTGTGATCTATCTTAGGATATATTTGCACAGGGTACATTTGTTGGTTTGCTGTAATGTAAATATCTTTTAGTGAGAATGTTATTTAATTTTCTTTCTTATCTTTAGTCAATCCATTAATTCTGTTTTTTAATATCTTTTGACCATAATTTACCTTGGTTTTTGCATCTGTTAATTTGATTTGCTACAGTAATTTTGTATAATTGAAATATGATTCCTAAGTTTTCGTATTCAAGAAGTCTAAATATGGTAATTATATGGAGATATGAAGACTGGTTATGATAGACCCTACATAATGATGCAGTAACCACAGTAACTCATGCAGTTTTAGTTAATGGAATGTACTTCAATGGCAACTGGACAAAGTAAATCAACTCGAGAGACACAAGATCTGAGCAGTTTCATACGTCATGCAATGATGTGACAAATATGGATATGGTGCATACAACAGATAGCTATATGTATGGTAACTTCCTTGACTACCAAGCAATTCAGCTGGACTACCAGGGAGATAAACTCCTCATGTTGATTCTCTTGCCACGAGGTTGTGGAGATAGCAGAGAACTGGATGAACTCTCTCGGACTGTGAACCTCACTGCTGTTCAAAATGGACTGAGGCGAACAAAAGTTGATGGGACTCTTCCCAAGTTCAAGATGGAACAGACTATTCACATGAATGAAGATATGAAAAAGATGAATATGCTGCCAAGGATCTTCACAGTGGAAGGTTTGGTGAAACTATGTATGAAAGAATGCCTGACTGGATATAACATCTCAGCACCCTTGTCGACAAAAATGTAAAAATCCTGGTGAAGGGTCTTCATGAAGATGTTGCTCCAATTACTGAAGATGTAAATGGTCTTGGACATGGTATTTAACGTACTTATGGATATTTGGGTTAAATGTGTATCAGAAACCATTCAAAAATGACTTTGTTGTCAAGATTTCTGGGGGCGAATGTGACATTTTTATCATAGTAGCGCTTCGGTGGTGAGACCATGAAATATGCATATTTGAGTACTAATCTGTGGAATCCATGGAGGAGAATCTAGCGGTAGAGGAAGTGGCTTATCTTAGAAATGGCAAGAAGAGAGATATATGAACACTGGAGGTGATAGGATTTTTAAAAATCATTATTGTAGGTTTGGAGATTATGATATGGGTATGTGCTTGTATATGTGAACTGGAAGATTTTGTTACACTGAATGAACGTGCCTGGATTGTTTATCATTGCTGGCCCGTAATGCTCCTAGTAGAGAAGATTGCTTATAATAAAGAAAGATCTAGGAAATCATATACTTTTACTGGAGCAAAACAAATATATTATATATGATATTCATATTTCGCCTCAAACCGTAAGTAACATTCCCTGAAATTGATTGTATATTGCAGTAGATATCTAAACTTGCTTTCCTCACTGATGGTATCTTGGTTGGTATTCAGAAATACCCTACCCCTTGAGATTGTAGAGGACTTGTGTTTCTATTTCATTGAACAAGAGATTGATTACTCATAGATTTAATTTGTATATGAGTTGGCGCCCACCCGGATTTTTCTTCTTATCCATAAAACTTTTTCAGGTGTTACTTTAATGGTGGGATTGGTTGTTGGTTCTTATATTTACCCTTTCAGTAATAATTTTAACATTCCTTTTAATAACAACTTAGGGGAACCATTAGTAAAACATTAGACAACCGAAAATGATTGTATTTCTGTTAGCCAAGCATTTTTGTCATTTGCCTACTGTGTGAGCACTGCCAGCAAGACAGTTTAGTTTAGAACAAGCGTGTGTGTGTTTGTGTGTGTGTGTAGATTATTAGCCTCAGGTATTTAAAGCTTGTTGTGTGTAGCGACCATCTTGTCCCAGTAACCATTGAGCAAGTTTTAACAGTCAACCCATAAAAACTGCATAGGATAGTTGTGTGTGGTTCATGTACTTGGGTGTGTGCATTAGCACCACCTTACCCTCTATACCTTACCCTCTATAGGTAAAGCGTTTTCCCTTTCCTTTTTAACATTACCAATGACCACATCCACCCACAAGTTTTACACTTAAACACTTGGCTTGTTTTCGATTAAGTTTGGTTCGGTTTGGTTGGGTTTGATTCAGCTTGGTTCAATTTAGTTCAATGTAGTCACCATTTTGTTTCTTTAGCTATCCTCTTTAACCAATCAATTAAAGATAGTCTACTCTTAATTCTTGAATCAATAAATCCGATTTTGTGTACACTGTTTGTCATTTATTAACACATGCCTGCAACCTATACTCTCTCTGTACTACAGTCTGATCTGAAAACAATTTCCAATAGTGAAAGACTTGTCAGTCGCCATACATGTAGCCTACACTAATTCTTTCTCTACCTAGCTATGTATCATCACTCACGGTAAACAACTCACATGTCCGTATCCAATTGTTAATTTATAAAATCTCATGACAATGACCTTAATATTTTGGATATTTTAGGTAAATTCATTAGTTATGGGAAAGAGTTGACCATTCTAAGTCCTATGACACCTAACATGTCGATATCCGAGTTTTAGTTTATACAATCTCAGGTCAATGACCTTGTTGTTTTGAGTATTTGGGGTAAATTCGTTAGTCATGGGAAAGGGTTGGCCATCCTAAGTATTATAACACCTCACTTGACTCTCTCCCATTATTAGTTATCGAGATATTAAAAACAGTGCAGTTAGGCCCTTTTGACAAACATTAAATATATATTCAAAAACAGAGCGTCACCCCGAGTGCTAGGACCCCACATACAAGTCCCTAGCCTTATTGATTCGCGAGATATTAACAAAAGTTTAGTTAGACCCTTTGTTAAAATGTCAAAAAAACATTCAAGTTGAGAGTGTCTGCTCAAGTCCAACGACACCTCACAGGTCAAAATCCCATCATGGCTTCAGGAAATATCAACAAAAGTGTAGTTAGGCCCCTTGTCAAAATTTCAAAAAAATACATTTGAAAAGGGAATGCCATCCCAAGTGCTACGACCCCTCATACAAGTCCCTAGCCTTATTGGTTCACGAGATATTAACAAAAGTGAACTTAGGCCCTTTCGACAAAAATCAAAAATACATTCAAAAACGGGCGTCATCCCAAGTCCAACGACCCCTCATACAAGTCCCTAGCCTTATTGGCTCATGAGATATTATAAAGCCAATGACCTATTAGTTTTGGATCTTTTGGTTATTATTTTTTAAATAACTCACCTATAAATCATTATTTGAAAAGTCCGCCCTCTTACGAAAACCCCAAGTGCGCAGGCGTAAAAAGAGAAAACAAACATGTTAATTCATAGTAGCAATCGGCTCTTCACATGCGTTTCATGTGGAACAATGTTTAATTTCATCATATCATTAGGAACCAGTCCAAAGGGACCGGTCTAAAGGGATTAGTCAAAAAGGACCCGTCAACAAGGACCCGTCCACAGGGGCTCGTCCACAAGGACTCATCCACAAGGACCTGTCAAGAATGACCAGTCCAATGGGGCCCGTCCACAGGGACTCGACCACAGGGACCCGTCAACAAGGACCTGTCAACAAGGACTCGACCACAAGGACCTGTCAACAATGACCCGTCAACAATGACCCGTCAACAGGTACTCGTCAACAAGGACCCGTCCAGAGGGACTCGTCAACAAGGACCCGTCAACAACTACTCGTCAAAAATGACCTGTCAACAATGACCCATCCACAGGGACTCGTCAACAATGACCCGTCAGCAATGACTCGTCAACAATGACCTGTCAACAATGAACCGTCCACAGGGACTCGTCAACAATGACCCGTCAACAGGGACCCGTCATAAAGGACCCCCTTCAAAAGGACCCGTCCAAAGGGGCTAGTCAACAGGGACCAGTCCAAAGAAACAAATCAACAGAGATCAATCAATAGGGACCAGTCAACTGGGATCAATCAAAAGGGGTTATCGCCTCAAGGTCTGACACACCCCTCTTTGATTATTGGTTTGCCTATCGACAAGCACCACTTGAAATACTTTATGATCACCCCTCGTGGAATGGGTTAGGTTAGGCTACACTACAGCTACCATCTTTAAAAAGCCCGTCCTCTTACAAAAGCTATGAGTGGGCATGCGTAAAAACAAAAAACAAGCATGTTAATTCATAGTGGCTTTCCACCGTACACATGTCTCTTGTGTAGAACAACGTTTAATTCCATATTGGTATTCAAACTCTCACATGTTGAACTTGGAAAGAGAGATTCTCTAAAAATTACAATTTCACCCACTAGTAGGGGTAGGTTTTATTTTGGGGTGGAAATATGTTATCCATTGGAAAGCGGGTGTCCTTCCGAGTTCAACGACACCTCATTCGTCAAAATCCGACCATGCGTTCGACAGATATCGCGCCGCCGCCATCTTGGCAGTGGAGCGGTGGCGGTGGGCCGTGAACCGGCCAAAACACACTACTTACTTGCGCTTGGCCTCCCAGATGACAGACGGGTGGTGTTGCCAAACTTACGACACGGTTTGAGAATTGTAGACGGCGATGCATCAGTAATATTACATATAGATAATATTACCTGTGAGATGTGGTAGTCAGCCGCTTCATCTCATCATTTAAAGATTTCCTGGACGAAGGCTTGCAGTGGTACGCCGGGCAACAACACTGTCTGGATTCTTGCCAAACCAATATCCGTTAATGGAGGTCTAACGAACTTCGTATAATTTCCCTGTCTGTCTGCTGATGTTCTTTGTCGTCACACTGCAGAAAAAAAATGAAGGGAAAGAATTAGCAAGCCCCCGTATTACTCTCGTAAGTGTTTGGGACTTCAGACAATAGGCTACAGCAGCTTCAACAAACGCCTCTACAGTAGATGCTTAATTGAAGCACCAAAACAAGGTTTTATATATCGAAGCCCCCCCCCCCCCTCCCTTCTGCCCTGACAGTGGTGACTGCTGATTTTTATAATGCGTAGGATGTAATGTAGACTTAACGTAAGATAATTATTATACAAAAAAAAAAAAAAAAAAAAAGTCAACCCCTGGCACTATACAGCCCATGACGGGCTAAGGCCGACCAAGCGACCGCTGCCCAGCCATTTGGCCTGCAGATATTGGGGTGACGCGAGATCAGCGCGTCGGGTCCCCTCGGCCGTTAATCTTGGTTTTCGTGAACGGGGCGCTGTCTCACTGTCAGACAGCTACTCAATTGTCCTCACGAGGCTGAGTGCACCCCGTTCAAACCCTCACGTCAGTTTTAAAATCCCTGACGGAGCCGGGGATCGAACCCGGGGCCTCCGGGTGAGAGGCAGGCGCGCTACCCCAACACCACGGGGCCGGCAGATAATTATTATAACTGGGCTAAATTGAGATAATTATTAGACTCAGTCTAATATTAATTATTCAGTCGCACAGCACAATTACGAACACATTACACAATGCAAAACAATCGAATACCACTCCAAAGATGTGCACACGCTGAAAACAGACTATCCATTCTGACCGCGCGAAATCGTAACCAATAAGCCCGTAGTGTTGATTTAAATTCAACCAATAGCGAGACTTGAGGATCTCAGCAGACGACCTCAGAGCGCCACTAAGCAGACCAAACCTGCCCCTTCCCCCTCAAGGCCACCCATACATTTCTAAAGCTATAAACACATGCTTTGAGGATGCAAGGCTTCCTTCCTCAGCTTTCTACTCCGGGTGTTGAAGGTCACACTTCACCCATCTAGGGGTGAAATGTAGAACTAGTTACAAGTACTGACAGTGACAGTAAGACAGAGCTTATCGAGAGGGCGCGCGAGGTAGCCCCAAAGACTATTTTACAAAAGAATCATTTTTTTAACAGTTACAGCTGACTGTAGTATGAGCCTCACGTCCTACATGGAGGAATCGCCACTGGCCCATATGCATAACTAGTTCCAATAATGGTGTCGAACCTCTAGGTCTAGGGAGTGAGATGTTGCTAACGCAAATACAGGGAGCGGCAGCAAAACTTCCTTTTTTAAAAACGTAATAAAACCCATTGTATGAATCAGAAAACTTTTATTTTTCATTATAATGTAGGCGCATACATAAAGATTTGTTTTACTTAGTTTTGAAGATCAAATGAGGTAGGTGACGTCCCCCATTCTCCATACACCTAGTAAACAGATTTCTGGCATTTGTCACGACTCTTGCCAGCATATCAGGCGTTACGTTGGCAATTTCTTCCTGGATGTTGGTCTTCAAATCTTGTAGCGTCTTTGGACAGTTCACATAAATACGGGATTTAAAAAAACTATAGAAAAATCACAAGGGGACAAATAAGGAGAGTGGGCCGGCCACTCCAAATCGCCCCTAAGTGAGATGAGGCCGAGGGACTCCAGTTCTTCATCCTGTCACACTTCCAGTTTGTCTGAACGTAGTGACCCACGTAACTATAGATTTCCGGTCTACAACAGGGGCCAACGGGGCTAAATTAAAGCGCCTCTGAAAGGCGCGCTGGGTTGCGATCACAGAACATCTGCTCGAAAAGTAGGCCTCCTCCCTGCTACAACGCATGATGGCGACTGAACTATGTCGGGACAAAACTTCATAGTACCACCTTACGAACGAGAGCACTAGCGCTCCGCTATGATATCAACCGACTGAATGGCGCACATTTAAAAAAGGAAGTTATGCTGCCGGACCCTGTATCACACTCCATCCGCTCTTCTACACGAACTAAGTAATCGCAAAGTAGGGCTTAAATGACTGTATGTAGGTTGACTGGGGACTGGGACATCATCAGGAAATTTTAGGTTGTTCAAAAGAATCAAGACATGACCCGGGAGAACAATTTCATAATTTTCACTGTCTGTCTTGGTATTTGCACTTTCGGTTGGCACGATTTCACTGCAAAATTCAGTATCATCACTTTCATTTCCTGCTTTAGAATGAAGCATGAATCCTGACTTCATTATCCGTTTAATAGCACAGTGTGCTGTTCTTGCTTCTGTGATGTCATTGCATTGCTCCCTCGTCCACCTCGTGTTGTAGAGGCTAGCATTCTTTGAGGTTCGAGTTCGATTCGCGGCTCTACCAAGAAATTTAATTGTGGTCTGAGGTTTGGAATGGGGTGTGAGGAAAAACGAGAAGCATTGACCACAAAATGTATCACTACTTCTCTTACATTGCAGTGTTTCTCTAATCGAGCTAAATACCTGGAATGACACCTGTCCTTAGAATCTCAAATTTTGCGTTCTCCGTATCGTGAAAATGAAGGCTACAGACGCGAGAGTAATGCCTCCTTTATTAGGAACCTGCTAAGATACGAACCACTTTTCTCTTAATTCCTTTCTAGACGGAATTTTATGGAATAGTACCGTTTTTGGTTGTGAACCGCATTGCTGAGATTTGCAAAATGGCATCCAGCAATTGACCACTTTGGAAAATATTCCTAAGCATAACGTGATTATTATAAAGTCCCAGTTTTGTACAAAATATCACTTGAGCGAACGAAAGCGAAAAAACACCCTTAAAATATCCATCAGCTCAACACTATTAATTACTCAGTTCTGTACAAAATATCACTTGTACGAACCGAAGATAACAAGTAGCCTATGTTTGATATTTGCACAGAGCAAATGCAGACCCACGGAAAGAACGGGGTAAGTCCATTTTTAGCCTACTTTTCACATTTTGCAAAAATGAGGAAAAAGTAGACTTATGAGATCGATCCGGGAAAATGTCTGTCTGTCTGTCCTTCTGTCTGTCTGTCTGTGTGTATGTCCCCCTATCAATTCCTAAACGGCTGCAGCAATCGACACCAAATTTGGTATGAGTAAAGATCTATACCGGAACATCTCAATGTCATACTTGAAAAATTATGTCAGTGCTACCAACTGCTGAAAAATCGCAATTTAATTTGAGCTCAATGTTGGATATCTTGGAAGGTGTACATGGGAACTATTCCAAAATTGGCACACATATTGCACCCTTCAATAAAGCATGGTTTTCTCAAGATTCATCTACGGGGTCGTGTTCAGTCCTGACTGCGTTACACAGCAAAGTTCGCTTAAAAACATGCTCTAATGAATAGAAAGGTCCATGACAGAGGCTATACTAGAAATAAAATGAATAACAAGTAGAATAAAATATATTTAATGACTGAAAATTATGTGCATAATAATAATAATAAATAAAAAAATCCTCCCTGACTTTCACTCCCTTAAGAAATAAATATAACACTGAGCGGTAAGACTCGCTCCACACAACAAACAATGTGAATACAGCTTCACACAAAATGATAAATCATAACATAAACTTTGAGCGGTAAGAACTCGCTCGTCACAACATATGGATACAAGTCCATTTTTCCTGGTCAAGAAGTTATATAATGCGTGGTGTACTGTTCGTTAATAAGAAAATGAGGACTGATGCGAGTCCGTTTACAACTGAAACAGTCATGTTGCTCACGAAGTTGCATCTTTTAAATCACACTACGGCTATGGGACCCACCCTTAATTAATACACTCTAATTACTACTGACACATGCAAGATCTAATAATACAAAAAGATGAAAAATCTCCCTGAGATTCTAGCTGGTGCCAGAGCACACGAAATAACAAGAGCATGCCAGGAATAGGCCAAAACGCTCGCATCACAAATTGGGAACATAGCCTCGCGCACCCTAATGCCACACGGGTCATTGAACGCGTAAAATAAACACACAAGAATTGAAGCAAAAACAACAAAATACAAGCCAAACGGCTGAAAACTATGTTTACATTTTTATAAAACGCCAGACAAACAGGAGTTTCGGAAGCTACCTTTCAACTATGGACAACGCCCATTTAATCAATCAAATACTCATTATAACCGATCAGGTTTTGTGAATTTTAAACAACGTCTTAAATTGACGTACAGGATCCAGGCCTGTTACTAATAACAAGTCGCGTTATCTGATTTGAGCGCGTCCCTCTTGTATGAGTCATCGCTGCGTCAACTATCTCTCTCAGTCCTTCAAGCTAGGTGCAAGTTCCATTTGGAAACGCCAACATATCTCACTCATCCACCTGGATGGCAAGAAAACACAAATAAATACTACAAGTCCAGCCTCGCGAGGTTATGAACTGGGCTGATGTGGAGCAAGTCAGAATAATCACAATGATATATTCTCGCTAACACATCATAAAATCACACTACGCACCATAAAGCTTGGACTGACTCACTCATAAACATACCACTGGGTCGGCTCAAAACAGATCAACAATATTGCGTCCATAGACACATTAAAAAAATAAACAAAAAAAATTCGGGTGCAAAGTGCCATCCCGTTCAGATCTGCTGAAAAAGCAACTATCAAAATAATCCTGATCCGTCATAAATTTCCTGCTCACAAATAATCTTTATCCTCGAAATTCTATTTTTAATCTCAAAATTAATTCAGTTCCATTTTTGTTATAAGGCATACCTCCGAATCATAATGCTTGACCGCGATTTACGCAAGCGAAAGCGAGCACGAGCTGCGCGTCGCCCCGTATAGTAGAACCAAACAAAAATCACAATATTTACAAATTACACAACGCTCGGCTTGCCCCATACTTAATGTGTCAGTAAACAAGAACTAAGAATCTACATTACCAAACAAACAAACAAACAAACAAACAAATATTTACAAAAACATGTCCCATAATACCATAGCTGATTTAATAAATAAATAAATTCATTTGTACTCAATCCTTTAAAACAGCGCCAAGGAAACGTCTGCAGCCATCACCCCTTTAAGATGCTTAGCTCTTCATCGACATCATCTGGCAAATGTCCTGCTGGTTCCAAGATCCGGTCTCGTTCCTAGACGTCATCTCGTGCTGAATTAAATAAAGTTTTGTCAGATACACTCACGATATATTTCCTATTAAATTCACCGATCAAGTACTAAATTCCTTGACAGTCTATTGGTGAATTATTTCGATGAACTGGTCCTATCTGGTAGTACTGGGACTACAAATAAATCACTGAAGTTACACTTATAACTTGACGAAAATGTTCCATGTTCAAAAACATGAAAATATGCAGAGTATGCCTCGTGTCCTCGGACACCTTACGTCCTCAAATGCTCAAATAAAAAATCAACGTTACGTCCTCAGACGCACAAATGAAAAAGTGTATGTTACGTCCTCAGACGCACAAATAAAAGTGTCTTCTCTCGAAGCTTCCTGGATCCTTATAAATGAAACTGGCTAGGGTAGGTGTGGAAGGGGATTTATGGAAAAATACTCCATAATAATTATCAGACTAGCACGCGATCGGTATCATTGAGTTTGTAGCAGCGTGGAGGTTACGATTATGCTGTAGCTGGCTCGAATCGATCGTGGAATTAATCCGTAGATAACTCCCGCGTTAATTTACCAGGGTGCGTTACCAAGCCGAGTTGCCGCTAAAACAGGGCGTCTTGATATTATTGGTTCAGACTCTTGTAGATCTTTGCGCGCTTTTACATGTATTTCTGCCATAGGGAGTGGTTAACATGAAGATAGACCAATTACATCGTAGCATTCGATTTTCTTCTTGGCGCCAACACTCATAGCAACAGGCCATATTGTGCGTACCCAAGCCATCTCCGCGCTAAAAGTTGCACCTGTCCTATGTGTCAAGAATATTATGCTACTTCCTAAAATACCACAGGAGCTTAAACCATTGTGTCCTCTCGGCCACTGATTTCTCAATATTTCCCAACACCGTCTGGCTCTCATATCTGCTGTCTGTAGAAATGTATCAAAAGATGATGAATAATTTATTAGAATCCTTTATACAGCCTGTGGATAAAGGGTTCAATATAGATAATAATACTTCAGTTTAATTTTCAGGAGGTCATACATGACAGTGTTGCCAAAATGAGTCTTAGCCAACTGATAGGTCCAATTTTTAAATGCATATAACTCCTACACTATCAATTGGATTTCAACCAAATTTCGTATGTACTATGTCTACATAAACAGATATGACTGAGCGTATTCTTAAGAGCCACCAGGGCTGCCAACTGTTAATAAATGCTCTGTCTATTTTTTTTTATCCAAATACCAATATATCAGAAAGTATGCGAGCCAACAGCTTTAAACTTTGCACACGTATAGTGCCTGAAATTTTAGATACATCTGGAGCAACTAATGTATGTTAGTGCTACCAACATGATTCTAAGGCTGCTGATAGGACCAATTTTCAAATACACGGGACTTCAATACGATCAATTGGATTTCAACCAAATTTCGTATGCGCTATGAGTGCCATAACAAATATGACTATGCGTATTCTTAAGGGCAATCAGGGCTGCCAACTGTTATTAAATGATGTTTATATGTTTTACCCTAATATCAATATATCAGAAAGTATGCAAGCCAACAGCTCTAAACTTTGTGCACGTATAGTACCTAATATTCTAGATTAATTTGGACTAACTAATAAACGTCAGAGCTGCCAACATGATTCTAAGCCTGCTGATAGGTCCAATTTTAAAATACCATTAACTTCTATACCAACAAATGGATTTCATCCAAAATTGGCACAACAATAGATCATAATATTTCAGATTATTTCTTACCAACACATGCATGACATTGTTGCCAACATGATTTTACGCGCGCTGATAGATCCAATGTCTAACTGCATGTAACGTCCATGCTATCCATCGGACTTCAACCAAATTTTGTATTCTGTACGGTACCTTAAGAGATGGAACTAAGAATATATTCAGTCACCAGGGCTGCCAACTGTAGTGCTCTATTAGGCTACATTATGCCAGGTATATTTCGAACTAATTAGAAATTTCGATATTACCAACTTTACATATTTCGTCTTAATTCTAGATTCCATAGGATAGATTAATCATTGGCATGATTCTTAAATTTTAAGAAAAGTAGGCTCTTTAGTTCGTTACGGAACTTCTTGTTTCGAGATACAGAAGTTGTTATTTTTAATGGAAACAGAAAGAACGTCCCACATCCTCTCACTTTAGTTGTTATTAGTATTACAAGTACTTCCTTTATAAGAAATACATTTGGCAAAATAACTTTATTGCTTACCCTCAATTGGGGTGTTTTAAGTATTTATTTTCAGTGTTTAAAGTTTAAATTGGCTCTCCTGAACAATTTACATAATGTGACTTACCCCCAAGGCTAGTAAACTACAGAGGTTGCCTCAATATGGAGCTCTTAGGCGAGGGGATCGCGGAGGGAAGGGAAAGGACGTGACGTCACACGTTTCCTCGTAGCGCGCGAGGCGCGAGATATGCAAGGAAAGTCAACTTTCCCACACATTATATTGTATGGATTGCAGTGGTTTAAACACGTGTTTTAAGCCCTTTTGTTTATAATCATGCCAGGCCAAAGATGTGCTGTGGCAGTTTGTCACATATATTATGAAGTTGGAAATGACGTGTCGTTTTTCACGATGCCTAAAGACGCATGCCTTCGCAATCAGTGGATTGCTGCATGTAAGCGAAAAGATCATTGCAACCCTCAAACAAGTAGGATATGTTACCTCCACATTAAGAGTGAAGACTTCGAATTAGACTACAGGGCCGAATTAATATAAAGCCAAGGTTTCCAAGGAATCTAAAACCAAATGGTAAGTGAGCCTAGCTGGTCTACTCTTAAGTTTTGATGACCTGCTAGGATGATTTTAAAACTGTTAGTATTTTTGACATATTTCGTACATGGTATCAGGGGCGTATATACAATTTTTTTCAAGGCGGGGGGGGGGGGGGGGGGGGGGGGTGACTATCGTGAAAAATTGTGAGTACTTAATGAATTTTCTATTATAGCCTATGGAGTATGAATGGAAAATATCTAAATGGGCTACTTGTCAATTTATAAAGCAGAAAGTTAAACACTCATTTTCCTTTACAAATTGATAATTATTTCTTAAAAGTAGACTACTGTGAAATACATTGTATGTTGTACCCAAGTTGGCTTTTTTCGGGGGGGGGGGGGGATCTGGAGCCCCTTCATCCCCCCCTCCCTTATATACGCCCATGCATGGTATTTTGTTTTTGGACAAGACGGAAAATTTCATAAGTAATTCTCTTTGCATTGGTAAAAATTCTTTGCAAATATTCCAGAAAGCAGTCATAATGTCAATAAAATCCCTTCAACTTCTGTACCAAGATATGTCCCGTAGGCATAATGCAAAGTACATTCTCACACATAGGCTAAATCAAGATGTACTGGAAAACGTTTTTTCACAATTGCGAACCCGTGGTGGCTTAAGCGATCATCCTTCTCCCCTTGTCTGCATTTACAGACTGAGGATGATTATTTTAGAAGAAAAAAAGGAGTTGTTCAAAAGCAAACAAACACTGCTGATCCAGATTCTGATTAATATGTAGTTGCTAAAACAAGTGTCTGAATCAAGTAACGTGCTTCCAGAACAAATCTTAGGGAGCAATGAGCAACCAGAGTGTCTCATTGCCAATATCATGGAACAAAGTGAGGAAGATGGCAAGGCTTATGTTGCAGGTTATGTAGCCCACAAGTTCCAAAATAAATTTCCACAACTTGGGAACTTAACCTATGGAATGCAAACTCAACACGATTATGCATTACTGACCTGGATTAAACTTGTCATACGGTGGTATGGCCGATCCCTCAGAAACTTGGCTAAACCAGTTCCGGCACATTTCAGCAAAATTCGGCACATTTCACGGGAAATACGGATTTCTACGAGGCAAGAACGTTCTAAGAAGAACGACAGATTTTGTGTCTAGAGAAGTTCCTGACGTACCGTCTGGTGGGGTTCAGGCAGCTGTGATAATAATTTTCTTCATCAGATTGAAACATTCCAAGTGGTTATTGGAAGTCACTAACACCCACGTTACTGCTACCGAGTCTAGGCGAATTTCCAAGAAATTCAAGAAGATCACAACATAAAATGTAAGTAGGCTACATTCAGTTATTTTATCACCCATTTACCAATAATTTCATGCGAATAAACTGTTCTTTGCGTACTCAACAGCTGATGTTGACAGTTTCGTTACGTTCCCCACATGGCGCGTTTGGTATCTTGTGACGTCATCCGCCTTGTGAGCGCTGATTGGTGAGTGAAAATTGAGGCAACCTCTGTAGTTTATAAGCCTTGACTTACCCCGTTATTTCCGTGGAGTCTTCAAATCAGCTTTCATCATAATAATAACACATTGACGCATTAATAGCACAATTCAACCCTCCACAAACACGTGAAGATTGTGCGTCTATGACTGCACTCTTACGGCGACTTGAAGAAACATTTTGAATTCGCATCTTCCTTTCGAATAGCATAGAGCAGGCAATAATATAAGAGGATCTAGACGGCGGTGACAAGTGCCATTCATAAGCTGGTAAAACACTTCCACAGCTGTTCATGAGTCTCTCAAATATATTCTAGGGTGAGTATACGCACATCAGGGGGAAAAGTTGTGACTGGAGGCATATAAATTATAGAAACAGTCATTTCACCAAGTCCTACAACTTCATAAACGCCATCGGCAGACTTGTGGAAATAAGGCGCGCGTTTTCTATATTTTCTCTGACATACGTTGCGACACCATAAACAACATTGTAAGTGGCCCCCAGCAAATTATATCCAGGTAATTTTCCTCTTGAACAAAGTTGGGCTTTGCTTGTTGCATGTGTTTCCCGGATCACAACTAGATCAATGACAGGATTGGAGTGAGATTATTCGTTTACATCTGAATCTCCTTCAAGAGTTCAAGAGTTACTGCGGGCTTGACTGCACCAGACTAACAGTGCTATATCGCCCTTATTTCCATGTTCATCCAAATGAGGCGCAAAAGGATACAATTGAATTTAAGTGTTCCAAAAGAACAGTTTTGAATAATAGGACTGGAACAATTTTGGATTAGTTTTCTTTCTGTTTACCCAAGAGTAGCAAAGGAAGACATAAACGCTTTCGTACAATTCACATCCACATACCTCTGTGAAACAGGATTTACAACACTGCAAACACCCCAGTCGTTTGAACATGGAAAGTGACTTCAGATGTGACTTAACGAACTTAACAAAAGTAAATGACATAGATGTGGCAATTGAAAATATGAATTTAAATTTGAAACGGATTAGTCGCTATACTGCTGAAAATATTATTGCCATCAACCCAACCAAAACACAAGCTATCATAATAAGACAAACTAAATTGATTTACATTTGCACAGTCGACCACTTCCCTTAAGTCAACCTAATGGTGTTCCTATCCCATTCTCTAAATCGGTAAAATGTCTCGGCGTCACACAAAACAAAACATTGAATCGAGATGACCTCGTTACTAATACATGCAGGCAAGTTTACTCATCGCTTCATCCAGTCCGTTCTACACCTAGACTCATCCCACTCCCTAGCCTATATTTAACTACTGCGACGCTGTATTAGTAGATGTTACCGAAGAACAAAACAAGAAATTTCTGAGAACTTTAAATTCCTGCATTTGTTAATTTTTTCCATGAACGTTTCCTCACACGTGTCACCTTTTCATGCTCTACTTTCCTAGTTAAAGTAAAAACAACAAAGAAATCTGCACATATGTACACTTATCTAACGTCTTCTCTATGAAAGTACCCCTCACTATCTCTCTTGTAGTAATTTTCGTTTTCCTTCTTCCTTTCATTATCATCGCACGTGATCTGGATCAATAATTCTAATTCTACATACGGTATTCCAGTAATTGGACCGAATGTAAGTTACAATAATCAACAGTAAGACTTTGTTAAACTTGTTATTGTTATTAAAAAGTGATTTTTTTCAGCTTTGTTAATGTCACATAATTTTCACTTCAATTCTAGTATTTAAGTTTGGCAGGTTAAGAATGACATATAGGCCTATATGAGTATTTACTTGTAATAAATTGCATTTTGTGTGGTTAAGTGAAGAGAGAGCCAAGAACCCTAACTTCGCCACAATAAAGGCACCAATAATAATAATAATAATAATAATAATAATAATAATAATAATAATAATAATAATAATAATAATAATAATAATAAATAAGAAAAAGGAACTGCTAAAAAATAAGCAATGCCATTTGTCCCACAGACGTACCCACCTCAGTGGCGGCAGAATGTTTTGCCGATGGCATTGGAAAGCTGGTGTAACGATACGACAAATGTTTCAATCGTTTTGGCGATTATGTTGAGACATAAGTATAAAACAAGCAATCATTTAGTAGTAAAATCCGTTTGGTGAGTCAATCTGTTATTTTTATACAGTCCATCGGAACTTGAAAAAAAAATTACGAGCCTTACAGTAGTTGCATCTGATGTGTAACATCTGACATAGAAGAAACCTCACGTGAAATTATTGATACACCGGTATTTTATACTATTATTGGCACAAATATTAATCTATTGTAAAAAGGAGTGTTTTACAGATGCGACACCTGGAATGGGGCCCAACTTACCTTTGTTTGAGAGGTCCGCGTCGCTTCCACAACAACAAAATCACCTCCAGATGACGTGCCCCAAGAGAAGAGCTCCAAAGGGGTGGAAGGAAAGTGGAGAAGGGGAACGCACAGGCTATTGTACAGACACCCCCAATAACCGACAGAATTGCCGTCGGCGAAATAATGCCACAACAGTTGATCAAAAATTTTAAAATAAAAGGTTTAATGTTAAAAATTTAAAGGAGCACCTTCACCAGAAACAGAACATGCTTGCTTGCAAACAAAAGGACAAGAATCAAATTGAAATTAAAATGTTATACAGCCAAAAGGTTAAAATAAAAATTACAGGCATAACACAATGAGAAAGAGCTTGATAATTTACAAGGGAATGCAATAGCGATCCGACATGCGTAGA
Source organism: Meconema thalassinum (assembly GCA_946902985.2). Classification (NCBI taxonomy): domain Eukaryota; kingdom Metazoa; phylum Arthropoda; class Insecta; order Orthoptera; family Tettigoniidae; genus Meconema; species Meconema thalassinum. The sequence continues at coordinate 94,094,083 of OX336391.1, forward strand.
TCCCGGCCACGATGAAACGAGAAATAAAAAAATAAATTAACCGAATTAAATTGTATCAGAAAACAATTCATTAATTTGCAAGAAGGAGAAAAACACAGGAACAATTACTAAAAACACAATGTTAAACCGACAAGGTTAAATAAAAAAACATCTTAAGTTAACACAACACGTTTGATTTTCGCGGTCAACGCCAAGAGACTGACCTCGAGACCAGAATGCATCTCTTCATAACAAAACAAAAACATGGCCACAAAAACGGGAGACCGCATGCCTGATCGAAACTACGGCAAACAATTACCATTAAATTAATTTAGAATCCCCAGAGCGGAATGAAAGGCGGAAAACAATTACATCTAAAAACTATTAATGCAAGTCGCTTTAATGACTCGACGGATCTTACATTAGATTTAAAAAAATATGACAATCCCAAGCTTGCCAAATGAAAATAAATAATAATTTAAACGTAAAATAAACTTATAAATGTGTCTCCAGAAGGTACAAAATAATAACAAAATTAATATATATAAGGAAACGTTATTAAAACATAAAAGAAATTTTAGGCCTACCAGGCAAAACACAACACAAGATCAACATTCATACACGGCCAAAATTGGAGCTCCCAAAATAAAATAATTAGATAAATTAAATAAAAAAAACGTACCTTAAAACTTCACAGCGGAGACACAATGAAAACAAAAAAACTAACACATTTTAAATAAAATAAAATATGGCACTATATTGCCCTGAACATGCCCGCCCAGCACATGCTTCGTTTTGGTCACGAGCGTAGGTCCGCATCGAGATGCGACCACATTTCACACGTCCACTTCACGGCGAAACGATGAAATTCACACCCTGAAGAGCACAGGCAATTTCCTAGTAGAATTGGCATTCATATTTTCTGTTGAATATATTTACATTTCGTAGAGGCTGGGGGCCAAGCCCCCATCAGCGGTGACACCTTTCACGACCAGTCGGCTTGTTGCTTTCTTCACGACAGCCAATGGACTCCACAAGATGGCGGAGAATTTTCGCGTCAAGAACCGAACTGCATTCATGTAAATATTATCGTCCAATCAAGGCTTGACACATCAATCAACAATGTCATTATTTAGTAAATAATTTGGCGGTATCATGCATACACCGGCATTTGTTTCATGACGAAGAATGTAATTGTCTTTCAATTATGTCATGCATATAAAGAGTTTAATAAGACACAGCAAACACCATCTATCGGAGAAACAGGAACTACTTGGAGTAACCCCCGAAGTCCGACAGCAGGTGCTATCTCGTGTTGACAAACGGAAACCAAGTCAGCAGGCGGTCGATTCAAAATGTCAAGAATTGCATCCGGGGGAAATTACATGTTTGAAACGTTGGGACGGGCTCTTGCACGCAACAGTCTCCCTCCCTTAAGCGTGAACACCGTTCACGAATATGCCTAGGCATAGGCAGTACTCCTTAACTAGTCGATTCACTAAGCATGTTTCCAGAAGATAATGTTCACCAGTCAACTCCAATTGATGGATAACAACCGCATCGTTTTGGTTAGGAAGAGTGCAGGGTCAGATTATCAGGGAATGGATAATTGATCACCTCGCAAACCACCTAGTTAACAGCTTCCCTGTGTCCATAATTCTTCAGAAACGCAGAACACCAGCACCTGCAGTGCTTTCATAGTCCGAGACACGTTAGGAAAATTTTCAACAAGCCCAAAGTAGGTCGCTTTAGACGAAGTAGGTGGAAGCAATGTGCCATATATCATTCGACGCGTGGGCAGCCATTTACAAAAATAGAAGTTAATCTAATTTCAAAAATAAAAGTTTACAAAATTACAATTTCTTACTACATTTTACAAAAGAGAAACAAAGTTGAATTTATATGAAGAAAATATTTCTGACAATGACCTAGATCCGTGTTTACAAAATTTCTTTTAAAATTTACCTTTTTACACACTAGAAGTACCTTTCAAGATTTCATGAGTTAAACGACTATACATTTAAAAGGAACTACGGTAGAGGAGTGACCACTTAAATTCCCAAAGGGAACAGGAATACAAGGTTACCATGAGTTAGGTCTCCCACCGAGCCCAACTTACATGTCCGCATCTTCTATGAAACATCAAAATTTTAGTTTCAATTTTACTATATACCATAAAATGGGAATTACCCAACAGTTACATTTTTATCCCAGTAGAGTTTGCAAATCCAGTTCAAAATTCCAAAAGGAACAGATGCCTGAAGGCTTCAATGAAGGTTAGGGATACTCTACATTATACAAAATTCGTTTTACAAAAATTTACGGTAGCATTTCCTCATTAGAAACCTCTCCACCTCGTTTAATGTGCGACAGATGCACTCTTGAAATTTTGTTTGCCTTGGGGTTTCTTATAAGCAGAGTAACGGGAGTCAGGAATGCCTCTACATAACATGGGCCCTTGAAACGAGGGGTCAACTTGCTTGAAACTAGATTACTGACGCCCTTGGGCTCGAAATTGCGAACGTACACAACATCACCAATTTCCAAATCCGTTGGCTTGCGACAGGCATTGTGTCGCTTGGCAAGTTGGTCATGTGATACCTTAATATTCTCTCTAGCCTTGTGGAATTTCACCCTCATATCCTCGGGCGTGAAACTGTCTGGAAGGAGATCGTGCAGGTTCCACAGATTAGACAACGGAGAATTGCCCATAAAGGAAAACATTAATGAAAAAGGGGTGGCTTGCGTGCTCTCATGCACGGCGGTGTTGAAAGCAAAATTGAGCCAATGCAAATTAGAATCCCACTTGGAATGGTCGTCGTGGTGGAAAGCAATCAGAGCAGAACGGAGATTACGATTGACTCGCTCAGCGAGAAACGGGTTAGGAAAATAGGGAGTGTTGGTTACGTGCGAAATAGCATAATCAAATAAGAATTGACGGAACTGATACGATACAAGGCACTTGGCATTATCTGACACCAGGTACTGACATGGCCCAAAAGATGAAAAGATGGAATTAAGACACTTTATGACGGAACTGGTCGTAGCCTGTCTGGTGGGGAAAATCCAACTAAATCGGGTGAAACCGTCAGTGCAAACAAGCGCAAATTGGTTTCCCCGACCAGAGCGAGGGAACGGCCCAACATGGTCCATAAACAGCCTCTCCATGGGTCTAGATGCCGGTTCAGACGACAACAGGCCAACCTTAGTAGAAACCGGAGGTTTGCTAATACTACATGCAGCACAATTCCTAATGAGCCTCCTGATGTCGCCATCCATACTTTGCCAAACTAATACTACATGCAGCACAATTCCTAATGAGCCTCCTGATGTCGCCATCCATACTTTGCCAAATGAAAAACTGTCTGATTTTAGCTCGGGTCTTGAATACTCCTAGGTGGCCACCAATAGGAGATTCATGATAGTAACGAAAGATTTCCGGAATGAGGACCGACGGGAGCACAATTTTAGGTAGACGGTTATGACGAGACGAACAACACAATACACCGTCCTTCAGAGAGTAGGGCTTGATCACTTCACCAGAATTGATTCGGTCAATAAGGCTAGATAAGGAGGGGTCTTCTTTCTGGAATCGTCTCACATCTTCAAAAAGCACAGGGGAATTGCTAAGAACGACATTGACACAATTTACAGCAGATACAAGGTTTACGGGTTCACATTCCTGAATATCCTCTTCAGCAGTTTCCTCGTACATGCGGCTTAATGAATCGGCTACCGCATTTTCGGACCCACGAATATGTTGAACTGAGAACTGGAATGACAGAATCCTAGTTGCCCATCTGGCAATCCTACCAGTTTTACGGGGTTTCCCTAAGACCCAGCTCAAGGCTTGGTTATCGGTCTCAAGGAGAAACTTAGTGTGCTCAAGATACATACGGAATTTTTCTAGAGCGAACAACACAGCTAAACCCTCAAGTTCGTATATGGAATACTTCCTCTCTGCGTCCGTTAAGGTACGAGAAGCGTATGCAATGGGTTGCCTACCCAGATCAGATTCCTGCAGTAAGACACAACCAACACCACGACCAGACGCATCAGTCTGCACAATGAACTGCTTCCCAAAATCCGGAATGGCTAATACAGGGGCGTTAGAGAGCGCAAGCTTTAGATCTTCGAAGGCTGCTTGCTGAGAGGGACCCTACTCAAACTTCACAGCCTTTTTGCGTAATTGATTTAGAGGAGCAGCACGGTCGGCAAAGTTACTGATAAACTTACGGAAGAAGTTCACCATACCAATGTAACGAGCAACACCCTTGGCGTTCTTGGGTGGTTTAAAATCTCTGATGGCCTGCGTACGAGACTGGTCCACCGAGATACCAGATTCAGAAACAATATGTCCCAAGAAGGAAATTTTGGGCTTGGCAAAGGAAACCTTGGACAATTTGACGGTAAGGCCAGCGTCACGCAACCGATCAAGTACAATTTTCAGATGATCAACGTGTTCCTCGAAGGACTCAGAATAGATCACCACATCGTCAAGGTAGTGGTACACAAACTTGAATTTAATTTCGGAAAACACCTTGTCCAGAAGTCTGCTCAACACAGCGGCTCCGGTGGATAGGCCAAACGGGACACGGGCATACTCAAACAGGTTCCAGTCAGTGGAAAAACAGTAACATGCCTGGATTCCGGAGAGAGGGGAATTTGGAAGTAAGAAGAATTTAAATCGAGGATCGTGAACACCTTCGCGTTGCAAAACCAACTAAAACATGTGTGAAGGTCCGGCAAAGGGATGGACTGCAAAACAACTTTTTGATTAAGAGCCCTATAGTCGACCACCGGCCGAAAACCACCGTTAAGTTTTGGCACAAGAAATACAGGGGATGAGTAGGCAGAGATAGAGGGTCGGATTACACCTTCTTCTAACATCTTATCGATAATCTTACGAAGTTCAGCCATCTTGGGCGGGGCAAGGCGATACGGGCTGGAACGCACCGGCACAGAATCGGTTAGCTCAATCTTGTACTCCATCAAATGGGTTACACCCAACTTGTCCGTAAATACATCACTATACTCCTGACATAACCTCTTAATGGCATCCTTTTGAAGATTCGTTAAATTTTCCAGATCGAGATCCTCAATAGTCACAGGTTCACTAACAGAATTGACAGCAGGAGAAGATAAAACCGGGTTAAACGATAACTTACTTTGCGGATTAAACTTAAACCATAAGTTGCGAGCACCAAAATCAAGAAGCATACCAACGTGTGACATGAAATTAGCTCCAATGACCACAGAACAAGAAAGATTTCTGGCAACAAAAAATTTAAACTTCCAAGAAAAATTTAGAATATGAATTTTGACTGTCATACTACCCAAAATACTTAAGTTTGAACAATTTGCCGAAATAAAAGATTCATTGTTAGGCTCTAACTCAGGAAATTTGCAAACACTCTTCATAGATAAAAACCAGTCCTCGCTTATAAAGGATGCGACACTACCAGAATCAAGCAATGCAGAAACGGGCTCGTCATTAACACAAATTTCAATAAACGGGGATATTCCTTTAGCCACAGGAGAAATTCCAAGATCATTACTCACTCTAAAACGATTACAAGTAGATGACGAGGACACCCGCACCACAGGTTTCACATTACGTTTAGAATTAGGCTAACTTGCCACGACATTGCTCACCGACAGGTTAGGTAGGTCAGCGACACAAGCAGAATTAGCACGTGAAGAATTAGTTTTCAACGAGTTATCAAGACTTTCATTGGTAGGGCGACCAGAAACTTCACAGGGTTTACCCAAACTCTTATGCACAGAAATATCCTTAGAAGTAACACCCGAATTGGTCTCCACAACATCCCGTCATTGGCGATACACAGGCTGGTTACTCGGACACACCTTCTTGACATGCCCCACGCCACCGCACGTGTGGCACTTAATGTTGGGTCTAGGGTGGAACATAACCTTAGGCGGGGGACGAGACATCAAGGAAGGAGGAGGAACATTAGCTACACGAAGGGAATCAGCATGTTTCACAGCCATAGCCTCAATAACGACCTGTTTCATCTCGACAAATGACGAAGGCCTGGTACGCATAGTCATGTATGACCTATATTGAGGCGAAAACCCATTTACAATCGATGACACCAACTGTCGTTCAGTTAAAGGGGATGCAAAAACCTGGGCATACACCTTAATGTCACTGACATAGTCGCTAAGTGACTCGTCCAACCTTTGGGCACGATAAAGGAACTTTTGCTCGAGAGTACTTAGGGCGCTCGCAGGGACAAAAAACCACAAGACTTCCCTAATAAACATGGCTAAGGACATGGGGAGGTGGATAGCTTCAACTAGCTTATCGCGCAGCATACCGGATGCAACTGGATACAAAAGTTGGAAAATTTTAATTTCCGACATCCCAAAAATCGAGGCATGGTTACCCAATTCGACTACTTGCTTTAAAAATTGGACCACTTGGGTAACGTCATCTAGGTTGAAATGCTTTAACTTAGTTAAGAAACCAGAAATAGGGTGAGGAATCGACCCATAATTAACGGTAGACGAGAATGTAGCATTTGGACAAGGGACATTGTTACCAGGGTAGCCCGCTCGCACACCCTCTACAGGAGACAAAACATTTACATTGCCAGAGAAAGAACTGGGATGCAACGGGTCGGCAGTACCCAGGAAATCATTAGGTGACCTAACCTGAGAAGAATGACCGTAAGCAGGGTTAAGAGGTCTGGGCGAGCCAGAACTAGACAAAAGAGGGGCAGGCAAACCACTACTAGAAATCGATCCCAAAACCTCAGACCTAGTAAACAGAGGTGATTCACGTTCAACCCCAGAAGAACTCTCCAAATTCACAAGGTTATCTCTTAAGTCAATTAAATCGAAAACACTATTGATGTCGGCCATTTTGGAAAACACAGAATGCAGACAGCCAATATAGAAGGAAACAAATTTTAGGAGTTACGAGGACAGTTTACACTTTCACAACAGTACCACAACCACCAATTACCACCCCCATAGATTAGGCTGACACCCGTACACAGCCACCATACTACACAAAATCATGCACAATGCTGCCCAGAACTACATACGTCACCAACTGCTTGGCTCGAGAACAGGAAGCTAAATTACAAAAATAGGCACAAAACATCTGGCTACCAGCTTTTGACAGGGCTCCAGGACTCCTCCACTCGAAGCATGTAGGCTATCAGAATATTAAGAAATCCCATTTCCCATGCCAAGAACACATGTCAGTCACTCACCGAGCTTCATCTTCAGTGGGGATGTTGCACACAAACAGGACAAAATATAGCAGCAAAGGCCTCGCTTCAAACCGGTCACTTACAGCGTACCACATGGATATACAGAGGCAGACATGAAATAAAACAAACGACAAGGATTAGCTTTACATAACATCAAGTGCACTGGCCTGACAAAATCCCACCAACAACCGCCCCATCAGCACTAGAGGGGTCCATAAAACAGCCTGCGGGTACTGGGGAGGGGATAGTTACGGAAGTGAACTCGAGCACGCTCTGCTACCACTGCGACACCTGGAATGGGGCCCAACTTACCTTTGTTTGAGAGGTCCGCGTCGCTTCCACAACAACAAAATCACCTCCAGATGACGTGCCCCAAGTGAAGAGCTCCAAAGGGGTGGAAGGAAAGTGGAGAAGGGGAACGCACAGGCTAATGTACAGACACCCCCCAATAACCGACAGAATTGCCGTCGGCGAAATAATGCCACAACAGTTGATCAAAAATTTTAAAATAAAAGGTTTAATGTTAAAAATTTAAAGGAGCACCTTCACCAGAAACAGAACATGCTTGCTTGCAAACAAAAGGACAAGAATCAAATTGAAATTAAAATGTTATACAGCCAAAAGGTTAAAATAAAAATTACAGGCATAACACAATGAGAAAGAGCTTGATAATTTACAAGGGAATGCAATAGCGATCCGACATGCGTAGATCCCGGCCACGATGAAACGAGAAATAAAAAAATAAATTAACCAAATTAAATTGTATCAGAAAACAATTCATTAATTTGCAAGAAGGAGAAAAACACAGGAACAATTACTAAAAACACAATGTTAAACCGACAAGGTTAAATAAAAAAACATCTTAAGTTAACACAACACGTTTGATTTTCGCGGTCAACACCAAGAGACTGACCTCGAGACCAGAATGCATCTCTTCATAACAAAACAAAAACATGGCCACAAAAACGGGAGACCGCATGCCTGATCGAAACTACGGCAAACAATTACCATTAAATTAATTTAGAATCCCCAGAGCGGAATGAAAGGCGGAAAACAATTACATCTAAAAACTATTAATGCAAGTCGCTTTAATGACTCGACGGATCTTACATTAGATTTAAAAAAATATGACAATCCCAAGCTTGCCAAATGAAAATAAATAATAATTTAAACGTAAAATAAACTTATAAATGTGTCTCCAGAAGGTACAAAATAATAACAAAATTAATATATATAAGGAAACGTTATTAAAACATAAAAGAAATTTTAGGCCTACCAGGCAAAACACAACACAAGATCAACATTCATACACGGCCAAAATTGGAGCTCCCAAAATAAAATAATTAGATAAATTAAATAAAAAAACGTACCTTAAAACTTCACAGCGGAGACACAATGAAAACAAAAAAACTAACACATTTTAAATAAAATAAAATATGGCACTATATTGCCCTGAACATGCCCGCCCAGCACATGCTTCGTTTTGGTCACGAGCGTAGGTCCGCATCGAGATGCGACCACATTTCACACGTCCACTTCACGGCGAAACGATGAAATTCACACCCTGAAGAGCACAGGCAATTTCCTAGTAGAATTGGCATTCATATTTTCTGTTGAATATATTTACATTTCGTAGAGGCTGGGGGCCAAGCCCCCATCAGCGGTGACACCTTTCACGACCAGTCGGCTTGTTGCTTTCTTCACGACAGCCAATGGACTCCACAAGATGGCGGAGAATTGTCGCGTCAAGAACCGAACTGCATTCATGTAAATATTATCGTCCAATCAAGGCTTGACACATCAATCAACAATGCCATTATTTAGTAAATAATTTGGCGGTATCATGCATACACCGGCATTTGTTTCATGACGAAGAATGTAATTGTCTTTCAATTATGTCATGCATATAAAGAGTTTAATAAGACACAGCAAACACCATCTATCGGAGAAACAGGAACTACTTGGAGTAACCCCCGAAGTCCGACAGCAGGTGCTATCTCGTGTTGACAAACGGAACCAAGTCAGCAGGCGGTCGATTCAAAATGTCAAGAATTGCATCCGGGGGAAATTACATGTTTGAAACGTTGGGACGGGCTCTTGCACGTAACAACAGATATTGTAGTTTATAATACGGAAATCATTTTATTAGATGATTTGTAGCTTCCACCAGCACTGGCCTAATTAAAGAATACGATATGGATCAACTAGATTAATTGACGCGACACCGCTCATAACCTTAAATTCCTTATAAACAGTATCTCTTGATTCACAGACCAACACGTAATTTCATATGGATTCTGTTAAAATGAGTCATATTGATATGATAAATATCATTTAAAATGATAATCTGGTAGCAAAAATATCTACCCCGTCCGGGATTCGAAACCGATATCTCTAGATTCACAGTCATAGGCGCTAACCCCACGGCTATTTCGACTGCGCAAATATTGTGCACAAGATGGTGACTTATTTCCACGTTCCAGTAATACTGCATTACGGAATTAAGTTTCATTTATATTTTGCTTGTTTCGATAATGTTCCTGCGTGAAATTGAGTTCAAAATGCCTTATGAATAGGCCCTCTTGTGAGTAAAGAGAATGTTTTTATGAAGGCTTGCTCAATTCTCATATAACCACAACGATTATATTATATTGATGACTGCATTACCGTTATGTGGGTTAATATTTGAATAGCCATTGTGCAGAAACATAATACCGGCAATGCCGACTACTTACAATGTTTGATATTAAGGCATTTTACCATTTAAATACTGATACGATGACTTCGAACATGTACCATGCGCTTTGTTTCAATCACTTGACACCAGAGTTCGCATGAACGTTTACCGTTCAGTATGTCATATATATTCCACATGGCCGAGAGTACGTCATGGTATCAATTTCCGACACCGCGCGCTCATTGTTTCTCTTACCACTGCCAGCTGGATCTTACCACTGCCAGCTGGATCGATCGATCGAGTTGGCAGTGAGTCTTACACTTCCATTCGAGCCGGCTGGTGCCACCTTGATCGTTCCGATCTACTTCTGTCCCATTTTTCAAAATCACTCCCACAAAAATATCCAGCAACCGAGTGGAAAGATGTTACACATCAAAAACAACCCTCGTATTTTCAGGAAGAAACATGCCTCAATTGGTTTAACACAATTCGTACTTATGCACCGTCACTAGGGATCGCAAGCAGAAATAAAAGTAAACAGACATACATATCCAACGAAAGTTCTGGATTAGTGTGTACCTGGGGTTGGAGTTATCACGTCACTAAGATCACGTGCGCGGACACAGCTTTTGCTGAGTGACTACAACTCTAAAATACATCTGTTGTTTGACGGGAAAGGAGAAAGGAGGAGTTTGCTGCTTTAAGGTGACAGTAGCTGACGTAGCACAGCTAGATGGGAGGAGAAACTGCTTAACAGGGTGGGAGTAGGATGAAGGACTCTTTGTAAGCAGTATCTCAAGGAAGTTGGCAATCGCTTTCTATCCCTTCCCGAAGGGCACAGTCTAGTTAGTTAGTTATCGTTGTTTTTAGGGGCGGAACTACGAGGTCATCTGTCCCTCTTAACACAGATTAAAATATACAAATTCGGAATGGAATTTAAAATTTAGAGGTGGACACCTAAATTTGAAAATACCAAAAATTAATAAAATAAAAAATTAAATAAAACTAATAGACTAGTTCTAATATCAACAAAAATTACTGATATACAAAAAAAAAAAGCATTCAAAAACGAACAAGTCGTTGAGTCAATGTACACTGGAAAATTAAGATTGCTGGCCCTAACCCACTCTCACTTATAAAGTGGATGAAGAGATCAGCAGCCACCGTGTCATCGGCTAATATAAGTTTGAGTGTCATCTGCAAACCAAGGTTTCTTCGTAAGTCAGCAAGATCCACAAACTTGGTTAAAATGTGGGCTATTGTGAAAACGGCTCCACAGGTACAAAGTTGGGGTTCTTCCCTTCACATTAGGTATGAGTGGGTGGATCTTGTGTGACCTATCCTTAGCCTACACAAAATGACGGGCTCCCTCCGTGACCAGAAAGAGCTCCGCCACAAGCGACTGGTTCCCTTTATCGCTCTCAGTTTACTGTGCATTGGGTCAGCTAGCCACTGACGCTCAAGGACACAGTCTGTAGGACAAGCGATTTTCCTTGTATGCGAGACCCATCATTGTACACCAGAGTGCGAGCTAAATACCATGACGTAATATCTGAGAATCTCATTTCGAATTAGTGCTGTGGTGAAAATCCAATGCTTAGCTTCAACACAATTCCTGTAAGTCCAAAACAGGACGTGTGTACACTAATATTTGCTGAGGCCTTCATCGAACGTGCAAGTGCATTTTCTTGGTTTTGAATCCAGTTTATCAACACAATTACCGCTCCTCGAATGATGTGTAGACGGTCCAAATAATTCCCAGCACTGTTTTCACACACATGTATTGCATACAAGATGGCCACTGTTTGCTTGTTCATTCATCTACTATTTACGGTCCTGCAATTGAAACTGGATCAACAGGACGGGATGGAGAAGTGACATTTGTTTTTTTGTAATCTGACAAAAACACAGAACACTTCTGCTCAAGGCCCTCAAGGAGGCAGGGTGTGTGTATCCCCACCACTTATGGTGCAGCCTGGATAGTGCTACACCCTCAAGGGCTCACGTCTGGTGTGCTCGGGCGTTGGCGACCCCGAGGGCTTCCTGAGCTGGGTCTGGTTTATCTCCTTCTTCCATTGCCTTTGGGGCGAGCCCTCTCCTCTTCCCTTTCTGTCTTTCTTGGCTCTCCTTCCATCCAAGTCCCTCAATTCTCATTCTTCGAGGGTTGAGGACATTTCCTTTCCTCCTGTCTTTTATTTACTTTCTTCTCCCTTTGTTTCCCATTTCCTGTTCTAGTTTGTAAGAGACTAGTTCGTTCAGTTGTAGGTTTCATTTGATCATCTTCCATTTTCACGATCACCCAAACCATTAGGGGCCGATAACCTAGATGTTAGGCCCCTTCAAACAAAAATTATCATCATCGTCATCATCATTAGACCCGTATTAAATGTATTGGTAGAGCCGGGAATCGACCCGAACCATTGAAATGACAGCCGCCACACCATGAGGTGTCGCTGAATAACTTACTTTTTGCATTCCCTGCGTTACCGAAGAGGCTCCCGACTGGAAATAATGTATCCTCAGTGTGGTATTGGTTCTGCCTCAAGCATCAACATTTAATGTGGTTTAATTCAAAACAAACTTTTATGAACTTAATGCAACAACGGTTATAAAAGGTAAACACTTAGCCTACCTTAACCAAGACAAACTACTTAGCCTACTGATATCTCGCCAGGAGATGGCAGTCGGGTTTGAACTGCAGTTTTCTTCCCGCTCACCGCGTATCGCACATTCCACTGTCTGTTTCCATTACTGTACCTGATACTGTCACACTGTTAAAAGTAAACATAAAGGCTTGTAAGAATATCGACAGTAGGAAGTAAGGTAACAGTACACACACACTTGAAGCCCGTTAACAAATTATCAGCAGCAACTGACTGCTAGCTGATATATTTAGGTTTGGAATAGGTGGGCCGCACATGCGTACTGCAAGATCCCCCCCTTACCCCGTCGCAGCGTGTTGAACTGCCATCTCCTGGCGTAATGACATTACATCCATTGATAAAATGGGAGATATGGAACAGCGCCCATAATCAGTGGTATTTCCAGATCCTTTTAATTAGGCCGATTGAACTGGGCCCATAGTCAAGTCGGCTGTTAGCCCAAGGTCGGTTTAAGGGGAAGTGACGGACTGTCTCCCACCACTAGCTTCTGCACTGCTGAGAATAAGAGGTAGTCCCCCTGTAACGTTTCGCGGCTAGTGCACAGCTTGGCCCATGCTTGGGTGACATGTTGTAACGTTTCATAGCTCGTGATATAAAATGAGTGCAGTAAATAGCTCGGTTAATAGGGCGCCAATCTCCAACAGACGGTTGTGAGATAAATTTATGTTTATTAAATTGAGATTCTTTACTTTCGGGGGCGGGGCAACAGTGGCTAGCTGAAAAACACCTTATTCTATTTATTTTGACCTCTGGGAAGTCTAGCATGGGGTAAATCTTGACAGAAAGTCATAGATTGAAAAAATAATTTATTAACAAACAGGATGAGATGAATGACGTCTTGCGACCTTTCAAACGGATAAAAATAAAAAGGGGAAGTTATTTCTTTAAATTATTGAAGTTAATATTATTTACGTCCGACTTGCAATTGACAAATATGCATGAGCTCACCGGGTCGTAGATCTTCCTGGGTGATGTTGGCGGAGGTATCTCGTTCCTGAAGTAGACATCTTGCGTGGTCTTCCATGGTCCCAAGTACCAATCCTACCTGATCAAGCTATCTGCCCACTAATTGCACAGATACTGTTGCCTAGCTGAGTGAATGGAATGGTTTCACTCGTCTTCGATATTCAGCGCAATGCTGGAAATATCCTAGCTAGATCTCCACTGAGTTTACTAGTTGAACTTTATGAACTTTGGTAGTTGAATCTCAACAAGTGAGGTCCAAGTTTAGAATTTGGAGTGCTTTCAAGTGAAAACATAATAATATTCTTCCTCTCCATACAGCTCTGTCCTGGCTTATATATGGCAATTATATCTCCCACCAGCAGTAGGGGATCTGCCAATTGTAATATCAAAGTATTGTCTACAGAAAGTGACGCTCCTTCCTTATTGGCCGAAGTAAGTCCTTTATCATGCACCAAGTGGCTATATTGGGGTGAAGGTCTCTCCCCCAATGACACACTTCCATATTGGTGTCATGTAGCGATATCTTCCTTAAAAATCACAAGGTTGCAGTTTTCTCGTCGTAAAACAATTTATTTTAAAAAGCTGTAGGGTCCATTGTTCTGACATCTTTTAGAATTAGCCTGTTGGCTACCGAGGGTCACTCCTGGTTGTGGCTCCCTTTCCATTCTTCCTGCCTCTTCATAAGCGGTTTATGACGGTTCAAGCGGTATCTATTGTCAGTTGTTAGTTCCACAAGTGAGCTCAAGAAATATATTTATTGGGGGAGGGGTTGTAAATTTACGGTTTGAAATCTCGGGTGACGTCTAATTACAAGAATGGATGAAAATGAACATATGACTTTATACTACCCTTAAACACAATAAATATATACATGCACTATCGTTGCAATTGCACATCAATATAGTACTCTTAGTTCAATTGTTTTGGGTGTGGTGCACAAACACCACAATCGCCCCCATGAGTCGACGAATAAATTCCCAATTTTGAGAATGACTCATCCCCTGAAAACAATTACACAATACACTCAAATCTTCAGATCAACAATACATTTAATATGTCATTTCTTTCAATGTTTCTTCTTATCCAGTTTGTCTGAACTTATTTCACTCGAAGGGCGTTCTTTATGGCATACAGCATTTCAACTGTAGAAGATTGAATTTTACACGGATAATTGCACACGCATACACACGCAAAGTGTTTGCTCTTACAAAATGTAATTACAAGTCGGAGGATAAGATATGTCTTCTGCCTTGTGTAACACCATCTTTCAACAAAACATTACTCTTCCCAGTGGTCCCTGCTTACAGAAAATGTATTCTTAACAAAACTTCATGGTATCAAAATTAGACAACTTAGCGACATAGTGGTACACTCTATCTAACCAACTACCTGCGCTCCTACCAGCCTATATATATCCTTACATTATTTCAATGCGTTACCATTACTGTTTATCTAACACTATTATTATAACCATCCTACACTATCTTACTCACAAATCTAAATCATATTCACACCCTGTATCTTAATCATTATTATATGAAAAACACCCTCAATTCTTCTCCGCCTCATCTAATTACTGTCATCGCTTCTGACATAACTTCAGAGTTCAGTAGCTCTCAATGCTTTCTCTCTCAAACTACTGGTAAACCGCTACTCAATTTAAATCTCACACGAATAAGTCGTATTTTACCTACCTCTTTCTCTTCCTTGAATCCTACCACCTTTAACTCAATTAACTTCGAATTTTAACAAATTCCTTTCAATAATTTCTAAATATTTTGCCAACCATGTATTATTATTATTATTATTATTATTATTATTATTATTAGTTTTACTTTCATGTGTGCCGGACAACAACACATCAAACCATCAACTCGCTGTCGCTCATCATCAGTAACATTTACAAGTGGTTTGACTAGGTATTTAGCCTTGCTTGCGTATTAAGATCTTGAAACTATAACTTGGATCATCTCTTGGGTGTACTCCCTTATTACTCTGTTTCCTTGTGTGCATACATTCGCTATTTTTATACTTCAAAACTCCCAACATCTACCGAGTACTTCACGTATTCACGTAGACACCACAAAAACCTCCTCAAAACTCCCAACATCTACGAGTACTTCACGTATTAACGTAGACACCACAAAAACCTCCTGCTCAGAGTTATTAATCTCCTCTGGCATACTTACTTCTCCAAATCCTTCCTCCACCATAACTTCATTTGGCCACTTACCAACCTGAAACCTCATTGCTCAACGGCATTAAAACTCGCTGGCATCCTTACTTACTACCTCAGTCACGTCAATTACGTGAAATTTACACACACACACGTACATACATACACACACATCCATCTCCAAGTACCAGATGTCCTATAATTTAATACTTCGTTATTTCCATCAGATGTTGGTTATTTCAGACCAAGCCTTACCATCTATCACTTCTAAACCACTTCTAAATATCTCCAACTGTAGTCACTGATGACTTCGCTGTTCTCAAATGAAATTTCTTTACTGCACATCAATACTTACTTCTTCAACTCGTTAATTTTATTCTCACTGTATCACATAATCTTAAATCATTCACGAATCTCTACATTATTATTATTATTATTATGGTTGTCATAATAATTCTTTCATTAGGTTACTTACCATTTCTGTTATTACTTCCTCAGATATCCTTAGGATACTTACTTCTGCAGACTACTCACATTTTAACACAGTATATAATTATATATCGATAAGCGGTTCACCGTCTTTACCTAAGTTTATATGCACAGGGTCCAATTCTCTGTTGAATTGTATAGGGGCCTTTATACAAAATAAAGAATTTATTTATCACTTTCTCAGTCGCACAAGACTGTCCTGGTACCCGTAAAAGCACTAGGTCATTTACCTGAAACTCATCCACCACCTTGCATTTTTGCTGTCTCTTTCGCATTTCTCCTGACTTAATCAAATTCTTTCTTGCCAGTTGGACACATACATCTAGTCCTCGATCGTTTCCCAAATCTATTCCTAACACCCTTGTTAACTCATTTTGCGGTCCACGTCCAAAATGTACCTCAGTTGGCGTAAGTTTGGTGCTTTCATGCTGTACTGCGTTCATCCACTTCTCAATTGTCTCCAAATAACCTACCCAAGCTGAATGCTTATCTGATACTAGCGATCTAAATAATCGACTCAGTTCCCGCATCGATCTTTCAACCATGTTGGCTTGTGGGTACCTCACTGATGAGTGAATATGTTTAACTCCTAATTCGTTCATCCTTTCTTTCCATACTTTACTTGTAAATTGAGGTCCGCTTTCGCTCAATATCCTAAGTGGAGTTCCCAGCTCAGGTACATACTTTTCCACTATTATCCTTCTACAAGCTTTTCCGGTAGCATTTCTCATGGGATAAAGCCTTACCAGCTTAGAAAACGCATCAAGTATAACAAATATATACTGATAACCATATCGTCCTTTTACAATTGGGCCATATAAATCTATACTGAGTAGATCTCCGGGTCTCTTTGGAATTACATTTTGCTGTGGTCCTTGCAAATAACGGCAGGGGAATTTCGTCCGTTGGCATAACTCACATGATGCCAGAGTTTTCCTAATATCTCTTCCCATTCTATCCCAGACAAAATTACTTTGGATTTCATACAGCACTTTATTTGCTCCGAAATGTCCCAGCTCTCGATGTACAAACCATATCAGTTCTTCTCTTAAACTCTTGGGCACGCATATCGCCCACTTGTTGTCTCGACACTTCCTAGCTAATAAATTCTCAATTAACTTATAACTAAACCTTCCACGAACCACAGTATCTACCTCTCCTTTCTCTAATGTTTCTAGGGGTTCCTGTAGCAATTCATCCGTTCTCTGTTCTGCTAAAAGCTTACTCAATTTGCCTAGGGACACTTTATTTTCTTTAGCTATACAGGCGCAGCTTACAATACCCTCAGTAGTGTTATTTACATTATTTTCATCTTGCAGGTGTCTTCCTCTACTTAGCCAATCAGCCAATATATTATCTTTTCCCTTAATATGACTTACCACAAAGTCATATTCTTGTAAGGCAAGTATCCATCTACTTACTCGATTTGAAGATAATTTGCAGGTTTGAATAAACGTAAGAGCATGATGGTCCGTTTTAATTTCGAATTTCACTCCCAACAAGTACATTCTAAATTTATTCACTGAGTATGTGATGGCCAGGAATTCTAACTCGGTAATAGTATATCTTTTTTCTGCCGTACATAACCCTCGCGATGCTAATGAAACAATGCCAAGATCATCATTCTCATCTTTCTGACACAATATTCCAGCAATTCCCTGGTTTGACGCATCTGTCATGACTATGTAGCTCTTATCAGTTCTAGGATACTTGAGCATTACCGCTTCGCTAAAACCTCGTTTTAGCTCTACAAAAGCATTCTGGTGAGAGCATGTCCATTTCCACTGACTCCCTGACTTCAACAATTCACGAAATGGCTCTAATAAAAATGTAAATTTCATCACGAATCTTCTAAAATAGTTGCAGACGCCAATCAAAGCTCTTAATTCTTTAATATTCCTCGGTTTCTCACTATTAAGAATCCTCTCTATACGAGACTTCTCTGGCATGACTCCTTCTAATGAAACTTGGTGTCCTAAGAAAGTGATTTCTTGTCTGCAAAATACCGATTTGCTTAATTTCAGGGTGAATCCTGCATTCCTAATTTTAGTGAACACGATATCTAAATGTCGTAAGTGTTCCTCAAATGTTTCTGACGCTATAACCAGATCATCAATATAAATGGTGGTGAAATCTCCGGTCTCTCTACCTAGGGCTATATTTAGAGCACGTATCAGACTACTAGAGCTCGTTTTAGTACCGAAAGGTACCCGACAAAACTGATACAGGTTATTCTTATGACTGAAAGCTGTGAGTGGCCTGTCTTCGATTCTAAGTGGTATCTGCCAAAAACTACTGCTCAAATCTAACGTGGAAAACCATTTTTTTGGCCATGAAAACATTGAATTAGCTCCTCTATGGTTTGGGAACGCAATTTATCACTTTCGATTCTTAAATTCATTTGGCGTGCATCAATACAGAGGCGTATTGATCCATCAGCTTTTGGTACAACAATAAGTGGGTTGACATATGGACTCGATGATATTTCAATAATCCCGTCTTCTAGCATGCTATCAATCTGATCTTGTACGGCGGCTGCGTATTTAAGTGGAACGCCATATCTGGGTCCAGTGAAACTACTTCTGTCTACCACAGAAAATGAATGAGTGTACACGTGTGTCCTGCCTGGTTTCGAAGAAAACACTTCTCTGTGCTCTTCTATTACCTTAACTAATTGGTCCCTTTGACCTACCTCCAAGTGGCTGAGACTTGCTCCCTCGAGCAGTGGTTCTCCACACTCACTCCTCACATCTACCTGACACAATACTAAATTCTTACTACCTTCTTCTATCCCGTCATCAACTTCACGCACGTAACACATAGTACTTTCACTAATCCTCTGCTGACTATCATTTATAAACTCAATCGTTATTTCACCCGTTGTCCATTTTACTTGCACTAATGCCTCTTCATAATTTAATTGAACCGAATGTGCTGTCAACCAATCACATCCCAGTATCATGCTGAATATCAAGTGCGGAATTACTAAACATATCTGTATTATAACCTCACCTAGAATACAAATCGGTATAGCTACTTGTTTGCAAACTTGTTTTGACCTCTTGCCAATTGCGGTTATAATATATGTAGATTTTACCGGCATTTCTTCCATCACCCTACCTTGCTTCTTTAACATCTCGTACCATTCTGAACTTATGCATGACTTTTGGCTCCCTGAATCCACTAAAGTTTTAATCTTCGCCCCCCACACTTCTATTTCTATAATAGGCTGAAATGCTCCACTATCTGAATCTTTATTAAGCTCCTTTAAATCATATGTTAAATCGTCCCTAATATCCAGGTCATAATGCCCTTGTTGAATGATATTGCTTAAATACCCTGGCTGATAAGACTGATAATCTGACCTTTCATTACAGTCCTCTAGGCGTTTAAATTTCTCGAGGTACTGGCTTCATTCTTATTTTCAGCTTCCGCTTCATTCCTATTTTCCCTTCTTGGATTCGCTCCCTGATATCCATTTCTTCTCTGCTCATTCCTGCCTTGATAATTTTCTTGCACCTGGTTATTTCTATGCTGGTATTGGTTACGGTTTCCCTGATTCGTATTTCCCCTTGGCTGATACTGGTTCTGATTACCCTGAAAATTATTAGAATTATGCTGATTCTCTCTTGACGGGATTTGGTTGCGATTCCAGTTTCCTCCTAACTCATCAAAATTACTTAAGAGTTCCTCCATCTCTCTTATTCCAGACGTACGTTGCATGCAAGCCGCCTCTCGTAGTCTGTCAGGAAAGTGTTTTAATAGCAATCTTACCACATCTGTGTCCGCGAATATTCCATCTAAATGTTTGCATATCATTACTTTTGCAAGAAAGTATTCTGTCATACTTATCCCTTCTTGCATTTTAAATTTCCCAAACATTAATTTCTCGCGTTCCCGAGATTGGATACTATCACTCCAGTACTTTTGAGTGAATTTATTCCTAAACTCAGCTAAGTTTCTCATATTGTCTCTATAAACTGAGATCCATGATTTAGCCTCACCCGTAAACGCATTTGAAATGGCCTCCATCACTTGTTCCCATTCTAATACTCCTTCCCTTAAATTCTTCCCAAATTTCTTCTCAACTATCGCTAGGAACTCCATTGGGTTGTTCTGGTGCTGTGAGAACTTCGGTAATCCCATTTCCTTGACTGGTATCCCTCCATAATACTGTCGCTCATTTACTATTTCTCTACTAATTTCCTTTCTCAATCTTTCTTCTGTTTCTTTTATTTGATCCACAGTGGTTATTCTATCCTCGGACTGTTTCTCGTCTTGTGCTCTACTTTCTTCTATCAATTTCTCCTTTGTAATCTGGATTTCATTAATTTCTTTATATTGTTCTTCCACTTTTTCTATTCGTTCTATGCAACTCTTATTCGTAGAATTTGTTTCTTTCACAGAATCCTGACATTTGATAACTTTGGATGCTAGTTCACCTATTTCCTCTCTTTGTTTCTGATATTTCTTTTCTAGCCCTTCTATTTGCTTGGTGAGTTCCCCTTTAATACGTTCCTCACCTTTCACTACTAAATTGGTAAAGCTTACATGCTGCTCTTCTATCTTCCTTTCATATTTTTCCGCTTGTTCCTCTATCTTTTTATCATGTAATTCCAATCTATGGTTGAATTCCACATTCTGTTTTATTAACGTCTCCAATGCTAGTTTATTTTGGTCTAATTTCTCGTTAACTTCTGATTTATTTTGATCTAGTTTCTGGTTATTTTGATCTATTTTCTGACTTAATTTTTGATTCAGTGCATCAAACATATCTCCCATCATCTTGCGTAATCTATCTTCTAATCCATCACTGTTCATTTGTGCTTTTGTTGCTCTTTTCTCGTTCGTCCGCGCCCCCCATCGTACTATTCTGTGATTCAACCGACTTGTCTACCTCGCCGAAACTCTGAACATTGTTACTCCCGCTAGCTAAGTCTTTCTCCACTACCTCTGCTTCGGTACCCTTAACTATGTTACCACTACGTAACGTCATCATCTCGTTCTCATCTCCCATGATTCACTTTATATAAGTTACTTTATTATTATGAAAAACAATTAATTTTATTTCCAAATGCAATTTACTAATTTTATTTATTTATTTAAGGTGTTTTATAGCTTTCGAGCTCCACGTTGAAGCGCCATGTTGTAACGTTTCGCGGCTAGTGCACAGCTTGGCCCATGCTTGGGTGACATGTTGTAACGTTTCATAGCTCGTGATATAAAATGAGTGCAGTAAATAGCTCGGTTAATAGGGCGCCAATCTCCAACAGACGGTTGTGAGATAAATTTATGTTTATTAAATTGAGATTCTTTACTTTCGGGGGCGGGGCAACAGTGGCTAGCTGAAAAACACCTTATTCTATTTATTTTGACCTCTGGGAAGTCTAGCATGGGGTAAATCTTGACAGAAAGTCATAGATTGAAAAAATAATTTATTAACAAACAGGATGAGATGAATGACGTCTTGCGACCTTTCAAACGGATAAAAATAAAAAGGGGAAGTTATTTCTTTAAATTATTGAAGTTAATATTATTTACGTCCGACTTGCAATTGACAAATATGCATGAGCTCACCGGGTCGTAGATCTTCCTGGGTGATGTTGGCGGAGGTATCTCGTTCCTGAAGTAGACATCTTGCGTGGTCTTCCATGGTCCCAAGTACCAATCCTACCTGATCAAGCTATCTGCCCACTAATTGCACAGATACTGTTGCCTAGCTGAGTGAATGGAATGGTTTCACTCGTCTTCGATATTCAGCGCAATGCTGGAAATATCCTAGCTAGATCTCCACTGAGTTTACTAGTTGAACTTTATGAACTTTGGTAGTTGAATCTCAACAAGTGAGGTCCAAGTTTAGAATTTGGAGTGCTTTCAAGTGAAAACATAATAATATTCTTCCTCTCCATACAGCTCTGTCCTGGCTTATATATGGCAATTATATCTCCCACCAGCAGTAGGGTATCTGCCAATTGTAATATCAAAGTATTGTCTACAGAAA
The DNA here is from genome assembly GCA_946902985.2 of Meconema thalassinum. Classification (NCBI taxonomy): domain Eukaryota; kingdom Metazoa; phylum Arthropoda; class Insecta; order Orthoptera; family Tettigoniidae; genus Meconema; species Meconema thalassinum. Next base: position 94,116,278 of record OX336391.1, read on the forward strand.
GTGACGCTCCTTCCTTATTGGCCGAAGTAAGTCCTTTATCATGCACCAAGTGGCTATATTGGGGTGAAGGTCTCTCCCCCAATGACACACTTCCATATTGGTGTCATGTAGCGATATCTTCCTTAAAAATCACAAGGTTGCAGTTTTCTCGTCGTAAAACAATTTATTTTAAAAAGCTGTAGGGTCCATTGTTCTGACATCTTTTAGAATTAGCCTGTTGGCTACCGAGGGTCACTCCTGGTTGTGGCTCCCTTTCCATTCTTCCTGCCTCTTCATAAGCGGTTTATGACGGTTCAAGCGGTATCTATTGTCAGTTGTTAGTTCCACAAGTGAGCTCAAGAAATATATTTATTGGGGGAGGGGTTGTAAATTTACGGTTTGAAATCTCGGGTGACGTCTAATTACAAGAATGGATGAAAATGAACATATGACTTTATACTACCCTTAAACACAATAAATATATACATGCACTATCGTTGCAATTGCACATCAATATAGTACTCTTAGTTCAATTGTTTTGGGTGTGGTGCACAAACACCACACCCCGTCCCGATAAGCAGCTGTACTACGGGCCTCCGGGGGTGGCAGCTAATCACACTAACCACTACACCACAAAGGCGAATAATAATAATAATGATGATAATAATAATAATAATAATAATGAAAATCCACAGCCTTTTTGCAGTCATTGGGCCGGGTCAGGGTTGGAATGAATGAAGCCCCATATAGCGGCGAGGATAGGCATTGTGCCGGCTTCCGAAGCCTGTCGCACTCCTCTGGGACAATGATTAATGAATGACAGATGAAATGAAATGAGAGAGTGTTGCTGGAATGAAAGATGACAGGGAAAACGGAGTACCCGGAGAAAAGCCTGTCCCGCCTCCGCTTTGCCCAGCACAAATCTCACATGGAGTGACAAGGATTTGAAGCACGGAACCCAGCGGTGAGAGGCCGGCGCACTGCTGCCTAAGCCACGGAGGCTACACTAATAATAATAATAATAATAATACTCTCTCTAATCCACCATAAATAACTACCCCTCTAGTTTTGTTATACAATAAAAAATATAATAATCTTCTAAATGGTAAGATTACCTCAAACTAGATTATTAAACACTTGCAATAACAAAACTATTTTTAAAATATGGTTAGGTTGTCGAAAACATCCCAATGTACCAGTTAATGCTAATATTGCTAGAACAAAAATTAAATATTAGTCTGTTTTGAAAACTGTACCTGTTTTATATATCCCAGGCCAACACTAATCTCTTGTCTGCAATCTGGACAGGGTATATTTAGTTGTTCGCAATCTGGACGGTATTTGACTTGTTCGCAATCAAAACACAACCGATTTGAAATGAGTCACTTCAAATTCACACCACTCGACACAACATAATTCGGTAGAGGGGTGGAGGGAGGGAACCTACCTGACCGCTCTCAATGGGCGCAGTTCCACTGCCACTTTTAGAAGTTTGATGCTAATGACCAGGGTCATTAGTGAAGCTTCGGCGCAGTTCCATACAACCCGATAAAATGTTACTAGCGTCGGCAGATCACTGTTTACACCTCCAGTAAATATTGCCTTTAATGGGCGACTGATTGAGTTCACTCGCTAGGGAATATCTCAAACGTGAAACAACCGATCTCTGTGTGACTTTGTATGTATGTTGGTGAGATTACATGGAAGCTATCTGTGTTCCTTCCCTAATCCACCTGGGTGAGACGGTGAAATTGTAGGCGTTTGAATATGGACGCGAGACAAATCCGCTCCAACCAATCGCACTTCTACAACATGTGCCGTAGATCCTCTCACTATAGACAGTCTGCAGGGGCGTGGTGGGAGAAGACAAACAACCACCAGGGACACTCAAAGTCAGTATGCAGACAAGTACAATTTGCCCTCTCTAGAGAATTTCGGGACGAAATACTAAGGATGATTTCCTCTCGGGAATTTGGACTCGAAATACCAGAGATCTTTTCCTCTTGGGAATTTGGACCCGAAATGTCAAAGGTTTCCTCAGGTTGGCTCAGACAGGCAAAATATTTGTACAAATAAGAAATTTGTTGACATCAAATATAGATTAAGAGGTATTAGAAAGTCATTTTTGAAAGCCTTTGTCTGGAGCGTGACGCTCTATGGAAGTGAAACTCGGACTGTTAGCGCAACAGGAAAGAGGAGAATAGAAGCATTTGTAATGTGGTGTTACAGGAGAATGATGAAGATCAGATGGATAGATAGGGTTACAAATAAAGAGGTATTAAGACAAGTGAGACAGGAGAGATATTTCTGGCGGCTGGCAGAGAAGAGATAGGTTGCTAGGACCCAGGAATAGCGAACTTTGTTATAAAATGAAGGGTTGAAGACAATAACTGTAAAGTTAGAAGAAGGTTAGAATTAGTTAAAGAGAGTGCCTCGGCTGTAAGGTGTGTTAGCTATATATAGATGAAACTATTAGTTCAGGACAGGGAGTCATGGAAAGCTGCATCAAACCAGTCAAAGGACTCAAGACTCAAACAATAACAACCGAAGTGTGTTTGAGGTAAAGCGGTTTAGTGACCCCTATAGAGAAGCAATTAGAACAACTTTAGATCATCAGGTTCAGTTCTTAAGTGAGATGTGTCAGTGGCTGAAAATTTGGAGAGTGTCAGTTCGGTCAAGTGAAGCTATGCAGCACAAACCATTCAGTCCGTGATAGTGATAACTGAAGCTTTTCTACAGATCATTCCATATGTGTTTGACAATAGATTACATTTTACTGGGTAAATTTCAGAGTGACAGCTTAGAGGGCTGACAATTGAGTGTGCCTACTATTGCATTCAGGTTTTAGAAAATGACAGAAAACTAAGGTTTGCACTCTCTGCAACTCAGAGCAGTAACAATAACATGTGGCCCTTGTTTAAAAAATTCTGGAAGTTCCCTTTGAAATGGAAGTTATTCCTAAACACATTTTGCCCATACACAGGTGATGTAGATCCATCTTATGAGTTTGTTAAGGAACTAGACAGAGGTAAATTAGCTTTGCCGTCTGAAGTACAAGGACCTAATGACCACGATGCACAAGCCCAACAATGCATGTACTGTATTGAAGGCAGGAAGGCGCACACGGCATTAAGCCTGAGGGATTTGTCACAGCAATTTAGAGTGCAGTCGTAAAAGTATTGCACGGCCCGATATTCACTTGATCATATTTCATCCACTGCATTCCGGAGGTCAATTACCCCTGGTACAGTCATTACAAGTGTGATGCATATGCCCCATAACAGTCATTACAATACGACTCATGGCAGTTGATTAACCTCGCATTTTGGGGCAGGTGTGTCTCGGTCAGGCGCGGATCTAGAGTTTGGTTTGGGGGGGGGGGGTCAGAGATTCGATCTAGAGTTTGGCTTTGGGGGGGGGGGGGGGGGTCAGAGAATCGAAATTGTAAAGAAAAATGGTATCACTAAAAACGCAATCACAAAATAACCAAACGTACAAAACCAGACCAATTTTTTTGCAAGTTTCATGGATAGAAATTTGATGCGTTTAGCGCACCAAAAATATTCGTACAAATTGCAACGGCGTGTTTTGCGACTTTTACATCGAGCTTCGAGAAAAGTATCAAGGTACGTTACAGTTTCGGCAAGTCGAGTTGATACCGACAAAGGGAGAAAGTCACAGCTTAAATTGCCAACCAAGCTTGCAGTTTGGACGTCGGCAAAAATTTTTGGTGCGAAAAAATCCCCAGTTTCCTATCCGTGCATTGCTGCACATTCATCGTGACATCACTATAAACATCGATTCGGTAATCACATGGTTTGCTAAACAAAATAGACGAGTTGATTTTGTTGTATAACTAATAGTTTTTATACAAGAGGTTTGAAGTTGTAAATATGTACAGTTGTAACAGAACATAATAATTCCAATAAAGATAATTCAGTATTGAATAAAATGAAAAAAAAAACAACCTGTTTTTCAGTTAAAATTCGTTAAGTTTTATTTGTCTGGTAATTGTGTTTTCATTTTTTGAGTTTGCAAAAAAATTTGGTCTCCGTTTGGGGGGGGGGGGGGTCATGACCCCCGTGACCCCCCCCCCTTGAATCCGCGCCTGGTCTCGTTATCAGTGGGGACCGGACATGTATGCAATAAAAACGATTCAAATATGCATGAAATTATGCTCTAAAAATGTACAAAATATGCATTAAAATAGAGAAAAGTATGCACATATCAATAACATATGCCAAACTTATTCCCTCCTCTTTCCCTCATTTGCCGTAAACTGTACATTTATTGGCACTTTAAGGACACTAAGCAATTAAATGAATTATTTTCAACAAGAAATCTGCTGTTGTCTGTCTCATGTTCTGTACATTATGAATATTGATTACAAATATTAAGTAACTAAATATAGAGCCTTAACATATTATAAATCGGTTATGAAACATTAAGTGAGCAAACCGACAGTACTTAGCACCTAAATTTAGTTGTTGGCACCTTGGTCAGGTACAGTTCTTGGCACCTTTCTTTCTTTGGTGTGCCTCCTGCTTTTAATACAAACACGTAGAAAATAATCCCACTTGAAATGCATTGCTCAAGATCTTAGACATTGAACAAGACTGTGAAAACCAAAATTACAGTTATTGGTACAGGGTGCCAAGTGCTGCATTTTATCGTTATTTTTAATACAGTAATTGGCACCCCCATTACACAGAATAATTATAGGTTAGAGTGCTTCATAAACACTTAACAAATACATTAAGGCATATTCAACATGTTTTCACACTTACCCTTAAAATACAGTTTGTATACTGAGCTCTGAACATCGAAGTTTGGAACTAGTGACCTTAACAAAACTGTAAGATGTCAACAAAATACCAGCAGTGATGAACAACACCTACTTGTTCCAACATTCACTTCAAAACTGTTCACCTGGTGGCAGAAAGATGAAGTATAGAGGCCAAGGAGTAATAGAATGGAAAGATAAAACACTCTGTGACAATGTTATTGTTGTAAATATACTATTATATTAAAAACAAGAAGTTCCGTGACGAACTAAAGAGCCTACTTTTCTTGAAATTTAAGATTCTTGCCAATCTATATAGACCTATCTAGAATGAAAAAAATCCACAGCCTGCTTCCAGTCTCCGACCGGGTCAGGAATGGAATGAATGAAGCCCCCATCTAGCGGCGAGGATATGGACTGTGCCGGCTGCCGAGGCCTGACGCACTCCTCTGGGGCAATGATTAAATGAATGACAGATGAAATGAAATGATAGTGGAGAGTGTTGCTGGAATGAAATTTTTGACAGGGAAAACCGGAGTACCCGGAGAAAAACCTGTCTGCCTCCGTTCTGTCCAGCACAGATCTCACATGGAGTGACCGGGATTTGAACCACGGACTCAGCGGTGAGAGGCCGGCATGCTGCCGCCTAAGCCACGGAGGCTCTTGACCTATCTAGAATAATGACGAAATTAAGTTGGTAATATCGAAATTCCTAATTAGTTCGAAATATACCTTATATAATGTAGCCTAATAGAACAGTACAGTTGGCAGTCCTGGTGACTGAATATAGACTATCGCTAGTTGCATCTCTTAAGGTACAGAATACAAAATTTGGTTGAAGTCCAATGGATAGCATGCACGTTACATGCAGTTAGACCTTGGATTTATCAGCGCGCGTAAAATTATGTTGGCAACAATGTCATGCGTGTGTTAGTCAGAAATAATCTGAAATATTATGATCTCGTGTTGTACCAATTTTGGATGAAATTCATTTGTTAGTATAGAAGTAACATGTGTTTTAAAATTGGACCTATCAGAAGGCTTAGAATCATGTTGGCAGCACTGGCGTAGGCCTATATTAGTTACTCCAAATTAATCTAGAATGCCAGGTACTATACGTGTGCAAAGTTTAGAGCTATTGGCTTGCATACTTTCTGATATATTGATATTACGGTAACAAAAATAGAGACAGTATTTATTAACAGTTGGCAGCCCTGGTTACTCTTAAGAATCGGCATAGTCATATCTGTTATGGTACACATATCACACACGAAATTCGGTTGAAATCCAAATGATAGTATAGAAGTTACATATATTTCAAGTTGGACCTCTCAGCAGGCCTAGAATCATGTTGGTAGCACTGACGTATATAAGATACTCCAAATTAATCTAGAAATGCCAGGTACTATACGTGTGCATAGTTCAAAGCTGTCGGCTTGCATACTTTCTGATATAATGGTATTTGGATAAAATAAATTGAGAGCATTTATTAACAGTTGGCAGCTATAGTGGCTGTTAAGAATACGCTCAGCCATATCTGTTTATGTACACATAGCACAAACGAAATTTGGTTGAAATCCAATTGATAGTGTAGAAGTTATATGCATTTACAATTTGGACCTATCAGCAGGCTTATAATCATTTTGACAACACTGCGATGTATGGCCTCCTGGAAATTAAATTGCAATATTATTATCTATATGTGTGCCAAATTTGAAATAGCTCCCATTCATACCTTCCAAGATATCCAACATGGAGCTCAAATTTCAATTGCGATTTCTCAGCAGTTGGTAGCACTGACATCATTTTCAAATATGGCCGTGAGATATTCAGGTATAGATCTTTACTCCTACCAAATTTTGTTACGATTGCTGCAGCCGTTCCTTCGAGCATATACAATAGTCGAAAACGCCATCAATTGAATAATCACTATTACCTGACACCCGCTGATTTAATAAATACTTTCTGCTGCTTTTCTCTTTACGCATTTTGAGCACAGGGTGATGACTAAGATTAAAGTAACACTTTCACTGAATAAACTCCTCACTGAACTGACCCCGGGCTACTAACTGCCGAGATGGTGAAAGGAATGTTCCAGCCAATTCCCTTCTTGAAATGCCAGGCTTAAAATACTGTTATCTCGTTATCCATTGCTCAGAAAGTTTCTTACAAGGGATGTCCAACACGTAGTCAAAACCAATTTTCTTCCAAGATGTTTCAAATTATATGTTAAAATATGCTGTTATGTTCAGAATATGCAATAAATCCAATGAACCCACAAAATACATTTGCATATCCGATCCCTAGTTATCAGACCGTTCGTTGGGAGCTGCCCGATGACGACCAAACTCACATTCCAAGACACTTGACATCATCAGCTTGTGATGCAGCCAACCACAGCACTGTGGGGGTGCAAGATGACAAGTACACGGCATCAATTCATAATTCTTCCAAAATAATGCAACAGGTTGAACAAATGGAGAGACCCGGATGCCTTGTGGTTCTGTGTAGCTGTGTTAGGGTCGGGAATAGGATAGATGTCCCGGATACTTATTCCGGCATTTACCTGGAGTGAGTGTGGAAGGTGATGACCGGTGTTAGCACTGGGATTTGAATCTCCACTCTCCAGATTTGCTGCAGTTCACTTTCGTGGCCGTGGTACATAATTTAACGCACGCGGCTACGCAGCGAAGTGGAATCAGAGCAAAGGACATATGGGAAGAGAGATTGTTAGCACAAGTTGTTATTGCTTATTTTAGGGTCTTTACGACTCGTGTCATGTACAGAGGTGTGCAAATTATTAGATTTGACGGCAGTTTTCCAAAATTACATTTAAACTTTTCACGGTTTAATGCACTAAATATGTTTGCAAGGCAGTGAAATTACTTCAAATGTTTAACCAAGACTCTTTATTATATTTTCTTTTAAGAAACTCAAACTAAAGTGATTTTTTAGAATTTCCACTAACAGAGGAGCTTAGTTACTGTCAAACGCCACACGTTTTGTTTTGATTACTTCACTGTATTTTTAGGGGCAGATGACCTCGTAGTTCCTCCCCTTAAAAGAACGATAACTAACTAACTAACTAACTCACTGTATTTTTCGTGTGAATTTAGAGCAGAGGGTTTTGGAGTCATTTTACTAATGATCCGCTCTTGTACTATTCAAAGATTCATGAATCAGGACTGAAATCACCTGACTTAGAGGGCACATTCCAAAGTCAATGAAAAAATAGATCACGGACCCATCACAGATATCCCTCGGAATATCCAATTCTGTAAGTTTCCAGACACAATTCCTTACGGGAAAAGGTGTAAGTCCACGGGAGAGAGAACCGGGGCCGGATTTAGATTTTATGCGGTCCTAGGCCCGTGGTTTTTTGTCGCCCCCTCTTCATGTACTTGTTTTAATAATAGATCATATTATAATTCACATAACAATTGTAGCCATTTCTTTAACGTACTATAATTTGTTTTTTTAAATAGATTTAACAATGCATTAGGTAGGTTATTTATGTATTTAATTATTATATTCTAATTTGTATTATTCGTCTTGTATACGACATGTTGGCTTGTTTAGTTATAAGTATCTTTTATATTTTGTTTTGTTAGTTGTTAAGCTGGGTTTAGCTTCTCATTACAAAACTTCAATCCAGAACATTGTATACGCTACATAAAGGGGTTATTTAGCCTCAGTGGCAGTCCTCTGTGAATAAAATTAAAATTAAATTCATACCGTCGTGGAGGAGGGAGAACTTAGACCTCAGAAAGGCCTATATATATTTATTTTATTTTATTGTAATGTATCGTGAAGTAAAATCAATTAAATAAATTAAAATAATGAGTGAATCAACTGTTTCTAAATTTGTAAATATAAACTATAAATAAATATAAACTACAGTATTAATAAATAGGCCAACGAGATACTAATAGTACATTATGCAACGAGCCTATAATGGCTATAATTAAGACACGAGTATTTTTTATAAAACGAGCGTATGCGAGTTTTATAATTTCGATACGAGTGTCTTAATTACCATTATAGGCGAGTTACATACGACTGTTTATGTTCGACGATAATTATAACTTTATTACATGGTTTAACATAAATATTCATAAATATCTGTTCAGTCACTAGAATGTTGTGTTCGGGTGCTGCGGTGGGTAGTATCTCTCTGTTCTCCAAGCTCTCTGGACAACCGACGCATGCGCTCTGTGTGCTTCAATGCCATATGTTCAGATTGTGCTCCAGTATTCAGTAAAACTGTCACCGAAGTCGTTTCAAAACCACGCGCTGTGTAGAAATTGATTTTGGGGATATTAAGGTACAGTGCCATTTCTTGTCTCATATTCACCAGTTTATATACGCGAACATATGGACGGTGCAATTTCGGTAATTTATATAGACATGTTGGATTTTGAGCGCATGCGCGAAGGTATCCTCATCTAATTGGATCTAATTGGTCACACAACTGTTTCTTGATCTCTGATTGGTGGGAGAAACTGTTTCATAATGAAAAATAGTGTTATAATGAGCCTCATTATGATACAGTTTTCTGACACATAATGGTTAGGGTCGAACATAATAGTACATTATGCAACGAGCCTATAATGGCTATAATTAAGACACGAGTATTTTTTATAAAACGAGCGTATGCGAGTGTCTTAATTACCATTATAGGCGAGTTGCATACGACTGTTTATGTTCGACGATAATTATAACTTTATTATATGTTTTAACATAAATATTCATAAATATCTGTTGAGAGTCAGCTACTGGAATTTTGTGATCGCAGAGCGAGCGTTGGGTGTTATACCTTCGTCTTTCAAGAGCTTTGAACGGCCGACGCATGCGCTCTGCCATATGCAGCCATATGTTTACATCAGCCGTCCCTCAGTAATATTGTCACCGCAGTCATTTGAAGACAATGCGCTGTGTAGAAATTAGTGTTAGTGATTTTAAGGTACTGTGCTATTTCTTGTCTCATATTCGCCAGTTTATTTACGCGAACTTATGGACGGTGGGTATTCCATGTCGGTAATTTATTATAGTTCGATGTTGTGTTTATGTCCGACATGTTGGATTTTGAGCGCATGCGCGAAATTATCGTTTCCTAATTGGTCAATGAACGAGCTCTGATTGGCTGGAGAAACTGTATCGTAATGAAAAACGGTGTTATAATGACCATCATTATGATACAGTTTTCAAACACATAATAGTGAGGGTCGAACATAAAATAAGTTTAAACCATTTAAGACTCATTATACACTGTACATATTCACTACATCATACAACCTACAACTGTGCATAATGAATTATTCAAATTACTCTGATATTAATATTCAAGACTTAAATTTTCTCCAAATAAATCATAAAACATTCCTGTTCTAAAGCTGAAGTCGAAAAACTTGCTGTTGAAAAACATTTTGTTGAAATGATGGCCACAATATAAATTGGAAGAATGTCAAAATTTTGGAAAGAGTAATTTAAATCATAACAAGTAGTTCCGTGAAGAACTAAAGCCTATTTCCATATATCCTACTTATATTAATTGCCTCTATCAACATACAACATTTCAGTTTGATTGCTGTAATACATTCGTAGAAATTGAGAACCGACTAAATATTGCGGATGGTCGCCATGTTGGATTTTTATATATGTAGGTCTTAGTGTTATATACTGTTACATGAAGATTATTGTGTACGTGTAGTATTCGAACTTCAATCGTTTCATTATGACACAAGAAGTAAAAACGAGATTTTGAAATTTCGCACAGCTGCCATCTTGTGGTTATGGAAACAATTGAAATAAATTAGATGCCAGTGGATTAATATTTGTATAAGTATTTACTGTACCAAGTTTCACGGCACCCTGAAGGTTAAATTGCGAGAAACGTCCATGTGAATATTTATAGTTCGCGTCGCCGCCATGTTGGATTTGTGATCACCAGGTTATTTAAAGTCCTATAGGTGAACTTAAGTTCATAGCCCCTATGAACATAAAAAAATCAATTTGATTGCTCTAATAGATTCGTAGATATTGAGAACCGTCTAAATATTTCGGATGGTTGCCATGTTGGATTGTTATATGTATAGTCTATAGAGTCATGTATCATTACAGGACAATTATTTGTAGGTTTATTATTCAAACTTTCACTTCGATCGCATGATTACGACACAAGAAATAAAACTTAATTTAAAAATTCGCACAGCCGCCATCTTGAGGTTATGTAAATAATTGAACTAAATTAGATACCAGTGCATTACAATGTGTATAAACATTTGCTGTACCAAGTTTCATTTCGTTTCGATCATTAAATCGCGAGAAAAGTCTATTTAAAACTTTCAAATTCGATTGGCCGCCATATTCGTTTTGTAGTTAATCGGTTTTTAAAAGTCTTATAGTTGAACTTCCAGTAGTGCCCTGTATCACCGTATAAAATGTCAGGGTGATACCGGTAATAGTTTCAGAGATATAGAATACCGGTGAAATATTTCGCACAGCTGCCATCTTGAGGTTATGTAAACAATTGAACGAAGTTAGATGTCGGTGTGTTACAATGTGTATAAACATATACTGTACCAAGTTTCATTGCGTTTGGTTTGTTAAATCGCGAGAAACGTCTATTTAAATGTCGCAACTTCACTTGGCCGTCATGTTGGTTTTGTAGTTACCAGGTTTTCAAAAGTCACATAGGTGAACAATTAGTAGTGCTCTTTATCACCGCACAAAATTCCAGGGTGATATCAGTAACAGTTTAGGAGATATAGAATGCTGGTGAAATATTTCGCACAGCCGCCAATGTTGGATTAGTGAGACATAACAAAATTTACGGGGCACGGCCGGGGTCGTCCGGAACACTGCTATGAATTTACTGAGTTTCATTGAAATCGCTCCATCCGTTTAGAAGTTATTAGGGGGGACACACACCATTACACACACACGCACACACAGAAAGACACACGGAAAAAAGGTGATCTCATAAGCCTACTTTTTTTCATAAATGAAAATAGGCTAACAATTGCGGATTAACTTTGCACCCCTCAGCATGGTGCGCCCCTAGGCCGGTAAATCCAGTCCTGGAGAGGACATTACAAAAGATGCCGCAGTTGGTCAATAAAATTATTTTGAATAAACAATTGTGACTGATCTAAATTATTTATTTGATTCTAATAGATTGCACAACTCCATAGCCCCTTGTACTTAGGTGTGTGTGTGGAATGTGTATGATAACCTGTGTTTTTGTGGTGGTTGTACTAGTGTGTGTAATTGTAAATTGGGGATATGAATGAGAAGGAAGCGGCCGTGGCCTTAAATTAGGAACCATCACAGAATTTTTCTGGAGTAGAGCAGAAGTGGGGGAACCACGGAAAGCCACTTTCAGGGTGGCTGAGGTGGGAATTTAAACCTCCTCTTCTCAGTTTTCCCTCATGAGGCTGAGTTTTCGTTCCAGTCCTCACACAAGAATTTAAATGTCTTGGAACAGCCGGGAACCGAACCCAGATCCTCGGGGTGACAGCCAAGAATGCTGGTCTTTTTAGAAAGAAGGTTTTAAATATGGAAGTGAGAAATTAGTTTTCGATGATTCATTTAGGGGCTTTGTGACATCGTGCCCATGTAGCCCCGTGTATTTGGGTGTGTGTAGAATTTTGTCTGATAACCTGTGTAACTGTGAAGTCTGTATTAGTGAGTGTTTTTGTAATTCAGGCAGGATTTGGGTAGGAAGCGGCCTCGTCCTTAAGCTACAAACCATACCAGCATTTGCTTGGAGTAGAAGTGGGGAAGCCACGGAAAACCGCTTCCAGGATGGCTGAGGTAGCAATCGAACCCGCCTCTTCTCAGTTTACCTCACAAGGCTGAATGTAGTCAACCCCGGTCCAGCCCTTAGACCAGAATTAAATTTCTTGGCAGAGCCGGGAATCGAACGCGGGCTACCACAGTGACAGCCAAGAATGCTAGCCACTACGCAACGAGGTGGACACCGAGATGTGATGTCGGCTTCGGTGAGTAGTTGGTAGCATGCTGAGCTTCTATGCCCAAGGTTGTGGGTTCAAACCCGGCCGAAGTCGTCGAATTTTTTAAGAGCGTTAAAAATCCCTCAGTATGCCTTCCTTCGGAGGGGAAGTAAAGCCAGCAGTCCCGTGCCATAGATTTATGGCATGTGAAAGAACCTTCCACAAACTTAACTTGTGTGAAGCAAAATTTGTAGGTTAGGTTTGATTAATGCACTTAAGTTCCAACGTTCGTCACCAAGCGCTGGATGCGATGGCATCTAGTAGTAGCTATGTTCACAGCCAGGTGTCGTGGATGGTAATATTTGGTAGCAAAAGTTGCAACGACTTGTCTGCTGTTTTTACTTGAATTAAAAACAGATAACACACACTAATACAGCCATCACAATTAACACCGGTTATCAGACAGATTCTACACACACCCAAAGTACACGGGGCTACATGACCGCGCTGTCACAGCCCCTAAACTGAGGAACAAACCGAGAAATGATTATATAATAATGTTAGCCTATTGGTTTTACGCCCCTTTTAACTACTCTGGCTTTTACAGACGCCCGGGTGCCGGAATTTTGCCCCGAAGGGGATCATTAACGTGCCAGTAAATCTACTGACACGGCTCCCTCGCATTTGCGCACCCTCAAATTCCAGCTGACTGCGCCGGGATACGAACCTGCAACCTTGGGCCCAGCAAGTGAGAACGTAATCGCTGAGCCACGCAGCCAGCCAACCGAGAAATGATGAAGGAATATTGGGAACGTGTCCTCCCCATTGAACTCGAGGTAATACTGGAATGCCGACTGTATGGAAGCAAAGTGCGGCTTTTGGTGCGACTAGCTACGCCTTGTAGTGCACGTCAAGGAAGAGAATTTGACGTATACGAACGAAAGGATGATGTACGTACGTACAACGAGGTACAAGTAAAAGAGGTACTTTTTAACATTATGGCGAACGGTAAACTAAACGGAACTTACGCCGAAATACATATTTCAAAATATCATTGTAATTTAATACTTAAAATGGCTAGGAATAGACACCAACATAAAATATTATATTGCAGCCTGATTGTTCATCATTTTTTTAGTCGATTTTCAATTTTGAAAAAATAGGCTTATGAGATCACCTTTTGTCCGTGTGTGTGTGCGCGCGTGTGTGTGTGTGTGTGAGGTGTGTGTGTGTGTGCCCCCCCCCTAATAAAATCTAAACGTCTGGAGCGATTTCAATGAAACTCGGTAAGTTCATGGCGCTATTCCCGGCGACCTCGACCGTGCCCTTCAAATTTTGTTACCAATCCAACAAGGCGGCTGTGCATTCACTAGCATTCAATATCTCCGAAACTATTACCGATATCGCCCTGAAATTGGGTACGGTGATAAAGGGAACTACTAGAAGTTCAACTATGAGACTTTCAAAAACCTGGTGACTACAAAACCAACATGGCGGCCAAGCGAAGTTGAGACTTTTAAATAGACTTTTCTCGCGATTTAACTACCCAAACGTAATGAAACTGGATTCAGCAATTGTTAATACACATTGTAAAGCAGTGGAGTCTAATTTAGTTCAATTGTTTACATAACCTCAAAATGGCGGCTATGCGAAATATTTCACTGACATTCTATATCTCCGAAACTATTACAGATATCACCCTGCAATTTTGTACGGTGATAAAGGGTACTGATACAAGTTCACCTATGTATATTTCATAAACCTGTTAAGTACAAAACGAACATGGCGACCAAGCGAATTTGAAATATTTTAATAGACTTTTCTCGTGATTTAACTCTCTGAGCGCAGTGAAATGTAGTACAGTAAATGATTTTGCAGATTGTAATGCACTGCCATCTAATTTAATTCAATTGTTTACATAACCTCAAGATGGCGACTGTGCGAAATTTTAAAATTATGTTTTTATTTCTTGTGTCGTAATCATGCGATCGAAGTGAAAGTTTGAATAATGAACCTAGGCAATAATTGTCCTTGAATGGTACATAACTCTATGGCCTATACATATAACAATCCTAAATGGCGAGCTTCCGAAATATTTAGACGGTTCTCAATATCTATTGAACCCTTATTGATCTACGATAAATAAGTATTCATATTTATTATTATTATTAATGCAGCCCAGGCAGTACTTGAGGAAGTGGACATGGATAAAAGGGAGGCTAGCGTTTCGTAATGATTGCAACAGGAGCAGAGCTGGTAGCTATTCTTGGGGGACGGCCAGGTAAGCCGGGTTCAAGGCCAAATTGAGCAACTACTTGCACCAAAATTGGAAGCATAAAGGAATGATCACGAGTCACTTGCAACGAACATACGATTGCATCAGCCAATCACGAGAGACCAAGCCATGATCACGCGTTGGACAGCGTCAGTAGTAAAAAGCCCGCGGAATTGATTATCTAAAGAACCGCCGAACGGACTGATCTCCGCACGAGTGCATTAAGACGTTTGATTTATTTGAAGAAGAATGACACTAGTCCCATATTTGTGAGATAAAAACTCTGGAAATTTTTATCCGATTCCACCCCACTCCTCCGTCCCCTGTCAGTTTCTAATAAATAGTTTGGCATGACGCTACTCTAAGTCATTCGTTTTGGAGCCTTGAGAGGCTAACTTCACGCCCGTTTGTATAACGAATTTTAACGCTCTGAATTTGTTGAAGTTATTTTATTTGTGAGCTCTGAGGAGCTAAATTCACATCAGTCGTACTAACGAATTTTAAAGCTCTTGTACATTTTATCTGAAGTCAACTTTATTTTTGCGAGCTAATATTTCACGTAGTGTGCGTGGTGACTTGTAACATTTTTCTTAAAGATGACCATTTCAGCTATGAGGGGCAAGTCTTGTAACATCCTAATTAGCGCTCACCAGAGCGAAGGTCAACAGTACAGTACGGAAATACCGAGCAAGATAGCGACTGCCTGTGCAGTCAAGATTTTAAACTTATTATCGAGCCAGTGACGTGGTCTCGAGGTGTATATTTTATGTACAAATTTCAGTGTATTTTTCATGTGTTTATTGTGCGTGAGTGCGAGATATCTAGGGCAAGTCTTCGCAATTAATCGCATTAGGACAATTTGTGGGCGAATTGGAGTAACCTGCAAGCGATTATAGCTAGGTCATAATAATTAACATTGAACTTTTCTGCCAAGGAGTCGATACCAAGATGCTCAACACGTGGTTTGGAGTTGGGATGATCTTCAACGATTCAACGCAGACGACCACGATGGAGTGTTAATCTGTCCATAGGGAAATGGGCTGAGAAGGATGGCTTAAGTTCTACAAGCTGATCGGTGATGTACAACAATTGAATTATTTCAATTATGTAGTTAGATTTGGCCGGGGAACTTTTGTAAATAGTCATGTTTCTTTTCTTGTTGTTTAGAGTTTTTCTTGCACCGACACTAAATGTTTTAAATGTCCGTTGACGCGTGGCCAAAGTGTTTATTGTATATTTGTTTTTCTTTGAGTCATATTTAATGTGCGCGGCGTGCGTGCGTGATTTATCCATGCAAATGCAAAACCCGTTACATTCGATAAATGGTGCTTTATTAACGTTAATATTTGAGATAGGAAAGGGAGGTAATAACTGTAAGATATTTGCTGAACAGGTTATTATTCATATTAGGGTTGCCAAGCGCACCAACTTAAAATGTAATTTGTAGAACACCTTCGTTCTAATTTTGATAGATTTTTTTGAGTCCTTTTCAGGTTAACTAGTCACGGCATAGAACGGTGGCGCCAGCATGTGGAAATTATTTATGTCTTTTTATTTCAGGGTCTGTCAAAACCCATAAGTGTGATTCTGTGTGTGTTACTGTGTCAAGTGTGTGTTGATTCTACGTGAGGAGGGGGTAGAGGTCCTACCGCCTCATATTTTTGCTGCTGTTGTATTTTTGATGGAAAGACAGGGTGCTCTAGGGAGACCGCTGTTTCTTGTCCACATTATTCTGACACACACACACGTATTATTGTGCTTTGGGGCACACTTCTTCGAGATTCGACCCCATGTCCTGGGAGGTCGAGATTATTGACACGTGGGTTGACAGATATGCAGAGTTCCACAAACCGCCCATTTTGCCTGGTGACTTATTTTGATAGGCAGTCCTGATTGTCCGACTGGCCCCTGTAAGCTTTCATGTAGCAAAACCTGTTCATTGTGATGGTTATATTTTTAAGCCATAATTAATTGGGGAGTTCGCCTTGTGTGTAACGGCTTATTGTACGTCGTATGGGTAAAATATTGTATTAATAATGTAAATGTGGCTGTGAGCCTATTGTTTTGTTTATGACTCGATTCATGTAATTTTAGTGTGACACCTGTGTGGTGTAGTGGTAGAGTACTTGTAAATTTTGACGGCGGTCATTTGTGTATTTTTTTTGGTCACGTGTTAATGTACCTGTGTTGATTTGTGTGAGAAATCCTAAGTTTTTAGGCAGGAAATGTTGCTACGGCAATTTGATTCCAATTTCACACGGAAATTTTGTGTTGTTTATATTAGATCTAGGAAGTGTCGGTTTAATTTTAAGTATTGTAGTTATGTTCCCCCGTGTCGGTCTAGCTCTAAGAAATGCGGATTCGTTGTCTGAATGATTATTCTGGATGATGACGAATCACGCATTCGTTTGTACACATCGTGATGCATGTAGAACGACATACGCACATACATAGTCACTTTTGTTATTTTATTTTAGGGATATTTGGTCCATGTAATTAATCTCTCCAGAGATTTTGGCCTAGTTTTGGCATTTTTATTAAGTGGGAGTCATATGGGAGTTTTATTTTGTTAATTGTTGAGTGTAAATATGGTGATTTGTTTATTAAATTCATTTGTTTTAACCCTGGCTTCACTCTTTCCTGCATGTTATTTTGTTATATGTTACCCTGCAAGTTAATGAAGCGCCTTGACAACAACTTACGATATGAACCGATACACCCCCCGAAACTGAATCTCATATGCTTCTTTGCAAGGGTTCATAAAACAAAAATGGCTGCCCAAGTGGGGATTGTTGTTGTTGTTGTTGCTTCGCTGATCTCATATTTATTTCGTTGAGAAATGATGCCAGGTCAAGCGGGCAAAGTAAATTCAGTAAATTGAGGCGATGTTGTACCGTCAAGTGCATTAGTAAAATCACTGAGTTCCTAAAGTTAGAGATATTGAACAAGGTTAGAATTTGATATTGTATTTGTTATAAACCTGTTCTGGCGCCCGGCATTAAAATTAGAAAATTTGCATTATTATTGAACTCAGTCAAAGCAGGAAGGTGTTGCCTTATATCTGACATTTAATTGACTTCGGTTAATTGGTGTTTCGTAAATTCTGTTGGTTAGGAATTTAAAAACAGATCACTAGGGGTTATTTTGTTGTTTGGGAATAAGTGTAATTTTATTCAGTAAATTTTGTTACTGAAATTTTCATTAAATTAGAGCCAGTAATATTTAAATGTTGTGACATGCATGCGTGTATATGACTGAAATCTTGGTCCATGACCCTGTTTTCTCTGAATATATCTGTGTGTGTGAAATGGCGATTGTTGATGAAATTAAGGGATTGTTGGAACAGATGTCGATCCAAATGTCCGCGAAAACGGAAGAACAATTAGTGCAAATGTCCGCGAAAACGGAAGAAAAATTAAATAAACAATTAGAACATATAAATAATTCATGCTTTTGGGCTAATGCCGTGTGTATTTTTAATTTAAAACCATACGTTTCGGAGAAACCTTGCCTCCTTTTTCAATGGAAATAAACAATGTGGCCAAAGAAAGTATATCAATGAGATTACAAAAAATATAGATAAATTCCTCTGTTCGTCACCAGAGAGCAGCTGCCAGAAATAACTGTATGGACCATGGTGGAACGGCGGACAGAGTAGTAAGTAACAAGAAGGTAAAGGGGGCGGTGAGAAAATATAGAAACTCCTCGAAGAATGAGGAGGGAGGGGGGAGGTGGGAGGGTTAGATGGATATAAGGAAACATAAACAAAGGGAATAGTAGCTGAACGATACCTTACGTCATACAGTCAACGGCGAATAAACAGATGGAAACTCCTCCAGTGACGAACAAAGGAGATCAAATCCAGGCTCTGAGCCCTAGAGGGAAAATGTACAATTTTTAATATGTGAAGAACAGAGAGACTGAGAGGAACTATCTCCCTAGATCCTTAATAACTGGTAGCCAAGTGTCACTTAGCTGATATCCAGTGTCTCTGTTAAAATTATTGGGATTTTTACGAATTTCAACTGCCTCCCTTATAATTCTAGACCAGTTGTGCTTAACAAGGGCAAGCGCATGAGCATCCTTGAAACATACATCGTGCCCTGAAGACAGGGCATGTTCAGCTATAGCTGATTTGTCAGGTTGGTTTAGACGGATGTTCCTTTGATGCTCTTTGATGCGAGTGGCAATGGATCGTTTTGTTTGTCCAATGTAGACTTTTCCGCAAGTACATGGGACTTCATACACCCCAGGTTGTAGTATTGGGGACAATTTATCTTTGTTTAATGCTAAACGTTGACCAATTTTCGTCATAGTGCCGAAAACTGTTTTTATCTTGTGCTTGCGGAGAAGCTTAGCAACGCGGTCAGTGGTGTTGTGAATATAAGGGAGGTAAGCAGTTCCTCTCACGTCGGAGCTCTGAGAAGGTTGTCTATCCCTCCTTCTGGGATGTAAGGACCTATATATAGTCGATTCATTATAGCCATTACCCTTAAACATGGTTTGTAAGGCATGTAACTCTTCCTGAAGAGTTGATGCCTCACAAATACGTTCCGCTCTTTTGGCTAGAGTTGTTATAATTCCTTGTTTTTGTGCTGGGTGGTGGTGGGAGTCCGCATGTAAATAACGGTTAGTGTGAGTTGGCTTACGGTAGACGCTGTGCCCCATGGAGCCATCCGCTTTCCTCCTCACAAGAACATCCAAAAAAGGTAAGCATCCATCTGACTCTAGCTCCATTGTGAAGTGGATTGAAGGATGCAGCTGATTTAGGTGGTACAGAAAGTGGTTCAGTTTCTCAGAACCCTCCTCCCACACCACGAACGTATCATCCACATACCTCCACCAAATCACAGGTTTGAAAGACGCCGAAGATATAGCCTCCCCCTCAAAATGTTCCATGAAAAAATTTGCCACGACAGGCGAGAGTGGACTTCCCATGGCCACACCAATCAGTCTGCTCGTAATATTTACCATCCCACAAGAAATAGCTGGAACACAAGCAGTGGTGGAATAATCGGGCAATGTCCTCAGGAAACAAATCCTTGATGAGTGACATGACCGAGTCCACCGGCACTCTGGTAAACAAGGACTCTACATCAAAACTCACCAAAATAGCATTTGGTTGAACGGCGATGGTTGACAATTTTTCGACGAAATGGGTTGAATCCCTAATGTAGGACTGTGTGCGCCCCAAGTGCGGCTGAAGCAACTTGCTGAGATATTGCGCAAGAGCATACGTTGGAGAACCTATTGTGCTAACAATTGGTCGAAGAGGGACGTCTTGCTTATGGATTTTTGGAAGACCATACAATCTCGGAGGAACAGCATCTCTCGGAATAAGACATCTTCCCTCTTCTTTTGGAATAGAGGACAGTTTAACAAGCTTAGCAGTGGCATTGGATACACGAGTGGTTGGATCACGAGTGCACAGTCTGTAGACAGGATCAGATAACAGAATCGAGATTTTACTTTTATATTCAACGGTATCCATCACCACTGTCGCATTTCCCTTGTCAGCGTGAAGAATAGAAATGGTGTCATTATTTCTTAGTTCCTTCAATGCCTTTCTTTCACCCCGAGTTAAATTGGGTGTGGGTACTTTAGAGGATCTTAATATCCTCACACTTTCTTGTCTAACTTCTTCAGCTTCATCTGGAGGTAAATTGTAGATGGCAGCCTCAACGGATGTGATCAACTCCTCTGTAGGAATTTTGGAGGGTGCGAGAGCAAGGTTGAGACCTCTGCTTAGTAAAGTTGTTTGATAGTCATCTAAAGGGGAATTAGAAAGATTGACTACAACTTTACTAGTATCAAGAACCGTACGAGGAGCTGTTTGTCTCGAGGACAACTTAGCTAAGTTGTCCTCGAGACAAACAGCTCCTCGTACGGTTCTTGATACTAGTAAAGTTGTAGTCAATCTTTCTAATTCCCCTTTAGATGACTATCAAACAACTTTACTAAGCAGAGGTCTCAACCTTGCTCTCGCACCCTCCAAAATTCCTACAGAGGAGTTGATCACATCCGTTGAGGCTGCCATCTACAATTTACCTCCAGATGAAGCTGAAGAAGTTAGACAAGAAAGTGTGAGGATATTAAGATCCTCTAAAGTACCCACACCCAATTTAACTCGGGGTGAAAGAAAGGCATTGAAGGAACTAAGAAATAATGACACCATTTCTATTCTTCACGCTGACAAGGGAAATGCGACAGTGGTGATGGATACCGTTGAATATAAAAGTAAAATCTCGATTCTGTTATCTGATCCTGTCTACAGACTGTGCACTCGTGATCCAACCACTCGTGTATCCAATGCCACTGCTAAGCTTGTTAAACTGTCCTCTATTCCAAAAGAAGAGGGAAGATGTCTTATTCCGAGAGATGCTGTTCCTCCGAGATTGTATGGTCTTCCAAAAATCCATAAGCAAGACGTCCCTCTTCGACCAATTGTTAGCACAATAGGTTCTCCAACGTATGCTCTTGCGCAATATCTCAGCAAGTTGCTTCAGCCGCACTTGGGGCGCACACAGTCCTACATTAGGGATTCAACCCATTTCGTCGAAAAATTGTCAACCATCGCCGTTCAACCAAATGCTATTTTGGTGAGTTTTGATGTAGAGTCCTTGTTTACCAGAGTGCCGGTGGACTCGGTCATGTCACTCATCAAGGATTTGTTTCCTGAGGACATTGCCCGATTATTCCACCACTGCTTGTGTTCCAGCTATTTCTTGTGGGATGGTAAATATTACGAGCAGACTGATTGGTGTGGCCATGGGAAGTCCACTCTCGCCTGTCGTGGCAAATTTTTTCATGGAACATTTTGAGGGGGAGGCTATATCTTCGGCGTCTTTCAAACCTGTGATTTGGTGGAGGTATGTGGATGATACGTTCGTGGTGTGGGAGGAGGGTTCTGAGAAACTGAACCACTTTCTGAACCACCTAAATCAGCTGCATCCTTCAATCCACTTCACAATGGAGCTAGAGTCAGATGGATGCTTACCTTTTTTGGATGTTCTTGTGAGGAGGAAAGCGGATGGCTCCATGGGGCACAGCGTCTACCGTAAGCCAACTCACACTAACCGTTATTTACATGCGGACTCCCACCACCACCCAGCACAAAAACAAGGAATTATAACAACTCTAGCCAAAAGAGCGGAACGTATTTGTGAGGCATCAACTCTTCAGGAAGAGTTACATGCCTTACAAACCATGTTTAAGGGTAATGGCTATAATGAATCGACTATATATAGGTCCTTACATCCCAGAAGGAGGGATAGACAACCTTCTCAGAGCTCCGACGTGAGAGGAACTGCTTACCTCCCTTATATTCACAACACCACTGACCGCGTTGCTAAGATTCTCCGCAAGCACAAGATAAAAACAGTTTTCGGCACTATGACGAAAATTGGTCAACGTTTAGCATTAAACAAAGATAAATTGTCCCCAATACTACAACCTGGGGTGTATGAAGTCCCATGTACTTGCGGAAAAGTCTACATTGGACAAACAAAACGATCCATTGCCACTCGCATCAAAGAGCATCAAAGGAACATCCGTCTAAACCAACCTGACAAATCAGCTATAGCTGAACATGCCCTGTCTTCAGGGCACGATGTATGTTTCAAGGATCCTCATGCGCTTGCCCTTGTTAAGCACAACTGGTCTAGAATTATAAGGGAGGCAGTTGATATTCGTAAAAATCCCAATAATTTTAACAGAGACACTGGATATCAGCTAAGTGACACTTGGCTACCAGTTATTAAGGATCTAGGGAGATAGTTCCTCTCAGTCTCTCTGTTCTTCACATATTAAAAATTGTACATTTTCCCTCTAGGGCTCAGAGCCTGGATTTGATCTCCTTTGTTCGTCACTGGAGGAGTTTCCATCTGTTTATTCGCCGTTGACTGTATGACGTAAGGTATCGTTCAGCTACTATTCCCTTTTGTTTATGTTTCCTTATATCCATCTAACCCTCCCACCTCCCACCTCCCTCCTCATTCTTCGAGGAGTTTCTATATTTTCTCACCGCCCCCTTTACCTTCTTGTTACTTACTACTCTGTCCGCCGTTCCACCATGGTCCATACAGTTATTTCTGGCAGCTGCTCTCTGGTGACGAACAGAGGAATTTATCTATATTTTTTGTAATCTCATTGATATACTTTCTTTGGCCACATTGTTTATTTCCATTGAAAAAGGAGGCAAGGTTTCTCCGAAACGTATGGTTTTAAATTAAAAATACACACGGCATTAGCCCAAAAGCATGAATTATTTATATAATAATCCGGGCCGTGAAAGCCTTAACATGCAAATTAGAACATATGTCCGTAAAAACGGATAAACAATTAAAAGAACAATTAAGTGACATTACGGTCCAGTTACAAGCGCAGAAGATAGACTGTGAAAAACAATTACATGACATGAGCGGTAGTATTTCAGTCCAATTAGAGGTCCAGAATTTAGACACGGACAAACAATTAAATGAGCTAAATCACAAATTATCACAACAGGCGGTAACACAAACCGAACAATTAGGAATGATCACTAATGACATTAATCAGAGCGTTAAAAAGGTAGAGAAACTGGCAGGCGAGGTTGTGGAGAACAACGTCAAACAGTTAGGCGAAATTAAGAAGTTGGAGGCGAAGTTTGATAACAAATTAGTACAATTTGACGAGATGGTGGCAGATAAACTCAAGCAGATAGAGGCAGCATGTGTCAATAACACCGCGGGAATGAAGAAAACCCAAGAAAAATTGCAGCAACAAATTAATTCGGTAGACAGCAACGTGCTGGAATTAATAAAAGAAATTGATAAAGTCGAGGTTAAGGCCGAAACCGAACGGATACACTTGCGGGAGAACTTAGAGGAGCAATTAGGCAAAACACAACAGCAAATACAAGAAGTCGGGGAACAGCTAGTAAAAACACAAGAGATCATGAGAGAAGAGGTAGGAGAACAGCTCGTCAAGACTCGGGATAATCTGGAAGGCCAGTTAATAAATACACAAGAGGTCATAAGAGAAGAGGTTGGGGAACAACTAGTCAAAACGCAAGAACAGATACGTGAAGAGCTAGAGAAAAATCAGGAAAGGAACGAGGAGAAAATTAACAGATTGAAAAGTAGGATCCGGCGGGATTGGGACCAGCAGGCTCACGCAAATAAGGAAGACAGGCTGACAGTTTTAAAGCAAATGCAGGCATTGGAGGAAAATGTAAAGTCAAAATTACAGGAACACTCAGATTTAATCATCAAAAACGAGATTAGATCTTTAGAAAATGCGACATTATTTTCGGCTGAAAATATACCGGAGAAGCAGGGAAGTATTGGAAGTCCTGCAGGCTTGAAGTTGGCTGAGGATACCAGCCGGGGTCAAAGTCCCAGACTAACGAGTAACGCATTCCAGCAATACAGGGGAGAGACTTCAACACCACAACCGAACTTGGCACCCGCCCAAGTCATCCAAGTCATTCGGGGTAATGATTTCAAGCCCGATAAATTTAAGGAACATCCAGGAACCACTCCCAAAGCATTTCTACGACAGTTATCTGATTACTTTAATGACCAGCACATCGGCCCTGAGAAACAATTAAGACTAGTGGAGAAATTTTTAGAAGGACCCAGCCTAACCTGGTTTTTAAGCTTTAAGTATACTTTCACAGACATGGCTCAATTCCGCGAAGCATTTTTAAAGAAGTTTTGGAGCCCTTCTTTACAGCAAGGGTTGAGAATGGACCTGTACACGCGAAAATATCATAGTACGCATCCGACCCGGTTTTCAGAATACTTCAGCCAGCAGTTGGTAAAATTCAGAGATTTTGACGACCCGCCTAGCGAGCAAAATATGGTTCTAACCAACAGGAAACAACTCCCAATGCACATCCAACAACTATTAGTCGCAGGAAACATTCAAACCGCAGTCCAAGCCGAGGAATTACTCAGACACTTAGACGAGACGAGTATGGTGAACCCACAGACAGGAAGGAGGAATATGGAATGTGCCAACACGGCAGAGGTAGTCCAGGGACTCCAAAATAACCACAGCCAGGGGAACCAAACCAAGACTCAGTCCACAGGGACACAATTCACACCGAGAAGGCAAGATTTTGACGGCCGAAACCAGTTCAACAATAATAATCAAAACTATCAGAATAACCGCGGGAGATACAATCAGAACAACCAAAATCAGAACAATCAATGGACGTACCAGCGGGAGTACACAAATTGGAGGGGAAACCAGAGACAAGGTAGACCTTACCAAAGAAATGGGGATGGTAGATGGAATAACGGCAGGAAATATCGCCAAGAAAATAGGGGGGATTATCGGAACAACTGGGACGAGCGATATATTGAATCACGAAAATACTTGGATCAATTAAGTGCCGAAGAAACGGAGAAGGAGAAGTGGGGGCGTGCCATGGCAAACAGACAGAGCCCAGACAATCATCAAGGAGAGGGGGCAGAGAGTTTATTGAGACAACAGGAGCGACAGAATGACAACCGGCGAAACACAACAAATGGGTCCCGTGATAAAAAAAACTCCAAATGAACTGAAAGATGATAGTCTGAAAATGGAGGTTGCCAGGGAGCGAGAAGAGATGATAGTGGCCAATATAGAAGAGTGGGTAGCATTCCCGGACGACTGCCTGGAGGAAGTGGTGAAGAACCGTGAAAGTGTTATCAGACAACTACCAATTTTTTACGCGCATATTGGAGGCATGAGGGTGAGATGTTTGATTGATACAGGTAGCCAGGTGAGCTTAGTCGCTGAAGTTTTGATAAAGGAAATAGGAAGAAAACAAACTGTTCCAATTATGCCGGTACCGCTAATGAAAGTCAGAGGGGTTATTCCTGACAAATCTATAAATTGTAAACAGCAAGCATTTTTAGATCTGGAAATATTGAACCATACTTTTTCGCAAACATTCATTGTTATTCCAAAGATGAACTACAACATAATTTTAGGAGCCAACTTCATCTGCGATTTTCATGCTGTAATTGACTTACATAACAACACTGTAAGTTTCAAACAAGTAGAGGGGTTGAATCATGTGGGTTTAAACATGGAAGAGAGTCCGTTGGAGAGAGAGGCAAATACTTGGGTCGTTGAAGAATGCACTAATGAGGCCAGATATAAGAACTTGACGGGGGAGCGAGTCAGCCAGACGGCAGTGGTAGAAATTGACAGCCGAGATATTTCGCAGGAACTTTGGGTACATTTGGCGGAAGAAGAAATTAGCGGAACCAAATTTGAAATTCTACTTCAGGAGCGACTTAAGGAGGCCATCGTAGGGGAACCTGATAGAAGAAAACTGGAAGAAATTTTGAGATTACATAAAGGAGCTTTTGACACCATACCTGGGAAAGTTTTAAATTTTCAATATGCCATGCAAGTGACAGACTGGACCCCATTTAAAAGTAAATTGTACCCGATCCCAGAGAAACATTTTTCTCAGGTGAAGGACATTATTACTAACTTATTAGATTCTGGTATGATAAGGAAGGCGGCAACCCCTTACCTGAACGCAATATTGGCTGTGGCCAAGCCAAATGGATCAATTAGGCTCTGTCTAGACGCGCGAGTTTTGAACAGCAAACCGCTAGTTGAGCATGACCAAGCACCTAGGATCAAAGATGTTTTGAAAGGCTTCCGTGGGAAGAAGATATACTCAAGTGTCGATCTGACGAATAGTTTCCACCATCTTGAACTTGAAGAAAAATCCCAACTGTTGACGGGATTTTTATTCGATAATCAAAGTTATATCTGGTGTCGAATGCCCTTTGGCGTGAAAACTGCGGGATGTGCACTGATTAGAGCACTCGATAGGAATCTGACTGAGGAGGTCAAGAGCTTCACCACGAGATATGTTGACGACATATTAATTGCATCTGAAACAATGGAGGAACACCTGATAAATTTAAATAAACTTCTGGACAACTTGAGAACCATGAACTTCAAGATTAACCTAAAGAAATCACATTTTTGCCAGAGCGAGATTTCATATTTGGGGCATATAATTGATGTCGAGGGCGTGAGGCCTAATCCAGCCAAGATTGATGCTATTAAGAAATTTCCCACACCTACTAAAGTTAAACATGTGAGAGCGTTTTTGGGAGTGACAGGCTTCTTCAAGGAAAATTGCCCTGATTACACAGAAACAGTAGCACCTATGCAGGAGATGTTGAAGAAGGCAAATCGATGGTCGTGGAACGAGGAGTGCGACAGGTCTTTTAAAGCCACGAAGGATTTATTGGAAAACTGAGTGAAACTTGGATATCCGGATTTTGAGAAGCGATTTATTATTCAAGCAGATACTTCATTGATTGGAATCGGTGCTATGCTGTACCAAGAGGACGCTGAAGAACCCAAGAAGAAATCCTATTCGGCATTTACGAGTCGTAAATTAAGGAAACATGAGAGGAACTACACCGTGACGGAACTTGAGCTGCTCGCAATTTTATATTCTCTTCAACGGTGGCGTAAGATGATCTTTGGTTATTCCATCATTGTTAGAACCGACCACCATGCACTGACATTTTTATTCAAGACAACAATGGCAAGTGAGAGAGTTACGCGCTGGTCCATCTACATACAGCAGTTTGATATTACAATAGAGCATTGCCCTGGAAGGATGAACGTCATACCAGATGCCTTGAGTAGAAATCCTGACGACGGAAACGAAGTAACAGCGGAAGTTCACAATATTACATTAACACCTAAGGCTCGTGAGTTTTTGGCGAGATTGAAGGATATTTGGAAGGAGCAAGAAGCAGACCCATGGATGATGATGATGATAAAATTCTACAGGAAGGAATTACAACCAAATTCACCTGAGTACCGAGAAGCCCGTGCTAAAGAAGCGAGATTTCACTACTTAAATAACTTGTTACATAAGTACGTGGATGAGCATCATACTAAACTGCGAATCCTAGTTCCAGCATCACTACAGAGGGGATTGACTTGGCATGTTCACGAGAGCCTAGCACATATCGGCACGGATAAGACTGAAGCTACGATAGGGGAGACTTTCACTTGGCCTAAGATGCGATTCACCATTGTTGAAGTAATTAGAACTTGTGACGCATGCCAGCGCACGAAACCGAACAACTTCATTCTGAAACAACCTCCAAGACCACTTTTACCTCAAAAACCATGCGAGATGCTCGCTATCGATTGTTTTGGTCCTTTAGTAAAAGGAAAGCGTGGATGCCGACACCTTCTGGTGTGTGTCGATGTATTTTCGAAGATGGTCGTGCTATGTCCTATCCAGAAGACGACATCAAAACAAGTCCTCAGTCGAATTCAGAACAAAGTTATTCCGATGCTTGGGAAGCCGGAATCCATTCTATCAGATCATGGTACCTATTTCACGAGCAATATTTTTAGGCAAGGTTTGGAGAGCCTAGGAATAAAACACGTATTTTCAAGCATTCGTCATCCTTGTGGAAATCCGAGCGAGAGAACAATTCGCTGTGTTGCCAAGTACTACAGAGTAATGATTCCTAACGATCATAATAAATGGGTTGACAAAGTAGGGGAAATTGAGATGTGCATGAACACCACTAAGCACGAGTCGACGGGTCAAGTTCCACTGATTGTACACCACAACAGGTTGCCAGAAAGAACTTGGGACAAGATTATTCCATGCCCAAGGGATCCACTATTAGCGCACGAGTTGCGAATCCAGCGAACGAGAGAGCACATGAGGAACCGAAGGCTGAGACGGTACCGAGGAAAGAAGTTTCACCGGGAGTTACAAGAACAAGAGTTAGTGCTGGTTCGTAGACCACCAATATCCGACCCTAAGAACAAAGTCTTCGCAAAATTCTGTCTAAAATTTATTGGCCCGTTCCGGGTAATCAAGAATCTGGGTAACAATGCCTACAGGCTGGAAGAAGTGAGCACTGGGGCTAAATCTGTTTTTAATAGCGCCAATTTAAAACCTTACTACAGAAGGGAACCATTTGATGTCTAGGAAAGATGATGTGTGCAGAATCTGTATTGCAAAAATTTGATTTTGAGAGCCAACACTCAAATATACGTGGAGCACCCGAGTACGCGCTTTGTTTGTAAACAACAAGCAACTGAGATGACAGGAGTGGCAATCACGTGAGGAGAAGGGGGAGACCTAGTGAGGAAGTATGAATGACATTCCGGCGTGAAAGAGCGCACACTAATTGAGTCAGAGGGGCGTACACTCGAGCAGCTGAGCGAGATATTAAGGAGATGTTGTTACTACGGTGGATTTTGTTTTTGAAATCCAAATCAATAAATTGTTTCGAATTTCAAAACCTTGCTGAGGATAAATGAACCCTTATTGATCTACGATAAATAAGTATTCATATTTATTATTATTATTAATGCAGCCCAGGCAGTACTTGAGGAAGTGGACATGGATAAAAGGGAGGCTAGCGTTTCGTAATGATTGCAACAGGAGCAGAGCTGGTAGCTATTCTTGGGGGACGGCCAAGTAAGCCGGGTTCAAGGCCAAATTGAGCAACTACTTGCACCAAAATTGGAAGCATAAAGGAATGATCACGAGTCACTTGCAACGAACATACGATTGCATCAGCCAATCACGAGAGACCAAGCCATGATCACGCGTTGGACAGCGTCAGTAGTAAAAAGCCCGCGGAATTGATTATCTAAAGAACCGCCGAACGGACTGATCTCCGCACGAGTGCATTAAGACGTTTGATTTATTTGAAGAAGAATGACACTAGTCCCATATTTGTGAGATAAAAACTCTGGAAATTTTTATCCGATTCCACCCCACTCCTCCGTCCCCTGTCAGTTTCTAATAAATAGTTTGGCATGACGCTACTCTAAGTCATTCGTTTTGGAGCCTTGAGAGGCTAACTTCACGCCCGTTTGTATAACGAATTTTAACGCTCTGAATTTGTTGAAGTTATTTTATTTGTGAGCTCTGAGGAGCTAAATTCACATCAGTCGTACTAACGAATTTTAAAACTCTAGTACATTTTATCTGAAGTCAACTTTATTTTTGCGAGCTAATATTTCACGTAGTGTGCGTGGTGACTTGTAACATTTTTCTTAAAGACGACCATTTCAGCTATGAGGGGCAAGTCTTGTAACATCCTAATTAGCGCTCACCAGAGCGAAGGTCAACAGTACAGTACGGAAATACCGAGCAAGATAGCGACTGCCTGTGCAGTCAAGATTTTAAACTTATTATCGAGCCAGTGACGTGGTCTCGAGGTGTATATTTTATGTACAAATTTCAGTGTATTTTTCATGTGTTTATTGTGCGTGTGTGCGAGATATCTAGGGCAAGTTTTCGCAATTAATCGCACTAGGACAATTTGTGGGCGAATTGAGTAACCTGCAAGCGATTATAGCTAGGTCATAATAATTAACATTGAACTTTTCTGCCAAGGAGTCGATACCAAGATGCTCAACACGTGGTTTGGAGTTGGGATGATCTTCAACGATTCAACGCAGACGACCACGATGGAGTGTTAATCTGTCCATGGGGAAATGGGCTGAGAAGGATGTCTTAAGTTCTACAAGCTGATCGGTGATGTACAACAATTGAATTATTTCAATTATGTAGTTAGATTTGGCCGGGGAACTTTTGTAAATAGTCATGTTTCTTTTCTTGTTGTTTAGAGTTTTTCTTGCACCGACACTAAATGTTTTAAATGTCCGTTGACGCGTGGCCAAAGTGTTTATTGTATATTTGTTTTTCTTTGAGTCATATTTAATGTGCGCGGCGTGCGTGCGTGATTTATCCATGCAAATGCGAAACCCGTTACATTCGATAAATGGTGCTTTATTAACGTTAATATTTGAGATAGGAAAGGGAGGTAATTACTGTAAGATATTTGCTGAACAGGTTATTATTCATATTAGGGTTGCCAAGCGCACCAACTTAAAATGTAATTTGTAGAACACCTTCGTTCTAATTTTGATAGATTTTTTTGAGTCCTTTTCAGGTTAACTAGTCACGGCATAGAACGGTGGCGCCAGCATGTGGAAATTATTTATGTCTTTTTATTTCAGGGTCTGTCAAAACCCATAAGTGTGATTCTGTGTGTGTTACTGTGTCAAGTGTGTGTTGATTCTACGTGAGGAGGGGGTAGAGGTCCTACCGCCCTCATATTTTTGCTGCTGTTGTATTTTTGATGGAAAGACAGGGTGCTCTAGGGAGACCGCTGTTTCTTGTCCATATTATTCTGACACACACACACGTATTATTGTGCTTTGGGGCACACTTCTTCGAGATTCGACCCCATGTCCTGGGAGGTCGAGATTATTGACACGTGGGTTGACAGATATGCAGAGTTCCACAAACCGCCCATTTTGCCTGGTGACTTATTTTGATAGGCAGTCCTGATTGTCCGACTGGCCCCTGTTAGCTTTCATGTAGCAAAACCTGTTCATTGTGATGGTTATATTTTTAAGCCATAATTAATTGGGGAGTTCGCCATGTGTGTAA
The DNA here is from genome assembly GCA_946902985.2 of Meconema thalassinum. Taxonomy (NCBI): domain Eukaryota; kingdom Metazoa; phylum Arthropoda; class Insecta; order Orthoptera; family Tettigoniidae; genus Meconema; species Meconema thalassinum. Next base: position 94,147,726 of record OX336391.1, read on the forward strand.
CGGCTTATTGTACGTCGTATGGGTAAAATATTGTATTAATAATGTAAATGTTGGCTGTGAGCCTATTGTTTTGTTTATGACTCGATTCATGTAATTTTAGTGTGACACCTGTGTGGTGTAGTGGTAGAGTACTTGTAAATTTTGACGGCGGTCATTTGTGTATTTTTTTTTGTCACGTGATAATGTACTTGTGTTGATTTGTGTGAGAAGTCCTAAGTTTTTAGGCAGTAAATGTTGCTACGGCAATTTGATTCCAATTTCACACGGAAATTTTGTGTTGTTTATATTAGATATAGGAAGTGTCGGTTTAATTTTAAGTATTGTAGTTATGATCCCCCGTGTCGGTCTAGCTCTAAGAAATGCGGATTCGTTGTCTGAATGATTATTCTGGATGATGACGAATCACGCATTCGTTTGTACACATCGTGATGCATGTAGAACGACATACGCACATACATAGTCACTTTTGTTATTTTATCTTAGGGACATTTGGTCCATGTAATTAATCTCTCCAGAGATTTTGGCCTAGTTTTGGCATTTTTATTAAGTGGGAGTCATATGGGAGTTTTATTTTGTTAATTGTTGAGTGTAAATATGGTGATTTGTTTATCAAATTCATTTGTTTAACCCTGGATTCACTCTTTCCTGCATGTTATTTTGTTATATGTTACCCTGCAAGTTAATGAAGCGCCTTGACAACAACTTACGATATGAACCGATACACCCCCCGAAACTGAGTCTCATATGCTTCTTTGCAAGGGTTCACTATGAATCTTTTACAGCAACCAAACTGATTTTTTAATGTTCATAGAGACTATGAACATATGTTCACCTATAGGACTTTGAGTAACCTGGTGAGCACAAATCCAACATGGCGGCAACGCGAAGTATAAATATTTAAATGGACGTTTGTCACGAATTAACTATCCGAGTGCCGTGAAACGTTGGAATGCTTATACAAATGTTGATCCACTGGCATCTAATTTATTTCAATTGTTTGCATAATTACAAGATGGCTGCTGTGCGTAATTTTAAAATCTCGTTTTTACTTCTTGTGTTCTAATCATGCGATTGAAGTTTGAATACCACACGTACACAATAATCTTAATGTATTAGTACAAAAATAAAAATCCAACCTGGCGACCATCTGAAATATTTAGACGGTTCTCAATATCTACGAATCTGTTACAGCAATTAAACTGAAATTTTGTATGTTGAAAGAGGCAATTAACATGAGCAGGATATATGAAAATAGGCTGTATAGTTCTTCACGGAACTACTTGTTTATCCTTAGATCAAAGGCAGCATATACAGTAACTATAGGCCTACTGGCAAAAATACAGGCCGTACGTACATTAAAATAAAATAAAAATAAGATTAGACAGGAAATGACTAAGAATAACGACCAAACGATATGGTAATTTGTATTCAACATTTTTATTAACTCAAAGGCAGCATTCATATGTGTGTGAATATGCATTAGCCTACAACTAAACAATTAAAATAGATGCTTATTGAACAAAAATACATACTTTATTTGTACAAAACAACCACATGTTCAATATTCTTCAAGGCAATGGGGCATGTTGCGCAGCGGTCAAGCTATTCGCCTCACACCAAAGTGGACCAGGTTCGATTACCGGTGATTGCATGTGAGATCTTCGAAGTGAAATGCCATGTTCTGTGGTTAGGATTCCACGTAAAATGGAGGTCCCTTGGCTCATGATCACAAGATTAACGGTCACGTAAAACTACAAGCTTCTTTTTCTTCAAAGCTGGTCGAAACTTAGACCTCACATAAGTCATACAGCAAACGAACAGGGTCCTGCAGGGAAGATCCGTTAAGCCCAATTCTTTTTATCGACTACAAGACTGACATCATAAAAGCATACTCGAAAATGTGAAATTTTATGCCTATGCTGATTAAAAAAGTAACAGTGAATATTAGGCCTAGGTCTACATACTTCAACTTGTAGGCTACTTGTTGTTCAATAACTCTCGGTCTTTTCTTGGGTGGCTGAAGCAGATGCTGTGGGAATTTGAAAATTGCAGGTACCGCATCATCTTTAATCAGTGGTTTGTTTCTATTTGAATGAAACAAGTAGCATGATTTATAAAAGTGTTCACAGCTATAACCCATGGAAATCTGTAATATAAGCTAGGCCTAGGTTATAATTCTGTGACTAATAACTTATAACCTATAGTAGGGCCTACGTGTATTTGTCATATGCTATTTAGGCCTATTATGTCAAAATTTGATGTAAGACGTATCCATAAACGCAGAATAGGCTACTTCATTACAAATCTCAATTCGAAAACAAAGTAGACCGTAAACCTACCGTATTATTGGAAAATGGCATACATTTATCGTTGCACAGAGGTACGTACGATGAAATATATATAAAAAAATCGAGACTTATAAGCTGACTTGCATCCTCGAGTTGAATGGTATGACAGTTTTTGGTGCGACTAGTTACGCCTGGTAGTGCACGTCAAGGAGGCGATGACCAGGAAGCAGTTTTCAGCGAGGGTTACTATGGGAGGAGTTGTTCCAGTGGTACCTACAGTTCAATGGTCCTCCCATGAGTTCCGATTCCCACCAGTTCCAAATTCTTTAGTGGATTAGCTATCTGCCAATTACACTGCCTGAGCGAGTTCCAGCTTAGTTTTCTACAGCGAAATTGTCTTCTTAATTTGTTTATTACTGAAACAAATAAGGTCCATTGTTATCGCCAGCCGGGAGTGCGTGCCCTCTTTAATGAATTGGCTCCCTTAGCAAAGGGGGGGGGGGGGGGTAAGCCATGGACCGGTAGCTCCCATAAGCAGCTTTCGCCTTGTCAGTATCTGTATCAACCTGTGCCTTCATCAGAATAATCAGTTTTGAGTTAAATTTACAAAGTTCTTAAAATAGTATCACCATGTCGCTTCGTCTTTGAACTGTGTTTTATCTTATTTACAAGTCACTTAGTAATCAGCACGTAGCTTCGTCAAATTGATCTTTTAACTGAATTATTCTTGTCTTTATACTCTAATCAATATGTACAGCAAAAGAAACATTTCTTAAAAATACTGTTAAATCACCGGTCTCTTCAAACTGTTGAATTGCTCTTTGGATTCTGTCATCCTTTGCAACATATTTTATTTTCCTTTCTGTGGCTTGCAAATTCAACTCTGCCCGCATAATTTCTTCGTCTGGATTTTGAGACTCCTTCTTCAAACACAACACCAAGTCTCTTGCACGAGGATGTGGTTTTCCGCATTTCAAATTCAGCGTATGGTTCCAAACTTCTACAGAGTTATTCGTTCTACGCCTCTCCCCATGGCAATTCCACATTTCAATCGGAATATGCACGTTTTCAAGCCATTGCTCGACAAAGTAATCAAAACTCGATTAACCTTTCATTGTTCGGGGCCGTGGTATGAATGTGTAGCCAACCGTCTTCTACTTTTTCTGTTTTGAGGAATGTAAGTGCAGCACACTGCCTGATTGTGGTTCTGATTTCCTGGCTAGTTTTATACATAGTAGAAAGCCCAATTTCTTGCACTTTTCTCAAAATACGTTGGGTTTAAGTGGACAGAAAAAAAAACAGCCTTGCACTTGGACTCGAGGAAATACTTCTTATATCGCTTTGATAGCTCCAACCTCAATATCTATGTTTACTATTTTTGGCTGATCAAACCTCAGAACTGACAGCTGGATTTTCCAGAGACATTCGGAACTAGTGGGACTCATTAGCTTATTTACTCAGGCGTGAATTAGCGTTCGGAACTCATGGAACGTTTTTCCTAAGAAATTTGTTTTCGGAACTCATGGGAATGGAACTCGTGGGACGGAACCATTGGGAAGATACATATTATGAGAAGTTGAATTTGCCACGTAGCCCACTTCAATGGATATGATAATATACAGCATTTATTATCATATGTTATGGCCAACATAGGACCACTTACAATCAATTATACAAAGACGATTTTTCTTTTCTAGGTTTCCAATGTTTCTCATCAGCTCAGATGTTAACATCCATTCTTTAGCTCTTTTATTTAGTGTGGTTTGTGAGCGTTCTATTCTTGTGATGTTATTTGGAGTTGTTTGATATCATCCTTAATATCTGTAATCCTTTTAATCATGTACAACTAGTCCTTACTTTTTTCTATTCTTCTTCTAATAAGTCTAGTTTCCGGTGTTCGAAAAAGATGCCCAATAAATTAGATGCGTTTCTTTCTAACTGTGCCCAATACGGGTTCAAATTCCTTATAGACGGTGTTATATTCTCCAATGGCCATTAATATGATATTGCTTATTTAGGCATGTTGTAATTCTGCTTTCTTTCTCTATTTAGCTGTATTAGTAGTTTTGAAAATAGTTTCACTAGCATAAGTCAGCTCTGGCTGTAACTATTTTATAATGTCTAATATTTTGTTGGAATTGATTTTTTTGTTGTGTGTATTTTTAGCCTATTTTCATTTATGAAAAAAAATAGGCTTATGAGATCACCTTTTGTCCGTGTGTGTGTGCGTGTGTGATTCGTGTGTGTGTGTGTCCCTAATAAATTATAAACGGCTGGAGCGATTTCAATGAAACTCGATAAGTTCATAGTACTATTCCGCACGACCCCGACCGTGCCCTTCAAATTTTGTTACGTCTCACCAATCCAACATGGCGGCTGTGCGAATTATTTCACCAGCATTCAATATCTCCGACGCTATTACAGATATCACCCTGGAAGTTTCCACGGTGATAAAGGGAACTATTCGACGTTCATCTATGTGACTTTTGAACACCTGGTAGCTACAAAACCAACATGGCGGCCAAGCAAAGTTGCGATTTTTAAATAGACGTTTCTCGCGATTTAACTAAACAAACGCAATGAAACTTGGTACAGTATATGTTTATACATATTGTAATGCACCAACATCTAACTTCGTCCAATTGTTTACATAATCTCAAGATAGCTGCTGTTCGAAATATTTCACCGGCATTCTATATCTCCGAAACTATTACCGGTAGTACCCTGAAATTTTGTACGGAGATAAAGGGCACTACTGGAAGTTCATCTATAAGACTTTCAAAAACTGGTTAACTAGAAAAGGAACATGGTGGCCAAGCGAAGTTGAAAGTTTTAAATAGACTTTTCTCGCGATTTAATGATCCAAACTCAATGAAACTTGGTACAGGAAATGTGTATACATTGTAATGCACTGGTGTCTAATTTAGTTCAATAGTTTACATAACCTCAAGATGGCGGCTGTGCGAATTTTAAAATTAAGTTTTCATTTCTTGTGTCGTATTCATGCGATCGAAGTGAAAGTTTGAATAATGAACCTACGCAATAATTTTCCTTCAATGGCACATGACTCTATGGCCTATACATATAACAATCCAAAATGGCGACCATCCGAAATATTTAGTCGGTTCTCAATTTCTACGAATCTATTACAGCAATCAAACTGAAATTGTGTATGCTGATAGAGGCAATTAACATAAGTAGGACATATGAAAATAGGCTTTATTTCTTCACGGACCTACTTGTTTGTAATACAATTTGCTTTGTTCCATTTATTTGCTCTATTCTGCCAGGTTGACTTTTCTTTTAAATTATTTCACCTAAATATTTAAATTTATCCACAATGTTAACTTCCTGTTCATCGACAGTAATTACATTTTCGAGTGGTGGGTCAGTTAACATGATTTCAGTTTCTTCAAAAGAAATTCTAACGCTTATTTTCTGCGCAATTTTCTGCAAAAATCTGGTTTGATACTCCGTTTCCTTAAGATTTTTGGCTAAAAATGCTAGGTCATCTGCAAATTTGAAACAGTTTAAACTATTTTTTTCTTTAGAACTCCCAATTGTTATGTGTTTAGGATTATTTTCGTACCATCATCCTCTCATTACATATTCTAATTCACAATTAAATTGCAAAGGTGATGAATGTAAACGAAGTTTTAGTCATCGCAGTTGCTGTCTCTGTGAATGGTTTAGTTATGAAGGACTGAGAATGCGATGGAGAAACTTGGCTTAAAGAAACATCATAATATGCAGATAATACTACAAGTAGGCCTATAAGTGTTTGTCTCTTCAGTAAGTTGCTGTGAACATCTTGAAATCCAGTGCTATCATCAGTGTCTTTTGCTCCCAATGAGTCTGATGGTGATGCTTTTGTATTTTCATGTTCATTTCGTATATACACCTGACCGGCAAAGAATACCTATCTCTTGAAAAATTCAACATTACTTTTATTCAAATCATAAATATGAACGCTCTGGGCCTAGTGCTGTAGTTATAGCATGGAAGTGAGGTTAATTGGTTTCCTGGATGCATTACCATTCTTCATGTCACTGTTTCACTTAACAATAGCGATTCTTTGACATGATGCTGTTTCTCTCGGAAAGATGTGCGCGCCACCATTTTCGATCAGAGCCACTGCCCTGGCAACATCTTCAGGCCTCAAGCGCATATTCGTTTCTGAATTGCACAAGAACAACTGAGGATGTGGCGGTATTGATCTTTTCCTATGCCAACAAGTGGCAAAAGAAAAAAGAATAAAACATTGCATTGTTGACGATAGCGATGGCGCGCGGGAAACAGCATCATGTCAAAGGATCGCTATTGTTAAGTGAAACAGTGACATGAAGAATGGTGATGCATCCAGGAAACCAATTAACCTCACTTCCATGCTATAACTACAGCACTAGGCCTAGAGCGTTCATATTTATGATTTGAATAAAAGTAATGTTGAATTTTTCAAGCGATCGCTTTCTTTTACCGATCAGTGTAATAATAATAACCTGTATTAACATACGCATTTAGTGGCTCCCGACAGATCATAGAAGGACTTCAGCGAATGATACGCTTGGAATATACAAAAGGAATATGTTCTTGTTTCTTATGGCTAGCCCGGATTCCAATCAATCAGCTTTCTTGCGTTCCAATAGAGTACACTATCCATATTCATCTACTGTCAGGTCCAAGCTAAGCAGGGAGGAAGGAAACAAATGCATCATTTGCCTATAGAAACTGTACAACAGAAAAATCTGTAAGCTTCGGCAGTATTTCTACAATAGACCAGATTCTCATCTTCACAACGTGATAATTGAGTTTAACGATAACTACACGCCACTACATCTGAACCAGATGGGTCTCACTAAAGTAAATAAATAAAGAAAGCAGTTATTAACATGCACCAAGACTGACAGAACAGGCAGATTTACACAACACTAGCATATACTCATTTCCCCAGAAACTGACAAACAAGCAAGTAACACCTGGTTAACTAAAGGTGTCCTACATCCCGAAACAGAATAATTTATAATGGCCATTCAGGACAGTGCCATAGAAACCCGTAACTTGGAAAGGTACATCATCAAAGACAAAACATCAACCGATTCATTTGGAAAGTGACGAAACAAGACTGAAACCATCGACCACATACTAACAGCAAGCCCAGTACTTGCGCAAAGGGTCTACGTACGCCGACATGATAATGTAGCTAAGATTATCCACCAAGAACTATGCAAACAGTGTCAACTACCAATAAATCCAGAGCCACACGGCAGACTTCAACCTCAACCCACAGGCATAATAGAAAATGACACATTTAAAATATATTGGAATTCCTCTGTCATCACCAACAAGACAACAACTGTCAACATGGGCACCCGCAGGTTTCTTTTCCATGGGGGAGGGGGCTAGTTATATTTTTCATTTCATTACCTATCTGACACTAGGTGATGATGAAACATCCACCCCCCCCCCTCCCCCCGCCCAGCAATTTTCGTTTCATTTATTACTTGCTTCGTGATATTCATTATTAGACTGCCCTGAAACCGTTGGGTACATTATCTTTATGGCATGGATGAAAGGAATAGTTTTTTTAGTTCAGTATTTTTGTCCATCGCTTTTCTTTGTGAATCAACGTCATAATGTTCATTTCTTAAAAGCAGACAAAAGTACTTGTATCACCAGGTATCGACAAAAATAAAAATCAAGCAGTTCATTAAAATGGTAATGTTAATCCAGTTCACCGATTTTCTAAATAACTGGAGATATTTTCAAATAATCACACATTACTAAGTTAAATAACACTGTGTAATTATTCCTACATGTAAATCAGTTAACTATCAGTAACTTCAATTTATAAAATAAACTGGTGTGACAATAAACAATCGAAATATTCTCGGAATTCCAGGGGGGAGGGGCAATCCCCTCCTGCCCCCCCCCCCCCCAGCTCCCTTTTGGGCGCCCATGACTGTCAATAAACCGGACGTCATTGGCACAGACAATGTGCGCAAGAAGACATCGCAGTACCAAACTCCAAAAACATCAGAACCAAGACCCACGAAAAATGCCGCAAATATATAGACTTGGCAGTAAAATTCAAATGCATTTGGAAACAACAAACAGGGACAGATGACCTCGTAGTTCCACCCCTTAAAGCAACAATAACTAACTAACCAACAAACAGTCACTGTCACCAACTCCACACTAACTGAATCTACCATTCAACATCCATCATAATGCAGAATGCAGCAATAGGCATACTGGACAGCTGTAATGTTGTTTGAGCCTTCAGTCTTTGGACTGGTTTGATGCAGCCCTCCATGCCTCCCCGATATGAGCTAATCGTTTCATCTCTACATAGCTACCACACCCTACATCCGAGGCAATCTTTTTAACATATTCTAACCTTGGTCTACCTCTACTGTTCTTGTCCTAGACCCTTCCTTCCATAACTAAGCTTGCTATTCCTGGGTGTCTTAGTATGTGTCCTGCCAACCTATCTCTTCTCTTCATTTGCAGTCGCCAGAAACATCTCTACTCTCCCTCTCGCCTTAATACCTCTTCGTTTGTAACCATATCTACCCATCTGATCTTCATCATTCTCTGTAACACCACATTTCAAACGCTTCAATTCTGCTTTTTTCTACTGCACCAATAGTCCAAGTTTCACTTCCATAGAGGCCACGCTGCATACAAAGGCTTTCAAAAATAACTTCCTAATACCTAAATCTATATTCGAAGTCAACAGATTCCTTTTTTGTAGAAATTATTTCCTTGCCTGAGCCAACCTACTTTTTATATCCTCTTTGCTTCGTCCATCACTGATTATTTTGCTTCCTAAGTAACAGAAGTCTCCTACTTCCGTGAGCTTTTCACCTGCCAATTTGATGTCCATAGGTGTTTCTGATTTATTTCGGCTGCATTCCAATATTTTTGTTTTACATTTATTAATTTTCATCATGAATTCATTCCGTAAGACGGAGTCGATACCATTCAAAAACTCATTCAAATCTTCAGGCGTGTCGGCCAAGATGACGATGTCATCGGCAAATCTCAGAGTTGAAATTATTTCTCCTTGAATCTTCACTCCCACTTTTATTTTTTTCCTATGTCCTTCATTGCTTGTTCAATGTAAATATTGAAAATTATGGGTGATAAGTTGCAGCCTTGCCTTACACCTTAATGAATACCAGCTTTTCTCTCATGTCCTTCGGCTCGAATGACTGCTGTCTGGTTTCTGTATAGATTGTAGATCACCCTCCTATTCCTGTACTTTATTCCAATCGTTTTCAAAATGTCATCAATTTAGCCCAATCAACGTTATCAAAAGCCTTTTCTAAGTTTACAAATGCCATGAACGTTTTCTTATCTTTCCTTATTCTACCTTCCAAAATCAGTACAGCTGTAATATTATCAGGAAATCCCTGAATAGTGTTTGAATACCTGCAAGCTTATTGTGTAAGCTCACCGAAGTTTTGCCAAGTACGAGAAGAACAGTGTTTAATGAACAATTTGTGATAATAATAATATGAACAGTAACTCAGTCCCGTCCGGACCATACATTACCTTAATGCACTCAGTATTGCCTTCAATTTGTCTGCGCTTCCTTAATGTATGAGGCACGAACCCCGGCTGTCTCGTGGAAACCAGAAAATTAATACCTGAGCGGGTGGGAAAAATGTAAAGGGATGGCCTTATGGAAAATAAATTATCAGAAGAGAACTGCAGGTACAAAAGACACCGCCTGTGTTGTGACACGCGTGGGTGTACCGCGATTGAGATACCAAACAGTCGGTAATATATACACAGCCATAATATATAGGCTGCTGTCTTAATTAGGGACAATGAAAAAAGTGAACTTATTAATTACACTGTAGCAAACGCTAGAAACTTAAGTTCAACAACAAAAAGAAGATCAGTTTTAAAGATTTCATCCGTAACGTAATAATTTATTTGTGAACGTGCCTGATTCTGTAGCATTAGAAAATCCCTCACGGTTTCTCTACTGCAGTACGAATATAACTTATACTCTCCATCCTTTTTGTTCTTATTGTTACAAAATATTCCCCTCCTCTTCTTTTAACAGAGATTCACCGCTCCATCTCACTCACTCCCCTCTATCGATAAAGATCGATCTTTGGGCCAAGCACACGTACGGATCTACTTTTTCTTTTGTTTCGCTCGTGGCAACGTATTAGTAAGATGAGTCAGAAGGATTGGCTTACCCCACATTATATATGTGTCTGTAATTGTATTGGGAGTCGCCTGAATTTGTGCCTTCTCAAGTATTATTATGTGTATATACAGGGTGATTCTTATTAACGTTTAAAACTCTCTGTAGCGACGTAGATGGCATTGAGACAAGTAAATTGATATAGGACACATAGAGTCGCAAGTGTCCGGAAATACCTTGAAAGTGAACCACAAATGTTAAACATATGACGTCATCAGGTGAAGGCTCAGCTCGAGCGGTCTGGCCCGTGCACTCTCACGCACACCAAAGCAAACGTTGATTATCATATCACTCTGGATCCGTGTCTTAATGTCAAAAAACAATCTGCTTCCACTTGAAAGGAGAAGAGAGAGAACAAAGAAAACTGATGGATAGGCCCTGGATTTGAACCTCGAACCACACGCGCCCGAGTCACACTCTCAGACACGGAGCCAGAGTTCAACGTTTGCTTTGGATGCTTTGATGTGCGTAAGAGTGCACGGGCCTGACCACTCAAGCTGAGCCGTCACGTGATGACGTCATATGTTTAACAGTTGTGGTTCACTTTTAAGGTATTTCCGGACACTTGCGACCCTAAGTGTCGTATATCAAATTACTTGTTGCAATGCCATCTACGTCGCTACAGAGAGTTTTAAAAGTTAATAAGAATCACCCTGTATATATAATTCGCTGGGGCCATCAAGGACCACGTTAAGTCTTGACACTGAACTTGACCTTCTTCAGATCCCAGATTTCCCTCATTCCTTGTGAGAGGGCCAGCTTACGATCCTCTGTCCAAGGGGCACCGTGCCTTCTCTTCGGTTGCTCGTCTCGGTTTAGCCCGTTCGTCAATATTTCCTTGCGGAAGAGATCTCTGTTAAGGGCGTCTTCAGCTGAGATATGTAGTAATCGCAGGTCTCTTTCGTATTTCTAAACCAGGGAATTGTAGTTTTGGTGGTTGAATCACAAAAGTGAAAGATCTCTTTAGTTAATTTTCTTCCGTCCATTCTTTTCAAGTATTATTATTATTATTACATTACATTACATTATGCGAACCGGCCAAAACTAAGGACCACGCAAATATCATTTCATTTCCTTCTCATAGTTCTTTCTTCCTTTCTCTTCCTCCACACTTCCTTCATTCCTTCAGAATGTTGCGCCTTTCTCTCTGCTGTCCATCTTCCTCCCCTGCGTTCCTTCTTTTCTCCCACAAGAACCTTTATGTTGGAAAGAATTTCTCTGAACTGTGTTCTGTCTCGACAGTCGTCATCTGTAATTTCTAGCCGCCGGAGTTCTTCCTTCATCTGCTTGGTGTAACCCCCTTGGCTCTTCAGATTAAATATTTTATTAAAAATTTGTTTATTTAATTTTGTGGGATCCATTCTAACCATATGTCCATAGAAACGTAAACGACTTTTCCTAATTGTTGTTTCCAGGTCTTCCACCCGTTTCATATATCTCCTTGTTTGATCTTAATCTGTAGGTTCCCTGTACCACTTTTGGGCCGTAAATCCTCCGCAATATCCTCCTTTCAATCTTCAGAATCTCTTCTAGGTTCATCAAATTTGCCATCTCTACACCATATACGATTATTATTATTGTTATTATTATTAACGTTTCCATCGTCTAGGAACCACGATCCAATTTCAATGCTTTGTCCTTTGCTGTTCCTTCTTCTTCATCATCTCTCTATGTTTCCTCTTCCTTTCCTCGGACCATTTCGAGCCGGTTTTCTTTCCCTTCCTTCCTTGGAATCCTTCCATTTTCAGCACTTTTTGCCTAAAACTATCTCTCTGTGGAGTATCTTCTTCTCTGATATTATTTCTTTCCAAATCCTTTTTGAATTCTTGTTCCCAGGTTGTTGTTGACTTCTTGTTCCACAGGAATGTGAAGACCTGCTTGGTTAACCTACTGTCATCCATCCTGTAGCAATCTCCTCTTCCGCATTGTTTCTGATTTGTTTTCTATTTTTCGATATATTTCATCATTACTTCTTGATTATTATTATTATTATTGTTATTCTTTTACATTCATTTCACCACATAAGTGGGACATATCAACATATCGTCGGCTTGTTTGCAACACGGTGTGGTTAAATCTCTTAAGGTGGCACACTGAGAAACGAGCGAACAATGGAACAGGTCTCCAATATGACGGCCTTCTGCATGGTGATATGTAGACCAGGATGTATTCCCAATATTTGTAGATTGCGAACCAATGATTTGGGGATGATGCCGGTAGAAGAAATTTCTATGGACACTTTCCTGTCTCCACATTTGCCGTATTTCCTCAGCCAAGGGCAGATATTTGGTGATCTTATCACAGCAGGTTTGTTGCAGATTATGGGAATTGGGTACGGTACTGCAATATCAATTAGGAAGGTTTTCTTCTGCACCTTGTCCACAAGAACGATATCTGGCCGGTTTGCTGATATGATTTTATTAGTAATAACTGATCGGTCCCATAACAACTTGTGACTAGGATTTTCCAAAACGGCGTCAGGAACATACTGATAGTTAGGCAAAATATTATCAGTTAATAAATACTTTTGAGCAAGGTGTATGTGCATTATTTTGGCCACTTGGTTGTGCCTATTCATGTAATCAGTACAGGAGATTGCTTGGCAGCCTCCTGTGATATGTTGAATTGTTTCCGGTTCTAGTATTATTATTATTATTATTATTAATATTATTATCATCATCACAAATTGTTCCTTAAACACAGTTCTTCTGGTCTTCGGCAAAACTTCCGTGGGCTCAGTGTTGCCATTTCTACCAACAGCACGGCTTGAGAATTATAGACGGTGATGGGTATGTATAAGGTGCGTTCAAAAAGTAACGAGCCGGAGGCTGGAATGCGCAAACCGGTGACGACATCGGCTAATCGTGGCGTGTGTAACGAGGTGTGGTTTCGACCAGAGCGTGGAAGGTCACAGCCCGTCGCTAGAAGGCACGTGTGCACGTCACGTGACGATACAAAGCGAGCAGCAGCATGCATCAATCGTCCAACGCTGCCAGTCGCATTGCAAACAGTGACATGGAGGCGTCAAACGAACAGCAAAGAGGTGTTGTTCGGTTTCTGACAGCGGAAGGAGTAGGGGGAACGGACATTCATCGCCGAATGTCACAAGTGTATGGCGAACACTGCATGTCCCTTGCAAGGGTCAAGGCGCGGCACAAGCGTTTCAGGGAAGGACGGGTGTCGTTAGCCGATGATGCCCGGTCTGGGGCACCCACCTGCATTACCGATGACAACGTCCAGCTGGTTGATGCACTCATTACCCAGGACCGCCGAGTGACAGTGAACGCCATAGACGCCGTGGCCACTCCACGACAATGCACGACCTCATACGGCCAACACAGTCGCGGCACTCCTGCAGAAATTCAAATGGTAGGTTCTCGGCCAGCCTCCATACAGTCCAGACCTCTTTCACTGTGATTACGCCATGATTGGTCGCCAGAAAAGGGCTCTGCGGGGCCAACGATTCACCTGTACAGTACGTGCGGAACTGGTTCACATCGCAGCCCAGGGAATTTTATGAGACAGCCATTCACCGCCTCGTGTCACAGTGGGACAAGTGACTCAACAGCCAGGGCCAATACTTCTAACATACATGCCTCCGGCTCGTTACTTTTTGAATGCACCTTATACAATAACTTATTAACAAACTAAACATCAGCCCCTCTGAAAACAATAACAATCGCGGTTATCGGTAATTTTTATTTTATCCTAATGTATCGTGAAGTAAAATCAATTAAATAAATTAAATCAATGAGAGGAGCCTCCGTGGCTTAGGCGGCAGCACGCCGGCCTCTCACCGCTGGGTCCGTGGTTCAAATCCCGGTCACTCCATGTGAGATCTGTGCTGGACAAAACGGAGGCAGACAGGTTTTTCTCCGGGTACTCCGGTTTTCCCTGTCACAATTTCATTCCAGCAACACTCTCCACTATTATTTCATTTCATCTGTCATGCATTTAATCATTGCCCCAGAGGAGTGCGACAGGCTTCGGCAGCCGGCACACTTCGTATCCTCACCGCTAGATGGGGGCTTCATTCATTCCATTCCTGACCCAGTCGGAGACTGGAAGCAGGCAGTGGATTTTCATTTTTCAAATCAATGAGAGAATCAACTGTTTCTAAATTTGTAGGCCTATATATAAACTATAAATAAATAGGCCAACGAGATATTAAAATAAGTTTAAACCATTTAAGACTCATTATACACTTACAGATATTCAGAGCTACATATACACTACATCATACAACCTACAACTATGCACAAAGAATTATTGAAATTAAACTGATATTAATATTCAAGACTTAAATTTTTTCCTAATAAATCATAAAAAATTACTGTTCTAAAGTTGAGGTCGAAAAATCTGCTTTTGCGAAACATTTGTTGGAAAGTGATGGCCACAATATAAATTGGAAAAGTGTCAAAATATTGGAAAGTATAATTTAAATCATAAAAGTATACGAAATGTTTCTGACAAAAACAATTGCGGATGGATTATGCGCCCCTCAGCATGGTGCGCTTCCAGGCCGGGGCCTATGGGGCCTATTGGTAAATCCAGCCCTGGGCACACCTCTATGGCAGCGTCAACATGCAATATGATGGCGGTAGTCCTAACTTTCGTTGAGCAGTGTATTTGTGGCATTTCGTAGGTTTGGTGTTGGAAATATTGGGAAACCCTGGCTTAATATGTCTCTATTCATAAGCTGATGAGAAGATAGTGATGATGATGGTTGTTTTAAGGGGTGGAACAACGAGGTCATCTGTCCCTTGAGATGAGACTGTTCTTTGTTATAATTTAACTCCTTACTGAATTACTCCCCGCGAGATGGCATCTTTCTGTAAGGAGTTAGTGGAGATTAATTTAAGGAAAGTCATATGCACGGCTTCTATAACTTAAGAAACATAAGCTGCAGAATTTAGTGCCATTATATTATGAATATTGTGATAGTCTATCGTACGAATCTTCTCTTCAATAGTTAGAAGAGGGTTGTTGTTGTTGTTTGAGTCTTCAGTCTTTTGACTGGTTTGATGCAGCTCTCCATGCCTCCCTGTCCTGAGCTAATTGTTTCATCTCTACATAGCTACCACACCCTACATCCGAGGCAATCTGTTTAACATATTCTAACCTTGGTCTACCCCTACAGTTCTTGTCCTCGACTCTTCCTTCCATAACTAAGCTTGCTATTCCGGGATGTCTTAGTATGTGTCCTACCAACCTATCTCTTCTCTTCATTAGCAGTCGCCAGAAACATCTCTCCTATCCCACTTATCTTAATACCTCTTCGTTTGTAACCCTATCTACCCATCTGATCTTCATCATTCTCCTGTAACACCACATTTCAAATGCTTCAATTCTCCTCTTTTCTGCTGCACCAATAGTCCAAGTTTCACTTCCATAGAGCGCCACGCTCCAGACAAAGGCTTTCAAAAATGACTTCCTAATACCTAAATCCATATTCAATGTCAACAGATTCCTTTATTGTAGAAATGCTTTCCTTGCCTGAGCCAACCTACATTTTATATCCTCTATGCTTCGTCCATCACTGGTTATTTTGCTTCCTAAGTAACAGAAGTCTCCTACTTCCTTCTGCTTTTCACCTGCCAATTTGATGTCCATAGAGGTTTCTGATTTATTTCGGCTGCATTCCAGTATTTTTGTAGAGGGTACGAGAGATTAAAAACAATTTTTAAAATTTGAACTGATGCTATCTTATTTTGTGAGTATTTTGAATCTTAATTCCATTTGGTACGCCTTTTCCCATCTACATTTATCTTTTGTGAGTATTTTCAAACTACATTGCAGTATTTTACATTGCGGGCGCCGACATTTTGTGAGTGTTTTGAATTTCAATTTTATTTTGAAAGTATTTCCAACTTGAATTGCTTTTTGCAAGTATTTTCAATCTTTGGTGGCATTTTGAATCTACATTGCATTTTGTAAGTCTTTTGAATCTACATTGCATTTTGTGGGTATTTCGATCCCTAAGTATTTTGAATCTAAATTCCACTTTGTCAGTCTTTTTCCTTTAACTTGCCTTTTGTGACTGCTTTCAGTCTAAGTTACATTTAGTACATGTTCTCGGTCTACCTTGGCTTTCCGTTATGGTTTCCATTACATTGTCATTTTCGCTTTCACCTTGACCATTAGGGGCCGATAACCTCGATGTTAGGCCCCTTAAAACAACAATTATCATCATCATCATCATCATGCCATCTTGATTTTTTGAAAACAATTGAAGATGAGATGTCTCTATAGTAAGCTCTGAATAAAGATTCTTTGTTCTTAAACAATGCAGTTCAAATGCATCATTATTGTAAAGTCATTTAGCTTATAAGGTCTCCATAACCAACAAGTAGGCTATGCCAGCAACGCTATGCGCAGTGCTGCAGACACCTGTCTGGAACGCACAACAACGATGCGTAACCAAAATGATTTATAACGAATAGCGAATGTTGCGTCTGACTACAAGTTGAGCACAGAGCAACGAGTCATAAATGTTTAATACCAAAAGAGAAAAAGATTTTAATGCCCCGGCTTCAAACCCGGTACTCACCTGGTCAGCTGTTCCAAGCCACGTAAATCAGCATCACTTGTAGCTGTTATTTGGACATTGACCAGGCTCGTAAATCGCAGCAGACATTTAAGATGTTATTCCCGTTATTAACTGAGGTTATGGACGAGCCGCCACCACAGAGGGCGCACCGCACCGCACTGCATCGCCTTCTGGTAGCCAGCCTCCAGTGACGTGGGCAAGGAGCTCTATGTGCTGTATTCCTTAGAATACTCTTACTCTAGCGTCTAGCGTATAATGTTACAGTTGACAATCGGCTCACAAAATATATCTCTACTTAGTATAAAAGAAAGTCCCCGATTCTTGGATGTTACGGGTAAACTCGAGAACCACTGGATGGATTTTGATGCGGTTTTCACCATTCTGTAAAGGATACCTCGAGGAAGGTTTCTGTAGAAAATAATTTATTTATGATCAAAGGAAGCCAAGCAGTGACGATTTCAGAGAAAAAGTCGAAAAAAATCATGGCGTCCGTGCGCTTTTTAAGCTTACACTTGTAACGGTTCTTTTTTGGCTGTGTATGTTAATTTGGAACAAAATATAAGACCAAAACCTGCCAGATTATTAATTTCTGTATCCAATTTTTACCTGACTTACCATTTGATATGACCCATCAGTGGTCACCGGATCTGAAGTTATATGTAAGAGTGTTGGGTGCCAAGGGTTCGATCTGAGAGCGATAACCCAATAAATAATAAATAACTTTACGTCCTAGCTCAGGTAGAACATTCACCAGACTCCATCGACTCAAGTCGTGGTATGACTTAGTCATTAACCTGAATAACATTTGCTTCGGGGAAAAGAGGATGGCTTATATCTATTTCTATCATCTAGAAAGGAGACAGACTGCATTTACTTTAAATAAAAATTTAATGGCATCAAAAACAAACAAGTTAGGAAGATGCATTAATTAATGACTTACGGTAACGTAGAAAGTAAACAAAAGAATTTAAGACAGGCAAAAGTTGCAAGAAAACGGAGGCGTTATGAATTTAATTTAATCTAGATCTGAATTTATTACTTTAGGTTGATTTATTCAAGAGTGAAGAAAGAGAGCTTGTGCATTAAAGTCAAATGAGCTTACCAAACGATGAATCAGCTTTATTGAAGTGTTTCTCCCCAAGAGAAAGCTGCTGTTGTAGGCGGTAGAAGTCCATCTTCATGCGTGGAATTTATTTTAAATGACAGGCTACTATTAATTCTGAGGTATTTAGATTTCTCAGAATTAATAATGGTGGTGGATTGAAAGTCCTTAAACCACTTTTACGATGTTAGCTCAGACACTGCTAACACCATACTGTCTCGGACAAGCATATGTCCTGAATACATCTCCTGCAATACTGTCTTGAACCAGGTCTCGTTGAGTTGTCCTTTCTTCACATAAAGGAGTCTCGTCCCAAGGTGCTCCGCGACCGTATCTATTGTTCAGGCCTTCCCTTTCCACTCGCATACCCTTGTCATACGCCGCACCCTTACTCATTAGCGTGGGCTCGCCACGCAGCTTTTGTTGAGTACACAGGTAAGTATTTCATCACATAGTGCTGTTCTGGGAGAAGACGTAAGCTCATGAAATGACCCTTAGTGTTCAAGCGCTAGCTAATTACAAAAACAGCCTCTGACTTCTCTCAACTTAATACCGTAATAAAACCTAATCATGATAATACATTATATGGACTAAACATACACTTAATAACTTGTGGCTAATTAACTGCCGAAATAACACATGATATAAATAACGAATGTCAAATTTTGACATAACGTCAGTGGCGTTATCGTACCCTTCAAAATAAGGTTACATTCGTCCCGGAAAATCACGCAGACTATTGTTTACTATATTCCGCGTGATCTTCCTAAGACACGTGTAAATTAACATAGATCCCTAATATAACATAATACACATAATACATTACCCTTATAGACATTTATATATACAATCAACATATCTTCTTTTGGTTTAACACCAATGTTTTTGCTTAGGCTATTATGTCTCAATCGCATATAGCTTATTGTTTTCTTTTTATTGTCCTGCGGTCATTACCGCTCATTGTTTATTTTACCTATATGTGTAAGAAAAAAAGACATATATGTGTTCTCTTATTTGCCCTTTGTCCAATTCTCTTATTTCAAATCACACGAGTTCACTTTGTGATGTACAGTTTGATTTCCCAAACCGCCTTGTATTGCAAGTTCGTTGATTTTGGAATTCCCATTTTGAGTGCTTTGTGTAAGGTCAAACGCACACACGATCACTAGTAATTTGGTTGTGCTATATGACTCTATCACTCAAACTCTCTCTCATATGTCATTACGTGTATATCACTGAAAAAAAAGAACAACACTAGAAATACATATAATCCATCATATTTCTGTCCTGTTTGTCCCTTTAGATAAAACTCCCTTTAAGTCCCAAACTCCATACCAGTTCTCCCTTCATCTCGATTCTCTCTCCTCTTTAACAGTTAATCTCACACAGATCAATGATATTGACCACATCTGATACCTCATTAATACCTAGGTATTTACCATTTTGATTTACCTGCTCAACAGCATAATGTTTGCAATATTGCCTGTTTCTGGTTCACTTAAGATATATACCTCCGAAGGCTATTTATGTTGTACGTGCCGTACAATCGGGTTGACGTATCGTCTTCTAGTACATAGGCAGTATTGCCTATACGTTTGGTAACCGTGTAAGGGCCTTCATATAAAAAAAAGAACTTGCTCATCACTTTCTCTAATTTATTCGACTGCTTTGGTACTCTTAACAGGACTCTGTCTCCCGGATTGAATAGGTCGAATTTCGTTTGCTTTTGTTGGCGAATTCTTTTTGCAGCTGACTTCGATAAATTATGTTTCGCCAACTGGACAATGTAATCCATCCCGGGTAGTTTCCCCTCATTTAAGCCCAATACTCTAGCTAGTTCATTCTGTGGTCTTTTACCGAAGTGAACTTCGTACGGTGTCATCTTCGTGCTCTCGTGCTGGACAGAATTCAGCCAAGTCTCGACTTTGGGAAGATGTCCAACCCAAGCCGAATGTTTGTCATTCACCAGAGTGCGAAAAAGACGAGCCACTTCCCTTAACGGTCTCTCTGCAGAATTTCCTTGGGGGTATCTTACAGAGGAATGAACTTGTGTGATACCAGCTTCCTGCATACTGGTTCTCCATTTCTTTGCACTGAACTGTGGTCCACTGTCAGATAATATCCTGAGCGGAACGCCAAACTCGGGTATATACTTGTTAATGATCAGTCGGCTACATGCGAGTCCCGTGGCTTTCCTTAGCGCATACAGTTTGATGTATTTACTGAATGCATCAATAACTATGAATATATATTCGTAGCCGTACTGACCTCGAATGACTGGGCCAAATAGGTCCACACACAGTAGTTCGCCGGGACTACTTGTGAGAACTGCCTGTCTTTCCTCAACTAGATATCTTACTGGATACTTGCTCCTCTGACAGGTGTCACACTTAGCTATGGTTTTTCTAATGTCCCTTCCCATTTTCTCCCAGATAAAGTCATGAGCAATTTCATAAAGTACTTTGCTGGCTCCAAAGTGTCCCAGCTCCTTATGCATAAACCATATTAATTCCTCCCTCAAAGTGCCCGGTACGCATATTGCCCAGCGATCCTTCCTACATCTTCTTGCGAGAAGGCCGTCCTGCATTTTATATGCGAACCTTCCCACTTTCACTATGTCTGAGTTGCCTCCTTCCAACCTTGCGAGTGCCTCACCCAAGATTACATCATCACGCTGTTCCACTAGCATGTCTTTCCGTTTCTGCTTTAATAATAGAGTTATCCCTGCTTAGACTGGAGTCACGTGATAACATGTCGGCTAGGATATTATCTTTACCCTTAATGTGTATAACTGTGAAGTCATATTCTTGTAATGCTAGAATCCAACGGCTTACTCTATTTGAACTTAATTTGCATGTTTTCATGTACAACAATGCGTGGTGATCTGTGTGGATCTCAAATTTACTTCCGAGTAGATACATACGGAATTTCCCTAAACTAAATACTATCCCAAGTAGCTCTAATTCTGTGATGGTGTAGCGTTTCTCAGCGGCAGAAAGTCCACGCGAGGCTAAGGATACAATCCGTAAATTTCCCTCCGTATCTCTCTGGCACAAGACTCCAGCTATACCTATATGTGAGGCATCTGTCATCACCACATATTCCTGGTCTCTTATTGGATATTTTAAAACAACTGCTTGTTCAAAACCTCGTTTCAGAGCTTGGAATGCCTCGTCATGAGTCACATCCCATCTCCATCTGCTTCCTTGCTTTAAGAGTTCCCTGAATGGTTCTACTAACTTAGAATATTTTAACACAAATCGTCTAAAAAAATTACAGATTCCTAAATACGTCTTCAGCTGTTTAACATTTTGTGGCGCACTTGCATCGAGGATTTTGTTAATCCGACTTTCTTCTGGAGTTACCCCTGAACGTGACACACTATGACCCAGGAAAGTTACTTGTGACTTACAAAACGTAGATTTTGACAATTTCAGGGTGAACCCTGCCTTATCTAGTCTCTTAAAAACCGTGTCCAAGTGAACCAAATGCTCTTCAAAAGTACGCGAACTGATTACAAGATCATCAATATATATAGTTACATAATCTCCCGTGTTATCACCTAACGCTATGTTCAGTGCTCTTATCAGCGCTGCTGAACTGCTCTTTAATCCATAGGGTACCCTGCAAAATTGGTACAGATTGTACTGATGACTAAAAGCGGTAAAGGCTCTATCTTCAACTTTAAGAGGAACTTGCCAGAAACTAGAACTTAAATCAACACACGTAAAAAATTGTTTTCCCTCAAAAGTTTGCATTAGCTCCTCTATAGACATAGATTTTAATTGGTCTGATGAAATGTGTGCATTAACTAAACGCGCGTCTAAACATATCCTGACTTTTCCATCTGCCTTAGGTACTGTAATAAGTGAATTTACATAGGGGCTGTTAGAATACTCAATTATACCGTCCTGAAGCATCTGATTGATCTGACTTTCTACGGCTTTCTGATAGACAAAAGGCACAGGATAGCGGTGACCGGTAAATACCGAATTGTCAACAACGTTCAAAGAGTGGACATAACAATTGGCTCTACCAATTCGATCTTCAAATATCCTACTATTATTTGACAAAACATCGTAGAGAAGCATACACTTATCTTCCTCTACATCTCCAAGAAACGCAGCTTCACGTAACGAGTCATCGAGACTGTCGTTCGTAACCACACTGCCTACAAAAGTTACTGACTCTTGCTCTATAGCTTGAGACATCTCATTTAACGTACACATCACTCCTACTACACTACTCCTATATTGTTCATTGAACGGTATCACCACTTCAGCACCACCAAATTTAAATGTAATACAGCACTCTTCATAACATATGTTTCCTGACACCTTAGTCAGCCAATCAGAACCCATAATTACGTCGTACACTAGATTTGGAATTACAAGGCACACTTGCTTCTCTACGTGACTGTATATATTTATCTCTATTAACACCTGTTTTGATATAATTTTAGACTTCCTACCCACGGCTGTGATTACAAAAGTACTCTTAATTGGCAATTCTTCAAAGTTTACCCCAGTTCCCTTTAATTTATCATAATAAGCATTGCTTATGCAACTCCTTACACACCCACTGTCTATTAACACATTCGTACACGTCCCGGACACGTGTAGCTTAATGATCGGACTTATATTACCCGCCACTGGTAATATTGCTTCGTCACATAGTTCACTTAACAAATCATTCCTTACGTTTAGGTCATAGTGTTCCTGTATCAGGGTTAAAACAGGGCACGTTGCAGACTGAGATCCTGACCTTATGATGCAGTCTGGCTCGCGTTTAAATTACTATTATTGTCTCTACCTTCACAAGTGGTCGCAACGCTCGTCTGGCTATTACTATTCACATTCTGTTGGTTACTATTTTCATTATTACCTACGGGATTACCTCTCCCATATCCTCGGTTCTGATTAACATTAGGGTTATTACCGTAGTTACCCTGTCCGTGGCCGCTGCGTCCATCATTACCCCTACCTTGATTTCCTCGCGAATCATAATTCCTGCCTTGCGAGTAATTATTCCTGTTTTGATAGGGCGTCACAAAATTATTACCCCGGTTTTGGTAATTGTTTCCACTCTGACCCCTATTTTGATAATTGCCTCCTTCGCCACTGTTTCCCTGCGTTCCTTGATTTCTTGCATCCTGAGACTGATTGTTATAATTGCCCTGGTTTCTAGTGACTGTTTCTTCACTTGAACCTTTCCCTAGCACATCAAAGGTACCTAGTAGGCTCTCTACTTGCGTGACAGTTTTTACATTTTGTATGCATGCCGCCTCTTTGATTCGGTAAGGGAAATGCCTTAACAGGAGCCTTACCACATCTTTTTCCTCTCTCAGTCCATCCAAGTATTTACAAACCAACACTTGCCCCAGGAAATACTCCGTCATATTGAGATTACCCCTTGCGTTGTATTTTCCGCACACGATTCCCTCACGATACCGTGATTGTATGCTCTCACTCCAAAACTTATCACAAAATTTATGTCTGAAGTCTGTGATATCTTCAAAACCATCCCTATAAACTGCAAACCAGTTTTTGGTTTCCCCTACGAAGGCCTGTTCTAATATTTCAACAACATTACACCATTCGATGTTTCCGTCCTCCAATCTTTCTTTAAACCTCACTTCAATAGTATTTAGAAACTCCATGGGGCATCCTTGCCGATTGCTAAATTTCCCTAACTCTATTTCTTTATGCGTACTATTCATATATGTCGTTCGACTCTGACCTGCTTCTTGTCTTATTCTAGACTTTAATTTATTTTCAAGCTCGACAATTTTCTCCTCTGCTCGTTTCTCCATACTACTAACTTTTGCGTTTATGCTCCCATCTGTTGCTTCAACTTTATCATTCAGCCTATCCTGTGTTTCTTGAATTTTACTTATACTTTCCTTACTCTGTTTCTTCAAATTTTCAACTTCTTTACTAATTTCTGCTTGAACCTTATCGATTTTGCCGCCCAGCTGTTCTTTAATTTCCGTTGTTACTCCCTGAAGGTTTTTAATTTCTCCCCCCAGCTGTTCTTTAACCTCCATAGCTGTACTCTGAACTTTTTCAATTTCTCCTCCCAATTGTTTCTTAATTTGCTTCGTCTCTAGCTGTATTAACTCTTTAGATTCCTCAGCTTGCTTACTTATTTTACTCTCAAGTTCATCTTGCACCCTCCTCAATCTACTCTCCATGTCAGCTAGGATTTCTTTCGTCTTCTCTTCCATCACACCCCTGATTTCACCCTTAATTTGCTCAAATCTTTTATCCATCTCCTTACTGTTTTGATCCAATTTACTGTTAAGTTCTTTATTACTTTCTTTAATTTCCCTACTGTTTTCCTCCAATTTATCGTTTAGTTTACTACTAATTTCTTTACTGTTTTGATCCAATTTACTGTTAAGTTCTTTATTACTTTCTTTAATTTCCCTACTGTTTTCCTCCAATTTATCGTTTAGTTTACTACTAATTTCTTTACTGTTTTGATCAAATTTCGTATTTAATACATGTATAAGACTCGCAAACATGCTCTTCATATCTCCCGGACTTTCTTTCTCACCATCATTACTGGGATTTACCTCCGACATCATCCCTGTGCTGCTTTCACCTTCCTCTACTAACTTACTACGCGCTTCATCCTCTTTCTCCTTCGTCATCTTACTCCCTAGCTGTTTTTGACTACGTAGTAACATATCGTCTTCTGAATCACTCATTCTGACTCACGTTGATATATAAAATCCCCCAAAATGCAGGTACAGAAATATGTCACTTTTCCCTCCACAAATGTTATCAGGTTTTCGTCCCACGTTTATGGCGACAATGTAACGGTTCTTTTTTGGCTGTGTATGTTAATTTGGAACAAAATATAAGACCAAAACCTGCCAGATTATTAATTTCTGTATCCAATTTTTACCTGACTTACCATTTGATATGACCCATCAGTGGTCACCGGATCTGAAGTTATATGTAAGAGTGTTGGGCGCCAAGGGTTCGATCTGAGAGCGATAACCCAATAAATAATAAATAACTTTACGTCCTAGCTCAGGTAGAACATTCACCAGACTCCATCGACTCAAGTCGTGGTATGACTTAGTCATTAACCTGAATAACATTTGCTTCGGGGAAAAGAGGATGGCTTATATCTATTTCTATCATCTAGAAAGGAGACAGACTGCATTTACTTTAAATAAAAATTTAATGGCATCAAAAACAAACAAGTTAGGAAGATGCATTAATTAATGACTTACGGTAACGTAGAAAGTAAACAAAAGAATTTAAGACAGGCAAAAGTTGCAAGAAAACGGAGGCGTTATGAATTTAATTTAATCTAGATCTGAATTTATTACTTTAGGTTGATTTATTCAAGAGTGAAGAAAGAGAGCTTGTGCATTAAAGTCAAATGAGCTTACCAAACGATGAATCAGCTTTATTGAAGTGTTTCTCCCCAAGAGAAAGCTGCTGTTGTAGGCGGTAGAAGTC
This sequence comes from Meconema thalassinum, assembly GCA_946902985.2. Classification (NCBI taxonomy): domain Eukaryota; kingdom Metazoa; phylum Arthropoda; class Insecta; order Orthoptera; family Tettigoniidae; genus Meconema; species Meconema thalassinum. The sequence continues at coordinate 94,173,368 of OX336391.1, forward strand.
CATCTTCATGCGTGGAATTTATTTTAAATGACAGGCTACTATTAATTCTGAGGTATTTAGATTTCTCAGAATTAATAATGGTGGTGGATTGAAAGTCCTTAAACCACTTTTACGATGTTAGCTCAGACACTGCTAACACCATACTGTCTCGGACAAGCATATGTCCTGAATACATCTCCTGCAATACTGTCTTGAACCAGGTCTCGTTGAGTTGTCCTTTCTTCACATAAAGGAGTCTCGTCCCAAGGTGCTCCGCGACCGTATCTATTGTTCAGGCCTTCCCTTTCCACTCGCATACCCTTGTCATACGCCGCACCCTTACTCATTAGCGTGGGCTCGCCGCGCAGCTTTTGTTGAGTACACAGGTAAGTATTTCATCACATAGTGCTGTTCTGGGAGAAGACGTAAGCTCATGAAATGACCCTTAGTGTTCAAGCGCTAGCTAATTACAAAAACAGCCTCTGACTTCTCTCAACTTAATACCGTAATAAAACCTAATCATGATAATACATTATATGGACTAAACATACACTTAATAACTTGTGGCTAATTAACTGCCGAAATAACACATGATATAAATAACGAATGTCAAATTTTGACATAACGTCAGTGGCGTTATCGTACCCTTCAAAATAAGGTTACACACTGGGCAAACCGTTAAAAATATCAATATACAATGAGTGTAAGAATTGTTCAGCGTGAAGAGTTCTACAAAAAAGTACGCGAGAGCACATCTCTATATTCAATATAACGTCCACTATAAGTGTTTTTAGATTGGACGGTAGGGGGATTTGTGTTTCATGCACCTCGCCATTCTTGAATAACGTCTGACAAGAATCTGTTGCACATGCATCTCCATGATAATATAGTTAATAGTCCAGTCAGTGATTTTAACCCAACATGCCGAGACGTAAAACGGATATTGATCGTAGTTCATTGACATCGTAAAGAAGCGCTTATCACGTAATGCATTCACAGCTGTTCCCGGGTGAAGCCGGGACGGGTTGCTAGTAAATAATATATGACAACAAAGAAAGGTGTAAAAGGCTTCGACAATGTGGTAGCCTCTCACAGACGTATGTCCAGTCTCTCCAACCAAGTGATTGCGTGGAGGTTTTCGATTGATCCAAAGAATGCTCGCAAAGGGCAGTCCTTCACAATGTGCATGATGGTTTGCACTTCAGAACCACAGTCACAAGCAGAAGACTTCAGCCTACCCTACTGGTGGAGAACAGAAGCACTTCTTCCAACACCACAGCGTATACTGTTAAGATTGGTCCTGGTGGAGCGTGGGAGATTGAACCCAGCCAGTTTTATTGTTGGATCCCTGTTAGAAATGCCAGACGAGTGTGATTGAGACCATTCTTTTTTCCATGCCTCCTTAGGTATGAAAGGCATGGCAGTTAATTCCTTGGCTGTCCTCCAAGCAGGTTTCCGGGACTTCAGTCTCGTTACGGCATTTTCCCCTGTGTACTGATGGATGGGAAGAGAGCTGTTCATCAGAATCCTCGACCATAATCTGGCAATGGATCTCTTCCGTCTGACGTAAGGAGGTTCAATGTTGCTCAGAACCGGTAACCACTGGACAGGAGTGGGGTGTAATGCACCAGATATAACTCTCATTGAGTGACGTAGCTGGACATCTACCAGTCGGGTGTGGTAGCTATTCAACCATACAGCAGACCAGTACTCGGCAGACGAATATAAAAGTGCTAATAGTGATCGAAAATGAAATTTCAGTGCATTGGAAAATTTACGCCGAATTAGGGTAGGTTGGTATGGTCGTCATGAACAGTGGATGGAAGGAACAAGAATTGCTAAAATCCACACCGAAATGGTTGTGATTGGAAAAAGACCTGTTGGAAGACCAACGAGGAGATGGATCGATGTGGTTAAGGTTGGTTGGTTCCTCAGTTTAGGGGCTGCGACATCGTGGTCATGTAGCCCCGTGTACTTTAGGTGAGTGTAGAATCTGTCTGATAACCGGTGTCATTTTTGATGGCTGTATTAGTGTGTGTTATCTGTTTTTAATTCAAGTAAGGACTGCAGACATTCAATTTCCAAGTAGTTCCTACTTTTGCTACCAAACACCACCGTCAAAGACAATAGTTCTGAACTTGATTACTAGATGCCACCGCAGTTGGTTCCTGGTGACGAACGTTGGAACCTAAGAGCGTTAGTCAAACCTAAGCTATAATTTAGCTTCACACAAGTGTAACTGAGTCGTGTAGTTTCAAAACCCCCTATCTCCAAGTTTCACGAAAATGGAGATACAAGCAGTTTGGATTTTTCTTTGGACATGTCTACCGCTGTATACTACTAGTACGCATCAAAACCCGCTTTAACCGTTCGAAATTCAATGTCAAAGTTGAGGGTTATTTTCATATTCCGCCATCTCCAATGCTTTGCGCTCGGATATTAGTAACATAACCCGCCATCTCCAACCGCCCATAGGAAGGCAATACGCGGCCATGTGACAAGGACGCGAGGAGCCCTTGGCGCGACTATGAGAGGTAGCTATTGTGTTTACAGAGTGCCGTGTAGATGTCTATTGCTAATGGATTCATCTCATAACTGTATTGAGAAGTGTAGCCCTGGTAAGGGTAGGAAGAAGTTACGTAATAAGCAGCAGTGGAAATGCAATGAAGCAAAAATATCAAGGTATGTTTTCTTATAGCAACATACAGTTACTGTGAAAGGTTCTCTTCCCCCAGGGGCTCACATCTAATGGGACGTGGGTTGGTGACCACGGGACCCCAGCTGAGACCAGCATTGCTTCCACTTACTTGTGCCGGGCTCCTCTCTGTCTTCTTTCCTGTCGATCTCCCTTGGTCAACTCTTGTTCTTTTCCGACCCCAACAGTATTAGGGTATCCGAGGCCTAGGGAGTCTCTTCATTTCCCGCCTTAATTGGCCCTTGTCTCATCTTTTCTGATCCCCTCTTTCTGGGAGGGATCAGTCTTCTTTTTTTTCCTGTTATCTCCTGCCTTCTGCTCAAGGCCCTCAAGGAGGTAGGTTGTATGTAGCCCCACCACTTCTGGTGCACCCTAGAAAGTGCTACACCCTCAGGGGCTCACGGCTGGTGAGTTCGGGAGTTGACGACCCCGAGGGATTCCGAAGCTGGGTCCGTTTTCCCCTTTTGTCCCTTATCTGTGGGACGGACCCTCTCCTCTTTCACTTTCCTATCTGCCTTTCATGGCTCTCCTTCCTTCCAAGTCCCTCAATCCGCATTCATCGAGGGTTGAGGGCATTTCTTTTCCTCCTGTCCTTGATTTGCCTTATTCTCCTTTAGTTTTCCATTTGTTCTTCTAGACTGTAGGTTAGTAGTTAGTTTGTTTTAAGTTTGCATTTCGTTTTCATCTTCACGATCACCCAAACCATCAGGGGCCGATAACCTAGATGTTAGGCCCCTTAAAACAACAATTATCATCATCAAGGTTCTCTTACGTGCCATAAATCTATGACATGGGACCCCGGCTTTACTTCCCCTCCGAAGGAAGGTATACTGAGGGATTTTTAACGCTGTTAAACAATCCAACGACTTCGGCCGGGTTTGAACCAGCGACCTTGTTCATAGAAGCTCATCATGCTACCAACTACGCCACCGAAGCCGCCGCTTCAGTGAGATAGAATCCAAGAGGAAGAGGCACGTCACCAGCACCCGGGGCACTGGAGCTGTTACTTGGTGATGATGACGATCTGTTTATCAAGCAAGGGATTATAATCGGCAGGCGCAGATTCAAGGGGGGGGGGGGGTTCACGGGGGTCATGACCCCTCCAAACGGAGACCAATTTTTTTTACAAACTCAAAACACGAAAACACAATAACCAGACAAATAAAACTTAACGAATTTTAACTGAAAAACAGTTTTTTTCATTTTATTCAATATTGAAAATACCTTTATTGCAATTATTTTGTTCTGTTATTACTGTACATATTTACAACTTCATACCTGTTATATAAAAACGATTATTTATATAACAAAATCAACTCGTCTATTTTGTTTAGCGAACCTTGTGATTACCGAATCGATGTTTATAGTGATGTCACCATGAATGTGCAGCAATGCACGGATAGGAATTTGGGACTTTTTTCGCACAAAAAAAATTGCCGACGTCCAAACTGCAAGCTTGGTTGGCAATTTAAGCTGTGACTTTCTCCCTTTTTCAGTACCAACTCGACTTGCCGAAACTGTAACTTACCTTGATATTTTTCTCGAAGCTCGATGTAAAAGTCTCAAAACACGCCGTTGCAATTTGTACGAATATTTTTGGTGAGCTAAACGCATCAAATTTCTATCCACGTAGCTTGCAAAAAAATTGGTCTGGTTTTGTACGTTTGTTTATTTTGTGATTGCGTTTTTAGTGATACCATTTTGTTAACAATTTCGATTCTCTGCCCCCCCCCCCCCCTCCCCCAGGCCAAACTTTAGATCCGCGCCTGATAATCGGTAATGCAACTATGCCTTAAGGCGCACGACACCATAGAAAGTGGGAGCTGAAGTCTGAAGCTGATGGTGGTCATCCCTGTTGATATGGCGCCTAACTCAAAGTCCGGGGTATCTTTCACAATCCTAGGTCATACTAATTACAGCTACTGTGTTACTGTGTTACTGTCCCCCACTTATGAACACGGGACTGATGACCAGGATGCCCCAAGGGCTTACACTGTGCTATAGGTGGCAGCAACATAATTTGTCTCTTGACCTAGACCAGTGTATCTGAAACTGCATCACGCGTAGCACTACTGGCTGGCGAGCTGGTAGAAAGATACTCTGTAAAATGAGTAGTCTGGTATCAAAACAAGATACGTCACTACTTTTGCGATTTTGAGATTACGGCTCATTAAACAAGTCATAAATGGCCTCTTTACATGTGGGTAGACAAAGATATTCATAACAGGTCACATAATGATGTTTTTGAGCGCTGAAGTAGTCGGTTGGTTTCAAAATAAGACAACTAGATGGATGAGTATCAAAACAAGACACATCTCGGCAGGGTCTATTGCGCATCAATCAGCGCATCAGCTGAAAGGGCGCTTTGTGTCGCTTATGCATTTCTTTCGTGTTTTGTTAGTGCCGGTGTGTTTACATTCGTATTGGTGTGTTTATACTTGTGGAGAGTGATTATTTCATTTCCAATATAAGATACATCCGATTACTGAGTTGCAAAAAAGATACATCAGCAAATTTTAAAACAAAATAAGACACATCAAATATCAAAACGTTTATAAAAAGGAAAATAAAACAGCACGAGTTATGAAACTTTTGGGAACTATTTGTCTGTATCACTTATAACTTTCAAAAAAGAGGCATATTTAATTGTCAGTAAGCAAAGGAGTTATTCAGTTTTTGTGTTTCCTGATTTTTTGAAGTGATGTGTCTTGTTTTTAATAACCCGTATTTAAGAAACAAATGTCTTCAAATTTATTTATTTAATTATTTACATATTCAAGCCCCTTTGGAAGGAAAGTAACTATGTGTATGGCAGCCTGAAATCCCTTGAATATGAGAACAAATGCAGGAATAAATTACAAGTTCAGACCTATGTCTAAAAGTAAGAAATATTGCACTGGAAGCTGTCCTTCACATTATCACGTCGAGATGTCGCATGGATTGATCTCTTGGAATAAACCACAATGTTAATTCACTGCTCCGTATGTCATAAACTGTACAGTTTGCCTCTAGGCACACGCTATTATAATCATTATGCTATTTCTTACTCAAATACAAATAAAATCAGAGAATGAAATGAGAAGAATACGACCATGTCTGCCGTATTCCTCATTGACGCAGCTTAATGGATTCAGAAGATTAAATCCTTAAGTCAATAATAAGTTGTACTTTTTATTATTGTACCACATTGTGACTTCCGCAGTGCACATTATAATATAAATAGAGATGCAAGACTTACATACAAAATTTTCCATATCAAAGGTTGTTATCAAAATTATTTCTAAAGAATATTAATCGTCTAAAGGCTAAAATCACGCATTAAAATATTAAAAAATCAGATCTGTTACAAATATATGTTAAATTGCGAAAGATATAAATCTTGATAAAAAACAGCTCGAAGTAGAAACAGTGATCTAGAAAGAAGATTAAGTGTAAATGAGAAAAATATGGAAAGTCAGAAAAGAGAGGGAAATAAAAACCTTAGAACACTTACGTGGATGTTAAATATACGTGGTGATTTGTAGGTTATGATTGATGTTATCATATATGGGTAATACTATACGGTATATAATTGTGATGCTACCTGTGTGAGGAGAAACAAGTAGTTCCGTGGAGAACTATACAGCCTATTTTCATATATCCTACTTATGTTAATTGCCTCCATCAACATACAAAATTTTCAGTTTGATTGCTGTATTAGATTCGTACATATTGAGAACCGACTAAATATTTCGGATGGTCGCCACGTTGGATTTTATATGTAGGTCCTAGAGTTATGTACTGTTACATGACGATTAATGTGTACGTGTAGCATTCAAACTTCAATTGCATGATTAGGACACAAGAAGTAACAAGGAGAATTTAAAATTTCTCACAGCTGCCATCTTGTGGTTATGGAAACAATTGAAATAAATTAAATGCCAGCGGATTAACATTCGTATAAGGATTCACTGTACCAAGTTTCACTGCACTCGAATAGGTTAATTGCGAGAAACGTCCATGTGGATATTTATACTTCACGTCGCCGCCATGTTGGATTTGTGGTCACCAGGTTATTTAAAGTCCAATAGGTGAACTTAAGTTCATAGCCCCTATGGATATAAAAAAATTCAGTTTGATTGCTATAATAGATTCGTAGGTATTCAGAGCCGTCTAAATATTTCGGATGGTCGCCATGTTGAATTGTTAAATGTATAGGCCATAGAGTCATGTACCATTAAATGAAAATTATTGCGTAGGTTCATTATTCAAACTTTTATTTCGATCGCATGATTACGACACAAGAAATAAAAACTTAATTTTAAAATTCGCACAGCCGCCATCTTGAGGTTTTGTAAACAATTGAACTAAATTAGATACCAGTGCATTACAATGTGTATAAACATTTCCTGTGCCAGATTTCATTATGTTTGGAACATTAAATCCCGAGAAAGGCCTATTTAAAATTTTCAAATTCACTTGGTCGCCATGTTCGTTTTGTAGTTAACCGGTTTTTGAAAGTCTTATAGATAAACTTCCAGTAGTGCCCTTTATCTCTCTACAAAATGTCAGGGCGATACCGCTAATAGTTTCAGAGATATAGAAAGCCGGTGAAATATTTCGCACATCCGCCATCTTGTGGTTATGTAAACAATTGAACGAAGTTTGATGTCGGTGCATTACAATGTGTATAAACATACACTGTACCAAGTTTTATTGCGTTTGGGTCGTTAAATCGCGAGAAATGTCTATTTAAAAGTCGCAAATTCGCGTGGCCGCCATGTTGGTTTTGTAGTTACCAGTTTTTCAAAAGTCACATTGGTGAACTTCTAGTAGTTCCCTTTATCACCGTAAAAGATTCCAGGGTGATATCGGGAATGTTTTCGGAGATATTGAATGCTGGTGAAATATATCGCACAATCGCCATGTTGGATTGGTGAGACGTAACAAAATTTGAAGGGTATGGTCGGTGTCATCCAGAATAGTGCTATGAACTTACCGAGTTTCATAGAAATCGCTCCAGCCATTTAGAAGTTATTAGGGGGACACACACACACGTACACACACACACGGACAAAAGGTGATCTCATAAGCCTATTTAAAAAAAATAATTGAAAATAGGCTAAAAAGGATGTTCGTTTGTTCGTCTTTTATGCGTTCATAAACCATTCATCCGATTGCGATCAAATTTTGGCGAGTTGTTGTGCACACTTCCGAAATCATTATAGGCATAGTTAATCCAATTTACAATAGACAGCGCGCGAGTAGTTTGAACAAATGCGTGTTGGCGATGCATTCATATACAATTCATCCGATTGCGATCACATTTTGGTGAGTTGTGTACAGTCCCGGAAAAGTTATAGGCGTAGTAAATCCAATTTACAATAGATGGCGCATGAGTAGCTTGAACAAAATTGCGTGTGTTTGTCTCAAGAAAGTCCCACATGCGTTCATATACCATTCATCCCATTGCGATGAAACTTGGGTGAGATGTTCTGTACACTTCAGGTAAGGTTTCTGGCTTACTAAATCCACTTAACAATAGGTAGCGTACGAGTAGATTCAACAAATGAGCGACGACGGGCGAAGCGTTTCAACAAAGTCCTGCATGCATTCACATACCATTCGTCCGATAGCAATGAAACTTGGGTGAGAGGTTGTGTACACTATAGGCAAGGTTTCTGGATTAGTAAATCCTTGTTATAATAGGTAGCGCACGAGTAGATTCAACAAATGAGCGGCGACGCGCGAAGCGTTTCAACAAAGTCCCGTATGCGTTCATATACTATTCGTCTGATAGCGATGAAACTTGGGTGAGATATTGTGTACACTTCAGGGAAAGTTTCTGGCTTAGTAAATCCACTTTACAATATGTAGCGCACGAGTAGATTCAAGAAATGAGCGACGACGCGCGAAGCGTTTCAACAAAGTCCCGTATGCGCTCATATACCATTCATCCGATTGTGATAAAACTTTGGTGAGTTGAGTACAGTCTTGCGAGGGTGTATGAATTAAAAAATCCGTTTTTCAATGGGTGGCGCACAAGTAGATTCAACAAGAGACAGCGCGCGAATCGTTTAAACAAAGTCCCGTATGCGTTCATATACCATTCATTTCATTGCGATGAAACTTTGGTGAGTTGTTGAGCACGCTCCCATGATTTTTTTGAGATAGTAAATCAATTTTACAATAGTTTAGAGGTGGTTAACGGAAAAAGAAAAACATATTGGGAAACCAAAAGCACTTCAAGAAACAATTTACAACGCCAACACTTTCTTTGATTGGCATTGTAACACATACCGGGTACAGCTAGTTATAATATAAATAGAGATGAAAGACTTATATACAAAATTTTCCATATCAAAGGTTGCTATCAAAATTATTTCTAAAGAAAATTAATCGTCTAAAGGCTAAAATCACGCATTAAAATATTAAAAAAAACAGACCTGTTACAAATATGTGTTAAATTGCGAAAGATATAAATCTTCATAAAAAACAACTCGAAGTAGAAACAGTGATCTAGAAAGAAGATTAAGTGTAAATGAGAAAAAAAATATGGAAAGTCAGAAAAGAGAGGGAAATAAAAACCTTAGAACACTTACGTGGATGTTATATACACACATCAAAAAAAGTTTTGCATCACCTCGGTTCCAAGAGTTCCGGAACCGTTAAATACAAAGGGAATAGAGGTCAACACAAACAACATTTCAGCTCGTTTTATTGCTCATGAGACCCACACATTGCATGTTGTACCATCATACAGCTAGACTTTCAGCATTTGTGGTCCAGATTGCAGTACACACCACTACCTCTAATACCCAGTAGCACGTCCTCTTGCATTGATGCATGCCTGTATTCGCCGTTGCATACTATCCACAAGTTCATCAAGACACTGTTGGTCCAAATTGCCCCACTCCTCAACGACAATTCGGCGTAAATCTCTCAGAGTGGTTGGTGGGTCAAGACGTCCATAAACAGCCCTTTTCAACATATCCCAGGCATGTTCGATAGGGTTCATGTCTGGCGAACATGCTGGCCACTGTAGTCGAGCGATGTCGTTATCTTGAAGGAACGCATTCACAAGATGTGCACGATGAGGTCGAGAATTGTCGTCCATGAAGACAAATGCCTCTCCAATATTCTGCCGATATGGTTGCACTATGGGTCGGAGGATGTCATTCAGGTATCGTAAAGCCGTTTCGGAGCCTTCCATGACCACCAGTGGCGTACGTCGGCCCCACATAATGCCACCCCAAAACATCAGGGAACCACCACCTTGCTGCACTCGCTGGACAGTGTGTCTAAGACGTTCAGCCTGACCAGGGTGCCTCCAAACACGTCTCCGACGATTGTCTGGTTGAAGGCATATGCGACACTCATCGGTGAAGAGAACGTGATGCCAATTCCGTGGGGTCCATTCAGCATGTTGTTGGGCCCATCTGTACCGCGCTGCATGGTGTCGGGGTTGCAAAGCTGGACCTCGCCATGGACGTCGGGAGTGAAGTTGCGCATCATGCAACCTATTGCGCACAGTTTGAGTTGAAACACGACGTCCTGTGGCTGAACGAAACGCATTATTCAACATGGTGGCATTGCTGTCAGGGTTCCTCCGAGCGGCAATCCGTAAGTAGCGGTCATCCACTACAGTAGTAGCCCTTGGGCGGCCTGAGCGAGGCCTGTCATCGACAGTTCCTGTATCTCTGTACCTCCTCCATGTCCGAACAACATCGCTTTGGTTCACTCTGAGACGCCTGGAAACTTCCCTTGTTGAGAGCCCTTCTTGACACAAAGTAACAATGCGGACGCGATCGAACTGCGGTATTGACCTTCTAGGCATGGTAGAACTACAGACAACATGAGCAGCGTACCTTCGTCCTGGTGGAATGACTGGAACTGATCGGCTGTCGTACCCCCTCCGTCTAATAGGCCCTGCTCATGCATGGTTGTTTACATCTTTGAGCAGTTTTAGTGACATCTATGAACAGTCAAAGGGACTGTATCTTGGATACAATATACACAGTCAACGTCTATATGCCGGAGATCTGGGAACCGAGGTGATGCAAAACTTTTTTTGATGTGTGTACGAGGCACGTCCAGAAAGTAAGTTCCGTTTGGTAATAAAATTAAATTGTGTACAGATACAGAAAAAATATTTATTGCACAACATTCTACACCTTTTAAACTACTTTTCCACATAACTGCCGAACTTTTGCAGGCATTTGTCATAGCGTGGCACATGTTTTTGGATACGTTCTTCATAGAAGTTTGCCGCCTGTGTCTTCAACCAGTTGGAAACATCTTCTTTCAGCTCGTCGTCATTGTTCAAGTGTTGACCGAAAAGAAAAGACTTGAGATGTGTGAACAGACGAAAGTCGCAAGGAGCAAGGTCAGGGAAGTACGGAGGGTGGTCAAACACGTCCCAGCCAAATCCCTGTAGGAGGGTTTTCGTCACATTTGCAGTGTGTGGTCGTGCGTTGTCGTGAAGAAAAACAACACCTTTTGACAGCAACCCTCGGCGCTTATTCTGTATTACGCGGCGCGATTTCCTAAGTGTCTCGCAGTAAGCATCTGCGTTGATTGTTTGACCACGCGGTAAGAAATCAATGAGTAAGATGCCTTTCCAGTCCCAGAACACTGTGCACATCATTTTCCGAGGTGTCAAGATTTGTTTCGGCTTAACCTTTGCTGGGGATGAAGTGTGCCTCCATTCCATTGATTGCCGCTTACTTTCAGGGGTGTCGTAAGAAACCCAAGTTTCATCTCCTGTGACTATCTGTGTCAGAAATTCTTCGCCGCCTTCATTGTAACGGGTCAAAAACTGAAGTGCACTACCCATCCGTTTTGTTTTGTGTTGCTCCGTAAGAATCTTTGGTACCCAACGTCGGCAAAGTTTACAAAAGATCAGTTTTTCGGTAACAATTTCACGAATCAGTGATCGTGAGATTTGGGGAAAATCCATAGCGAGAGCACTAATAGTAAACCTGCGGTTTTCCCGGATCTTGTCATCAATCGCGTGAACCAGTTCTTCTGTAACCAAAGATGGACGCCCACTTCGTTCTTCATCGTGCACATCACTACGTCCTTCATTGAACTGTCGGACCCATCTCCTCACCGTTGAATCACTCATCGCATTTTGTCCATACACTTCGCAAATTTGCCGATAAATTTCAATTGGTTTCACTTTCCTAGCGTTCAGAAAACGAATCACAGATCTGATTTCACAAGCGGGGGGATTTTCAATCAACACCGACATTGTACGAGTAAACATGCACAACAACGCGTACGTGGCTGACAGCGCTCTCCAAATGGCGTACGTTTCTTCTCCTTGATACAGAGCGTCTACCGAGCATATGCGGAACTGCGCTGCAGCGGAACGTACAACTAGTTGAAGACACAGGCGGCACACGTCTATGAAGAAGGTATACAAAAACTCGTGCCACGCTACGACAAATGCCTGCAACATTTCGGCAGTTATGTGGAAAAGTAGTTTAAGGGTTGTAGAATTTTGTGCAATAAATATTTTTTCTGTATATGTACTGTGACCGATCCAGTCAGGGTCAATTACCGGCCCCGGATGACAGGAGATCGAGAGGAGACCGGAGGGTCAGTATGACGTCATGGCATGACGCGGCGAGGCAACCGCGAGAGTAAGGGAATGCTCCAGAAGGTTCCAACCCCTTCCATTTTTTTTTTCTCGAAGGAGGACGCAGTTCCGGAATGTTCAGTGAGTCAATAGTGCGTGGACGAGTATGTTATCCAGCGGAGCACGGACGAGTAGCCCATGTCACGTAGACAGTAATTTGCATCGGGAACTTGAATGGTTTTCGTGAGTGATCAGCAGGCCATGAAGCATGAAGCTAGCGTGCATGTAGTGCCAGTGAGTTTTTTACAGTGAAGTATGTCAGTTTATTTGTCGAACAGTGTGAATTTCAAGACGATATCGGACTCGCTAGTATGTGAGGAAATAGTCAGAACTGATAAAGGAAGGTCCGTTCATGCCGACAATTTATGTTAATTAAAGATGAATACCAGGAGGTGTTTAACATTACGAGTATCAGGGAAGGAACAATAATAACGATAGTCGAGGCGAAGCATTATCGCGAGGCCCTGTATTGTAACAGACATCCATTCGAAAATAGCATAGCAGTGCGGCATTTTAAGAGACGCAGTGAGAATGCAACAGGGAAGGCTACATCTACTTTAAGCTTGTGTTGGAAGGTTGCAGGCCGCAGGCAACTTGATATGTCGGTCAAGGCCAGCTCGAAATAGCTCCTCGTGGAAGGAAGTGTGTCACTGGTTGAGGAAAGTGAATACATATAATTCAAGTGAACCAGGAACTAGACGCTATAGTGCGTGGGCGTGAAAGTGCTCTGATATAGTGAAATGTAATATTGCCACACGGCGGCATGAACTTAATAACCATGGACTCAAATATTCTGGGAATCAACATGCATATTAATACGCAAATCATGCTGCACTGAACCTCTAAAGGGGCCATAATGGGGTGAACGGTCGCAACAAGATGGACGAGTGGACCATGGTTGGGACGTCAGGAGACGCCGCTGCTGAAGGTGACCGGGGGCAACCAGTGGGCGGACATGGGCGTCGCCAGGAGATCGAGAGGTGCCGGGGGCGTATACCTCTACCAGTACGCTGGAAGACCACATCGCGGAGACGCTGGAGGAACGACGCCGCCCTAATGCCGCAGACGACGCCGACGCCGACGCCGACGCCAGCCAGGGGTTTCCAAGGACACCGGATATAAAGTAAGACGTTTCATTTCCATCGTTGTTCATCAGGAAGAAGAGAACTTCTACCTCGGATAGCCGTGCCATGAGATAACCTGAGATCGTGTAACTTAACGCCATTTATAATCATTTATTCCAGTTTAAACAAGAGCATCATTTTCTCATAGGGTTGTACGGGTTTTTTAGTCCTTTCTTTTCGGGTCGTTTTGACTTACATAAATTAACAGTATCAATGGTAGGAGTAAGACATACATTTATTCTCTGAGACATAATAATAATAATAAGTTGAAATTGGGTAACGATAATATGAGATGCCCATTTTGTTGGGAGATTGAAGCATCTCGATTTCCGAGGTCATTATACGAATTTTATTCTGAAAGGTTTGTCACGGATTGCATAGATGTTAATAGCAAAATGAATATGGTTGGAGATTGTCGAATAAGGTTCTTTGGATAGGATGCCATATTATCATACGACCTCGTGGTCCCGATAAAGTTGATACGCTCTGTTTGTGTGGGTTCTTGAGACATGCTAATAATGCATGATTTTTTTGTAATGATGTTGTGTAAAGTTAATGTGATAATTAAATATGGTATTATTCCGTCATATCTGACGAGGTTATTCACGGGGCGACGTATGTCCGTTGAATTGAATTTGTGAGGACAGGGTCCTCTTGACGAACATGCTACGTTTATCGATGAGTTGTATATTGAATAGCGCAGGGCTGTAATTGATAGTGCGCTCGACAGTCAGATTGTTCGGATCCTCACACAGAGTGTTCGACGGAAGGGTTGCGATTAAATGTTCGTTGTGAGAATGAAATACACTAGGGTGCCTTATTACGAGGTCCTTAACCTTTCTTAAACATTAGACAATGCTATAATTTAATTATAATAACAAATATGACAGTGTGGATCAAGGTTGTTGGAAAGGCGAATATAAATCAGTAATAATAATAAGAATTAGTAGTGTAAATATGTAAGCACAATCTGGGTGTGTAAATAATTTATGATAAGTTATAATTAATTGTTGAAATGCCATATTATGTGAAGCTGAGTCGATGTTTGAGTGCTATTTGATGTAATATGATGCTCTTTAGTTATTAATTTGCAGTTCGATAGAGGAGATCCGTCCATTGCTGTATAAGGGTAGACAGTTGTAATATACGTAGATATTCAATATTTTCTTAGAGTTTTTGCCGCAGGTGACCTTTGTGATAAGTGGCTAGTGATGTTTACATGCGTGTGCACCGATAAATTAAGGGTTAATTTAGCTTTTTGAAAGGCGATCTCCTTGTCGGACCTTTAAGAGAGGACACCCACGAGTTTGAATAAGTATAATTTTTTTTTGATTGTTTAGGGACTATGAACTTTATTTTTTCCGGACTTTGTCCCACCCTAACTCTATACTCGTGCGTGGTAGGCAGGTTGCATATTTATTTATCCTTTAGCCAATAAAGGAGCAGATGTGATTTTACGAGGGCTTTTCCTTTCTTCTCTGTTTGTTAATTCAAGTTAAGGAGTTTGCTTTTTGAATCCTGGTTCAGTCAATTTGCCATCCCAACCCGTAAACGACCCGAGACCCTTTGTCTCTGGCTCGCTGGAACATTTCTTTTAGTCTTGTCTGTATGAACCAGGATTCACGCCCTAATTTTTTTTTTTACCCACTCCCTTGACTGTTTCTTCTGATGGGGCCGGGATGTTGGCCGGGTGATCGCCTGTACCATTGGAGAAACGGGCACAGTACACAATTTAATGTTATTACCAAACGGAACTTACTTTCTGGACGTACTACGTATACGTATAAATTTGAAGGTTAACTATGTTAATGTTATCATGTATGGGTAATAATATACGGTATATAATTGTGATGCTATCTGTGTGAGGAGAAAAAGGGAACAATATAATACGTATGTTGGTAAATAAATGTTCTTGAATATTAATTTATGAAAGTAGGAAAATACTTACTGTGAAATATAACCGAATTGATTATTACGAGGAAGGCCTATAGCTAGGGCAAATAATAGATTGTTTTGAGTAACTATGATACTCAGAAACTGTTACTTGTAGACGGTATATATAGCTTAGAGAGAATGGTTATTATGGACAGATATGTTCAGTATGTTGCTAGAAAACTAGTGTATGGAAATATCCTATAGAGAGCTCAGAGACTAATAAAACTTGTCAACGCCACCATAATTACGGGACCATTGAAATGTCGTTTTGCGCCATATTAATCTACGGGCCAATAGTATTAGCCTACTTTCGATTTTTGCAAAAAATGAAAGTAGACTTATGAGATCAACACAGGGCGAAAAATTGTGTGTCTGTCTGTGTGTGTGAGTGTGTGTACTCTGAATGTCTATCCCCCCTATCAATTCGAACACGGTGAAATCGAATTGAACGAAATTTGGTACAGAGGTAGCACTAGAAAATGGCACCTCAGTTTCATGTTTTATATCGCCGCCATCTTGACGGAAACGTAATGGCGGCCACCCAAATGTTCAAAGCTTAAATAAAATTACGACTAACCTAATCATTCCATCTCTACCAAATTTTGCAACATCATACCTTTATGTGGGAAACATCCTTTGCCCAAATTACAAGGTCATAAGCCCAAAAGTTTGCGGCTGGCGGCCATGTTTGTGTGCAAATCGATTCCCCCTATTAATTCAAACACGGTGAAACCGAATGGAACGAAATTTGGTACAGAGGTAGCACTAGCAGAGGGCACCTCAGTGTCAGCTTTTATATCGTGGCCATCTTGATGAAAACGTAATGGCGGCCACCCAAATGTTAAAAGCTTAAATCATATTACGACCAACCTAATCATATGAACTCAACCGGTTATTGCAGCATTATACCTTTATGTATGTAGAATCGTTTGACCAAACTAATAGGTCATCAGCCCAATAATTTGCGGATGTCGGCCATGTATGTGTGCAAATCGATTCCCCCATCTATTCATACACGGAGTAACCGAATTGAACGAAATTTGGTACAGATGTATCACTAGCAAAGGGCACTTCATTGTCATGTTTTATATCGCCGCCATCTTGACGGAAACGTAATGGTGACGACCCAAATGTTAATAGCTTAAATAAAATTAAGACCAACCTTATCATCTCATCTCTACCAAATTTTGCAACAACATACCTTTATGTGAAAAGCGTTCTTTGACCAAGCTACAATGTCTTCAGTCCAACAGTTTGCATATGGCGGCCATATATGTATGCAAATCGATCCCCCCTATCAATTCAAACACGGTGAAACCGCATTGAACGAAATTTGGTACGTAGGTAGCACTAGCAAAGGGCACCTCAGGGTCATGTTTTATATTGCCGTTATCTTGACGGAAACGGAATGGCGGCCACCCAAATGTTAAAAGCTTAAATCAAATTACGACCAACCTAAATATTTGATCTCTACCAAATTTTGCAACAACATACCTTTTTGTGGGAAGCATCTTTTGACTGAACTACAAGGTCATTAGCCCAGTAGTTTGAAGATAGCGGCCATGTATGCGTGCAAATCGATTCACCATATCAATTTAAACACGGTGAAACCAAAGTGAATGAAATTTTGTACATATGTAGCACTAGCAAAGGCACCTCATATTCATTAGCCTACTTTCGATTTTTGCAAAAAATGAAAGTAGACTTATGAGATCAACACAGGGCGAAAAAAGTGTGTCTGTCTGTGTGTGTGTATGTGTGTGTGTGAGTCTGTGTGTGTGTATGTGTGTGTGTGTGTGTGTGTGTGTCTGTGTGTGTTTGAGTGTGTGTACTCTGAATGTCTGTCCCCCCCTATCAATTCGAACACGGTGAATGCGAATTGAACGAAATTTGGTACAAAGGTAGCACTAGCAAAGGACACCTCAGTGTCATGTTTTATATCGCCGCCATCTTTACTAAAACTGAATGGCGGCCACTCAAACGTTCAAAACGTAAAATCAAATAACGACTAACCAAATCATCCGATCTCTACCAAATTTGGTAACAGCATACCTTCGTATAGGATGCGTCTTGTGACCAAACTACATGGTCGTCCGCCATACCATTTCAGGATGGCGGCCGTGCGAATTATGCAAACTTTATAATCCATATCATGGGACCCACCAGTTCCGATTATCGAGCCGAGAATCGTTTTAACTGTTCTAAAGGAAGAGGCACGTTCAAAATTAAAAGTTTATTTTGTAATACTATAGTGCAGACGTGATTTTAAAAAGCTGAGCCGATTCAGTAATAAGACAAGATGGCAGCGGATATCTTGTGCCTGACTTACATTTCACTAATTTGAGTATTGCATGCAATATAGCGTACTGATACAAAATAAATAAACTTTGTATGAAATGCTTTATATATAAATAATATACTCCAGTGATGAAATCGTTTAGTATAAATCAACATTTGCTAACAAGTTCTATGTAAGTCATTTTATATAGAACGATATTCGTTGACACAATTAGCTCAGTGGTAGAGCGTTAGCCTATCGCTCAAATGCCTATGATTCAAACCCGATCAGAGCTAGGTTTTTTGCTTGAAATGTTATATGTTTATTGTTTTGTAATGACTCAGATGTTTTAAAATTAAGCGTTATATTGAGAATATTATGGTGTAAAATATATATTTAATTAAAACATAATTCGCCAGCAGATTTACTCGAGACATCTAGCTGCCAAAAAGGTAACTGCACGCCGACCTACTTATTAACTTCCAGATTTTATTGAAAAGTTTCTTCTTCTAGCCGCTAGAATGCACTCGCTCTGTTAGGATTATATTGTTCGATATTTCACCACTAGATGTCACGAATAGTCTACGTGGGGCTCCATTGATTACCATTGGCATTCTATGCGCATCGAATTTGAAGAATGACAAGATGATACTACGATACATTTTTACTTTTTATTTTAAAGGGTTTGTAACAGCCTATTTTGCGTTACTTGAAAATGTTATTTGAAGTAAAGAACAAAACGATTTCACATAGTAACTGAATTCAAGCCGTTGGTGTTAGTTCAGGTTATTAATTACTACTTTTATTTCAGGCAAATAGCAATCGAAAATATCCACATAGTTTGTATACACACGTCTCTGTAGGGTCATGGAAAGATTTGTTAATTCAATTAGGGTTGTGAAAGCCATGCACAACCAGACGTGTAAAGACATGCCTCAACTCAAAGTTGGATGTTGTCCACGGCAGGTCGTATATGTAATAATAATAATAATAATAATAATAATAATAATAATAATAATAATAATGTTATTGGTTTTACATTCCTTTTAACTACTGCTGCTTTTAGAGACACCGGGGTGCCGGAATTTTGGCCCGAAGGGGATCTTTAACGTGCCAGTAAATGTACTGACACGGCTCCCTCGCATTTGTGCACCCTCAAATGCCAGCTGACTGCGCCAGGATACGAACCTGCAACCTAGGGCCCAGCAAGCGAGAACGTTACCGCTGAGCCACGCAGCCAGTCCGGTCGATTATGTCTCCAGATCCATAACATTCTTGATATACTTCTTATCTTTCTTTCTTTCTTTCTTTCTTTCTTTCTTTCTTTCTTCAATGATGGTAGCAGTTTTTATCTAGGTTGTGGCGTTTGGTAGAGGTAAATCGTTTCTAAGGTCTTCAACAAAGAATAGTTCTATTATACTCTTTGATAATAACAACGAGTTATAACTATACTCATACATTTAGGAGAAAGTAGGCTATAGGTTCTTTACTGAACATCTTGTTTAATATCCGTATAACACGTTGTATTTCTACAAGCTGCTACAACCAACATTCAATTATACTCCTTGAAAAGGACAAATAGTTATAACAATACCCATGGATTTAGGAGAAAGTAGGCTATATGTTCTTTACTGAACATCTTGTTTTTGTGTTCTTCATATCTCACTCCTAAGTCTACTTTTCCATCACTTTCCCTCAACCTTGCGTCGTGTTAGTAGACCCACAAACACAGATTTTTATCTTTCTCTCTATTAGACAATAGGCATTTAAAAAAATTGTTTATGACAGAAGGACTGACATTGGAAGCAAGGGCAATGGAGCATGCAAGAACTGGAAATGGGAGAAGAGCAGCGGGTTTTAATAACCAGAAAGAACTTTGATTCAGTTACTCCCTAAAATATATTAATTACAGCAAAATTTACCTTTTCCGGTACTGTTCAAAATACAAGGTTAAAGCGAGAGGTGATTGCTTTTTATACGGTATATGTTACTTGCAGCAGTACTCGGCTTCGCCCGGAGTATTTATTTATTTGTCTTATGGATGACTTAACTAACACATCAAACATACAAACTAACAGAAAAATGTATGTTAAAAATTAACTTTTTATGATGGTGATAAGTGCGGTAATATAATGGACGTAACATCCAGGACATTTCCCCCTAATGATAATGATAATAATGAACAGGGAAACGGCTAATTATTAACTATAGTGCTAACACGTGTAATTTACTACAAATTGAAATAATTATTAGAAAGAGGAGTAAGTGAAATAAAAGACGCTGCCTATAGCTCATTGGCAGTTAGAAAAGTAGAGAGCAACAGTGTCGTATTTATCCCATAGCGCCGTAGGAAAATAATCGGAGCACTTCGGAAAACTTCGGCAAGAAGATCCTTGAAACATTTTGATTAGTTCCTATTAATTGTCTCTGAGTAAATGTTAAATGAATAGTTGAATATTATCATGGGTAGTATTTGCCCCTTAAGGGAACCTGGTGTCGTAGATTGCAACTGCTCCATTGTTAGGTAAGCATGGTAACTAGCAACTTCACATTTTCACAGTTTATCAATGACATTTATGGATGGGAATCACTAAAATTTTATATAAATTTATGACACGAAGGAAGATTTCTCAAGGCATGTTCCTTTAACTCAAACACTATGATATTTTTAGCCTACTTTCGATTTTTGCAAAAAATGAAAGTAGACTTATGAGATCAACACAGGGCGAAAAAAGTGTGTCTGTCTGTGTGTGTGTATGTGTGTGTGTGTATGTGTGTGTGTGAGTCTGTGTGTGTGTGTGTCTGTGTGTCTGTGTGTGTGTGTGAGTGTGTGTGTACTCTGAATGTCTGTCCCCCCCCTATCAATTCGAACACGGTGAATGCGAATTGAACGAAATTTGGTACAAAGGTAGCACTAGCAAAGGACACCTCAGTGTCATGTTTTATATCGCCGCCATCTTGACGGAAACGTAATGGCGGCCACACAAATGTTCAAAGCTTAAATCAAATTACGACTAACCTAATCATCCGATCTCTACCAAATTTTGCAACAACATACCTTTATGGGGGGAGCATCCTTTGACCAAACTAATAAGTCATTAGCGTAATAGTTTGCGGATGGCGGCCATCTTTGTGTGAAAATCGATTCCCCCTATTAATTCGAACACGGTGCAACCGAATGGAACGAAATTTGGTACAGAGGTAGTACTAACAAAAGGCACCTCAGTGTCATGTTTTATATCGCCGCCATCTTGACGGAAACGTAATGGCGGCCACACAAATGTTCAAAGCTTAAATCAAATTACGATTAACCTAATCATCCGATCTCTACCAAATTTTGCAACAACATACCTTTATAGAGGAAGCATCCTTTGACCAAATAACTAGGTCATTAGCATAATAGTTTGCGGATGGCGGCCATCTTTGTGTGAAAATCAATTCCCCCTATTAATTCAAACACGGTGAAACCAAATGGAACGAAATTTGGTACAGAGGTAGCACTAGCAAAGGGCACCTCAGTGTCATGTTTTATATCGCCGCCATCTTGACAGAAACGTAATGGCGGCCACACGAATGTTCAAAGCTTAAATCAAAATACGATTAACCTAATCATCCGATCTCCACCAAATTTTGCAACTACATACCTTTATGGAGGGAGCATCCTTTGACCAATCTAATAGGTTATTAGCCTAATAGTTTGCGGGTGGCGGCCATCTTTATGTCAAAATTGATTCCCCCTATTAATTCGAACACGGTGGAACCGAATGGAAAGAAATTTGGTACAGAGGTAGCACTAGCAAAGGGCACCTCAGTGTCATGTTTTATATCGCCACCATCTTGACTGAAACGTAATGGCGGCCACACGAATGTTCAAAGCTTAAATCAAATTACGATTAACCTAATCATCCGATCTCTACCAAATTTTGTAACTACATACCTTTATGGAGGGAGCATCCTTTGACCAATCTAATAGGTCATTCGCCTAATAGTTTGCGGATGGCGGCCATCTTTGTGTCAAAATCGATTCTCCCTATTAATTCAAACACGGTGAAACCGAATGGAACGAAATTTGGTACAGAGATAGCACTAGCAAAGGGCATCTCAGTATCATGATTTATATCGCCGCCATATTGACAGAAACGTAATGGCGGCCACACAAATGTTCAAAGCTTAAATCAAATTACGATTAGCCTAATCATCCGATCTCTAGCAAATTTAGCAACAGCATACCTTTATGGAGGGAGCATCCTTTGACCAAACTAATAGGTCATCAGCCTAATATTTTGCGGATGGCGGCCATCTTTGTGTGAAAATCGATTCCCCTTATCAATTCGAACACGGTGAAACCGAATGGAACGAAATTTGGTACAGAGGTAGCACTAGCAAAGGGCACCTCAGTGTCATGTTTTATATCACCGCTATCTTGACGGAAACGTAATCGCGGCCACCCAAATGTTAAAAGCTAAAATGTAATTACGACCAACCTAATAATCTAGTCTCTACCAAATTTTGCAACACCATATGTTTATGTGGGAAACATATTCAGACCAAACTGCAAGAACATCAGCCCAATAGTTTGCAGATGGTGGCCAAGTATGTGTGCAAATCGATTCCCCCTAACAATTCAAACACGGTGAAACCGAATTGAACGAAATTTGGTACAGAGGTAGCACTAGCAAAGGGCACCTCATATTCATGTTTAATATCCCTATATCACGTTGTATTTCAACAAGCTACTACAACCAACATTCAATCATACTCCTTGAAAAGGACAAAGAGTTATAACAATACCCATGCATTTAGGAGAAAGTAGGCTATATGTTCTTTACTGAACATCTTGTTTACTCTTATAGACGTTTATGAATTAAAAGCCATGGAGGAAAATGAAAGTCGTCAGGGTAAAAATAAGATAATTACAAGTTTAAAAAAGTATCTGAAATGATGGTTTAAAATTTTGACATGTTATATTTTTAGCCTACTTTTCACATTTTTCAAAAATGAGGGAAAAGTAGACTTATGAGATCAATCCGGGAAAATGTGTGTCTGTCTGTCTGTCCTTCTGTCTGTCTGGCTG
Organism: Meconema thalassinum; assembly: GCA_946902985.2. Taxonomy (NCBI): domain Eukaryota; kingdom Metazoa; phylum Arthropoda; class Insecta; order Orthoptera; family Tettigoniidae; genus Meconema; species Meconema thalassinum. The sequence goes on from OX336391.1 coordinate 94,196,075, forward strand.
TGTGTGTGTGTGTGTGTGTGTCCCGGTCAACTCCTAAACGGCTGCAGCAATCGAAACCAAATTTAATATGAGTAAAGATGTATACCGAAATATCTCAAGCCCATATTTGAAAATTATGTCAGTGCAACCAACTGCTGAAAATACGCACTAGAAATTTGAGCTCCATGTTTGATATCATGGAAGGTGTGCATGGGAGCTATTCCAAAATTGGCACACGTGTAGATAATACTATTTCAGTTTAATTTCCAGGAGGCCATACATGACAGTGTTGCCAAAATAATTTTAATCCTTCTGATAGGTCCGATTTTTAAATGCATATAACTTCTACACTATTAATCGGATTTCAACCAAATTTTGTATGTAATATGTGTACATAAACAGATATGACTGAGTGTTTTCTTAAGAACCACCAGCGCTGACAACTGTTAATAATTGCTCTCTCTATTTTCTTCATACAAATACCAATATATCTGAAAGTATGCAAGCCGACAGCTTTAAACTACGTACACGTATAGTACCTAACATTTTAGATTACTTTGGAGTAACTTATATACTTCAGTTCTACCAACATGATTCTAAGCCTGCTGGTAGGACCAATTTTTAAATACATGTAACTCCTATACTATCAGTTGGATTTCAACCAAATTTCGTATGTGCTATGTGTAACATAACAGATATGACTATACGTATTCTTAAGAGCAATCAGGGCTGCCAACTGTTAATAAATGCTGTCTATATTTTTCTACCCTAATATCAATATATCAGAAAGTATGCAAGCCGACAGCTTTAAACTACGTACTGTACACGTATAGTACCTAACATTTTAGATTAATTTGGAGTAATTAATATAGGTCAGTGCTGCCAACATGATTCTATGCTTGCTGATAGATCCAATTTTAAAATACATGTAACTTCTATATTAACAAATGGATTTCATCCAAAATTGGCACAACAAGATATCATAATATTTCCGATTATTTCTAACCAGCACACGCATGACATTGTTGCCGACATACTTTTACGCGTGCTGATAGATCCAATGTCTAATGCATGTAACGTCCATTGGACTTCAACCAAATTTTGTATTCTGTACCTTAAGAGATGGAACAAATAATATATTCAGTCACCAGGGCTGCCAACTGTAGTGCTCTATTAGGCTACATTATACGAGGAATATTTCGAAATAATTTCGATATTACCAACTTAATTTCGTCATTATTCTAGATAGGTCCTTATACTGTAGAATAATCATTGGCATGAAAAGTAGGCTCTTTAGTTCGTTACGGAACTTCTTGTTTCGTATTGACTTGGACTATGGATGCCTCATAAAATAATACGCCCATCAATAGGCTACCTTTCATGAAACAATTAAAGTACATATTTCGACCCCCAATGGGGTCTTCTTCGGCTTTTATCCAAGGCAAAATCTATTCTAATTAAAAGTTAGATTACAAATATTCTTAAAGCTATATTTAGGTCCAAATAAACTGTAAACTTGCATGTCAGTGCCCCAAATCAGAATAAAATAATTTCTAAGTAGAGCCAGAAATTGAACCCGGGCCTCTGGGTAGCAGCCAACTATGCTTACTACGTCACCGTACTATCAAGATAACAACAACATCTATCGAGTTCCAAGTGTCGTCTGCCAAAATGAAATTACATATTTCCTTTATTTATTTACGGTTGAACAGTGATTCCCGGGCCCAATCAAGAGGGAGGTTTGTGGTGCGAGACCATGAGGGACACACATTAACCTTTCAATACAATGGTCTGTACTTGGCGAACTTCACAAACCATTAACCCGGAATGTACTCTCAACGATAAACGAGTGTTTTATGAGATACTTCACTTCTTGAATCATAGGAAATTAGTTTTCCAGGTAACTTCTATTTAGGGGCACATGGCCTCGATGTTTCTCCCCTTAAAACAACTATCATGACAATCAGCGAGTTTTATTTTACAACTCACATGGTAAATATAGGCTACTAGATACCTAACCTAGAACTTAAAGTGAAGGAAGGAAGGGTGGAAATAAAGAAAGGAGGAAGGAAGTAAGGAAGGAAGGAAAGGAGGAAGGAAGGGTGGACGTAAGGAAGGAAGGATGGAAGTAAGGAAGGAAGGGTGGAAGTAAGGAAGGGTGGAAGTAAGGAAAGGAGGAAGGAAGTAAGGAAGGAAAGGAGAGAAGGAAGGAAGGAAGGAAGGGTGGAAGTAAGGAAGGGTGGAAGTAAGGAAAGGAGGAAGGAAGTAACGAAGGAAGGAAAGGAGAGAAGGAAGGAAGGAAGTAAGGAAGGGTGGAAGTAAGGAAGGAAGGGTGGAAGTGAGGAAGGAAGGGTGGAAGTAAGGAAGGAAGGGTGGAAGGAAGGGTGGAAGTAAGGAAGGGTGGAAGTAAGGAAAGGAGGAAGGAAGTAAGGAAGGAAGGAAAGGAGAGAAGGAAGGAAGTAAGGAAGGAAGGAAGGGTGTAAGTAAGGAAGGAAGGGTGGAAGGAAGGAAGGATGGAAGGAAGGGTGGAAGTAAGGAAGGGTGGAAGTAAGGAAAGGAGGAAGGAAGTAAGGAAGGAAGGAAAGGAGAGAAGGAAGGAAGGAAGGAAGTAAGGAAGGGTGGAAGGAAGGAAAGGAGAGAAGGAAGGAAGGAAGGGTGGAAGTAAGGAAGGGTGGAAGTAAGGAAGGAAGGAAGGAAGGAAGGAAGGAAGGAAGGGTGGAAGTAAGGAAGGTTGGAAGTAAGGAAAGGAGGAAGGAAGTAAGGAAGGAAGGAAAGGAGAGAAGGAAGGAAGTAAGGAAGGGTGGAAGGAAGGAAAGGAGAGAAGGAAGGAAGGAAGGCAGGAAGGGTGGAAGTAAGGAAGGGTGGAAGTAAGGAAAGGAGGAAGGAAGGAAGGAAAGGAGGAAGGATGTAAGGAAGGAAGGAAAGGAGAGAAGGAAGGAAGGAAGGAAGTAAGGAAGGGTGGAAGTAAGGAAAGGAGGAAGGAAGTAAGGAAGGAGGAAGGAAGTAAGGAAGGAAGGAAAGGAGGAAGGAAGGAAGGAAGGAAGGAAGGAAAGGAGGAAGGATGAATATTATATTAGTAGATGCTCTTCAGTCGGTCAACACGAGTGTACTCAGTAGGATTTGGCGAGTAGTTACAATTAATTTCCTAGTGCCTGATATAAAAATATGAATTATTTATACATTTAATTAAACACTTGTCATTAATTGGAGGACTAGTTCCGTTCGTGAAGCGAGCATCATCAGATGCTGCTCACTCAGTGGATATGGATATGTACTCAGTCTATAACAGTATTTACAATTATTAAGCTACACAAGTTTTAATTAAGCTTTGTAACGAGTCGGATATTTGTTATTCCGTTAGTCTCTTAGTGTTGGGTTTATTGTTGTTCGTACATATTTTTGCCTTAGTATAAACACTTTTTGAATCCTTAACTTCTACTGTAGCGAGCTGTTGAAGTGATTCCTTTCTAAACTGTTATCTTATTAACAGTTATATTTCAAATTTGTCATCCAGCTTCTGTAGTTGGTCAGTTAGATTAAACTCACATAACATTGTGGTTTTGTTGACTTGGCTGATTCTTTACTGATGACCACTTCACTTCCTACTGTGGACTGGCGTGTCGGTCAGCTTAACACTCAATGGCTGTTCTCTACTGAAAGATGGGTGAGTGTGAGTGATGCACTTAAAACGCAACTTTCTTAACGAGTTTCAACACTGCTTTAGTATTTCTATAATTGTATTTTATACATTTCGTGTGTGGGATTTGGTTCACGTATGTTTTAAGGGACACTAGGGCTGAGTTTTTCAACTTCCACATTTTTTATTAGAATGAGTTGAAATTTAAACTGCATACTTAGAATAGTAACACTAAGTCACATACCAAATTTGAAAACAATTGGATGAAATGTAATTGATTTTTTACTAATTATATTATTAAAATACCGTGTGATCAAAATGCTCCATGCGCATTAGCAATTGTGTAAAACGCTTGGTATTTTCATGACATATACATAAAACTATTCTAAATATTATAACATTGAGACATATCAGGAAAGTGATACATGTATGCTGTCAGATTAGTTTTGTCTTTATGTGCCATCATGTTTTATGAATTTTGATAATTTTTCATAGTTTTTAATTTTTTTGGTCTGTAATTTACAAAGTGGCTGGAGATATTGCAATGTTAACTTGCAACACATGTGTTCCTGAATATTCAGAGATTTTTTTAGTAAAATTGGTGAATACCTCATGCACATGGAGCATTTTGATTGCCTAAAACGTTGTTTGGAGATAAAAGCATTTTTATAAAATCGCATGCTATATTAACCAGCTTGGCTCACCCAATGAAACTTTTGTAGAACAAAATTGAAAAATACAATGTTTTATTGTAAAGATAAAGAGCATAGAGACCTTTCGTTTGAGATAACCTACGACTTTCTAGGATTTCTAGTTTTAAAAGTATAGCCTACTTTCTATGATTTGCCTTCCATCTTCTTTTAACGCAGAGGAGATTTAAAAATGGCGCTGAGCCTTTAAAAATGGCGGTGCATGAAGACTGTTTTACTGAAATGATCCACAGGGGTCCATAAGATTTACATATGGGAAAAACAAAAAATAGTTATTTTGTAATTTTTGCCTAAAAACTCAGCCCTAGTGTCCCTTAAACCCCATAGTTTTAGGTCCATAGAACCACCACTGATCGTATGAAAATCAGTTTCATTTAGTCTCTATCTATTCCATCTAAATAAAAAAGGTGTTGCGAAATAAAGGCTGTACGCACAAATAGTACCCGCTGGGGTCAGACGTCTAGACTTTACAGTAAACTCTTCATTGCTCTTCTTTGCCATCGTGAAAATCTTTTTTTTTTTTTGTGGAACAAAGGCTGTTATTAGCAAAGGAATGTGATATTTTCCCCATGCTACCCTGCATGTTGTGGCCTGTGTGTGCGTAGTTTCTGAATATTCTGGTAGCCCTTGTACTTTTGATCTTGAAACTATCTTGAAATTAATGAGGGTGTATTACCGGTAACTTCTTGCTTGTATAATTAAGAAATTACAAAAAAATCTTTATGGCCCATAATTTATGTAATACTTTCTGCTAGGAACAATTAAACGTTGTTATTAATATGCAGTAATGTGTTTCACTTCTTGTGGCAGTAATTCTAACCACCTGCACAAGCTGTCATTTGCAATTTATTGCCCCATTTTTGTTTAGTCAAAGTAAACACTGATGATGATGGCTGTTTTCAAGGGGTGGAACAGTGCGGTCATCTGCCCCGTATAGTAATCACTGGAATTAAAGGCTCCCAAACACCGGAGAGATCGCGGTGGCGATCAAATACAGTGAGTCCGGGAATGTTCTCCGCAGTGCCTACATGCGTCTGCGAGAGCTAGCTACAGCAGTTATGTTGGTAGCACGGCTGCCGCTTGCATCATAACAAACAAACAGTAAACTTCGTACTCACCACAGACATTCATAACAGATGCTGGAACCATTCACAGTACACCTACATCACTCTTTTTCCGTAATCAGTTTGTTTAAATTCATGAACCACGGTAACTTTATAAGGGAACAAACAACTGAAGCTTGTCTCTTACAGCTTTATGTGCTGTCAACTTAAAGATTCCTGTTTGTTGAGCTAATTTTCGTGTTGATTTACTTGGACTACGCAGCATTATATCGGAGATTTCATCAAGTTTTTCGTCCGTTAAAAGCGTTCCCGGTACATCGTGAACTGGGCCAGTCACACGAAATTTACTTATCAAATCCCGAATGGTATCACGGTTTGGACACTTTGAATTAGGAAACTGCGCCTGAAATCTTAATTTTAAATTTTCTGTTAACCGATCACCTTCGCGTAAAACGAATTCCACCAAAATCTCTCACTTCAGTAGTAAACATTACCGCCTGTATACTGTTGCACTCTTCCAATAATCTATTTGAACGCTCGCTTATCGCAATACACGCTGACAGCCCACACGGGGAGTCCCGCTTTGAAGGACACAGTGCAGTGCAGCCAACCACTCACAGCTGCTCGTACCCACTGCAGAGAACATTCTCGGACGCCCTGTACTTCCTGCAGAATTAAATAGAAGCTTTCAGACAGGCAGCGATCACGCGGGCAGCGTTCAGGACAGTGCAGCGTTCTACCACGCGGTGGCGATCAGATGCAGCTTCTCGAGTTTGATCGATGCCCGCGTCACTGTGTGTTGGCATGACAACGGAGCAACTCATTGAAGAAGTGAAATTGCATAACATATTATTTGATTTGTCGCATCCTGACTATAAACATATGGTCCAGTAGATCATCAACGCATTCCATTGGTATCCGAAAGTAAATGTAGAATCGTTCTTCATGTTGTTGCAGTTGCCGATATAAAGTGTGAATTTCTCCTTGACGCTCACGAAGGAGAAACAGACGCGGTAAAACGGAGAGTTACTGGGGTTTAACATGGTTAAAGCTGAACTTTCCGTCTTGCTCTTGATCAACTTGACGAATATCCTTGTAAAAGAACTCGCGGTTTCCAGACTTCCATGGAACCTCGGCTAGGAACCATATTTTCTACATTTCTTTATAATGCGACATTTAAGAAAATGAAGGTAAGCGCGCTATGTGACTGTATATGTTCTTTATGAGCTGTTATAACGATGAAAGCTGTACAGCGTTGCCAAGATGGGCTCCATCACGCGTCATGGCGCGCCTCGCTCGGAAGTGATGGGCTCCATATCAGCAAAACTGTACAGCATTTCCCGGAGCGGCTAGCTGGTGAACCATGTTTTAATTCCCCGTACAAATACAAACCGATATAAAATAAGTGAATTAATTTACGTATTTCACAGTCATACAGCATAAAATTTTGATGTATAAGGATTACAACGCAACCAAGAACTAAATTTTCCAACGACCTCGAGCCGAGAAAAAGTTACCTTACAAAAATGATAACAACTTTCGTTCTTGAACACACAAAAAATTGAAATTCATAAAACAGTTATATAACATTACAATGTATGTTGTGTTAAAATTTGGATTTGATCTGATGACGGGTTTGAGAGATAATAATTCTTAAATGTGACGCATGGTTGAAACAAGCTTAAAAACGGGCACGTTCTGTGTTTCAACTGCGATAAAAATATTAAAATATAAATTAAAATTCCAAACTTACATGAACTAACGTAAAATAGAACGACGAAAATGATGATGTTATTGGATTTTATGTAGGTCTATTGGTTACTTCACAAACAACCTTCAAACTCGAGTGCACATAATATTTTGGTCGACAGTAAGTCGAATCGATATTAATTTTGTTTCGGCTACCGTGGTATCGCTGACTGCAGGTTGGCTATTACAAAGTATTGAAGTTGTAATCTGCATTGCCATTTATCTCACAACTGCCATTGAGTCGCATATGGCATAACACTCCCCATATAATCGACGAAGCGCGCTGACGCTAAGAAGTGAAGGACTGATTGAGCGGGCTCTGGTAGCTGTGGCTGTGGGCCGGCAGACACGGGTCTGATTGATGACATCATTACGATGACACGTGCTGCCAGCGGCCACTTGTGTAATTACCGCCCCATATAATTAGAGAGGACAGTAATCTAATATCGCTCCTAGCAATGGACACACAAATTGGGCTACAGCGCCAAGATTGCTTGTCGACTCCTAATGACATTTTAAACACATTATTATAGTCATTATAAGCACCTCCTAATAATTCCAGCTTCTAGAATCGTTATTTTTCTGCTGTTTTTATTAAGATTACGCTTCATTCATTTCTATCAGCCTTCAATCCGCAAAGCTCGACTCATGCCATTCATTCCTGTCCTCAACAAGCTTCTTCTATTAAAATACCTATCCTACACAGCCAGGAGTGTTACGCACGGCCTAAATTTAAATGCAAATGAAAATCCACAGCCAGCTTCCAGTCGACCGACCGGGTCAGGGAATGGAATGAATGAAGTTCCCATCTAGCGGCAAGGATAGGAACTGTGCCGGCTGCCGAAGCCTGTTGCACTCCCCTGGGGTAATCATTAAATGAATGACTGATGAAATGAAATGATAGTGGAGAGTGTTGCTGGAATGAAATTGTGACAGGGAAAACCGGAATACCCGGCGAAAGACCTGTCTGCCTCCGCTTTGTCCAGCACAAATCTGACATGGAGTGACCGGGATTTGAACTCAAACCCAGCGTTGAGAGGCTAGCGTGCTGCCGCCTAGGCAATGGAGACTTCGCCTAAATTTAAATAAAATGTATGAATAAATACATTTAATTATTTACTGTATTTCGAGTATGACATTAACAATAAACGTAGAACATAATATCTTCCTCCAGCTAGAGGCTCCCCGGAGATCCGGGTTCAAATCCCGGCTCGGACAAGAAATTTAAATTCTGGTCTGGGGGCTGGAATGAGGTACACTGTCTGGAGAGGCAAAATAGGAGGGTTTTATTCCTACCTCAACCAACTTGGAAGTGGTTTTCCGTGGTTTCCAATTTCTACTGTAGGCAAATGCTGGAATTGTTCCTATTCTATAGCCACGACCGTCTCTTTCCTAATCTTCATCTGAATTACAAATACACACAGCCATCACAAGACGAATTCCACACACACCCAAGTACACGAGGTTGAATGACGATGTCGCAAATCAATCAACAACATACTGTACAGCAAGGTCTGTCTAAATACTGAGCGATGTAGGGAGATTTATTAGTATTACTAGCAGTAGTGCCCGGCTTCGCCCGGTGGATTTATTTGTTTTATGGATGATAATGAATACTACTACACAACTGGCACATGATACTTAAACTAACAGAAAAAAATAAAAATTAAATATAACATTTTTGTGGTGGTGGTGGTGGTGGTGGTGGGGGTGATAAGTAGTACAGTATAATGGACGTAACATTCAGGTCATTTTCCCGTAATGATAATAATGATAATAATGTATAAGGAAACGGCAATTTACCAACTACAGCACTGACACATGTAATTTACAATCGAATTTAAAACAAGAAGTTCCGTGACGAACTAAAGAGCGTACTTTTCTTAAAATTAAGATTCATGCCAATGATTAATCTACAGTATGTGAACCTATCTAGAAAGGTAAAATTAAATTGGTAATATCAAAATGTCTAATTAGTTCGAAATATACCTGGTATAATGTAGCCTAATAGAGCACTACAGTTGTTAGCCCTGGTGACTCAATATATTCTTAGTTCCATCTCTTGAGGTACAGAATACAACATTTGGTTGAAGTCCAATGGACGTTACATGCAGTTAGACATTGAATCTATCAGCACGCGTAAAATCATGTTGGCAACAATGTCATGCGTTTTCTGGTCAGAAATAAACTGAAATATTATGATATCTCGTTGTGCCAATTTTGGATGAAATCCATTTGTTAGTATAGAAGTTACATTTATTTTAAAATTAGACCTATCAACAGGCATAGAATCATGTTGGCAGCACTGACTTATATTAATTACTCCAAATTAATCTAGAATGTCAGGTGCTATACGTGTGCTAAGTATAGAGCTGTAGGCTTGCATACTTTCTGATATATTGATATTAGGGTAAAAAAATATAGACAACGTTTATTAACAGTTGGCAGCCCTGATTGCTCTTAAGAATACTTATAGTCATATCTGTTATGTTACATATAGCACATACGAAATTTGGTTGAAATCCAACTGATAGTATAGAAGTTACATGTATTTAAAAATTGGTCCTATCAGCAGGCTTAGAATCATGTTGGTAGAACTAACGTATATAAGTTGCTCCAAATTGATCTAAAATGTCAGGTACTATACGTGTGCATAGTTTAAAGCTGTCGGCTTGCATACTTTCTGATATATTGGTATTTGGATATAAAAAATAGAGAGAGCAGTTATTAATAGTTGGCAGCCCTGGTGGCTCTTAAGAATACGCTCAGTCATATCTGTTTATGTACACATATTACATACAAAATTTGGTTGAAATCCAATTGATAGTGTAGAAGTTATATGCATTTAAAAATTGGACCTATCAGAAGGCTTAAAATTATTTTGGCTTCTCTGTCTGTATAGACTCCTGGAACTTAAACTGAAATTGTATTATCTACATGTGTGCCGATTTTGGAATAGCTCCCACGCATACTTTCCAAGATATCCAACATGGAGCTCAAATTTCTAGTGCATATTTTTAGCAGTTGGTAGAACTGACATCATTTTAAAAAATGGGCTTGAGATATTCCGGTATACATCTTTACTCATACTAAATTTGGTTTCGATTGCTGCAGCCGTTTAGGAGTTGATAGGGGGGACACACACAGCCGGACAGACAGACAGACATTTTCTCGGATCGATCTCATAAGTCTACTTTTTCCTCATTTTTGCAAAATGTGAAAAGTAGGCTAAAATTATTAGAAAGAGAAGTATGTGTAATAAAAGACACTGCCTCGGGCCTATATCTCATTGGCTGTTAGAATTGTAGAGACAAATAGTGTAGTCTTTTGTCGCATAGCACCGTAGGAAAATAATCAGAACACTTTGGAAAACTTCGGCTGTCCCGAGCTCCTGAGTTTGCAATTGTATAATTTATCGCCACATAGCGCTCATCGATAAGGTTCGGAAAATATGAAGGTAAATTTGAAAGCACCAACGCTTATTGTAGCTGATAACCTCAGTGTACTGCACCAACACCATTGCACTTATACAGAGGCATAATATTTTCATGATGATAACTGGTTTATGGGGCCTCTCAGGAGGCCACACGACAAAAAAAATGAGGCCTAAGAAATCCTTTTGCACGAATTACTCCCCGTGACTGCAATTTATAAGCTGCGCAAGATTCAACTATTTCACAATTCAGCACCAGAACACTGGTAGGGGCGACGTGATGCAGCCTAAATTGCCTGTCAACAATAGACTTATAAAAATAATCTTACAGTTACACTACTACGGACATGAATGATTCTAGGGCCTTAATACATGGTTTTCAAGTTCATTTTGTCTGTTATTCTAAATGTAGGGAATGGAGAGCGTTGTCCAAAATATCAAGTGGACAGTGTTACCAGCAGGGTTACAAAATGTATGTAAAATTTGGAGCAATCAGGAGAAACGGTGTATATTTGTGCCAAAGGGCCTAAATGCAAGAAATGGAGTGGTCTGTCCGAAATTGCATGCAGACAGTGTTACTCGCAGGGTTCCAAAGGGTAAGTATACAAATTTTGGTTCAGATCGGTGAAATAGTGTAGATTTGTGCCAAAGGGCCTAAATGCAGGGGAGGTGCAACCTAATTTTACATAGCCTAAACTATTCCTCGTGAATCTGACTAGCATAATTATACAATAAGAATTTTTCGAATCCGACAGGTATTTCCAGAGATTAGCGCGTTTAAACACACAAGCAAACTCTTCAGCTTTAGCCTATTATATTAGTATAGATTACTTTTATTAATACAGTATGTAAATAGACGAAGAACTGATACCATCCTTAGCTGACTGGGTCGACCGGAATCATGAAGTGAACTCAGTTCTTGACAGGGGCAGATGACCTCGCAGTTCTTGACAGATCATTGATACTTCCGAAAATTCTTCCACAGAATAGAGCGAACGAGTAGTCCGGTGTGTATCTAGTGCAATGACATCGATGACGCACTGCACACTTTCTTTGTTTGTGGCCATTGGCTGCCACATAGAAGTTGCTTGGAAGCTGAGCAGGAAGAACTGAATCCAGACTACATCGTGCATGTTATGCTAAAAAATCAAGAATCCTAGGATCAGATAGCAATGTGGAAAGTACTTTGAGCCAAAAGAAGAGGGGCTTAGATGCTTTTGAACGATAAAGGAGAATTTAAAGAAAAGGAAGAAGCATAAGAGGCTTCACGCACGACGACGCCCTGAAGTAATGCGAGAGCGGTTACGGGGTGGAGACGCACGTCGCACAGTGGGGCCTTTGGAGGGAAAAGCTGGCAAAAAGGCTAAAAATCAAATCTCGGACTTCGTAGTCAACGGATCCGTTTCCAAACAGTAGAAGAGCACGTGCATCATAAATGTCGATAAGGAAATGATGCAACCAGTAGGCCTACTGTACTCCTTGCTGTGGAAGTTTGAACTACTACGGCACCCCCACACGACTCATTGAGAGGTTGATAAACGGAGAGACAGCTGTGTTTTAAAGTAGTTACCATCCGTTCTGTGTTCACCTCAGAAATATTAACCACAACGGAATGATCATCACGATGTATACACTGTAATATAGTTCATAGTTATATTCCTATTATTTCAGTAAGGTTCCGGGCACGTCCGAGCTATAATTTTAACTTTTTCTGCTACTAAAAATAGTCATATTATAATAACATCAGTAAAAGTTTGCGAATACTTGCGTATCTCTGCTATATAACACTTTCTTTAAGCCAGCAATAAAGTGTTCAAAAGGATTAGAGAACGTTCCACAAGAAAAATGTGCCGAGCGAAGGCGAATCACGATGTACTTAGGCTCCTGATTACATCTCAAGCATGGACGAAGTACACACTACAAGAAAGTCATCTTTCGGTAATGCCGTTTTAGATATGTTGCCGCCACCATACATTAACTCTGAATCAACAGGTAACAGTTCAGATTCTGACCAAATGCAGTGTTAATTAGCTATGTACAATAAATTAAGCTGTTATTTTGTTATACAGTGGTACTTGGACAATTCGAACCTCAAGGGACCAGTAAAAAAAATCGAATTATCCAAAAATTCTAATTAAGAAAGTTATTTGAAAAGGGTAGAAAAAATATATTGTATTACGTTTACATATTGATTTTCGTTCAACAAAGCAGATAACAGACAACGGTGCTTTATAAAGACTGTATCGTGAATAAACTCAAAAGTTTCAAATGAAAAATAAAACCAAAATGTACTATTCAGCTATTTAACGACAGTAGTTATCCGGAAATCTAGTTAAGTTTTAGAGAAATCTAATGTTTTTCAAAAATGTTTGAGATTTTTACCTGTTTTCTACAATTAAGTCTCGCGGCCATCACAAAAGAATCTAACAAATTTCAGAACGGAAAACAGAATCACTTACGTCATTTCTACTTTCAAAGAAACGCCTAAGTTCAGTGATGTGGTTAGTTGCTTGGGCTGCCCTCGGAACAGTTTTTTTCGGGAACTGACCCAACTGTTTGGCTTCCGATCGGCTTTTTATTATACAAAGTTCGTATTATACAAAGTTCAGGCCCCGTGGTGTTGGGGTAGCGCGCCTGCTTCTCACCCGGAGGCCCCGGGTTCGATCCCCGGGTCCGTCAGGGATTTTAAAACTGACATGAGGGTTGGAACGGGGTGCCTCGTGAGGACAATTGAGCAGCTGTCTGACAGTGAGACAGCGCCCCGATTACGAAAACCAAGATTAACGGCCGAGGGGACCCGACGCGCTGATCACGCGTCACCCCAATATCTGCAGGCCGAATGGCTGGGCAGCGGTCGCTTGGTCTGCCTTAGCCCGTCATGGGCTGTATAGTGCCAGGGGTTGACATTTTTTTGTTTGTTTGATTATACTAAGTAAAATTCGAATTAACTATGATTGATTGTATATAAAATGCTAGGGACCAGGAGAAAAATTCGAATTAAAGAAGATTTCGAATTATAGAAGTTCGAATTAGGCACGTTCCACTATAACAATGTGTTCCTGCGAAGCCTCCGTGGCTTAGGCGGCAGCACGCCGGCCTCTCACCGCTGGGCCCGTGGTTCAAATCCCGGTCACTCTTCAAACAGGTCCACGGCCGACTTTCTTCCCAAATCCCTTCCCGGATTCTTCCTTAATTAGACGCAAGGTAGCGGTCGCCTGGGCGATCGGCCTGTCACCTTCCCCAGTTGTATGTTCGTCTCCAAAACGCCGTCCTTGTGACGGTAGAGGAATGATCCCTCGCAGGAAAATAATTCTTCTTCTTCTTTCTTCGTTTTGCCCACTTAGGGAGCGCGCTTAAACTTGTTGACTCGGGTTTATGGAGCTTTCCTCTTCTTCTCCTCCCAAAATCTCCTCATGAACTCGCTATGCCCCTTCTTACGTTCCTCCGTCCATTTTTTTCCAGTGGTCTTTTTAGCCTTTTCGGTGAAAGAGTGATTTGTAACTCGGGTTCCAAAAGTCTTGCGATTCATGATGCTATCTTCTGTAATGTTTATTTCTCTTAAGACCTGTTTGATTTCTTCTAACCTACTGATTTTGACCTTCTTTGAATTAATTATATCAAGCAGTAGTTTGCCTATCTGGTGTTGTCCATTCGGCAGATGTGACCATAACATTTCAATCGTCTCTTACGCACGGTATCAGTGAACTTATTGATTACTGTGTACAAGTCTGTGGTTTTCCTTTTAATCCATATACCATTAACATAAACGGGGCCATATATTTTCCTGAGAATTTTACGTTCCAGGATTTCGATTTCACCAATTTGAGAGTGGCCTCCTAGAGATATAGTTTCGGAGGCGTACAATGCTTCCGGAAGAACAACTGTCTGGTAGTGCCGTAGTTTTGCATTTCGTGATATCACTCTTTTATTATAGTGATTCCATGTTATTCGGTATGCTTTCTGAAGTTTGGTAGCTCTTTCTAAATTAGCTTTCCTGTCCAATCCAGACGGTACAATAATTTATCCTAAATATTTGAAGGAAGGTACGTGTCTAATTATTCCATAGTTGGTCTGTAGTGGAGATCTCGGGATATTCTGGTCTCCATTTACTATGAAATGCGTCTTCTCATACGACATTTGGAGTCCTGTCTTTGATGCTAACTCATGTAACTTCTCTATGGCATACTTGGTTTCTTCACTAGTCTTGGTAAAGATAGCTAGTTCATCAGCAAAAGCTGTAGACCATCTGCGTGGAGTTGAGGCGAAGGAGCTGGTTACCCATGAATGAAGATACCCGAGACAAAAGAAGCTGACTGGCCCCAGCCAGACACTGGACGCTAAGAGCTTCAGGCACAGCAGTCATTAATGTCTGCTCTTGTGATCACACACACCTTCTAGGGTTTGGGACTGAAGCGTCGCAAGTGACCGTTACTTTTTGCGGTAACGAGTAACGAAAATACTGGCTCCTTTCTCAATTATCCTAGATTCAAGAAACGAGTAGAGAGTGAACACGTAGATAAATTCTGTTAGCGGCTTCGGTGGCGTAGTTGGTAGCATGCTGAGCTTTTATGCCCAAGATAGCGGGTTCAAACCCGACCGAAGTCGTCGGATTTTTAAGAGCGTTATAAATCCCTCGGTATGCCTTCCTTTGGAGGGGAAGTAAAGCCGGCGGTCCCATGTCATAGATTTATGGCATGTAAAAGAAAATTCCACTAACTATAATTGTGGAAGCTAAAATTTATAGGTTAGTTTGATAACGCTATATTAGTTCCAACGTTCGCCACCAGGTGCTGACTGCGATTTAGTAGTCACGTCCGCAGCTAGGTGTTGTGGATGGTAGCATTTGGTACCAAAAGTAGGAACTACTGTAATTTAAAAATGATAATCGTATGCAGTCCTTCTACCTGAGCCACAGATAACACACACTAATACAGCAATCACTATTAACACCGCTTAACAGACAAATTCTACACACACCCAAAGTACACGGGGCTACATGGCGGCGTTGTCGCAGCCCCTGAACTAAGAAACCAACCAATTTCTTGGCAACAACATTAGCTAATAATCTTTAAACAAAGCCAGCCCGAGAGATTCATTCAGGGCTTGCGATTTCACGGTCATCAGCACGGATACTTGAATGTGGAATCTATCTGATAACCAGCGTTATTGTATTGACCGTTTTTGTACGCGTGACTGCTTGGAACTGTGAGTTAGATAGGGAAGGAGGCAGCCGGGATATAAATTTACTTTGAGAAACCTCGGAGAAAATTCAATTGGCCAACACAATATACAGTAATGGAATTTACTGGCAATTGTTGTTGTTTGAGTCTTCAGTCTTTTGACTGGTTTGATGCAGCCCTCCATGCCTCCCTGTCCTGAGCTAATCTTATCATCTCGACGTAGCTACCACACCGGGTGAGTTAGCCGTGGTGGTTACGGCATGACTGATGGCAGTCGCTCACATCCGGGAGGCGAGGAGGTTCGAATTTTCCCCTCCGGCAACCTTCAAGATGGTCTTCTGTGGTTTCCCATCTTCCTTCCAGGCAAATGCCGGGGTTGGTCCCTAACTATAGGCCACAGCCGCTACCTTCCAACTCCTCGTCCTTACATTCCAACTTCCCTCCTTCCCTCCCCAACGGTACTTGTAGCTCACCCATTGGGTGTCCGTCTCGAAGCAGCTACAAAACTGGCGAGCCGAACATGTCCTCGGACACTCCCGGCACTAAAAGCCATACGCTAAAAAAAAAAAGGTAGCTCCCACACCCTACATCCGAGGCAATCTGTTCTAACCTTGGTCTACCCCTACAGTTCTTGTCTTCGACCCTTCCTTCAATAACTAGGCTTGCTATTCCCGGGTGTCTTAGTATGTCTCCTACCAACTTATCTCTTCTCTTCATTAGCAGTTGCCAGAAACAAATCTCCTCTCCCAATCGTCCTAATACCTCTTTGTTTGTAACCCTATCTACCCATCTGTTATTCATCATTCTCCTGTAACACCACATTTCATACGCTTCAAATCTCCTCTTTTCTGCTGCACCAATAGTCCAAGTTTCACTTCAATAGTGCGCCACGCTCCAGACAAAGGCTTTCAAAAATAACTTCCTAATACTTAAATCTATATTCGATATCAACAGATTCCTTTTCTGTAGAAATGCTTTCCTTGCCTGAGCCAACCTACTTTTTATATCTTCTTTGCTTCGTCCATCACTGGTTATATTGCTTCCTAACAGAAGTCTCCTACTTCCATTAGCTTTTCACCAGCTGTAAGTTAGTGAAATACCCACCGGGACTCGAACCCGAGACCTCTTGGCCTATACTAGCCTGGCTCATTAAGGTCGGATGTGAGATCATCCCACGACCCCGTAGAATTCATCACAGGGCTTAGTTTGGAACATTGCCTGAAACAGCTATCATCATCATCATCATCATCATCATCATCACCTAACTATGACAGTATAATGAGTCCTGGGAATGTCGAGTAAGAGGCAGATGACCTCCCTGTTCCGCCCCTTAAACCAACAATAACTAACTAATGTCGAGTAATTCAGATGAATCTTCAATTAATTACTTTGCAGGAATTTTACACACGGCAGAATATATTGCTTTTCATTTCCTCTGCACGCGAAGTAATAATGTCAATGGTGTTAGTTCTTCTCTCTTCGCGTGCAGCGCTTCACCTTGAGGTCACATAATGTGGGCGTATTAATTAGTCTTATTAATTGTTGTTGGAAACCTGCTGAATTACTGAGACAAGCTGTGGGGACCTTAATAATGGTAGGTTATGCCCATGCCTCTAACCAGTGGCAGGCTTATCTCATACATCATTGATATTATTTTATAACATGTATTGCAGTCCTCTTTTCCGTTTCTAAATCACACTATCACAATCTGTATTCAGATCTTTGCAAAGAACGAGATTTATGATTCATTTGCAAGGTAAATTGTTTTCGGTCATCGTAAAAGAATTAAATGTACGGTAGTTTATTTAAGGATATCCCGTGTTAAAAGTTTAAACTATCGCTGCCTACTCGTATGCAGTTTGGCATCGCTAGGAAGAACTAAAGCCTATTTTAATATATCCTACTTATGTTAATTGCCTCTATCAACATAGAAAATTTCAGTTTGATTGCTGTAATAGATTCGTATATATTGAGAACCGTCTATTTCGGATGGTCGCCATGTTGGATTTTTATATATGTAGGTCTTAGAGTTAATTAAAAAAAATTAATTAATTGGTATTCTGCCCGAAGGCAGGTCCGAGCCTCCGAAGAGGCTACCCCCAGCCGGAGTTTACTTGCGGTAGGGTGGCCAGGGCCTTTCCGCTCCTCCTTATGTTGGCCAACAGCGCGCAGTGCCTAGAACCGGCATACCATCCAAGTTCTGACTGCGCCCAATGTTGCTTAACTGCGGAGTTCTCATGGGATCCGGTGTTTCAACACGGCTAGGCCGTTGGCTTCTTAGAGTTATGTACTATTAAATGAAGATTATTGTGTAGTAGGGCCTATTCAAACTTCAATCGCATGATTAGGACACAAGAAACAAAAACGAGATTTTAAAATTTCGCACAGCTGCCATCTTGTGGTTATGAAAACAACTGAAATAAATTTGATGCCAGTGGATTAAAATTTATATAAGCATTTACCATACCAAGTTTCACTGCACTCGGATGGTTAAATCGCGATAAACGTCTATTTAAAAATTTATATTTCGCGTCACCGCCATGTTGGATTTGTGCCCACCAGGATATTGAAAGTCCCTTAGGTGAACTTATGTTCATAGCTTCTATGAACGTAAAAATATCAGTTTGATTGCTGTAATAGATTCGTAGATATTGAGAACCGTCTAAATATTTTAGATGATCACCATCTTTGGATTGTTATATATAGGCCATACAGTTATGTACCATTAAATTCAAATTATTGCGTAGGTTCATTATTTAAGCTTTCAGTTCGATCGCATGAATACGACGCAAGAAATGAAAACTCAATCTTAAAATTTCGCACAGCCGCCATCTTGAGGTTATGTAAACAATTGAACTGATATAGATGCCAGTGCATTACAATGTGTATAAACATTTACTGTACCATATTTCACTGTGCTCAGGTGGTTAAATTGCGAGAAAAGTCTATTAGAATGTTTTAACTTCACTTGGCCGCCATGTTCGTTTTGTACTTTACAGGTTTTTGAAATTTACATAGATTTTTCTTAATTGAAGAGCTTGATTTTATTAGGGACACACACACACACACACACACACACACACACACACACAAGGAAGGAAGGAAGCTTTTAGTTTTTCGTGATCGTTAATCATGTGATCATGAGCCACGGGACCTCATTTTTACGTGAAATCCGAACCACAGGACATGGAATTTCACTTCGAAAATCTCACACGCATTGAACGAGAATCGAACCCGGTCCACCTTGTTGAGAGGCCAACGGCTTGACCGCTGCGTCACTACGCCCCTCTCACACACTCACACATGGTCTATTTTTTCATAAATGAAAATAAGCTAAACATACAGTATGCTTTTAAAATTTCAAACTGACGCGATCTTGAATTTTTGAAAATAATTGAAAAACATTAGATGATTTTATAGGACAATTCAACTCAAAAGGAAGATTCGCTGGGTCAAGTGGATGGGCGTTCTTTTTTAATGCTCCCATTAGTAACCTCTCCGACATATTGTAAGAATCTTACTCCTGAAGTTGCCCCTGTCTGAAGCTCCATAAACAAATGAAAAGCCTCCTACCATGTTGTGCCGCTCTATTTGTAGCCCCATGAACAAATGCAAGGCCCCTAGAATGTTATGATGACCCTGTCTGTAGCTCCATAAACTAATGAAAAACCTCCTACCATGTTGTGCCGCTCTATTTGTAGCCCCATGAACAAATGCAAGGCCCCTAGAATGTTATGATGACCCTGTCAGTAGCTCCATAAACTAATGAAAAGCCTCCTAGCATGTTGTGCCGCTCTATTTGTAGCCCCATGAACAAATGCAAGGCCCCTAGAATGTTATGATGACCCTGTCTGTAGCTCCATAAACTAATGAAAAGCCTCCTACCATGTTGTGCCGCTCTATTTGTAGCCCCATGAACAAATGCAAGGCCCCTAGAATGTTATGATGACCCTGTCTGTAGCTCCATAAACTAATGAAAAACCTCCTACCATGTTGTGCCGCTCTATTTGTAGCCCCATGAACAAATGCAAGGCCCCTAGAATGTTATGATGACCCTGTCAGTAGCTCCATAAACTAATGAAAAGCCTCCTAGCATGTTGTGCCGCTCTATTTGTAGCCCCATGAACAAATGCAAGGCCCCTAGAATGTTATGATGACCCTGTCAGTAGCTCCATAAACTAATGAAAAGCCTCCTAGCATGTTGTGCCGCTCTATTTGTAGCCCCATGAACAAATGCAAGGCCCCTAGAATGTTATGATGACCCTGTCAGTAGCTCCATAAACTAATGAAAAGCCTCCTAGCATGTTGTGCCGCTCTATTTGTAGCCCCATGAACAAATGCAAGGCCCCTAGAATCTTATGATGACCCTGTCAGTAGCTCCATACTCTAATGAAAAGCCTCCTACCATGTTGTGTCGCGCTATCTGTAGCTCCATGAACTTTTGCAAAAACCCCTAGAAGGCTATGACGCACTGTCTGTAGCTCCATGCACTAATGCAAAGCCCTCTAGAAAGCTATGCCACACTGTATGTAGCTCCATGAACTAATGTGGGGCACACCATAAGGTGGCGAGCCACAGCACAGCTTCACGCATGACGAATGAAGAGGCCCAGTGATTACGTGTTGAGAAAGATAACTCCAAGGAACAGGAAATGGTACAACTTTCCTCGTCCATAAATTAGGGAACACAATGATTGATAAAAGAAAGTCGCTTCACGCAGGGTGTGGACACGTAGGCTGCGCCATCGCCTCTTCATAGTGCATTGGAATAATAGTCTAGGGGCATGACGTCTAGGCAAATTATGAAAGTAAAGATAATAAACCGCTACTGCTATAAGAATGTTAACACTGCTCAAGTAACAATTTTTCTCAACACCAGAAGAATACAGTAGTCCTATATGTTAAGTTCCGGGGCACCTACCTCTATCTCTAGACCCTACACATTCAATGCAATGATGTGTTCATTTTTCTTTTGCCACTTGTTGCCATAGGAACAGATCAATACAGCCACATCCTCAGTTGTTCTTGGGCAATTCAGAAACGAATATGCGCTTGAGGCCTGAAGATGTCGCCAGTGCAGTGGCTCTGATCGAAAATGGTGGCGCGCACATCTTTCCGCGGGAAACAGCATCGTGTCAATGAATCGCTATTGTTAAGTGAAACAGTGACATGAAGAATGATAATACATCCAGGAAACCAATTAACCTCACTTTCATGCTATAAACAGTAACTTATGTATTACCTAGAGCGTTCATATTTAGGATTTAAATGAAAGTAATGTTGAATTTTTCAAGTGATCGGTTTTCTTTGCCGGTCAGTGTATGTTCGACAACATGAGGGCATCGGTAGAGATGCCAAACATCAGCTTTGAGTTAGGATATTGCGATGCCCTTCAGTATGGTTAGACGCACAGAAGCGGATTGAAGTTTTTAAAATGTGCTTCAACAGACAAAAGCTGCGCATAGCCTAAGCAGCAAGGGAGATTGCTTCGGTGGCGTACCTGGTAGCATGCTGAACTGCTATGCCCAAGATAGCGGGTTCAAACCCGGCCGTAGTCGTCGGATTTTTAAGAGCGTTAAAAATCCCTCAGTATGCCTTCCTTCGGAGGGGAAGTAAAGCCGGCGGTCCCATGTCATAGATTTATGGCATGTTAAAGAACCTTCCTCTGATTACACCTGTGTGAAGCTAAATTGTATAGGTTAAGAATGGAAACAACGCTCTTATGTTCCTACGTTCGTTGCCAAGAGCCGTGGCGTCTGGTAGCTAAGTTCTGAACTAATAGTCGTTGACGGTGGCATTTGGCAGCAAAAGTAGGAACTATTTGAAAAATTCAAAAGTCTGCAGTCCTTGCTTGAATTAAAAATCAGATAACACACACTAATACAGTCATCACAATTAACACCAGTTATCAGACAGATTCTACAGACACACAAAGTACACGGGGCTACATGACCGCGTTGTCGTAGCCCCTAAACTTAAGAACCAACCGTGTACTTTGGGTGTGAGTAGAATCTGTCTGATAACCGGTGTTAATTGTGATGGCTGTATTAGTGAGTGATTTGTTTTTAATTCAAGTAAGGACTGCCGACGTTAATTTCAAGTAGTTCCTACTTTCGCCACCAAATGCTACCGTCCACGACACCTAGCTGTGAACTTCATCAATACTAGATGCCATCGCAACCAGCGCCCGGTGATGAACGTTGAACTTCAAAGCATTAATCAAACCTAACCTACAAATTTTAGCTTCACACAAGTGTAATTAGTGGAAGGTTCATTTTCATGCCATAAATCTATGGCATGGAACCGCCGGCTTTACTTCCCCTCCGAAGGAAGGCATACTGCGGGATTTTTAACGCTCTTAAAAATCCTTTGACTTCGGCCGGGTTTGAACCCGCGACCTTGGTCATAGAAGCTCAGCATGCTAACAACTACGCCACCGAAGCCGCCTGTGTTATATTTTCACAAAGTCATTTTTCAAAATTTGTTTCAATTTAATTTTGTCTGATGGAAATGTTTATAACAATGCTGTAAAAATGACGCCATTTTTTAAAATAAAAATGCAAGGAAATTCAAAAATCTCTTTTCCTAAAAGCCTGTGTTTAAATAAGGCGAGAACAGCATCCCGATTAATTCCAGTTAATAGTTTGTGAGGAAATGGTAAATGGAACATTCCAACTTCCCTTAATAACTGTCATGGCTTTGTAGAAACGGATATCGACCATTTTATTTTACAGCATGGACACTGTTTCCCCACACCGGGTCCCAACAGACTAGTTTACAAGAGCGGGTGCAGCAATCCGCAGCGTATCTGCGTCTACTTTCCAGCCTCTTCCTGCTGATTCGTGAAGAAGATTCCAAGAAAACTAGAGACAAAACTCTTATCTTCTTCACACTGTGTACAGCAGGCTGTTCCAAATCCATGAGTTTGAGTATGCCTACACGCGAGTACTCAGCAGTAATGCTCGGAGCACGGTTGGAGAGGGACTGGGGGTGAGAGCCAATACGTCACTGGGTGAACGTCATAGCACAAGTCCATGCGTTCCTGCCAGTCATGATGTATCCACCGCGAAGTGACGGCAGCCCCCCACAGCAGAGCTGTATTGCATGTTGCAGGTTTACTCACGAAAGGCGGCGAGTACTCTGCTGCTCACGGGCGAGCTGCTCGGCTGGAACAGTCTGGTGTACAGGGCACCAGAGAATGTTATCAGCAGTTTAGTTGGCAGCACGATGCCATTGACAGGGTAGTGGTACAGTGAAGGCAACACGTGTGCCTGAAGGCTGTCGAAATTGTCGGTGTGTATTGCAGTTAGCGAACGTTCAGATAGATTATTGGAAGAGTGCAACAGGCAATCGTTTTACAGAAAATGTAAAACTGAAATTTCAGGCGCGGTCTCCTAATTCGAAGTGACCAAACCGGGATACCGTTCGGGATTTGATAATTAAATTTCGTACGATCGGCTCACAAACGAATCCAAAAACGATTGATGAACTTGAAGTGAATATCATTAAACATGTGCAGTCCATTACGCGAGAAACTTTAGTGAAAGTCTTCAACAATGTATGTAGACGTGTTGAAGTCTGTCTTCGAACACAAGGACAACACTTCCAGCATCTGTTATGAATGGCTGTGGTGAAATAAGATGCCGTATAGAGAAGGCTAGATCCATCTTTATGACAATGAAACAACTACTATGCTGTCGAGATCTCAGTATGACGCTTAAGAAAAGAATTGTGAAGTGTTATGTTGTCTCCACCCTTTTTTATGGTGTTGAAGCTTGGACATTGTCCGTAGCTACAGAAAAGAAGATTCGAGCTTTTGAAATGTGGTTATACCGGCGGATTCTTAAAATCTCGTGGACAGAACATGTGAGTAATGCCGAGGTTCTTCAGCGTGTGAGCAGCCAACCTGAGTTGTTAAACACAATTAAGAAGGCGAAATTGGAATACTTGGGACACATGATGAGGAATCCAAAATACCGTCTGCTCCAAGTTATAGGCTACTTCAGGGTAAAATTGAAGGTCAGCGTGGACCGGGAAGGAGACGAATATCTTGGATGGATAATTTAAGAACGTGGTTTGGGCTGTCTTCCACGGAACTCTTCAGGATTGCACAGGATAAGAAGGTGTTAGCCATGGTGGTAGCCAACGTCCGTATCGGATAAGGTAGAAGAGGAAGAAGAAGAAGAAGAGCACAAAGTAGGCCTATACTGTTTGTTTTGATACAAGCGACAGCCGTGCTGCCAACGTAACTGGTGACGCTAACTCTCACAGCAGAATGTAGCCGATGCGGAGAACATCCCCTCTCGCCCTGTAGATTCTATCATTATGTGTGCGTGTAAACAGGTGGTCAATACGTTCGTTGCAAGAATTACTATTTGCAGAGTTTCTCGCATTTGTCTTTTTCAGTTGTACTCTCAACATCTCTGCAACACGACTTACTCTATCACTGATGACCAGGGCGCGAACTTTGATGACATGTTATCTATCATTTACTTGGTTGACCACACACCTTGCTAACTTGTACAGAAATCCTGGTCATAGTTCCCACATTGTAGAAATACTAACTCATTACATCATTTTTCGATATTTTTTTGTCATTTTTATTTTTAGGTCATTTTCTAAAATTCTACCGCATTATTTGGTCATTTTGTGGTATTTCATGGTTGGTTGGTTCGTTAGTTTAGGGGCTGCGACAACGTGGTCATGTACTTAGGGTGTGAGTAGAATCTGTCTGATAACCGGTGTTCATTGTGATGCCTGTATTAGTGTGTGCTATCGGTTTTAATTCAAGTAAAGACTGCAGACAGTTATTTCAAGTAGTTCCAACTTTAGCTAACAAATGCTACCGTCCACGACACCTACCTTGCGGACTTGCCTACCAGATGGCATCGCAGTCAGCACCTAATGGCGAACGTTGGAACCAATAGAGCGTTATCAATTCTAACCTACACATTTTGGCTTCACACAAGTGTAGTTAGAGGAAGGTTCTTTTTCATGCCATAAATCTATGACATGGGACCACCGGCTTTACTTCCCCTCCGAAGGAAAGCATACTGAGGGATTTTAACGCTCTTCAAATATCCAACGACTTCGGCCGGGTTTGAACCCGCGTCCTTGGGCATAGAAGCTCAGCATGCTACCAACTACGCCACCGAAGCCGCGTGGTATTGGATATTATCGAATGAATGCAGATACATGAGAATCTTCACAACGGATTGGTGATATGAAGACTAAAGTAACTCTGTTCAGTTCTTACTTCTTGTAGATTTCAGAAAACACTCCTACGCTTGTAACTTATCCGGGAGCGATGTTGAATGCAAGGGCAGTAAGACAGATTACTGTAGGCCAAGTAATACAACCATACGAGTGTTGAATGAATTTCTGGTATCGGCGATTGTTAGTTCCACAGTATTTAAAATGCCGAAGTTAAAGCCATCTAGGATTGCTAATTTTAAATTAAGCGAACATATTTTTTATACCCATTCTGAAATTCTTTTCTGAAAAATATGTGATGTGATAGTCTGCGTTTGCTTTTATTTGTGGGTTGAAAATAAATTATCAATATAAATATTATCATTTAGACTTTCACGGCCCGTGTTACTATTCATAATGTTGAATTTTGGGCTTATGCCGTCTTTTATTATATTAAAATTCGACGCGTTTCGAAAGAAACCATGTCTTTCTTCGTCAGGAATAATCTGGAATACGACAAATGATTGCAACAAAGAACATATAGAAGATGCCCAAAGATGGACGCCATTATAGCCCCATGTTAGGGACAACGGAAAGCAGCAGTGAATTACTTTCTCAGGGTTCTGATAATAGGTAGCCAGGATTCACTGAGATTGTAGCCGGTGTCGCGGTTGAAATTATCTGGGTGTTCACGTATTTCAACCGCCTCCCTGATGATTCTGGGACGATATTGCTTTATACGGGCAAGAACATCCACTCCTTGGAACATGCCATCATGGCCAGGTGTTAATGCATGATCGGCAACAGCTGATTTATCAGGTTGAATGAGCCTGATACATCTATTATGTTCCTTAATGTGTGTGCATATTGTTCTCGAAGTCTGCCCGATGTAAACCTTGCCACAAGTACAGGGAACTCTGTAGATACCCGGTTGTTGCAATATATGCAAACTGTCCTTAGTTGGTCGCAGGAGTTGACTAACCTTAACAGAATTTCCAATTAATAGTCGTGATCCTACTACTCGCTACTCAAATGTCACCGTCAAATTGATCAAGCAATCTTCTATTCCAGCGGATGCAGCGAAGACTCTCCTTCCAGGGGATGCTATTCCTCCGAGACTCTATGGTCTTCCTAATATACATAAGGAAGATGTTCCTCTTAGACCTATTGTTAGTACGATTGGTTCTCCTACATATGCCCTTTCCAAATACTTAAGTAGACTACTTCAGCCGCTTCTGGGTAACACGCCTTCGTACATTAAGAATTCCACACACTTCGTTGAAAAGTTGAAAGCTATAACACTTCAGCCAGGTGATATCCTTGTGAGTCTCGACGTGGTGTCTCTGTTTACGAGAGTACCTATTGATGGTGTTATGTCTCTCATTAATGGCTGTTTTACTGAAGACATCACAAGACATTTTTTTTATCACTGCATGACCTCCTCCTACTTTCTATGGAATTGGAATTTTAATGAGCAGACTGATGGTGTGGCCATGGGTAGTCCTCTCTCTCCTGTTGTGGCTAATTTCTTCATGGAGAGCTTTGAAGAGAAAGCTTTGTCGTCGGCTCCTTTCAAACCGAAGATCTGGTGGCGTTATGTGGATGACACGTTCGTTGTTTGGACGGAAGGTGAGGAAAATCTTAGCCATTTCCTGGATCACCTTAATCTCCAGCACCCTTCTATTTGTTTCACCATGGAAAAGGAATCTGACGGCAAAATACCTTTTTTAGATGTTCTCGTCACCAAGAAAGAGGATGGATCTTTAGGACACAGCGTTTTTCGTAAGCCAACACACACCAATAGATATCTCCACGCAAATTCTCACCATCACCCTGCCCAGATACATGGTTTCCTTACAACTCTAACTACCAGGGCTAGGAGGATTTGTGAAGAAATTAATACCTTTGAGAGCAACGGTTATAGCAAGTCTTTGATTTCTACGGTTCTGAAACCAACAAATAATAATAGGACGTCAGTTGAGAAAAGAGATGTAAGAGGAACTTCTTACCTACCGTACATACATAACACGACGGATCGCATTACTAAAATCCTACGTCGGTACAACATACGGACTGTACGGACTATTAAACGTGAACACCCAGATAATTTCAACCGCGACACCGGCTAAAATCTTAGTGAATCCTGGCTACCTATTATCAGAACCCTGAGAAAGTAATTCACTGCTGCTTTCCGTTGTCCCTAACATGGGGCTATAATGGCGTCCATCTTTGGGCACCTTTTATATGTTCTTTGTTGCTTTCTCCTAGCAATCATTTGTCGTATTCCAGATTATTCCTGACGAAGAAAGACATGATTTCTTTCGAAACGCGTCGAATTTTAATACAATAAAACACGGCATAAGCCCAAAATTCAACATTATGAATAATATAAATATTATTTATTATTATTACTAAACACAATGTGTACAAAAAGAAAGGAATGTAATTATTGAATAAGAAAACACTCATTTGTATCAATCCTTAGCAAATGTGATCTTTCAGTACAGTTTCCAAGGTGGTACAGGGAGTATAGGCGACATATATACTTTTTTGTCGGTTTGTGAAATCTCGTTATTGTACATATTTTACCATGAAAACCATGTGGAGAGTAACGCGTGAAGACGTGACGTAACTACCTACAGTATATGAACTCGATGAATAAATAGTTTGAAAACCTTTCTTGAAATTCATAAGTCATTTCATAAAATTTTCGGGTCATTTTATTGAATATTTGCAGTAATTTTTGAAACACTTTTTGATCTTCAAAACCCACGCGCACTTGAGTGGTGTGTAGCATCATCACACGTCGCAAAGTTTACTGTCAATATTCAAGTGGCTTTTACATTCTTTATTTTTCTAAACAATGCAGATCTTTTAATTTCTTGACTCAACGCACATTCCCGCCATTCTTATTTAATGTAAGAGAATTTTTGTGTCAAATTGTTGGTATAATTTGCAGTAACAGTTCCCACTCCATTTTGGCTTCATCCAAGATGTTAGCAATTCTGTTTTGATCTTTGGCTCCTTTGATTTGGAGGGCGAGCCAATCGCTCAGGGGCGTATATAAGGGGGGAGGGGGGGCGGGAGCCCCGTCCCCCCGAAATTTTTGTCACATATATTATTTGTTTATGAATTAAAACATATGAAACCAATATAATCATGTACTATTGTTACTAAGTGACGTCTGGCAACGTTGCAAAGCAAGGCGAAGGTAGAGCGATGTAAACAGTTTGACAATCAGTTTGCTCTGATCTTATGTGTAAGAACATAACCTCTTATTACTCCCCAGTGCCTTCGCTCTTATGAACGAACCAAGAACAACAAGTGCCCTTGAAGCGTGTGACAAAAGTTATTTTATAGACTTATCAAACTTTTGGCAAATTTGCCTCTCTCTGTAGCTACTGGTACTGCCGAACGGAGTTTGAGTTGGTTGAAAACATACTTAAGAAATTCTACTCCTGAAAACAGACTCAACGGTCTAGTATTGCCATCTATTCACAGAGTCATACATCTCACTGAGGATGAAGTTATGAACCGATTTGGCAATGCTTCTAGAAACCTTGACTTTATATTATAGTGTGAGTTGTAAATCAAAACAGAAACATTAATTCTTTCCATGTACAGTAAATACTATCAAGTGAGCAAGATGATTGTGTTAGTAAAAAGTATCATAATATGGTCTTAGTTGTGTTTGACATTAACCAACCATAAAACATCAAAACAAATTGGTTGAAAAAGTGATGCCAGAAAGCCTTAAAACTCATCATTTTGCACCAAATTATACAAAAGTTTCTCGGGGAGAACCCCGGACCCCATATACTTTGGGCCTATACCATGCTCCCTAATCCCCAGTTGGGCACCCCTAGAAATAGAACTCTATATACGCCCCTGCAATCGCTGCTCTGTGGCTGAAAGTAACATGTGACATTATGGTCATTGTTGGTGGATTGTTATCAGGGAGTTTCTAGGAGAGGTTAGATATCTCTCACTGTTAATCTCCAAATGTTATTATGGAATAGCCTACTGTATCAGCGCCGTGTTCAGTAAAATCTGATTGTTTTTGAATATTGAGGGAAGGTAAAGACATTTGCAGTTGTTAGCGCCCAGCTCAGAAGATTTAGTGAAAATAAGTTCTTGAGTTATAATAAAATGTATATAACCATAAGTCAATATATGTGGTACATTAAACCCGTACCGGTATCAGGCACATTGTGAGCTTCCTCAGCGTAATTATGTACTGTAAATGTGCAACAACATTCACTCAATATAAATGTTGCCATAACAGAGGATTCTAACAATATTCTTGTTCCAAAAGCTCACAAATTAAAATTTATAAAACCCAGTTCTGTTACAAAATGTGTTATGAAAAACAAAAACATGAAAATGTCTTCATAAAAACAGCGTGGCATAGAAGAGACGTGAAAAGAAGAAATTGAAATGAGAAACAACAACGGAAATAGTGCATTATGCAACGAGCCTATAATGGCAATAATTAAGACACGAGTATGTTTATAAAGCGAGCGGATGCGAGTTTTATAATTTCCATACTTTTCATATGTTTTAACATAAATATTCATAAATATCTGTGGGATTCAGTTAGTGAACAGGGCGCGCTGCCTTTGCTGACTGAACAGAGCGCATGCGTGGGTCAAGGCACTCCGAAAGCAGAGACCATTCGCTTTGATTGCCAACACACAAATATGTTGGATTTTGAGCGCATGCGCGAAGGTATCCTTACCTAATTGGTCACACAACTGTTTCTTGAGCTATGATTGGTGGGAGAAACTGTTTCATAATGAAAAATAGTGTTATATCATTATGATACAGTTTTCTGACACATAATGTTTAAATTTCGACAACATCAAACTTAAAAGATATAAAAAGACTATAACACTTAGGTGGATGTGAAACTAGTTTCACATCTCTTATATTCCACGCTGTTTTTGTCGAGATGTTGTCATGTTTTTAGCCTACTTTCGATTTTTGCAAAAAATGAAAGTAGACTTATGAGATCACTACAGGGCCAAAACATGTGTGTCGGTCTGTGTGTGTGTGAGTGTGTGTGTGAGTGTGTGTACTCTGAATGTCTGCCCCCCCCCATCAATTCGAACACTGTGAAACCGAATTGAACGAAATTTGGTACAGCGGTAGAACAAGCAAAGAGCACCTCAGTGTCATGTTTTATATCGCCGCCATCTTGACGGAAACGTAATAGCGGCCACCCAAATATTAAAAGCTTAAATCAAATTACGACCAACCTAATCATTTGATCTCTACTAAATTTTGCAACAACATACCTTTTTGTGGGAAGCATCTTTTGACTGAACTACAAGGTCTTCAGCCCAATAGTTTGCAGATAGCGGCCATGTGTGTGTGCAAATCGATTCCCCATATCAATCCTAACACGGCGAAACCGAATTGCATGATTTCTTTTTGTACAGAGTTAGCACTAGCAAAGTGCACCTCATATTCATGTTTAATATCAGTATAACACGTTGTATTTCAACAACCTACAACAACCAACATTCAATTATACTCCTTGAAAAGGACAAAGAGTTATAACGATAACCATGGATTTAGGAGAAAGTAGGCTACATGTTCTTTACTGAACATCTTGTTGTTTTTCTTAACACATTTTGTAACAGATCTGGTTTTTTTTATATTTTAATTTGTGAGCTTTTGGAACAAGAATATTTTGAGAATCCTCTGTTATGGCAAAATTTATATTAAGTGTATGTTCTTGCACATTTACACAATGTGATTGAAACCGGTATGGATTTAATGTACAACACATTTTGACTTATGGTTATATTTTACTTTATTACAATTACATCGTCTATATGGAATCAGGCTATCGTGGCCATGTTATACTAACGCTAACCAAGTTGATGAGTTGAATAATTGGAACAGATCCGCAGATTGCATCAGACTGCAATAAGACACATTTGGAACAGTGTGCAAAGAAAAGGAAAGCATGTCAGGGAGTTGTGCATACATTATTGTGTGAATGGCGGCAGGAAGTGGCGGGCCAGCCTGGGAACGCGGGGGTCAGGAGGTACCACGGGGTCACCGGATCTTGAGAGTGGGCTGCTCCGTCATTAGTTACGTGAAACATAATTCACTGCTCCCTGTAAGACTCTCAGGACTTCCCCGTCAGGGAAATATCTATACTCATGTCAAGAAGAGGTTGCCACTTGACAGGTCGAGCAACATCGCCTCCACACAGTAGCCTAGTAACAAATGGTTCATTGATTGATTGATTAATTGATTATTAATAGAATCACTTTTCGGTCGGTCAACACGAGTGTGGGTGAGGAGTAATAATCACCTGGGGCATGAAATAAATCCATGAACTACTGTAGATCTCTACTTAGTATAAAACAAAGTCCCCGATTCTTGGATGTCACGGGTAATCTCGAGAACCACTGCATGGATTTTGATGCGGTTTCCACCATTCAGTAAAGGATATCTCGAGGAAGGTTTCTGTAGAAAATAATGTATTTATGATCAAAGGAAGTCAAGCAGTAACGATTTCAGTGAAAACGTCGAAAGAAAAAACCTGGCGTCCATGCGTTTTTAAGCTTACGCTGGGCAAACCGTTAAAAATATCAATATGCAAGTACTATGAGTGTAAGAATTGTTCAGCATGAAAAGTTCTACAAGAAAGTCCGCGACATCGCCCACTATAAGTGTTTTTAAGTTTTTATTTCTTCCTACAAACTCCATTCAATTACTGAGGCGAGAGTTTACGAGCTAGCTAGGGGCGAGCGTATTACCCCACATACAGCCAGTCGTGTTGAGTTAAGACTTCAGAGAAGAGTGGTTGTGTTTGGAGTTTCCCTTGAAGTGCAACTCGGCTTTCCTTCATTTAGCCTGTGAACATTTCGTTCCGCCAAATACACACCTCGCCAACTTAAATTACGTCTGACAAGAATTCGTTGCACATGCATCTCCATGATAATATAATTAATAGTCCAGTCAGTGAGTCTAACCCATCATGCCGAGACGTAAAACGGATATAGGTAGTAGTTAATTGACATCGGAAAAAGGCCGCTTATCACGTAATGCAATCATAACTGTTCCCGGGTGAAGCTGGGGCGGGTTGCTAGTTGATAACTAAACGGACTCATACATTGCGCAGGCTAGTTTTTGACTTTTTATGTACCTTTCTCTCAGAAACTTAAATACGAACTAAGCAAACATGCCGATAAACGAAGCCATCAAAGTAATATGTTATCTCGGTAAAATCAATACAAGAGATGATAACATTGTTGAGGAACGCTAACAACCAAAATGTTTTTCAGTTCAATAATAAATTCTACGCCCAAACAAATGGTTCAACGATGGAATCACCCCTTGTAGCTAACATTTTCATCAACGATATGGAATGAATCTTTTGACAGAGAACAGGTCACAGGATCCTACAGTGGAGTAGGTACGTGGATGATATTCCATATGTATACGACACAGAAATAACAAATGAAGAAATGCTACTCTAAGCAATCAACAGTTTACACATCTCAATGAAATTCACGAAGGAATCGGAAACAGAGCGCAATATAAATTACCTCGACATAACCATTAATAGATCAGAGAGCAAGCCCACACAAACATGGCACGCTATTGATAATTAACTTACTCCAGCCAGCCAAGCACACATCAACTAACGGGATTCAACTCAATGGTACACAGGGCCTTAAGTATATCCATGGCAAAAGAGAACTACAACAAATAAAACAAATAGCTAAAGAAAATAATTTCAACGCCAATAAGATAGACCAAATTTTACATAGGCACCTGGGATAACACAAACCAAACGCTTGCAATTAATGAGAACAAATTCGCGAGATTCAATTTGTGAACGCAAACACATACACAATTACCAATCTTTCTAAAAAAAAAAACAAGGAATCAAAGCAACATTCAGAACTTCCAACACGATTGAAGAACACTTGTATAACAGTACAGTAACTTATATAAGCAGGAACCATACTCAAAATCAGGGATTTGTTTCTGAACGTGCCAGGAAACAGGATGTCAAGCAAACTACGTAGGACCGACTGGTAGAAGAACGGACAAATGTTATAAAGAACACAGAAATGCAATTAAACAGAAAAATACCCATTTAGGAAACGTATATACCGTACTGTACAGTACATAAAAATATAACCTTCAAAATCAAATTTTGACCAAGAAACATTTAGGTTATAAACCGTGATTTCAACTGGACTCCTGTTATCTTAAATATTTCGTCAATATCAACACAATGTAAACCGGGTGAGTTAGCCGTGGTGGTTACGGCATGACTAATGGCAGTCGCTCACATCCGGGAGGCGAGGAGGTTCGAATCCCCCCGCCGGCAACCTTGAAGATGGTTTTCTGTGGTTTCCCATCTTCCTTCCAGGTAAATGCCGGGGTTGGTCCCTCACTATAGGCCACAGCCGCTACCTTCCAACTCCTCACCCTTCCCTTCCAACTTTCCTCCCCAACGGTACTTGTAGCTCACCCATTGGGTGTCCGTCTCGAAGCAGCTACAAAACTGGCGAGCCGAACATGTCCTCGGACACTCCCGGCACTAAAAGCCATACGAAAAAAACAACACAATGTAGCAACACCATATTACTGTATGATGTCTCCCACTCTGCACACAGTTCTTGCAAGTTGAAAAGAATGTTTACCCCGTTATTCATAATTAATAGAAGACGCTAACTGATACCCCTTTCTTTGATAATGGCGAACTTTTAAATTTAAATATTACACCTTGATGAGTACCACAATTTATAGAAGATATTTTATATACGAAATTTACGCTTGAAACTTCACATAGGCTATTCTAATTAATAACAGCTTTTCGTGTCACACAATATCATTCATGTTGTCAGAAAATTAAACTTACATGATTTTTTGGCAGATCTGATTTCCTAGTGTACAGTTAATTTTATATAGGTACTCTTAAGGACTTTCCAATAACAATCTATGTTGAGTAAACAATTTTAATATTAATCAGTATATATAAAAAAGCTTTAGAGTAATCAGCTCTCTTTAAAAATTCTGAAAGACGACAACACCAGTTACTAGACAAATATACTCACAATTTTATTACCAATAATTGTTTCTTAAGATTAATTGTAGTTTATGTTGGTGAAGACCATAATGTGGCCGAAACTAGTCCAATAAACATCTGCTAGTAATTTATTTTATTGAATTTTGGTGGATTAATTTTAATTGCATTGGTATTTTATCGAAGAAGAAGTGTATAATTTAATTATCAGATTCAGGGAATAAAATCCATTACAATTTGGGTACAATCCTGTTGATCGACTGAAAAGCATTTAGATTTCATTTTACCAAGGTAACACTGAAAACAGGCTTCCAACACGATAACGCTAATCCCCCTGATTTGTACGTTAGATTTTTTTTTGTCGTGTAGCCTCCTGAGAGGCCGAGTGCAGGTCTTTCTAGTCGACGCCCGTGGGCGACCTGCGCGTCGGGATGAGAGAATGAATGGATGAAGATGAATCAAACTGGGCAAGGATGTGGAAGGAAGCGGCCGTGGCCTGTCAGAAGATACTGTCCCAGCATTTGCCTGTTGTTGAAAATGGGAAACCACGGAAAACCATTTCAAGGACAGCCGACGGTGGGGCTCGAACCTAGGCCCCTTGACCTAACGCTGCGCTTTAGCCCGCGTAGCCACTACTGTCGGCTGTACGTTAGATGTAAATAGTATACTTATAATCCTTATAATTGGGGTAGATGACCTGCATGTTTACTTGCCACGGTGGGTGAGCAGTTAACGTGTCTGACTACCAACCCCAAGCTTGCAGGTTCGCTCCTGGCCATGGTAAGCGATTTTTGAAAGGCGACAAAAATCACGACACGCATGTCATACGTTGTTGGCATGTTAAAGAACCCATTTGAATTCAGTAGGCCGTGTTCATAATGGCAAAATTAATCTCGGGATTTTCCGACAACACAAATTTCCTCCATTCTCTACTAGAAAGCGCTATAGTGTCAAGGAGTTTAGATAATTAACCTTCTTGACTTTCATAGCGTTCCAAGGAACGACAAAATTCGATATGCAATCTGCCCTCTGGGCGTCAAATAACAAAGCTTGCACCCTGTACCCGAGACCATACGATATTATATATACAGGGTGTATTTGATATGATGGAAGTCCGTTACACTGGTGATAGAAGAGACTATTCTAAGCTTCCTAGGTAAAAAATTTGTCACCTATCTTGAAATTGATAATTAATCATTAAAAAGTCAATGTTTTTAGTTATTTCAGAAACTAATCAGGCAGAAAGTGGTGCGGCAGGCTGGGGAAACGAGGCGGAGCCCGATGTGACGACGCGCGAAGGGGAAGTTGTTACGTAATCGGAGCATTGACCTTACCGGTTGACTTGAGGGGTGGTAGGCTATCAGCTGTTTGAGCTCTACCGTCTCGTAAGAAAATGTGCATTGCCGTTGTTCTTGTTGTTGTTGTTGTTGACAACGCACGCAATGGCTTGGGACGTCAGGACCGGTAGTATTGTGTAGCCTACTTTGTAAGTGTGGAATTCATTGATTGAAGTTCATGTATAAAATAATTTCGATACTCAGCCCTGATGTATCATTGGCGTCCGTGTCGGACCTTCTGTTGACTAGTTTCTGAAAATACTAAAAACATTCTCTTAATGAAATGCAGTGTGACAAAATTCCGACATCCCGCAGTCTGTTCAGAACTAGGCATTTAGGACGGAAGTAAAAAACTTGATGTTTTGTTTGAGAGGCTTGGCGATTTTGGTCATTTAGCCCCATGTAGCTGGGTGTGGGTAGAATTTGTGTGATAACCTGTGTTTTGTGGTTTCTGTAGTAATGTGGGTATTTGTAATTCAGGTGAGGATTCGGAAGAAGGCGCCGGCCCTGTGGTGTTGGGGCAGTGCAACTGCCTCTCACCTGGAGGCCCTGGGTTCGATTCCTGGCTCCATCAGGGATATTAGAAACTGACGTGAGGGCTGTAACGCAGTGCACTAAGCCTCGTGAGGGCAATTAAGTAGCTGTCTAACAGTGAGGCAGTGCCCGAGTCAGGAAAATCAAGATTAATGGCCGAGGGGACCCGATGCACTGACCACGCGTCACCCTAATATCTGCAGGCCAAATGGCTGGACAGCGGTCGCTTGGTAGGCCTAGGCCCTTCATGGGCTGCACTGCCAGCGGTTATGATTATTGAGAAGAAGGCGGCCGTGGCCTGAAGTTAGGAACTATCCCGACATTTGCCTGGGGTAGAAGTGGGAACCCATGGAAACCTACTTCCAAGATTTAATACTAGTATGGTACCACATGTTCATATTGTGAATTGTCCCATCCCATCTCCAGCCCTCGGGTGGCCATTAACTGGAGAGGGGGGGGGGGGGGGGGAGGATTGATTTATTGGTCCATCAACAATGTAAATACATATGAAAATACACGAAAATGAAAATAAAATACAAATACATTGTTATAATACAGTGTTATAATAATAATAATAATAATAATAATAGTCTAATAATAATAATAATAAGAGTCAGCATGTGTAGTTCTGGTGGTAGAGTGCTAACCTTCCCGAGGGTGCGTTCTACGTTCAGTCATGTAGTAAATGAATGTGATCTAATAAGATCATCTCCATGGATTTCATGGCACATACAAGAAATCCTACGTACATTAAAGTCTGGCAACTCGACATACCAAAAAGAAACATAAAAGAAGTTAGTGTGTCTAAAAGCCTACTATTACTATTATTAGTATTATTAATAAGTTTATTACAGTTGTTGCACTATCTTCACACAAAGATAGACCAACAGTTCCTTAAATTAATTTACTAAATCTTTAGGATTTCTATTTTCTATGCATAGTTCATGAAGCTGGAAAAATCCAAGACAGATCCACCATCACTAGTCATGTAGCCACTCCCCATGAAGGTGTGAATCAGCTGTTCATAGGCTCGGTTTGTGTATTTCAATGTCATTGGCAGACAAGGCGAGGAGGTCACTCAACTGCAGACTCTGGTCAACATTCCTCAGCGTAGGAGGGGAGGGAGACGGGGAGAAGTCAGCTCTGCTGCTGAGGGGAACGAAGTGAAAGCCCGTTTCCAAGATATTGACCGACGATTTTTGTGATTTAATTCCACCTACACTAATTAAGATCCGACTTAATTTCATGAAGATATTTGCTTAGAATACCATCTTCTATCACCAGTGTAAAGGACTTCCATCATATCAAATACACCCTGTATATATACACCGCGGACAGGCCAACAAGGACCACGCAAATATCACTTCTTTATAGGTCTAGTTTCCTTCTTTCTCTTCCAGAAGTCTTTCATCCTGGTCGACTGCGCAACTCTTCTTTCAGCTGTCCATTCTCCTCTGTTGAGATTCTTTTCCCCCCCCACAAGAATTTTTAGGCCAAAAATATTTTTTCTGTACTCTATTCGATTTAGACAATCTTCTTCAGTAATTTTGAATTTTTGAAATTCTTATTTCCTTTGTTTTACATAGCCTCCTTGCCCTTTATAGTTCCAGATTTTATGGAAAATTTGTTTGTTTAACCTTGAGCAATCCATGCGGACCATATGTCCGTAGAACTGAAGTCGCCGTTTTCTGATCATCACTTCAAGGTTGCCGATTTTACTATAAATTTCTGCATTGGATCTCAGTCTATAACCTTCCTGTGTTTTCCTAGGACCATAAATCCTTCTTAAAATTCTTCTTTCTATCTTGAGCAATTTTCTCCTTTCCGGTTATATTTGAAGTTTCCATGCCGTACAAGATGACAGGTCTAACAACTGTATTAAAATGCCGTAATTTTGCATTGATAAACAGGTTATTTTTATTGTATATTTTTTTTGTACAAAACTTTAATCTTTCCAATTTCCCTTTTTGTTCTCAATTGCCAATTTATCCGTCCCATTGCTAGTAATTATTTCCCCAAGATATTTAAATCGGTAGGTGACCTTGATGCTCCCATAATTTGTTTTTATCATTTAATTAGTGTTTTTCTGATTACTTGTCAACATCTCTGTTTTTACCATCGAAATCTGTAAGCCCGCTTTTTCCGCCGTTTCTTTTAACTGATCAATTTGGTTAATAGCTTCTTGTTCTGATTCAGCAAACAACGCTACGTCGTCAGCAAATGCTAAACCTTTGACTTTGAGGTTCTTATTCTTTGTACCAATTTTAGCACTTGAATCGTTCTTCTCCCAAAACGTCCTCATGACTTTATCCAAGACCAAATTGAAAAGCAGTGGTGATTGACTGTCCCCTTGTCTTAGCCCAGTTTTTATCTCGAAGGGCTCGCTAACTTCAAATAAAAATTTGACTCTGGAAATCGTATTAGTTAATGTAAGTTTTATTAAATTTATGGTTTTTTGATCAACTTGGTATTCCTTCAATGTGTCAAAAACAGTATCCCTATCCACTGAATCATACGCTTTCTGAAAATCAACGAATGAGATAAAGATATTCTTTGGCCTGTTGTTGTAATATTTTAAAATCAATTTTAAACTAAGAATTTGTTCTGCACATGATCTATTCCTTCTGAAACCACCTTGAAACGCGCCAAGCTGTGGTTCGATCTGTGGTTCAAGTCTGTTTAGAAGTAATTTGGCAAATATTTTATATGTGACAGACAACAATGAGATCCCCCTATAACTATTGACATCAATTTTTGAGCCTTTTTATGTAGTGGATGAATTAAGGCGATTAACCAGTCTTCTGGAAATGCTTCCCCAATCCAAATTTTCTGAAATAGATTTGTCGTCGCCATTAAAAATTCATCATCTACAAGCTTTCACATTTCTGCAATTATTCCATCCTCGCCTGAGGCTTATTTTTAGCCTACTTTTCACATTTTAAAAAAATGAGGAAAAAGTAGTCTTATGAGATCGATCCGGGAAAATGTGTGTCTGTCTGTCTGTCTGTCTGTCCTTCTGTCAGTAGGGGGGTAGTGGCGCTTCTAACGAGTGTCATGGCCGCCGCGTGAGTCCAAGCCAATATCTCGCGAACCCATGGTCGGATGTTGACAAATGAGGTGTCGTTGGACTCAGGCTGACGTCTTATTTCCTATGGACTATGCATTATATTTTTCAAAAAATTTTTGAATTTTTTTGTTTTCGAAAATAGGCGATAGTTTGAAAACCAAACATGATAGAACGTTATGCCATGGCTCAAACGAATAATCTTTATGACGTTTATTTTCTATAGTAAAACTTTTTTATTTTCGTACATTTTTTGAAAAAGGTGTAATTTTGAAATTCCTATATTTTGGAAACTAGGAAGTTTACAAAAAAGTTTGTTTGACATAAATTAATGATCCCTACCCCCTCTACCCCCAAAATAAATTTCAAGTCTCTAGAGGAAAAATTTGTGTTTTGTAAGTAGTTTGATGAGGGGGGAGCAGCTTTCAAAAGCAAGTGGTGAGCCCCTGCGACCTTGGAATGGAAGGAGTCATGCTAGGAAGGCGTGCTTGGATTGGTTTTTTTCGTCTCGTTGCGCTCTTTACGGGAATGTAGGTGTCGAAAAGATGAAATGCTGGAAACACGTTTTTTTTTGGGAAAACGTGATTTTAAACTTTTTCCTATAACTCGCGAACCAAGTATGCTAGAGGCGTGTTCGACAGGTCCAAGGACTCGGGGTGACGTCCTCTCTGCTATGGACCACTCGTTATATTTTTTAAAAAAATTTGGAAACTCGATTTTGGGGTAAACACGTGTTTTTTGTGATTTTGCCGATATCTCGCGAACCAATCATGCTAGAGGCGTGTTCGACAGGTCCAAGGACTCGGGGTGACGTCCTCTCTGCTATGGACCACTCGTTATAATTTAAAAAAAAATTGGAAACTCGATTTTGGGGTAAACACGTGTTTTTTGTGATTTTGCCGATATCTCACGAACCAATCATGCTAGAGGCATGTACGACGGGTCCAAGGACTCGGGGTGACGTGCTCTTTGCTATGGACCACTCGTTGTAATTTTTGGAAACTCGATTTTGGGGTAAACACGTGTTTTTTGTGATTTTTGCCGATATGTCACGAACCAATAACGCTAGAGACGTGTACGAGGTGTCCTAGGACTCGGGATAACGCCCCCTTTCAAATGTGGTAGATATTGTTTCCAAAAAATAATTCACAAAGGGCCTAACGCCATACATGTTGAAAAAACCCTGTTTTTTTTTCTTTACCTGTTTATAATGTCCATGAAGCGTGGTGGTTGAGAGAGACGATATGGCTGGGTGTGTGTGTCAATGAACCTGTCGCTAACCACAAGGACCATGCTTAATAGAACAATCGCTATTTCGGCGGGTTGGTGTATGACAGAGCGAGCGTGCGTTTTTCTGATATTTTACCTTTAACGTGTAAACGGTGATGAGAACTTGGTTCTATGTTGGTCGAAGCGAGTACAGAAAACAAACTTGTTGAGGAGCAGGAGGTGAAGGTCATTTGAGCTTATTGGAAGGCGTTGATCTGACTTGACAACAAGTGCAATGGAAAATGACCAAGACGCTTGAAGGTGAAATAATCTGACCATCGTGGTGGCAGGGAAGAGCGAAAGGCATGTGAACATGTGTGAAACCACATGTAGGCTAAACCAGTGACATCCTGTCTTGCTTCGTACGTGACAAAATGCAAGTCCAGGTGAAATTTGATCTACCGCAGGTGTTCACCTTGGACGTTATCTGTCCACGTGCACGATAACTGTTAACAAGTGATATCCTGTTTTGCTTCGTACGTGACAAAATGCAAGTTCATGTGAAATTTGATCTGCCACAGGTGTTCACCTTGGACGTTAGCTGTCCACGTGCACGATAAGAGAATCTTCAAAGCGTGGGAATTGCTGAATCAGTAAAAAGTATGATGCAACTTGTGGGAATGCTGTCACAACCAATAGATAGACAAGAGCTTCAAACAGCAGTGGTGGACTGGTGAAGGGAGGGAGAGGGGGAGGGGTAATGTAAGAGAGAACACAGGTGGAAAGGGAAAGACAAACATGTATGAACATGCATAAAGCAAGGAGCGCTGTACACACAGAGGTATAGGTAGTGTACAACATGTGTGAATAAAAATTGCACAGGTTCACACAACATGTAATTTATTGATCCAAGAATTAAACGTAGAGTTAAACCCTAACCATTTGACATAGAGTTTATTTCCTTTTTGTTTCAACACTTTTTCCACAAGATAATGCCGAGGAAATGCTGTTTTCTGAAGTTCATGGAGATAAAATCTACCTTTTATGGGTTGATGGTTGAGGTCCTCGAGTAAATAGGTGACTGGAGTGTCCAAGTTGACTCGACGAATTTGAAATAGTTCAGTCCCCCACTGAGGCGTGTAGCCCTTATCGAAGGCAGACTTAAATTTGCTCACACGAACAAAATCCCCAATTTTCAGTCGGTGAGGTTTAGGATCGGCTGTTTTTATGGGGTTAAACAGTTTATCCAATCGCTGAATATTTTTAGTCACGAGGCGTGGCTTGGTCCCAATCGTTCTATGTTTGGTGTCATTGTAACGTGATACTAGCTCAGGTAACATGTCCAACCAGCGATAACTGCCCTGAGCGGTAAACGCTTTCCACATATGGGTTTTCAATGTTCGGTTGAACCGCTCGACCACACTGGCTTTGAGATTGCTATACGTGGTGTAATGGTGAATATCCTTAGATTTGAGAAAACTGGAGAAGTCCTTGTTGAAAAATTCTTTCCCCAGGTCGGTTTGTAGCAGCTGAGGTTGACGTTTGGAGTGTTGAATAATATGTTGAAAGGCCTTGGTAACTAGTGGGCCAGACTTGCGACGCACAGGTTCAACAAAG
Organism: Meconema thalassinum; assembly: GCA_946902985.2. NCBI lineage: Eukaryota > Metazoa > Arthropoda > Insecta > Orthoptera > Tettigoniidae > Meconema > Meconema thalassinum. The sequence continues at coordinate 94,237,840 of OX336391.1, forward strand.
GCCATTTTGGAATAGACATCAATGACGGTCAACATATAGCGTACACCGTCGTTAACGCTAGCATAGGGTATCATTTCAACCAAGTCAGCCTGCCAAAGTTCATCCACACCTCGTGAAATCACCTTGAGTCGCGGATAGTGACGCCTAGCTGGCCGATGCTACTCGTGAGCAATACCCATTTTAATGGGTGAGGGCTTAAACAATAATTTTGGCATTTCGAAGTTCTTGTTCAATTTCTTGAATTTCCCAATCGTGACCGGTATGGTCAGCTTGACGTGAGGCATGCAACAACTGTAGCCGCTGGACGAGCTTATTGGGATTGTGCCAGTAGGTAACATCCACAAGGGGTTTTAATGGTTTAAATGTCACTCCCGAAGCGGACACTTTACGACGAGTACTTTGACTAGTGGGAAACATTTTTGCAATGATGGTTTTATATTTTTGAGATATATTGGCATTCACTTGTTGCGTGGGATCATACTGCCTTTTGTGAGCATGGGTATCCAATAAAATGGATTTATATTTGTCAAGGTCCTCTGACGTATAATCATGGGAAGAGGGGGTCCGAGAAAAGAGCAGCTTTAACAGTCCTGGCGTTAATTTATAGTTGATGTTTTTAATGACAGCTTTAGTACGAGCAAATTTAATGGATGAATCGCCAATTTTAAAACTATCGTCCTCATAGCGAACACCATACGTGGTATCTGTGTTTCCAATAAATAGATCGGTGAAATAGGGTTCCAATGTTGATCCATAATATTTTATTAAAATGGTTTTCAGTTGTGCTTTATGTTGAGGGGTGGCCAAGAGTTGTGAAAACGGAGACGCCCTGGAAGGGCAAGGTGTATCGACCATGGCCAAGGATTTCTTTTTTCTCAAAAACTCTGCAAGGGGTGCGGCCTTTTGTTTGAGGCGTAAACACTTGTTCCTCCTCATCCTCAACTTCACTAACACTAGTCAAATCTTCCTGTTCCTCTTCCTCTTCCTCAGGGTCCTCGTGCAGCGTCTGCGTGGCTTGTGAAACGGTGGGTAGCGTTTCAGATGGCTTGAAAGAGGGTTTCAACATGGCTTTTAGCGGAGGTGCTAAATGTTGTTGAATAAACAAAGCATGATTTGCACGTGATTGTTTCAATTGACGAAACTTTTGGCGAATAGTATTTTTTGCTCTAATAATATGCTTTTTCAATTGACTCTCTGCTAACGCCATGGTGTCTTGACAAATGACTTGCCGGGGAATGAGACAGGGCCTTAAATAGCAATAAAATGATCAAACCCTAAGCGATACCATCCTTGGTTGAGTTCACTTTGTTTGTCAATCACTAAACAGGCATGACGTTGAGTGTTCCAGCACTTGGCACACAATTCTGTAAACATTTGAAAGGTCATATCCGGATTCACATGTTCATTATAAATGTGACGACAGTTCCTCTCGTCCTGACGAAATAAAACAATGACATTGGCATTGTCACGAATCAACTGTTTGGACATTTTAGAATACGTTTGCCCAAGATAGAAGCAATCGATATGTTTGTGTCGACCCATGCTGAAATAGCTTTGAATGATGCCTTGACGTTCAGTGGATACATCATCGAAAATCATGAGTGAATCAGGCTTTACCTCATCCGGTGAAATCACATTTTCTTGCATGGAAAATGTAAAATAACCCATATTCTCTTTTTGTAATCCAGACATGACTTGATCCAGAAACACGTAGAGGGGTTGGTAGAGAGATTTTGCAAAAATATAAATATTTTGAAAACGCAGACCATTGGGCGCTGTGATGAGCGTTAGCAAAAGATTAGTCTTTCCACAGCCGGAAGGCCCCACAATGATGCAGCGAATGGAAGATGGAAACAGTGAACCATGGCGTTGTTCACGTGATGAGGGACAGAGATGGGAAACCATGTCCCCCACGGGGAATGACTCTTGCTGCTTAATAATCTTCATTTCAACTAAGGCTTAGACAGGCTAGCAGGCTGTCTATATACATCGCACCGAGCCTTGTCATAGAAACAGTAGACTCGTACTACAGGTTGACGATGGATGTCTTTGGACGTGCGTTGATGTCCAAAGCTAGGCCTGTCTCCATACATGATCCTAAACAAGAAACAGATCCTGCTAATAAACACTATGTGGATAGGTCAGTAGTGCCACGCACAAAACAGGGAGATTATGACTTTAAGGGAAAGCGGTTAACCCATGTAAATCATCCTCAAGTGTCTACAGACGTTACTACGAAAAAGTATGTGGATAACAAAGTGTATGAGTTTTATGACAAAGTGCCCCAGCTTACGGTGAATGGCTATAGCGCTAATCACCATCGGATTATTCACGTGGAAGACCCACAAGACGAAGACGATGTTTGTACCAAGCGTTACATGACCTATGAAATGAAAAGGCTTTATAAATTTATCCCATGTGTATTTTTAGTATATCTGACAAATGAAAAACCTGTGATTGACAGAAACCATTTATCGTTAGTCCATGATCAGCACTTGACCTATGTGCTTGCTTCGGGTTTAAGCCACTATCGATTACACTATGATGGAACCATTCACATAAAATATGCCATACCTGATGAGAACCATTTTAAAATAAAGATAAATGGTCATAGGATGTTGGTCCATAACCATGAAATGGTCAATGCAGGTGACGAATTATCCTTTCACCTCATGTTGACATGGGATGAAAAGCAAGCGGGAAAAACCATAAACGATTTCCCACTTTATGTGGAATTGGAATATACAGCCATGAAATAACCATCTAACGTTAGTTGTGATTTAAACTTTCTTGTGGAAGGTTGTGGGTCATTATCATCATGGTGAAACAAAGGTATGCAGTGAGAAAGACTAAAAAAAGGACTTTGTCCTTGGCAAAGCCTGGGCTTACAACATTCGTGGACAAGCCCTTGCGAAAGAAAAAAAGAAAAAATAATGTATTGACCATAAGAAAAGCCCTTCGAGCAGCACAGAGACATGTTATTCCAAAACGTCGGCGACAGAGTTGAAACCAAGGGCGAGTGATTCCCGTCCCCAAACGAGCTGGATTTTTACCTGCATTATTTGCCGGTTTGGCTGCTCTGGGCTCACTTTTGGGCGGTGCCAGTGCAGTGGCGAAAACCATTAAAGCCGCGCAGCAGGGCAAGCAACAACTCAAAGAAAGTTAGCGACACAATGAAACGATGGAAGCGATCGCCATGGGGGCTAGAAATGCCAATTTAAAGCCAGCCTTTTATCAACAAGGATATGGAATTTCACCATTTCGAAATATTAAAAAAAATTTTTTAACCTCAGCCATAGCAAAACATGCCCTGACGCATCAACAAGTGGAAAGCTATGCTAAACAACTAAATCTTTCTCATTTTCGAGGTGTGTTTATGCGAAACCAATTACCCCCACGACCCTGGAAACAGGAATGTGCTGTTGTCAATTTGGATGATCACCGAGGACCAGGAACGCATTATGTAGCTTATGTCAAAGAGGGATCCATGGTATGGTACTTTGACAGTTTTGGGAATTTGCCTCCGCCCATGGAACTAGTGACCTATTTTGGAAACAGGATCAAGATATATTATAATGTGAAACGAGAGCAAACGTTTAACAGCCAACAGTGTGGACGTTTGTGTTTAATTTTTTTATATAAGACGCAGCATAAGCTAAAACGCCACCAGTATGTCGGTAGAAAGTAAAACTTTTACAGTGCATGGACGTGGACCTGAAGTCAGCCTAGACTTTTACCCGCCTATCGAATTGAGTGAAAAACCCTATGGTTTAGGACTTGTTTCTCTTGAAACGTACAATCGAATATACAACGTACGTGAAAATGTGAACAACAAGTTTTACTATAATGATTCTGTGCTCACCCTGAACTCTGGTGGATACACGATCGATGATATTTATGAACACATTTATGTGGTGTTGATCAATCAATATGGTTTAAAGTCATTTCTCGACGGAACGCACAAGTTTGAACTTGTAGGCAATACCAACAATTTTCTCTATTTTCTCTACCTTCAACATTGACTTTAAAACACACCTCGATTCCATTGGCCCATTACTAGGATTTAAACCACGTGTATTGGAGCCCAACAAAAAACATGAATCGGACCATGAAGTGAAATTCATTGAGGACCATCATGTGTCGGTGACGTGTAATATTATTAGCCAAGTGTACACCAATCAAGAACCATCGCATTCGCTATATGACTTTATTGTGACATCGCCCAATGGGTATATTATTCGTGAAAATCCTCCAGTGGTGCTTTTTCATTCTGTGGCTGTCGATAGTATTAGTAATATAACATTAAGACTAATCAATAGAGATCAACAACTCATTGATCTAGATTCTACCACACCGGTGACTTACAAGTTGGTGCTAAAGCCACTATGAAGTTTGTGTATAAAGCAACAACACCGTCTAGGAATGGTGTTAGTTGTTTGCCACGTGAATACACGTTAACATCTCAAGGCAAACAGATTTTACAGCATTTGGGTTACCACGTCAACCCTCATAATGAATTCTATCCTAGAGATAGCGAACCGCATCGAGGAACAACCAGGAGTGGTAAGAATTGATCTCCATTCCTATCAAGCTCAAACACCTGGACTCAATAACAATGATGAAATTCAATTTGTTATCAACAACCAAGATATTTACACCCTACCGCATGAAAGTGTCATTCAGATTGAAGGTCGGCTCACCAAAGCCGATGGCTCTACACCCACCACATCCAAGTTGGCCAACCATGGTTTGGCCTTTCTATTTTCTGAAGTGCGGTATGTCATTAACGATATCGTGGTGGATAGCACTCGAAATGTGGGCATTTCCAGTGTCATGAAACTATACCCCTCTTATAGTGAGGAAGAAGGTAAAACACTTTGCATGGCAGGTTGGTGTCCTGACTCGACCAATGATTGGATGGTACACACTGATGGGACCTTTACTGGATATTTACCTCTTAAACTGATTTTAGACTTTGCCGAAGATCACCAACGCATTGTGGTCAACGCAAGGCAAGTGCTTTACCTAGTGAGAGACAGGAGTGATAATAATGCACTCAAGGGAGCCGACAATGCCCCCATCGATTCAAAAATTCAACTACAACGCTTGCTATGGAAAGTCCCCCATGTGACCCTTGAAGATAGCAAAAAACTGGACATACTCAAAATGGTAAAGAGAGATATGCCTCTACCCATGGAATTTAGAAGCTGGGCACTCCATGAGTATCCGCTATTGCCCACCACCAACACACACAGTTGGTCTGTAAAAACAGCTCGCTATACAGAGAGACCTCTCTACCTGATCGTGGGTTTTCAAACGAATCGCAAGTATCAACAAACCAAAGATGCCACGCAATTTGATCACCTGCAATTGAGAAATGCACGTCTTTTCCTCAACGGAGCCGTGTTTCCCTATGAAGGACTGGATTTGGATTTTTCAAAAAATAAGTTTGGCCCTCTGTACGACTTGTTTTCTAAATTTCGATGGTCGTATTATCAAAAAGAGAACGGCCCCATGCTACTACCCCAAGCGTTTAAGGCAAGAGCACCACTGATTGTCTTTGACTGTTCTTACTTGGAAGAGTCTGTCAAGCCATCCAATATCGACATTCGACTAGATTTTGAAACGCATGACAATGTACCAGCCAATACGACGGCCTACTGTTTGATTATCCATCACAAACAAGTCAACTATTATCCACTGTCCAACCAAGTGACGAGTGTATAAATAACAGGTCATCCCACGTCAAGCCGCTCAGTCATGTCTTGCTTTAAAGCCTCAAGAAACGTTACATCCATGAATTTAAACTCTGAGGAACAACGTTTCAAGACTTTTGCCACATGGCCAGTGTCTTTCATAAACCCTCAAGCCTTGGCGGCCGCTGGATTCTACTATTTAAAAACAAGAGATGAAGTGAAATGTGCCTTTTGTCCCATCATCATAGACCAATGGCAGGAGGGCGATGAACCCATGCAGGAACATCAGCGCTGGTCACCCACCTGCCCCTACCTGTGTAGAATGGAAGTGGGAAATATACCCTGTCATTCAAGCTATCCCTCACTTGTGTCTCTGAGTGATGAAAAAAAGTCCTCTCGGCACGCCGGAAGGCGGAGGTAGATTTCACCGGACAAACTTGGGGATAGGCGAAAATAGGCAGAATATGCAGATTTTCGTAGAAGGATCAGACCTCATTTAATGCGAGAAGGTATTTTATAATTGGAGCTTAATTAACTTTGTTTTTTCGTCATTTTATGCTTATTTTAAACATTTTATTGTCTTATGGGAACGGTAACCTTCTTGTCATTTGGGGTCCATTTTTATACTTGTGGTCACACTGTCCTTATGCTAGGTTTCGACACTGATGTGCAACTATGTAACGGTCTGTTACTTCTTCACGCAAAATTATATCTACCGCAGAGATTTTGGTTGGTTCCTCAGTTTAGGGGCTGCGACAACGCGGTCATGTAACCCCGTGTACTTTGGGATGGCTGTATTAGTCTGTAATTCAGGTAAGGACTGCAGACGGTCAATTTCAAGCAGTAGTTACTAATGTTGCTACCAGGTACTACCGTCAACGACACCTAGCTGTGAACTTGGCTACTAGATGCCACCGCAACCAGCAACTCGCAACGAACGTTGGAACTTCCCCTCCAAAGGAAAGCATACTGAGAGATTTTTGGCGCTCTTAGAAAATCCGACGACTTCGGCCGGCTTTGAACTCGCGACCTTGGGCATAAACATTCAGCATGCTACCAGTTACGTCACCGAAGCCGCTTCACACTTAGATGGAAATCTGAATCTGATCTCGTGCAAGTGCGTTATCTTGGCAACGTCTGATGGCTCATCCCTCATCAATTTAGTAGTGTTGCCATGGCAACCACTGATAGGTCTTGGCATTTTCTTATAATTCCGAAATTATTTTTCTCATCCCTTGGCATAATGGTGGGTTATATCAAAAATTCTTTCAGACAAAAGTTTTAGGTAATTATTATGGGAATATTGTCCATTTTGTACGGTTTTGATATTGTGCCTATTAAGAGAGATATGATTAATGTTTCCCGAAAAACCCACTTTTTCCCACCCCTTTGGTCAATGGTTGGTGCTATAAAAAAAACTCTTCAAACATACATTTTTGGGCTTTATCCGACACATAGTATGAATGTTGAACGGATTCGATATTTCACATATTAAGAGAGTTATAGCAATATTTCACTTTTTCGAAAAAAAAGCCCCCCATTTTCACCCCCCAACGACCGATTTAGCCCAGTAACGAACTCGACCGAGATTTTATAGGTATACGTATTCGGTAAAAAATTCAAAGTGATTGGTACAAAATTACGGCAGTTATCGTGTCCACAATAAACTGATATACATATACATACATAAATTATATATAACTTTTGAACTGACGGTGGTTTTGGGGCCTGGGGATGTGAAACGCGAAGATATGTCGAAATTTTCCGGAAGTCGAAACATGGTACCCATTGCAATAGTTAGCTTTCTAACGAAATCTACCTCTGGTTGGTTCCTCAGTTTAGGGGCTGCGACAACGCGGTCATCTAACCCCGTGTACTTTGGGTGAGTGTAGAATCTGTCTGATACACGGTGTGAATTGTAATGGCTGTATTAGTCTTAATTCATGTAAGTACTGCAGACGGTCAATTTCAAGCAGTAGTTCCTAATGTTGCTACCAGGTACAACCGTCAACGACACCTAGCTGTGAACTTGGCTACTAGATGCCACCCCAACCATCAACTCGCAACGAACGTTGGAACTTCCCCTCCAAAGGAAAGCATACTGAGGGATTCTAGTGCTCTTAGAAAATCCGACGACTTCGGCCGGCTTTGAAACCGCGACATTGGGCATAGACATTCAGCATGCTACCAGTTACGTCACCGAAGCCGCTTCCCACTTTATCAGGCGGCTTTGGTGGCGTAGTCGGTAACATGCTGAGCTTCTATGCCCAAGATCCCGGGTTCAAACCCGGCCGAAGCCGTCGGATTTTTTAAGAGCGTTAAATATCCCTCAGTATGCCTTCCTTCGGAGGGGAAGTAAAGCCGGCGGTCCCATGTCATAGATTTATGGCATGTTAAAGATCCTTCCACTAATTGCACCTGTGTGAAGCTAAATTGGATAGGTTAAGAATGTATACAACGCTCTTAGGTTTCTATGTTCGTTGCCAAGAGCCGACTGCGGCGGCGTCTAGTAGCTCAGTTCTGAACTTGGCCTCGTAGTCGTTGACAGTGGCGCTTGGCGGCAAAAGTAGGAACTATCTGAAAAATTGTTAGTTGCAGTACTTAAATTAACAAACAAATAACACACACTAATACAGTCATCACAATTAACACCGGTTATCAGACAGATTCTACACACACACAAAGTACACGGGGCTACATGACCGCGTTGTCGCAGCCCCTAAACTTAAGAACCAACCAACCAACCAACCACTTAATCAGATGGAAATACTGAATCTGATCTCGTGCAAGTGCGTTGTCATGCCAACGTCTGATGGTCCATGCCTCATCAATTTAGTAGTGTTGCCATGGCAACCACTGATAGCTCTTGGCATTTTCTTATAATTCCGAAATCATTTTTCCTCGTCCCTTGGCGTAATGGTGGGTCATATCAAAAATTCTTTCAGACAAAAGTTTTAGGTAATTATTAGGGGAATATTGTCCATTTTGTACGGTTTTGATATTGTGCCTATTAAGAGAGATATGATTAATGTTTCCCGAAAAACCCACTTTTTTCCACCCCTTTGGTCAATGGTTGGTGCTATCAAAAATCTTATTTGACATAAATTTTTGGCACTTATCCGACACATATTATGAACTTTGAATGGATTCGATATTGCACGTATTAAGAGAGTTATAGCGAAATTTCACTTTTTCGAAAAAAGCCCCCCATTTTCACCCCCTTCGACCGATTTAGCCCAGTAACGAACTCGACCGAGATTTTATAGGTATACATCTTCGGTAAAAAATTCGAAGTAATTGGTGCAAAATTACGGCAGTTATCGTGTCCACAAGAAACTGATATACATATATATATATATATATATATATATATATACATATATATATATACATAAATTATATATAAACTTTTGAACTGACGGTGGTTTTGGGGTCTGGGGGATGTGAAACGCGAAGATATGTCGAAATATTCCGGAAGTCGAAACATGGGACCCATTGCAATAGTTAGCTTTCTAATGAAATCTACCTAAAAACAAGTTACGATACGTGTGGACCGTATGGTATCCATGGTGCTTCGGTGAGCAGCTCACCATCAAAAACGCCTAGTTTAGAGACATTGGGATATCATCGGTGTTATGGACGTTACAAACACAAGAGACTATATTGTTGTATCAGTTGCTATCGTCCATATCCCAAAATGAGAAAAGCCTGTAAAACGTGTTATGATAATAAAATGATGTAATTCTTAAATTTTATTTTTTGCATGTCCCCCCTGTCCTACCCTAACCTCAATTTAAAACTAGTATGGCAGGTAAGTCCATGTCATGATCACACGTGATCGTCAGTCAGTCGTCAGTTGAACTTGGTCCAGGCAAGCGTCAACATGTTGCGCACACTCATTGTGGATTGCCAAGGGTTTAAAATTGGTGACAACAAATGTATATTTAAACAAGTGGCCATGATCGATTGTACCACGTTTTGGATATCACAAGCTACGCATTTGCTATTTAAACCACCCCATGCTTTTGATTTGTTGTGTGAAAAAGACCGTAAACAAACCCAGTGGATTGAAAATCATAGGCAACTAGACTGGAATCAGGGAACCATTTCCTATAAATATTTGGATGTGGTTATGAAAGCACACTTGTCCTCGGCCAATGTGGTATTTGTGAAAGGCAATGAAAAACGTCAATGGTTGCAACCATTTTTGGCGTCTTACTGCCAATGTATCGACCTCATGGAGTTGGGCTGCCCCTCCCTGCAAACGCTCATGGATACTTGTTCCTGTGGCAACATTACCCATACAGCCCTATCGCATGCGTGGCATCGCTTTCATTGGTTAAGCACTCATGCCTGCTGGGAGTTGTTGAACAAAATTATAACTCAAGATTTACCTGCGAATGATGTCAGTGAGATTTCTACAAGCGACGTGTAAACATCTACAGCACGTGATACCATGGAGAAAGGCAATGCTACGGACAAAGCCATCGGCAAGTTCTTTGTATGCAAAAAGAAACTAGACAGTTTTACCAAAGAGGAACTCTTGGCGCTCCCAAAGTCGTTCATTTATTATGTGGCCGCCAACGCGGTCAAAGAAATCTGGCAACATGTACCAAAATCATGGACTCAAGACCCTGTGTTGAGTGAATTGCAACCCTGTACGGATTACGATCACCATAAGCAAGTGGCCATGGCAAAAATACCGTCTATGCGTCAGTGTGCGACTTGCCAGCTAGTGAAACTGTATCATGGTCATAAAAGTCCATGTAAAGACTTTGTTGAATCATTCCACGGGTGTCATGGCGAGAAAAAGCAACAACAACAACAAACACAAACATCGTCCACAGAGGAGGAGGAAGACCAAACCTTTTTACCATCGATGGAAAAGGATATGCCAGACCTGTACTGGCAATGGCGTCATTGACAAAGTGATTCAATACTTACCTTTCGAAATCCATCTTCCAGGTTATCGTTTTTGCGGCCCTGGAACTCGTCTCGAAAAACGTTTACAACGTGGTGATGTCCCCATTAATCTTTTGGATCAAGCATGCAAGGAACATGACTTTTCTTATCGCCATAGTCATCCTGGTTTAAGACATGTGGCAGATAAATTGTTATTGAAGAAAGCTAAACAACGTTTCACATCCAGTGATGCCTCAGTGGGTGAAAGGATGGCAGCCCTGATTGTCATGAGTGCTATGAAAGGAAAGTTGATGATGCATGGACATAAACATTGAGGAGTGAGGAATTGGGATGTGATTGTATTCTATTTTTCTTTTGTCAATTCACTATGACTGTGAAATAAAAACAAAGGTTTGCCAGAGCACGATGTTTTGTGTTTTTATTATTTATAAAAAACCATGATGTTGATGGCTGATTTCTCATTTTCACATTTCACACATTGTCATTTTGCCAATTTGCAATTTACAGTTTTTTGAAAACATTCGTTTCAGGTTTAACGTTTTTGATGATATGGATTTTTCCATTTTGCTGATGACACTTTTTAAACAATGTCCGTTTGAAGTTTTTGAATTTTCATATTTCACATATGGCCATTTTTTTTTTTAAATGTCCGTTTTAAGTTTTGCGTTTTTGGTGATATGGAAACATGGATTTTCCATTTTGCTGTTTTCACATTTTTCCATTTAGTGTATGTCGAAAGTTGAGATTTGACAATGATGTTGATGCGAGTGCTTGACCTTGATAATACTGCAATTTGCTGATGCGTGTTTGGAGAAACGTCGAGGTCTACGACTACTGCAGGTAAGACTGTTTTTACAAAAATAATGTCTATTGTCTGCCACATTTCAATGAAAAAACGAAACTATTTAAAACAAAATGAGTATATAAGTGACCATTTACCCCCTCCCCACCCACCCACCCTACCTCATCGTGTTTGCTCTGGTCAATCATACACACCAGTTTTCTCTTTCCACTCATACATTCACACCTGTCTTTGGGAACAAACACAACCACTTTATTTATTCCCAAAAGCACATTCTCGACATGCTCACTCATCCCAAAAGAACTTTTTAGTTTATCATTTACATTACGAAAAATAATTAAATACTAGTTATTAAAGTTACTAAAAATCTTACTTATTTCATATTTACAAAAAAACTCAACTTTGTACAGCGTTAAAAGAATCAAACTATTTACCAATCAATTTTTTTTAAAATAAGGTTGCACACAACTTTTTTTAAAGAGCAAAAGGTTCAAGTGGGTTGTCACTATTTACAAAATCTACTAATTACAATGACAGGAACCAATATTTACAAAATTCTAAATCCACAAGTTACATAAAGCCATGTCCCATAAACGATTAAACAATGAAATCACACCTCCTCCTCCTTGCGATCATAACCCCAGGGTAGGCTAGTGAGCAGGTCATCAGCCCACACACGTTTGTTATCCATGGAGGCGAGGGTGCGTTTTCTCTGTTCCACAAGATACAAATGATGGTTGCTGGATTGTATCCTGCACTGTGTATGAGACATAGCTTTGCCAGTGTGTAAAACCGCTAGGTAATCGTCTACACGTAGCGATTTTACCACTGCTCTACCTACACCTTTTGCTCTTTTGGCTTCCTTACAATCGAGTGTGCGGTAAGCATACATTTTCGAAGCCAAACCTACGAATTCCATCATAATGGAATCACCGCATTCATCTTTTAAAACGCCCATTTTCTTCTTGTTCTTTATGGGCAGCTGAAACACGTTGTCAGCACTATAGCAAGAGGTGTCGAACCAGTCACTATGTTGCCTCATGATGTCATAGGGGTTGCAGTGGCGAATGTGGTAAATGAATGAGTCCGTATCCATATACAAAAGAGAAACGTCCTCAAAATGGCGTTTGGCAAACTCATAGTGGAATCGATACATGACCGATTTAGAAAAGTCTAAAATGACTTGACCCAAGTAAATGGGCTTATCTATAGTCACGCTGGTCTTACTCAATTCAATAGTAGCCAAATCCTCATCGATAATTTTGATCGATTTGAAATTTGGCTTGGCAATGTACCGCCGGGCACCCCACCGCCCCTCCCAGACATTCACCAATTTAATGTCACGGTATTTGCGGACATTCTCCATAGACTTGCCATAGATGCAGTTGTTCATTAATTTAAAAAAATTAATTTCAAACTGCTGTGTTGCCATTTGTCGGTGCTCTGTGTTGAGTCGCATGTATGGCTCAAGCCATGCTTTTTGAGCAAAAGAAATCCCCCTGTGGATTTTCTTCAACACCAAGCCTTGGGCGAGGCATTGCACCAACATTTGGATATGTCGCACATACCGATTTTTGTTGTAAAGTGTGCCCATGAGTTTTTCAATTTTCACTTTACTGGCAGGGGGAACCATTTGCTCAAGACAGAATGGGAAATCGGCATGTTCATCATACAAGGATGAGGGATATTCAATATCCACTTCTATCACATATCCACGGCCTGTTTCTTGGCTAGCCATGTTCACATCAAATTCTGACACTTGTTTCTCTGTCAGCCAAGCAAACTTCCCATAGGGCAAAGGCTGACTCATGGCGTAACCGTACAAATTATTCACGTCATAGTACATTAAGTACGATTCTGGTTTGTCTGGTGAATAATCAGGCATGTAGACATTGTTCGCTTCGGCATGGCTTTGGTTAAGCGACACAAAGCCGCCACGAATGCCCTTTTCAAAAAATAGAACCATGTCTACGTCAGTGAGTAAATCCAATTCCACTTGAGTGTATTTCAAAGCGGCATCAAACGAGAGTCCAGGACTCGTGTAATAGTGAGCCGGGTCAAGACCATAAATGTGTTGACACAAGTTATGGAATTTTTCAAACACATCAGTGAGCAGCAATACATCCAGTTTTAGGTAATGCAAAGCATATTCACTTAACGTCTTCATGCCAAACACTCGCCAAACTTGACATGCATGTGCATAGTCTTCATCGGAAACGGTACTGCGTGTTAGTTTCGAGTAAAATTTCTCTTGTGGTGGGAGTTTTCTTTGCTTTAACACGTCCCAGCTGTTGCAGAAATCATACGGGAATATACCTTTCCGAATGCACAATTGAAATTGCTCAGGATCATTAAAATATATTCTAGTATTTTTTAATTCCTCCTCATTCAAGCCATTCACAAGGCTGTCTAGCGAGGATGCCATAAACTTAAAGGAATCCAAAAATCGAATGCTAATGTCGCTCAACCTCCATGTCAGGGCTGTAAAACGCTCATGGTTTTGAGGAACAATGGTAAACGAGCCCTTGTTGACATGACCCAATTCACGAATCAAAAACTGAATGTCATAATTCGCCAGATTGTGGAAAAAGACACTAATGAAACGAGGAGCTGGAAAGTTTAAATTGCATTTACTATGCGCAGCTCCACGAAACTCCCCCGTAAAGTGCGAGTGGTCTCTGACTTTTTCCTCTCCACTTAAAATAGGCTTTTCGCAAATATGGCATGTCGTGGCATGCTCATACTGCTGCTGCTGTTCTGGAGATAGGCTCATGGGTACTGGGTGGTCCAGTAATTTCTGTACATGGTCGGCCAACTTAACAAGTTCATCCAAAAACCATTTGGCACAATCTGGCCCCTCACGGTATTTGTAAATGGATTGCGTGGGGTCATAGGCACACACCACATTAAATCCTATGGCAAAGGGTTCATGTTTTTGAATGGGTGTGGTTGAGCTAATGGAGGGATCTGGTTCACATCCCGCCATGGGTGTGGTGAGAGCTTCGAAATCTGCATACACCACATAGGGGACAGTGTCATGCTTGTAAATGTCCTTAAACTTTAACACAGCCTTGTCCCCTTGTGGCAATATCAATCTCACCGCTTCCTGAGTAACACAATCTACCCTATGACGTTCCAAAAGCGTAGGGGTTTTAAAATATTGCAAGCATCAATCACAAATATGTTTTACACCAGTGTGCTTAGACACTTGTCTGCTTAGCAATCTACTCAGGCTTTTAATTAGGCAATAGTGATTCACCTCTCCTACAGATAAATATAAAAGATGAATGTGGTGTCGTTTCGGTTCTTTTGTGGCATAAAGAGGACCCACAATCTCATCACCATTAAGGCCATAGACCATGAACGAAAAGTCCTGGTTATCTTGTTCAAACCTATGGATCTCGGTTAAGTCCATAGGGAACGATACTCGAGTTAAATTTAAAGTTTGTTTCAATTCATCAAACATGGCCTTGTACTTTCCCGGCCAACAACCATCATGTTGTACCGGCTGCAAATACGCAGCCACAGCCCACAGAAAGCAATCATTGTCACGATTCTTAATATTCACCACAGCCTTTTTCGAAGCTATTGCTGGTGGTGTTTTAATATAGCTAGACCCAGCATTCAACGGGTTGAATTGACAAATGTTGATTTGTAAATGATGAATTTTGTCTATGGCAAGGCCACTCGGTCCTTGTTGCAGTTTATCAAATTTTGATAGCAAGGCATTCACCACGTGGGTTTCATACCACTGATCCAAATTATGGGCTATGAATAGCTCTTGCATTTTACTGCAAATATAAAATGTCTCTTTATGCTCCACGTCCTTTTTTATATATGAAATCGCACACCAGTTCTGTATTCACTTTTAAAGCTGTATGCAACCTTTGTGCTGTACAAATTTCAATTTTAAAAATTTCAAAACAAGATTCTAAAAATGCTTTGGGAATCAAACTTTTTCTAACATTGACCACGCGGCCAGAGCACACACGCGATTTAAAACAACTGTTTATGGGCTCCCAAGTTAACGTATCCTCAGCAGTAAAATACATTATTTTGAAAGAACACTCTCACCTGAGTTTTCA
The DNA here is from genome assembly GCA_946902985.2 of Meconema thalassinum. Lineage (NCBI taxonomy): Eukaryota > Metazoa > Arthropoda > Insecta > Orthoptera > Tettigoniidae > Meconema > Meconema thalassinum. The sequence goes on from OX336391.1 coordinate 94,253,346, forward strand.
GCTGTAGACTGCTTGACAATGTTTCCACTCTAAAGCCACTTAGTTTTCAACTGTATTTGCTATAGCAGTGAACCCTTTTTTTTCCAAATATCTAAAAAGAAATAAAATAAACCACCATAAGTATATTCATTCCATATAGTTTATGCATTTCATATACAAAACAAAATCAAACAGGTTATATATAAAAAACAAATCTCACCTTGACGTGTAATGCTTTGCTATATTCCCGTCTCGTGGGCTAGTGTGGAAATGGTTTTCTTTTCTATCTTTCTCTTTAATAAATTTCCCACCGACACACAATATATCGGCTATACACGTTATCTGCAAAACAAATAAATAAATAAAATCATTAATTACCTAATCAATAAATAATTGCATGTATTTATATAAAAATCAATAAATATATAAATGAATAAATATATACCTACCCCACAACAAGGTTAAGTATTTTCCACCAACACCAAAACTGATAAACAAGACCAGGGGTTTCATGCAACGCAGTGTATTCAAAGGTAGTCACCTAAGTGAGCGTGGAAATGATAACGACATGTCTTTATATATGCTACGTTGCATGTATAATCTTTTTTTCCCATGCTTTGAACATTCTCTTATCAGGCACGTGGACAGCTAACGTCCAAGGTGAACACCTGTGGCAGATCAAATTTCACGTCAACTTGAATTTTGTCACGTACGAAGCAAAACAGGATGTGACTTGTTAACAGTTATCGCGCACGTGGACAGATAACGTCCCAGGCGAACACCTGCGGTAGATCAAATTTCACATGAACTTGCATTTTGTCACGTACGAAGCAAGACAGGATGTCACTGGTTTAGCGTGCCTGTGGTTTCACACATGTTCACATCCCTTTCGCTCTTCCCTGCCACCACGATGGTCAGATTATTTCACTTTCAAGCGTATTTGTCATTTTTCCATTGCACTTGTTGTCAAGTCAGATCAGTGCCTTCCAATAAGCTCAAATGACATTCACCTCCTGCTCGTCGGCAAGTTGGTTTTCTCTACTCGCTTCGACCAACATAGAACCAAGTTCTCATCACCGTTTACACGTTAAAGGTAAAATATCAGAAAAACGCACGCTCGCTCTGTCATACACCGACCCGCCGAAATAGCGATTGTTCTATTAAGCATGGTCCTTGTGGTTAGCGACAGGTTCATTGACACACACACCCAGCCATATCGTCTCTCTCAACCACCACGCTTCATGGACATTATAAACAGGTAAAGAAAAAAACCCAGGGTTTTTTCAACATGTATGGCGTTAGGCCCTTTGTGAATTATTTTTTGGAAACAATATCTACCACATTTGAAAGGGGGCGTTATCCCGAGTCCTAGGACACCTCGTACACGTCTCTAGCGTTATTGGTTCATGACATATCGGCAAAAATCACAAAAAACACGTGTTTACCCCAAAATCGAGTTTCCAAAAATTACAACGAGTGGTCCATAGCAAAGAGCACGTCACCCCGAGTCCTTGGACCTGTCGAACACGCCTCTAGCATGATTGGTTCGCGAGATATCGGCAAAATCACAAAAAACACGTGTTTACCCCAAAATCGAGTTTCCAATTTTTTTTAAAAAATATATCGAGTGGTCCATAGCAGAGAGGACGTCACCCCGAGTCCTTGGACCTGTCGAACACGCCTCTAGCATACTTGGTTCGCGAGTTATAGCAAAAAGTTTAAAATCACGTTTTCCCAAAAAAAAAAAAACGTGTTTCCAGCATTTCATCTTTTCGACACATACATTCCCGTAAAGAGCGCAACGAGACGAAAAAACGAATCCAAGCACGCCTTCCTAGCATGACTCCTTCCATTCCAAGGTCGCAGGGGCTCACCACTTGCTTTTGGAAGCAGCTCCCCCTCATCAAACTACTTACAAAACACAAATTTTTCATCTAGAGACTTGAAATTTATTTTGGGGGTAGAGGGGGTAGGGATCATTACTTTATGTCAAACAAACTTTTTTGTAAACTTCCTAGTTTCCAAAATATAGGAATTTCAAAATTACACCTTTTTCAAAAAATGTACAAAAATAAAAAAGTTTTACTATAGAAAATAAACGTCATAAAGATTATTCGTTTGAGCCATGGCATAACGTTCTATCATGTTTGGTCTTCAAACTATCGCCTATTTTCGAAAACAAAAAAATTCAAACATTTTTTGAAAAATATAATACATAGTCCATAGGAAATAAGACGTCAGCCTGAGTCCAACGACACCTCATTTGTCAACATCCGACCATGGGTTCGCGAGACATTGGCTTGGACTCACGCGGCGGCCATGACACTCGTAAGAAGCGCCACTACCCCCCTACTTCTGTCTGTCTGTCTGGCTGGCTGTGTGTGTCCCCCCCCCTATCAACTCCTAAACGGCTGGAGCAATCGAAATAAAATTTGGTAGGAGTAAAGATCTATACCTGAATATCTTACGGCCATATTTGAAATTGATGTCAGTGCTACCAACTGCTGAAACATCGCAATTGAAATTTGAGCTCCATGTTGGATATCCTGGAAGATATGAATGGGAACTATTTCAAAATCGGCACACATATAGATAATAATATTGCAGTTTAATTTCCAGAAGACCATACATGGCAGTGTTGCCAAAATGATTATATGCCTACTGATAGGTCCAATATTTAAATGCATATAACTTCTACACTATCAATTAGAATTCAACCAAATTTCGTATGTTGTATGTGTACATAACCAGATATGACTGAACGTATCCTTATGAACCACCAGTGCTGCCAACTGTTAAAAAATGCTCTTAATTTCTATTATCCAAATACCAATATATATGAGAAAGTATGCAAGCCGACAGCTTTAAACTATGCACACGTATAGTACATGACATTCTATATTAATTTGGAGTAACTTATATACGTCAGTGCTACCAACATGATTCTAAGCCTGCTGAGAGGTCCAACTTTAAATACATGTAACTTCCATACTATCATTTGGATTTCAACCAAATTTCGTATGTGCTATGTGTACCATAACAGCTATGACTATGCGTATTCTTAAGAGCAACCAGGGCTGCCAACTGTTAATAAATGCTGTCTCTATTTTTGTTACCCTAATATCAATATATCAGAAAGAATGCAAGCCAATAGCTCTAAACTTTGCACACGTATAGTACCTGGCATTCTAGATTACTTTGGAGTAACTAATATACGTCAGTGCTGCCAACATGATTCTAAGCCTGCTGATAGGTCCAATTTTAAAATGCATGTAACTTCTATACTAACTAATGGATTTCATTCAAAATTGGCACAACAATAGATCATATTATTTCAGATTATTTCTGACCAATACATGCATGACACTGTTGCCAACATGATTTTACGTGCGCTGTTAGATCCAATGTTTAACTGCATGTAACGTCCATGCTATTCATTGGACTCCAACCAAATTTTGTATTCTGTACCTTAAGAGATGTAACTAAGAATATATTCAGTCACCAGGGCTGCCAACTGTAGTGCTCTATTAGGCTACATTATGCCAGGTATACAGTATTTCGAACTAATTAGAAATTTCGATATTACCAACTTAATTTCGTTATTATTCTAGATAGATCCATATCGATTAATCATTGGCATGAATCTTAAATTTTAAGAAAAGTAGGCTCTTTAGTTCGTCACGGAACTTCTTGTTTTAAGTGAGTTGATAATACCTTTAACTTCGTTTACATCTGGTGGCGTGGAGTCAGAATTTTGTGTTGTAAATTTGAAACTCTACTTGTCTGTCGGTTTTGGACAATTTAACAACTTCTCAAAATACGCAGCCAAGATATCACAATTTTCCTTGTTGTTTAATGCTAGCGTACCATCTTCCCTTTTGAAATTTAATTATTATTATTACCTACATGCTAAAACCTTCAAAACAACGATAACTGTAAATACATTCTCAAACACTTTGATGACGCCAATGTCTCAATTATATATCGTATGGCCTCGGGTGACGGGTGCAAGCTTTGTTATTTGGCGCCCAGAGGGCAGCCTGTATGTCGAATTTTGTTGTTCCTTGGAGCGCTATGAAAGTCAAGGGGGTTAAATATCTAAGCTCCTTGACACTGTAGTGCCTTCCTAGTTGAGAAAGGAGGACTTTTTTGTGTTGGCGGAAAATCCCGAGATTAATTTTTCCATTATGATCATGGCCTACTGAATTCAAATGGGTTCTTTAACATGCCAACAACGTATGACATGCGTGTCGCAATTTTTGTCGCTGTTCAAAGAGTACCACTGCCAGAAGAGAACCTGCAAGCTTGGGGTTGGTAGACCGACACGACAACACTCACCCACCGTGGCAAGCAATGTCTGAAGTCACTATAAGGAACAACAACCCAAGAAGTAGCAGATGCAGACATACATCTTCTGTCAATGGCAATTCCAAATGGTGTCCATTCGCTGACTCAAATCCTCTGTAATGACTATTTTCAAAAGTCATAACGCCTTTACGATATGCATCATGGTGGCAGCTAATGATACGGTTTATACTTCACAGGAGTTATTGCCAACAGCTGAATGTAATTACTGACCACATGAGGAGAATTTACTAATAAGAGAGGATTGTTCATTTGGGAGGCAGCACCACCTGTCCTCGCGAGACGGGCAAGTCGTAAATTCGCCACGAGATGACGCTCGTAAAAGCTGCGGTAGTCCAAGTATCAGGCTAATATTTTGAACGGAAGTGTGAAGAGGTGATAAAACTCGTGTGGAAATACTGACGAGGAAGTGAATAAATTACTCAACCAGTGAACATTGGTAGCAACTCCACTAATAGGAGAGCCTATCGTCCACTCCATTCCCTAATTTCACTAAAAGTTCATATCTCCTCTTAGTGCAGCGGCTAGTATTCTTGTCTATACTTTCCCGCCTTAATTGGTCTTTTATCATCTTTCCTGATCCCTCCTTCTTCGAGGGATCAGACCTCTTGTTTTCTTTTCATTATGTTCCCTTTTCTCTTTAGAATTCCCGCACTGATTTTGTAAATTGGCTCCCCGTGTATCTAAATTCCCGTTAGCGATTTTTTTGTATCTACACTCCATTTTGTAGGTGTTGTCAATCTACGTTGCAGTTTCTAAGTCTTTTCGATCTATAATGAATTTTGCGAGTATTTTCAACCTCAATTGCATCTTGTAAGGATTGACAATTTAAATTGCTTTTTAGTAAGACTTTCAATATAGGGGCTGGGAATTTTGTGAGTATTTTGAATTTCAATTGCAGTTTTGTAAGTATTTTCAATCTAAATTGAATTTTGTATGGTGGGCATTTTGCAAGTATTTTGATTCTCAATTCCATTTTGTGGGTATTTTGAATCTAAATTACATTTTGTAAGTATTTTCAATCTTTATTGCATTTAGTAAGTACGGTATTGTTCATCAAATGAGTATTTTGAATCTACCATGCATTTTGTAAGGGTTTTACGTTTCAATTGCGTTTTGTGAGTATTTTAAATTTCAATTGCACTTTGTGAGTATTTTGAATCTGAACCGGCCTTTTTCAATCTAAATTGCATTGTGTATTTTCAATTTCAATTGCATTTTGTGCGTATTTTGAACCAGAACTGCATTTTGTGCGTACTTTTCAGTCTATTCCTTTTGTGAGTATTTTCCTTCTAAATTCCCTTTTGTAAGTGTTGCCACTCTCCTTTTGTGAGTATTTTCCTTCTAAATTCCCTTTTGTAAGTGTTGCCACTCTCCATTTGTGAGTCGATTCAATCTGAGTTACATTTCGTAAGTATTTTCAGTCTCTTAATTTTCGTTCTGGTTTCCATTTCATTGTCATTTCGCTATCACCCAGACCATTAGGGGCCGATAACTTAGATGTTAGGCCCCATAAAACAACAATTATCATCATCATCATCATCTTGTCTGTCGCCCCGGTGGTCCGGGATGGATTCCCGGTTCTGCCTAGAAATGTAATTCTGGACTGAGGGCTGGAACGGGGCACACTCCCCTCGCGAGGCAAAACTAAGAATATATGGGTTCAATTCCCACTTCACCCACCCTGGAAGTAGTTATCTGTGCTTTCCCCACTTGTACTCCTGGCAAATGCTGGGATAGGCCACGACCACCTCCTTGCTTATCTGAATTACACATTCGTACAATGATACAGCCAACACAATAACATACATTATCAGACAAAAATCCACCCACATCCAAGCATACGGGGCTAAATGACCACGAAATTCAACCCATTGAAGTGAAACAACTACTACTAAATATTAAGTGTCCCTGAAACTATTTGAAAGATTTTCTTAAATTTTGTCCCACATGTACGGAACACATTTTCTGGGAGATTTGTGTGGCAAAAGAATGAATTTTAACGGACTGGGGGTTATCTTAAATCTATTCAATCATAACTTGGCTTCATTAGAGGTTTTGATTTTTGTTGATGGCAATATTTCCTAGGGGATAATCAATTATAAAAGGTGAAAAATGTTAAGCGGGAAGGATGCACGACGTACCAGATTCTCAATAAACCTAGGCCTAAGTTAGGCAGTGTTAATGAGATCGAGACGATCCCCATAAACTGACTTACTGGTCGGCGCTACAGTCCCTGAAGAACCTTGGCCTCCTTTATCACCTGCCCCCATTCATCTCTATCTTCCGCCTTCCTTCTCCAGTTCCTGATTCCCAGACTCCTAAGGTCGTCTTCCACGTCAACTATCCACGTCTCCTGGGTCTTCCTCTTCTCATTCTTCCATCCAGTCTTTGTGTCAACACCTTTTCCAGGTCTCCTCAGGGTTTTCACATTCCATGTCGCTAACATAATATACACTTTCTTTCTCATTAACCCTTTCCTTTGCCGGTTCGTCATCAGGTGATCAGCATTCTGAGGCACTTGTAAGGTATGCGTAACATTTACATATTTTACAGGGTAGGGTTCTTAACCCTACGCCCAACCCCCAACCTGGAGGACCAGGGTATCCCTCTTAGTCTGGCCCATCACCTTAGCCCTGTCCGGCATGGGTGGCCCTACCAGGAGCTTACGCTCCCTCCGGCATAGCTCTAAAGATCATTTGGACTCTCACGCCCCCACATCACGTCAAGATGAGGATATCATCGTGATTGGATCCCCATAGACGCTTTGTGCTTAAATATAATAATAATACTTTTATTGCAGCTAAACAGCCATTAAATACATTTAAATATACTATGTTTGCGCACCTGCGCCATGGGTAGCATAGTCTTTTATGGACTTTATTCTTTTGCTGCATTTTTCAATATGGTAGCGTTCACATGTGTGTCCGCATAGTTGACATACACATGTGTCATCCGGATCATGGTATGCTTTGTTTGTACAAATCAAATGGTGAAAACCATGAACTGCCAGGCGTGTGAACATGTGCCTCATCTCAAAGCTAGCAGATGTCCACGCCCGGTCAACCATGGCCCCCGTTCCATAAAATTCCAGTGGGATTTCTTCTCTCTTCCTTCTGAGAGTCGTTAATAGGTTTTCCGCACCTATTGTGCTAGGTAATACTAGAAGCGTTCTAAAGTCTTCAATTAGGAATGTTTCTCGCGCGAGTAGGTAGACTAGCCGAGATTTGGTCGTCTTGGAAACTCCAATAGCTTTTTTAATGTACAATGCTTTAACACTTTCAAGTGATGATAGATTCTTTTCAGTGAGGAAAGGCCATATGATTTCTATTCCGTATGTCAATATTGGCATTATTTTATTTTTAAATAATGCCATTGCTGTCTCGAGGTTGAGTGTTCTTATATATCTTATATCGTGCATCGCCCGAACCGCTTGTGTAATTTTTTCTGTCACATGTTTTGTAAAGCATTTTGCACTTGTTTGTAGAGTGATGCCTAGGTATTTGAATTCTTTTACTATATTTATTCTTTTTTCCTGTATGAAAATTTCTGTTCCGGTTGGTACCTTTCCTCCTTGTCGAAACACCATCATTTGTGTCTTAGATGTGTTGATGTCAAAATTATATTCAGTGCACCATTCCTCCATGTCTTTTAGAATGTTTTGTAGTTTTATGATGTTATGTGATCCGATCACAATGTCATCAGCGTACGCATATGATACAATATCTGTCTTTTGAGTTATTCTCATTATGTCTTCCGCTGCTAGGATGAAGAGCAAAGGGCTGATTGGGTCACCCTGTAGTACTCCATTCGTTTGAATTATCGGATCAGAGAGTGATATATTATCCGAGATTCTTATGTTGTTCCAATGTAGTACCGTATGTATAATTCTTGTCCATACATTATCTCTATCTAGAGCTTTTTCCAGCTTCAGTTTCACAAGATCACGGTTTATGCGATCAAATGCTTTTGTGAAGTCTATAAATACTGCGTAAAATTTTTCTTTTCTTTCCATGACTTGCCAAATGTTATTTAATAATAGTTTTATTGCAGTAAGAGTTGACCTTCCTTTTCTGAATCCAAATTGTGTTTCTGGTAGTTGTACATCTATTTCTTCTGTGATTCTTTCTGTTATTAATTTAGTGAATATCTTGAATGGAATGTTCTCCAGTGCGATGCCTCTGTACATATTTGTATCATATGGGTCACCTTTGCCTTTATAGAGAACTTTTATGGTAGACTGTCTCCATCTCTCTGGTATTGATGCCGTCTCGATGCATTTATTATATAATTTCGTCCATATTGGTAATAGAAGGTGTGCCGTGTCTTTTATGTATTCACCGAATATGTTGTCTGGTCCAGCAGCTTTGCTTTTCTTTATGCTTGCGATTATATTTTGAACTTCTTTTGTTGTTAGTGGAGTCCATTCCAATGTCGTTGTTTGGTCAGTTCCTTTTATGATTTCCGGTATGTTTGTTATTCCTGCCCTGTTGAGCAGATCGTTAAAGTGTGTCGTCCATTCTTGCATATTGATATAGTGTGTCTGTGCCTGTTTCCTAGGGCGTAGTGCGATGTATGGTTCATTCTTGGCCTCTTCCACGATTCTTTTTCCTTCCGCTTCCCAGAATGTCCTTTTCTTTTCACGTATCAGTGTCTTGTAGTCACTTCTTCTCTTGTTATATTCTTGAAGGAAAAGAAGACTCTCGCAATTCGTCCTTAGCTGGTGTAAGGCCCCCAATACGTCTTTTCTTGATAGGTAGCATTCCTGGTCGAACCATTGTTTTGCCTTTCGATGTTTCCTAGGGGATGTGGCTTGTATTAGGAGTTCTTCAAGGGCTTGTACTGCTTCATCTAGTCTTGAATCTTCTGTTAGTGTTTCTATTTTCTTTATAAGGTCGGGTCTAACTTCTACTTTCCCACAGTCTATCTTCCTTGATAAGAGCTGTTTACTTTGCCTCTTTGTTGTACACCAGTCTCCCTCTAATACTATTTTCAAAGGAATATGCTTTCTTATAGGTGTATGATCTGCTGCCCATAGTGGAGCTATTTCTCCTTTTATGTGACCTCTTATAAGCGCAACGTCTATCGCACTTTTCCCATTATGGCATATATATGTAGGTATGTTTTGGTTATTCAGAAGGTGTAAGCCATCTTCCTGCATTTTTTCCATTACTAATGTTGTTTTATAGTTTTGTACATCCAGCCTACAATTTAAGTCTCCGGCTAGGATTAGAGGGATGTCGTGCCTACTCAATGATATTAGTTGCCCTACTTCATCTATTATCTCCATGGCCGTTGTATATGGTTGAAAGTAACAGGTAATAATGGTGATGTATTGTGTTTCAATTAGCAGAGAGTGATCTAATTTAATTTCTGAGATTATTGGCGTCAACCATGGTTTTAATAGGATAGTAATTCCTCCTGCAGGTCTTCCCCTTTCTCCTTGTTGCGCTTGAAGATGTATACAGTAATATTCTGCGTGTTGCCAATGATCTGTGAGAAATGTTTCTGTTAATAATACTGCGTCGTATCCACTCAGGCAATCTTTGGGTGCTGAGCTTAGTGCGTTCTTCAAACCTTCAATGTTCCATAACATTATTTGTAAGTTGTCTTTTCTCACATATTTTCCATTTTTTGAGTTACTCATACACCACTCATCTGTTTTATTCTGGTTGTATCCTTGCATTCCTCCGAAAAAGCCGAAAACGTCTTACGGTGATGTTTGCTGGCCAAAAGTCTTCTTTATTTATTCTTTCCAGGTATTTAAAGGGAATTCCCACTTTGAAATACTTTGTATCAAATTTCGTTAAGAATTCTTCGCATATAATTTCTCCTATAATTTCCTTTTTGATGAGGAATTTCTTTATGGACTCGGCTGTGGTTTCCTGTTGCACTCTTCCTATAAATATCCAGGCCATCTTTTCTACTGCTTGTAGGTTTACGTCTTCCGTTCCAGTGCCTGTTATAGATGCTTGATGTCGTGGTAGTTGTCTTTGTTTCCTGCCTATGACTTCCGTCCATTTCTCTTCAGCTGTAATGTTCTTTGGTGTTTCTTGATTATGAACTTGTAAAGGGTTGCCAGTTATTGGTGGGCAACTAATTGTTTTTACATTGTTTTCCACATTATTTTCTGTGGGAGTCAATTCTGATTGAGTTCCTATGTTCCTATTGAAGCGATACGGAATTGATTGTTTTGATTTTTTATTTCCTAGATGGCATCCTATTTCAAGTTTATCTTTAATTTCAATTTCATCTCTTATCATTTTTTTGATATTACTAGTGATGTTCTCGATCATTGTCTGCATTTGATGTGCTATTGTTTCTGTAAGTTTGTCTTCTAGCGCTCGACCTATCTCTGCGCTTTGTTCGTTATACTTTCCTCCAGTACGTGTCTGTAGTGGTATGGTACTGCTTAAAACTCTTTGCTTATTACTATTTGGTTCATGTACACCGCTAGTAGAAGGCGCTCGTTGCTGGTGTCGGTCTGTTTCTTCCACTGCGTCTATTCCTTTATATCCCACCAACTTCTGGCGCTGTCTATGACTATTATTGGTGACATCCTGCCCTACCTCAGTGGGTGTCTTGTTCGCTTCCTCTCTGATAGGCGACACTATCTGCTGGTTGTTATTTAAACTTTCTTCCTCTCCGTTAGATGTCGTCCTCTGGCAGCGCCGTTTGTCATTGCCACTCGTAGCTTCATTCTCTGCATCAGCAGAAGTCGTTAGTTGTTCAATGATTTGACTATCTTCTCCCTTGTTTACATCTCTCTGGTTGTCAACCGTAACCTCATGTAGTGATCCTTCCTTTTCTGGATTTATTTCTAATACATTTGATTTCAACATTTTGCAGCAGTTTCTTATCTCACTTACCGCTTTCAGCATGCCATCCTTCATTTCCTTCTTCAAGTAGCCTCCTACTTCCGTGATATTCACTATGTATGTAAGAGCACTTTCCAATCTGCTTTCTATGATATCCGCCATTTTAAATATGGCTTATGGACTAATAGTTAAGGATATCCAGAACCAATAACATACACCATCATAAGTTAGGTCCTAGCCGGCTTCAAAACAAAAGTTATGCAAGTTTTACGGACAACAACTGATGGCGTGAGCAACGCTTAGACAAACCAGTAGGCTTACATTTCACAGAATAACGAGATAGGTGGCCTCACCGCTTCTAGTTCACCCTGGATATTGCTACACCCTCAGGGGCTCACGGCTGGTGAGTTCGGGAGTTGGCGACCCCGAGGGATTCCTGAGCTAGGTCCGGTTTTCCCCCTTTTATCCATTACCTCTGGGGTGGACCTTCTCCTCTTTCACTTTCCTATCTGTCTTCCATGACTCTCCTTCCTTCCAAGTCCTTCAATCCGCATTCTTCGAGGGTTGAAGGCATTTCTTTTCCTCCTGTCTTTGATTTGCCTTATTCTCCCTTTGTTTTCCATTTCTTCTACTAGTATATAAGTTTGTAGTTAGTTTTAGTTTAAAGCTTACATTTCATTATCATCTTCACGATCACCCGAACAATTAGGGGCCGATAACCTAGATGTTAGGCCCCTTAAAACAACAATTAGCATCATATTATAACTTCTTTCTTGCAGAATACTGTAGATCGCGACTGAGAACTCGCTGTATTGGCTTTTCTGCCCCTCGAGTCTATTTATTTCCCTGCTACCATCCTGATGAGCCTAAGTACGGTAGCCTACTTAAAATGTTCCATCTGCTCCAATATAGTTTCTCCTATCTGCCATTCTATTTTCGGTATTGAGAGCTGATCTTCATACCATGCTCCCTTTTTAGTCTACTTTTCACATCTTGCAAAAATGAGAAAAAAGTAGACTTATGTGGTCGATTCGGGAAAATGTGTGTCTGTCTGTCCTTCTGTCTGTCTGGCTGTGTGTGTGCGCCCCCCCCCCCCTATGAACTCCTAAACGGGTGCAGAAATCGAGACCAAATTTAGTTTGAGTAAAGATGTATACCGGAATATCTCACGTCCATATTTGAAAATGATATCAGAGCAACCAACTGCTGAAAAAACGCACTAGAAATTTGAGCTCTATGTTGGATATCTTGGAAGGTATGCATGGGAGCTATTCCAAAATTGGCACACATGTAGATAACACTATTTCAGTTTAATTTCCAGTAGGCCATATATGACAGTGTTGCCAAAATAATTTTAAGCCTTCTGATAGGTCCGAAATTTAAATGCCTATAACTTCTACACTATCAATTGGATTTCAACCAAATTTTGTATGTAATATGTGTACATAAACAGATATGACTGAGCGTATTCTTAAGAGCCACCAGGGCTGCCAACTGTTAATAAGTACTCTCTCTATTCTTTTATCCAAATACCAATATATCAGAAAGTATGCAATCCGACAGATTTAAACTATGCACACGTATAGTACCTGATATTTTAGATTAATTTTGGAGTAACTTGTATACTTCAGTTCTACCAACATGATTCTATGCCTGCTGATAGGTCAATTTTAAAATTCATATTAACAAATGGATTTTGTCCAAAATTGGCACAACAAGATATCATAATATTTCAGATTAGGCTATCTCTGACCAGCTCACGCATGACATTGTTGCCAACAAGCTTTTACGCGTGCTGATAGATCCAATGTCTAACTGCATGTAACGTCCATTGGACTTCAACCAATTTTTTTATTCTGCACCTTAAGAGATGGAACTAAGAATATATTCAGTCACCAGGGCTGCCAACTGTAATGCTCTATTAGGCTGCATTATGCCAGGTATATTTAGAACTAATTAGACATTTCGATATTACCAACTTCATTTCGTCATTATTCTAGATAGGTTCATATACTGTAGATTAATCATTGGCATGAAACTTAATTTCAAGAAAAGTAGGCTCTGTAGTTCGTCACGGAACTTCTTGTTTGAAACATGTTGGCTTGTAAGCTTTCGACGGAGTCTGTCATTACAACCAGGACATCGGCCAGACAGCTTACCTGGTTCCCTCCGACTTGAATGAATAAAACACTTTCAGGTATCCTAGAAGTTTAGAACTAGGTACCAGGGAAGTCGTCCCCAAGATTCAGAGAGAAATCTAAATATCTAAAAGGTTTTCTGGAGGGGGGGGGGGGGGAGGGAGGGGGGCAAGCTGGTGAGTTCTGAAAGTAGGGCTCAGAAGTACACATTTTCACCCATAGGTTAACCTTTCTATCAAGGCGATGACCTATAGTTTCCGTGAGCTTAAACGTTTCCTGAAAGTCCTATGTCTGCAGGTGTTCGGGCTATAACTCGTCGGACAGAGAAAGTCCTATGTCTGCAGGTGTTCGGGCTGTAACTCGTCGGACAGAGGGTCAGTGGGTTTGGATAAGTTCTTTGACCGAACACCAGCGGCGACTGCTGTTTTTTGTAGTCTAATTTGTAGGACGTAATATGATAGGCTTAACTTAGATCATTATTATAGCTGGGCTGAATTGAGTTATTAGACTCTCTCTAATATTAATTATTCAGTCGCACACATTACACAATACAATACAATCGAACACCACTCCAAAGATGTGCACACGCTGAAAACAGACCATCCATTCTGACCGCGCGAAATCGTAACCAATAAGCCCGTAGTGTTGGTTCCAATTCAACCAATAGCGAGACTTGAGGGTCTCAGTCGATGTCTTCAGAGCGCTATTCAACAGACCAAACCTGCGCCTTCCCCCTCAAGGGCTCCCATACATTTCTAAAGCTATACACACGTACTTTGAGGATGCAGGGCTTCCTTCATCAGCTTTCTACTCCGGGCGGTGAAGGGCACACTTCACCCATCTAGGAGGTGAAATGTAGAACTAGTTACAAGTACTGAAAGTGACAGTGAGAGCTTATCGAGAGGGCGCTCAAGGTAGCCCCAAAGACTATTTTACAAAACAATCAATTTAATTGTTTTAAACAGTTGCAGTTGAGAGCTGACTGCTGATCCTCATTTCCTACATGGAGGAATCGCCACTGCAGGACATCCAATTTCATTCACGCGCGTTTCGTCAAACCACTCGGTTTATGAGTTTAACAACAACTAAGCACACTCATGTTGAAAATGAAAAAACTCAGTGTTCCCTCTCGGGCTACGGTATCCATGGGACGAAGTCCAGTGGACGAAGACCACATCCTCCACCAATCATCTCAGTCTGGCGAGTAACACTTACTTGGCATTATCCAGATCCTCAGAATGCCAATACGTGTAACATGATTCGTCACTCCACACGATGCTCTTCCATTGTTCTTAAGTCCACACGGCTCATGTTTAGCACCACTCTGTAATCGGCGTTGAGCTTTCAGTTTAGTGATCGTTGGTTTATATGATGCAGTTCGCCCCTGGAATCAAAGTGAAAACACTCCATGAACAGAGCTTCGATTGCTAGACTCGTTGATCTTCTCAGTTAACAAGGGGAACGCGCCAACTCGTCTTCACCGATTTCGTGCAAATTTATGCAGGGTTTGACCAGAAATGAAAGTGACATAAGTGGAAGCTCCAAAAGGTCAAGCGCTTAGAAAGAAATGCATTTTTGGCGCTGGTCGGACGAGGCATCAACCACGTATTTTAGCGTAACTTCTAGGCTGCGGTTGGCCCAGCAGGAAAGAGTGCAGAACGGTAATCCGAGGGTTGCGGGGTCGAGTCCCTATTTTTGTCTTGTTTTTATTTTTATTTGTACGTTACTTGCACTGCAAATAAACTTAAAAAATGCTCAATATTTAGTATCTTGTACAACAATTATATACATTTCCATCACACATATCTTGCTTTTAGAAGCAAAGTTTTAAGATTTTCAAAATTCAAATCATAACTATTTTTATTCATTTTTCAAAATTTGGCCCTGGCTTTGTGCTGACTTCACCGTTTCCCGCACATCTTCTATGTTTATAGGATTTTTAGCCTACTTTCGATTTTTGCAAGAAATGAAAGTAGACTTATGAGATCACTACAGGGCGAAAAAAAGTGTGTCTGTCAGTGTGTGTGTGTGTGTATGTGTGTGTGAGTCTGTGTGTGTGTGTGTGTGTGTGTGTGTGAGTGTGTGTACTCTGAATGTCTGTCCCCCCCTATCAATTCGAACACGGTGAGCGCAAATTGAACGAAATTTGGTACAACGGTAGCACTAGCAAAGCACACCTCAGTGTCATGTTTTATATCGCCGCCATCTTGACGGAAACGTAATGGCGGCCACACAAATGTTCAAAGCTTAAATCAAATTACGACTAACCTAATCATCCGATCTCTACCAAATTTTGCAACAACATACCTTTATGGAGGAAGCATCCTTTGACAAATCTAATAGGTCATTAACCTAATAGTTTGCGGATGGCGGCCATCTTTGTGTCAAAATCGATTACCCCTGTTAATTCGAACACGGTGAAACCGAATGTAATGAAATTTGGTACAGAGGTAGCACTAGCAAAGGGCACCTCAGTGTCATGTTTTATATCGCCGCTTTCTTGACGGAAACCTAATGGCGGCCACACAAATATTCAAAGCTTAAATCAAATTACGATTAACCTAATCATCCGATATCTACCAAATTTTGCATCAACATACCATTATGGAGGGAGCATCCTTTGACCAAACTAATAGGTCATTAGCCTAATATTTTGCGGATGGCGGCCATCTTTGTGTGAAAATCAATTCCCCCTATTAATTCGAACACGGTGAAACCGAATGGAACGAAATTTGGTACAGAGGTAGCACTAGAAAAGGCCACCTCAGTGTCATGTTTTATATCACCGCCATCTTGACGGAAACGTAATCGCGGACACCCAAATGTTAAAGGCTAAAATGTAATTACGACCAACCTGATAACCTAGTCTCTACAAAATTTTGCAACAACAAATCTTTATGTGGGAAGCATATTCTGACCAAACTGCTAGATCATCAGCCCAATAGTTTGCAGATGGTGGCCAAGTATGTGTGCAAATCGATTCCCCCTATCAATTCAAACACGGTGAAACCGAATTGAACGAAATTTGCTACAGAGGTAGCACTAGCAAAAGGCACCACAGTGTCATGTTTTATATCGCCGCCATCTTGACGGAAACGGAATGACGGCCACCCAAATGTTAAAAGCTTAAATCAAATTTCGACCATCCTAATAATTTGATCTCTACCGGATTTTGCAACAACATGCCTTTTTGTGGAAAGCATCTTATGACTGACTACAAGGTCATCAGCCCAATAGTTTGCAAATAGCGGCCATGTATGTGTGCAAATCCATTCCCCAGATCAATTCAAACACGGTGAAACCGAATTGAATGAATTTTTTACAGAGGTAGCACTAGCAAAGGGCACCTCATATTCATGTTTAATATCCCTATATCTCGTTGTATTTCAACAAGCTACTACAACCAGCATTCAATTATACTCCTTGAAAAGGACAAAGAGTTATAACAATACCCATGCATTTAGGAGAAAGTAGGCTATATGTTCTTTACTGAACATCTTGTTTTTACTTTTATTTTTTTAAACTGGATGTTAAACTTTTACCTACAAAATGAATCTCACTCCAACATCTGTAAATTAGTCTTTCTGAAAAACAATAAAATTCATTTTTGAGCTTGCTCAAAATAGGAATGAAAATATAAAGCTTAATTAATTATAATAATAATATCATATGGCCTCGGGTACTGGGTGCAAGCTTTGTTATTTTACGCTCAGAGGGCAGCTTGCATGTCGAATTTTATCACTTCTTGAAGCGCTATGAAAGTCAAGGAGGCTATAGCGCCTTCTAGTATAGAAATGAGGAACTTTGTGTTGGCGGAATATCCCCAGATTAATTTTGCCATTAAGAAGACGGCCTACTGAATTCAAATGGATTATTTTACATGCCAAACTCGTGTGACATGCGTGCCGAGATTTTTGTCGACTTTCAAAAATCACTTACCACGGCCAGGAGCGAACCTGCAAGCTTGGGGTTGGTAGTCCGACACGATAACCACTCACCCACAGTGGCAAGCTATTAATTAATAATATGGAAATTAGGGAGATTCATTCTGCAGCTGAAGGTTTAGCGCCCACTTTAAAAAAAAAGTTCAAAAATTCTAATAAGCATGGAAGATATGAGGGAAACGCTAAAGACCTCACAAATATTTAACAAGTAGTTCAGTGAAAAACTAAATAGCTTATTTTCGTATATCCTACTAATATTAATTGCCCCTATCAACATACAAATTGTCAGTTTGATTGCTGTAATAGATTCGTAAATATTGAGAACCGTCTAAATATTTTGGATGGTCACCATGTTGAATTTTATGTTATAGGCCTTAGATTTAAGTACAATTACATTAAGATTATTGTGTAGGTGTTTTATTCAAACTTCAATCGCATGATTACGACACAAGAAAAAAAAGCGGGATTTTAAAATTTCGCTCAGCCGCCATCTTGTGGACATGAAATAAATTTAAATGATTTAGATGCCAGTCGATTATAATTTGTATAAGCATATACCGTATCGAGTTTCACTGCGCTCGGATGGTTAAATCGCGAGAAACGTCCATTTGAATATTTAAATTTCGCGTAGCCGCCATAATGGATTTGTGCTCGCCAGGTTATTGAACGTCCCATGGGTTAACTTATGCTTATAGCCTCTATACACTTACAAACTTTCAGTTTGTTTGCTGCAGTAGATTAATAGATATTGAGAACCGTCTAAATATTTCAGATGGTCGCCATGTTGGATTTTAATATATGTAGGCCATAGAGTTGTGTACTATTAGATGATGATTATTGTGCACGTTCATTATGCAAATGTTAATTTCGATCCCATGATTAGAACACAAGAGACAAAAACTTAAATTTCGAAATTCGCACAGCCGCCATCTTGAGGTTACGTAAACAATTGAACTAAATTAGATACCCGTGCATTACAATGTGTATAAACATCTCGTGTACGAAGTTTCATTGCGTTTGAATCATTAAATCGCGAGAAAAGTCTATTTAAAACTTTCAAATTCGCTTGGCCGCCATGTTCGTATTGTAGTTAACCGTTTTTGAAAGCCTCATATATTAACTTCCAGTAGTGTCCTTTATCTCCGTACAAAATTTCATGGTGATACCAGTAATAGTTTCAGAGATATAGAATGCCGGTGAAATATTTCGCACAGCCGCCATCTTGAGGTTATGTAAACAATTGAACGAAGTTAGATGTCGGTGCTTTACAATTTGTATAAACGTATACTGTACCAAGTTTCATTGCGATTGGTTGGTTAAATCGCGAGAAAGGTCTATTCAAAAATCGCAAATTCGCCTTGCCGCCATGTTGATTTTGTAGTTACCAGATTTTCAAAAGTCACGTAGGTGAACTTCTAGTAGTTCCCTTTATCACCGTACAAAATTCCAGGGTGATATCGGTAATAGTTTCGGAGATATTGAAAGCTGGTGAAATATTTCGCACAGCCGCCATGTTGGATTGGTGAGAGGTAACAAAATTTGAAGGGCACGGTCGGGGTTCCCGAAATATTGCTATGAACTTACTGAGTTTCATTTGAAATCGCTCCAGCCGTTTAGAAGTTATTAGGGGGGACACACCCCATTACACACACCATCACACACACACACACACACAACCACACACACAGACAGACCCACGGACAAAAGGTGATCTCATAAGCCTATATTTTTCATAAATGAAAATAGGATAAAAATAAGTAAAATTAGTAGAGATTTGAATTTTGGACTTTTAAACTTTGCTTCTAATAGCAAGATGTGTGTGTTTGCTTGGAATTGTTGTACAAGAACTATGACAGGCACAGTTATAATATTAAAATCGGTATTGTTATGGCTTCTTAAACTGAATGTCCCCGCATAATATTCACATAAACGGAAAGGCAAAGGAAAACTTGGGATGGCAAATTCATTTTCAGGAAGGGATTGCAACTAAGGTGTACATGGGAGCGACTTATATATCATTAGATACATTTATGATTAACATTTGATGATTTACACGTGATGGGATGATATTCATCGTAAAAAAAGTCCTTTCGGCGCGCCGGAAGACGGAGGTAGATTTCACGGGACAAACTTGGGGATAGACGAAAATAGGCAGAATATACAGGTTTTCGTAGAAGGATTAAACCTCATTTATTGCGAGAAAGTATTTTATAATTGGACCTTAATTAACTTTGTGTTTCATCATTTTATGCATATTTTAAACATGTTATTGTCTTATGGGGACGGTAACCTTCTTGTCATGTGGGGTCCATTTTTAGCCTACTTTTCACATTTTGCAAAAATGAGGAAAAAGTAGACTTATAAGATCGGGAAAATGTGTGTCCTAAACGGCTGCAGCAATCGAAACAAACTTTGGTACGAGTAAAGATCTATACCTGAATATCTCACGGCCATATTTGAAAATGATGTCAGTGCTACCAACTGCTGAAAAATCGCAATTGAAATTTGTTCTCCATGTTGGATATCTTGGAAGGTATGAATGGGAGCTATTTCAAAATTGGCACACGTATAGATAATAATATTGCAGTTTAATTTCCAGGAGGCCATACATGGCAGTGTTGCCAAAATGATTATAAGCCTACTGATAAGTCCAAATTTTAAATGCATATAACTTCTACACTATCAATTGGATTTCAACCAAATTTCGTATGTGGTATGTGTACATAAACAGATATGACTGAGCGTATTCTTAAGAGCCACCAGGGCTGCCAACTGTTAATAAATGCTCTAAATTTTTATTAATGTAAATCCCCATATATCAGAAAGTATACAAGCCGACAGCTTTAAACTATGCACACGTATAGTACCTGACATTCTATATTAATTTGGAGTAACTTATATACGTCAGTGCTACCAACATGATTCTAAGCTGCTGATAGGTCCAATTTTAAAATGCATGTAACTTCTATACCAACTAATGGATTTCATTCAAAATTGACACAACAGTAGATCATATTATTTCAGATTATTTCTGACCAATACATGTATGTCATTGTTGCCAACATGATTTTACGCGCTGTTAGATCCAATGTTTAACTGCATGTAACGTCCATACTATACATTGGACTTCAACCAAATTTTGAATTCTGTACCTTAAGAGATGGAACTAAGAATATATTCAGTCACCAGGGCTGCCAATTGTAGTTCTCTATTAGACTACATTATGCCAGTTATATTTCGAACTAATTAGAAATTTTAAAATTACCAACTTAATTTCGTCATTATTCTAGATAGATCCATATAGATTAATCGTTGGCATGTATCTTAAATTGTAAGAAAATTAGGCTCTTTAGTTCGTCACGGAACTTCTTGTTATACTTGTGGTCACACTGTCCTTATGCAAGGTTTCGACACTGATGTGTAACTATGTAACGGTCTGTTACTTCTTCACGCAAAATTATATCTCCTGCACAGATTTTGGTTGGTTCCTCAGTTTAGGGTCTGCGACAACGCGGTCATGTAACCCCGTGTACTTTGGGTGAGTGTAGAATCTGTCTGATAAACGGTGTGAATTGTGATGGCTGTATAAGTCTGTAATTCAGGTAAGGATGGCAGACGGTCAATTTCAAGCAGTAGTTCCTAATGTTGCTACCAGATACTACCGTCAACGACACCTAGCTCTGAACTTGGCTACTAGATGCCACCGCAACCAGCAACTCGCAACGAACGCTGGAACTTCCCCTCCTAAGGAAAGCATACTGCGGGATTTTAGCGCTCTTAGAAAATTCGACGACTTCGGCCGGCTTTGAACCCGCGACCTTGGGCATAGAAGTTGAGCATGCTACCAGTTACGTCACCGAAGCTGCTTCACACTTTGTCAGATGGAAATCTGAATTTGATCTCGTGCAAGTGCGTTGTCGTGGCAACGTCTGATGGCTCATCCCTCATCAATTTAGTAGTGTTGCCATGGTAACCTCTGATAGCTCTTGTCATTTTCTTATAATTCCGAAATCATTTTTCTCATCCCTTGGCATAATGGTGGGTCATATCAAAAATTCTTTCAGACAAAAGTTTTAGGTTATTATTAGAGAATGATTGTCCATTTTGTGTGTGTGTAGAATCTGTCTGATAACCGGTGTTAATTGTGATGGCTGTATTAGTGTGTGTTATCTGTGATTCAAGTAAGGACTGCAGACGATCAATTTCAAGCAGTAGTTCCTAATGTTGCTACCAGATACTACCGTCAACGACACCTAGGCTCAAACTTGGCTATTAGATGCGACCACACCCGGCACCTGGCGCCAAACGTTGGAACTTAATAGAGCGTTAACAAATCTAACCTACAAATTTAGCTTCACACAGTTGTAGATAGTGGAAGGTTCTTTTACATGCAATAAATCTATGACATGGGACCGCCGGCTTTACTTCCCCTCCGAAGGAAGGCATACTGGGGGATTTTTAACGCTGTTAAAAATCTGACGACTTCGGCTGGGTTTGAACCAGCGATCTTGGGCATAGAAGCTCAGCATGCTACCAACTACACCACAGAAGCCGAAAAAAAAACAGGGGAAGGAGTAATTCTCTCGGCATCTTACGCACGCTATAGACACCGCATTTTTAGAATTACATGGTTGTTTTAAAATTACTCTTTGGCCAACTCCGTACAGGCCATGGAGGACCTGGGAGTAGTGGAAGGTAGAGGCACTAGATGGGATGGAGCCCGGCCCTCTTTGCTCCCAGGAATTACCCTGGTACTCATTTCTGGTGTAGGCTGAGTGAACCCCAGGGCTATTTGCATTTCTAGAAGTGGTAGTTTTGTTTCTAAAATCCATTTAAAGTTGCTATAGAAAAACAAAAACACACGTTGCTCACGCCTCGCCCGACCCGTGTCAAAAATGCTATATTTCTCTAAACGCTTGGCCATCAGGAGCCCCCATTTGTGTCACTCTCTGGCCAAACCCAGCATATACCACACATTTGGACGATATCGGTGATGACAAGTAGGATTACCGAGCTTCTCTATTGATATGTGTGGCACGTCTCTTTTAATTAGGCATTTGATGACATAATATCGCTCGTTCTGTCTTCTTGTTCTTTTTTCGAATAAACCATTTGGAGGTTACGATGAATCAACGTTGGCTGTTGTCCATTGTATTCAATTTACTTTGTTTCCAAGTTTCTTTCATCCTTCTAGAGAAACGATCTTTCTCCTCTTGAGTCCTCTTTCTGCGAGTTGTTAGTTTCTTCCTTTCTTGAAATTCGACCTTTTGAATAGCTTCTCTGAAGAATGATCTGTTTGCTATTGTGTATGTCTGAATTCTGGTGTTTGTCAAATCATCGTCAATTTCAATGAACCATGAGGTAGTAGTAGTAGTTATTGTTGTTTTAAGGGGCGGAACTACGAGGTCATATGTGGGTTTGGATTTGTATCTAGTCAGTAAGGAAGTTGAAGATCTGTTTAGTTAGTCTACTGTTTTCCATTCTGTAAATGTGCCCAAAAAACTGTAATTTTCTCTTTCTCATTACATCAATTAATTTTTCACATTTCAACCTATATTCTGTGTTATTATTTTATTTAGCTCCCAGTATTAGGTAGATTTCATTAGAAAGCTAACTATTGCAATGGGTCCCATGTTTCGACTTCCGGAAAATTTCGACATATCTTCGCGTTTCACATCCCCCAGACCCCAAAACCACCGTCAGTTCAAAGGTTTATACATAATTTATGTATATATATGTATATCAGTTTCTTGTGGACACGATAACTGCCGTAATTTTGCACCAATCACTTTGAATTTTTTACCGAATATGTATAACTATAAAATCTCGGTCGAGTTCGTTACTGGGCTAAATCGGTCGAAGGTGGGTGAAAATGGGAGGCTTTTTTTCGAAAAAGTGAAATATTGCTATAACTCTCTTCATAAGTGAAATATCGAATCCGTTCAACGTTCATACTAAGTGTCGGATAAGGTCCAAAAATTTATGTTTGAAGAGTTTTTTTATAGCACCAACCATTGACCAAAGGGGTGGGAATAAGTGGGTTTTTCGGGAAACATTAATCATATCTCTCTTAATAGGCACAATATCAAAACCGTACAAAATGGACAATATTCCCCTAATAATTACATAAAACTCTTGTCTGAAAGAATTTTTGATATGACCCCCCATTATGCCAAGGGATGAGAAAAATGATTTCGGAATTATAAGAAAATGCCAAGAGCTATCAGTGGTTGCCATGGCAACACTACTAAATTGATGAGGGATGAGCCATCAGACGTTGCCAAGATAACGCACTTGCACGAGATCAGATTCAGATTTCCATCTGACTAAGTGTGAAGCGTCTTCGGTGACGTAACTGGTAGCATGCTGAATGTCTATGCCCAAGGTCGCGGTTTCAAAGCCGGCCGAAGTCGTCGGATTTTCTAAGAGCGCTAAAATCCCTCAGTATGCTTTCCTTTGGAGGGGAAGTTCCAACGTTCGTTGCGAGTTGCTGGTTGGGGTGGCATTTAGTAGCCAAGTTCACAGCTAGGTGTCGTTGACGGTAGTACCTGGTAGCAACATTAGGAACTACTGCTTGAAATTGACCTTCTGCAGTCCTTACCTGAATTAAGACTATTACAGCCATTACAATTCACACCGTTTATCAGACAGATTCTACACTCACACAAAGTACACGGGGTTAGATGACCGCGTTGTCGCAGCCCCTAAACTGAGGAACCAACCAGAGGTAGATTTCATTAGAAAGCTAAATATTGCAATGGGTACCATGTTTCGACTTCCGGAAAATTTCGACATATCTTCGCGTTTCACATCCCCCCAGACCCCAAAACCACCGTCAGTTCAAAAGTTTATATATAATTTATGTTTGTATATGTATATATATATATATGTATATCAGTTTCTTGTAGACACGATAACTGCCGTAATTTTGCACCAATTACTTTGAATTTTTTACCGAATATGTATAACTAGAAAATCTCGGTCGAGTTCGTAACTGGGATAAATCGGTCGAAGGGGGAGAAAATGGGGGGCTTTTTTTAGAAAAAGTGAAATATTGCTATAACTCTCTTAATATGTGAAATATCGAATCCGTTCAACGTTCATACTAAGTGTCGGATAAAGCCCAAGAATTTATGTTTGAAGAGTTTTTTTTTAGCGCCAACCATTGACCAAAGGGGTGGGAAAAAGTGGGTTTTTCGGGAAACATTAATCATATCTCTCTTAATAGGAACAATATCAAAACCGTACAAAATGGACAATATTCACCTAATAACTACCTAAAACTTTTGTCTGAAAGAATTTTTGATATGACCCACCCTTATGCCAAGTGATGAGAAAAATGATTTCGGAATTATAAGAAAATGCCAAGAGCTATCACTGGTTGCCATGGCAACACTACTAAATTGATGAGGGATGAGCCATCAGACGTTGCCAAGATAACGCACTTGCACGAGATCAGATTCAGATTTCCATCTGACTAAGCGTGAAGCGTCTTCGGTGACGTAACTGGTAGCATGCTGAATGTCGATGCCCAAGGTCGCGAGTTCAAAGCCGGCCGAAGTCGTCGGATTTTCTAAGAGCGCTAAAAATCCCTCAGTATGCTTTGCTTTGGAGGGGAAGTTCCAACGTTCGTTGCGAGTTGCTGGTTGCGGTGGCCTCTAGTAGCCAAGTTCACAGCTAGGTGTCGTTGACGGTAGTACCTGGTAGCAACATTAGGAACTACTGCTTGAAATTGACCGTCTGCAGTCCTTACCTGAATTACAGACTAATACAGCCATTCCTAAGGACGCGGGGTTACATGACCGCTTTGTCGCAGCCCCTAAACTGAGGAACCAACCAAAATCTCTGCGGGAGATATAATTTTGCGTGAAGAAGTAACAGACCGTTACATAGTTACACATCAGTGTCGAAACCTTGCATAAGGACAGTGTGACCACAAGTATAAAAATGGACCCCAAATGACAAGAAGGTTACCGTTCCCATAAGACAATAAAATGTTTAAAATAAGCATAAAATGACGAAAAACAAAGTTAATTAAGCTCCAATTATAAAATACCTTCTCGCAATAAATGAGGTCTGATCCTTCTACGAAAACCTGCATATTCTGCCTATTTTCGCGTATCCCCAATTTTGTCCGGTGAAATCTACCTCCGCCTTCCGGCGTGCCGAGAGGACTTTTTTTTCCTTAGAATTCCTCTTTCATTCTTCTCTAATTTGTCTAAATCACCAAACCTCGTTAATTTAAGTGTTTCTGCCGCATATAGAGTTTCAGGTCTGACCACTGTTTGATAGTGCCTTAATTTAGTGTTCTAGGATAAGTTTTTTAAATTATATGTATATATATCTTCTGTCTATTAATGGTAATTTGCTAATTACAGTTATGCTGTGAAACAGTTTGAATGAATTAACCAGCTACGAAACTGGCTCTGTCTATGTAAAATTGAGAAGTTTAACTGAGTAACCGTGTGCAATGGTGTTCACAATTTAGCTCAAAGGCCTTCGTAAAGTGGAGGCGATACACTACACTTTGTGACGTCACACTCCAAGTCAAAACAGACAGCCCAACATTCCGATAACAACACAGTTATTTCACAGCATATGGCAGAAAAATGCAATAAAAGAGCTCTATAATAATTTTTTAAATACACACATACAAATTGAATATATGGTGGCGAAGTTGGTATCATGCTGAACTGCTATGCCCAAGATCGCGGCCGAAGTCGTCTGATCTTTAAGAGCGTTAAAATCCTTCAGTATCTTCCTTCGAAGATAGTGTGTAGCCAAAATTTGTATGTTATTTGGTTAGAAACGCTCTATCAAATTCCATCGTTCGCCGCTGGATGTCAGTGGCAGTGGCATCTGGTGGCCAATGTTGAAATTGAACTTGTTGGAGAGCCTATCGGCCTATGGCCATTGGCTGCAGTTCAAATAATAAATAGAATGTATTAACCTAATTGATCCTACTCACCTCGTTTTCAGAGTGGCCAGAGAAAATTCAATTCGCCGTAAATATCATTGTCTTCACTTTGTTGGAGCCAAAAATATTGTTATTAAGAATTTTGGAAAAATTATGGTCAAAAATGTTTACAAAAATCTTGGCATGGTTCCTTTTTATTGGAGTGGTAATGGGATGTACACTACACGTTTCTCTCATTTTATAGGAAAGAACCTTCCGACAAATAAAATAAGTTGAAAGAAATCCACTGCACAATGTTTTAATATCAACAAATAGATAGGGAAATGTACTGGAATACATGACACAATAGCGTTACTCGAAGCCAAATTCTACAAGCATTTCATCCCGCCGCGAGGGCAGCTGCAGTAAGTACGGATATTGTAGGTTCGAATACCGGTGCTGACAGCGGTTATCCTGAGTGTGTTTTTCCCCGGGTTTTCCACACTCCCCACAGCAAATTGCCGGGATAGTGCCTTGCTCAAGTCCCGGAGCGTCTACTCCATCCCTGTCCCAGATACATTTACACACACAACTACAATCATCACAGCAATGCAGGTTACCAGACAACTTCAGCACACACCCAACTATACGGGGCTGATGACCAAAATGTCTCAAGCCCCTCAAATGAATTAACAACAACTCTACAAGTATTTCCATTTCTCAATGAGATAACATTACACAAGAAAAGTTTCATGTATTTTGGCCCAGAAGTTTTCGGGTACATATGCATAAAAAAAAGAAGAAAAAACATTTCTTTAAAAAATGAAGTTAATTTCTGACTGAAATGGTAAATCAAGAACATTCCCGTTCCCCTGACAGGAACAAAATAAGCTCGAATCTATCTGTGCTACCAACATGAAGCCTGTGTATCTCTCAACAAGAGAAGTTAGTCATTTACAGAAGTCTCAGCAAAAGTGGGCATGTCCTCTCACGATGTATCATGTTGGTTTATAAGTTATACAATAGTCTACTAATTTTTTATGTTTATTCAGTTTTTTCAACAAGATACTGTGCTTTATACTGCAATTAATCCTAAATGCTTAAAATATAATTTTCGAAGATTGTTGTCACTTACTAAGTCCTTTTTACCTTACAAATGCTACATGCAGCCGGAGGTGCACCATGACGCGTGATGGGCTCCATCTTGGCAAAGTTGTACAGCTTTCACCGGAGCGGCTAACTGGTGAACCATGTCTTAATTCCCCGTACAAATACAAACCGATATAAAATAAGTGAATTAATTTGCGTATTTCACAGTCATACAGCATAACCTTTTGATGTATAAGGATTACAACGCAACCAAGAACTACATTTTCCAACCACCCCGAGCCGAGAAAAAGTTACCTTACAAAAATGATAGCAACTTTCGTTCTTGAACACACAAAATTTAGAAATTAATAAACCAGTTATACAACATTCCAATGTATATGGTGTTAAAATTTGGATTCGATCTGATGACGGGTTCGTGAGATAATAATTCTTAAATGTGACGCATGGTTGAAACACGCTTAAAAACGGGCACTTTTTGTGTTCCAACTGCGATAAAAAATATTAAAATATAAATTAAAAATTCCAAACCTACATGAACTAACGTAAAATAGAACGACGAAAATGATGATATTATAGGATTTTATGTAGGTCTATTGGTTACTTCACAAACAACTTTCAAACTCCATTACACATAATATTTTGGTCGACAGTAGTGTAATATTCATACACTGATATTCAGTGTTAAAAGTAATTCAGCCAACACAGAAATGAAGCGGCGATATCGTGGTGATTACTTGACGCAGATATGACGCATGACTGTTGTCAATTCTTGAAACAAGGAAACACTGTGTCAAGGTGAAGGCTGTTTGATATTGCGCACAAGTGCACTTAACTTATCGACATAGCTTCCTGGACTCGTGAACCGTTTCACATGGGCACTTTCTTCCCAATTCTGATCATAATTAGAAATACACACAATAATAATAATAATAATAATAATAATAATAATAATAATAATAATAATAATAATAATAATAATAATAATAATAATATCTTACACTAAAACCCATTTCATCTCTAATATAAAAGAAGCTCCAGCTCATCTTCAAACCACCCACGGCCAGTTCTTAAAGGTTCATAAGTTTAGATATCTTGGTGAGAGGATCGAACCAAATAATTCTGAAAAGTTCGCCATCTTAACACGAGTCAATAAATTCGAAACAAATGCAAAGTTAAGACACTATCAAATTGTGATTAGACCGGAAGCACTGTATGCAGCAGAATGTCTACCAAACCGTGCAGCTGGCCCGATCGAGAGACTTGAAGTCAAGGAAAAAACGATCATTAGGAAAATTCTGGGTCCTAAGTTCAAAGATGGAGGTTACAAGCTCTGGAGTAATTCAGAAATATACTCCCACACTGAAAAGATTTCAAGTATAATCCAGAAACAGAGAATAACATTCTATGCCCACCTCCTCAGAATGCCGGTCAGTAGCTTCTCCAACCGTCTATTATCATACTCCCGAGGTTTAAAGGTGACGCCTCTTTGGCTGGTGGAAGTGGATAAGGACTTGTTAAAGTATGACATTTCTGAATCAGTTACCTTGCTCCGAACCCCATTGAAACAAAAACTCCGTCGGTTTCATCAAGAGGAAATAAACCCAGCAAGAGATATGTTCACTCGGATGAATGGAAGAAATCCCATTCCGAAAGGATGAAGGCGTGGTGGGCTAACAAGAGGAGACCTCGTGGTCCCTAGTGGTCACTACGATAAAAGTAAAGTAAGCAATAATGCTATGGTTTTTACCTCCCTTTTAACTACTGAGGCGTTAGGGACGAACGCCGGGGTGCCGGAATTTTCTCCTGAAGGGTATCTTTAACGAGTCAGTAAATTTACTCACACGGCTCCGTCATTTAAGGGAGGACCAACAACTTTAACAACCAAAAATCGTGTATATTTCACGTTCTTTTCCTCCGCAACAGAAAGCACTAAGGAATTGTAATTTGTTCTGCCAATCACACTATGCTTTGCCAATATGTTTGTGCATTTACAAGTCATATGGCGAATGCATTTCCGCAAATTAGGCATTTGAAATGGCGGCTGCGTGTTGTGCACTGTTCCACCGCTTCCCTGATATTCTACACAAATATCATTGTTTTTCAAAAAACATATTATTTCATTGTATTAACTAATGCAATAGCTAGAGATTGACCTAGAATCATTGGAATCCATAAAGAAACAAGAAATTCCGTGACGAACTAAAGAGCCTACTTTTCTACAGTATATGAACCTATCTAGAATAATGACGAAAGTAAGTTGGTAATATCGAAATGTCTAATTAGTTCGAAATATACCTGGTATAATGTAGCCTAATAGAGCATTACAGTTGGCAGCCCCGGTGACAATATATTCTTAGTTCCTTCTCTTCAAGTACAGAATTAAAAAAATGGTTTAAGTCCAATGGACGTTACATGCAGTTAGACATTGGATCTATCAGCACGCGTAAAAGCATGTTGGCAACAATGTCATGCGTGTGCTGGTCAGAAATAGCCCAATCAGAAATATTATGATATCTTGTTGTGACAATTCTGGACGAAATCCATTTGTTAGTACAGAAGTTACATGTATTTTAAATTTGGACCTATCAGCAGGCATAGAATCATGTTGGCAGCACTGAGTTATATTAATTATTCCAAATTAATCTAGAATGTCAGGTACTATACATGTGCAAAGTATAGGGCTGTTGGCTTGCATACTTCCTGATATATTGATATTAGATTAAAATTGTATAGACAGCATTTATTAACAGTTGGCAGCCCTGATTGCTCTTAAGAATACTTATAGTCATATCTGTTGGTTTATGCACATACGAAATTTGGTTGAAATCCAACTAATAGTATAGAAGATGCATGTATTTAAAAAGTGGCCCTAACAGCAGGCTTAGAATCATGTTGGTAGAACTGAAGTATATAAGTTACTCCAAAATTAATCTAAAATGTCAGGTACTATACGTGTGCATAGTTTAAAGCTGCCGGCTTGCATACTTTCTGATATATTGGTATTTGGATAAAAGAATAGAGAGATCAATTATTAACAGTTGGCAGCTCTGGTGGCTCTTAAAAGTACGCTCCGTCATAGCTGTTTATGTACACATATTACATACAAAATTTGGTTGAAATCCAATTGATAGTGTAGAAGTTATAGACATTTAAAAATTGGACTTATCAGAAGGCTTAAAATTATTTTGACAACATTGTCATGTATGGCCTCCTGGAAATTAAACTGAAATAGTGTTATCTACATGTGTGCCAATTTTGGAATAGGTCCCATGCATACCTTCCATGATATCCAACATGGAGCTCAAATTTCTAGTGCGTTTTTTCAGCAGTTGGTAGCACTGACATCATTTTCAAATATGGACGTGAGATATTCCGGTATACATCTTTCCTCATACTAAATTTGGTTTCGATTGCTGCAGCCGTTTAGGAGTTGATAGGGGGGGAAACACACACAGCCAGACAGACAGAAGGACAGACAGTCAGAAGGACAGACAGACAGACACACATTTTCCCGGATCGATCTCATAAGACTACTTTTTCCTCATTTCTGCAAAATGAGAAAAGTAGGCTAAAAATATTTTGTAAAGCTTATATTAAGGGAACCGGGACGTGTGATAGGCTCAAAAATGTCAATTGTTATTTTTCAGCTTTAAAAAAACTTCAATTTTTCTTGAAGAATTTGGTGTATCAATTATTGTGCTGAAGCGATATTTGATGCAATAAAATTAAGTTTAAACATAATGTTTTAAGGCTATATTGTAGCTACCTACTAGCCAAACATTCTTTTTGTGTTGAACTATTTTTCTTCCACCTGTAGTCTTCCCCCTTTTTTTTTTCTTTTCTTCAGCGTGTCAATTGTCGGAATTGTTCTCTCTTCTTCTTGATTATTACTGGCCAGAATAGCCGAGCAGATCAGTGGACATTTCTATAATTGCTGATTAGGGTTCGTTAGAGTGATTTCTTACTATGCCGAATCGTGATCAGTGACACCTCTTTCCTTTTACATTCTCTTTTCGGTCACCTGTGACAACCATTTGGTACTCTCTGAGCAGTCTTCTGTTTTTTCTATCCTGGTAGGACTTTTTGTTTGTGCGCCCGCTCTCGTTTTTGAGATGCCTTGCTTTTCTATCCGTTTTTACCCATTCGTTTGTATTTATTATAAAGGTGCGCGTAGGTGCGTGAATTTAGTTTATTTTGTGTAATTCTGCGATGCCGGATTAAGCAGATCCATCAAGGTATGTTACGACTTATATCCCTGTATGTGCGAGTGTGTATTTGGTTAATTAATATTAATATTAATTAATATCGTATGGCCTCGGGTGCCTGGTACAAGCTTTGTTAATTGACACCCAGAGGGTATCTTGCATGTCGAATTTCATCGTTCCTTTGAACGCTATGAAAGTCAAGGAGGTTAGATATCTAAACTCCTTGACACTACAGCGCTTTCAAGTAGAGAATGGAGGAACTTTGTGTTGGCGGAAAATCCCGAGATTAATTTTGCCATTGAACACGGCCTACTGAATTCAAATGGGTTCTTTAACATGCCAACAACGTATGACATGAGTGTCGTGATTTTTGTCGCCTTCAAAAATCACTTACCATGGCCAGGGGCGAACCTGCAATCTTGGGGTTGGTAGTCCGACATTATAACCACTCACCCACCGTGGCAAGCTTGAATTTGGTTATCGGATGGAATACTAGGGCGTATCGCCTATTCTAGTATGTCCATTGTGTGAGTGTATCGTTCCCGTTATCTTTGTCCCCCTATCGTCATATTTTTTGTGTAGGTATTTGGTACGGTTTACTGTATAGTGCGTTCTCCAGTAAGACCATTGCCATACATCTTATCTTTTGTTTGCCTCTTATCTTAAGATTGCGTCTTCGTACGCAAGTCTATGGGTATGGCTTAATCCCTTTTCTAACGTAACTTATTTTGATGGATATCTTTCATTTTGTGTAACGTAAGATCTCTCGTGTTTATTTCATTTCGGTTAGTTGCCTCTCGTTTTGTGTTTATTCATTTACGTCATATCTACGCGCGCTTTTATTAATACTCCGTCCCTCTCGTACTCCCTCACCTCCTTCAGGGCTATTTGAGCTACCGTTCACTTCTTTGGCGGTACACTCACTTTTCCCGACTCTTTGTCTAGCCCTTGTTATCTTTCTCTTTTCACAATGTAATTTTACTATTATGAGCATTCTTCCCCCATGTACGTTCCCCTATACCTTTACCTCGTATCGCCCATAACCTTAAGGTCACGGTCCCTTGAACTGTCAGATTATCTTGTCAACCACATAACCTTACATTAGCATGTTAAGCTTCCTCGTCATACCTTAGGAATATTACCTTGGAGAATACATTACCGTTCCTTTACTTTAGTGTTGAGTATGTGTACCTTATTTAGTCCGTTATTTAGTCTTTATTTTTTTAAGCTAGGCTAAGCTAGGCCCATGGTTCTCAATGAATAGCGCATTCGAATAGAACTTGCATTCACATCGCAGTGAATGTACGTTCAATCCCTAGCCTCTGATACTTTCATAACCTTAGTCCGGTTTAATGGGCCCAGCGTCAGGCTAATTGGTACACACTTCCACTGCGACAACATCTGCGCAAGGTTAGACGTTACAAAATGGTAGCATCACTGGTCGTTTCATTGGACGGCACAGTGTTTACCGGGACGTGTGATAGGCTTAAAATGTAAATTGTTATTTTTCAACTAAAACGATCTCCCATCTTTCCCGAAGAATTTGGTGTATCAATTATTGTGCTGAAGCGATATTTGATGTTAAAAAATTAGGTTTAAACATCCTTTTTGTGTTTACCGTAAGTCATATTTTTGGATACTTCATGTACCATTTTCTCAGAAACTATGTGACCAATGTATTTGAAACTTGTCAGTCTCAAAGAAACTATATAGATGTACTAGTGGAAGTTAATTTATTCAGGTATCTTGATTAGTTCATGGAGCCCTGCTTGAAAAGCACTGACAATTTTACAGAAAATGTCAGTTTTCAAAAATGATGTAAAAAAAAGATAACCCAGCTCCTGTAAACGATAGGGCAATACTTTTACATCAGTTACTCAAAAATGGTTGAAATATTATGCATGCAAAGTTTCATGGGTCTTGTTCGAGTATTTGCTCAGAAAAAGGGGCATGAGTTAAGGGAATTTTTAACAATATATATTTTAACATCGTTTTTGTAATGCTCTCTCTGACGCAAAATATTCAACATAGAAGTTTCAAATTCTACCCAAATAATTATGAATGTACTCTGAATGCACCAAAATAACATCCAAGGAAATATCTATTGTAGTTTCTGAGATATGTAACTAAACATTGGAAGCTACATTTTTCTATCGATTCACACGTCCCGGTTCCTTAAGTGGAACGTTTATTCACTGAATAATTTAAGAAAAAGCCTAAAGTATGATATGTACAGCAACAGTTGTAGGTCATGTTGTTCTTCCCTATAGTGCTGAGCCCAAGGTTGCAGGTTCGAAACCTGGCGCAGTCAGCTGGCATTTGAGGGTGCGCAGATGCGAGGGAGCCGTTAAAGGGCACGTTAAAGATCCCCTTCGGGGCAAAATTCCGGCACCCCGGCGTCTCTAAAAGCCAGGGCAGTTAAAAGGGACGTAAAACCAATAACATTATTTTTATCTTCCCTATAGCTAAAGCTTTGCGGGGATGCGGATATCCGGGGATAAACCCGCGGATATCCGCAACATTTTTCGCCATGCGGATATAGTTTGCATGGCTGTGTGGATAGCGGATAAGCTGCGGATAATGTTTGGAGAAAATTTGCGGATAGTTTTTAGAATACAATCCGAACTTGTTTAATAACATTAATAGGACCCGGATGTTTACGACATAATATATTTTCCCGATATGTTTTTCTTTTTTCATGACAAATGTAAGATGATGATTTAACCCGGGAGTAGTCGCACACAACTGAACAACGTTAATAGTCTCAGGGGGCCCATTGGGGCACGTGTGCGAATATTAAAAATTCTCAAAGCTTTGTCGCTTAAATTAATTCTTATTACTGTGAGCGTAGAAGTACATGTTCAAACTTTATTTTAAAAATAGTAAATACTCACTCTTATACGTTAATAATGGCAATGTTCAAGTATAATACACAAATTTGAAAAAATATGTTACGTTGTGGTAAATGATGGTTGAGAGGCAGGCTTTCAAGCATAATGCAGCAAATGATTATCAACAGTCATGAAATACATTTTTAAAACGCTTTTAATGCAATGTTTACTCTGTAAAACACTGATCACAGACGACTTTTCCATGCTAACCACAATCATGTTTTCTACATAGGGAGCACGCGGACCTTGTCTTCAGTGTCGTCCATTGTCATACGATAAACAATAAATAAGTACTAAAAACTATGAAATCACTTCTCAAGCACAAATACACGAAGTATCAACAGACGCAATAGTAAATGTAACTAATCTTACCAGCGTTAGAGCAAAGAAGAATGGTAGTCAAAAAATATATCAGAAAATGTTAGGTTAGGTAGTAAAAATTTACACTAGGTAGGCCTACTCCTTTCTATAAAATTCTTCAAGTACTGAAATGAACCAAAATACCTGAATTAATAGTCAGGAAAATATCTGGAGATGATGTAGTAATACTCCTCCGCAGTCTCGGACCCACCCAGCCATCGCAAATATGAACACGACTTACATAGGCAAAAGTCCACATGCGTCATGCACCGTATTGCCAATCCGACGCATTCGGTACTATATCGCATCCGGCAGACCAATATTTTCGTCCAGACAAACGCGCGGCCTAATATATATTCACACCCCTGGTTTTTATCACGCACAGTGGGGGTAGTCACGCATCAATATCCAGGCCAATGGTTTTGCCTTTTATTTCATGTGTGGTGAGTTTTGTATGTGACATGTTGAAAACGGGTGCTGACGTCAATGTAAGATGGCGGCGACCGTGAAATGAACACTAACAAAAATGCTTTATTTACGTAATAAAAGAAATTGAAATTGAAATCAACTCGCAGAAAAGTATGCGAATCATAAACAATGTATAATTTCAATAATCTGTCTTGTGAACGTTATGAAAAGGGAGGTGTACCAACTCTCAACAATTAATGAATGAACTTCAGGCAGCTACCGGAAAGGGCACTCAGATCTTTACTTTACGCAGGAATTCAGGATAAACAAGAAGTTCCGTGACGAACTAAAGAGTCTACTTTTCTTAAAATTTAAGATTCATGCCAATGATTAATCTATATGGATCTATCTAGAATAATGATGAAATTGAGTTGGTAATATCGACATTTCTAATTAGTTCGAAATACTGTATACCTGGCATAATGTAGTCTAATAGAGAACTACAGTTGGCAGCCCTGGTGACCGAATATATTCTTAGTTCCTTCTCTTAAGGTACAGAATACAAATTTTTATTGAAGTCCAATGGATAGCATGGACGTTACATGCAGTTAAACATTGGATATAACAGCGCATGTAAAATCATGTTGGCAACAATGACATGCACAAATTGGTCAGAAATAATCTGAAATAATATGATCTATTGTTGTGTCAATTTTGAATGAAATCCATTAGTTAGTATAGAAGTTACATGCATTTTAAAATTGGACCTATCAGCAGGCTTAGAATCATGTTGGCAGCACTGGCGTAGGCCTATATTAGTTACTCCAAATTAATCTAGAATGCCAGGATACTATACGTGTGCAAAGTTTAGAGTTATTGGCTTGCATACTTTCTGATATATTTATATTAGGGTAAATATCTGTTATGGCACACATAGTACACACGAAATTTGGTTGAAATCCAAATGATAGAATAGAAGTTACATGTATTTAAAGTTGGACCTCTCAGCAGGCTTAGAATCATGTTGGTAGCACTGACGTGTATAACTTACTCCAAATTATTATAGAATGTCAGGTACTATACGTGTGCATAGTTTAAAGCTGTCGGCTTGCATACTTTCTGATATATGGGTATTTGTATAAAAAATGAGAGCATTTATTAACAGTTGGCAGCCCTGGTGGCTCTCAAGAATACGCTCAGTCGTATCTGTTTATGTCCACATAGCACATACGAAATTTGGTTGAAATCCAATTGATAGTGTAGAAGTTATATGCATTTAAAATTTGGACCTATCAGCAGGCTTATAATCATTTTGGAAACACTGCCATGTAAAGCCTCCTGGAAATTAAACTGCAATATTAATATCTATACGTGTGCCAATTTTGAAATAGCTCCCATTCGTACCTTCCAAGATATCCAACATGGAGCTCAAATTTCAATTGCGATTTTTCAGCAGTTGGTAGCACTGACTTCATTTTCAAATATTGTCGTGAGATATAGATCTTTACTCCTACCAAATTTTGTTTCGATTGCTGCAGCCGTTTGTGAGTTGATAGGGGACACACACACACACACACACACACAGCCAGACAGACAGACAGACAGACAGACAGACAGAAGGACAGACGGACACATATTTGCCCGATATCATAAGTCTACTTTTTCCTCATTTTTGCAAAATGTGAAAAGTAGGCTAAAAATACTTTGCATGGGGCCCACTGGGCCCCGCGCGACTATTTCCAACTTAGAACATAACATACATAGCCAGTGGGAACGATTCTTTCCTCAAATATCTAACAAGTAGTTCCTTTAGTAATTTATGCTTTACTTAATTAAAAATATTATACTAATGCCAGCTGATTCGGATAGCAAACGTGTGAATGCGGATAACAGTTGTGTGGATGTGAGGTGGATGCGGATAACAGTTGTGCGGATGCGGGGCGGATGCAGATAACAGTTGTGCGGATGCGGGGAGGATGCAGATAACAGTTGTGTGGATGTGAGGTGGATGCGGATAACAGTTATGCGGATGCGGGGCGGATGCAGATAACAGTTATGCGGATGCGGGGCGGATGCAGATAACAGTTGTGCGGATGCGGGGCGGATGCAGATAACAGTTATGCGGATGCGGGGAGGATGCGGATAACAGTTGTGTGGATGTGAGGTGGATGCGGATAACAGTTATGCGGATGCGGGGCGGATGCAGATAACAGTTGTGTGGATGCGGGGCGGATGCGGATAACAGTTATGCGGATGCGGGGAGGATGCGGATAACAGTTGTGCGGATGCGGGGAGGATGAGGATAACAGTTGTGCGGATGCAGATAACAGTTGTGCGGATGCGGGGAGGATGCAAATAACAGTTGTGCGGATGCGGGGCGGATGCAGATAACAGTTGTGCGGATGCGGGGAGGATGCGGATAACAGTTGTGCGGATGCGGGGCGTATGCGGATAACAGTTGTGCGGATGCGGGGCGGATGCGGATAACAGTTGTGCGGATGCGGGGTGGATGCGGATAACAGTTGTGCGGATGCGGGGCGGATGCGGATAACAGTTGTGCGGATGCGGGGTGGATGCGGATAACAGTTGTGCGGATGCGGGGCGTATGCGGATAACAGTTGTGCGGATGCGGGGCGGATGCGGATAACAGTTGTGCGGATGCGGGGAGGATGCGGATAACAGTTGTGCGGATGCGGGGTGGATGCGGATAACGTTTTGTTTATCCGCGCAGGGCTAAGATACAAATGTATACAATGTTCACTTCATTATCTTGAACACTCTGGCAGTTACTAAGGAAACGGGTTTGAAAATCCATAGTTACGGAAGACGAGCAACAAAGTTACCAATGTGTAGGACAACTTCTAAAACTCCCCATCACGTGGTTGGCCATAACTTCAAAAGTATGATACATATAAAAGGAATTGTTGCAGTGATTTGAAGAGGAAGGAGTTATAAACATATTTAAAAAATATTGATAAATGACAAATTTTGATCCAGATGTAGGGCTTCAGCACCCAGAAAAGCCAAATTACTGTGCCAGGATTCAGTCCCGCTCAACGAGCAAGAATATTACCGCTGCGTTACACAGTCAACTCAGGAATACAGCATTCAATCAGTAAAGCCAATGTCACATGTTGGCAAGTTTGTGATACAAATGATATAGGAATTAAAATATTCTAGTGGTTGCAAGTAATATGGTTTCAGTACTAAAAGCAAAGCAAAGCCAACTCCGTACAGGCCATGGAGGCCCTGGGAGTAGTGGAAGGTAGAGGCTAGCACTAGATGGGATGGAGTTGTCAGCTCCACGCCCAGCCATCTTTGCTGCCAGGAATTACCCCGGTACTCATTTCTGGTGTAGGCTGAGTGAACCCCAGGACCATTTACTTTTCCGAAAGTGGTAGTTTTGTTTCTAAAATCCACTACCTGGGTGGGGATCGAACCCACTCCCTTCCAGTCAGAAGCTCAGCGCCTCTACCGACTGCACCACGCGGCCCCCATGGTTTTAGTACTGTTCTATTAAAAAGTTATCAATGTTAGTCCCAAACACTGAGATGAAGGAGGATCCAAGTTTTGTTTAACATTGCAAAACTTGTGCGCGTCGTAGTTTACACCGCCATTGCTTCTCATGGTTTGGTGTGTTGCAATGTAGGGCACTGCAATATTATTATTATTATTATTATTATTAGTCGTTTACCCTCCAGGTTGGTGGAACCCACGGACTCAGCGAGGGAACTCACCACTACCGCCTCTACGGGCAGTGTCCTAGAGCTGGAAACATCGAATCGGAAGGGATACAACTGGTGAGGTGGGATTGGCAACTCGCCCAGGCGGCCTCACCTGCAAAGCGAACAGGGGCCTCATGAGGGAAGGTAAGGGATGGTGAGGATGGATAGGCAAGGAAGAGGGAAGGAGGTGGCCGTGGCCTTGAAGAAGGTACTGCCCCCGTAATTGAATTATATAGAGACCAAGGTGGCTATATTGGAAATTATGGAGAAAGTTATGGCTGTCATAGTTATGACGTGGGTAGTCATGACGTAAGCACGGATGACGCAGACGTTATGCCAGCAGGCTACTTGAGCTGAGATTCTCAGTGACGTCAGCATTTATTCGAGAAAGATCCGAGATCTACGACGCAGTCGCAGGAAACGTGGAATTCTGCTGAGGAAGAAAGTATGCTATTGGAGGGGAGGCTCAAACCAATGAACGATAGTCTGAAGGAAGACGGAGATTGCTGAAACTATGGTATTTTTATTACTTTTTGGAATGCAGAATTGTGGAAATCCATTTGCAGTAGAGGCATTGTTCTGGAATTTTGGTGAAATTTATTTTCAGTTTTTGAATTTTGAAAATCCGTCATGTATTGACGAAGTTGGAACTTCTAGCGATGACGCAGTAACGCGCAATGGAAGGGATAGATACGCCCCTCATGAAGTTCATAAAAGGCCTTGCGCAGAAGAGAGGAGTCTCATTTTTCATTCTCAGATTATCAATCGTCTGATAGTTAATCGTCTGATAGCTCAATTGTCAGATCTCAAATAGTCATTTCAGTGAAACGTCGAGTGAGATTAAGTGAAAGAGTCGTCTTTATAACGCGTGGTGAATCCATTGCATTAAACGAGAGTCGAGCTGACAAGCAGTGCAGGTTTACTGTGAGTAAATCTAGGTGAAGTTAAAACGCACATTATAACGCTTCTACAAGTTGAGCTGTGAACAGTTAGCGGTCGCCTATAAGCTAATTCTATTGTGCATTGCTACAGTAAGGACTGTAGAAAAGCTGAACAATTTCGAGTAATTATTTTGGAAGATATTAGCAGTTTTAGACGACTGACAAAAGTGATTTTCTCGCTACATGAGAAGCACTTTGTATAGCCAGAATATACGCTACGGCTGACACAGCTAGTGAAATAGGGAGACTTCAGATTGCTCTTGTGACACAACGCTACAGTATTATGGAACAGTTTAATATGGCAGTTTGTTCTTCTATTACCATAACTGAAGAGAAGATGGAAGGCTAAAGGACTTAATGCAATTGGGACATATTTCAACGGAGTAAGATAGCAGCATGGAACTTCGCTAATTGCTATTCCACACAAGCGAACATGTGGTAAATAACCATCTACACCCATGTTTCGTGATTAAAGGCTGAATACTATCAAACAGCAATGGAAATGATTTCATACTTTCTGAATATGAATATTTCTTCGGAAATTTATACAAAAACTTCATGGCGATTTTCAACTGGAACTTCAGGGATTTTTCAAGAGAGGTCAGGGTTGTCCCGACTCACAAAGAAGATTATTGCCGGAAGGATGTCGTTCGTCTTCACGGAGCAGTGTGATTTCCGGAGAAGGAAGCAGTTCGATTCTCCGAGGGTGCTGTTTCTGTTTCGAGGATGGAGCTCAGCTTTAACTTGGTGAAATGGATCCATCAACAGTCTTCTTTGGGGAATTTTCCTCTGGAACGTCAATCGGCAGATAAGGTAGTCGTGAACGTTTATTGTATTTGAGTTTCTTAGCAATATTTGAGCAACCATTTTCCCATATTTTTGTCCTCATGTATTTTGCCCTATATTCTTGTTTGAGATTCATATTCTCAGTACACATTGATGAGTTATGCCTTTTTCGACGATTTATTAAGACATTGTTATGTCATGGGCATAGTTAAATGATTTTGGATCAGTTGAGACTGATATTTAGATTTTTCAGTAATTTGCTTATTATTTTTGTAGTCTCGATTTGACTGTAAGTTAATGATTTTTATGTCAGATTTAAATTCAGACAGCGTGTCACTTTATTAAAGTAATTCTACCCCAGTTTAATTACTTTGACCAATTTTCTGTCATCATCAAGAAGGAAGAACATTTAAATGATTTTAGAGCGTTAAAATCCAGTACGTTGTCGACGATCTTGGAAATACTAGTCGTTATTTGAATTGATTGCAACACAGACATTTATCGTCAGTTATGAACGATCATTGCATCATAGACAATTTTGTGAAAGATGAACTTTAATTATGAATTATTGAATGCATTAAATTCATGAATTTTTGTTAGGAGTTTTTTCTCAATTAGAGATTTATATAACGTTGTTTGCATTCCCCAGTCTAATTGGATTCTATTAGACTATTTTACAGTTTAGTCGCACATTGTTTGATGATAGTATTTTTATACTACAATTCTTTGAAGATGTTAATCTTAAATTTTGATAGACCAGACAGGCGTATATAAGCGTATTCACTATTAAATTTGTTTGTGATTGGCAAATTTTTACTTCAATTCGATTCATGAATGAAATCCACGAAGGTTAAATGACAACAGTTTTGAAACAATTAATGATTATAAGAATTTTTAAGTGGAACTATGAATGTATAATCGATAGTGCAGCGGACATGTTGAAAGTCGCTGATGTATAATGCCCTTAAATAAATGAAGGAGATTCCCACAGTAATTAATGATGATAAAGATTGTGTTAGTGGAGGTTTGTGTAAATTCTGTGGAAGATTTCGATGCCGTATATTTTAATATATGATGAATTTTGGGCTATTTTGAATGCAGTTTGTGCATTATTTTGTAAGCGAAGTATTTTCCGCTAGAGTGTATTGTCATAGTTCGTTGAAAATTAATCAAGTGAATTTGCTGTTATAATTAACAAGAGTTTTGAAAGAATTTGAGATAAGATTTTGAATGAAGATTACCGTCACAAATAATTATAATAATTATTACAACCTTTATTAAACCAGATTGTGACATTTACATGTATAACTAACCTTCATTGGTCGATTATATGGAAACGATTACGAAATTACCAACCGGATGAACATGTGGTTCAATGTATTTCTTAAATTAATAATTTAAATAATTTAAATGTTGATATTGTAAATAATAATGTATATACCTTTGACAATAATGTGGAACGAAAGTAATGTTAAAGGCGTGTTTAAAATTTTTGTAATTATTTTCGACAATATTATAAACAATTTCTAATTGTTATAAATAATTTATGTGATTTTGTTATAAACATTTAAGAGTGTGTTTTATACTCTAAACTATGCTTATTAAACATTTGGATGATAACTTAACAAGTTTAGGGATTGTCAGAATAATCCAGTGGTATGTGAATTAAGCATTTAAAAGATTTGCGTCAATATATATGAGTTGTCTTGTAGACATTTAAAGCTTTGAGAGGAGCTGAATTCTTACGCAGTGTGGCGTGACGAGTGAGCCCCATTTGACAGGCATGCGCCAGGTTGAAGAGTAGACCAGCCGGCCAGACATATGGTTATCAGCGGGCGAGGTCGATACTCTGGCCTTGTGCCTATTAATACAAGTGTGATGTTTATTAAAAGAAACCAAATGCTCTATATATGTCGTATCCTGACTTCCTCATCCAATCCAAATGTGTTTTGAATGTTACGTTATTTTGAGCTCATGGGAGCTAACATATTGTTTGATAACTTTGCAAGTCCTTTAGGAGGACATAGTCAGATTGACATGGGCTACTGATAGCCACATTTATTTTGTTGAGTTGTTAAAATCATACCCTTTATTTGAAATAAAAGCTCTTGTACATTTCAAAGTTCTCGTCTGCGTTTTGGTTCATTTTTAAATGTCATGGTCAAGATTATTGTGGGAGCATACTTTAGAGATCCTGTTGTCAACCCAATCCCCGAGATAATTTTTAAGAGGTAAGTAAAAGTAAGTATGAAACCCCGTCTATTTTGGTGTGTTCCACAATAATTTTCTTGGTAACTTCTGTGTTCAAACCTCGGTAGTATCTGTCAGTGCCATTTTCATTGATGTAGCTG
The DNA here is from genome assembly GCA_946902985.2 of Meconema thalassinum. Classification (NCBI taxonomy): domain Eukaryota; kingdom Metazoa; phylum Arthropoda; class Insecta; order Orthoptera; family Tettigoniidae; genus Meconema; species Meconema thalassinum. Next base: position 94,296,263 of record OX336391.1, read on the forward strand.
AGCCGGTGCGATTGATTGTTGGCAATCCGATTGAGGGGGCGGATATCTGACAGCCTACTATCCGGGTAAACGGGGACAGAAGGATTGGCGCAGTCAACGTATGGGGCTTGTTCAACAACACTGGATTACCTGGTTGAACAATAGAAGGATTGGCACACCTATAACGTGGGGCTGAGTCAACAGTAGGATTGGCAAACCTAAAACGTGTGGTTCGATTAGACTCAAATAAAGAGGTTGATTCTTTGTTAGATGTCTAGGCCAATTGTAGAATTTAAGAGTGTGATTATATAGGAATTAAATGTTGTATCGTATTAGGAAAATTACACTCAGAAAAGATCAGATCTTATACAACTTGAGAGAGGTTAAATAGGCTGGAAACTTAGAAAAATCGCCTATGATCTGGAATCTTATTTTATTTGACCGGCTTATGACATTTTAGTCATATTAAAGATAAAATTAAATTATTTGGATCGTAAATGTAAATTATTTGTGTTAGGATATTTTAAAATGGGCCAGGGAAATTTGAACATGTGCTTAAGTTTGTTTCAACATGAAGTGTCTTCGAAAGTTAATTATAAGATAGTTATAAGTTAGATTTAAGACAGAAAATTGATCAAATTTATATATGGTGAAAAGTGTTGCTCAAATGTTGTTATTTTGCTCTATTGATGTATGTCCTTACAGCAGTCTATTTTTGAATAATATTGTAATGGCAGATGAAAGTTTGAAGATGATGTTAGCGGAGATGTCTGCTAACATGAATAGTAGTATGAAGCAGATGCTGAGTGAAAGTATGAAGGAGATGGAAGCTAGGAATACTAGTCGAATGGAGGAGAATGCTAGTAATTTGTCTGCTAATTTGAAAGCAAGAATGGAGGAGAATGCTAGTAATTTGTCTGCTAATTTGAAAGCAAGAATGGTGGAGAATGCTAGTAATTTGTCTGCTAATTTGAAAGCTAGCATGGATGAAAGTTTGAAGGGTCTTCAGACTAGTTCTGCTAACTTAGAGGATAATATGTCGCGTTTACAGATTAATACCCAAGGAATTGAGAATGCTGTAACTGACATGCGCTCAGACGTGTCCAATGTTAAAATAGATGTGTCTAATATGCATAAAAATGTTGCTGATGGTAAAATTGATGTTGCTAATGTGCATAAAGATCTTACAATGTTGAATCTAGATGTAGCTAATGTCCGAAGTGATATTTCTTGTGCTAGGGCTGAGGTAGTTGTTGTTAAAAATGACGTTGCGACTGTCCAAGACAAGGTTGAGGAAGTCCAAAGAGGAATCCAAAATGTTAGAACTGATGTGTCCAATGTTCAGGTTGATATTAATAACATTCATTCGGATGTAAACGAGATGCAAAGTGACATAAATAAAATTCAAGTAGAGGTCAACACAGTTTTCGTAGATGTTGCTAAAGTCCAAACTGATGTAAATAAAGTCAGGGAAGAGATAGAAAATTCGAAAACCCTTTGTACACGTAATATAAGTGCATTAACGACTAGATTAGTTGATGAGTCAGTTAGAACGACAGCGTCTTTAGAAGGTTTAAAGTTTGATGTAGAGGTCATGAGAACCCAGGTATTAGACCATAATAGATTACTTAAAGAAGATATCGAAGTAGACATAGCAGAAATGTTAACGGCAAATGTAGCAGTATGGAAAGACGAGTGGAATAGGTCAAGTGGGGAACATGTAACCCAAATTCAGGAACGTATTGAAAGGAAACTTGCCAGTACTCAAATTGATATTAACAATGAAGTAGTACAGATTAGGAAAGATTTAAGCGTCAGGATGGATTCGCTATCCGAAAGACAAGTTGAAGATAGAACACAACTAGGTCAGGATGTGCAAACATTAAAATCTGCATTGGAGGAAGAGATTCATAAAGTTGTCTCTGATGTGAATGAAACGTCGAGTAAACTACAGCATTTGAAGCTAGGAGAGGCTAGTTTGATGGAGACCTACAAAGAAGAGTTAATCAAGAAAGTCTTAACGGAGATTACTGACAAGGATACAGAAGGCTTGGCTTGCGAAACCAGTAGGAATTATGCCAGAAGATATAACCTAGATCCAGAAGAGAGAGACGTGACTCCTGAAGAACGTATATCCAGATTCAGGGAGGAAGATGACGAGAGGAATATGGAACCTGAGTGGAACTATCGAGATAGTGGGAGAAACTACCCGGATTCATATCCAAGGAACGTGACGGTCATCAGGAATTTTGAAGATAAACCGCAAAAAATCAGCGACACGGATAGTTTGACACCTATAGAATATGTAAGGAACCTCAAAGATTATTTCATCGAAGCTCACATTCCCAGAGAGAGAGAGATGAAGATAGTGGAGAGATATTTGATTGGAGGACCCCTCGAATGGTTTCGCGCATTTAGATACACATTCAGTAACTTTGACGAGTTTGCAGAGGCATTAATCAAACGATTTTGGTCCATAGAAGCGCAGAATTCGTTAAGAGCGGAGGTGTATTCAAGAAAATACTCAGGTACTCTTCCAACGCGGTACGCTGATTTCTTTACGAGTCAATTATCCCGCTTGAGATTTTTGCAACCCCCATTGTCAACGGAGCAACTAATTGATGCGATTTCTCGTATGCTACCTGTGGAGGTGAGGAGACTAATAATTTCGTCAAACATCAGGGATTTGACCAGCATGGATGAATTACTGAGGAGGTTAGACTATACAAGTCCAATGCCTAACGTGGTACAGAAAGGTCAAAGGCATGACTTCAAAGAAATAAATACTGTATATATGGACCAAGTCCAACAAACTGACAAGCCAGATGAGGAGAAAACTGACAATGTAGGTCCTCACAGGAATAATCAGTTTCGAAATAACAGATCGCCAGGTTACCGACCGTATCAACAGAGAAGAGGCTGGAACTATAGTCGAGGAAATTACAATGGAAGAGGCAGATATTACAACAATAATGGTTATAACAGAAATTATAATAGGAATAACCAGAGCCAAAACAGAAATCAGAATCCTCAAGGTCAGGTTATGACCCCCGATCAGTATCAGGAAAGAGAGAAGGAAAGCCAGCAATACCTGAAAGAATTACGGGAAAAAGAAGCCGATAACCAAAAGAAAAGGCAGGATGTTGTAATCGATCCTGGGCCTTCTACGAGCCAGCAGAACTTAGAAAATAGAAATACTGGACAGAAGAGAAAGTAGAGAGGAGAGAATACATTTAACCACATACAACCCAGAATAGAAGAGATATATGATTAAGGAACATAAAGGAAAGATACTATACTAGAGTAAGCCAGTAATAATTCAATTTCGTGTTCAAGAGAGTTGAGGTACTTGTAACACTGAGTTTAAAAACAATTTGCAACTGTTTTTAAAACGTGGTGAGAGGAGAATGCCCCCGTAATTGAATTATATAGAGACCAAGGTGGCTATATTGGAAATTATGGAGAAAGTTATGGCTGTCATAGTTATGACGTGGGTAGTCATGACGTAAGCACGGATGACGTAGACGTTATGCCAGCAGGCTACTTGAGCTGAGATTCTCAGTGACGTCAGCATTTATTCGAGAAAGATCCGAGATCTACGACGCAGTCGCAGGAAACGTGGAATTCTGCTGAGGAAGAAAGTATGCTATTGGAGGGGAGGCTCAAACCAATGAACGATAGTCTGAAGGAAGACGGAGATTGCTGAAACTATGGTATTTTTATTACTTTTTGGAATGCAGAATTGTGGAAATCCATTTGCAGTAGAGGCATTGTTCTGGAATTTTGGTGAAATTTATTTTCAGTTTTTGAATTTTGAAAATCCGTCATGTATTGACGAAGTTGGAACTTCTAGCGATGACGCAGTAACGCGCAATGGAAGGGATAGATACGCCCCTCATGAAGTTCATAAAAGGCCTTGCGCAGAAGAGAGGAGTCTCATTTTTCATTCTCAGATTATCAATCGTCTGATAGTTAATCGTCTGATAGCTCAATTGTCAGATCTCAAATAGTCATTTCAGTGAAACGTCGAGTGAGATTAAGTGAAAGAGTCGTCTTTATAACGCGTGGTGAATCCATTGCATTAAACGAGAGTCGAGCTGACAAGCAGTGCAGGTTTACTGTGAGTAAATCTAGGTGAAGTTGAAACGCACATTATAACGCTTCTACAAGTTTAGCTGTGAACAGTTAGCGGTCGCCTATAAGCTAATTCTATTGTGCATTGCTACAGTAAGGACTGTAGAAAAGCTGAACAATTTCGAGTAATTATTTTGGAAGATATTAGCAGTTTTAGACGACTGACAAAAGTGATTTTCTCGCTACATGAGAAGCACTTTGTATAGCCAGAATATACGCTACGGCTGACACAGCTAGTGAAATAGGGAGACTTCAGACTGCTCTTGTGACACAACGCTACAGTATTATGGAACAGTTTAATATGGCTGTTTGTTCTTCTATTACCATAACTGAAGAGAAGATGGAAGGCTAAAGGACTTAATGCAATTGGGACATATTTCAACGAAGTAAGATAGCAGCATGGAACTTCGCTAATTGCTATTCCACACAAGCGAACATGTGGTAAATAACCATCTACACCCATGTTTCGTGATTAAAGGCTGAATACTATCAAACAGCAATGGAAATGATTTCATACTTTCTGAATATGAATATTTCTTCGGAAATTTATACAAAAACTTCATGGCGATTTTCAACTGGAACTTCAGGGATTTTTCAAGAGAGGTCAGGGTTGTCCCGACTCACAAAGAAGATTATTGCCGGAAGGATGTCGTTCGTCTTCACGGAGCAGTGTGATTTCCGGAGAAGGAAGCAGTTCGATTCTCCGAGGGTGCTGTTTCTGTTTCGAGGATGGAGCTCAGCTTTAACTTGGTGAAATGGATCCATCAACAGTCTTCTTTGGGGAATTTTCCTCTGGAACGTCAATCGGCAGATAAGGTAGTCGTGAACGTTTATTGTATTTGAGTTTCTTAGCAATATTTGAGCAACCATTTTCCCATATTTTTGTCCTCATGTATTTTGCCCTATATTCTTGTTTGAGATTCATATTCTCAGTACACCTTGATGAGTTATGCCTTTTTCGACGATTTATTAAGACATTGTTATGTCATGGGCATAGTTAAATGATTTTGGATCAGTTGAGACTGATATTTAGATTTTTCAGTAATTTGCTTATTATTTTTGTAGTCTCGATTTGACTGTAAGTTAATGATATTTATGGCAGATTTAAATTCAGACAGCGTGTCACTTTATTAAAGTAATTCTACCCCAGTTTAATTACTTTGACCAATTTTCTGTCATCATCAAGAAGGAAGAACATTTAAATGATTTTAGAGCGTTAAAATCCAGTACGTTGTCGACGATCTTGGAAATACTAGTCGTTATTTGAATTGATTGCAACACAGACATTTATCGTCAGTTATGAACGATCATTGCATCATAGACAATTTTGTGAAAGATGAACTTTAATTATGAATTATTGAATGCATTAAATTCATGAATTTTTGTTAGGAGTTTTTTCTCAATTAGAGATTTATATAACGTTGTTTGCATTCCCCAGTCTAATTGGATTCTATTAGACTATTTTACAGTTTAGTCGCACATTGTTTGATGATAGTATTTTTATACTACAATTCTTTGAAGATGTTAATCTTAAATTTTGATAGACCAGACAGGCGTATATAAGCGTATTCACTATTAAATTTGTTTGTGATTGGCAAATTTTTACTTCAATTCGATTCATGAATGAAATCCACGAAGGTTAAATGACAACAGTTTTGAAACAATTAATGATTATAAGAATTTTTAAGTGGAACTATGAATGTATAATCGATAGTGCAGCGGACATGTTGAAAGTCGCTGATGTATAATGCCCTTAAATAAATGAAGGAGATTCCCACAGTAATTAATGATGATAAAGATTGTGTTAGTGGAGGTTTGTGTAAATTCTGTGGAAGATTTCGATGCCGTATATTTTAATATATGATGAATTTTGGGCTATTTTGAATGCAGTTTGTGCATTATTTTGTAAGCGAAGTATTTTCCGCTAGAGTGTATTGTCATAGTTCGTTGAAAATTAATCAAGTGAATTTGCTGTTATAATTAACAAGAGTTTTGAAAGAATTTGAGATAAGATTTTGAATGAAGATTACCGTCACAAATAATTATAATAATTATTACATCCTTTATTAAACCAGATTGTGACATTTACATGTATAACTAACCTTCATTGGTCGATTATATGGAAACGATTACGAAATTACCAACCGGATGAACATGTGGTTCAATGTATTTCTTAAATTAATAATTTAAATAATTTAAATGTTGATATTGTAAATAATAATGTATATACCTTTGACAATAATGTGGAACGAAAGTAATGTTAAAGGCGTGTTTAAAATTTTTGTAATTATTTTCGACAATATTATAAACAATTTCTAATTGTTATAAATAATTTATGTGATTTTGTTATAAACATTTAAGAGTGTGTTTTATACTCTAAACTATGCTTATTAAACATTTGGATGATAACTTAACAAGTTTAGGGATTGTCAGAATAATCCAGTGGTATGTGAATTAAGCATTTAAAAGATTTGCGTCAATATATATGAGTTGTCTTGTAGACATTTAAAGCTTTGAGAGGAGCTGAATTCTTACGCAGTGTGGCGTGACGAGTGAGCCCCATTTGACAGGCATGCGCCAGGTTTAAGAGTAGACCAGCCGGCCAGACATATGGTTATCAGCGGGCGAGGTCGATACTCTGGCCTTGTGCCTATTAATACAAGTGTGATGTTTATTAAAAGAAACCAAATGCTCTATATATGTCGTATCCTGACTTCCTCATCCAATCCAAATGTGTTTTGAATGTTACGTTATTTTGAGCTCATGGGAGCTAACATATTGTTTGATAACTTTGCAAGTCCTTTAGGAGGACATAGTCAGATTGACATGGGCTACTGATAGCCACATTTATTTTGTTGAGTTGTTAAAATCATACCCTTTATTTGAAATAAAAGCTCTTGTACATTTCAAAGTTCTCGTCTGCGTTTTGGTTCATTTTTAAATGTCATGGTCAAGATTATTGTGGGAGCATACTTTAGAGATCCTGTTGTCAACCCAATCCCCGAGATAATTTTTAAGAGGTAAGTAAAAGTAAGTATGAAACCCCGTCTATTTTGGTGTGTTCCACAATAATTTTCTTGGTAACTTCTGTGTTCAAACCTCGGTAGTATCTGTCAGTGCCATTTTCATTGATGTAGCTGAGCCGGTGCGATTGATTGTTGGCAATCCGATTGAGGGGGCGGATATCTGACAGCCTACTATCCGGGTAAACGGGGACAGTACCATCCTGGCATTTGCCCGAAGACGAAGTGGGAAACCACGGAAAACCACTTCGAGGATGGTTGAGGGGGAATCGAACCCCCTCTACTCATTTTGGCCACCCGAGGCTGAGTAGACCCCGTTCCAGTCCTCGTACCACTTTTCAAATTTCGTGGCAGAGCCGGGAATCGAACGCAGGACCTCCGGGGTGGCAGCTAACCATGCTGACCGCTACGCTACGGAGGCGACTATTATTATTATTATTTATTATTAATAACATTTTTATAGACCTTGGCATGAACACGCCACAAACTCGCTCAGCAACTAGAGCCAATGCTGCGATGTTGCAGCGCGCTCGATGTGACACAGTAGGGTTTTGCTCCGGCCCCAAAGCTATACGCGTTTCCAGAGCCCACCGATTCTACCTGGGCAACACTGTGATAGTATAACAGCACAAGGTCGTGGGCCAGGCTATCTCCACACTCGGTAGACGAGTGGACTCTCGTGAAATGAACGGGGGCTCGTTTCACTCTGCAGTAATAAACTGACGAAAAAACGTGTCGTCATGTTGGATAAGGCAATGCAGCCAACTTCACTTCATCGCACTCCCCTGTAGCGAGGTTAGACGACTGTCTGGACGAATTATTAATTGATTTAGCGTATGGCAAAGTACATGGCAAGGTACATCTACATAATTACAAGCTAAGGATTAGCATTTAAAGGAACAATAAATATTAAAATCAGTTTTGATGAGAAGACAACAGTAAGCAAAATTATAAAATGTTCATGTTCACACGTTAATATTTAAATTTGAAATCCAATCAAGAGCAGGCTGCGTTGCATCATGAAAGTTTTTAAGGTTCCCATAATAGGCTCGAAGGCTGCAGTCCTCCACAATATGCTGGATGGTCAGTCTTTCAAATCCGCAGTCGCACTGAGGTGAGGAAAATTACTGATGTACTAAAACGGGTGAGATAAAAGCCATTGGTTGCTACTTGGATAGTCGACGGTCATAACGAAGCCATTGGTCGCTACTATATTAGACGATGGTCTGGACGAAACCATTGCCCGGTACTAACTCAGATGACTGTTTGGACGAAAATTACTGATTGTACTACAAGCAAGTCCAGGTTAGGTTTGCGTTTGTGTGTAAAGCTTCATTCCGCGTAGACCACTGGAATTCTATGTTTCGAAATAAGCGGCAAACCAGCGCCAAAGAATACTGTTGGCACTGCAGGAAAAATGCAAATACACCCTCTAGCGATTAAATGTTCAACTCCGTATCATAGTCACATTGCCCATTCCTATGGAAAAATAACCGGATTATGATGTCGGTGGCTAATGTACACTGCTCGAGTCCCGACGAGTAGGGTTCGAGGCTGTCCTCTAAATTGTCTTTCAGGTATCTCATTTCTACTCCGACCGAATGTTGGGGCGGTACCTTCTAATAGGCTTCGGCCGCTTCATTCCAACTCCTTGACCAATTTCGTCTTCATTTGGAGTAGATAACCTCGATGTTCCACTCCTCAAGGTAAGAAAGACCCGCCTATCTCGCCCATGTTAACTCTTCAAATTTTAGGTGCACTTTACTCCAACTCTGTTTGGGTTAGCCAATTTTCAGGGATTGGAAGGTTAGGATGGATAGGCAAGGAAGAGGGAAGGAGGTGGCCGTGGCCTTACAGTAGGAATCATCCCGGCTTTTTCCCGAAGACGAAGTGGGAAACCACGGAAAAGAAGGATTATTGACGAAAACGAAATACTTTTGCCAATATGATTTTTTAAGGTACCGGTACGAGGTTTTAATCCAAAATTATGTCAAGTGCCTGCTTACCAGGAGAACTGCGTATATTTAGGAGTTCTCCTGACCACATACGCAATTTGCCTAACAGTGGTGGCCAAACGGTAGGATATCTTACAGGGGAGTCTTCACTCTCGTTTACGGTCGGCGGCAAACTTCTATGAAGAAGGTATCCAAAAACGTGTGCCACGCTATGACAAATGCCTGCAAAAGTTCGGCAGTTATGTGAAAAAGTAGTTTAAGAGGTGTAGAATGTTGTGCAATAAATAATTTTCTATATCTGTACACAATTTAATTTCATTACCAAACGGAACTTACTTTCTGGAGGTGCCTCGTATCTTTGTAAAACATGTAAATATTGTTAAAACAAATGTAGATGTAAACTGTGCCTGTGAAGCATGAAATATGTATGTGGGGCTTGACCTTTTTCACTAGGCCTTCCATACTTCTTGTACGATTTATGGTAAATAAATACTACTACTACTACTACTACTACTACTACTACTACTACTAATAATAATAATAATAATAATAATAATAACGATTCAAATATTAATAATTGGGGCAGATAACCTCGCTGTTCCGCCCCGTAAACAATATTTCTTCAGTAGGTCAGTGCAAACTCACAGTGATTATAATATTATGACGATGTTCGGTAACCACTAGTAACATAAACAATGCAGGAAGTTGTCATTGTTACAAACACAAAGTCTGCGCTCAACAGAGCAGACAAGAAGTTAGTTCAGAAATCTATCTATAATAGTTGAGATGTTATACACACAAACATAAATTTCTGTAAAAGAGGGCGTTGTCATTCTTGGTGTACCATAGTCATTTATATCTTACAAAACCGCCATTTTTCATATGTTTCGACTTATTTTTGACAAATTCCTATTCTCTACATTGTAAATAACTAAAAACGCCAAAAAATATTTTTTCGTCTCTTTCGCCCCTAGGCGGGTCTTCCTTACTTTAACCCTTTATAGGGCAGAACAAATTCTTTTTATCTTCTATTTTCATATGTAGGCTATTTACATTTCAATTTTGATTTTATAGATTTAATGTTAATATTTATGATTAATTAAATGATTTATTTATTTATTTATTTAGAGTTGATAATTATTTTCATAATATTTGTTTTTATAGTTTAGAATAGTTTTATTATTTTGAATTTTATATTTCTTTTTGTACCGTAATCGTAATTTTTATTTGTATAATTATTTTTATATCTTTTATTTTTATTGTATATTTTATTTATTTTATTTTCTATATTTATATTTTGCTTCAGTTTTACACTTTAATTTTTTTGTTTTATGTATAGAGGTACGTACATTATTAAAATTTTATCCACCTCCTTAGGTCAAGGAGATGCATATACTGTATAATATTTCAGGTTTAGAAATACTAGTATTTCCTTAAATTCGTTGAAATAGGCCTATGGCTGTAAGATTCAACCATCAGCATCTTTGACAATATAAATGTCCTACCAATAGGTGGCTAATATATATACCACCAACCTATAAAGGGTTAAAAGCTACCCAAGCACCATCACCAACACTAAAACGATGATTTTATCCTCATTGCTCTGTACTTCTTCCTGATACAAAGCACGTTGTGTGCCACGAAATAGCTATGGTTGAAGAAGGTTCGTTGACTTTCTCAGGCCTCATACATCACCTAACTTGATACGTCCATTAAAATGCTGTTAAGAAATTCCTGCCGTTCAGTACTTCCAATTAATATCTGCAAGCAACAGCACCTTATATAGCGAGCTCACCTCGTACTCTGCCAATCCTCAGGCATCGATACAAAACAGCGCTTGGGGATTGAGTATTTTATTTCATGACAGTACGCTGCGCGTGCGTGTGACTGCTTTTAGCTAAAGATTGTAATTATGTTGCCGCCGTGATTATAAATCAAATGAAAGTAATAATAATAATAATGGTATGAAGAAAAAAAAAGGAACGAGCTGGAATCTCCCGAGTCCGAATGCAAAGTCGGCAGGAGCAGCGTGCTCGCACGATTGCGCCATCTATCTCTCGAGCTAGCGCCCCTCCCAAATGCTCGATATCGGACGGCATCTCCGATATCACAGCCTTTGCTCTCCCTACCGCCCGCTACGGGCTGTTTGATCACATTTCACGGCGCTGCGTGAAACACGATCCCCCCTCCCCGGCAATTAGCTCTTAGCTGATATCGAACCAAGGCACTCGATACACTTCTTTAGCTGTACTGGTCTTTAATATGGGAAAATGGTGTCTACTGAAACCATGTTGAACTTCAAGTCCCTGAACCCCCAGGGGCTCACATCTAGTGGGACGTGGGTTGGCGAACACGGGGCCCCAGCTGAGTCCGGCATTGCTTCCACTTACTTGTGCCGGGCTCCTCACCGTCTTCTTTCCTGTCGACCTCACTTGGTCAACTCTTGTTCTCTTCCGACACCGACGGTATTAGGGTATCCAAGGCCTAGGGAGTCTCTTCCGTTCCCGCCTTAATTGGCCCTTGTCTCATCTTTTCTGATACCCTCCTTCTGCGAGGGGTCAGCCTTCTTTTTCTTTTCCTTTTACCTCCTGCCTTCTGCTCAAGGCCCTCAAGGAGGCAGGGTGTGTGTAGTCCCACCACTTCTGGTGCACCCTAGGTATTGCTACACCTTCAGGGTCTCACGGCTGGTGAGTTCGGGAGTTGCGACCCCGAGGGATTCCTGAGCTGGGTCCGGTTTTCCCCCTTTTATCCAATACCTCTGGGGCGGACCCTCTCCTCTTTCACTTTCCTATCTAACTTTCATGGCTCTCCTTCCTTCCAAGTCCCTCAATCCGCATTCTTCGACGGTTGAGGGCATTTCTTTTCCTCCTGTCCTTTAATTGCTTTATTCTCCTTTTGTTTTCCATTTCTTCTTCTAGTATATAAGTTAGTAGTTAGTGTTAGTTGTAGTTTACATCCCATTATCATCTTCACGATCACCCAAACCATTAGGGACCGATAACCTAGGTGTTAGGCCCCTTAAACAACAATTATCATCATCATCATCTAGTCCATGATATCGGATGGTTTAATTTCACACGTGCCACTCTCATGGCTGGACCTCCGCCTCGTATTTACCAGTATCGTATTCTGTGTTGTATCAATACGTCCTGATTTGGTATTCTAACGTTTAACCCGCGAGGTATTTTTAACCCGAGGCTTAAATATCGCCCTATATTTTCGTTTTGGTCAACCCTTATTTCCTGTCACTTGCTGAAACTTCCTAGCCTTGACCTTAACTCTGCAAAAGACATAATGTCCATAGCTTTTTGAACACTCAAGTTATTTCTATATTATCAACGGTCGGGTCAGATTTACCCATGGTGCCAGTTCTCGCGTGACAATTTTCTACTTACGTTGCACAGTGGAACAAAATCGAAATCTTGGAGGACAAATTATTTATTTTCATAATTAAAAATCAAAATTTATTACTTCTACAGCATTCTCATATAATTGCCGCTCACTATTCTGGGATACAAACGCATCTTAGTGTAAATCTGTCACCACTGTTCGAGCAGTCTGAATTGGAGGGTGAATGTAAGTGGCTATGAATTGGTTATCTTTGTGGTTAGTGTGATGCTTTAAGATGGAACATACAGCTGAAGGTATGATCTTTGTAACGTGTTTCAGTTATTAATGGGCGTAATTGTTACGTAATTTTAGCTATATTTGCATTAGTCTATATAATATTTAACTATTATTTTTAAAATCATATTTTCACTTAGATTTTTAGCCTATTTTCAATTTTGAAAAAATATGCTTATGAGATCACCTTTTGTCCGTGTGTGTGTGCGTGTGTGTGTGTGATTCGTGTGTGTGTCCCCCCCTAATAAAATCTAAACGGCAGGAGCGATTTCAATGAAACTCGGAAAGTTGATAGCACTATTCCCGGCGACCTCGACCGTGCCCTTCAAATTTTGTTACGACTCACCAATCCAACATGGCGGCTGTGCGAAATATTTCACCAGCATTCAATATCTCCGAAACTATTACAGATATTACCCTGACATTTTCTATGGTGATAGAGGGAACTACTATAAGTTCACTTATGTGACTTTTGAAAACCTGGTAACTACAAAACGAACATGGCGGCCAAGCGAATTTGCGACTTTTAAATAGACGTTTCTCGCGATTTGACCAACCAAACGCAATGAAACTTGGTACAGTATATGTTTATATACATTGTAATGCACCGACATCTAACTTCGTTCAATTGTTTACATAATCACAAGATGGCGGATGTGCGAAATATTTCACCGGCATTCTATATCTCTGAAACTATTAGCGGTATCTCCCTAAAATTTTGTACTGAGATAAAGGGCACTACTGGAAGTCCATCTATAAGATTTTCAAAAACCGGTTAACTACAACACGAACATGGCGGCCAAGCGAATTTGAACATTTTAAATAGACCTTTCTCGCGATTTAATGTTCCAAGCGCACTGAAACCTGGTACAGGAAATATTTATACACATTGTAATCCACTGGTATCTAATTTAGTTCAATTGTTTACATAACCTCAAGATGGGGGCAGTGCGAATTTTAAAATTAAGTTTTTATTCCTTGTGATGTAGTCATGCGATCGAAGTGAAAGTTTGAATAATGAACCTACGCAATAATTTTCCTTTAATGGTACATGACTCTATGGCCTATACATTTAACAATCCATCATGGCGACCATCCGAAATATTTAGACGATACTGAATATCTACGAATCTATTTTAGCAATCAAACTGCATTTTTTAATGTTCATAGGGGCTATGAACTTAAGTTCACCTATAGGACTTAAAATAACCTGGTGATCACAAATCCAACATGGCGGTGACGCGAATTATAAATATTCACATGGACGTTTCTCGCAATTTAACCATCCGAGTGCAGTGAAACTTGGTACAGTAAATCTTTATCCGAATGTTAATCCACTGGCATCTAATTTATTTCAATTGTTTCCATAACTTCAAGATGGCAGCTGTGAAAATTTTTTAAATCTCCTTGTTTTTTCTTGTGTCCTAATTATGCGATTGAAGTTTGAATACTGCACGTTCACAATAATCTGCATGTAACAGTACATAACTCTAGGACCTACATATATATAAAATCCAACCATCCGAAATATTTAGTCGGTTCTCAATATCTACGAATCTATTACAGCAATCAAACTGAAATTGTGTATGTTAAATAGTGGCAATTAACATAAGTAGGATATATGAAAATAGTCTGTATAGTTCTTCACGGAACTACTTGTTAGTATTTCGCGTCACTCTGCGTCACTTTCTAGCTTATGTTAAAATTTAGATAAATTCTTGTAGTTTACGCCTGTTATAAGATTTTTTGCATCTTTTTTCAACTTACTTAGTTATTTTACGTTTTAGAAGATGCCGCGCGACCAGTTCTCACACGTTTACAACTGTTTGAAGCACTGGGTTCGACGATTATGTCAAAAGTGGAACTTTGTGACTTTGTTAAAAGTAAATTAGGGGTAGAAATTTTTCTGAAGAGATAACTGAATGTTCTATCCAACTCCTAGTCATAGACAATTTCTTGCATGTGCAGACGTAGCATAAAAGGTCTTAACTGATGATTATTATGAAGTAAACAAATTATATACGTAGCTTTCACTCTAAATTCATGATTAAAACGTAACAATTTTTTGTTCCCCTAGATTTCGATTTGGACCCACTGTGCGTTGGTCGGGACAATCTGTAACAAGTAGTTCCGTGAAGAACTATACAGCCTATTTACATATGTCCTACTTATGTTAACTGCCACTAACAACATACAAAATTTCAGTTTGATTGCTGTAATAGTTTCGTAGATATTGAGAACCGACTAAATATTTCGGATGGTCGCCATGTTGTATTTTATATATGTAGGTCCTAGAGTTATGTACTGTTACGTGCCACCCCCCTTGTGGCACATTTGTTAACTGGATTACGGTGGGTTGAAGCACAACACAGATTGTTCCTTTAAATGAAATAATTAACTTTATCGCGGCCAGTTAGATACACCACTCAACAGCAAATACAAGCAATTAGAGCCTTACTCCAGTTTCCTCAAGTCTCTTCCTTATGGAGAGCTCTTTCCCCCTTTCACTTGTCAACAAACCACAGAAGTTAATCCGTCCTAATGAGTCAGGTGGCCTTGACAGAAACTACCTGCACCTCTTCCTCATGTACACAAACTACAGTTACTTACGATAACTTGCTACAAGCTGCTTCGCTGTTCACAAGCTGGGAAACAATGTCACTGGATTTCGTAACTCGCACGGCACATCGCCACAATACGTCTGTCACTCAGTGAAATCACACTCGCTCAAAACACAGGCAGTCCCCTGTATGCTTCTCACTCCCTCGCTGACAAGAGAATCGGCTTCACTAGGGGTTTCGCAAGTTACCACACTTCTGTCGCTCAGGATAAACGCTCGCACTAGCTCGAAAAACACAACAACAACTGCTTGACAGGACGCTCTTATATAGCAGGCCGGTGAATCAATAAATGCTTCTAGACCCATCCAGGGTTCACGGCTTCTCGAGGTTTCCTTCACTGGCTGAGTCACGAATATTCTGGACCATCCCTTTGTCCTAGTATTCCTGTTGCATAAGGCGCACGCAATACACTGAGGCAGAGCAGCCCAGTCCTGGGGCAGTTGTGATTCATGCGGCGAGCGATGAAACAAACTTACAGCCGTAACACCACCCCCTTCCTAAAAGGCTGATCGTCCCGATCAATCATTGGTCCGTCTGTGTCCCTCCGTAGGCTGCCAGGCGATCTCAATATACGATCTTCATCTTCGCCCTCGGGCTCCGCTGGATCCTGTAGACGACATCGTTGATCCGTTTCACGACTCGGTACGGGCCCTCCCAGGACTTCTGCAGTTTGGGTGACAGGCCTTTCTTCCGTAATGGGTTGAAGAGCCAGACCAGGTCGTCCTCGTGGATTCCGCCGGCATCCGTCTGTTGGTCGTATCGGGTCTTCATTCGGTCGGTCTCGATCCGCAGTTTCCTCCTCGCGAACGCGTGCTCGTCCTCCAGTTGGTCGACCAGTTCTTGACAATACTGGCTTACCGGGACCGGATCATTCCCAGGTCGGCCGAAGTCAAGATCGACAGGTAGACGGAGCTCCCTCCCAAACATGGCCCGGGCTGGTGTGCACCCGGTGGCTTCATGCACGGCGGTGTGGTAGGCCAGGAGAAATAGTGGAAGATGTTTGTCCCAATCCCTCTGGTGCTCGCTGGCGACTATTCGGAGATGGTTCTCGATGGTGCGATTAAATCGCTCTACCATCCCGTCGGACTGAGGGTGTAGCGGCGTTGTCCTTGTCTTCCGGATTCCCAGCAGCTGGCATAGGTTCTGGAACACCTGCGACTCGGAGTTCCTCCCTTGGTCGGAGTGCAGCTCCAGGGGTACTCCGTACCGGCAGACGAATTCCTTCACCAGGGTCTCTGCGATCGTCGCGGCTTCTTGTTTAGGGAGCGCATACGCCTCCGGCCATTTGGTAAAGTAGTCGCTGACGACCAAAATGTAGCGGTTCCCTGCCTCGCTTAACGGGAATGGCCCAGCAACATCGATGGCCACTCTTTCCATGGGGCCGTCCACGTTGTAGGTCTTCAGTGGACCCCGTCGTCCTCGTCCTGGGTCCTTGCTGGCTGCGCAATCGTGGCACCTCGCGCAGTGGTTCTCCACGTCAGTTCGGCATCCGATCCAGTAGAACCACTCTCTCAGCTTCTCCAGGGTCTTCTTTATCCCTAGGTGTCCACCAGATGATCCTCCATGGACTTCCTTCAGGACTTCCTCCGTCATAGCCTTTGGAATGACGACATGTTCCCGAGATGTCTTCCCGTCGGTGCTCTCCCAGGCGCGGCAGATGAGGCCATCCCTTACAATCAGCGAGTCCCACTGCGCCCAGTAGGACTTAAACTTTGGGCTGCAGTCACTCACAATGTTCCACCTGGGTCTGGGGACACAGGCTCTCTTCCATTCGGCTATCAGTCCCTGGTCATCATCTTCTGCTTGTGCCCTCGTGAAAGATTCGCGGCACCAGTTCCCTTGAAGTTCCACAGTAGGCCGTCACCACTGTATCCCGGTGTTCTCCTCCCTCCTAGTACAGAAGGTGCAGTCTTCGGGGCACGGTCTTCGTGACAGGGCGTCGGCATTAGAATGCAGTTGGCCTTTCCTGTGCTGGATCTCGAGGATGTACTGTTGAAGCCTCTCTAACCACCGCGCGAGTTGACCCTCGGGCTGTTTGAAGTTCAGGAGCCACCGCAGGGATGCATGGTCGGTCCTGATGAGAAATTCTTGCCCGTACAGGTACTTGTGGAAGTGTTCGATGGTCTTCACGATGGCGAGCAGTTCCTTCCTGGTGACGCAGTAGTTCCTCTCTGGCTTTGACAAGGCTTTGCTGAAGTAGGCCACCACCCTCTCCTCGCCGTCCACTATTTGCGACAGGATTTCCCCTATAACAAAGTCTCTGGCATCGGTATCGACGATGAACCTTGTTCCAGGTCTGGTGTAGGCCAGAATAGGCGCGGTGCAGAGAGCCTGCTTGAGTTGTTCGAAGGCACTGTGGCATTCTGCTGTCCATGTGAAGAGTTGGTCCTTCTCAGTCAGTCGATGCAGTGGTTTGGCGATGTCGGCGAATCCTCTCACGAAGCGACGGTAGTAAGTGCAGAGTCCCAGGAAGCTTCGTAGTTGGGACTTGTCCTTTGGAACTGGCCACTCCCTCACAGCTGCGGTCTTTTCTGGGTCGGTGCTCACCCCTTCCTCGGAGACAATATACCCAAGGTACTGGACCTGCTTCTGGAAGAGCTGACACTTCTTGCAGCTCAACTTCAGCTGGGCAGCCCGTAGCTTCATCAAGATCTCCTTCAGGTTGCTGTAGTGCTCCTCGAAGCTTTTTCCCAGAACGATGACGTCGTCTAGGTAGACCAGGCAGGTCTTCTAGTGTAGTCCCCTCAGAATGGACTCCATTAGCCTTTCGAAGGGCGCAGGGGCGTTGCACAGACCGAATGGCATGACGGTGAACTTGCCAGAGCCCGCTGCCCACAGAGAACGCCGTTTTCTCGCGGTCCTTAGGGTGGACCTCCACCTGCCAGTAGCCACTCTTCAAATCCAAGGTGGAGGACCATCGTGATCCTGATATGGTGTCCAGTGTGTCGTCGATCCGGGGTAGAGGGTAGCTGTCCTTCTTCGTGACGTCGTTCACCCGCCTGTAGTCCACGCAGGACCTGGTGGAACCGTCCTTCTTCTTAACAAGCACGACCGGAGAACTCCAAGGACTATGTGATGGCTCGATCACCCCTTGCTCCTTCATCTCTTCTACCATCCGGTCGAATTCGGCTTGCTTGGCGAGCGGGACTCGTCGAAATGGGGCCCTAATCGGTGCGCAGTCCCCAACGTCGATTCTGTGCTGGACCAAGCTTGTCCTGCCGAAGTCTTTGCTCCCCACGGAGAAGACGTCCTGGAATTCGCGTAGCAGGTCCTGAAGTTGGCGTGATTGTTCCTCGTCTAAATGGTCCTGGGATCCTTGGTACAGCTTCTGTAGTTCTTCTGGCAGTGCGCGTCTTCTTCGGTTGTCCGTCTGCAGGTGTCCGTCCGTCGTATCTGTGATGCGGGCAATCCAGGTAACGGGCTCGCAGACTCCTAGGTAGGTGTCCCGGTGAACCGTAATGTCGTAGTCGTTCAGGTTGGACAGGCGGACGTACGGCCGAGACGTTGTGTTGATGAGTGTCTTGGCAACTAGCAAACCTTTTGTCTGGATGTCCTCATATTTTGGCTCGATGAAAGCCGCCACTCCCTCAGCAGTTCCGTCGACAATTACGGCGGCGCTGACCTCCGTCCTGGCGGGAACGATGACGTCCTCTCTCAGCCTTACTCGTCGTGCGGTGACGGCCTCGTGTGCTGATTGCAAAACAAGTTCCTCACCTCCGAAGGGCAGAGTGTTGGTACTCACGTCCAAGATGATGTTGTTCTGGTCCAGGAAGTCCAGTCCGATGATCACTTCGTTTGATACGTCAGCCACAAGCACTGGATGCTTCACCGCCCGTCGACCAATGACGAGCTCCAGTGATGCTTCGCCATGTACCGGTGCGGTCTCTCCGGTCGCGGTTATTAGCTGGAGGTTCCACTGTGTGGGTTGCACTCTCCTCTTCGGGATCACGGTGGGATTGACGATGGTCCTCGACGCTCCCGTGTCGATCAGCATGGGCCAGCTCACTCCGTTGACGACTCCGTCGACCATCAGGCTGCTATTGTCCCTCCGTAACTTCGTCACACGCACTTGGACTGCCGGGGCTTGACGAATGTCACAAGCCAACCTTTGCCCCCCAAGGCTGGCTAATACTCGTTTCCCTGGGCCGCGCGGTTTTCAGACGACTGATTTCCCGTCGGATACACTCGGCGGCGGCGATCACCGCAGTCCTTGCTCACGTGGCCTTTCTTACCGCAGGCCCAGCAGGTCGGTAGTCCTCTTCCGGGCCGCCTCTCCGGTTGTCTTCCGGCTGTGTCGTTGCTGGTAGTGGCGCGACTATCGAAGAAACGGCTTAGTGCCTCCATCAATTCGTCGGCCAGGGACTTGGTCCCGTTGGTTTTTGCTGGTTCGTCGACGTCCACTTGACGCACCCGCGCGTGCATTCTAGATGCCTGTTTTGCCGTCTCGAACTCAAGTGCGTGGCTCAGCGCATCTTCCAGGGTTATTGCGCGCGAGTCGCAGCGCCTGTTGAATGTCCGAGTCCCGTAGCCCGTCGGTGAAGGTCTGCGTCGCAATCTGTTCCAGAAAGTCGGCCGGCGCTGTTGGATAGGCGAGCCTTACGAGGCGTGCGATGTCCATCTCGAACTCCTGCAGGGTTTCCGCGTTCTTCTGTACCCGGGTCCGGAGCTGCATCTAGTAGGCCTGCTGAAGATGGCTATCTGCATATCGGGACTCCATATGGGCGATCAGTGAAGCGTAGTCCTGGGATCCAGTCGGGATGGCCTGAAGGACGTTCAGGGCGTCACCTCTCAGCGCTACAATGAGAGCTGTAGCATTTTCTGTGTTGTTCCAGTTATTTGTGGAACAGGCTGCCTCGAACTGACGTAAGTAGGTGCTCCACGTGACCTTTCCGTCGAAGGTTGGGGGCGTCACCCTGCTATGTCCCGTTCCTGATATCCCCGGTGTAACGGTGGGCGGGCGTTGGCACAGCTCGGAAACTTCCTCTTGTAGAGCGTTGAATTTCTCTTCCATCCCCGTCAGTGGGCGTTGGCGCAGCTCGGCAACTTCCTTTTGTAAGGCGTTGAATTTCTCCTCCACCCCCATCAGCGGGCGTTGGCGCAGCTCGGCAACCTCCACTTGTAAGGCGTCGAACTTCTTTTCCACTGCCGTGACTTCCTCACGCAGACCCAGTTCTAATTTCTTCAGGTCCTGTGTCAACTTATTCTGATCGTCTTCCATCTTCTCTGGCCGTCCTCTATCCTCTTCAGGTCCTCCGCTAGCTTATTTTGACCGTCTTCCATCTTCTTCTGGCCGTCTTCTAGTTTGGCAGTTAGGTCCTCGGCTAACTTCTTCTGGCCGTCCTCCATCTTCTTCTGGCCGTCTTCCATCTTCTTCAGGTCATCCTTCAGGTCCTTGGCTAATTTCTTCTGGCCGTCTTCCATTTTCTTCTGGCCGTCCTCCATCTTCTTCTGGCCGTCCTCCATATTCTTCTGGCCGTCCTCCATCTTCTTCTGGACGTCTTCCATCTTGGCTTCCATGCCACTTAACTTTTCTAGCAATGCTGCTAATTGCGTTTTCATTTTAGAAGTTAGTCTTGTAAAGGGCATGCACTCACAGGAAAATTTAAAAAAAAAATGACCTGCTCGGGTTTTCAAACCAGGACCGTCAGGTGTTGTGCTTGTGTTTGAGTTCGTAATCCGGCTTCTGACACCAGTTGTTACGTGCCACCCCTCTAGTGGCACTTTTGTTAACTGGATTACGGTGGGTTGAAGCACAACACAGATTGTTCCTTTAAATGAAATAATTATTTTTATTGCGGCCAGAAAGATACACCACTCAACAGCAAATACAAGCAATTAGAGCCTTACTCCAGTTTCCTCAAGTCTCTTCCTTATGGAGAGCTCTTTCCCCCTTTCACTTGTCAACAAACCACAGAAGTTAATCCGTCCTAATGAGTCAGGTGGCCTTGACAGAAACTACCTGCACCTCTTCCTCATGTACACAAACTACAGTTACTTACGATAACTTGCTACACGCTGCTTCGCTGTTCACAAGCTGGGAAACAATGTCACTGGATTTCGTAACTCGCACGGCACATCGCCACAATACGTCTGTCACTCAGTGAAATCACACTCGCTCAAAACACAGGCAGTCCCCTGTATGCTTCTCACTCCCTCGCTGTCAAGAGAATCGGCTTCACTAGGGGTTTCGCAAGTTACCACACTTCTGTCGCTCAGGATAAACGCTCGCACTAGCTCGAAAAACACAACAACAACTGCTTGACAGGTCCCTCTTATATAGCAGGCCGGTGACTCAATAAATGCTTCTAGACCCATCCAGGGTTCACGGCTTCTCGAGGTTTCCTTCACTGGCTGAGTCACGAATATTCTGGACCATCCCTTTGTCCCAGTAATCCTGTTGCATAAGGCGCACGCAATACACTGAGGCAGAGCAGCCCAGTCCTGGGGCAGTTGTGACTCATGCGGCGACCGATGAAACAAACTCACAGCCGTAACAGTACTGTTACATGAAGATTATTGTGTACGTGTAGCATTCAAATTTCAATCGCATGATTAGGACACAAGAAGTAACAAGGAGATTTTAACATTTCGACAGCTGCCATCTTGAGGTTATGTAAACAATTGAACTAAATTAGATACCAGTGCATTACAATGCTTGACAGACGTGCGTGAGCTCGGCTCCTCAGTTTAGGTGGATTAGAAGGTGTTATTGTGTAGTAGGTACATCCAAAATAAGTGGTTCACGTGTGTATAGTAAGTGAGTATAACCTGTGTTGCGTTATTTCGAGTGATAACCCTTACATACATAACAAAATCATAATTAAACCAGGATGCCGAGAAGCAAGAATAAGCGTGCCTCAAGAGACGCCAGCGATAGTGCCAACTTAATTGAAGAGACCGATGCTAAGGTACTCGACGAGACTCTCAGTTCGGGTAAGTTTCTTGAAACTATTATATCCGCTATCTCTGTGAGAGTGACTGAAATTGTTATCAAAGAACTGGAGAAGTCTCAATATGGACCTGGTATCTGATCTCACTAAAAAACTTGAGAGTCGTGACATTGAAATCCAAGCACTGAGAAATGAGCTTGAAGAAAAGTACGACTCCTTAGAACAATATAGCAGGAGAGCCAATATCAGGATTTTCGGTGTGCATGAAAGTACTCAAGAAAATACGGATGAACTTGCTCTAAACGTATTTAAAGATATTGGTGCTAGTGTTAACCTCCTTGATATTGACCGTAGCCATCGTGTTGGACCCAAATCCCCTGGAAAAACTTGGCCCATCATTGTGAAATTCACGTCATTCCGTACGAGGCAGGAGGTGTTCCTTAAAAAAAGATTGCTCAAGGGAAGCAATGTGACCATCCGTGAGGATCTCACCTCCACCCGACTGGCGATTCTGAAGGCTGCAATTTCTCGATTCTCAGTCAGAAATTGCTGGAGTTCTCAGGGCGATATCCTTATCAAGAAACCGGATGGTACCAAAATCAGGATTAACCGTATGAGTGACTTACCTAACTAATCAGTATCTACAGTGTACAAACTATTCACCTAGCTGACTGCGGCCAATATATGCCATCTTAGTTCTAATTATTATTATCTGTTTACTGTTATATTAGTCTTAGTTTACCATAGTACATAGTACATTTCTGTTAGTTCAGTTATATTAGCCTTAGTACATTTCGGTTAGTTCAATTTTCATTTCTTAAGTTGGCAAACCTGATCGACAAGAATGTTACCTCTGACAGCAGCACTCTCGCAGCCACCTCCTGCAGTGAAAGGAATTTCTCCCGCACTCCCTCACCCCTCCCCTCCCCTTCCGAACCGTTTCCATTCGCTTCAAATAACAGGCTACAATTAGCTCCCGCAAACAATGACCTTATCTCGACTCGAGATCGACTGTTTGAAAATGTGTCACTTCACCCAACCGGAATCCATATAGCCCACGTGAATGTACAATCCTTATCGGCACATTTTCATGAACTTGAACTCATTATACCTGATTTGTTCCATATTTGTTTGATGAGCGAGACGTGGCTATCACCGCTAAATCAATCTAAATCATTCCACTTTCCCGGCTACACTCTAATACGTAATGACCGTGTTGGGAAGAGAGGAGGTGGGGTAGGAGCTTTCGTTAAGTCAAACCTTAATCCTAAAGTCTTAGCATGTTCTGATAGCCAGTATAATAGGAGGCCTGAATTTATGCTATTTGAAATTGATGCCGCCCATCAAAAGTGCGCTGTCTGTGTTGTTTACAAAGCACCTTCACTGGGTCACTTGGAGGACGTGGAGAATGCGTTACTAAGAATCCTACCACTTTACCAACATGTAATAGTCATGGGCGATTTCAATACGAATATAGGCGACAACACCAAGTCTGAAACTCGGCAACTGCTGAATATGCTTTCGTCACGAGACATGAAAATATTAGAACTATTACCAACACATCACACGCGTACTTCACACACGACAATTGACTTGATATCAGTAAAGAACACTGACAGGGTGCTTCAGTTTGGTCAGACATCTGTACCCGGAATTTCAACCCATGATTTAATCTATATCTCCTACTCATTAAAATGTCCCAAGACCAAACCAAGGACCATCATGTACAGAGACCTCTCTAAAATTGATATGAACTCCTTGACAGAAGATGCTCTATGTATCCCATGGCGCGATATACTGACTATTCACAACATAGACGATAAGGTACACACAATGACCGAATACTTGACAGAACTTTATGACAGACATGCTCCAGTAAAATCTGTTCGAGCAACGCGACCTCCCGGACCTTGGCTCAGCCCGGAACTTAAAGTACTGATGGCTAAGCGCGATGTGGCACACAGAAAGTTTAAGAGATTACTAACTCAACAGAATTATGATTACAAAAAACTTCGAAACAAAACTTCCCAAACGGTACGTAATGCTCGAATCAGACATGCTCATAACCTGCTAGGAGGTAATATTAAACCCTCTGCGGCGTGGAAGGAACTAAGAAATATGGGAATAGGTAGAGAGAAAATTGACAACCCCATTAATCTACCTCTTGACACACTCAACGAACATTTTACAACTATCGGACACTCAGTTGACCCTGACATGAAACACAGAACTTTGATCAATAACTACAGCATCCCCACCCCTAACAGAGAACCATTCCATTTCTCGCATGTTACCCCCTCACAAGCCAGACGTGCTATTCTTCGAATAAAATCGAAATCTAAAGGGATTGACAACATAGAAATCGAATTATTCAAACGTATCATTGATATTATACTTCCCACAATAACACACATATTCAATCACTCGTTAATGACAGGTATGTACCCATCGCTTTGGAAAGCGGCCTTCGTCATCCCAATCCCAAAAAATACACAGGCTAAACATGTAAGCGATTATCGCCCAGTCAGTATACTATCATCCCTCTCCAAATCACTGGAATTTATCGTCCACGAACAACTCTCCTCCTATTTGCTAGAGCACAATATCCTTGATGAACACCAATTCGGCTTCCGCAAAAATCATAGTACTAGTACTGCACTACTCAAGGTCACGGATGACATAAGAAAGGCTATGGACAGTGGGCTAGTAACAATCCTAACACTGCTTGATTTCAGTAAAGCCTTCGATTCTGTTGACCATGACATATTACTCTCTTGTCTATTTAAAATTCATCTCTCCAAGAACAGTATCCAATGGATGGACTCTTATCTACGTGGACGTCAACAATGTGTTAAAATTAACTTAAATCAAATGTCTTCATGGCGTCCAGTTGAGAGAGGAGTCCCTCAGGGGTCAGTCCTTGGACCGCTACTGTTTTCAATATATATAAACGACATTCCGTCATCAATCACTAAATGCAAACACCACCTATATGCTGATGATGTGCAACTCTACCTGCATTCAGCACCAGAAAAACTATCGGAAGCAATCGGCACCTTTAATGAAGACTTAACTGAAATCTGTAACTGGACTCGCTTACATGGACTACGACTCAATGAGGCTAAAACCCAAGCAATCATAATCTCCCACCCGAAAATCCTCCTAAAACTAAAAAATGAACCCACATTACCAAAATTACGCTTGTGCGATTCCCCAATCGAATTCCGTGAGTCAGTTAAAGATCTAGGCGTTATTATAGATAAACATCTTTCCTGGACGCAGCACGTCTGCAATGTTTCCAGAAAAGTATTTTCCGCATTGAATTCACTTAGAAGATTCTGGAATATTTTCTCTCGTGCATTAAAGGAACGACTCGTTTCCTCCCTAATATTGCCTCATTTTGATTACTGCGATGTGGTATACAAAGATCTCACTGTTACTCTTAAAAACAAACTCCAACATGCACAAAATGCCTGTGTACGCTACATATTTAATTTACGGTACTATGACCATGTCACCCCCGCTTATGAGCAACTTAACTGGTTACGTCTAAATCAACGCCGCGACCTCCATTCTTTATGTATTCTTCAACAAATACTCTCAACTTCAACTCCAGCTTACCTGCACTCTCAGCTTCACCGCCTCTCGTACGAGCATACTCTTGGAACACGGTCAAAAAACGACACACTCTTGCTGATACCCATACACCGTACAGTACGCTATACCAACTCCTTCGTTGTTGCTACTGCACGACTGTGGAACAATCTGCCTCGCTCTGTCAGAGGAGCAACCCCGTCCAGCTTCAAGCAGCGTTGCCAGCAGTACATACTCACTAAGTAAATGAAAGTTGAACTCAACATTTATGCTTATATTCTTACGTCGTATTACATATATTCAAACTTTCCAATTCTCACTTTCTCATTTACTCTCTATTTAGATATCTAAATAACCTCCTTCAGTAACGTCTAATTATCTTCATCATCATCTTCATCACCATCATTAGTCTACTTTTTTTCAGTATTTCCTTTACCTTACTGTAATTTTAAACTTACTCCTAAGTATCTTAGTTATTCACCCTAACAATGCAACAATTTACAGCCTACACCACCAAGCTAATCCAGTTTATATGTATTTTATACTGTATAAATATTGTAAAATTGTTAGATTTAAGTTGTATTTGTATTGTATATTATCAAGCTAATCCATTTCATATGTATTTTATATTATATCAATATTGTAATATTGTTAGATTTAAGTTGTATTTGTATTGTTCATCATTTATTATTTGTATAATCTGGTTAGATGGAAGAGAGGGCCCAATGGCCCTAATCTTGCCAGTCAAAATAAATCTATCTATAAATCTATCTATCTATCTATAAACATTTCCTGTACCAGATTTCATTGCGTTTGGAACATTAAATCGCGAGAAAGGTCTATTTAAAATTTTCAAATTCGCCTGGCCGCCATATTCGGTTTGTAGTTAACCGGTTTTAGAAAATCTAATAGATGAACGTTCAGTAGTGTCCTTTATCTCCGTACAAAATTTCAGGGTGATACCGCTAATAGTTTCAGAGATATAGAATGCCGGTGAAATATTTCGCACATCCGCCATCATGTGGTTATGTAAACAATTGTACGAACCTAGATGTCGGTGCATTACAATGTGTATAAACATATACTGTACCAAGTTTTATTGCGTTTGGTTGGTTAAATCGCGAGAAACGTCTATTTAAAAGTCGCAAATTCGCGTGGCCGCCATGTTGGTTTTGTAGTTACCAGTTTTTCAAAAGTCACATAGGCGAAATTCTAGTAGTTCCCTTTATCATCGTAATAAATTCCAGGGTGATATCGGGAATAGTTTCGGAGATATTGAATGCTGGTGAAATATTTCGCACAGCCGCCATGTTGGATTGGTGAGACGTGACAAAATTTGAAGGGCACGGTCGGGGTCGCCCGGAATAGTGTTATGAACTTACCGAGTTTCATTGAAATCGCTCGAGCCATTTAGAAGTAATTAGGGGGGACATACACACCCCTCACACACACACACACGGACAAAAGGTGATCTTATAAGCCTATTTTTTCAATATTGAAAATAGGCTAAAAAGGGGCAAAAAACCAACTATTTTGGTGCAGCACAATCACATAGCTCACGTTCTTGTTGATCCACGTTTAGGGTCCAGGGACACCTGGGTCATCAGCTCCTTTTTTCAAAAAAATCGAGATGACTGCTTTACCGCTACTATCAAGGCCAATTACACTGTTACGAATATTATGTCATTTTTCTGCATGTTAAATCTGAAAAATATAAATAAACACCATCTTATATTGGGAATAGTTCATAGGAAGACTCCAGGTGTAAAATTATTTCATTAGAATCCGTACGACTACGACAAAAATGGAGTGACATACTGTGGGTCAAAATGACCCGGCACCAGTCCTCGTGTTATATTTTTCACGCCTGTTCTCAAGGGTTAATGAATAAAGCATTTTAGTAACAGTTCAGGAGTGGAGAACCTTGTACAAAACTACTTATTACCTGAAATATCCTTTGTAATTATTATGGTCCATATTTTGGTTATTTTGACACAATGCATCACATTAAGTGCATATCTCTGCTTGAGAAGGGCGTATATTGTACTTCCTTGTTGTTTCGAAGAGCTTTTTGTTACTTCATGTTCTTAAAGTCATATATTTCGATTCGGACTCCGAAAGTCTGTCACAGAATATTACTGAAATTATTTTAATACCCAGTATGTTTCAGTCCTTTTGCAAGTTATAATGAATTATTGATGTGTAACATCTTTCCGCTCGGTTGCTGGATAGTTTTGTGGGAGTGATTTTGAAAATTGGGGACGGAAGTGGATCGGAACGATCGAGCAGGCAGTGGTGGATCAAACAGAAGTATGCACTGCCCGCTCGATCGATCAAACGGAAGTGTACTATACTCTGTATTTCAAAAGAATGAACGTGAAGGAAATGGCGGGAGCTTGGAACAGCTGAGCTGTGTTGCCAAGTTTTTATTGTTGATGTAGAACAGCTGATTCGAATAATACACAGGGCTACACTTCAGATATTATTTCGGGACTATTATGCGCAATATAATGCAAATGTCGATCCTGAGTCAACGCCGAGGACATTCAAATAGAGAAATACGGTATAAAATGAATAAATAACACACCGAAGCTATGCTACCTTTGTCACCGTTATTCAATAAATACGTTAAAGAGGCCAAACACTCGACAGCTATACAAATATAATACAAAATACAAACACAAAGTAATATGATGATGGATATATCAACACTCACCATGCAATGATTATATCCTTCAAGATGAAACAAGAGTTTGGGTGAAGGTCGTTCACAATTTACAGCAGTTAACACAGAACGCAGAAGTAACATCATGACAATACCAAGCACACTCACTCACTGTATCGCGACTCTGTACGGTTAATAATAGCGTCCACATACGTAATGTTAAGGTATTGTATTTAGCACCAAGCACATTCTGTTCTGTGGCGATATTATTGCAGTGATTGTACATTGTCGATTTGTAGGTTATTGAGTGACAAGCGTTAATTTGAACACTACGGTAGGCAATGAAACATTACTGGATACGTAAACATTAAGAATAAATGTACATAGCCTATTTTGTACGTCACGCATGTATTATAAATGAAGTATATTTAAATTGAACAAACAAGGCTAACCATGAAAATAGTTTGATGTCAAAATGAACGATAGCCGGCCGTTACAGGTTGGCGCGCAAGGTCTCAAGCGTTATTTCCAGCATTTTCCCACGTTCTTCCTGCGGTACTATTTACAACTTATTGACTCGATGCTTAAAGTAAACGAAACGATGGCAATGAAACAAACTCCGACACAGTTAACAGGCGACTGAATGAATGACAATAAGCTGGCAACGTATGGTATTAGTTGTCAAAATCCAGCCAATAGGAGCCCGCGGCGGTTAGCTGTTCCAAGCTCCCGCCATTTCCTTCACGTTCATTCTTTTGAAATACAGAGTATAGCTGGCAGTGGTGGACAACGGAAGTATGCACTGCCCGCTCGATCGATCAAACGGAAGTGTACTAGCTGGCAGTGGTGGACAACGGAAGTACGCACTGCCCGCTCGATCGATCGAATGGAAGTGTGCCCTAGGTGGCAGTGGTGGATCGAACGGAAGTATAAGACGCACTGCCAACTCGATCGATCGATCCAGCTGGCACTGGTAAGAGAAACAATCAGCGAGCGGTGTCGAAAATTGATACCATGACGCACTTTCGGCCATGTGGAATGTATATGACATACTGAACGGAAAACTCTCATGCGAACTCTGGTGTCAAGTGATTTAAACAAATGACATGGTACATGTTCGAAGTCTTCGTATCAGTATTTAAATGGTAAAATGCCTTAATATCAAACATTGTAAGTAGTCGGCATTGCATTGGCATAAGTCATTTTAAACTCAATGTCACTCAGGAACATTATTGAAACAAGCAAAATATAAATGAAACTTAATTCCGTAATGCAGTATTATTGGAACATGTAAATAAGTCACCATCTTGTGCACAATATATGCGTAGTCGAAATACTCGTGGGGTTATTGCGTATGGCTGTGAATCTAGAGATCTTTGGTTCGAATCCTGAGCAGGGTAGATATTTTTGCTACCAGATTATCATTTTAAACGATATTTATCATATCAATATGACTCATTTTAACAGAACCATATGAAATTACGTCTTGGTCTGTGAATCAAGAGGACCTGTTTATAAGGAATTTAAGATTATGAGCGGTCTCGCGTCTATTAATCTAGTTGATCCATATCGTATTCTTTATTTAGGCTAGTGCTGGTGGAAACTACAAAAATCATCTAATTAAATGAGTTCCGTATTATAAACTACAATATCTGTAAAACACTCCCTTTTACAATAGATTAATATTTGTGCCAATTATAGTATAAAATACCGGTGTATCTACAATTTCACGTGAGGTTTCTTCTATGTCAGATGTTACACATCATTTGCGACAACTGTAAGGCTCGTTTTTTATACTCAGCATTCACTATGTAAATATTGTAAAAAAAAAACATTTAAAAGAAATTCAATGGATATTAAAATTGTATATCAGTTATACCTAAAAATTAACATAAAATAATTATTGATGAAAAAGCCTCCGTGGCTAAGGCGGCAGCACGCCGGCCTCTCACCGCTGGGTCCGTGGTTCAAATCCCGGTCACTCCATGTGAGATCTGTGCTGGACAAAACGGAGGCAGACAGGTTTTTCTCCGGGTACTCCGGTTTTCCCTGCCAACATTTCATTCCAGCAACACTCTCCACTATCATTTCATTTCATCTGTCATTCATTTAATCATTGCCCCAGAGGAGTGCGTCAGGCCTCGGCAGCCGGCACAGTTCATATCCTCGCCGCTAGATGGGGGGCTTCATTCATTCCATTCCTGACCCGGTCGGAGACTGGAAGCAGGCTGTGGATTTTCATTCATTTCAATTATTGATGCTCAACACCGCTTGAAGTACCATAATAGTACATTATGCAACGAGCCTATAATGGCTATAATTAAGACACGAGTATATTTTTAAAACGAGCTTTAGCGAGTTTTATAATTTCCATGCGAGTGTCTTAATTACCATTATAGGCGAGTTGCATACGACTGTTTATGTTCGACGATAATTATAACTTTATTACATGTTTTAACATAAATATTCATAAATATCTGTTCAGTAACTAGAATTTTGTGATCGGGTGGTGCGCTAGGTAGCACATCTCCGTGTTCCAAGCTTTTTGGCCGACCGACGCATGCGCTCTGTGTGCTTCAATGCCAGATGTGCAGATCGTGAACCAGTATTCAGCAAAACTGTCACCGTATTCGTTTGAAATCAACGCGCTGAGTAGAAATTGGATTTAGGTATATTAAGGTACAGTGCTATTTCTTGTCTCATATTCACCAGTTTATTTACGCGAACATATGGACGGTGCACTTTCGGTAATTTATATAGACATGTTGGATTTTGAGAGCATGCGCGAAGGTATCCTTATCTAATTGGTCAAACAAATGTTTCTTGAGCTGTGATTGGTGGGAGATACTGTTTCATAATGAATAATAGTGTTATAATGACCATCATTATGATACAGTTTTCAGACACATAATAGTCAGGGTCGAACATAAAATAACATTTCCTACTATTTAGAACTGTTTCTTAGTTGAGCTTTTTTAAATGTGTAGTTATATTTACATTTTCTTTATATTGGAAATAGAAACGCTACAGAATACGGAGTGATCGTAATTTCCGTAGTTGTTTCCTAGCACATATTTTTAGCCTATTTTCAATTTTGAAACAATAGGCTTATGAGATCACCTTTTGTCCGTGTGTGTGTGCGTGTGTGATGGTGTGTGCCCCCCCCCCCTAATAACTTCTAAAAGGCTGGAGCGATTTCAATGATACTCACCAACTTCATAGCACTATTCCGGGCGACCCCGACCGTGCCTTTCAAATTTTATTACGTCTCACCAATCCAACATGGCGGCTATGCGAAATATTTCACCAGCATTCAATATCTCCGAAACTATTGCCGATATCACCCTGGAATTCTTTACGGTGATAAAGTGAACTACTAGAAGTTCACCTAGGCCTACGTGACTTTTCAAAAAGTGGTAACTACTTTTAAATAGACGTTTCCCGCAATTTAGCCAACCAAACGCAATAAAACTTGGTACAATATATGTTTATACACATCTAACTTCGTTGAATTGTTTACATAACCATTTCACCGGCATGCTATATCTCTGAAACTTTTAGCGGTATCACCATGAAATTTTGTACGGAGATAAAGGGCACTACTGGAAGTTCGTCTAAAAGACTTTTAAAAACCGGTTAGCTACAAAACAAACATGGCAGCCACGCGAATTTGAAAATTTTAAATAGACCTTTCTCGTGATTTATTGTTCCAAATGCAATGAAACTTGGTACAGGAAATGATTATACACATTGTAATGCACTGGTAATTAATTTAGTTCAATTGTTTGCATAACCTCAAGATGGCGGCTGTGCGAATTTTAAAAGTAAGTTTTTATTTCTTGTGTCGTAATCGTGCGATCGAAGTGAAAGTTTGAATAATGAACCTACGCAATAATTTTCCTTTAATGGTACATGACTCTATCGCCTATACATTTAACAATCGAACATGGCGACCATCCGAAATATTTAGACGGCTCTGAATTTCTACGAATCTATTAAGGCAATCAAACTGAATTTGATTATGTCCATAGGGGCTATGAACATAAGTTCACCTATAGGACTTTCAATAACCTGGTGATCACAAATCCAACATGGCGGTGACGCGATGTATAAATATTCACATGGACGTTTCTCGCAAATTAACCATCCGAGTGCAGTGACACTTGGTACAGTAAATCCTTATACGAATGTTAATCCACTGGCATCTAATTTATTTCAATTCTTTCCATAACCGATGATATAATAGTGATTGCTGATACACCAGAAAGACTTCAGCAGGCCGTGGTGGAATGGTATGAAGAATTGGAAAGGAAAGGAATGGTAGTGAATACAGATAAAAGCAAAGTAATGTGGGTCTCAAAACTGGACAGACGGGAACAACAGCTTGACATAATTTGTGGAGGAAGACCTCTCGAAAAAGTAGAAACTTTTGAATATCTTGGCACCATATTAAGTAGTGATGGGAAAATAGAGCAAGAGGTACTCAATAGAACTAAAAAAAATCCATCTCAGCCTACTATCAGATGAATAATACAATAGTAGGGAAGAATGAGATAAGCATCAAGACCAAAATGCAGATTTACAACACGGTTATGGCCCCGATCACCCTATATGGCACAGAGAGTTTAGCACTGCAAGACACTGCCACTGAAATGAAGTATACAAGGCGAGCAGTGGGGAGGACTAGAAGGGATAGGATCCGGAATGAGAGAATCTGAGAAGAAGCAGGACAAAAGAAGGCGATAAGTATGGTGATTGAGGAACGTCAGTTGAAGTGGTATGGACATGTCAGGAGGATGGAACAAGAGAGAAAAGCGAAGAAGGTTTTTGAAATGCGAGTGGAACGGAAAGTAGGAAGAGAAAGACCCCGTACCACTTGGGATGACAGAATTGAGAAAATCGGACAGAAGCGAGGGAAAACAATGCTGGAAATGAAGAGATTGTGTGAAAATAGATCGAAGTGGCAGAAATGGACAGAACGAGGCTACCCCGACGCTTAATGGCACAAGGGATACGAAGAAGAAAAAGTTTCCATAACCACAAGATGGCAGCTGTGCGAAATTTTAAAATCTCGTTTTTACTTCTTGTGTCCTAATCATGCGATTGAAGTTTGAATGCTCCAATAATCTTCATGTAACGGTACATAACTCTAGGACCTACATATATAAAATCCAACATGGCGACCTTCCGAGATATTTAGTCGGTTCTCAATATCTACTGAAAGTTTGTATGTTGATAGTGGCAATTAACATAAGTAGGACGTATGAAAATAGGCTGTATAGTTCTTCAAGGAACTACTTGTTTGAAACGTGATGCATATTTGAGCAATATTTAGTTCATTTTTGTATGCATATTTAATCATTGGTTAGTGCATGAACTTCTGGGTCTTGGTAATGATGAATAATAATTGTAGAAATGCTGTGGCAATACATGTTTTCTGGGTACTTCGGTGGCGTAGTTGGTAGCGTGCTGAACTGCTATGACCAAGATCGTGGGTTTGAACCCGGCCAAAGTCGTCGTTTTTTTTAACCCTCCAGGTTGGTGGAACCCACGGACTCAACGAGGGATCCCACCACTACCGCCTCTACGGGCAGTGTCCTAGAGCTGGGAACATCGAAGGGATACAACTGGTGAGGTGGGATTGGCACCTCGCCCAGGCGGCCTCACCTGCAAAGCGAACAGGAGCCTCATGAGGGAAGGTAAGGGATGGTTAGGATGGATAGACAAGGAAGAGGGAAGTAGATGGCCGTGGCCTTGAAGAAGGTAGGCTACCATCCCGGCATTTGCCCGAAGACGAAGTGGGAAACCACGGAAAACCACTTCGAGGATGTCTGAGGGGGAATCGAACCCCCTCTACTCATTTGGGCCTCCCGAGGCTGAGTAGACCCCGTTCCAGTCCTCGTACCACTTTTCAAATGTCGTGGCAGAGCCGGGAATCGAACCCAGGATCTCCGGGGTGGCAGCTAACCATGCTGACCGCTACGCTACGGAGGCGACATGTCGGAATTTTAATAGCGTTAAAATCCTTCAGTAGGGGAAAGTGGGGCATAACCGGGTAGTCGGGTTCAAACCGGGTACCCCAATTCTGGCTCTGTTATTGCTTCTACCTGGCGGCCGACAGCCAAACAAAACTCCCAAGGCCAAGGTGAAGCTTCGGGGAGCTCGCCATTCCACTGTGGAGATTTGTATAGTAGTGACGAATGATGTATTTTTGTGATTTCTGGTTTCAACTTTCTATTAAACTGCATCGATTACTACCAATGTACTACACAAGTAAGAGTAGAGGTAAATGCATTGTATGTAGCTTATTTCTTTAGGCTTACGATGGTATGGGTGTATTTAAGATTCAAATCGATTTTGTTTGGCTAATCCATGTTTTTCTCTACAACTACCTGTAGGGTGAAACCGGGTATGACGCGTGGGGCAGGATCGGGTGGTGCCCGATTTTACCCCACCTATTCAGCACTCCACAATAATAGCTATTAAATAGATTTTTAAATAAGAGTGTGTGTGTGTGAGAGAGAGAGAGAGAGAGAGAGAGAGAGAGAGAGAGAGAGGAGGGAGGGAGGGAGATAAATGTTATTATTTGAAATACAATTTAACAATGTGTAGGCCCAGACTTTTAAGTTTTCAATCTGTACAAAAATAGTTGTGTTGCTAATTTTTATTAGGATTTTATATATATATTTATTTATTTAGAAAATCTATGCTGCAATAAGATGCCGAGAACATACGTGAGAAAATCAAAGAGACAGTCATGAGACCAGAAAAATATAAGGTAGACAATGAAGAAAAAAATGTGTTTTCTAATTTTCCATATACTCAACATGTGTACCCGTTTCTACCCCACCGGTGGGGTAAAACCGGGTGAATTGACTCTTTTTTCAATTTTTTATAATAATAAACAGAATGACTCCCACGTTTATTGATGATGGCTATATTATGTAATAAAACTATTCAATGATCATGTATGCAGGATTTAATACTTATCTGAAAACTAGCTGAAGTACCCGTGCTTCGCTACGCGTCATAAATAAATTAAAATATGAAGGTGACAGTTAAAACAGGGGATAGGCGAGGTGCTGCGCAGAGGGAGATTAAGGATGGAACATTTTGTCCAACTACACCGCTCGGCGTTGACCGTGTTTTATAGCACAAAATTAGGTTTTTCTCGCTAACGGTTGGAGATACCTTTCGGATAGAAAATGTAATTTTTAACCTCGTATATACCATCAAAAGTTTGCTATTTCTTAGCGTTCTCTTTGTATTTGAAATGGAAATATGAAAGTTTAAACCAAAGGGCGTAGTGAAGTCACTAAAATGGTCGCCATCTTTAAATAGTACAAAGTATTGAAATCAAAAGTAACCTATATGTTAACCAGGTAAATCAGCTACTTCCATGTAAAGTTCATGTAAATCGGACCAGTAGTACTTGCGTGATTGAGTAATACATAGACGCACATCATCTCATTTTTAGCCTAGCTTCGCTCGCGTCATAGTCGTGTCATATTGTTATTCAATGAAATGCAGGTTTAACCCCATTAACACCCCTTTAGAACCTGAATATCCAAAAATCCCTCCTTGGTAGACGTTTTCGACACACATCAAACATATCCCCAAAATATCATTCTTCTAACTTTAATCGTTTGGGTTGGTCGATGAGAGTGAACATCCAAAAATCCTTCCTTAGGGGACATTTTTCTTCCAGAATTTCACCCCTCCCCATAGGCCCCTTAAATTGGATTTATGAAAAAACGGTCGAACACATATTTATTTTATTTATTTATTTATTTATTTATTTATGTATTTTTAAGCTGATTGATTTCCTCCGAGTTTCAAACTCCTCGCCTATGTCGTTTAAGAGATACACGGTCCGTTAGGAATCTTTCAACCCCCACTTTTCATCCCTTTCACCTCATAATATACTCTACATCGAAAAACCATTAGACATGTGTCAGCTTATTTTTAATGATTAGTATATATGCCAAGTATCACATCCCCAAATGAAACCACTCATGAGATATTGTTATTCAATGAAATGCACGTTTACTCCCCTTAACACCTATTTAGAACCTGAATATTCAAAACTCTTTCCTTAGTGGACGTTTTCGACACACAACGAACATATCCCCAAAATTTCATGTTTCTAACTTTAATAATTTTCGCTGGGCTATGATGAGTGAGTGAGTCAGTCAGGACATTTCCTTTCATTTATTTTTGATAATTTCATCCCTCCCCATGAACCCCTTAAATTGGATTTATGAAACAAACGGTCGAACACCTATTTACTTATATTTTAAGCTGTTCTTTTTCCGCCGAAGTTTGATGAGTGAGTAAGTGAGTCAATCAGTTAGGACACTTTCTTTCCTGTTTTTATAAATTTTCCCCAGAATTTCACCTCTCTCCAAAAAAACAGTCGAACACCTATTTACTTGTATTTTAAGCTGTTCTTTTTCCGCCGAATTTCAAACTTCTCGCCTATGTCCTTTAAGAGATACACGCTCCGTCAAGAATCCCTCAACCCCCAATTTTCAACCCTATCACCTCATAATATACACCACATCGATAAACCCTTAGACATATGTCTGATTATTTTTAATGATTAGTTTATATGCCGAATATCACATCCCCAAAGAAACAACTCATGATATATCGTTATTCAATGAAATGCACGTTTACCCCCTTAACATCTCTTTAAAACCCGAATAAACAAAAATCATTCCTTAGTTGACGTTTTCGACATACAGCGAACATATTCCCAAAATTTCATTTTTCCAACTTTAATAGTTTTCGCTGGGCGTGATGAGTGAGTGAGTCAGACAGGACATTTTCTTTCAATTATTTTTACCAGAATTTCACCCCTCCCCATGGGCCCCTTAAATTGGATTGATGAAAAAACGCTTGAACACCTATTAACTTATTTTTAAAGCTGTCTTTTTCCCCTAAGTTTGGTGAGTGAGTTAGTCAGTTAGGACACTTTCTCTCCTTTTTTCCCCCAGAATTTCACCCCACTCCATTGGCCCCTTAAATTAATTTATGAAAAAACGGTCGAACAACGATTTACTTATCTTTTTAGCTGATGATTTTTCGCTGCGTTTCAAATTTCTCGCCTATGTCGTTTAAGAGATAGGCCTACACGCTCCGATAGGAATCCTTCAACCCCCACTTTTCACCCCTTTCACCTCATAATAATACACCACATCGAAAAACCCTTAGACACATGTCTGCTTATTTTTAATGATTAGTTTATATGCCGAGTATCACATCCACAAATGAAACCACTCGTGAGATATTGTTATTCAATGAAATTCAGGTTTTACCCCTTAAGACCCCTTTAGAGCCTGAATATCCAAAAATCCTCTCTTAGTGTACGGTTTTGACATACAACGAACATATCCCCAAAATGCCATGTTTCCAACTTCAATATTTTTGGCTGGGCGATGATGAGTGAGTGAATGAGTCAGGACATTTTCTTTAATTTTTTTTCCTTCAGAATTTCACCCCTCCCGATGAACCCCTTCAATTTGATTGATAAAAAAAACTGTCGAACAACTATTTACTTACTTTAAAGCAGTTTTTCCCCCTGAGTTTGATGAGTGAGTCAGTCAGTCAATCAGTTAGGACATTTTCTTTCCTGTCCCCCCCCCCCCCATAGAATTTCACCCCGCCCCATGGCCCTCTTAAATTTGATTTATGAAAAAACGGTCAAACACATATTTACTTATTTTTATGCTGATTTTTTCCCGCTGAGTTTCAGACTCCTCGCCTATGTCGTTTGAGACATACACGCTCCGTTAGGAATCTTTCAATCCCTACTTTTCACCCCTTTCACCTCATAATTTACACCACATCGAAGAACCCTCAGACATGTGTCTTACTTTTTAATGATGAGTTTATATGCCGTGTATCACATCCCCCAATGAAACTAATCGGGAGATATTGTTATTCAATGAAATGCAGGTTTAACCCCATTAAGACCCCTTTAGAACCTGAATATCCGAAAATCCTCCCTTAGTAGACTGTTTTGAAATACAATGAACATATCCCCAAACTGTCATGTTTCTAACTTCAATAATTTTGGCTGGGCGATGATGAGTGAGTGAGTGAGTGAGTCAGGACATTTTCTTTCAATTTTCTTTTTTCAGAATTTCACCCCTCCCCATGAACCCCTTAAATTTGATTTATGAAAAAAACTGTCGAACGGCTATTTACTTACTTTAAAGCAGTTTTCCCCCTGAGTTTGATGAGTGAGTCAGTCAGTCAATCAGTTAGGACACTTCCTTTCCTGTTTCTCCCCCCCCCCTCCAGAATTTCACCCCTCCCCATGGGCCCCTTAAATTGGATTTATGATAAAACGGTCAAACACATATTTACTTATTTTTATGCTGATTTTTTCCCGCTGAGTTTCAAACTCCTCGCCTATGTCGTTTAAGAGATACACGCTCCGTTAGGAATCTTTCAATCCCCACTTTTGACCCCTTTCACCTCATAATATACACCACATCGAAAAACCCTCCGACTCGTGTCTTCTTATTTTTAATGATGAGTTTATGTGCCGAGTATCACATCCCCCAATGAAACCAATCGGGAGATATTGCTGTTCAATGAAATACAGGTCTACCCCCTTAACACCCCTTTAGAACCAGAATATCCAAAAATGCTCTCTTAGTGGGCATTTGCGGCCCTTGGGGAAGCTGCATACCAAATTTCATTCCAATCCGTTTGATGGTTTCTGAGATTTCGTGATGAATGAATGAGTGAGTGAGTGGTATTTGACAAATATATAGTACAAGATAGTGTCAAGTCTTTGTTATGCTAAACTCGGTTGACAGTGCTGTGTGAGTAGTTGAGTAACTAACGGGATTTCAAGTAAAGATCCTCATTTTCTATACCGGTAGTGCAGAGCGCAAATGGAATCCAGTCGGCCGTGTCTCGACTTGAGCTATGTTGCCATGGAAACTATCCGCCTTGCCATTCCTTCATGAGTATATTTTATGATTTGATTAGCATGTGCTGGAGTGCAAAAGGGTCGAAGTCAGAAGAATGAGAAAGACTATCGAAAATTCATGTAGCCAGCGGTTCCTTCTGGGTCCTAAACTATGTGTATGCAAAATTCGGTTGAGATTGGTGTAACGGTGTAGATTTGTATA
The DNA here is from genome assembly GCA_946902985.2 of Meconema thalassinum. NCBI lineage: Eukaryota > Metazoa > Arthropoda > Insecta > Orthoptera > Tettigoniidae > Meconema > Meconema thalassinum. Next base: position 94,335,898 of record OX336391.1, read on the forward strand.
CGGAACAGACCCACCCACATACATACCCACATACTGTGCCCTTTTAGCAAGAAATATGCAAATCACATTATGCCAGCATTGCTCAATTCGGGATTTTCGGGGTTGCAGTATGTTCTCCCACTCTGTGACTTACACATTTTGGATTAAATAGAGGATACACTTGCAATAATAACAACATGTCCCATGTCATAGATTTATGGCATGTAAAAGATCCTTTCACAGACTAAACTTGTGTAAAGCAAAATTTGTTAGGTTAGATTTCGTCAGAACGCTCTATCAAATTTCCAACGTTCACCACTAGGTATCATTGATACCTGGTGGCGAAAGTTGGAACTACTTGAAATTGAACGGAACTTGTAGCTCACCCCTTAGGGTATCCGCTGGAAGCAGCTACAGACTCAGGCGAGCCGAACATGTCCTCGGACACTCCCGGCACTAAAAGCAATACGATAAATAAATAAATAAATAAATAAATAAATAAATAAATAAATAAATAAATAAATGGCGCTACAAACAATAAAACAATTAAATTACTGACCAAAATCTTCTACTTGTTCCAAATGAACAAGGAATAATATAAGAATAAAACAAATATTGTATTAAAACACATGGTTTCCTTTAAAACCAACAGTTCATAATTATTTTTACTTCCATAAAGTACCTATCTTAAAGTTCCATATAACTACGAGCTCCCTTTGGCTCGATATTTTCCAATAATAATGTTGTCATTCCTTTGTACACCTCAAGAACTATTTTTATCTTTTCTTATCATCAAAACAAATATATAATTACATTTAAAATTACACGTTAATTATTTACTTCAATATTTGGGCACTTCACATGTTCTCAGCATTTACTATCTCTCTCAAATTTTACAAATTCATCACGGTTATCGGGAAAATACTTGTGTACTCCAGAGTTATAAAGATTACTTGACAAAGTCAAAAACTATGATTACTCCCGGAACCCAGTTATCTTCATTTAACTCGTGGAGTCCTACTTTCATACAACATTACAATAGGGATTGTTATTTATTTTATTTGTCTTATAAGACCATTATCACATAAGAAAACTACGATCTGAACTGGCAAGCGATAATTTCAATTCCCGGGTCATTAACAACTTTAAACACTCACGGTGTATTATTTACTTCTTACAAGACGGCCTTCAGCCACCCCTCCTGCTCCGAGGGTCTGACTGTAATACTTGAACGAGATTTATGACTGGGGGTGACTTCCAGTCTAGTCTGATGATGATGTTAATTGTTGTTTTAAGGGGCCTAACATCTAGGTTATCGGCCCCCCAGTCTAGTCTGCGGGTGGAGCTCTCTTCAAAGCTTTTAAACAAACCTTCCTTTCATTTTCAATTCCTTGGGGAGACCTGGCTTTTACTTCACTTATTTTCTTTCGACAATATTATTTGGTTCATAGACCATTTTCGTAACTTTGGCATTTATTAATTATAAAGTGTCCTCATTGATTGGGAAGAGTAATACACATTCAACGACGAATAATTAGGGGCTTTAACAACAAGAGGATTCTAGGTTCGAACCTCTTAACATGCCTCGGGAACCATTCCCATATTGGAGGACTTATACAAAATGCGATTTAAAGTCGGCCGTGGCCTACATGACCTACGCTCAATAATACCATACATTTGCTCCCTTTTACATAATAACACACACATGGCCTCGTGATCTACGTCACAATTAGAGGACTTACAACATATCTCAATTCACTGCAATCAACTACCCTTCATAAGTAACTTACCAAGTACTTTAACTTTTACGCGTTCCTAGCGTGACATTTTATTTTAATTGCGCTCCGTTGCGCTATACATTATTTTTAAGCCTATCGTCTTCCAAAGAACTGATAAATTCCATATTAACAATTGATACATATCTCAATTTTTATATTAATCTTTTCCTTTCACAATAATTGCTCTATTTTAATAACATGCGTTAATATCATGCCTTATACTTTTTATTAAGGCTCAAACGCTCTTATGTTCATATCATTCAATTTGATCTTCATTTATATTTCCTTACCTTGTTATTATTATTATTATTCATATTATGTCTTCATTCCTTACAAAAGCTCAAAAGCTATTTCTTTCATATAACTCAAATTTACCTTTATTTAAATATTTTTCATGATATTTATTATTATTACGCTTGCTCTTATAACATTCATCAAATACACTGACATTTTATTCATACATTTCCTCTACAGGATTTATTCTTTCAAATAATTATTTATAATTTCTCAAAAATTCTATTTTTGTTCAGACCGCGTTCTTATTCTGTATTTAGTTATATAGAAACATCCCTTTTTCTCAAAAACTCCGGTGGATTTGTACACAATCATTTCCCGACACCAAAACATAATGAAAATCTTTACTCACATGTTAAAGGTCGTTTTTTGACCCTTCTCCTCGTGCGATGTGTCATTTTTGGCCCACTTTTTGACTTACTTCATTGTGTACATATTCATGGCATGTACAGATATATCTTGACACATATTTAACACGTATATATTTAACACTAATAACATTTTAAATACACTGGTGTATCCGTTTAGAACACACAATAAAACACTGAAAATATATTATTTTTAACACTAAAATCTTGATATATTTACACTTCACAATTTTTTTTAACACTAGGCCGTTATTTAAGCCTATCACACGTGATCTCTCTTGATCTCCCGTCTCCAAGGGTGAAATTTAGTAATGTCGGCTTCCTATCCTCTCTGAATGTGAAAGTCTCGAATCATCTACTTCCTCCCGCAATAGCACTCCTTCGAATCCCGTTCTGGACGATCTGCTATTCCTCTGACACGAACGGCTCCCCTTTTAGATTCTGTTTATTGATCTTAATGAAAGTCTGTTCTCTTCACGGTCCCCTTGATAATTTATCGGTGACCTATGGATTTTTAGCAACTAATACTTCTTGCGTCTTAGTGCTTTTGAATAGTTCGTCTGCTTTCTTGAAACGAATGTCTATAGTTTCCTGTCTTCTCCTTTGCTTATTCGGTTCTAGTACTTCTAATCTTCGAGAATACTTACGAACCTTATTTCTCTGTCCCTGCTCGGGTTCTTTAAATTAGATAAACTGTTTATCTCTCTGTTGCGGTACTTCCGTACGCTATGATACTTTTGGTCGTTTACTTAAAGACCTATCGCCTTGAGTCCTACGTTCGCAGCCTGCTCTGACTATATTTTACGAACTTTTCACTGTAAACTTTTATACTGTCGGACCTAAATCCTGTAACTAGGATTTTCCTAATTTTTTTCAAACACGGCGATACTGTACCTTTACTGCTTTACAATTCCTTACGGAGGAACGTAAATTATTGACAACGCGACGCCCGTGGCTATCGGATATTCTTCATTCGGTGTGATACAGCGTTTTTCCCCTCAAGTAAAGCTGGTATACTGTCTTCGGTGTGTTTCAGCGTGACGCCCCACACGGACTATCTGAATTCGATGTTTGATGAAGCAGAGTGACGCCTCCTCACGGATTGTCGGAATACTGCTTGTACTGATGCAGAGTAACGCCCTCCTGGGCTATCGGAAACTGCATGTTTGGCTTGGTGAGGCCAGTAGTTTTATACTTTTTAATCACAAAAAGATAAAATCCTAGTCCTTTTTGTGACCAACTTTTGAACTAATTGTCGTACAATTATAAAAATTATATCTCCAGAAAGCTCGTCTTCTCAACGTCAAATGATCTCATTGCGCATAAGAATCGATCGTGCATTTCGGAGATATTAATTAATTTTTAGTCTTCAGCTGCGTGGGTGTTGCTGTTCATTTTTAATATTCCCCACTCCTCTGGTATCAGTGAATCCCCAATGACGTAATCTGCGTTTGCAGTTTTTTTCTGTGCAATTATTACAAGGTTTTTCTTTACACAAAAATCTCTAATCCAAAATGATTCACAGTCCAGTGATTATTTACTTATTTTCATTCCTGTAAATGGGTTAAATTTAATTATTCCTCTTCTGGCACATCGGCGGTGTTGCCGTTTTCCTGCAAGCTAAGCGGGATTTCCGAGTCACGCTTCCTTGTCTTACAGTAAAAATTTTCCACTCGCTCTATTAATATCCATGACCCGCTCCCACTCAAGGAGTCAAGAGGCATGATCTCATCTCCTGAACACCTGGTCCTCGCCGCTTGCACAACGTTAGGCTAGAATCCTGGCTAGAAAGTTCTCTATGTTACATTAGAAACTGTATGTTTCTTTCATTCCTTCCCCAAATACATGGATTCGACCCCTTTTGAGCCAATGGTACATGGGTTCAATACATACATACATACAGACTTTCACTTTTATATATAAGATTATGCAACGAGCCTATAATGGCCATAATTAAGACACGAGTATTTTTACAAAACGAGCGTACGCGAGTTTTATAATTTTCATACGAGTGTCTTAATTACCATTATAGGCGAGTTGCATACGACTGTTTATGGTCGACGATAATTATAACTTTATTATATGTTTTAACAAATATTCATAAATATCTGTTCAGTCACTAGAATGTTGTGATCGGGTGCTGCGGTGGGTAGTATATCTCTGTTTCCTAAGCTCTCTGGACAACCGACGCATGCGCTCTGTGTGCTTCAATGCCATATGTTCAGATTGTGCTCCAGTATTCCGTAAAACTGTCACCGAAGTCGTTTCAAAACCACGCGCTGTGTAGAAATTGATTTTGGGGATATTAAGGTACAGTGCCATTTCTTGTCTCAGTTTATTTACGGTTTATTTCGGTAATTTATATAGACATGTTGGATTTTGAAAGCATGCGCGAAGGTATCCTTATCTAATTGGTCACACAACTGTTTCTTGAGCTCTGATTGGTGGAAGAAACTGTTTCATAATGAACAAGAAGTTCCGTGAAGAACTATACAGCCTACTTTTCATGCCAATGATTATTCTACAGTATATGAACCTACCTAGAATAATGACGAAATTAAGTTGGTAATATCTAAATATCTAATTAGTTCAAAATATACCTGGTATAATGTAGCCTAATAGAGCACTACAGTTGGTAGCCCTGGTAACTGAATATATTCTTAGTTCCATCTCTTAAGGTACAGAATACAAAATTTGGTTGAAGTCCAATGGACGTTACATGCAGTTAGACACTGGATCTATCAGCACGCGTAAAAGCATGTTGCCAACAATGTCATGCGTGTGCTGGTCAGAAATAATCTGAAATATTATGATATCTTTTTGTGCCAATTTTGGATGAAATCCATTTGTTAGTATAGAAGTTACATGTATTTTAAAATTGGACATATCAGCAGGCATAGATTCATGTTGGCAGCACTGCCTTGTATTAATTACTCCAAATTAATCTAGAATGTCAGGTGCTATACGTGTGCAAAGTATAGAGCTGTTCGCTTGCATACTTTCTGATATATTGATATTAGGGTAAAAAAATATATAGACAGCATTTATTAACAGTTGGCAGCCCTGTTTGCTCTTAACAATACTAATAGTAATATCTGTTATGGTACACATAGCACATACGAAATTTGGTTGAAATCCAACTGATAGTATAGAAGTTGTGTGTATTTAAAAATTGGTACTATCAGCAGGTTTATAATCATGTTGGTAGAACTGACGTATATAAGTTACTCCAAATTAATCTAAAATGTCAGAATATACGTGTGCGTTGTTTAAAGCTGTTGGCTTGCATACTTTCTGATATATAGGTATTTGGATGAAAAAAATAGAGAGAGCAATTATTAACAGTTGGCAGCCCTGGTGGCCTTAAGAATATGCTCAGTCATATCTGTTTATGTGCAGATATCACATACAAAATTTGGTTGAAATCCAATTGATAGTGTAGAAGTTATATGCATTTAAACATTGGACCTATCAGAAGATTTAAAATTAGTTTGGCAACACTGTCATGGTTGGCCTCCTGGAAATTAAACTGAAATAGTCTTATCTACATGTGTGCCAATTTTGGAATAGCTCCCATGCATACCTTGCAAGATATCCAACATGGAGCTCAAATTTCTAGTGCGTTTTTTCAGCAGTTGGTAGCACTGACATCATTTTCAAATATGGACGTGAGATATTCCGGTGCACATCTTTACTCATACTAAATTTGGTTTTGATTGCTGCAGCCGTTTAGGAGTTGATAGGGGGGGACACACACACAGCCAGCCAGACAGACAGACAGACAGACAGACACACATTTTCCCGGATCGATCTCATAAGTCTACTTTTTCCTCATTTTTGCAAAATGTGAAAAGTAGGCTAAAAATAGTATTATAATGAGCCTCATTATGATACAGTTTTCTGACACATAATAGTTAGGGTCGAACATAAATGTATTTTAATAGATAGAGTATTATAGCAACAAATTTAGATATTTGAGGCGAAATTCGTTCCCCTAGGCTGTATGTGAATCGCAAGATAATATTGACGGAGTTTTGTCCCTCTGAGTAACGGTAAGTGCAACAGCGGGTGGCTACAAACTTAGTCGTCCAATATAGTTGACCCACGCAGGCAAGCGCAGGTATAAAGGTTGTTTTAAGCCTACTTTTCACATTTTGCAAAAATGAGGAAAAAGTAGACTTATGAGATCGATCCGGAAAAATGTGTGTCTGTCTATATGTCCGTCTGTCTGCTGTCTGTCCTTCTGTCTGTCTGTCTGTCTGTGTGTGTGTTCCCCCCTATCTACTCCTAAACGGCTGCAGCTATCGGAACCAAATTTGGTAAGAGCAAAGATCTATACCTGAATATTTCACGGCCATATTTTAAATTGACGCCAGTGCTACCAACTGCTGAAAAATCGCAATTGTAATTTGAGCTCTATGTTGGATATCTCAGAAGTTATGCAAGCGAACTATTCCAAAATTGGCACCCACATAGACAATATCATTCCAGAACAATTTTCAGAAGACCATAGGTGCCAGTATTGCCAACATGTTTCTAAGCCTGCCGATAGGTCCGATTTCTAAATGCATGTAACTTCTATACTATCGATTGGATTTCAACCAGATTTCGTATGTACTATGTGTACTACAGCAGATATGACTGTGCGTATTCTAAAGACCCACCAGGGCTGCCAACTGTTAATAAATACTCTCACTATGTTTTTACCCTAATGTCAATATATCTGAAAGTATGAAAGCCAACAGCTCTAAATTTTGCACACGTGTAGTACCTGATATTCTACGTTAGTTCGGTGTAACTAATATACATCAATGCTGCCAACATGATTCTACGCCTGCTGATAATTCCAGCTTTTAAATGCATATAACTTCTATACTAACAAATGGATTTCAACCAAATTTCGTATGTGCTTTGTGTACCATAACAGTTATGACTATGCGTATTCGTAAGAACAAGCAGGGCTGCCAACTGTTAATAAATACTCTGTCTATTTGTTTAATCCTAATATCAATATATCAGAAAGTATGCAAGTCACCAACTCTAAACTTTGCACACGTATAGCACCTGACATTCTACATAAATTTGGAGTAACTAATATACCTCTGTGCTGCCTACATGATTCTAAGCTTTCTGATAGTTTCAATTTTTATTTACATGTAACTTCTATATTAACAAATGGATTTTATCCAAAATTGGCACTATAATAGATCGTAATATTGCAGATTAATTCTGAGCATTACATACATGCCATGGTTACCAACATGATTTTACGCGCACTGATAAATCAAATATCAAACAACATGTAACGTTCATACTATCCATTAGATTCAGCCAAATTTTGTATGTGCATTCTATACCTTAATAGATGGAACTTAGAATATATTCAGAGTCACCAAGGCTGCCAACTGTACTAAGGTACTCTATTACTCTATTACTTGATTTTGTCATTTTTCTAGATGGGTCTATATAGATTGGCATCAATCTGAAATTTTAAGAAAAGTAGGCTCTATAGTGCGTCACGGAACTACTTGTTTAGTTTAAGTCAACAGTAATTAACGGCCGAGGGGACCCGAAGCGCTCATCACGCGTCACCCCAATATCTGCAGGCCAAATGGCTGGGCAGCGGTCACTTGGTCGGCCTTAGCCCATGGGCTGGATAGTGCCAGGGGTTGACTTTTTTTTGTTGACTTTGTAATTGAGGATATTGGCTTCACTCTCTTCTCTATTATTCTCTTACAATCCAAGCGAAAGCAAATAGGGAAATAACAAGAAACGTGAAAGACGCAGATCTTAGCAAAAATTAGAATTATTTAAAAAAAATCCAGTTCAACATTGTATTTTAGAAACTATCCTCAAATTTACTCTAAACATTATCCGCTATCCGCAAATGTTGCTGATATCCTCATCCTCGCAGGGCTTTATCTGTAACCCACCCACCATCGCCTTTTTAGATCACGACTTATATAGTAATATTCCAGTTGTGTCCGCCATGATACGCAAGAATTATGAACAAGTAGGCCTACAGCGTTGTCAACTTCTCAATAATCTTTATCCAGACCCATGGTTTTTGCCTAGACCAGGGGTCTCCAACCCTTTTAGCCTACGTACCACACAGACTCATCCACCAAGTACCAAGGGCCAAGCTCATCATACAGTAGTTTGAATTACGAGCAAATTTTCGTTTCTGGACGAGCCAGCGAGTGATGGGACTGTTTGCTTTTCCGCTCTCGGCACTACTTAGGCTATCTGTGTGAAAAACATTCTCCAAAATGAAACACACTGAACTATTTACAGATCCCAATTAACAGACGAACATTTGTAGTCGCTGCTGATAATTTCCTCTAGTAAACATGATCAACTGCAAACAATTGTCAGAGGAAAGTGGCTACATAAGTTACATCTCATTAGTCATAATCATACTGTTCAATTTCATTATGTGAATTACCTATGCATTGTAAGTTTTTAGGATGAATCTCATGTCATTAATTACAGTTCAAATGTTCAATTTCTATATGCACCGTAAACTTATGTGAGTTATTGTGCTTTTAATTAGTCGCTAAATAAACATCTGATTATTATTTTGTATTTATGTATTTATTTATATACTTATCGTATGGTTTTTAGTGCCGGGAGTGTCCGAGGACATGATCGGCTCGCCTGAGTCCGTAGCTGCTTCCAGCGGACACCCTTAGGGTGAGCTTCATGTTCCGTTCAATTTCAAGTAGTTCCAACTTTCGCTACCAGATATCAATGATACCTAGTGGTGAACGTTGGAACTTTGATAGAGCCTTCCGACGAAATCTAACCTAACAATTTAGCTTCACACAAGTTTAGTCTGTGGAAGGATCTTTTACATGCCATAAATCTATGACATGGGACCGCCGGCTTTACTTCCCCTCCGAAGGAAGGCACACTGAAAGATATTTAACGTTCTTAAAAAACAATCCGATGACTTCGGCCGGATTTGAACCCACGATATTGGGCATAGCAGTTCAGCATGCTACAGACTACGCCACCGAAGCCGCTTTTACTTTGTATGATTTACTTACATTGTTAATGTTACAATGTAATGAAAATAAATTATGGTGGGCCAAATGGTATGTCCGCGGACCGATATTTGTAGACCCCTGGTTTTTGTCACGCTCCGTGGGAGTACTAACGCATCAATAATCTTTATCCAGACCAATAGTTCTGCCAATTGATGCTTTTTAATATAATCACAAGGTGTATTTTACATCCCATATGTTGGTAACAGTAATGTGGCGTGAATGTGTGCGCATCGGTAACAGTTGAAGAGACCTGATGCGCCATGGAATTAAAGTAATGCAGTCTCCTCAATAAAATTCTCATTCATAGCTTGAAAGTGGAAGTTATGAAACTTCATTCTACTTTTATCGGTTTTATAATAACTAGCATTACCCGTCGCGTCTTCGCCCGCGAACATTCTAGTTGTAAAGAGTAGCCTACACTTAGCAAAATCTCAATCATGAATGCTATGACTGATTTATCCTTGGTATAAATAACCAGACTTTATCAATTCAACTACTGGTGCAGTGGTTAGGGGTTTGTCATTCCTTTATAGGAATATCAGAGCGAAGTTAGTTTTCAGGGAATATCACAGACACTGTTAATTTAAGGGCCTTTGAATGTGGGTTTCGGAGACCCTTTATATTCGGGTGAAAAAGACCACACTCATACGTGAAAATTGCGTGAAAAAATTCTAGAGTGCCCCTTGACCACCTTAAGCGCATTATCCTGTATGTATTGTGCCCTTTCAGCACGAAATATGCAAATCACAGTATGCCAGCATTGCTGAATTCGGGATTTTCGGGGTTGTAGTATGTTCTCCCACTCTGTGACTTACACATTTTGGATTAAATAGAGGATACACTTGCAAAAATAACAACAAAATAAACTCCTATTTTAAAACATTTAATTAACCAAAATTATGACGCTACAAACAATAAAACAAATAAACTACTGACCAAAATCTTCTACTTGTTCCAAGTGAACAAGGAATAATATAAGAATTAAACAAATATTGTATTAAAACACATGGTTTCCTTTAAAACCAACAATTCATAATTATTTTTACTTCCATAAAGTATCTATCTTAAAGTTCCATATAACTACGAGCTCCTTTCGCTCGATATTTTCCAATAATAATGGTGTCATTCTTCTTGTACACCTCAAATACTATTTTTATATTTTCCTATCATCAAAACAAATATATAATTACATTTAAAGTACATGTTAATTCTTTACTTAAATATTTGGGCACTTCACATGTTTTCAGCATTTACCATCTCTCTCAAATTTTACAAATTCACCATAGTGATCGGGAAAATACTTGTGTACTCCAGAGTTATAAAGATTACTTGACAAAGTCAAAAACTATGATTACTCCCGGAATCTAGTTACCTTCATTTAACTCGTGGAATCCTACTTCCATACAACGTTACAATAGGGATTGTTATTTATTTATTTGTCTTATACGACCATTATCACATAAGAAAACTACGATCTGAACTTGCAAGCGATAATTTCATCTACAAGGACCTCGGTTCACTTCCCGGGTCATTAACAACTTTTAAACACTCACGGTGTATTATTTACTTCTTACAGACGGCCTTCACCAACCCTCCTTCTATTAAGGTCTGACCGTTATACTTGAGCGAGATTTATGACTGGTAGGGTGACTTCCAGTCTAGTCTACGGTTGGAGCTCTCTTCAATGCTTTTAAAACAAATCTTCCTTTCTTTTCAGTTCTATGGAGAGACCTGGCATTTAACTTCACTTATTTCCTTTCAACAATATTATTTGGCTCATAAACCACTTTCGTAACCTTGGCATTTATTAATTATGAGAGGTCCTCATTGATTGGGAAGAGTAATACACATTTTACGACGAATAATTAGGGGCTTCAACAATAAGAGGATTCTAGGTTCGAATCTCTTAACATGCCTCGGGAACCATTCCCACATTGGAGGACTTATACAAAATGCGATTTAGGGTCAGCCTTAGCCTACATGACCTACGCTCAATAATACCATACATCTGCTCCCTTTTCAATATAATAACACACACATGGCCTCGTGATCTATGTCACTATTGGAGCACTTACAACATATCTCAATTCACCGCAATCAACTACCCTTCATAAGTAATTTACCAAGTACTTTTAACTTTTACGCATTCCTAGCGTGACATTTTATTTTAATTGCGCTCCATTGCGCTATACATTATTTTTAAGCCTAGCGTCTTCCAAAGAACTGATAAATTCCATATTAAGAATTGATACATATCTCAATTTTTATATTAATCTTTTCCTTTGACAATAATTGCTCTATTTTTAATAACATGCATTAATATCATATCTTGTACTTTTATTAAGGCTCCAACGCTCTTATTTTCATATCATTCAGTTTAATCTTTATTTATATTTACTTTATATTATTATTATTATTATTATTAATACGCTTGCTTTTATAACATTCGTCAAATACACTAACATTTTATTCATACATTTCCTCTACAGGATTTATTCTTTCACATAATTATTTATAATTTCTCAAAATTCTATTTTTGTTCAGACCGCGTTCTTATTCTGTATTTAGTTATTTAGAAACATCCCTTTTACTCAAACACACCGGTGGATTTGTACACAATCATTTCCCCGACACCAAAACATAATGAAAATCTTTACTCACATGTTTAAGGTCGTTTATTGACCCTTCTCCTCGTGCGATGCGTCATTTTTGGCCCACTTTTTTTAAATTACTCCATCGTGTACAAATTCATTGCATGTACAGACATATCTTGACACATATTTAACACGTATACATTTAACACTAATAACATTTTAAATACACTGGTGTATCCGTTTAGAACACACAATAAAAACACTGAAAATATATTACTTTTAACACAAAATCTTGATATATTTACACTTCACGAATTTTGATCACTAGACCGCTATTAGGCCTATCACACGTGACCTCTTGACCTCCCGTCTCCAAGGGTGAAATTTAGTAATGTCGGCTTCCTATCCTCTCTGAATGTGAAAGTCTCGAATCATCTACTTCCTCCCTGCAATAGCACTCCTTCGAATCCCGTTCTTGACGATCTGCTATTTCTCTGACACGAACGGCTCCCCTTTTAGATCCTATTTATTGATCTTAGCGAAAGTCTGTTCTGTTCACGGTCCCCTCGATAATTTATCGGTGACCTATGGATTTTTAGCAACTAATACTTCTTGCGTCTTAGTGCTTTTGAATAGTTCGTCTGCTTTCTTGAAACGATGTCTATAGTTTCCTGTCTTCTTCTTTGCTTATTCGGTTCTCGCACTTCTAATCTTCTAGAATACTTACGAACCTTATTTTCTCTGTCCCTGCTCGGGTTCTTTAAATTAGATAAACTGTTTATCTCGCTGTTCCAGTATTTCCGTACGTTATGATATGTTTGGTCGTTTACTTAAAGACCTATCGCCCTGAGTCCTAAGTTCGCAGCCTGCTTTGCCTGTATTTTATGAACTTTTCACTGTCAATATTATACTGTCGGACCTAAATCCTGTAACTAGGATTTTCCTACTTTTCAACACGGCGATACTGTAATATTACTTCTTTGCAACCCTTTACGGATGCACGTAAATTATTGATACCGCGACGCCCGTGGCTGTCGGATATTTTCTATGCAATGTAATGCAGCGTTTTTTTCCCTCAACGAAAGCTGGTATACTCTCTTCGGTGTGTTTCAACGTGACGCCCCCTCACGGACTATCGGAATTCGGTGTCTGATGTAACACAGTGACGCGCCCTCAGGCCGTTTGATAACTGCATGTACTGATCAAGCGTGACACCCCCCTGGGCTATCGGAAACTGCATGATTGGCTTGGTGAGGCCAGGAGTTTTATACTCTTTAGTCAAAAAAAGATAAAATCCTAGTCCTTTTCGTGACCAACTTTTTAACTAATTGTCGTACAATTAATAAAATTATATCTCCAGAAAGCTCGTCTTCCAAATGTCAAATAATCTCATTGCGCATAAGAATCGATCGTGCATTTCGGAGATATTAATTAATTTTTAGTCTTCAGCTGCGTGGGTGTTGCTGTTCATTTTTTTACTTCCCCACTCCTCTGGTATCAGTGAATCTCCGATGACGTATACTGCGTTTGCAGTTTTTTTTCTGTGCAATTATTACAAGGTTTTTCTTTACACAAAAATCTCTAATCCGAAATGATTCACAGTCCAGTGATTATTTACTTATTTTCATTCCTGCAAATGGGTTAAATTTAATTATTCTTCTTCTGGCACATTGGCGCTGTTGCCGTTTTCCTGCAAGCTAAGCTGGATTTCCGAGTCACGCTTCTCTGTCTTACAGTAAAAATTTTCCACTCGTTCTATTAATATCCATGACCCGCTCCCTCTCAAGGAGTCAAGAGGCATGATCTCATCTCCTGAACACCTGGTCCCCGCTGCTTGCACAACGTTAGGCTAGAATCCTGGCTTGAAATCTCTCTCCGTTCCCTTAGAGACGGTGTGTTTCTTTCATTCCTTTCACAAATACATGGATTCGACCCCTTTTGAGCCAATGGTACACGGGTTCATCTCTCCCCTCCTTAGGTAAATAAATTTTCGAAAAATTTTGAGGAAATTTATTTCAATTATTCATTAAAATCTTATTTTTCTTTATTCGTCGAAGCCATCATAACGTTATCCGTACCTTCTGTTCTTTCATCTTTTTAAGTCATATCCGGTAATTGTGTAGGTTGGGTACGCTCTGTCCCTACCCTTTCTTTCCTTTTCCTTTATTTGTCCGGACTTCAAGTCTCCAGAACCTCATTCTTCTTTACGGGTTTGGTCTATCCCTACCCGTTTCCTTATTTCATCATTCTCCTTTCTTAAATTGAAATTTTCTTCTTCAACAAAAGCAATTATTTCTTTGATTTCCCAATATAATTTCTCCAATTTGCATTCGCACTCGAATGTTTGAGCTCTGTTTCCCTTTTCTTCCTTATTCTCGTTTCTATCAAAAGTGGATTCCTTATCTCTAAATTGTTCCATAACCAGGGCTTGTTCATTGGCTTCATCGAAGTCTTCGGGAGGGTAATATACTTTCAAATTCGCTGAATTCATGGTCACTTCGTGATTCGTTTCACAGTGCCGAATTCTATAGGCATTATTTCTCAAATCTCTTATTATTTGATACGGTCCGTGGTACATTTTCTGGAACTTTTTGTACACGCGGTTCCCTGGATCCGAAATGGCTGGTCTTTTTACTAACACCATTTCCCCTGCTAATAGTGGCCGATGATACCTCTTGTGACTATTTCTTCTTTGCCTCCTGTCGGCTTGAGCTTTTAGATGCTCAAAGGCTCTTCTAATACGTACATCTCTTCCAGGCTGAGCGTCTGCTGGCCTAGGAATTACCAGACTCCAAGGTCTTTCTGGTTGCTCATTCCGATGTAACGTTATTGGTATCTCTCCCGTAGATTCATGGATTGTATTGTTTATACAAAATTCGATAATATCCAAGATATCTATCCACTTCCAATTCTCTTCGGCACAGTATATTCTACAATACTTGGCCGTCTCCCTCATCACTCTTTCTACAGGATTTGCCTCAGGATGGCGAATACTTGACAAAATCTGACGTATTCCAAGTCTTTCTAATTCTTGTCTGAACTCTACACTGGTGAAACAACTACCGTGATCCGACAACAAATTCTCAGGTTTTCCCAGAATCGGTATCACTTTTTCTTTGAGTCGTTTTAACACCTGTTTGGTACTAGTCTTCTGTATGGGAGCAAGGACAACCATTTTTGTGAAGACATCCATAGCCACCATTATGTGTCGATTTCCTCTTCTTGCCTTGGGCAAAGGTCCAAAATTATCAATAGAAATGATTTGACCTGGCCTCTCGGGTAACAATGGTATAGGCTTTTGTCTCATCAGAAATGCATTTGGTTTGATCCTTTGACATAGATCACATGTCTTTAGCGTGTCCCTTACAGTTTCTCTCAGTCTCGGCCATACAAATGCTTCTTTCAGCATCGAGACTGTTTTGTCGACTCCCATATGTCCGAACGATCTATGGGCTAACCATACTATTTTCCTCTGCAAAATTGCAGGTACAACAATCCTTAATCGTGTATGGTCAGAGTCCACAAACTTATATAACAATCCATTATAAAATGTGTAGTCTTGAGCTATCTTATTAGCTTCCGTGTACGCCGGTGTTCCCCTTATCAAACTTCCTTCAAGGAAAAATATGAGCATGTTCATCCATGGATCCTCACGTTGCCGTTGACTAATGCTTCGTAACTCATTTAGAGTACGCTGATCCCTGTCTTCCAAATCAATAGCCATTACTTCCTCTTCTGTGGACTCTGGCTGTCTACTTAAATAGTCTGGAACTATATTTTCTTTTCCTGGGCAGTATTCTATCTTGACATCAAACTGTTGAATGTATAAAGCCCAACGCATCAACCTTTGACTGGATAAATCAGTCTTCATCAAGAAGGTTAAGGCTTTATGATCCGTTCTTAAAGTGACTTGAAACCCATATACGCTCTTTCGCCTATTTGCAGCGCGTGCAATATCGCTAACAGCTCGATTTCGCTGATCGTATAATTTTTCTCGTGCGGTTTCAGTCTCCGACTTGTGAAAGGTAGATAATTTTTCTTATCAGGGTTGTCCGGGTTTTCCTGATATAGCATTCCCCTATTCCAATCTGGGATGCGTCTGTTTGAATGATAAATCTCTGATTAAAATCAGGATATCCTAGCTTCACATAGTTTAAGAGCATTTCCTTGGCCTCCACAAATGCTTTTTCTGTTTCCTCCGTCCATTTCCACTTGCCCCCCTTCTTCAGAAGGTCCTGTAGTGGTGCAACAGTTTTTGTGTATGATGGACAATGTCCTGAGAAAAATCCAATCAATCCCAAAAACTGGCGAACGTTCTTCACCTTCAAAGGCCTTGGAAAATCCCTTATCGGTTCTAATTTGCATGGATTTGGTTTAACACCATCCTTGTCAATCACATGCCCTAAAAATGTTACTTGTCTTTGACAAAAAATTGACTTTTTTAAATTGATTTTAAAATTAGCCCTTCTTAAGTCTTCCAATAATTTCTTCAACTTTTCTAAATGTTCCTCAATGTTTTCCGAGGTAAGCAAAATATCATCCACATAACGGATAGTGCAATCTTTCACTTCCTCTGACAGGTTTCGATCAAGCGCTCTTATTAAGGCAGATCCTGCGGTCTTCAATCCAAACGGACATCTCCTGAAGCAGTATGTTTGTTGGTCGAACTGAAATCCAGTCAACAGGCTGGTTTTCTCTTCCAGTTCGAGATGATGATACGAAGAAGTCATGTCAATATTTGTAAAAATCTTCTTGCCTTTGAACTTCCTCAGTATTTCTTTTATGGGTGGTGCCGAATCACTTTCTGGTATGATTTTTGCATTTCAATTCCTGAAATCTAAACACACCCTTACTGAGCCATCCGGTTTACTCACAATCACTAATGGACTAACATATGGTGTCGCCATCTTTTCTATAACACCTGCATTCATCATCTCCTGCAGTGTTTTCTTCGTTTGTGGGTAATGTTTTTCCGCAACCGGGTATGGTTTTTGTCTGAACGGTGCCCAATCATTGACTTGGAACGCGTATTTAAAATTTTCAATCTTCCCTGGCTTGGAATCAAATACGTCCCTAAAATTCAATAATAATTTCTTTAATTGTTCTTTATTTTCGAGGTTAACTTTAGCTTCCTCTACTTTTCCTGACAGGTTGGTCTCGAACTCAGTTTCCAAATTATCTTCGAGTTCTATGTTGAGGACTTCAAATATCTTTTCTATGTCCTTATAACCTTCCTCAGTTACTTCTTCCACATGCCATACCTGTTCTCCTATTTTCGCATCCTGTTCCTGTAGGTTAATGTTTTGTTCATCCACATCCTCTCTTTGGATTCTAATGCAATTTTGCGCTAGGTCTATGATGACCTTGTTCTCACGGATAAAATCAATACCTAATATGACATTATACGGTAATTGATTTACCAGCAAAAAGTATTGCGAAATTTCAGCGTTACCCATGATCAGATCAATGTATACCTGAAATTTACATGTTAAAGACTTTTCAGGGATAATCCCCTTAATCTATACACTCGATGTGGGAATTTTTAATACGCGGCCCCTTGTTTCCAATTCATTTAGAAGGGTTTGCGTAATTAAACTTATTGTGGATCCGGTATCAATTAATGCCCTGACCAGTAATCCTTCTATCCTTAGCATAATTATGGGTAATTCTCTTTTGATAGGTGGGATTCCTTTCACCTCCTCGTTAATTAGCTCATCTGGTATTGCTATCCAATTCACAATTTCTACCTCCTCCCAGCTCCTGGTATGTTTCCACTTTTGACGATTTAAATTTGAAGTTTTTTTTTATCCCGAGGGCTTCCTTTCCTCTCATTCTTTAATTGAGCTTGTAGTTCCAAGCTTTGAGCTCCGTCTAGTCGGTCGGGTGATTTCCGGTTCTTTATTGCCTCACTCCAACGGACTTTTTGCCTTTCAGGTTCGTCTGGTCGTTCGTTCATATAACGAAGACTTTCCTGATATCTCTCTTCTATTTCGGCCCGATATTCATCATCCCTATCCTCTGGCCTTACGTTCCTTCTGGGATAATTCTCCCATTTCTTTCGGTTTTCTTGCCTCTGATGGTTATTGTTATAGGGTCGGCTCTCTTGTTGCCTATAACCCGTATTCCTAGGATTTTTCCCTCGATATCCTCCTCTGTAGTATGGCTGTATTCCCCTAGGCTCTTGGTGCCCATACTCTCGACCCAGTCCCTGAGTATCAGTACTAGTGGACTGATTTCTGGTCGATGGTTTCTCTCTGTCTTCCTGACTGCTGGCCATATGTACCTGTTCAGTCTGTCTTTGATGCCTGGGAGTAACGTGCGAAGTCGTTATATCTAATTGACGTAATACACTCTCCACTTCCACAGCACTTCTGGCTTTGGATGAGATAAACAGCCTCTGGATCTCATATGGAAGTTGTCTTGCAATGGCGGCACACAGGTCGTTCTCCGCTGGAGCAATGTCAAGTTCCCGGAATTTACACAGCTGAGCGGTGCAAAATTCTGAGTACTTAGTTGGTGCATTTGTGCTGTACTTCCTAGAGGTCAGATCCAGCCTCAAATTCTCTTGGACATCTGCTGCCCAATATCGTTTTAAAAAGGCTTCTCTAAAGCCTTCCACCGTATCAAAGGTGTACCTGAAGCTTCTGAACCAAGTAAGACAATCACCTGCCAACAGCTTCTCAATAGCTCTCAGTCTCCGATCCTGAGGAACTTTCATTTCGTTTAAGTACTCTGCAACTTCCTTTAACCAGTATTTTGGAGTAATTGACATGTTATTACCCGTAAACTTTACCGGTCTGTCCTCATGCGACTTAATAATGTTTATTATCTGGCCATTTGTCTGGTTCATGTACGGGGTTGACATCGCCATCGGATATCCTGGGTTCTTATAAGGGCTCTCCCCTCCTAAGTCCCTATCTGTATCTGTGCCTTGTTCATGGGAATCTACCCATCCTGTCTTTGGAAATTCCTCCTGATTCTCAAATTCTAATTTCCTTTCTCTTCGGGCACTTTCCTCATTAGCCATGAGTTGAATTTCCATTTGACTGTTCTTTTGTTCAGTCCTTTCCAACCGGGATCCTAATTCATTTTGAATTCTTTCCTGATTCTTCTTACTGGTTTCCAGTTCTCGTTTTAGTTGGAATTTCTCATCCCTGAAGCTATCCCTGATTTCATTTAAGTGTCCTTCTACCTCTTTCTTGATGACCATGACCTGTTCTTTTATAATCTCTGGTTTAACGTCACCTTTAGTATCTAGGTCTTCTCGCATTTCCTTTATCTTTTTCTCCATCTCCTTTTGTCCTTTGTAGACTTTGTCCTGGATCTTGTTCATATCCTCTCGAGCCTTTCCTTGTTCCTCGAATATAATTGTTATGTCGGTCATAACCTTATCTATATCTCCCTTTGTGTCTCCCATTTGTTTTGTTAATCCTATTACGGTTTCCTGTATTCCAGTAACCCCTTTATCTATCCTCTCTATTTTCACGAGTTGTTCATCACGATCCCTTTTTCGTTGCGTGCTTTCATTCTTAAGATTCCCTTCGTATTCACCTAACTTCGTAGTAATATCCCCCTCATGCTTTCTCAACCATTCGTCCACCTGTCCCGTGAATACGTTAAATTGCAATTCCCTTTTTTTTTGCATCGGCCTCACCTTGCCTCTTAACCTCAGTTATTTCTGTCTGTACCTTCTCGACTTTCCCTCAAGGTTTTCTACTTTCTTCTCCATCCCTCCAAATCTGTCTCCTAACGCATCAATACTACTTTTTATTTCTCCCTGGGATTTTTCACAAATACTCTTGTTCGATTCTATCTGAGCTTCTAAAATTTTCTGCACACCTTGGATCTGGGTTACAAGTTCATTTTTACATTTGTCTCCATTTTTTTACAAGTTGTTTCCATAGAACCAATTTTATCCTCCATAATTTTAAAATTATCTTGACACTCCTTTTTGGATTCTATACTATTTTTTTCTATAGTATTTATCTGGGGTTTCACTCCTGCATTAAATGCGTTACTCTCAATCTGAAACGCCTCTAGCTTATTCCCAAATGTTTTTTCCAATATTTGAAATTTGGACTCTATGTTTCCTTCTGTACTTTGTCGGAGTTCATTTGACCCCTGTTTTATTTTCTCAACTTCACTTGTGATTTCCCTTTTTAAATCATTTAACTTATTCCCAAACCTAGTATCAAAACCTTGGAATTTTTATCTATTTTCTTTTCTATTTCAGCCTTCAGTGCTTCTTTGTTTGCTTTACTGTCGGCTTTCATAGAATCTAACGTCTCATCTTTTGCAGCTTTCAACTGTTCTGCAATGTTTTTCCCATTCTCTGTTTTCATACTGTCTAATTTACGTTCTATCTCAGCCTTCAATGTACTATTCATATTGATACAATCGGCTTGGATAGCTTCTAATTTAACCCCATATTATCACTTTTAATTTCGATAGCATCTAATTTAGTTCCCATGTTATCACTATTAGTTTTTAGTGACTCTAAACTCTCATTTATGGATCCTAAATCCCTTTTATTTTCACTCTGTTGGCTATCCAACTTACTCAAACTCTCATTTATGGATCCTAAATCCCTTTTATTTTCACTCTGTTGGCTATCCAACTTACTGTTTATGGCCTCCAAGAGCCGTTGCATCTCCTCACTCAATGCCATCTTATTAGAATATAGTGGGCTACTCATGCCACATCGCTAATACATGCTTGAGAGATGGTACTCTGATCCATTGTGTCCCAATTTCTTCAAAAATTTACTTTGGTACGGGTATTTACTACAACGTACCCTTTTGATCTCTTTATATAAACTCAAAAACCTTTATGGAAGTATTTAAAATTCAAAATTTCGAAAAAACATTTTTTTTTTTCAAAAAAAAAAAAATTTTGATTTTTCGAGAAAACTTGGGTTTTCCCTAGGAAAACTCATCCCTGCGTACTGGGCGCCAAAATCGATGCTTTGCTGGGGGGTTGTTTAAATCAGGGCTGCTCGGTGTGAGTTTCTAGGGACCCATGCGGTCAGTTAACATTATACGTTATAGCTATTCCTATCATTACTTTACTTTACATGAAATGACCGTCTTTAGTGTTCCTCTAGTTATTAATCCAAGCACATTACTTTATATACCCCCATGTGCCCTTTCAGCACGAAATATGCAAATCACAGTATGCCAGCATTGCTCAATTCGGGATTTTCGGGGTTGTAGTATGTTCTCCCACTCTGTGACTTACACATTTTGGATTAAATAGAGGATACACTTGCAAAAATAACAACAAAATCAACTCCTATTTTAAAACATTTAATTAACCAAAATTATGACGCTACAAACAATAAAACAAATAAACTACTGACCAAAATCTTCTACTTGTTCCAAGTGAACAAGGAATAATATAAGAATTAAACAAATATTGTATTAAAACACATGGTTTCCTTTAAAACCAACAATTCATAATTATTTTTACTTCCATAAAGTATCTATCTTAAAGTTCCATATAACTACGAGCTCCTTTGGCTCGATATTTTCCAATAATAATGGTATCATTCTTCTTGTACACCTCAAATACTATTTTTATATTTTCTTATCATCAAAACAAATATATAATTACATTTAAAGTACATGTTAATTCTTTACATAAATATTTGGGCACTTCACATGTTTTCAGCATTTACCATCTCTCTCAAATTTTACAAATTCACCATAGTGATCGGGAAAATACTTGTGTACTCCAGAGTTATAAAGATTACTTGACAAAGTCAAAAACTATGATTACTCCCGGAATCTAGTTACCTTCATTTAACTCGTGGAATCCTACTTCCATACAACGTTACAATAGGGATTGTTATTTATTTATTTGTCTTATAAGACCATTATCACATAAGAAAACTACGATCTGAACTTGCAAGCGATAATTTCATCTACAAGGACCTCGGTTCACTTCCTGGGTCATTAACAACTTTTAAACACTCACGGTGTATTATTTACTTCTTACAGACGGCCTTCACCAACCCTCCTTCTATTAAGGTCTGACCGTTATACTTGAGCGAGATTTATGACTGGTAGGGTGACTTCCAGTCTAGTCTACGGTTGGAGCTCTCTTCAATGCTTTTAAAACAAATCTTCCTTTCTTTTCAGTTCTATGGAGAGACCTGGCATTTAACTTCACTTATTTCCTTTCAACAATATTATTTGGCTCATAAACCACTTTCGTAACCTTGGCATTTATTAATTATGAGAGGTCCTCATTGATTGGGAAGAGTAATACACATTCTACGACGAATAATTAGGGGCTTCAACAATAAGAGGATTCTAGGTTCGAATCTCTTAACATGCCTCGGGAACCATTCCCACATTGGAGGACTTATACAAAATGCGATTTAGGGTCAGCCTTAGCCTACATGACCTACGCTCAATAATACCATACATTTGCTCCCTTTTCAATATAATAACACACACATGGCCTCGTGATCTATGTCACTATTGGAGGACTTACAACATATCTCAATTCACCGCAATCAACTACCCTTCATAAGTAATTTACCAAGTACTTTTAACTTTTACGCATTCCTAGCGTGACATTTTATTTTAATTGCGCTCCATTGCGCTATACATTATTTTTAAGCCTAGCGTCTTCCAAAGAACTGATAAATTCCATTTTAACAATTGATACTGTACAGTCCCCCAGGGGTTTGCACCCCCTGGAAGCCACCCTCCATCATTCTATCAAAACCATCCCTAACTGGCAAATCTCGTAAGTCCAGAACAGTATCTTTCATACAGCAAGGGCAAGCCGGCCAGCTCGGAAGGCTTGCCAAATACTTGCATCACACACATAACACCTATACTATAACTAACTGGGGCAGCTATGCCATCGGAATGCCGACGAAGCAGCACTAAAGCATATAAGAAGGACCGTAAGGAGGACAGGACTCTCTCTCAATTACCAGTATACAGTGCGTCCGCCGAAGGCCCCAGCCGTTATCATCAGGTGAGTCAGCAGTGTTCAGAGTTCCTATATTTTGTGACCTACCTCACAGACTTGTACACTTATTCTTATAAGATTCATTACATTCCCTAAAAAGGGACTCATAATTTCATATTACTGACCAATAAATACTTGGTCAGTACACTACACTTGTCTTACTGTTTACACGCCTCTTTACGTCCTAACTCCTTTCCTGATTTCCGTCACGATCAGACGTGACATACAGTAGCCAAATAGTTGCTAGCACAAGCTTCATTGCACTTCGCGCAGCGGCCCGACTGCCAGAGTATCGAGCCGCAACATCGCTGACGCACGCACGTAGGTTATATAACTCCAAC
Source organism: Meconema thalassinum (assembly GCA_946902985.2). NCBI lineage: Eukaryota > Metazoa > Arthropoda > Insecta > Orthoptera > Tettigoniidae > Meconema > Meconema thalassinum. Next base: position 94,359,287 of record OX336391.1, read on the forward strand.
CAGCTGAGCGGCCAGTACGTTCACCTGTACACAAAGTTTCATCCCCTGAAATACACCTGCGTCTTTATAGGAGCACCCCCTAGCATCCTAACGATAAACAACTCTCTACACTGGTCAGCTTACCCAGCTACGTGAAGCTACCCCCTCCTAGGCATCACCTTATAAATTAACACAATAACACATCCGTTCTAGATCCAACTACCCCTAACTAAGGGATCTAAAACAGATTGGTGGAGTCTGGGTACCACGCACAGTAAAATAGGGCTCATACAACGAGTTCTCGTGGTCAAAACGGCCCGTACCGCATATAGCCAAGCGAGACTGGATTTTTTTTTTCTCCCAGACAGAAAGCATTATTTTTTGCTTCGCACTGTCTACACAGGGGAAATTCTTAGCAAACCAACCCCCCCAGCCCCAGAAAGAATCAGAGAGACACAAGATACACTGCCAAACACGCACAGTTTTTGTTTTAAATTAGAAGACGCATACACTTCATTCAGCATGGCCCCTCTATACCGCCTAGCTGTGCTGAGGAGCATTGGGGGAGTACCAAGAATTAATTGCCTGGCACAAAATCTTTGAAACTAGGCAGGACTACCTCAGAAGGTTTCAGCAGCTCCTGCACGCCCAGTATATGCGGATCATAAGAGCACTTGTCCGGCCAATCCGCAGCGCTAAGAATCGCAAGATTCGGGCGAAAATCCCCACCTTCCGTACACAGATCATTAAGGCACACTGGCAATTACACTGCCGACACGAGTTCATGTTCCAGCAATGGGAAACTCTCATCAGGGAACACCAACGCATAGGGTCCAATGGCACAAAAGTCGCTGAGCAGGCCATGAGCCTCAACAGGCAGTACACCCAAATTTGGGACGAGTACCGCGAACTCCAGAATAACAAAACCATTTTTGAGTACATGGCAGGGCCACAAGCCCAGCCGGGAGAGGACATAAGCGTAGATACGCTAACGCAGCAATTTGCGAGGATGTCCCTCTCGCCACGTACTGCCACACATGGGAAGGAGTTCACCGTGGCCACAGTCCAGAAGACGGCCAGGTTAGACTCCAATACACTGCGGGGACAAAGTTACACCATTACACATCCCTTAGCTCCGGTTCGGAAGGCAATTTTGCCAAACCGGGCAGCAGAACCTAGGCCAACCCCCTCGGAACGGACGAACGAGAGGGAGTTGAAGCCAGGACTCTCAGACACACATGACATGTCAGGGAGACAACGGGAGGTGACCACGTCATGGGCTGAGGACGTAGAGCCCGCCCTACAGCACATTAAACCCACATACACCTACACAAGTGGGCAAACACAATGGCAGGAGTCTGCCGTGGCCACAGGCCAGGAAGCGGTCAGACTACATGCCACTACATCGCTAGGGCATACACAGGCCATCAAACGGCCTTTGCCGCTAGTCCAAAGGGCAATTTTGCCAGGACGAAAGCGAGCACTGGCATTCGTACCCCAGGTGCAAATGCCTAAGAGGGTGTTGCATTCAGGCCCTCGGGATGCACAACACACACCCACACACTCTGACCAGGCGCTAACACACGGTACACGGGGCATAAGAAAGGTCCTATTGCCTACCCCACAGAACAGGTCAGTCAAAAATCCACACACCCCCGTAAACTCTACTAGGGTAGCGCAGAGCGCAAGCAGTTCCCAGAACACAGGCACACTCAGACCAACGGTCAAGCGCTACGGTGAAAGTAGGCCCAGACTTACTTTGCTAGAAATTCCGCCGGAAAATAGTAAAGGAGTACCTCAGTGGACTTCAGGGGCCTATGCCCTAGTCACTGGGCGAAAGTGTTCACCTTTCAGAGCAAGGACGCTTGGACGGGAATAACGACTTCCACCAGGGACACAAAAACATAAACTAATATCACTTGCTCCTGCATTATAGGTACACGTAAGCTCGTTTACACGTGAGAAATATGACAATAGACAAACAGAGACTCACAAACATAAACTGCACATTTTTTTGTCATGTATATGCAGTGCAAAATGGCTAAATCAGAAGTGCATAATTCTAAATCCTTCTTGGTTTTTTTTTGGCCCCTAGCATTTTTTTCTCAGGCCATCAATGGTTATTGGTCATAGTTGGTTCACACTATAACTTGGATAACGTAAAGTTTTTAACATGCGAAGCCAAGCGGAAGCCAATCAGGCGAGCCACGCGGCTTCAGGCCGGAAAGAGCTATTCTGAACACAGCTGAAGCATCAAATCACAGCATAGAGCTTAGGCGTGTCTTTCTAAGTAGAAATGACTAAATGTTCTATGATCCGGTCCCACAGTTTGATAGATTCTCTTGTGACGGGCGAGAGCCATAACCGTGGCAAGAATTAAGAATCGCAAACTATTTTTCAAAAAAAAAAATTGGTGAGGTGTGCATTAACCAACTGAAGAGCCCAATTGCACACCGGGGCGAAACACTGTCATTTTGTCGAGTTATGCCGGAACATTTAGCACAATTTGTGTTTAAATATATAATGGCTCAACGGACAATACATATTTTTCTTTTGAAAATTGTATATTCAATGCCAAGGTAAGGTTATAATTGCTTTGGAGTGGAGTTTCGACTCCCATAGTGCACTGGCTTTGCTCGTGACGTGGATACACATGTATGAAATACGTCCTGCAATGGCCTTCCCAGTGTGTACTAGACAGTGTCGGTAGATTCCCCTGAGACGTAACTAGATTACTGTAGTACTAACGTCACCAAATGGGTGAGTAGTACACCCAGGGCCTACTTCTCATTTTTAAACATTTTTGATATTGTTTACGACACAATTTTTACAGACTACCGCCGCCCGGCAACCCGCTTTAATAAGCATAAAGCAGTGTGCAGGCGAGATACAATATAGTTCCTCTATTTTTTTTTTTCAAAGTGCTCTCTTAATTCGGAGCGGGGCATAACTCATTTTTTTGCCTCAGTCATTAAGCCCGAGAAATGAAAATTAGCCAAGTGAACTGTATGTATTTAATCCATAGGCATACGTGACACGATACACTGCCTATAACATGACTTTTTCTCACCTCCATAACAACACGCAAGCTAAAACGCAAACACACCATAGGGAGAAAATCCCAGACTTTGGGAAACCCTACATATTTGTGGAAGACACACAGTCAATTTACATTGCCACATAACAGTAATACACTACCAAACTGCCCCGGAGACACAGCCTAGAATGGCACCAGAAACAATTACTCTGGTTAAAGACGGTCTAAAGACCCGCAACCTTCTCAATACCAGGAATGTAAGGTCGGGTAGCTATCCAAGTGCAGGATAGGAAACTAAGGAATCTAAAACAGATTGGTGGCAGGATAGGAAAGTAAGGAAGCTAAAACAGATTGGGACAGTTCCACTAACAGACGTTCATAAATGGAAGACAACAAAATCACCTCCGACACCTAGTCACCAAACACGCGACTAGCGGCCCGGAGACACTCGTGTATAACGACATTTTGTACCATGGATAGGGATATATTCGGCCCACGTCAGAATTAACACAAAATTTGGGGACACGAATGTAGGTAATGAAAGGTTCTTTTGCATCGCGGAAAGCCTCACCCGCAATCACAGAGACAGCTCTCAAGTTCACACATACACGTGCCGGAAACATGAGCATGGTCAGGACAAGTAACAAATGAGTGCGCACGCCATTGTAATTCAACACTACCGCTGTCAGCGATAAGACCCGCGTGACTGGGCGACCTTCACGCATACAGACGGACTAAGCCAACTCCAAGTGAACAGGAACAAACGCCATCATTCACGTCAGATCCAGAGACCTCATAACTCCCCAAATTACACTACGAGGAGAATTCAAAAATACACAAACTCCTCACAGGAATGCGTATTCTCATCTGCGCATTTCAGATACACGGTACATGTGCTAGGGTATACACGGCATAGATATTGTCATACCAGGTCTTTACAGTAAGCCGGGTCCGAACTCATAATCACACACCACACTCGTACAAAAAACTAACTAACCATCGGTATTTTTGGTACGAGAGACACAAGTAAAAACCACACTGAGGACACCTAAATCCCCAAAACACAACGCAGACATAGAACACAGAGAATGACATGAGATCATGGGTCCAAATCCCAGTAAAAATTGGACACCAGGGAAAACAACTATCCAGGCTTCCAATCACACCGACATCGGCCCATACAAGTACATAAACAGGGAACACCACATTTCCTTCGGCCAAACACCGTGCATTAATTTCAATTACACCTGACATAGAAAATAGATTTCCCAGACACAGGTATGAAAATTTCGTAAGGCAAAAGTCTTATGGAATAGTGGCCACACAACAGTACTAGCTAAATAGGACGAATTGCTACATTGGTCCGCCCGGAATCCCGAACAGTGACAACACTCACATACTGGCGAAAAGTCACGTACGCAAACAAATGAAAGCACAACATGACGAAAATACTGACTTGCAGGTTTCACCGCATTGCCACACGGCTGCCGACAGACACAATTGTTATATCGGCAGTGACCGTGAAATCACAAGCGCAAAGCAATCATAATGCCACACATTTTTTTTAGCACTGCAAAAACAATTGTGACATTTAGAAACGTATAGACATCTTAACACCGGACTTATCGTAGGGCCATAGGGACATATCTCAAAGATGTTGACAAGCTGCCCACGCCATCTGACACTCAGACACGCGTTACACATTAGGACTTAGCCTATAACAGACCAACCGTCCGCGTGGTGTAGCGGAACATAGTCACACACACACGCGCTCACTAATCAGGAGCGAACACAGACAGGGGCTCTGAGGAAACAAGACCCCCCCCCCCTAATAACTTCCTTTCTCGATTTTAGTTCTCAAAAATCATTACAGGCTATCAAGACATGGACCAAGGGAGAATGACAGAAGCATAGGTGGACAATCCCAGCGGGATTACCGACATACCACCCACAGGCTACCATTTTTTAATACCTAATTCCCCGTCCATAACCTTCCCACGTCCAACATGACCAACACAGACATACAAACACGATGAAAACAGCTACACTACATTACAAAGTATACATCGGGGTTGATAGACTTCATGCGTTTAAAGAGAGGGCTTACTACGCCTTGTACCCCAATGCTAACACCCGAGTATTAGGGAAGTGTCGGACAACGATAATTAAGCGTAATGCGCATCTCTAAGTGAGAGATGAGGCCAACTTTACATAATAACAATTCTTTTTTTTTCTATTAAATAATCCCGCATGAAAGGGACATATTATTATTACGCCTCACCCTATACCTATCCTTACATGAGTGCGGATATGCCTCATATCCAGATACATGCATGGAGTAACCCATCCATTTACCAAGGGTTATTACTATCAAACCTGCATGGAATTTTTATATTTTTGCAATCCCGGAAATTACCTGCCCCCGTCCACTCATTGTAAGAGCAATCCTAGCAGCATTACCGGCTCAAGGCCACCATTTATTTGAGCCCAAAGATGAGCAACCTCTTCCTACCATGCTTTCAGCCCACTCTACGAATAACTACCCCCAGATCCTAATAACAGGGTACCTAACACCATAGACCCTACTAACACCTCCATAAAGGTTAACAGAGCATTACCGCTGGAAAGCCGACGTAGCAACAGGAGGCCTAAAGTAGTCTATGCATTTAGAAGTTCTACAACCCCACAACACTTGAAAAATTTTACATTTTATACAAAATAAATTATTTACACAGGTTACGCCTATATTTTCTATATGAAAAGGAATCTGATAACACTCTGATTGGTGATAGCGGCACAAGCAAAAGGCCAGAGGCACCACACTGGAGCATAGCTGGGGAAGAGGATGTTGACCCTTACCCCAGTTGGCTCAACATCTTAGTGACCCCAGTTAACTTAACGACTAGACCAAACAGACGAACCACGTAAGGTTGAGGCACTCACGGCCTTGCGCGGGCAAGCTTCGGAATCCTAGGTATGCCTAGCCTGCACCTGGGAGGAAGAGATGCTACACCCACCATGTGCCACGGTCGTCGAAGCCAAGACCTGCAGGGGAGACTTTCTGAGGATAGTGGGAGAAATAGCTAGCTCCACGCCGGACCCAGGAGTTGACCCTAGGGACGACCAAACTAGGACTAGACTCTTAGTTAATTATAAGTAAGTAGGGCTTCTACAGCGGGAATCAAGACTCCTACGCGCGGGAGCGAAGTATTATTGCGGCCAACAGTGGCGAAGAGATTGTTATTACTGCGAAAAGCATACTAAGGTTGCCAATAAAGGCGAAGAGATTATTATTACTGCGAAAAGTATACTACGGTTGCCAATAAAGGCGAAGAGATTATTATTACTGCGAAAAGCATACTACGGCTGCCAATAAAGGCGAAGAGATTATTATTACTGCGAATAAACGCGAAGAGAATACTACTATTGCCAATGAAGGCGAAGATAATATTATGCCATTGGACGATGTCCAATGCCCACATAAATGGCGACGCAGCGGGCAGCCTAGGGCATTAAATGAGTAGCATAGCGAGCAACTCATAGGGGTTAAAGTGGGCGACCCAACTATGACAACGTATGAAAAACAACGGTAATGAGCAGGAAGTTACAGCAGGCGAGACGGTTTGCTTTGTGGCACCGTAAGCCGCCTGTGACTATATTAGTACTAGTTAGTAAGACCTAGAATAGACGTCGACAACTAGAATTAAGGGGGCGGAATCCGGCGTTTCTAGAGACAACCGGTGTTTCTAGGATACGTACGGGTGGTGATCTGGGGAGTTAACGCTGCCCCGGGCGATCGCCCTGGTCAAAATTTAGCGAGTAAGACAGTTGCACTTTGGTACGCAACTTAGGATTAAGCAAATTCACTAACCGCTGATGCTAAATAATAGCACAGCACATTTCGGCAATAGAGTAAGGCCACCCATTCGGCTTAGTAATAGCAACCATTTTTTTTTCTCTACCATAAGTTGGATAAATAGTGTTAAGATAACGCCGTTCGGCACCTGATGACCGTCAAACCCGTCATCAGGGTAAGTCCGATAATACATTATAATATATTAAAATAAGTATAATTGAGGTAGAATATATCGGCATCTGGTAACCAAAATTCCGCTACCGGGGTAAGGCCGACAACACATTAGGACAACATAGTAATATGAATAATATTACGGTGATACATTAAGTAGATTAACTAGATTAACTAGGTTATATAAACACACTGAGCATAAGAAACGACATTACGGCACCATATAGGGTAAGCCCGGGCATACATCAAATAACACTAATCATGCCATTTTTTTTTTCACAGGGAAAACGAGCTTCAGACTGTGGACACACTGCCACAGGAAGCGGCATAGAAAATATCCAATATTTATATGTTTTCTAAACCTCTCCATTTTTTCAGGCATCGTCACCAGGAATATGGCACTGGTGACTATAATTTCGCTGCCATATAGCAGCAGCATACTATTTGTGCCATCATATTACTGTATTCCACCTTTGCGCATTAATTTGTATTTACTATTCGTATCATCCTCACTCACATACTCACCACATTGTTTACAGCTACACAACAAAAATCTGCACAGCAGGGCTGATACCTGTGGGGTATCAGGCTCGCTGGCAGATCAACGTAAACAAGAAAAACATAAGGCGTCAGAAATGCGGCGCAAAATACGGCAATGAGGGCGCAACCGAATTGTGACGGCGACTCTCATTGTCAAGGGTGAAGGCATTCGCCCACAGGGAATGCTTCACAGATTAAGGATACAATTCAAGCGGTACGACCACTAAACCATACCAGGAAGTGGCCGTACAGGATTAGCCGTGAGACGGCGCATACGTACAAAGGAGTAGCGTGCACGCGAGGTAACATATAAACTAGGAGCATAGAAAATTAGCGCGCTTAAGCTAGATATAAGATAATTGTAATTCATAATTGTAAAAGGGTAACTTAACATATATTAATGCGCCCACGGGCAAGCATTCTACTATGAACATATAAATAATACCTCGCACCCCCACATTGTCTACGGAGGTGATAAATGATATTCCTCAACGTTAATACGTTAATACATGCACATCTCAATATAACACATTAAACGGTATACTCTTTTAAGAGCACATGTACACCATGTTTATGATTTGTTTTTCTTTCATTTTTCTTTCTTCTAACTTCCCAACTTCTAAAGGTGTTACGTTTCATCCCAACGCAATAAACACATTTTGAATATTTCCCTTAACTTATACCCTGGAACACCTATTTGTCTACTTCTTCTATCTTTCTCATTGCAGGGAGCAATTTTTTCCCTAAGATAGAGCGGACACATGCATCCGTCCAGCCCTGGTTTTTTCCTCCCTGCACAACAATATATCGCATAATTATCAAAACCATGTATTTTTTTTCTGAAACTTTCAATATGTCAATGCCAATTTTTCTCATGCACTATTTTTACAATGTCAATGTCAATGTCAATGTCATATATATATATGTATATCCCATAACCCACCCCTCTGAACACGAGCTGATCTCACACCTATACATCAACACGACGTCACCACATCTATACGACAACGAAGAAGACACCAACAGGAGATACAAGGAAGACTCAAGAACAAACTGCTACATCGACATCCCAACCTCACGTTCCGTTCCCGTTCGCAGGGACGCGAACTAAATAGAGGAAGAGGCTTGTACAGTCCCCCAGGGGTTTGCACCCCCTGGAAGCCACCCTCCATCATTCTATCAAAACCATCCCTAACTGGCAAATCTCGTAAGTCCAGAACAGTATCTTTCATACAGCAAGGGCAAGCCGGCCAGCTCGGAAGGCTTGCCAAATACTTGCATCACACACATAACACCTATACTATAACTAACTGGGGCAGCTATGCCATCGGAATGCCGACGAAGCAGCACTAAAGCATATAAGAAGGACCGTAAGGAGGACAGGACTCTCTCTCAATTACCAGTATACAGTGCGTCTGCCGAAGGCCCCAGCCGTTATCATCAGGTGAGTCAGCAGTGTTCAGAGTTCCTATATTTTGTGACCTACCTCACAGACTTGTACACTTATTCTTATAAGATTCATTACATTCCCTAAAAAGGGACTCATAATTTCATATTACTGACCAATAAATACTTGGTCAGTACACTACACTTGTCTTACTGTTTACACGCCTCTTTACGTCCTAACTCCTTTCCTGATTTCCGTCACGATCAGACGTGACATACAGTAGCCAAATAGTTGCTAGCACAAGCTTCATTGCACTTCGCGCAGCGGCCCGACTGCCAGAGTATCGAGCCGCAACATCGCTGACGCACGCACGTAGGTTATATAACTCCAACCAGCTGAGCGGCCAGTACGTTCACCTGTACACAAAGTTTCATCCCCTGAAATACACCTGCGTCTTTATAGGAGCACCCCCTAGCATCCTAACGATAAACAACACTCTACACTGGTCAGCTCACCCAGCTACGGGAAGCTACCCCCTCCTAGGCATCACCTTATAAATTAACACAATAACACATCCGTTCTAGATCCAACTACCCCTAACTAAGGGATCTAAAACAATACATATCTCAATTTTTATATTAATCTTTTCCTTTGACAATAATTGCTCTATTTTTAATAACATGCATTAATATCATGTCTTGTACTTTTATTAAGGCTCCAACGCTCTTATTTTCATATCATTCAGTTTAATCTTTATTTATATTTACTTTATATTATTATTATTATTATTATTAATACGCTTGCTTTTATAACATTCGTCAAATACACTGACATTTTATTCATACATTTCCTCTACAGGATTTATTCTTTCACATAATTATTTATAGTTTCTCAAAATTCTATTTTTGTTCAGACCGCGTTCTTATTCTGTATTTAGTTATTTAGAAACATCCCTTTTACTCAAACACACCGGTGGATTTGTACACAATCATTTCCCCGACACCAAAACATAATGAAAATCTTTACTCACATGTTTAAGGTCGTTTATTGACCCTTCTCCTCGTGCGATGCGTCATTTTTGGCCCACTTTTTTTAAATTACTCCATCGTGTACAAATTCATTGCATGTACAGACATATCTTGACACATATTTAACACGTATACATTTAACACTAATAACATTTTAAATACACTGGTGTATCCGTTTAGAACACACAATAAAAACACTGAAAATATATTACTTTTAACACAAAATCTTGATATATTTACACTTCACGAATTTTGATCACTAGACCGCTATTAGGCCTATCACACGTGACCTCTTGACCTCCCGTCTCCAAGGGTGAAATTTAGTAATGTCGGCTTCCTATCCTCTCTGAATGTGAAAGTCTCGAATTATCTACTTCCTCCCTGCAATAGCACTCCTTCGAATCCCGTTCTTGACGATCTGCTATTTCTCTGACACGAACGGCTCCCCTTTTAGATCCTGTTTATTGATCTTAGCGAAAGTCTGTTCTGTTCACGGTCCCCTCGATAATTTATCGGTGACCTATGGATTTTTAGCAACTAATACTTCTTGCGTCTTAGTGCTTTTGAATAGTTCGTCTGCTTTCTTGAAACGATGTCTATAGTTTCCTGTCTTCTTCTTTGCTTATTCGGTTCTCGCACTTCTAATCTTCTAGAATACTTACGAACCTTATTTTCTCTGTCCCTGCTCGGGTTCTTTAAATTAGATAAACTGTTTATCTCGCTGTTCCAGTATTTCCGTACGTTATGATATGTTTGGTCGTTTACTTAAAGACCTATCGCCCTGAGTCCTAAGTTCGCAGCCTGCTTTGCCTGTATTTTATGAACTTTTCACTGTCAATATTATACTGTCGGACCTAAATCCTGTAACTAGGATTTTTCTACTTTTCAACACGGCGATACTGTAATATTACTTCTTTGCAACCCTTTACGGATGCACGTAAATTATTGATACCGCGACGCCCGTGGCTGTCGGATATTTTCTATGCGATGTAATGCAGCGTTTTTTTTTCCTCAAGGAAAGCTGGTATACTGTCTTCGGTGTGTTTCAAAGTGACGCCCCCTCACGGACTATCGGAATTCGGTGTCTGATGTAACACAGTGACGCGCCCTCAGGCCGTTTGATAACTGCATGTACTGATCAAGCGTGACACCCCCCTGGGCTATCGGAAACTGCATGATTGGCTTGGTGAGGCCAGGAGTTTTATACTCTTTAGTCAAAAAAAGATAAAATCCTAGTCCTTTTCGTGACCAACTTTTTAACTAATTGTCGTATAATTAATAAAATTATATCTCCAGAAAGCTCGTCTTCCAAACGTCAAATAATCTCATTGCGCATAAGAATCGATCGTGCATTTGGGAGATATTAATTAATTTTTAGTCTTCAGCTGCGTGGGTGTTGCTGTTCATTTTTTAATTCCCCACTCCTCTGGTATCAGTGAATCCACGATGACGTATACTGCGTTTGCAGTTTTTTTCTGTGCAATTATTACAAGGTTTTTCTTTACACAAAAATCTCTCATCCGAAATGATTCACAGTCCAGTGATTATTTACTTATTTTCATTCCTGCAAATGGGTTAAATTTAATTATTATTCTTCTGGCACATCGGCGCTGTTGGCGTTTTCCTGCAAGCTAAGCTGGATTTCCGAGTCACGCTTCTCTGTCTTACAGTAAAAAATTTCCACTCGTTCTATTAATATCCATGACCCGCTCCCTCTCAAGGAGTCAAGAGGCATGATCTCATCTCCTGAACACCTGGTCCCCGCTGCTTGCACAACGTTAGGCTAGAATCCTGGCTTGAAATCTCTCTCCGTTCCCTTAGAGACGGTGTGTTTCTTTGATTCCTTTCACAAATACATGGATTCGACCCCTTTTGGGCCAATGGTACATGGGTTCAGTATTGATGAATTTTACAGCTTAATTTGGTTCAGTGATAACCTTATAGCCATCTGGAAGCTTTCACAGTAATGTAATAATTCGAATTGCATTGCGTCTTACAGAAATAGATGGACCTGTGAGATTCTGTTGCCATGGTTGGTTACCGTGTTGCATTCTTTCATTATTTCATTATAAATATACATGTTTTAAGGTATTTATTTAATTGTGAGGCATTTAAAGAGTAAGTGAGTGCGTTTCGATTACGCATTGGGTTATGCTGAGCCTGTAGGTACCCCATATGTGTAGGTTGGTGTTAATGGGACCTTATTTTCGGTACAAAACTGGAATGGGACCTTAGCAAAATAATATTGGGAGGGATTATGCCTACTTGGAATCAAAAATGTTGAATTAATATATTTGTCACACACCCTGTATGTGGCGTAACCAGAGTTTGCTTCTGTAGGGGGATGATCTGAGTCACTCTAGGCAGAGGGGGTGTGAGGACTCGGTCTTAATGGGGCAAAATCAACAAATGTAAAATTAGAGGAAATCACGGAAAACCACTTCCAGTGTAGCACAGGTGGGAATCAAACCCAGATCTTCGGAGTGGCAGCCAAGAACACTAGACGCTGGATACTAACGGAATTACATGAGTGAAAAGAAATACTTTCCAATTAGTAATTATTAACTTAACACAATCCAATCATTTGTCATAGATCCAAAGATTTGGTTTTTCATCAAAGACTTTAACAAATTGTATATTTTTATTATTTGGCTCAGGGGGGATTGAACCCCCTGATCACTCCCCGTAGTTACGCCACTGCACCCTGTACTTCTAAAGAATGAACATTTATGAATTTCCGTAATGTAGTTTCCTTAGTATTGGTACCAAAACGTCGTCAACCCTTAGCGCCATAGTAGACTGTACAGGAGATGTGGCAATCTCTCCCTAAAGCCAACTTCGGTGGCGTAGTTGATAACATGCTGAGCTTCTATGCTCAAGGTTGCGGGTTTAAACCCGGCCAAAGTCGTCGGATTATTTAAGAGCCTTAAAAATCCCTCAGTAAATTATGCCTTCCTTCGGAGGGGAAGTAAAGCCGGCGGTCCCATGTCATAGATTTATGGCATGATAAGGAACCTTTCACTAAATACACTTGTGTGAAGATAAATTATAGGTTATCTTTGACTAACGATCTTAGATTCCAACGTTCGTCGCCAGGAGCCGTCTGCGGTGGCATCTAGTAACCAAGTTCTGAACTAGTAGTCGTTGACGGAGGCGTTTGGCGGCAAAAGTAGGAACTACTTGAAAATTGAATGTCTGCAGTCCTTACTTGAATTTAAAATAAAACAACAGATAACACACACTAATACAGTCATCACAATTAACACCAGTTATCAGACAGATTCTACACACACCCAAAGTACACGGGGCTACATGACCACGTTGTCGCAGCCCCTAAACTGAGGAACCAACCACATACTCGAAGATAAATGGTCTTTGGATGTACTGTACACGGTGGACCACCTCGAGGAATTGCGGCTCGCGTTCTTGGCTGTTGCCCCGGAGGTCCAGGATCGATTCCCGACTTTGCCAAGAAATTCTGGTGTGGAACAGATTACACTCAGCCTCGTGAGGCCCATTTCAACCATCCTTAAAGTGGTTTTCCGTGGTTTTCCCACTTTTACTCCAGGAAAATGCTGGGATGGTTCCTAACTTGCGACCACTACTGCCTCCTTCTCAATCAAATCCCCAATTTACACTTCAGTACAGCCATCACAATAACACACACCGAAATACACGGGGCTATGCGACCGAAATAAATCAGAAACCTCTATGGACATCAAATTTGAAGGTGAAAAACTAAAGGAAGTAGGAGACTTCTGTTACTTAGGAAGCAAAATAACCAGTGATGGACGAAGCAAAGAGGATATAAAAAGTAGGTTAGCTCAGGGAAGGAAAGCATTTCTACAGAAAAGGAATATAGATTTAGGTATTAGTAGGTCATTTTTGAAGGCCTTTGTCTGGAGCGTGGCACTTTATGGAAGTGAAACTTGGACTATTGGTGCAGCAGAAAAGAGGAGATTTGAAGCATTTGAAATGTGGTGTTACAGGATGTTTCTGGCGACTGCTAATGAAGGGAAGAGATAGGTTGCTAGGACACATACTAAGACACCCAGGAATAGCAAGCTTAGTTATGGAAGGGTAGAGGGCAAGAACTATAGGGGTAGACCAAGGTTAGAATATGTTAAACAGATTGCCTCGGATGTAGGGTGTGGTAGCTATGTAGAGATGAAACGATTAGCTCAGGTCGGGGAGGCATGGAGTGCTGCATCAAACCAGTCAAAAGACTGAAGATTCAAACAACAACAACAACAACAACAACAACAACAACAACAACAACATGCGACCACGATGTGTTAGCCCTTAAAATAAGCAACAAAAACGATCTAAGTGCTATTCCACTTGAATGTTTTATAATATTCTGTTTGTGATTAAAGTAAAGGTATAATTAATATTTTGATTTTAGGAATAGCCTATGTTCTCTCTGCACTTTGAGGTGAACTAAAATGACAATAACTAGCGAACCCGTGCCCCATAATTAATTTAATAAAACCGATTTTATCACCCTAACATAAATATTAAACCTCATTCTAGAGTGCCAACTTCGTGGCACCAGACTCTACCCCCCCCCCAAACATCCAACCGAGAGGTTGGATCTTTTGTTCACTGGCTGAGATTAATAATGTGTACAGGCTAGTGCCATGCGGGCTGTACGCGACACAGTTCTGCCAAGGGCTATCTCGATTGTGTGCGCCCCATGTGTACAGACAACCCGCCCATCACTGAGGATAGAGGCCTACTGAACCACACTAATATTTAGTGGACCTTAATCCAATAACATTCATAAAATACGTTGGCGTGTTCTTCAATGATAGAATAGTATTTGACACAAAGAGACGACATTGCATTTCCACAGTTGAACCCCGACCAAAAGCGTTACATTTTAAGTCTGGTGTACCCTCAACACGAGCTACTAAACATGAAATCGACAAACTAGTCAAAAGTACTGTAAAAGAAATAAGTTGGATTCCAATGCACAGTCCAGTTTCCATATTGTACTCTACTGAGAAGGTACGAGTGTAATGAAACGTTCATGGGAATCACGCTTGTAACATACCGTATCGCTCATTTGCGGAAACAATGGCGTAACTAGAAGTCTGTACTTAATCAGTTTTCACCTCAGTGTAGTGGTGGAAAATATTCTTTATGTTCGACCCTGACTATTATATGTCAGAAAACTGTACTATAATGAGGCTCATTACAACACGATTTTTAGCCCATTTTCAATTTTGAAAAAATAGGCTTATGAGATCACCTTTTGTCCGTGTGTGTGTGTGTGTGCGTGTGTGTGTGTGTGTGTGCGTGTGTGTGTGTGCGTGTGAGGAGTGTGTGTGTGTGTGTGTGTCCCTAATAAAATCTAAACGGCTGGAGCGATGTCAATGAAACTCGGTAAGTTCATAGCACTATTCCGGGCGACCCCGACCGTGCCCTTCAAATTTTGTTACGTTTCACCAATCCAACATGGCGGATGTGCGAAATATTTCACCAGCATTCAATATCTCCGAAACTATTACTGATATCAGCCTGGAATTTTTTACGGTGGTAAAGGGAACAACTAGAAGTTCACCTATGTGACGTTAGAAAAACTGGTAACTACAAAACCAACATGGCGACCATGGGTAGATTATTGGCTGAGGAATAACCTAACCAACAAGGGAAGATGATAAAGAAAAAGAGGTGGTTTTCGGACTGGAGAAAAAGGATAGAAAAATAGGAGGAGAGTCCCACAAAAGTTATGAATTTAACTTTAAATGCACTTAGAGGCGGTTGCCACTGCAAATCCGTTCTCTGATACCTAAAGTGGGTAAGGACCTGGTCGAAGCTAACGGGAACCGCAGCTAGGACTTGGGAGGTTTGCAAGAGAATGGCTTTAGCGTATTCCCTCTCAAGCATGCATATGCGTACTATGGGGAAGGGTGATGGTCTGGCAAGAGTAACAGACTTATTGTAGATCTGTTCAAAGGAATTCTTTTTTGACCAAGTAATTCGAAGAGTACCAATAATTTGCATCGATTTTGATATTTCCAGTTTTAGAAGTTGCAGAGTTATTACCAAGCGACCAAGGGCTTCCAAGCAGGATAATGATAAAGGAATTATGCCTTTGGGAATAAATTTGGTAAATGAACCAATAGTTGCATTTAGAAATGGCTAAGCTTTTACCCAGCCAGTAGCCGACTAAAAGTTTAGGCAAAGAGATACACTTATCTTTTTGAAAACCAACCATAAGTTTTTTGGAGAGAATCTCCACAAGCAGGAAGCTGGCGTAGCGAGCTGTGCTTGCCTTACTGGCCAGTTAGAATTAGCTATTAAAGCTAAGAGAGACTTTACCGAGATAACTACTAAGAGTTTTTGCTCAAATGCAACGAGTGGTGAAAGCCCTATCAATAGCTTTATTGGTGTTAACGAGGGCATGAACCTAGGAAGAGTCAGGGAAGACAGGATCTTGCCTAACCGTTGTACCAGAGAAATGATGAATCAAAAAAAGAAAGTTTAAGTTTATTTAACAATTCAAAGGAAGTTGATAACTTTAACAAAAATATATTTTCAATTTGGTTAACAATTTTGGAGTCACAGACCTCAGAAAACATTAAACGTTTGCGCCAGGCAATTAACAATTTATTAGGTTTCAAACCTTTATAAAATCCTAGCAAGGATTTAAAATAGCGAAGATAAAAATTCAAAATTTAAAGACAATTAAGGTGATTAAAGTTTAACAATAAATAGAGTACAAGGTGTCTACTATAAGAAATCTCTGCGTACCTATCTTAGAAAAAGTTACAACTTCAAAATAACAAAGAAAGAGAACAGATAGAATGAAAGAGAAGTTTCTATAACTTCTTATATTTATGCAGAATTACTTTTATGATAGCTATGCAAAATAGAGCAGGTCACTTACTGTGAAACCTGAAGAGAAAGTCAAAAGGAAGGTTCTAGACTTCCTATGTTCAAGTAGGAATCACGAGACAAATGGGGCAGTTTCCCTGTCGTTAGACCTAGAAATAACTCACTCATGAGTTGAAAGAATTGTTTTCCCTGATTATAAGGGAGAAACAATGTAAGCTTGAACCGTGTATAAAACACGTGGTTGTGCAGAAATTAATTGATGATAAACAAGCAAGATGGAAGGGCACTTCGTTAGAGTGACATCTCATTGAAAATGATCTAGAGTAACAATTTTATTAATATGGTTTGTTAGTAGAAGGTTTAGGAAAGATCAATTGGGATTTGGGATCAATGTTCATGACCTTATTTAAGGTAAACGGACGATCGCGACGCGGTAGAAAAGTTGAATAAGCACTAGTTATCACTATAGTCTGTTAAATGGATGAAAAGTTCACTGTAGTAACACGAAAGTTTATGGCAAAGAAAGTTATTGCAATGATGAAAAAGGACTGGTAGCACTAGATAGGCGAAAGTCTATTGCTTGAGAAAGTTGTGTATTACAATTAAATGCGCCATAGAACATTCCAACGGTGGAAGAAAATTAGCTATTGAGCTTTAATTCAGAAGGAAGATTCTTCAATTTTCAATATTATTCTCACAAGTGAGTGAAAAATACATGACGGCAAGACTTGTAGATAAAGTACAGGATCTGGAAGGTTCCAGAACGATCCTAATAGAAGAATGGAGCCAAAGTTAATCCAGCGGAGGAACTAGCTTGGTATTTTATAGACAGCGGGTATTAGATAATATCCCACGTGGTGAGAAGATTTCTCATTTAAATAGCTTAAGAAAAGCTACTTTTTTATTAAGGTTGGCTTAGACAGACAAAAGCCCAACATAGCAAATCCCGCGAAGGATGATTTTTGCCCCGAATAAGTAATCTCACACTGCCTATAAAATGATCATTGAAGTATGTAGAATTAAAACGGATGAAGATGAGGTTAAAACCTTAAGTCTGTACTTATCTTTGTTGCATGGCGAAGATGAAGTTCCCTTTGACGGATACCTAATGTGCCAACATGGCGTAGAATGTAGAGAGTGCCTCTTGGTTTGAGGAGACTGGCTCTGGTTGAGCCTTCACTGACCAAGTCAACTGCCGACTTACAAGTGAGACTCACTCAGCGAAGCGCGGAGGGTCCAAGGAAGGGAAAAGAGTGGGGGTAGGAGACAAAAGGAATACATATAAGCATGACCAATATTGTAAACTTAAATTCCCTTGAGGAAATGGTCTTCAAAGAGTTGATAGCAGGCGATACTAGCACAGCCTGGTGGGTGAAAGAGTAGACGAAGTTCTCTTGATCACGGAGATAATAGCTGGCGATGGCAACGAGAACTGGTGGCCAGATGGATAAGGAAGTCCTCTTGCACCAGGAAGAATTGAGGAGCTTCTGAGATTCGCTGCTAGATGACGCTAGGTGGGTCATGGAAGATATATATCTAGAACAGACTCACAAAGAACATAAGAGACATGACCAACAAAGAGAAAATAGAAGATCACTGTTGGTGTTTGATAAAAAGGAAGAAATGAACAAAAAAAGAGCATTAAAATTTATATTCTCTCGTACCGTGTATTCCAAGAATACACCAGGCCACGCGAATTTGCGACTTTTAAATAGACGTTTCTCGCGATTTAACCAACCAAACGCAATAAAACTTGGTACAGTATAGGTTTATAAACATTGTAATGCACCGACATCTAACTTGGTTCAATTGTTTACATAACCACAAGATGGCGGATGTGCGAAATATTTCACCAGCATTCTATATCTCTGAAACTATCAGCGGTATCACCCTGAAACTTTGTACGGAGATAAAGGGCACTACTGGCAGTTCATCTACAAGACTTTCAAATACCGGTTAACTACAAAACGAACATGGCGGCCAAGCGAATTTGAAAATTTTAAATAGACCTTTCTCGCGATTTAATGTTCTAACCGCAATGAAATCTGGTACAGGAAATGTTCATTAAAATTGTAATACACTGGTATCTAATTTAGTTCAATTGTTCACATAACCTCAAGATGGCGGCTTTGCGAATTTTAAAATTTAGTTTTTATTACTTGTGTCGTAATCATGCGATCGATGTGAAAGTTTGAATAAAGAACCTACGCAATAATTTTCCTTTAATGGTACATATTGGTCTCATATTGAGTAGGAAACTTGGACAGCGGGTAGAATATTATGAGCAATACAGTGAACGGATTATTGTAGCAAAAATCATTACTAAACCTACGTGCACCACAGTGGTACAAGTCTATATGCCTACCAGTCAAGCTGATGATGAGGATGTTGAAAAGGTCTACGAAGAAATAGATGACATTCTGAGGTATATCAAAGGTGATGAAAATGTTATAGTAGTGGGAGATTGGAATGCTGTGGTAGGAAAAGGAAGAGAAGGGAAGATAGTAGGAGATTTCGGATTAGGTGAAAGGAATGATCGAGGAAGCAGGCTGATGGAATTCTGCACCGAACATGAGTTGGTCATAGCTAACACCTTATTCAATAACCACAATAGAAGAATATACACATGGATGAGACCAGGAGATACAGGGCGTTACCAAATCGACTTCATTATGGTCAAGCAGAGGTTTCGAAACCAGATTTTGGATTGTAAACATATCCTGGTGCTGACATAAACTCTGACCACAATCTGGTTGTAATGAAATGCAGATTAAAGTTGAAGAAACTGAAGAAAAGTCAAAAGCCAAAAAGGTGGACAATAGACAGACTGAAAGTAAAGGATGTAAACGAAAGATTCAAGAAGAGTATAAAGGAAGGATTAATCAAAACCCCTAAACAAACTTCAATTGCAGACGAATGGGCACTTTTGAAGAATGAAATAACAAAATCCGCAGAAGAAAACATTGGTAGGAAAGAAAGAATAGGTAGAAAACCGTGGATCACTCAGGATATACTAGAATTGATGGATGAAAGGCGGAAACACAAGAATCTAAGAGATGAAGAGGGGAAAGCAGAATACAGACGTCTGAGAAATGAGGTTAACAAGAAGTGCAAGGAAGCGAAAGAAGAATGGTTGAAAGAGAAATGTGCAGGTATAGAAAAGTGTCTGAAATTAGGAAAAGTAGACACAGCTTATCGAAGGATTAAGAATACTTTTGGGGAAAAGAAGACTAAGTGCTGTAATATTAGGGACACAAATGGAAAGCCTCTAACAGATCGGGAAGAAAAGCTTGAGAGATGGAAAGCTTACATAGAGTGCTTGTATAAGGGAAAGGAGATTGAGAATCATGTAATGGAAAGGGAGGAGGAAATTGATGAGGATGCAAAAGGAGATTTAATATTGAGATCAGAATTTGACAGAGCATTAGAGGACTTAGGCAGGAACAAAGCACCAGGCATAGATGATGTACCGATTGAGTTGCTACGCTGCATAGGAGATGAAGGTCTGATCAGGTTATTTCACTTGGTGTGTAGGATTTATGAGACAGGTGAGGTACCCCCTGATTTCAAGAAGAATGTTATCATCCCTATACCAAAGAAAGTGGGAGCTGACAGATGTGAAGATTACCGTACAATCAGCTTGATTACTCATGCTTCAAAGATCCTGTCTAGAATAATTTACAAGAGGATTGAAAGCCAGATCGAAACGGAGTTGGGTGAAGACCAGTTTGGTTTCAGGAGAAATGTAGGAACAAGGGAAGCTGTACTAAGTCTTAGGCTGATTTTGGAAGGTAGAATAAGTAAAGATAAGAGAACGTTCATGGCATTTGTAGACTTAGAAAAGGCTTTTGATAACGTTGATTGGACAAAATTGTTTGACATTTTGAAATCTATTGGAATAAAGTACAGGGATAGGAGGGTGATATACAATCTATACAGAAACCAGACAGCAGTCATTCGAGTTGAAGGATATGAGAGAGAAGCTGGTATTCAGAAAGGTGTAAGGCAAGGCTGCAACTTATCACCCATACTTTTCAATCTTTACATTGAACAAGCAATGAAGGAAATTGGAGAAAAATTTAAAGTGGGAGTGAAGATTCAAGGAGAAATAATTTCAACTCTGAGATTTGCTGATGACATCGTCATCTTGGCCGACAAGCCTGAGGATTTGAATGAGTTTTTGAATGGTATGGATTCCGTCTTACGGAAGGACTTCATGATGAAAATTAATAAATGTAAATCAAAAATACTGGAATGCAGCCGAAATAAATCAGAAACCTCTATGGAGATCAAATTGGCAGGTGAAAAGCTGAAGGAAGTAGGAGACTTCTGTTACTTAGGAAGCAGAATAACCAGTGATGGACGAAGCAAAGAGGATATAAAAAGTAGGTTGGCTCAGGCAAGGAAAGCCTTTCTACAAAAAAGGAATCTGTTGACATCGAATATAAATTTAGGTATTAGGAAGTCATTTTTGAAAGCCTTTGTCTGGAGCGTGGCGCTCTATGGAAGTGAAACATGGACTATTGGTGCAGCAGAAAAGAGGAGAATTGAGGCATTTGAAATGTGGTGTTACAGGAGAATGATGAAGATCAGATGGGTAGATAGGGTTACAAACGAAGAGGTATTAAGGCGAGTGGGAGAGGAGAGATGTTTCTGGCGACTGCTAATGAAGAGAAGAGATAGGTTGGTAGGACACATACTAAGACACCCAGGAATAGCAAGCTTAGTTATGGAAGGAAGGGTCGAGGACAAGAACTGTAGGGGTAGACCAAGGTTAGAATATGTTAAACAGATTGCCTCGGATGTAGGGTGTGGTAGCTATGTAGAGATGAAACGATTAGCTCAGGACAGGGACGCATGGAGAGCTGCATCAAACCAGTCAAAAGACTGAAGACTCAAACAACAACAACATTTAACAATCCAATATGGCGACAATCCGAAATATTTAGACGGCTCTGGATATCTACGAATCTATTATAGCAATCAAACTGATTTTTTTTATGTTCATAGGGTCTATGAACTTAAGTTCACCTATAGGTCTTTAAATAACCTGGTGATCACAAGTCCAACATGGCGGCGACGCGAATTATAAATATTCACATGGACGTATCTCACAATTTAACCTTCCAAGTGCAGTGAAACTTGGTACAGTAAATCCTTATACGAATGTTGATCCACTGGCATCTAATTTATTTCAATTGTTTCCATAACCACAAGATGGCGGCTTTGCGAATTTTAAAATTAAGTTTTTATTTCTTGTGTCGTAATAATGCGATCGATGTGAAAGTTTGAATAATGAACCTACGCAATAATTTTCATTTAATGGTACATGACTCTATGGCCTATACATTTAACAATCCAACATGGCGACCGTCCGAAATATTTAGACGGCTCTGAATATCTACGAATCTATTATAGCAATCAAGCTGATATTTTTTATGTTCATAGGGGCTATGAACTTAAGTTCACCTGTAGGACTTTGAATAACCTGGTGATCACAAATCCAACATGGCGGCGACGCGAATTATAAATATTCACATGGACGTTTCTCGCAATTTAACCATCCGAGTGCAGTGAAACTTGGTACAGTAAATCCTTATACGAATGTTAATCCACTGGCATCTAATTTATTTCAATTGTTTCCATAATCACAAGATGGCAGCTGTGCGAAATTTTAAAATCTCCTTGTTACTTCTTGTATCCTAATCATGCGATTGAAGTTTGAATGCTACACGTGCACAATAATCTTCATGTAACAGTACATAACTCAAGGACCTACTTATATAAAATCCAACATGGCGACCAACCGAAATATTTAGTCGGTTCTCAATATCTACGAATCTATTACAGCAATCAAACTGAAATTTTGTATGTTGATAGTGGCTGTTAACCTAAGTAGGATATATGAAAATAGGCTGTATAGTTCTTCACGGAACTACTTGTTCATTATGAAACAGTTTCTCCCACCAATCAGAGCTCAAGAAACAGTTGTTTGACCAATTAGATAATTAGATGCGCTGAGTTCCACGGCCTTCTAATTTAAATTTCACTGCCTGGCCTAGTGTCATAGTAGGATAATCTAGGAGGCCAAGGTCAAATACAAGGCATTCTGTGCGTCTCATGAGCTCTGTTCAGTACATAAAACTGGCGAAATCTCGACAGATATTTATGAATATTTATGTTCGAACATAAAATCGTTATAATAATTATCGTCGAACATAAACAGTCGTATGCAACTCGCCTATAATGGTAATTAAGACACTCGTATGGAAATTATAAAACTCACATACGCTCGTTTTATAAACATACTTGTGTCTTAATTATTGCCATTATAGGCTCGTTGCATAATGTATTACAGTATTATCAAAATAATGATTAAATCGACGACACCACTCTATCTTTCATGGCGACGTGAAACTATGTAATATGTTGAGCCAGTTTCCAAAAATATTGCAATTCCTCCATGAATACTGATACTGTCTGTTACTCTCGTCTGAAGCGACGTAGCCTATATATGAGGGGTGGCCAAAAACATTAACTTCGGAGCCGCAAATTTATGAATTTGTTTCGAAGCGAGCCAGGTTGTTAAACTATTTATGATTTATAAAATAAAGACGCGTTGTTTATTTCGTAAAATCCACACCAAGATAAAGGATTTTACTTTAGAGAAGTGCTGTTAGTTGTTTGTTGGTAAGCGCAGGTCGCTCGAGTTCACTTCAAGGTTCATCAGTTAGTTCAGTGTGATATTTATTGTTGTTGTTGTTGTTGTTGTTGTTGTTGTTGTTTGAGTCTTCAGTCTTTTGACGTGTTTAATGCAGCTCTCCATGACTCCCTGTCCTGAGCTAATCGTTTCATCTCTACATAGCTACCGCACTCTACGTCCGAGGCAATCTGTTTAACATATTCTAACTTTGGACTACCCCTGCAGTTCTTGACCTCGATCCTTCCTTCCATAACTAAGCTTGCTATTCCTGGGTGTCTTAGTATGTGTCCTACGAACCTATCTCTTCTCTTCATTAGCAGTCGCCAGAAACATCTCTCCTCTCCCACTCGTCTTAATTCCTCTTCGTTTGTAACCCTATCTACCCATCTGATCTTCATCATTCTCCTGTAACACCACATTCCAAACGCTTCAATTCTCCTCCTCCAAGTTTCACTTCCATAGAGCGCCTCGCTCCAGATAAAGGCTTTAAAAAATGACTTCCTAACACCTAAATCCATATTCGATGTCAACAGATTCTTTTTCTGTGGAAATGCTTTCCTTTCCTGTACTAACCTACTTTTTATATCCTCTTTGCTTCGTCCATCACTAGTTATTTTGCTTCCTAAGTAACAGAAGTCTTCTACTTCCTTTACCAATTTGATGTCGATAGAGGATTCTGATTTATTTCGGCTGCATTCCAATATTTTTGCTTTACATTTATTAATTTTCATCATGAATTCTTTCCTCAAAACTGAGTCCATACCATTTAAAAACTCTTTCGAATACTCAGTCGTGCCGGCCAAGATGACAATGTCGATATTTAGATTTAGTGAACTTGAGCGTTGAGTGCAGTGATGTAAGTAGTCCCAAATATTGAGATAAGCACACTCTTTTGTTAGTAAGTACTTCTTTTCTGGAACTTTCTTCACAAACGCCAGTCCATTTATATACTTTATATGCTTTATACAATTTTTAAACACTGAACTATATTTACAAGGAGCCGCACGAGATTGACTCAAGAGCCGCATTTGGCTCGTGAGTCCCGTTGTGGGCACCCCTGATATATATGAATCGCAGCCAATGGCCACAGCTGGATATTGTTGATTAAACGCCCGAGGGCTCCCAACAAGTTCAATTTCAAGTAGTTCCAACTTTGGCTACCAGATCATACTGTCACTGACACCTAGCGGCGAACGTTGGAACTTGATAGAACGTTACTAAATATACAAATATAACCTACAAATGTTGCTACATACTACTTTTTACAGTGGTAGGTTCTTTTACGTGCCATAAATCTATGACATAGGACCGCCGGCTTTACTACGAAGGAAGGCATACTGAAGCATTTAACGCTCTTAAAAGTCCGACCACTTCGGCCGAATTTGATGGTTGGTTGGTTCCTCAGTTTAGGGGCTGTGACAACGCGGTTATGTAGCCCTGTGTACTTTGGGTGTGTGTAGAATCTGTCTGATAACCGGTGTTAATTAATTGTGATGACTGTATTAGTGTGTGTTATCTGTTTGAATTCAAGTAAGGACTGCAGACAATAATTTCAAGTAGGTCCTACTTTTGCTACCGTCCATGACACCTAGCTTGCGGACTTGGCTACTAGACGGCATCGCAGTCAGCACCTGGCGGCAAACTTTGGAACTAATAGAGCGTTATAAATTCTAACCTACAAATTTTGGCTGCACAAGTGTAGTTAGTGGAAGGTTTTTCTTCATGTCATAAATCTAGGACCGCCGGCCTCACTTCCCCTCCGAAGGAAGGCATACTGATTTTTGTTGTTGTTGTTTGAGTCTCCAGTCATTTCAATGGTTTGATGTAGCTCTCCATGCTTCCCTGCCCTGAGCTAATCGTTTCATCTCTACATAGCTACCACACCCTACATCCAAGGCAATCTGTTTAATATATTCTAACCTTGGTCTACTCCTACAGTTCTTGTCCTCGACACTTCCTTCCAAAACTAAGCTTGCTATTCCTGGGTGTCTTACTATGTATCCTACCAACCTATCTCTTCTCTTCATTAGCAGTCGCCAGAAACATCTCTCCTCTCCCACTAGCCTTAATACCTTATCGTTTGTAACCCTATCTACCCATCTGAACTTCATCATTCTCCTGTAACACCACATTTCAAACGCTTCATTTCTCGTCTTTTCTGCTGCACCAATAGTCCAAGTTTCACTTCCATAGAGCGCCACGCTCCAGACAAAGGCTTTCAAAAATGACTTCCTAATACCTAAATCTATATTTTGTTTCTGTAGAAATGCTTTCCTTGCCTGAGCTAACCTACTTTTTATATCCTCTTCGCTTCGTCCATCACTGGTTATTTTGCTTCCTAATTAACAGAAGTCTCCTACTTCCTTTAGTGTTTCACCTGCCGATTTGATGTCCATAGAGGTTTCTGATTTATTTCGGCTGCATTCCAATGTTTTTTTACGCTCTTAAAAAATCAACGACTTCAGCCGGGTTTGAACCCGCGGCCTTGGGCATAGAAGCTCAGTATGCTACCGACTACGCCACCGAAGTCGCGGAAGCAAAGTACTAGATCTCCAATTCAATATGGCGTCAAAACGTTGAAAGTTTTTAAGTAAGGAACAGTTTAGTAACTGCCTTTAAATCTTTAAATGTAGTTTCCCACAAATATCATATTTTGAGTGAAGTCACTGTTGCAGCAAATGTGATGAACACCTGCAAGTAACGAGACTCCTTGAGGAAGAAATAAGTCCCAAGTCAGCAGAGAATTGGTTTGATCCCATCCCACAACCTGACGTGAGGAAACTAAGGAAGGAACAGATGATTTTGCTATGACTGGGAGGAGGCCGTGACTTCAGGCTGTACAGAATGGTGACCCCCCAAAAAGGCCAGCTATCCTTAATGAGATTCGCGACGTAGTCGTGCTCGTTAACTCGTGCACCACGGCCGCGTGGACAGCTGCAGCAAGTCCAAAGATCGCAGGTTCAAATCTCGGCGCTGACAGTGGCTATTCTGAGTGTGGAGTTTGTCCAGGGTTTTCAACACTCCCTCCATGGTAATGCTAGACTAGTACCTTACTTCAAGTCCCGGGGCGCCTACCTCATCCCTGTCCCTAATGCAGTTACACACACTACTACAGGCTAATGCTGGGATAGTACCTTACTTCAAGTCCCGGGGTGCCTACCCTATCTCTGTCCCTAATACAGTTACACACACTACTACAGGCTAATGCTGGGATAGTACCTTACTTCAAGTCCCGGGGCGCCTACCTCATCCCTGTTCTTAATGCAGTTACACACACTACTACAGGCTAATGCTGGGATAGTACCTTTCTTCAAGTCCCGGGGCGCCTACCTCATCCCTGTCCCTAATGCAGTTACACACACTACTACAGGCTAATGCTGGGATAGTACCTTACTTCAAGTCCCGGGGCGCCTACCTCATCCCTGTTCCTAATACAGTTACACACACTACTACAGGCTAATGCTGGGACAGTACCTTACTTCAAGTCCCGGGGCGCCTACCTCATCCCTGTCCCTAATGCAGTTACACACACTACTACAGGCTAATGCTGGGATAGTACCTTACTTCAAGTCCCGGGGCGCCTACCTCATCCCTGTTCCTAATACAGGTACACACACTACTACAGGCTAATGCTGGGACAGTACCTTACTTCAAGTCCCGGGGTGCCTACCCTATCTCTGTCCCTAATGCAGTTACACACACTACTACAGGCTAATGCTGGGATAGTACCTTTCTTCAAGTCCCGGGGCGCCTACCTCATCCCTGTCCCTAATGCAGTTACACACACTACTACAGGCTAATGCTGGGATAGTACCTTACTTCAAGTCCCGGGGCGCCTACCTCATCCCCGTTCCTAATACAGTTACACACACTACTACAGGCTAATGCTGGGATAGTACCTTACTTCAAGTCCCGGGGTGCCTACCCTATCTCTGTCCCTAATGCAGTTACACACACTACTACAGGCTAATGCTGGGATAGTACCTCACTTCAAGTCCCGGGGTGCCTACACTATCTCTGTCCCTAATACAGTTACACACACTACTACAGGCTAATGCTGGGATAGTACCTTACTTCAAGTCCCGGGGCGCCTACCTCATCCCTGTCCCTAATGCAGTTACACACACTACTACAGGCTAATGCTGGGATAGTACCTTACTTCAAGTCCCGGGGCGCCTACCTCATCCCTGTTCCTAATACAGTTACACACACTACTACAGGCTAATGCTGGGATAGTACCTTACTTCAAGTCCCGGGGTGCCTACCTCATCCCTGTTCCTAATACAGTTACACACACTACTACAGGCTAATGCTGGGATAGTACCTTACTTCAAGTCCCGGGGCGCCTACCTCATCCCTGTTCCAAATACAGTTACACACACTACTACAGGTTAATGCTGGGATAGTACCTTACTTCAAGTCCCGGGGCGCCTACCTCATCCCTGTTCCTAATACAGTTACACACACTACTACAGGCTAATGCTGGGATAGTGCCTTACTTCAAGTCCCGGGGCGCCTACCTCATCCCTGTCCCTAATACAGTTACACACACTACTACAGGCTAATGCTGGGATAGTACCTTACTTCAAGTCCCGGGGCACCTACCTCATCCCTGTCCCTAATGCAGTTACACACACTACTACAGGCTGATGCTGGGATAGTACCTTATTTCAAGTCCCGGGTCGCCTACCTCATCCCTGTTCCTAATACAGTTACACACACTACTACAGGCTAATGCTGGGACAGTACCTTACTTGAAGGTCATTTTCAATTTCTATTCCACAGTTATTCTTGGCTCTTAATGTGGAGACATGATTAAATATTATTTTAGTTAGTCTTTCACTGTCCATTCTTTGAATATGTCCATGAAATGTTCATCGTCTTTATCGAATAGTGTCTGATATTTTCTCGGAATGTTGGTATAACTCGTGAGACTTCCACACTCCAGCACACTGGGTAAAATATTTTAATAATAATTATGTTATTGGTTTTACGTCCCTTTTAACCACTGTGGCTTTGAGAAACGCTGGGTTGCCGGAATTTTGCCCCGAAGGAGATCTTTAACGTGCAAGTAAATCTACTGACATGGCTCCCTCGCATTTGCGCACCCCCACATGCCAGCTGACTGCGCCAGGATACGAACTAAAACATTTTCCTCTCTTGTTTCTCTAAATTTT
This sequence comes from Meconema thalassinum, assembly GCA_946902985.2. Lineage (NCBI taxonomy): Eukaryota > Metazoa > Arthropoda > Insecta > Orthoptera > Tettigoniidae > Meconema > Meconema thalassinum. Next base: position 94,388,008 of record OX336391.1, read on the forward strand.
AGTTAGTGATCTGCCTGCAATGATCAGGGTTTCTGATGCGTATAATGCTTCAGGTTGAATTACCGTGCTATAGTGTTTAAATGCTGTGTTCCAACATATTGATTTTTAGCCTATTTTCAATTTAAAAAAAATAGGTTTATGAGATCACCTTTTGTCCGTGCGTGCGCGCGTGTGTGTGTGTGTGTGTGTGTGTGAGGAGTGTGTGTATGTGTCCCCCTAATAACTTCTAAACGGCAGAAGCAATTTCAATCAAACTCGGTAAGTTCATAGCACTATTCCCGACGACCACGACTGTGCCCTTCAAATTTTGTTACGTCTCACCAATCCAAGATGGCGGCTGTGCGAAATATTCCACCAGAATTCAATATCTCCGAAATTATTCCCGATATCAACCTGGAATTTTTACGGTGATAAAGGGAACTACTAGAAGTTCACCTATGTGACGTTTGTAAAACTGGTAACTACAAAACCAACATGGCGGCCACGCGAATTCGCAATATTTAAATAGAAGTTTCTCGCGATTTAACCAACCAAACGCAATAAAACTTGGTACAGTATTTGTTTATACACATTGTAATGCACCGACATCTAACTTGGTTCAATTGTTTACATAACCACAAGATGGCGGATGTGCGAAATATTTCACCGGCATTCTATATCTCTGAAACTATTAGCGGTATCACCCTGAAATTTTGTACGGAGATAAAGGGCACTACTCGAAGTTCATCTATACGACTTTCAGAAACCGGTTAACTACAAAACGAACATGGCGGCCAAGCGAACTAGAAAATTTTAAATAGACCTTTCTCGCGATGTAATGTTCCAACCGCAATGAAATCTGGTACAGGAAATGTTTATACACATTGTAATACACTGGTATCTAATTTAGTTCAATTGTTTACATAACCTCAAGATGGCGGCTTTGCGAATTTTAAAATTATTTTTTTATTTCTTGTGTCGTAATCATGCGATCGATGTGAAAGTTTGAATAATGAACCTACGCAATAATTTTCCTTTAATAGTACATGACTCTATGGCCTATACATTTAACAATCCAAAATGGCGACCATCCGAATTATTTAGACGGCTCTAAATATCTACGAATCTATTATAGCAATCAAACTGAACTTTTTTATGTTCATAGGGGCTCTGAACTTAAGTTCACCTATAGGACTTTAAATATCCTGGTGATCACAAATCCAACATGGCGGCGACGCGAAGTATACATATTCACATGAACGTTTCTCGCAATTTAACCATCCGAGTGCAGTGAAACCTGGTACAGTAAACCCTTATACGAATGTTAATCCACTGGCATCTAATTTATTTCAATTGTTTCCATAACCACAAGATGGCAGCTGTGCGAAATTTTAAAATCTCCTTGTTATTTCTTGTGTCCTAATCATGCGATTGAAGTTTGAATGCTACACGTACACAATAATCTTCATGTAACAGTACATATCTCAAGGACCTACATATATAAAATCCACCATGGCGACCATCCGAAATATGTAGTCGGTTCTCAATATCTACGAATGTATTACAGCAATCAAACTGAAATTTTGTATGTAGATAGATGCAATTGACATAAGTAGGATATATGAAAATAGGCTGTATATTTCTTCACGGAACTACTTGTTATTGTATCTGTTCCAGGTGATTCTATAGGCTTATTGTAATGTAAAGATTTTCTCTTCGTTGTTTCACGATTCAATCCAAATGGTTGTATGATTTTCCCTACGTATTTGAAACTACACTGACCGGCAAAAAAAGTGGAACAGTTAAAAAAAAGTAATATAAATAGTAGCCTATAAATCTAGCCTTGAAAAAGATTTAATCACATTTTAAAAGCTTTTCATGCACTAGAACAAACATCTGAAACATCCGTGAATAGAAATTGATAATATGACATTTCTTAGGGTGGTTTATTACCACCAATTACCCCCAATCCTCGATGAACCTATCTTAATGGTTTTATGGCGGGAAGCGGACTGGAAGCGTTTAAGGTTTATGAGTGTTGCCGCTCGCTTATTGTTGTTCTAGGGATAACAACTGGCACTTGTTGTACACATGTGAACCATTGTCACACATTTTAGCAAGTTATCCATTTGCAGTTCACACTAAAACATGCCTCTTAGCCGTGAAGAAACTGCACAGGCAGTTGCATTGGTGGAGGATGGCCGCAGCTTCCGTTATGTTGCTGAGGTCATTGGATCATCTCTCGGTAGCATACATCGTGCAGTGCAACGTCACAGAGAGCTCCGAACATACGACAGGAGACGAGGGTCAGGCCGTAGAAGAAGCACAAGTGCCAGGGATGACAGATTTCTCACCCTCCAAGTTCTGCGTGATCGGCATACCACAGCAGTTCAGGCACGAAATCAACTGGAAAATGTCTGAAATGTGAGAGTAAGTGAGCGAACAGTAAGCAGAAGGTTTGAAGAAGCTCATCCTTCGTCCAGGAGACCTGCACGTGGACCCGCACTCGAACAGCATCACAGAGAGGCGCGTCTTCGCTTCGCAATGCAGCATCTGGGATGGACCCACGAGCAGTGGGCCTCTGTTCTCTTCACTGACGAGAGTCGCTTTAACCTTAGATCTCCTGATGGAAGAGAAAGAGTGTGGAGAAGGTGAGGGGAAAGGTACAGCCCTGTTGCTTTCTCCTCCAGGGCTCTATTTGGAGGTGGCTCGGTTATGGTGTGGGGTGGCATCAACGTTATGGCCCGCACTGAGTTGGTGTGCATGGATCACGGGACGCTCAATCCCCAAAGGTACATCGAAGAGATCCTGATGAACCATGTGATGCCCTTTGCGCCTTTCATTGGTCAGAATTTCATGTTGATGCAGGATAATGCCCGCCCTCATACTGCTCGCTGTGTTGTACAATATCTGCAGGAAGTGGAGATTCAAACTCTGGACTGGCCAGCTCGTAGTCCTGACTTGAACCCCATCGAACATGTATGGGATACGCTTGGAAGGAACGTCAGACAGCATGACCACACCACCTTGGCACAACTGAGAACATCGCTGCTGGAGGAATGGGATCGCATCCCGGAAGATGTATTTACCTCAGTTTATTATTATTATTATTATTTGCCCCCCTCTTAGAACACACGGCGGCTTCGGTGGTGTAGTTGGTAGCATGCTGAGCCCAAGATCATGGGTTCAAACCCGGCTGAAGTCGTCGGATTCTTTTAAGAGCGTTAAAAATCCCTCAGTTTGCGTTCCTTCGGAGGGGAAGTAAACCAGGCGGTCCCATGTCTTAGATTTATGGCATGTAAAAGAAATCTCCACTAACTACACTTGTGTGAAGCCAAAATTTGTAGGTTAGTTTGATAACGCTATATTAGTTCCAACGTTCGCCACCAGGTGCTGGCTGAGATGGCATATAGTAGCCAATTCCGCAGCTAGGTGTCGTGGGCGGTAGCATTTGGTAGCAAAAGTAGGAACTAATTGAAAAATTGATCATCTGCAGTCCTTCTACCTGAATCACAGATAACACACACTAATACAGCCATCACAATTAACTCCGGTTATCAGACAGATTCTATACACACCCAAAGTACACGAGGCTACATGACCGCGTTGTCGCAGCCCCTAAAGTGAGGAACCAACCAACCATAGAACACAACTGCCTGGCTTTGAGGTGGAGCAATTAAGGTGATCTACTCACAAAACTGACAATAGATCGCCTTCACTGCTCCGGAGTTTGATGTTTGGTTTGTTCTGTCATCTACCAGAGAATGAGGACCTCTCTTGATTGATCTGTGGTAGACATCACACAACTCGAAGTGGCTCAGTTTCTTCCCGCCCTTCACAAATACGGTTTCTTCAGCCGGAAACTGATCCGCGATCTCGGAATCTTGAGTCGGACCCTATTATTATTCCGACGGATGAAAGGTGGCGATATAGCTATCGATGCTAACTGTGATCAGCAGAGGAAACTCGACCCTTTGCTCCTCAACATGTAAAAATCGCAAGTTTCGACCAACATTTTAGCTGGCATGCCATAATTAAAGCCCTGCGTGGATGCAAATAAACCCGTGGATATCCGCAAAATATTTCGCCATGCGGATATGGTTTGCATGGTGCGGATTGGTCGCGTGTTCAAACCTGGCCGAAATCGTTGGATTTGTTAAGAGCGTTAAAATCCTTCAATAAGACTCCCTTCGGAGGGGAAGTAAAGCGGCAGGCCCATGTCATAGATTTATGCCATATTAAATAACCTTCCACTAATTACACCTGTGTGAAGCTAAATTATAGGTTAAACATTTGAATAACGCTTGTAGGTTCCAACGTTCGTCGCCAGGAACCGACTGCATAGGCGTCTAGTAACCAAGTTCTGAACTAGTAGTCGTTGACGGTGGCGTTTGGCGGCAAAAATAGGAACTACTTGAAAATTCAGTGTCTGCAGTCCTTACTTGAATTAAAAACAGATAACTCACACTAATACAGCCATTACAATTAACACCGGTTATCAGACATATTGTACACGTGGCTACATGCCCGCGTTGTCACAGCCTCTAAACTGAGGAATCAACCAACCAACCGCTGTGCGGATAATGTTTGAGTAAATTTGCGGATAACTTTTAGAATACAATCCGAACTTGTTGAATATCCTTACTAGGACCCGGATGTTTATGGCATATACTTTTCCGTTATGTTTTATTTCTTCATGACAGACGTAAGGTTATGATTTAAGCTAATCCCATTGAAATTATGCAATTAAGCACAATTAATACTCCGAACTGTACGGTACGGGGTGGCAATTCTGGCTGTGTAGCATTCATTTTAAACATAGCCGCGCGGATGCGGGGCGGATGCGGATAAGGGTTTGTTTATCCATGCAAGGCTCTAGTCATAACTGCTTGTTAAATGTATTTTCTTGCAATGAAATACCGACAGTAAATGTAATTAGTGGAGCTAGGTCTCTGAAGCTAATGAGTTCCAGGGATGTAAAATATTTCAATTTATAAGCATTGCCCTTTATCATCTACAGTATTTACTTATTACATTATTATGCACATATATTAGTGACACACACCTTACAAAGGGTCCTCATATTAAGATGTTATCGACTAGAACACACACTGTCGGCGCTTTGGGGTTTCAGAATAATATTTCTGTTTAAAGGGCGAGACGGGACAGGGCGTCTTCTCCTTTCCTGGGCGGGCGGAGGGCCCCAAGGGTGGAGGACCCTGGTGATCTCAACCATAGACTGCGCTGGTTAATTTGTTCCATTGCCACTGTGACGCTATCTGGTGCCGGGATTAGTCTTCTCAAACACACACGTAATTAAAGAAACACCAAGTCTAAACCGAGTCTGCACGGGAATAATCTTGTGGCGGAGACATCTAGCGGGAATGACGTTTACTTGTACCGGTATATATTTTATCTCTGACTCTTTCTTATTTTTTTAGTATTGTTGATCTGCTAGAGATAATCCCTCGCTAGTTCGTCTTCTAAAATGTGTATTTTATTCCCTCATAATAAAGGAGTCAAACAAATGTGAGTACAGCATCATTAAAACCACAATCTATACTAGCAGAAATTCTCCTTCTTCGAATGACCTATGCCTTCGAACGATCAACAACTATATAATTAACATATCATTAATACTTAAAGATAATGCCCGATAACACTATGCAACACAATTTTTGACCTTGGAAAGAAAATGCTATTTTCTAATTCATTATGTCTGAAAAGACAGGAAAAACATAATTCATATTAAACTTTTCTTTTGTGAGCAGTACAGTGATATTTGTGACCTTAACGTATTTTCATTTATTTTGCCGCTTCTTTTAATCATAACTAGCAAAGACACGAAGAAAGGGAAAGATTATGTTGAATGCAATTAAAATGCATGGAACATAGTAAAATAAATACCAGCATATATTTAGAAGTGTGTTGCTTTTTCCCATGAGCAAAGCAAAGTTTATGGAACATAAAGGCCATTTTTCATACTTTGGGGCATAAACCATCAGGAAATAACACTTTCATCACAAGGACAAACAAAGAATTAAATTTTTTACATAGTGTAATTAATTAAATGAATTATACCAAAATAAATATGACAGTATCAAGATAGCCCAGTGGGTTAATGATGGTTGGTAGCGATTAGATGCAGACGCGATATCTTTATTATTATTATATATAAAAAAGCATGTTCGTTTGTTCGTCTTTTATGCGTTCATAAACCATTCATCCGATTGCGATCAAATTTTGGTGAGTTGTTGTGGACACTTCCGAAATCATTATAGGTATAGTTAATCCAATTTAAAATAGAGCGCGAGTAGTTTAAACAAACGAGTGTTGGCGATGCGTTCATATAAAATTCATCCGAAAGCCATCAAATTTTGGTGAGTTGTTGTGCACAGTTCCGGAAAAGTTATAGGCGTAGTAAATCCAATTTACAATAGATGGCGCGCGAGTAGCTTCAACAAAATGGCGTGCGTTTGTTTCAAGAAATTCCCATATGCGTTCATATACCATTCATCCCATTGCGATGAAACTTGAGTGAGATGTTCTGTACACTTCAGGAAAAGGTTTCTGGCTTAGTAAATCCACTTAACAATAGGCAGTGCACGAGTTGATTCAACAAATGGGCGACGACGGGCGAAGCTTTTCAACAAAGTCCTGTACTGTATGCGTTCACATTCAATTCGTCCGATAGCAATGGAACTTGGGTGAGAGGTTATGTATACTACAGGCAAGGTTTCTGGCTTAGTAAATCCATGTTATAATAGGTAGCGCACGAGTAGATTCAACAAATGAGCGACGACGCTCGAAGCGTTTCAACAAAGTCCCATATGCGTTCATATACTATTCGTCTGATAGCGATGAAACTTGGGTGAGATGTTATGTACACTTCAGGGAAGGTTTCTGGCTTAGTAAATCCACTTTACAATAGGCATCGCACAAGTTGATTCAACAAATGAGCGACGGCACGCGAATCGTTTATAAAAGTCCCGTATGCGTTCATATACCATTCATCCGATTGCTACGAAACTTTGGTGAATTTTTGGGCACACTCCAGGAAAGGGTTCTGACCTAGTAAATCATTTTTTTTCAATAGGTAGCACACGAGTAGATTCAACAAATGAGTAACGGCGCGCGTATCGTTTAAAATAATCCGTATGCGTTCATATACCATTCATGCGATTGCAATGAAATTTGGTGAAAAGTTGTTTCCACTTCCGCGAAGACTTCTGATTTAGTAAAGCCATTTTACAATATTGGTAGCGCACGATTAGATTCTACTAATGAGCGACAGCGCGTGAATCGTTTCAAACAAGTCCCGTATGCTTTCATATACCATTCATCCGATTGTGATAAAACTTTGGGGAGTTGAGTACAGTCCTGCGAAGGTGTATGAATTAGTAAATCCGTTTTTCAATGGGTGGCGCACAATTAGATTCAACAAATGAGTGACGGCGCGCGAATCGTTAAAAAAATCCCGTATGCGTTCATATACCATTCATCCGATTGCGATGAAACTTTGGTGAGTTGTTATGTATACTCACGTGAAGGTTGTTGAGCACGCTCCCATGATTATATATTTTTGGGATAGTAAATCAATTTTACAATAGTTTAGAGGTGGTTAACGGAAAAAGAAAAAATATTTGGAATCCAAAAGCACTTCAACAAAGAAAGTTCAACGCCAACACTTTCTTTGATTGGCACTGCAACGCATGCCGGGTACATCTAGTTACTAATAAATTGTTTGAGGATAGCCTATTGCATCTTTCGCCCTGCGGTTGTAACTAATAAAATCAAAATACTATTCTCAATAAGAGTTAACCGCATGTACTTCATAAATGCAACTATGTTCAAATAAATTCAAAACAAAGAAATGTAACACGCAATATCCATAAGAATTGCCACGTGGCCAAAAAAGAACTATGGCAATTTACAATGTGTAGCTAGGAACTTCATTTTGCATTAGCTACGCCCATTAATTCCTTTTAATCTTTGCGGCTTCGTTGGCGTAGTTGGTAGCCCAAGGTTGCGGGTTCAAACCCGGCCGAAATCGTCGGATTTTTAAGAGCGTTAAAAATCCCTCAGTATGCCTTCCATTGGAAGGGAAGTAGATTTAGTTTTATGGCATGAAAAATAACCTTCCAATAACTACACTTGTGTGAAGTCAAAATTTGTAGGTTAGAATTGATACTGCTCTATTAGTTCCAACGTTTGCCACCAGGTGCTGACTGCGATTCCATCTAGTAGGCAAGTCCGCAAGCTAGGTGTCGTGGCCTGCATGGAAGGTAGCATTTGGTGGCAAAAGTGGGAACTACTTGAAATTCTTGTCAGCAGTCCTTACTTGAATTAAAACAAAAACAAAACAATTACGAGCATTACAGTAGTCGCATATGATGTGTAACATCTGACATAGAAGAAACCTCACGTGAAATTGTAGATACACCGATATTTTATAATATTATTGGCACAAATATTAATCTATTGTAAAAGGGAGTGATTTACAGATATTGTAGTTTATAATACGGAACTCATTTTATTAGATGATTTGTAGCTTCCACCAGCACTAGCCTAAATAAAGAATACGATATTGATCAACTAGATTAATAGACGCGACACCGCTCATAACCTTAAATTCCTTATAAACAGGTCCTCTTGATTCACAGACCAACACGTAATTTCATATGGATTCTTTTAAAGTGAGTCATATTGATAAGATTAGCAGCAGAGTATCAAGAAGGCAGTGCGAGAACAATCAAAAGGCCGTACAAGAGTAGAAATATCAAGTAGGCAGTGAAGAAAAATGAGAGAGTCTTGGAATTGTTATGTATAATATTATTAGTGTGTAAAAAAAGATGATGAATGTCCAGGAGGGATACAATCCAGGTGGCAGTGCGTCTTACACACTTCCGTCCTATCCACTTCCGTCCCATTTTTCAAAATCACTCCCACAAAAATATCCAGCAACCGAGTAGAATGATGTTACACTTCAATAAAACTCACTAATACAGTCATCACAATTAACACCAGTTATCAGACAGATTGTACACACACACCCAAAGTACACGGGGCTACATGACCGCGTTGTCGCAGCCCATAAACTAAGGAACCAACCAACCAACTTCTAATCTACTGTAGCCTATATTTAAAAATGAATGTTTGTTCTTTCGTCTTTTATGCGTTCATATACCATTCATTCGATTGCGATCAATTTTTTTTTGTGAGTTGTTGTGCACACTCCCGGGATGGTTATAGGCATAGTAAATCGAATAGTTTCAACAAATGAGTGTAGGCGCGCGATTCGTTTCAACAAAATCCCACATGCGTTCATATAGACTACCATTCATCTGATTGCGATGAAACTTTGGTGAGTTGTTGTATACATACCCGTGAAGGTTTCTGGATTAGTAAATTCATTTCACAAATGGTAGCGTACGAGTAGCTTCAACAAATGAGTGATGACGTGCGAATCGTTTTAACAAAATACCGTATACGTTCATATACAAATCATTCGATTGCGATGAAGCTTTGGTGAGTTGTTGTTTACACTCCTGCAAATGTTACAGAGTTAGTAAATCCATTTGCAATAGGTAGCGCACGAATACATTCTACAAATGAGTGATGGCGCGCGAATTGTTTCAACAAAATCCCGTATGCGTTCATATACCACGATGAATCTTTGGTGGGTTGTTATGTATACTCACGTGAAGGTTTCTTACTTAGTAAATCCATTTTACAAAGGGTAGCGCACGAGTGGATTCAACAAATGAGTGACAGCGCGCTAATCGTTTCCACAAAGTCCCGTATGTGTTCATATACCATTCATCCGATTGCGATGAAACTTTGGTGAGTTGTGCACACTCCTGCAAAGGCTTATGAGTTAGCAAATCCATTTTGCAATAGGTGGTACATGAGTAGATTCAACAAGAGAGTCACTGCGCGCGAATCGTTTCAACAAAGTCCCGTATGCGTTCATATAGGATTCATCCTATTGCGATGAAACCTTGGTGAGTTGTGTACACTCCTGCAAAGGTATCTGACTTAGTAAAACCATATTACAATGCACACGAGTAGATTCAACAAATGAGTGATGGCGTGCGAATTACTTTTTGGTTCGCACCAAAGTGTGATTTTTAATAATGTAAATATTAATAATATTTTTTAAACAAATCAAGCCCATTATTGAAATTCTAAATTATTCAAATTCTTAGCATGGACAATAACCATGTTCTGAATAAAGCTCAAGCAATTTGATCAATTTGCTGCTTAATGATAACAGATAAGCCGCACTGTCATAATGCTCTTTGTTTCTGAATCTTACCACTTGTGTTCAAAGATCTCCTGCACCATAAATAGGCTACCAGTTTTAGCCTACTTTGCACATTTTGTAAAAATGAGGAAAAAGTAGACTTATGAGATCGATCCGGGCAAATGTGTGTCTGTCTGTCCGTCTGTCTATCATTTTGTCTGTCAACTCCTAAACGGCTGCAGCTATCGAAACCAAGTTTAGTATGAGTAAAGACCTATGGCTGAATATCTCACGGCCATATTTGAAAATGACGTCAGTGCTACCAACTGCTGAAAAATCACAATTGACAACGAGGTCTATGTTAGATATCTTGGAAGATATGCAAGGGAATCATTCCAAAATTGACACACATATAGATAATATTTCATCGGACCAATTTACTGGAGCCCATACATGAGAGTGTTGCCAACATGATTCTACGATGCCTGCTGATAGGTTCAATCTTTAAATGCATGTAACTTCCATACTATCAATTGGATTTCAAACAAATTTGGTATGTGGTTTGCGCACCGGAGCAGATATGAATATGCATTCTTTTTGTACTAGCGCTAAGAGACAGCCCAGCGGGGTTAACAAAGCAACCCGAATACTCACGACCGTAACCGACCGTCCATCCCCCTCGAGACAGACCAGCGGGGCAGTCAGCTGTTCCTCGTTGAGACAGACCAGTGCAGCGGGGCAATAAGAACATGCCCGAAATGTAATACATATTCTTTCCCTTTGCTTCTACATAACTAAAAATGATAAATGTCAATGAATTAGAACCTTAGCTATCATATAATTACATTTTATTGTTACGTACCGTATCTTATCAGATTGACGTTTGTTTTACGTTTTAAATTTCTAATGTAAAATTACATATTCTGTGTTTTTATTTTACATATTTGATCAAAATGACATAATTTTACTATATGTATATTTAAAATTACATATTCTGTCTCTTACTGTAAAAAAAGAGTACCTATTCGCAAGTGAAATATTCGGTAATTCTAAACAGTCGGTAAATATTTCTTCACAAGAAACTCAGTTACATGAATTTTCCAAGCAATTCATAAGCTGTTGAGAAAGGACAAGGGACGAAATATATTAGTGGAGATAAGGGCATGGAAATTCACGTAGCAACTTGTCGAAAACTCAGTGGCTGGACTTAAGTTTATTTCAGTTGTCCAGTGAGTGTCTAAGATCTACTTTTCAACCTGTTAAGCCTCCCACCATGGAAACAAAAAGTGCTTCAAACAATACTTATTCTTGAGTTCGTACACATTTTGTCAGGCATAATGAAATTTATTTATGTTTGCTATAATATGGGCATGCTTAGTTAATTATTTATTGTACACCACTTTTGTTTTATTGTTATTATTTTAAGGGGAGGAACAGCAAGGTTATCTTCCCCGCACCACACTTTATTTTGCATAAAAATATACCGGTAATGAATAAAATGAGGAATCTTCAAGCGATATCATGTGTAATAACGTATATCTCTCTATATATAAAAATGAAAGTTTGTCTGTTTTTTCTGAATTACCAAGGAAATTTGCGATATTTGCGCGTTTCAGACTGTTTTATGATGGATGCGCGCAGAAATAATTTTTTGTCTGTCTGTCTGTTTGTTTGTTTGTTTGTTTGTCTGTCTGTGGACATTTTTTTGTGTCCTTATAACTCGAGAACGGCTGAGTGGATCAACATAAAATTTGATACAGATATCCTTCAGAGGCACGACACTAATCATTGATGTAACTCTTCTCCGTACCTCTCATAAAAGGGGCCTTACTGCCTTAAAATACACGCTGAAATAGGCGTAGAAGGGTGAAACAAGCTCATTTTTAGCCCCTCAATGTGAGAAACAAAACCACATTTTAAGGCCCTAAAACCAACAGTTTTTGAGATATTCCCAGAAAACTAATCACACTTAATAAATTAATGAAAGAATGCATGCCGGTAACCATGGCAACTGAATCTCAGAGGTCCATATATTTCTGTAAGACGCAATGCAATTCCATTTATTACATTACTGTGAAGGTTTGCAAACGGCAATAAGGTTATAACGGATTTTCGCACCAGTATAATTGGCCTTGATAAAGCCTCCGTGGCTTAGGCGGCAGCACGCCGGCCTCTCACCGCTTGGTCCGTGGTTCAAATCCCGGTCACTCCATGTGAGATCTGTGCTGGACAAAACGGAGGCAGACAGGTTTTTCTCCGGGTACTCCGGCTTTCCCTGACAAAATTTCATTCCAGCAACACTCTCCACTATCATTTCATTTCATCTGTCATTCATTTAATCATTGCCCCAGGGGAGTGCGTCAGGCTTCGGCAGCCGGCACAGTTCATATCCTCGCCACTAGATGGGGGCTTCATTCATTCCATTCCTGACCCGGTCGGAGACTGGAAGCAGGCTGTGGATTTTCATTTTCAAATTAATGAAATAATGCATGCCGGTAACCATGGCAACTGAATCTCAGAGGTCCATCTATTTCTGTAAGACGCAATGCAATTCCACTTATTACATTACTGTGAAGGTTTGCAAACGGCAATAAGGTTATAACGGATCTAAATTAAGCTGAAATATTCATCAATACTTATAATGCACTTAAGGGGTCAAGGGGTACTCTAGATTTTTTTAACGCGATTTACACGTGCGGGTATGGTACGGAAGGTCTATTATATCCCTATCCCTTTATTGTTATATTATTATTATTACTATTCTTTTAATTATTATCTTTATTATGGCGTACAACGACGAGACAAAGCTCATTTTCAAAACCTTTGTGACAGAAACAAAACTCGGGGCCCCTCAAGACCCGTAAAGGGTCCCCGAAAACTATATTTTAAGGCTCCAAACCCAACGGTTTCTTAGATATTCCCAGAAAACTAATTTCATTTAATAAACTAAAGAAGGAATGCAAGCCAATAACCATAACAACAGTATCTCAAGAGGTGGCATCCAACTTTCCATCTATTTCTGGAATAAGTAATGACACTCCATTTATTACATTTCTGTCAAAGGTTGCAAATGGCTATAAGGTTATCACGGAACCAACTAAAACTGTAAAAATTCATCAATGCGCTTAAGGGGTTCAAGGAGTACCCTAGATTTTTTTCACACGACTTACACGTGCGATATGTCATACAGAAGGTCTATTATATCTCCAAACAGCAACATTATTTTCAAAAATTTCTGATTTGAAATAGTAGACTGTTTTTTGCTGATTTTAGGAATTTGGGCCATTGGAGGCTAAAAAAAACTGAATTTTCATGCACCACAAGCCTTTATAATTTATAAAAGGGGTCTTCCTGTAGTTGGGCACTTGTCACAACGGTTAGGGTCATTTCGTATGTGACGTGTATTGCGATTCGTCTACGAGGTTTTCAATTTTATTTTCACGTCACGAAGAACACGTTAGGTAAATTTAATTTGAGAGCACATTTTAACTAGTCATGTTTCTTTGCCAACAAACAGGTTCCAAGCCCCTAAACATTGCAACAGTAGCTCAATTGATAACATCTGGTTATTAATACCGAAGACCGTTCGAAGAATGGGTACTTCTGCTAGTCATTTATATAAACATGAAATTAATATTACATATTTCACCTACTATTATTACATGTTGATATTATTATGAGTCTCAGGCACTCACTGGACAACTGAGCTGAGTCTCCGGCGGGGTGCTACGTGAATTCCCATGACCTTTCCTCCACTAATATATTTCTTGATATTCTTCCCTGGCCCTTTCTCAACAGCTTATGAATTGCTTGGAAAAACAGTTTCACGTACCCGAGTTTCTAGTGAACAGATATTGTCATACAGACTGTTTAGAATTACCGTATATTTCACTTGCGAAAAAGTACTTTTTTTTAAGTAAGAGACAGATTTAGTAAAATAAAGTAAAATTATGTTTTAAAAAGTGTCATTTTGATCAAATATGTAAAATCACAGAATATGTAATTTTACATTAAAAATTAAAAATATGTAAAACAAATGTCATTGTGATCAGATATGTAACAATAAAATGTAGTTATATGATAGCTAAGGTTCTAATACATGGACATTTATTATGTTTTATTAGGTTATATATAAGCAAAGGGAAAGAATGTGTATTTATGATGATGATGATGATGATAATTGTTGTTTTAAGGGGCCTAACATCTAGGTTATCGGCCCCCATATGTATTTACATACTAATCCTAGCCCTAATGATCAGTCTAGGTCGTGAAGTTTCAGGCACATTCTTATTGCCCGGCTTCGCTGGTCTGTCTCAACGAGAAACAGCTGACTGGGGATGAATGATCGGTAGCGGTCGTGAGTATTCGGGTCGCTTCGTCAGCCCCGCCGGGCTGTCTCTAAGCGCTAGTCTTTTAGTGTCAACAGGGATGCCAACTGATGAATAATGCACTCTATACATTTTTATCCTAATCTCAATATATCAGAAGGTATGCAGGCCAAGAGTTCTGAACATTGAATACATATACTACCTACAAATGTAGTTTAAATTTCAGTGATCGATATACGACAGTTCTGCCAACATGATTTTAAGGGCGCTGATAGGTTTAATGTTGAGTCACATGTAATTTCCATTCTAATAAATGAAGTTCTTTCAAAATTGGCTCATATATAGAGCATAATATTTCAATTTAAGTTTGAGCAACCCATTTATGGCAGTGTCACCAACCTAATTTTACGCATGCTGATAAATTCAATATTTAAATACATGTAACGTGCAAACTATCAATTGGACCTCAACCAAATTTTGCATGTGCATTGTGGAACCAAGAATATATTTAGAGTCACCAGGTCTGCCAACTGTTGATATATGGTCCCTATAATTTTAAGATAAGTAGGCTCCTTAGTTCGTCACGGAACTACTTGTTTCCTTTCTCACAATCCGCTCTGTGCCTACCTAGCTGTTGTATCTTCTTCATTCTATCGTTCGTTTACGAAACAGTCACACTTGTCAATGCCGACTTTGCTACCTAGGTAGCATTGTGACCGGCCATGGAGGAGCAGGAGAGGAGGGGCCTTCGCTTAGCTAAGACCAGTGTGGAAGTCCCGGGAATTGTTGCTGAGGACAAAGCTAAAGATCTTTGACTCGAACGTGAAGTCTGTCCTCTCCTAAGGGTGTGAGACGTGGAAGGTGACAAAAGAGATTACACGGAAGGTCCAGACTTTCATCAATAAATGATTGAGAACTATACTGGGAATATGGTGGCCAAAGGTTATCTAAGATGTTGAACTCTGACAGAAAACCCAACAACGGAAGGCTGAGGTGGTTATAAAGGAGCGGAAATGGAGATGGATTGGCCATACGCTCAGAAGAGATCGACAGCACATCTCAAAGCAGGTGCTGGACGGGAACCCACAAGGAAAAATGTGAAATGGGACACCAAGAACAACCTGGAGAAGAACCATTGAATCTGAGGTGGCAGACGCTGGGAACAACAGCAAACAGTGCCCTATGCTCCAGATCGGAGTAACAGGAATCAAGTCAGATGGTCAAAAGTGTCATGATTATACTGAAATATCAGTAGTTTCAAATTTCATACACTGGTGAATTAGACCCTGCTAAGTAAAATTAGCATCAAAGACAAACACAAACGAAAATGAGATTTTCTCGGCTAACAGCCCCTTACCAGAATTGCTCATCATTTCGTCAGCACAAGAGTAGCCAAATAGATTGGGCAGAAGGTAATACTTATTATTATAGCAGCAACCCACCACGACTTCGCTCGGGAACAGTTATGAATGCGTTACGTGAAACTGCTTTTATTTTTCGATGCCAATGAAGTACGACCATTATCCGTTTTACCTCTCGGCATGAAGGGTTAAAATCACTGACTGGACTATTAATTATATTAACATGGAGATGCAAGCGCAACAAATTCTTGACAGACGTAATTTAAGAATGTTGAGGTGCAAGAAACACAAATCCACCTTCCTTCCAATCTTAACTTGACTGTGTATTTTGCGGAACGAAACGTTCACAGGCGAAATGAAGAAAAGCCGAGTTGAACTTCCAGGTAAACTCCAAACACAACCACTCTTCTCTGAAGTCTTAACCCAACACGACATGACAGTTTGCTGTTTGGCTGTATCTGGGGGTAATAGGCTCACCCGCTAGCTAGGCTGTAACTGGGGTGATAGGCTCGCCCCTAGCTAGCTCGTAAACTGTCATCTCAGTAATTCAATGGAGATTGTAGGAAGAAATGAGAACGTAAAAGACTTATAGTAGGCTATGTATTGAAAGAGGGGGGGGGGGGGGGGGGGGGGCTGTGAGAGTTCTAACTCAGGCATTTTTTTGAACGCACTGTAGGGGGTATTTTCGTAGTAAAATTCGCTTTCCATGTGTTACATATATACAGTTCAATGCTAATAGGAAATTAAACGTTGTTCCACACAGGAGACATGTGAACGATGCATAGCCACTATGAATTAACATTTTTGTTTTTATGTTTTTACGCATACGCACTTGGGGTTTTTGTAAGAGGGCGGGCATTTTGAATAATGATTTATAGATAAGGAGTGATGGGAGTTCTAAGACACTTGGCGTGGCTGTACCCACAAAAAACAAACAAAAAAACATGGCGGTCAAGCGAATGTTAAATAATTAATAGCTCGCGAACCCATGGTCGGGTTTTGATAAATGATGTGTCGCAGGACTCGGGCTAACGCCCTCCTTCCTCTTGACAACTTATTTCAACCCTAAAATAAAACGTTCCCCTACTAGGGGGGGGGGATAGTATTTTTTTAGTAAATGTGTATTTCCATATGCAACATACATGCTGTATATTACTAATATGAAATTAAACGTTGTTTCACATGAAAAACATGCATTGTCCTCGATGCCGCTATGATTTAGCAATTTTGTTTTTACACATGCGCACTTGCGAATTTTGTAAGAGGGCGGGCTTTTTGAATAATGATTTATAGATAAGTTAATATTTTTAAATTAACCAAAAGATCCAAAACTAATAGGTCATTGGCATTTTAATATCTCATGAACTAATAAGGCTAGGGACTTGTATGAGGGGTCGTTGGACAAGGAGTGGCGCTCTGTTTCTTGAATTAATTTTTATTTTTTTGTTAAAAGGGCCTAAGTACACTTTTGTTAATATCTCGCGAGTCAATAAGGTTAGGGACTTGTATGAGGGGTCATAGCACTTAAGATGATATTGAACCCGCTGAGCTATGGTTCATGTGATATTTTTTTTAATGACAGAGCATTTATGATGGGTTGTTGTACTTTTGAACACACCCAGGAAGCCACGTGAAGGCGAGAGATCACGCGATACTTGTTGAAGTAGCGGTGAATCGCACTTTTGACTTTGGTAAAAACTGCTAATTATTTATCTGAGGTCTTATTAATTAATTTTATCTTTCCACAAGACTCAGAATATTCCATTTCGTCATGCTGCATTATTAAAACATTTTGGAGAATGTTTATTTTTACTTTAGGTAAGGTAATACCCTTGCAGATACGCAAAAAGGAACGTAAGTAGTCGCTCAACGACTTCGTTTTGACGACCTACTTTCTAGAGACACCCAGTACCTTGCACTGCGTCTTGAGAATCCGCCTTGTGTAGGCGTGGAATTACATTTGTCCTACGAGACGTAGAAGAATATCCGCTGTTTAGCGTTAAAAGTGATTATAAGATGCCATCGAGCACGCTAATACTATTATTCACTGTTGTTGAAGCCCAGTGAACTAAAGAAGAAGCTTGGAAAATAATTATTGGCAAGTATAGTGTATTGCACAACATTGCTGTAACACCACATTTTACCCACGCGTATGTGGAGGGCAGATGCCTAGTGGAAATATACAGGTAATAGTGTTACAATTATCCTGAATAAGTGTGATTATAATTGTATGAGATATTTAAGTTGCCAAAGTGGAAATTTCATTTTAAAAACGACGTATAATTCACGGATGCAGTGTGATACAAAAGTAGCGTCACTAGCACGTGCAGAATTGTAAAACAGTGTTAGCTCACATGCTAATCCACATCTGCAAGATTAAGGCTGTGTCGTATTTTATAATTGAAGCCTATAACATTCACGACAAACATTATAATTTTGAAAGTGAGAGGATGAATTATTACGCAACTTATTTCACTACCCACGTGATTGGACTTTTCTTCACCATGGTTGAAGCAGTCACCATGGGCTAATACCATCCCGGTATGAGGGTGACGTTTCTACGGGAACCAGCATGATGGTGGAACTTCCATGACGACGAACGAGAAGGAAGGAGCCAAAATGCCATTTTCAGGCATATCCACGAAGATGTCGACAGGGACAAATCGAACCCTGGTCTTTGGAGGAGTCCAGATGGGAATCCTGATGAGGAGGATACCGATCCAGAGAGCCAGAGAGGATTTTGTACAACCCTTGTTGTGGAATAGAGAGCTGAGTGAGAGCTCCTCCATTTCGTGAGTTTTTGTCACACCCCTTCCTTGTTCTAGTTTCTGGTGGTATAGTAGATTTAATGTAGTTTGTGAACCAACCACACTCAGTGTCAGCCATTTTTCTAGGTAGGGATGTAACTAGATTAGTTAGATGTCATTTATTTCAGTTTAGAGTGAGACACCCTTGGGGTCAGACATTTTGGTCAGCCCTGGTGCAGCCTGATGAACGTCGTAGAACGTCAATGCCTACTTTTTGCTGAACCTGATCGTAGTCATTTTGAGGCTATTTTGTTCAACCCTACTTGGGGTAATTTTCAAGTCTTTGCTGACTTTAGTTATGGCAATCAGATGCCATGGTTATTAATTAACTGCATTCTTTGCAGCCATCCTTCGTTACACCCCTGACTGTCGTTAGAACGGTCGTATCATTTAGGTAGTCGACTGTAACTACCAGTTTTGTAAATGCATTATATTTCATTTTGAATAAGCTCAGAAGCTATTCTTGGTCAAGTTTGAACCTAACAACTAGAAGGAATGTTTCGTTGCCTAGCATCGTACTCGGTTCCCAACGTATCATTAAGCAGATCTAGTGTATGAATCTGCGCCACAATTATCATTTTTGCTTGTGTCATGTGAGACACGTTTTTATTTGATGTACTATCAATTATTGACTTGTATTTTTAAAGCAAAGAGCTTCAGTTATTGTAAGATTACTTTCATTTAGACGTCTTTGGTAGAAAGACGGAATTACATTGTTATATTCAGATTTATTGCGTGTGTTTTATACACGGACTCTTTAGAGGTCTGTAACCTATGGTAAAGTTTTTTATGAACGGGCCAGGTGCAGTTTTGTATTGATTAAATCGCCGGCCTTGAATAAACTGGTTATGTAACCCAGTGACCTGAAAGCACGCCTGCTTCATTGTGAGACAAAACTACTATTGACAAGGACAGAGTACGATTTGTATTAGCTTCTCCTTTCATTGCTATTTTGCTTATGGAAATTAGTTTCCACTCTTGTATTTGATCACATGTTTTATGGATGTTTTTTTGTTAGTTAAACGCTCTGTTGCGTGTACTGTCGTCTGACAGGTACAGTTATGTAAGGTTTTCTACAGTATGGTGAAGGCTACCCTGTTATAGCAGGATGTTATTGTATGAAGGTATTTTGAGTATGCCTTGTCCGGGACTGATCCCGTTGACCAGATGTTATTGGAAGGTAACTGCTGTGTACAGGCCTATCCCAGAGTTATTGAACGCGAGCTTAACGCCGCTGGTAACCCGTGTTATTGTGTGTCCGAGTTGTTGTACTCGTTGATTATATTCCGACTGTTGAGTCGAGGCTTTTTGGTGGAGAATGATCTCAGGGGAGACACTCCGTGCCCAGGCTATTGTCAATGTTATTCGCCATAAACCTACGATAAATCTATAAACCGACATCTTAATAATAAGACGCATAATTGTTGTAAGACAAGGCTAACTAACAATTCTTTCTATCTAACTTTGTTCTTTGCATTTTGGAACTGTTGACATAGCCGTGCAGTTGAAGATAATTTCCTTGTGAGGAAATGACTAGGACAATTGACATTTTTGTAGCGACCTGAAGCATGCGCGAACCTAGAGTTCGTAGCTTGTGGAGCTCAGGCCATGCGATGTCAGACGTGGTCTCAACTACGCATTCGTCACCGTAACTATACACATTAGATGACTATGGCTTACAAAGAATAATCCAAGGTGCAGGCAGGAATTTTTAATAAAACTACTGTGTCTATTTCATTATTTATTCATGATGTCAAGTGTATAAATCCCACATGTTATCTTATTGTGTGCTGTTATCACATAGTTATTAAGCATAATTAAATTGTTTGTTTTTATGGCTGTACACTTAGCTTTTGGATGTAATTGTTTTCTTTTACGGACGTCATCGCCGTAAATTTTGTTAATTGATAGGACTTAGCTAGATGAATTAACGTTAAATGTAAATGTCGAAATGGTATCATCCTAACTTAGATTTGTTTTGCTACCCTGTTAAATGTTAATTCAGATATTAGCTTGATCTTGTAACTTGAACTAGGGACTTGCGTTGTACCATATTCCTAGCGTTGCTGTTGTTGCTTTATTATTGTGAGTTAGATCTTTCGCGAGGGTTTTCCGTGACTTCTCAGGTAGGGACCTGCTCTTTATTTTTGTTTATTCATTAGCTTGCGGACTAGCCGATTGTAACCCTCCGAACTAGGCTAGGGGCTTGTGAATTTTAATAAATTTTCACGGTGTTTTACATAAGTCTGGATGTTTATTTTCTCAGTCTAGTTTTAAGGTGAACCTTTCCTTAGGCGGTCTATGACCATCGTCACCATGTACCACGATCCCCGTGGACTACGGACTCTCGTGCCGCTTTAGCCTTTATGGAAGGTCACCTGATCCTCACGGTAATTTTATTCGATTTATGGGACGTTGGGAAAGTCATCGTGGTTGTTGACTCGACTAGACGGTCTCAATATATACTTTTTGAATATATTTTTTGAAATTTTGACAAAGGGATTAAATATACTTTTGTTGATATTTCCTGAACCCATGATGGGATTTTGACCTGTGAGTTATTATTGGACATGGGCGACAGTCTCTTTTTGAAATGTTGACAAAGGGCCTAACTATATTTCTAGCCATACATTCAGGGGTAAAGCTGGTATCTCCCGAACCCATGATCGGAATTTGACGTATGAGGTGTGTTGAACTCGGGCTTACAGCCCCCCTTTCCAATGGACAACCTATTTCCGCCCCAAAATAAACCCTACCCCTACTAGGGGTGAAATTGTATTTTTTTTTAGTAAATTTTGCTTTCCATGAGCAACATGTGGGAGTTTGAATGCTAATAGGTAATTAAACGTTGTTTCACATAAACGATATGCCAACGAGTCAAAGCCATAATGAATTAGTAATTTTGTTTCGTTTTAACGCATGCGCACTTGGTGATTTTGTAAGAGGGCGGGCTTTTTGAAAAATTATTTATAAGAAAGCGTTTTATTAGTGAGGAGAGAGCTAGATAGATGCCTACTTTGCTATGAAGTTTGCTGATATCTCACGAACGCATGGTTGAATTTGGACATGTAACGTGTCAAATCGCTTGTCTTGATGCCCTTTTGATGTTGTTAATAGTTTAAAGTTTTTGGAATGAAGGAAACAAACTTCAAAAGTTCATGATGAGTGGTTGTAGATAGAGAGAGAGAGGATACCGCTGGGCGTGTGTTTCTAACAAAGCTATTACTGGTTACAGGGGCGCACCCAGACTTTTGGTTTGGAGGGGGCTTTCCTCAATAACATGATTTCAGCTATGGAAAGAGAATGTGTCCATGTGTCTTGTATGTAAATATGTATATATGAGACCATATGCTTGTAGAATGCTCTGTTAAAACCAATACAAAAGATGCTATTAGACTGGAGATTATTTAAACAAAATGTGCATTGGTTTTATACAAATTTTAGTTACAGTACCATTGAGCTAAGGTTATGCAAGTAATAAAAAGGAGAAGCATGATTTTTATCAAGAATTAACTTTTGATCACGATCAGAGTGATAACGACTGGATTGCTCTGCTCACTATTATAACTATATATCCAGCTATCAGGATCGTCAGATTGATGTGTAACATCAATTATCTGCAATCATTTACTAAGTTTTGAGTTGTTTATACCAAGAACTAGTACGGTATAGGTTTTAGGAAATTATTAATAACATTTTGATTTTGAATACGTAAATTTAATTGGAACAAAAAATTACATTTTAAAAATTACGAGATGTAATTGTATACCATAGTGTTATGGATTGTAACAAATATTTTATGTACTGAACGTGAAAATATATAAGTTATTTAAATTTTCCTTAATAACTAACATTATAATAAAAAACTTGAACATTTCTAGAATTTCAAGTTGAACTTAATTACACAGACTGAATGCAAGTTTAAACAGATAGTTGAATACAAATCATGTATTAATGAATTAACATTGTTTGAATAAAGTGGAAACTCAAATTTCACAGAACAAAATCCAGCCGCCTAGCAGATTTTTTCAAAACGGAAACTACCTCTGTACTGGTGACTTCAATTTCTCGGTGAATATTCAGTGCTGCTAGTCCAGTCAGCCTGTCTGCACCCATGGTATTCCTAAGATATGTTTTCAGCCGACGTAGTGTAGAAAATGACCTCTCAGCAGTGCTTGTAATCACAGGGATGGTACACAAAATTCTCAACAATGTGTGGATATTAGGAAACAAGTCCTTGTCACATAGATTCATCACATCGATTGCGTTTTTAGGGATATTAGCGTAGGTCTGGAAGCTCTTGTGCCACAGTTCAAACTCAGCCATAAACAGGCCTTTGTTGTTTCCTATACTTTCAATTATGTCATTCTTATAAAAATTACACAGCTGTAAGAAATCAGGTTGCATTTTTTCTTGGAAGGTTTCTTTATGTGTATGTGATGCATTGGCTGATGGCAGTAAGCACTCAAAATTCTTTAATAAGTCTTTATGCTTGATGAATCGAGATTCCAATGAAATAATGGAAGAGTCAATCCAAGGGATGAAAACAGATCTTTTATAGTATAATTCTGGAGTTTCTGCCGGTATGTTGCTTCTGTTCAGTTGTCTTCCAACTGTTCGAGGCATCGAAATTATTGAACCGCAGTTATAACAATTTAGGTAGCTTCTTCAAACAACGAGTGAAATTCTTGATCTGCATTTTTTCTTAGAGATTTTAAGCTTTCAATCACAGTTTCAGCGTGTGTAATTGCAGATGATAAATCTAAATCAGTTCCCTGAAGCTTTTTGCTTAGGTTTACTGTGTAACCAAGCAGTTTTTCTGATGCCATGAGAGAAATTATAAATTCACCCTGACTTAAGGAGTTTAGTAGTATTAGAACTCCTGAAGAAGATTCCCTATCATTCCAGTTTTTAATCTCCTCTAACGCTACTTCAAGAGGTTGCAGCAGTTATTTCATAACAAAAATAGCATCGTGCCTTTGTACCCATCTCGTTGGACAAAGCTGCAGGAGTTTTTTCTTGTTGGTCTCAAGATTTACCTCAGATTCAATGCACTGTTTTAAAACTGCTTGTCTTTTAGGAGTGTTAAAAAAATCCCACAACTTCTCCACTATTCCAAGGCAGTTCCTGATTGATACAACCTCAGACGCGGTCGACAATGCCAGGTTAAGGCTATGAGAAGCGCAATGCACGTATATTGCTGTGGGGTGAGCTTCTTGGATGCACGCTTGAGCCCCTTTAAACTTTGCACTCATGGCAGCCGCCCCATCGTACCCCTGGCCACGTAGGTTATGTATGTCTATATTACTGTCTTCAAGACCTTTAATCAATGTTTTTGCCAATACGCTACCCGTAGTAGAGGTTAGAGGCATGAACTTCAAAAATTGCTCACATATTTCATAACCATTTAAAGTATTTGGAGTTACATAACGTAAACACAAAGAAAACTGTTCAACAGTTGAAATATCAGATGTTTCATCTGCGAGAACACTAAAAAACTTAGCTTCTTTTACTTTACTTGCTATTTTTTCAGTTATTATTTGGTTACAAGCATCGATGACTTGATTTTGAAAATTCCAACTTATATAGGTCGCATATTTGCCACATGACCCAACGTGATCTTTCAAATTGTTGTCACCTGCTTCAATTCTAGCTCTGAGCAAAGCTTTTAAGTTCCCCTCATTTTCAAGTGGTTTGCTGTCGATTTGAAACTGACCATAATCTCTATGGCCCCTAAGGGCGATATTTTGCCTGCCACACAAAATAACAGTTTCTATTATTGGAATTTTTCTTTTCACATTATTTTGGGCTTGGACGTCTTTTCCTTTATCAAGAGATTTGTCAATCGGTTTCATTCGGCAGTCCATAACTCTTTTAAAGTCAGCTGCGCTTACACATGAGTCTTTATGATACTGCGAGTTTGCATGTTTTTCAAACTTTTCTAGTGCTTTTTTCCAGTTACAAAAACCTTCTTCAACAAGTTGTCCAGTATGTTGAGCGTTACTCTTACCTACTTCTTTTTTTGAAAAAAGCATACAATGGACACAGTATGCAGAGTCTTCAATTCCAGAATACGAAAGCCAGGTATATTTCTTTAGCCATGTAAACGAACATTTTCGTTGTTGGTTCCCATGCGATCTAAAAGGAAAGTTAAAGTTGCTCTGAGGAACCCATTAATCATTCAAAACTTTGAACTTTTCATTGTCCGTCAACACTTTGTTTTTAAATAAACCAATGTCCAAATCCATGTTATGTTTACTTACAACGGCCTTAGGCCTGCTCACATTTGCCTCTGAGTGCTCCTCTGACGAACAACTTGGCTGTTTTTCTATGCTTGCAGTCCTTGTTAACAGTTCCTTACTCGTTGAAGGATCGCCACATTCACTAACACTAACCGGATCATATTTATTGATTTTTAACGGTTTAAAATAGTTTTGGATGTTTGACTTTCTTTTGTCTCCCATTACGACTAGTCCAATTGGACACACTACGAGCACCAATAGCCAATAGAAAATACAAACACATTAACAATCATCGAATCAACTTTTACAAACAGCACTACTGACTTGACGCCTGACACAGAGCACAGCACAATATCTTGGGGAGAGAAATTTTCACCGCTGTCCCACGCGCATCTTGCTCCGAGCATAGTTACGACAACGGACGGAAATATCCGATCGTGTTGTGTTTACAATATATATTACTAGCGGACCCGTGCAAGAAATCTCGAATGTTCATAAACCACACTTTTCCCAATAGGTTTTGCAAATCGAACACTTCTTACAAAAATTGATATTTAAGAAATTTAGAATGCAATTTGTCACTGATTGAGTGTGCTGTAACACTCATTGGTTATTCGATATTTATGAAATCATACTATTTGTGTACCCATTCCTTTGATTTAGGCAACTGTTTCTGAAATCCTTGCAAAATTATAAAGCAAAGACCTCAATGTTAAAATGACATGAAACGGGCGTCACAGCGACCAAAATGTGAAGTAAACAGCAATTATGGAGCGTATTTTCATACATCAACAGTATCTGCAAATCGCACACTTCGTACATTTTTTAAAGTCATTTTTTAAAGAAACTATTGATATTTATGGAATTAGAGTGCAATTCGTCATTGCTAATGTCTATTCTCTTTCATTTGAATGCTCATTTTCACAATCGGTCGCTTGTGAGCGCTGCAGGAGGGATATATACTAGGCCTACTGAAATAATATGGGCCTATATATGATTATCACTCAAGTGTTGCTTAAATATAGGCCTAGCATAATTCTATTTTAAACAGTAGAAAATCGCAAAATGTTCCAACGTTCCAACACTAAACATTCTGAAACCCGTTATGCAATCAATTTTCTTGAAAGATATCATACTTTTTTTTAAAGTGTTCCCAGGTTTGTTTTGGGGGGGGGGGCTTAAGCCCCCAAAGCCCCCCCTGGGTGCGCCCCTGACTGGTTATAATGACCGTACTTAATAGAAAAATCGGTATTTTCGACGGGTTGGTTTAGGACAGGTCGAGGGTTCATTTTCTGATATTTCGACAGGTCGGTTTATGACAGAGCGTGGGTTCGTTTTTTCCGATATTTTACTCTCGAAGGGGGTTCCTACGATGATGGGTTACATGAGAAATGATAATTCGATGATCAGATGATATTTTGATGCGTCGGTTTAGGACAGGCCGAGGATTCGTTTTCCAATATTTCGACGGGTCAGTTTATGACAGAGCGAGAGTTCGTTTTTCTGATATTTTACTCTCGAAGGGGATCCTACGATGATGGGTTACAAGACAAATGATAATTCGATGATCAGATGATATTTTGATGGGTCGGTTTAGGACAGGCCGAGGATTCGTTTTTCAATATTTCGACGGGTCGGTTTATGAGAGCGAGCGTTCGTTTTTCTGATATTCTACTCTCGAAGGGTATCCTACAATGATGGGTTACATGACAAATGATAATTCTATGATCAGATGATATTTTGATGGGTCGGTTTAGGCCAGGCCGAGGATTCGTTTTCCAATATTTCGACGGGTCGGTTTAGGACAGAGCGAGGTTTCGTTTTTCTGATATTTTACTCTCGAAGGGGATCCTACGATGATGGGTTACATGACAAATGATAATTCTATGATCAGATTATATTTTGATGGGTCGGTTTAGGACAGGCCGAGGATTCGTTTTCCAATATTTTGACGGGTCAGTTTATGACAGAGCGAGAGTTCGTTTTTCAGATATTTTACTCTCGAAGGGGATCTTTAACGTGTAAACGATGGATTTTTTAGTGGTCTTGGAAAGTACCTCAAAGACTGGGAATATTTAAAGAGTTAACCTCAACTCATCTAACATAACGTAACTTAACCTTGTCACGTGATATGTTCTACAGGTTAAGACTTGCGTTAAGACTGGCTATGACGTCACACATAGCTCACCTAACCTAATGTAGCATATCAGAACCTATCCTAACCTAACCCCATATGTTTGCTTTTATATTGGCTTATGTATTGGCTTTTTTATTGGCTTTTGTGTTGGCTTTTGTTTTGGCTTATGTATTGGCTTTTGTGTTGGCTTTTATATTGGCTTATTTGACAAGTTGTTTGTGTCAATGTATTTAGTAGATTTTTTTATTGGTCTTGGAAAGTACCTCAAAGACTGTGAATATTTAAAGACTTAACCTCAACTCATCTAATATAACGTAACTTAACCTTGTCACGTGACATATTCTACAAGTTTAGACTTGATTTAAGACTGGCTATGACGTCACACATAGCTCACCTAACTTAATGTAACATATCAGAACCTAACCTAACCTAACCCCATGTGTTGGCTTTTGTATTGGCTTATGTATTGGCTTTTGTACTGGCTTATGTATTGGCTTTTGTGTTGGCTTATATATCAGCTTTTGTATTGTCTTCGCATTTTATTGGCTTATCTGTTTACTGTAACTCTGAGGTCATTCTCGCAATTGTTTTTTTTTCTTAATCATCACAGTCATGCTTTCACCAAGCATAAACGAATCACTGCATAAGCCTCTGCGATTCATGATTCATGAAATATCAATGAATACATTGTCAAGCATGGCCACCGCATAAGCCTCTACAATCCATGATTCATGAAATAGCACATTCCTACACATGCATGATACCTTTTACCGACTCAGTGATTTACAGTCTTGCACCTGTTGTCAAGTCGAGTCAGGTCAGCACATTCCAAAAGTTCAAATAACGTCCACATTCTGTTAGTCCGCTCTCCAGCAAGTTTGTTTTCTCTACCCGCTTCAACAAACATAGAACCAAGGTCTGTTTTCTCTTCATCTGTACATAGAAATATCATTTGGCATGTAACCCATCATTGTTTACACGTTAAAGATCCCCTTTGAGAGTAAAATATCTGAAAAACGAACTCTCGCTCTGTCATAAACTGACCCGTCAAAATATTGGAAAACGAATCCTCGGCCTGTCTAAACCGACCCATCAGAATATCATCTGATCATAGAATTATCATTTGTCATGTAACCCATCATCGTAGGATCCCCTTCGAGAGTAAAATATCAGAAAAACGAACCCTTGCTCTGTCATAAACCGACCCGTCGAAATATTGGAAAACGAATCCTCGGCCTGTCCTAAACCGACCCATCAAAATATCATCTGATCATCGAATTATCATTCGTCATGTAACCCATCATCGTAGGATCCCCTTCGAGAGTAAAATATCAGGAAAACGAACCCTCGCTCAGTCATAAATTGACCTGTCGAAATATTGGAAAACGAATCCTCAGCCTGTCCTAAAACGACCCATGAAAATATCATCTGATCATAGAATTATCATTTGTCATATAACCCATCATCGTAGGATCCCCTTCGTATAGAGAGTAAAATATCTGAAAAACGAGCGCTCGCTCTGTCATAAACTGACCCGTCAAAATACTGGAAAACGAATCCTTGGCCTGTCCTAAACCGACCCATCAAAATATCATCTGATCATAGAATTATCATTTGTCATGTAACCCATCATCGTAGGATCCCCTTCGAGAGTAAAATATCGGAAAAAACGAACCCACGCTCTGTCATAAA
This sequence comes from Meconema thalassinum, assembly GCA_946902985.2. Classification (NCBI taxonomy): domain Eukaryota; kingdom Metazoa; phylum Arthropoda; class Insecta; order Orthoptera; family Tettigoniidae; genus Meconema; species Meconema thalassinum. The sequence goes on from OX336391.1 coordinate 94,416,800, forward strand.
CCGATCTGTCGAAATATCAGAAAACGAACCCTCGACCTGTCCTAAACCGACCCGTCGAAAATATCGATTTTTCTATTAAGCACGGTCATTATAACCAGTAATAGCTTTGTTAGAAACACACGCCCAGCAGTATCCTCTCTCTCTCTATCTACAACCACTCATCATGAAAATTTGAAGTTTGTTTCCTTCATTCCTAAAACTTTAACCTATTAACAACATCAAAAGGGCTTCAAGACAAGCGATTTGACACGTTACATGTCCAAATCCAACCATGCGTTCGTGAGATATCAGCAAACTTCATAGGAAAGTAGGCATCTATCTAGCTCTCTCCTCACCAATAAAACCCTTTCTTATAAATAATTTTTCAAAAAGCCCACCCTCTTACAAAATCACCAAGTGCGCATGCGTTAAAACGAAACAAAAATGCTAATTCATTATGGCTTTGACTCGTTGGCATATCGTTTATGTGAAACAACGTTTAATATTCTATTAGCATTCAAACTCCCACATGTTGCACGTGGAAAGCAACATTTACTAAAAAAAAAAAAAACAATTTCACCCCTAGTAGGGGTAGGGTATATTTAGGGATGGAAATAGGTTGTCAATTGGAAAGGGGGGCTGTAAGCCCGAGTTAAACGACACCTCATAAGTCAAATTCCGATCATGGGTTCGGGAGATATCAGCTTTGCCCCTGAACGTATGGCTAAAAGTATAGTTAGGCCCTTTGTCAACATTTCAAAAATACATTCAAAAAGAGAATGTCTGCCCAAGTCCAATAATAACTCACAGGTCAATATCCCATCATGGGTTCAGCAAATATCAACAAAAGTATAGTTAGCCCTTTGTCAAAATTTCAAAATATATAGTCAAAAAGTATATGTCATCTTAAGTGCTACGACCCCTCATACAAGTCCCTAGCGTTATTGACTCGCGAGATATTAACAAATGTGTACTTAGGCCCTTTAAAAAAAAAAGAACAGAGCGCCTCTCCAAGTCCAACGACCCCTCATACAAGTCCCTAGCCTTATTAGTTCATGAGATATTAAAATGCCAATGACCTATTAGTTTTGATCTTTTGGTTAATTTAAAAATAATAACTTATCTATAAATCATTATTCAAAAAGCCCGCCCTCTTACAAAATTCGCAAGTGCGCATGTGTAAAAACAAAATTGCTAAATCATAGCGGCATCGAGGACAATGCATGTTTTTCATGTGAAACAACGTTTAATTTCATATTGGTAATATGCAGCATGTATGTTGCATATGGAAATACACATTTACTAAAAGAAATACTATTTCACCCCCCTCCCCCCTAGTAGGGGTACGCTTTATTTCAGGGTTGAAATAAGTTGTCAAGAGGAAGGAGGGCGTTAGCCCGAGTCCTACGACACCCCATATATCAAAATCCAACCATGGGTTCGCGAGCTATTAATTATTTAACATTCGCTTGGCCGCCATGCTTTTTTTGTTTGTTTTTTGTGGGTACAGCCACGCCAAGTGTCTTAGAACTCCCATCACTCCTTGTCAATAAATCATTATTCAAAAAACCCGCCCTCTTACAAAAACTCCAAGTGCGTATGCGTAAAAACAAAAAAAAAACAAAATATTTTTAATTCATAGTGGCTATGCATCGTTCACATGTCTCCTGTGTGGAACAACGTTTAATTTCCTATTAGCATTGAACTGTATATACAGTATGTAGCACATGGAAAGCGACTTTTGCTAAGAAAATACCCCATACTAGGCGGTAGGTTTCATTTTAGGGTTGAAATGAGTGGTCCTTAGCAAAGCCCCCGTCAGCTCGAGTTCAACGACACCTCATTTGTTAAAATACGACCATGGGTTCGGGAAATATATAAAATCTAACTTGGCTGCGAATGAACAGTTGCGTTCAAAAGAAAAAGATGCCTGAGTTAGAACTCTCAGAGCCCCCCTACTATTGAAGATAGAGATATGCTCTCGTGGACATTTTTGTCGAAATGTTCATGCTGAACAAATCTTTTACTCATTAAAAGCTTAAAAAGCCAGGTTGTTTTTGGACTTTTTTAATGAAATCGTTACTGCTTAGCTTCCTTTGATATTAAATAAATTGTTTTCCCACAGACACCTTCCTCGATATATCCTTTATAGAATGGTGAAAACAGCATCAAAATCCATCCAGTGGTTCTCGAGATTACCCGTGACATCCAGGAATCGGGGACTGTGTTTTATACTAAGTAGAGATACTGAATAAAACTCATGCGCAATTCACAAACCCTTATAAAATCAAACTAACCTTGCAAAACGAGACTCAAACTGTGAATCGTAATACAGTGAGATGGGGCCGCACGGTTGCGCGTGGCGGAGGTGAGCTAACCAGGGTCATTAAATTCAATATGTCACTAAACTTTCATCAACTAGGGTGTGTAGTGTCAGCACACAGATAAAGGCAACATAAACAACAGCTGCAAGATTTAATTAAAGAATCACAGATGTTTCTTTATTTATTGGGAATCTGGATGACCTCATGTCACCAGTATCTTTTCACGAAGATACTAAAATGTTCTCCTTCAGCTGACAGACAGTAACTTTGGAAGTTACATCGTTACATTATGTAGCTACTCCTGCACCCTCCTCCGTGTCTACTGTAATTAACCGAGGCACGGACCTAAGCCCGCTTGATGTTCAATTGTGGGTTAATTTAAAATACAAAGTGTACAGATCAATTACCCGTACCCTAGTGGAGCTGGAGAACAATATTCGGCAGCAGATATCCCTCACAACAGAAGGGAATTACAATGTGTAAACGCTAATTTATTTACACGGTACAACCCGCCTGTCTGTCAGCTGAAGAAGAAAACTCTCTGCTTCTCCTGTGGATAGGTAAGTTCTTTAATCATGAATTTCTGTTGAATTTACCATTAACCGGCGCGCAATCCGCGGTACGAGCTCGGTTGGCTGGCGGAAGGCGCGCGCGCCGGTCGCCGGTCGCCGGTCGTCGGCCCCGCTCCAGCAAAAGAATCTCCCCGTATAAGCACCAACTAAACGAGCTGAACGTATTGTAGTTAGATAATATTTGTATGTAAATTTAAACCTAAACACAGTGATCAGATTCTGACGATGACCGCTTGAAGGTGAAAACTCTTAATGCTGTAATAGTGACCATAACTAATACATGTATGTTTCTCCAGGGGTGTTAATTACTTATTATTCATGTATTATACACATTGTACCCCGCCCAGTGATTGGGCAAATTCATGTTGATCGACTGAAGAGTTACACCGGACAAAACTCAGCAATTCACCATTAAAAGAAACAGCCTACAAAGTTTTAACTAATTACTTATTAGCACAAGCAAGGAAAGCATTTCTACAGAAGAGGAATCTGTTGACATCGAATATAGATTTAGGTAATAGGAAGTCATTTTTGAAGGCCTTTGTCTGGAGCGTGGCGCTCTATGGAAGTGAAACTTGGACTATTGGTGCAGCAGAAATGATGTGTTACAGGAGAATGGTGAAGATCAGATGGGTGGATAGGGTTACAAACGAAGAGGTATTAAAACTAGTGGGAGAGGAGAGATATTTCTGGCGACTGCTAATGAAGAGAAGAGATAGGTTGGTAGGACACATACTAAGACACCCAGGAATAACAACCTTAGTTATGGAAGGAAGGGTCGAGGACAAGAACTGTAGGGGTAGACCAAGGTTAGAATATATTTAACACAATGCCTCGGATGTAGGGTGTGGTAGCTATGTAGAGATGAAACGATTAGCTCAGGACAGGGAGGCATGGAGTGCTGCAGCAAACCAGTCAAAACACTGAAGACTCAAACAACAACATTAGATGTTATATTGTCTTTGACGGTCAGTGAATTAAAACTCAGAGATCGTTCTAGGTTTGAGCGGTGTCTTGTGTGGGGATTCGTCTAGTTTTAATTCACTGGCCGTGAAAGCCAATATACCATCTTTTTAGAAGCCTTCATTGGGAGGTTATGGCTGCTTGAGCTTTTAGTTCTCGCAATAAAGAGGCGCAGGTGCTCTTCATAAAAAGGGAGGTAGCGCGCAGTTCGCTACTCCTGAGGGGGTCCGGGTGGGGACACCTAGAGTCCGCTGATGAGCCAGCTTGGTGTCCTAGGTGAAATCCCACACAAGGCACGGCACAAACCTAGAAAAATTTCAAAGTATAATTACTTATTGTTCGTTCAAATCCTAATCAAAATAAAATAATTAGCAATAACAAAGGGACATATACTTACAGAATGGACCCAGGTTGATCAACCAAACAGATATTGAAATTCTTTGCGTCCAGGAAAACCACAGCTCGCTGGTATCAGGAGGTGGAGAAGGACCTAGAAGAATTCGCAACTTCTGAAGCCGAAATCAGCAACAGGAAAACATACAAAACCAAAATTAAGAATTTCACGAATTTTAAGAGTCATCCTACATGCCGGATCCTGGCTCCATGGACTGAAGAAAGGAGGGGAATGAAGGAGTACTGGGGGAGGGGAAAAAGACCCAGAGGCAGCTGAAATCAAATTAACGTGGCCCACAGTGGGCCTAAACGACAGAAGAAGATGACAGGAACATCAAAATGCTATGTTAAAACAATGGAATCATACTAATATATAACAAGAAGTTCCGTGACGAACTAATGAGCCTGCTTTTCTTAAAATTTAAGTTTCATGCCAATGATGAATCTATATGGACCTATCTAGAATAATGACAAAATTTAGTTGGTAATATAGAAATTTCTAATTAGTTCGAAATATATCTGGCATAATGTAGCCTAATAGAGCACTACAGTTGGCAGCCCTGTTGACTGAATATATTCTTAGTTCCATCTCTTAAGCTACAGAATACAAAATTTGGTTGAAGTCCAATGGATAGCATGGACGTTACATGCAGTTAAACATTGGATCTATCAGTGCGCGTAAAATCATGTTGGCAAAAATGTCATGCATGTGTTGGTCAGAAATAATCTGAAATAGTATGATCTCTTGTTGTGCCAATTTTGGATGAAATCTATTTGCTAGTATAGAAGTTACTGGTATTTTAAAACTGGACCTATCAGCAGGCTTAGAATCATGTTGGCAGCACTGACATATATTAGTTACTCCAAATTAATCTAGATTGTCAGATATTATACGTACGCAAAGTTTAGAGCTGTTGGCTTGCATACTTTCTGAGGTTGGCAGTCAAAGTGAAAGGTCGTGTTTTTCCCGAGCTCTCAGGTGTGCTGAAATGGGTTGTTCTCTGGAGTTATCGCGCTAGGATCGGACTGTGGTATGCGAAGTGTAGTCGGGATTTCCGGTGTTTGTGTGTGCGTACGGGACCTAGTGACTTGTGGCTTATAGCCCTAGTGATAGCTGCGTTGTTAGTTATTGGTGGAGTGGAAGTGAATCCAGGCCCTTTTACTCCAAATAGAAATCAGGCAAAAGATCCAGTGGCAGCATTAAAGTGTTCGACGTGCAGTAAAACATTGAAGAACGGTGTTCAGTGTGGACTATGTGAGAAATAGTTTCACTTCGGCTGTATTAAGGTCAAGAAGGAGGATTGTGATGTCGGGAATTGGTTTTGTAAAGTATGTGATACGCCGGACTGTTTGAGGGTGAAAATCAAAGCAAGGGATCAAATAATACAGGAACTTAGAACAAAGCTTCGTGAATCAGAGGAAACGGTGAAGGATGTGGCTGAACGGCTTTCTGAAAATGAAAATCCACAGCCTGCTTCCAGTCTCCGACCGGGTCAGGAATGGAATGAATGAAGCCCCTATCTAGCGGCGAGGATATGAACTGTGCCGGCTGCCGAGGCCTGACGCACTCCTCTGGGGCAATGATTAAATGAATGACGGATGAAATGAAATGATAGTGGAGAGTGTTGCTGGAATGAAATGTTGACAGGGAAAACCGGAGTACCCGGAGAAAAACCTGTCTGCCTCCGTTTTGTCCAGCACAGATCTCACATGGAGTGACCGGGATTTGAACCACGGACCGAGCGGTGAGAGGCCGGCGTGCTGCCGTCTAAGCCACGGAGGCTTCTTGGCTGAACGGCTTTCTACTGGGATCAATGTGGAAGAGGGCGTGCAGGAGCAAACTGAGGACGACGTTATCATAATGGGTGATTCTATGATACGAAGGAGTGCGAATATCTCGAGGAAATCAGGTGCGAAAGTGCGGCGTTATCCGGGGATTAAAATTGACCAGCTTGCCCAACAAGTGGAAGAAGCAAATGTAGAGGACTGTGACAAAGTTAAAGTGTTGTTGCTCCATGTTGGGACGAACGATTTGAAGAAGAGGGCTACAGCTGATTACATCATGGGGGAGCTCTACGAACTAGGCAGAAAAGCTAAAAGCAAGTTTAGAAATGCATATATTATAATGAGTGGCATTGTTCGGCGGGGAGATGTTCCGTTAAGGTGAGTTAAGACTGTAAATGACCGCATGGACTGGGTTTGTGCACAACTGGGATTAGTGTACGTAGAAGCTGACTGCTGGATTGGTGGACGTGACTTCGCCTGAGACGGGCTGCATTTAAATCGACGGGCGCTTTCAACCTAGGGAGCCTACATGACAGGGTCATCGGTTCGTGCCGGCCATTGTGAGGAGGAACAGGTCCAGAGGTTGCCAGCCGACGGGAACAGAAGGAGCTACTTCGGGATATTTGCTGCGGAGGTAAGACTCGAAGATTACTGCAGGTTAATTGTCAGAGTTTAGGAAATACATTCATTGAATTTTGGAATCTTGTAGAGACGTATTCTCCGGACATTGTCATTGCTACTGAATCTTGGTTATATGAGGATATACATAGTAATGAAATAATTCAAGAGACCTACGAAATGTACAGCAGGGATCGGGGGATGCGAGGTGGTGGGATATTTATTTGTGTGCGCAAAAATATAGCTAGTTTCTTAAAGTGTGCTGATACGGATCATGAAATGATATGTGTACAAATTTCGGATAAAGGGAATAAATTCCCTCTTCAGGTGATAGGGGCGTATAGAGCACCGAAAGATAACTTCTCGACACACTGTATGATAAAACTTGTACGGGTAATGCTATGAAAAAGAGCATAATAATTGCCGGAGATTTAAACCTCCCCAAAGTAGACTGGTCTGGTGAGTCAACTAGCTGTGGTCAAGTTCAGAGCGCTGCAAACAAATTCTTAAGGGAGGGGGGGATTTTCCCAAGTAGTTGACTTCCCAACTAGAGGCAATAATACCTTAGATGTTTATCTCGTAAGGCCTGTAGAGCTGTATATTAAATGTCTGAAAGTACCAGGAATTAGTGACCATTCTGGGGCTGAATTAAATATTAGATACGGTGACATTACAAAATTAGACTCTGATGTAGCAAATAAGATCATATTCCAGTATCGCAGGGCGGATCAGGGCAAATTTCAGGGGTAATTGAATGAGCTATTTGTAGGATGGGCATCGGAAGGAAATCACATTAATATCCTGTGGACTAACTTTTTGAAAATTTTAAATAGCGCTATTGATAAATTTGTTCCATTTAAATTACTGAAACAAAACCCAGATCCTGAGTATTACACACGGGAAATCAGGAGTCTTACACGGAAAATTAGGAAATTATACAATAAAAGACATGATAGTGACAAGTATAGCCTATGTTGAAATTTATGACCTTATCAAGAGAGCTCGTCTTAAAAAAGAGGGCTGCTCATGACAATTATATGCAAGGTTTACTTGGTTCAGGAGGCGATGGGTGGAAAAAAATTACAGTTATGTTAGGAGAAGAAAGGGAAATTCAAATAATTTGTTGATGATAATGTCCGGTGACGGTAAATTAATTACTGAGAAGCAAGTCCATTGCTAATGAATTAAATGTATTTTATGGTAGTGTGTTCAATAAATCCAATAGCTGTGTGTTGGACCTTAACGGTGAATCAGAGTCTCCACTTCTCCAAATAAACCAGTCAGCAATTGTAAAGCTAATACAAAAATTACGTTACAATATATCGAAGGGTCCTGATAATATTGTTAGTGAAGTACTTAAACTAGGAGGTGGGCCGTGGCACGATACTTAGAGGTGATGTTTAATGTGTCCATAAACAATGCGCAAATCCCGGATGACTGGAAAAGAGCTACGGTAGTCCCAATATTTAAGGGAGGGAGCAGACATGAATTGGGCAACTACAGGCCGGTTAGTCTTACGTCCATCGTTTGTAAACAGATGGGGCATCTCATTTGCGACTACTTGAGGGAACAGTGGGAAACATTATCATGGTTTAATGATAGGCAACATAGATTTCGGAAAGGTTACTCATGCGAGAGTCAGATGCTATCACTTTTTCAAGATATTAACGAATTGTTAGACGATGGAGTTTCAGTCGACGCCGTAGTTATAGATTTTGCGAAGGCATTTGATGTCGTGCCACATGACATGCTACTCCATAAATTAGCTTCTACGAAGATTGATAGAAGAGTAATTTTATGGATCCAAGAATTTTTGACGGGTCGTTCCCAGAAAGTGAAAGTTGAAGGCCGATTCTCGGATGAAATTACCGTAACGTCGGGTATCCCTCAGGGCAGCGTAATCGGAACTTTGTTATTTTTGGCGTTTATAGATGACTTACCAAATGGGATTCGCAGTGACTGTCGATTGTTTGCGGATGATTGTGTAATATATCGAAAGATACATGACTCACAAGACAAGGCAGTACTTCAAGATGACCTGAACCTGGTCTATAAGTGGGCGATTGAAAATAAAATGAAAATAAACACAAGAAAATGTAGTCTAATAAAAATAGGGAAAGTGCGAAGGCAAGATTTTCAATATAACATTGGCTCCGAAATACTTGTAGAAGAAGATTCTTGAAAATATTTGGGCGTACACGTAAGAAATGATATGAAATGGAGTAGTCATGTAGGATGTGTAGTTTCTAAAGCTTAAAAATCCCTGCACCTTGTAATGAGGGTATTAAAAGGAAGTAGTACCTCTGCTACAGAATTAGGATATTTGTCACTTGTAAGACCTATTCTGGAATACGCCTCGGCGGTTTGGGATCTATATCAAGTAGGGCTCATAAATGAGTTGGAAATGGTACAAAGAAAGGCCGCTAGATTTGTGCTCAGTGACTTTAATCCCAGGAGCAGCGTGAGCCGTATGTTAAAGAAACTTGGGTGGGAATCACTTGAGGCTAGGAGGATGAAATCTAGACTCTGCGCTATGTACAACACGTATACAAATCAACCTGCATGGGGTGAGCTTAGCAAACGATTGGGAAAGCCCACTTACATGGGTAGGAGCGATCATCCTTTCAAAGTTAAGGGCCGACCACAGCGAACAAATTATGGTAAATATTATTTCGTAAACCGTGCCATTGATAATTGGAACTCTCTACCTGCCGCAGTCTTAGAGCCTTTTCCCAAACATATAACTTAGGTGTGTTTAAGAAATGACTGATTATTTGTGTAAATACTCCAGTTTAATTGTTAGTGAATTGTTATGTACAGTTATTTATTGTTATGTATATCTAATTTGCCGCAGGGGGACACACCCCCAATTGCAAATAAACGAATGAATGAATGAATGAATGAATGAATATATTGATATTAGGGTCAAAATTATAAACAGCATTTAATGACAGTTGGCAGCCCTGATTGCTCTTACGAATACGTATAGTCATATCTGTTATGGTACACATTGCACATACGAAATTTGGTTGAAATCCAATTGATAGTATAGAAGTTACATGTATTTAAAAATTGGTCCTATCAGCAGGCATAGAATCATGTTGGCTGCACTGACATACGTTAGTTGCTCCAAATTATTTTAGAATGTCAGGCACTACACGTGTGCAAAGTTTAAAGCTGTTGGCTCGCATACTTTCGGATATATTGGTATTTGGATGAAAAATAAAGACAGCACTTTTTGACAGTTGGCAGCCCTGGTGGCTCTTAGGAATACGATCAGGCATATCTGTTTATGTAAGCATTGCACATACGAAATTTGATTGAAGTCCAATTGATAGCGTAGTAGTTACATGCATTTAAAAATTGGACTTATCAGTAGGCTTAGAATCATTTTGGCAACATTGTCATGTATGGCCCCCTGAAAATTAAACTGAAGTATTATTATCTATATGTGTGCCAATTTTGAAATAGTTTCCATGTATACATTCCAAGATATCCAACATGGAGCTCAAATTTCAATTGCGATTTTTCAGCAGTTGGTAGCACTGACATCATTTTCAAGGATGACATTGAGATGTTCCGGTATAGATCTTTAATCTTAAGAATACACTCAGTCATATCCGTTTATGTACCCATATGACATACAATATTTGGTTGAAATTCAATTGATAGTTTAGAAGTTATATGCATTTAAATATTGGACTTATCAGAATGCTTAAAATTATTTTGGCAACACTGTCATGTATAGCCTCCTAGAAATTAAACTGAAATAGTATTATCTACATGTGTGCCAATTTCGGAATAGCTCCCATGCATACCTTCCAAGATATCCAACATGGCGCTCAATTTTCTAGTGCGATTTTCCTGCAGTTGGTAGCACTGATATGATTTTCAAATATGGGCTTGAGATTTTCCGGTACACATCTTTACTCATACTAAATTTGTTTTGGATTGCTGCAGCCGTTTAGGAGTTGATAGGGGGGGGTGACACACACACACAGCCAGACAGACAGAAGGACAGACAGACAGAGACACATTTTCCCCGATCGATCTCATAAGTCTACTTTTTGCAAAATGTGAAAAGTAGGCTAAAAATGAGATGGTATGTGTCTGTGTATTACTCAAACACGCAAGAACCACTGGTCCGATTTACATTAAATTTTGCATGGATGTAGCTAATTTACCTGGTTAACATATACCGGTGGGCTCCTTTGGATGTCGATACTTTGCACAATTTAGTGACGTCACTACACCAATTGTTTTCAAAATTTCATATTTCCTTTTCAAATAAAAAGAGAACGCTAAGAGATAGCAAACATTTGATGACATATACGTGGTTTGTATCTCCAACGAGTATAACCCAAATTTGTGCTATAAAACACAGTCAACGCCCAGCGGTGTAGGCCTATTCTATTCTATATAGGCTACGAATATAAAGCTCAATGTTCGTTTGTTTGTTTGTCTGTCTCTCTGTCTGTTATTTATACAAATCTACACCATTTCACCGATCTGAACCAAAATGTGTATACTCACTCTTTGGAACCCTGCGAATAACACTGTCAACATGAAATTACGGTAAGCAGATTTACATTACGGTATAAACATTAAACAAGGAAAATGACGGCATCTTGCGAGGGACAAAATATGTACTTAAACACGGCTCGATATGAGCAGTTAACACAGGTTATATTAAATAACAATATGCGGCTATTTGAAGAATGTATCAGCTTTAGGATTAGTAGTAGTAATAATAATAATAATAATAATGAGACAAAAGAATGTGACGATCCTTCCTTTCCTCCTTTCCCCCACTGGCCTGACACCTAAGTCCTTTTCAGAAAATTTAGCCACACTAACTCTTCGCATATACACCCACACTATTGCAAAAAAAGGCATCAATTCTGAAGACCTGCAGCATCGTTAGAAGATTTTTGAATACACAGTAGGATTGTCTAGGACCCTCTTGTGGAAAAGGAGACGTGGAATATATTACTAAAAATATAACTGCCAAACGTCCATGTTATATAGTGAACCCATGTACTAATGGTTCAAGCGCCCAATCCATCATTTATTGGTAAAAGAAGAGAGGGAAAATACAGTCTTTAGTAGAACTTAGAAAGATTTTATGCAAGAGGACTGATATAATGTTGTGCAGGAATAAGAGTTCAGGTGGCCCCAGGAAATGATATCATGCGTGACGCATCGATAGGGAGCCGATCATGACTATTAATAGAACGATAAAAACTTTCCGCTGGGAGTAAGCGAGAAGAGGTTTCGGAAATTGACCTTACGCAGCAATAAAATGGCAACCTCGCAGTTGTGCAAGAAGAGGAATAATTAGATTTAAGCCATTTGCGAGAAGATAATTAACAAAAGAAATACATCATTGTGAATCATTTTGGAATAGAGATTTTTGTGTGGGGAGAGATGTTATAATAATTGCACAGGAAAGAAGTGCAAACGCAGCATGACGTAGTTAAAAGTTCCCCGAGACCCGAGGTGGTAGGGATTAAAAATCAACTGCAACACCCACGTATCTGAAGAGCAAATTTTATTTAATATCTCGGAATTGAACGATCGATTTTCATGTTCAAAGAAGTCAGTTTACGTTTAGAAAATGAGCTTTCCAGAGATATAAGTTTTAAAAGTGTGCGACTATTGCTTCAAAAGTTAGTTATGAAAAAGACGAGGATTTTATCTTTTTGTCGCCGATTCGTATAAAAGCCGATAGGTCTTCAAACAACAGTTCAGTTAAACGACAGAAAGTATCGTAACGTTTTGAAGTACCAACGATAGTGAAACAAACATTTCTAGCAAAGTTCAGGAACCCGATCAGGGTCGAACGAAATAAGTAACTCCTAGTGTACCGAAAAGATAGGAACTAGAGCGCAGTATAATAAGAAGTGAGAATTTAATTCAAGACGTTGTCTAAAAGAGACAAACGAACAGTAACAAACAATAAGCTACGAAGTGAAGGAATAGCAGTAAATGCTAGGGAATCATAAGTCACCGATAAAGTATTCGAGAGGCCGTAAACAGGACAGACTTTATCTAGACAAACTAAATAGTGTCTACAAAGAAACGACTTCGAGCTAGTAAAATAGAAGCCGATAGTCAGAAAACCGGATTTGAAGAATTACCGTTCCAGGGAGGGGTAGATTGATCAAGACTTTCATCATCTGGCTAGATTAGGGAGCCGACGTCTAAGAGTGTCACCCTTGGAAACGGGGAAGAAAGAAATCACGCGTGTAAGGCAAAAATCAAGGCCTCAGTGATTAAAAGCAGTGTAATGTAAATATAGTAAAATCTGTTTTAGTGTAATAATTTTAGTGAATTTATTTGTGTATGATAAAAGAATACAAAATTGTATTCAATATGTTACCAGTGTTTAATGTAAATAATGTGTATGTGTATCAAGAAGTGTCATTGTGTGAAATGGGATTAATGAAGATGGCTTAAACACATTGAGTGGGCAAAAATGAAGCATCGCTGGAGAATTCGGTCGGAGACCGTAATATCATGTGAGTAACCATTTCATTATGTTATGTGTTGGGAAGGTTTGCGTACAATTCACCTGAGCACGAAAGAATAGGGATGTTTTTGAATAACAAATAACAGAATAATAGCGCGATCTGAACGATTAAAAATTGAGAAAGTAAAATATAATTATATGAAATAAATAAATCCCTTGGGGGAAATGTATGAAATAAAATATCAGTGTATTTGATAAATGATTTAAATCTGTGAAAGCAAGCGTAATAATAATAATAACAATTATATAAATGAAGAGCCTCCGTGGCTTAGGCGGCAGCACGCCGGCCTCTCACCGCTGGGTCCGTGGTTCCAATCCCGGTCACTCCATGTGAGATCTGTGCTGGACAAAACGGAGGCAGAGAGGTTTTTCTCCGGGTACTCCGGTTTTCCCTGTCACAATTTCATTCCAGCAACACTCTCCACTGTCATTTCATTTCATCTGTCATTCATTTAATCATTGCCCCAGAGGAGTGTGACAGGCTTCGGCAGCCGGCACACTTCGTATCCTCGCCGCTAGATGGGGGCTTCATTCATTCCATTCCTGACCCGGTCGGAGACTGGAAGCAGGCAGTGGATTTTCATTTTCATATAAATGAAGATTATGATGAATTATATGAAAGTAGTAGCTTTTGAGCTCCGTTAAAAGACTTAATACATGTTGTGAACACATGTTCTTAAGATAAAGCGATTATTGTCACGGGAGAGGATTAATATAGAATTGAGATGTACAATCAAATGTTGATTTTGAATTATCAGATCATTGAAGGCAACTTGGCAGTAAAGTAATAGCGCAATGTAGCGCATTGAAGTAATTTGTCACGCTAGGAAGGCGTTGAACCTAAATATACTCGGTAACACTAATTATGAGGGGCAGTTGGTCGTGGTAATTGAGCTATTGTAAGTCCTCTAAATAGTGATGTTATCTCGTGGCCGTGTGTGTATTGTATTGAAGAAGGGTGCTATTTATTTTATTATGAGCGCTGGTTCAAGGCAAAGACCGCCCTAAGTCGCGAATGTTATAAGTCCTCCAGTATGGGATATGGTTCCCGAGGCATTTGAAAGAATCGAACCCAGATTCGTTTATGTTTAAGCCTCTAAATAGTTGTTGTTGTATTGAATTATTCTTACCCGCCAATGAGGACACTTCATAATTAATAAATTCCGAGGTTAAGAGAATGGGTCTAGTGAATCTAAATATGTTGTTAAAATAAGTAGAATGAAAGCCTTGCCTGTTCAAAGAACTGCATTTAAGAAACAGCCTTATAAAGCTGAGGGTAGCTCGTCTCTTGTGAGTGAGACCATGAAGTTCCTGCCCCCGGCAATAAATCACGCTAAGTGGCCCAGGCCAGACCCTTACTATTGATGTGTTGTGGTAGGTTTGGAGAGCCGTCTGTTTGAAGTTATAATACACAAGAGTGTTTAGAGTTTGTTTTAACGACCCGGTCTTCGAACCGAGGTTCTTTTAGATGAAGAGTACCGCTTGCAAGTTCAGATCGTTGCTATCTTATATGAGATAATGGTCTTTTAAGAGAAATAATGATAAATCCCTAATGTAATGTTATATAATGTAGTGATTCACGAGTTTAATGAAGACAATTAGATTCCGGGAGTGATCTTAATTTTTGACGTGTTCAAGTAGTCTTCTGTAGCTCGGGAGTACGCAAATGTTTCCCAATCACGGTAGTGAATTGTTGACTTGAGAGACATGGTAACCTGAGAGCATTGTGAAAGCCCAAAATTTTAGTAAAGGAGTAACAGTACTTTAATAAGAATTATATATTTTTTTGACTATAAGATACTCATATAATAGGAAGTGATGTGCTGTAAAAGAATAACACAGTGTATATAAAAAGTATCGAGCCATTTGGAGCTCTTGATTTTATGAAATTTTAAAAGGACACTATATGGAAGTGAAAAGTAATATGAGTTTGTTGGTTTATGAGAAACCATTTATTATGATTGAATCTTTGTTTTATTATGTATTCCTTGTTCACTCTGAACAAGTAGAATTATGGGTCAGTATTTTATTTGTTTAATTTGTTGTAGCGCCATATATTTGAGTAATTAAATGTTTTATAGTAGGAGTTGATTTTGTTTATTATTTTGGAAGTGTATCCTCTATTTAATCCAAAATGTGTAAGTCACAGAGTGGGAGAACATACCATAACCCCGATAATCCCGATTTGAGCATTGCTGGCATACTGTGATTTGCATATTTCATGCTAAATGGGCACATGGGGGCATAGAAGTAATGTGTTTGGATTAATAATTAGAGGAACACTTAAGACGGTCATATCATATAAAAGTAAAGTAATGATAGAAGTAGCTACAAAATATAAAGTTAACTGACAGCATGGGACCCTGGAAACTCACACCGAGCAGCCCTAAATATAAATAACCCCCTAGCAAACACATCAAATGGCGCCCAGTACGTTGGGATGAGTTTTCCTAGGGAAAACCCGAGTTTTTCATGAAAAATCAAAATTTTCATTTAAAAAAATGGTTTTTCGAAATTTTTGAATTTTTAAAATCACTTCCATAAAGGTTTTGACAGAGAATGAGTATATCAAAAGGGTACGTTTTAGTAAACACCCGAGCTAAGGTAAATTTTGG
The DNA here is from genome assembly GCA_946902985.2 of Meconema thalassinum. Taxonomy (NCBI): domain Eukaryota; kingdom Metazoa; phylum Arthropoda; class Insecta; order Orthoptera; family Tettigoniidae; genus Meconema; species Meconema thalassinum. The sequence continues at coordinate 94,432,581 of OX336391.1, forward strand.
AAATTGGGACACAAGAGTTCGGAGTACCATCTCTCATGCATGAACCGGCGATGTGGCATGATAGCCCACTGTATTCTTATATTGCGGAAGATATGTGTACGATGATGGATATAAGGGAGTGCTTGAATGAGCATTTCCACAAGAATAGAGGGGAGATGATAAAAATAAGTACGGAAAATATCAAAACTTTAAAAGCAGAGAATAGTGAAGAGAGGCAGGGGCTTTTGAACGCTTTTAAGGCTGATAGCAGTGAAAAGTTGGCGGCCATAAAGGCCGATAATAAGGAAAAGTTGGAGGCCATGAACAATAAATTTGAAACTATAGACAATAAATTGGACCTCCAACAGATTACAAATAAAGAGGAGTTAGAATCCATAAGTCAGAATTTAGAATCCCTTAAAACTAACAGTGATAACATGGGAATTAAATTAGAATCTATCCAAGCCGACTGTATAAACATGAATAGTACATTGAAGGATGAGATAGAAATTAAGTTGGATAGTATAAAAACAGAGAATTCAAATCATTTTTCAGCACAATCCAAGGTTTTGGAAGATAAACTAGGAGTCATGGAAGGTAAACTTGAAAATAGATTACATTCGTTTCAGGAGAATATGATAGCTGATAATTCTCTGAAAAGTCAGGCCATGAAAACCAAATTAGAGGCCATGGAGACTAAAATACAAAGTAATATAAATGAGAAAATAGAAGAGACAATGAGTACAAAATTTAAGGGCTTTGACACTAGGTTTGAGACTAAGTTAAATGAGTTCAAAGGGGAAATCGCAAGTAAAATTAAAGAGGAAAACGAGGTACTTCAGTCAGGATTGCAAGTCCAAATACATACCTTGAATGAAAGGACGTTAAAATCCCAAACTGAATGCCGAGATAATTTTAAAATTTTAGAAGATAAATTTGGTTCTATGGAAATTAAATTAAATGAGATGCAGGAAACTTGTAAAAAGAATGTAGACAAATGTGAAGACAAACTTGTAACCCAGATCCAAGAGGTGCGAGGAGAATTAATAACTCAGATAGGGTCAAACATGAATCTTTGTCAAACATCTCGGGATGAGATAAAAGATAGTCTTAATAAGCTAGGAGAAAGATTCGAAGGAGTTGAGAAAATAGTAGACCGACTCGGGGGAAAAGTCGAGGAAGTTCAGGTCGAAGTAAATAATATGAAAAGTCAAAATCAAAAAGATGTGAAGAACATGAAAGATCAATTTGATCATTTTACCGGGCAGGTAGATGAGAACTTGAGGAAGCACGAGGACGAAATAAATAATAGATTAGGTACATACGAAGAGCATCTCCAGGGAGAAAGAAAGCAACGAGATAAAGAAAATAAGAAGAATAACCAGAAGATAGATGAAATAAGTAAGGGTATCAAAGAGGTTCAGGAAACCATAGGAACATTAAGTGGGACAAGTAGGAAAAACCAATACTGAAGTAAACCAGGTCCAAGACGAATTGATGAGATTGTATAAGAGCCAAGGGAAGACTGAGGAAAAGCTTGAGGGAATGAAGGAAGAAATTTAGAAAAAGGTAAAAGAGATACGAGAAGACTTAGATACCAAAGGTGACATTAAGCCCGAAATTATAGAAAAACAGGTCATGGTCATCAAGAAAGAGGTAGAAGATCAATTAGCTGAAATAAGGGATAGTTTCAGGGAAGAGAAATTCCAACTCAAACAAGAAGTGGAAAGCAGTAAAAAGAATCAGGAAAGAATTCAGAATGAATTGGGATCACGGTTGGAAAGGACTGAACACAAGAACAGTCAAATGGAAATTCAACACATGGCTCATGAAGAAAGTGCCCGAAGAGAAAGAAAATTAGAATTTGAAAGTCAGGATGAATTCCAGAAGACAGGATGGGTAGATCATCATGAACGAGGCACTAATCAAGATAGGGACTTAGGAGGGGAGAGCCCTTAATAGAACCCAGGATATCCAATGGCAATGTCAACCCCTTATATGAACCAAACAAATGGACAAATAATTAACATCATCAAGTCAAATGAGGACAGACCGGTGAAGTTTACGGGTAATAATATGTCGATTACTCCTAAATACTGGTTGAAGGAGGTAGCAGAGTACTTGAATGAAATGAAAGTTCCTCAGGATCGGAGACTGAGAGCAATTGAGAAGCTATTGGCAGGTGATTGTCTCACCTGGTTCAGGAGTTTCAGGTATACATTTGACACGGTGGAAGGTTTTAGAGAAGCTTTTTTGAAACGATATTGGGCAGCAGATGTACAAGAAAATCTGAGGCTAGATCTGTACTCTAGGAAGTATAGTACGAATGCCCCCACTAAATACTCAGAATTTTTCACCGCTCAGCTGTGTAAATTCCGGGAACTTGATATTGCTCCAGCTGAGAACGACCTGCGTGCCGCCATTGCAAGACAACTTCCATATGAGATACCAAGGTTGTTAATCTCATCTAAAGCCAGAAGTGCTGTGGAAGTGGAGTGCGTATTACGTCAATTAGACATGACGACTTCACACGTTACTCCCCGGCATCAAAGACAGACTGAACAAGTACATATGGCTAGCAGTCAAGAAGATAGAGAAAAACCATCGACCAGAGATCAGTCAACTAGTACCAATACTCAGGGACTGGGTCGAGAATATGGACATCAAGAGCCTAGGGGAATACAGCCATACTATAGAGGGGGATATCGAGGAAGAAATTCCAGAAATACGGGTTATAGGCAACAAGAGAACCGACCCTATAACAATAATAATCAGAGGCAGGATAACAGAAAGAGATGGGAAAATTATCCCAGAAGGAACGTGAGACCGGAGGACAGAAACGATGAATATCGGGCCGAAATAGAAGAGAGGTACCAGGAAAGTCTTCGTTATATGAATGAACGAACAGACGAACCTGAGATGCAAAGAGTCCGTTGGAGTGAGGCAATAAAGAACCGAAAATCACCCGACCGACTGGAAGGAGCTCAAAGCTTGGAGTTACAAGCTCAATTGAAGAATGAGGGGAAAGGAAGCCCTCATGATAAAAAAAACTCCAAATTTAAATCATCAAAAGTGGAAACATACCAGGAGCTGGGAGGAGGTTGAGATTGTAAATTGGATAGCGAGACCAGATGAGCTAATTAAAGAGAATGTGGAAGGAATCCCACCTATTAGAAGGGAATTACCTATCATCATGTTAAGGATAGAAGGATTACTGGTCAGGGCATTAATTGATACGGGATCAACTATAAGTTTAATAACGCAAAACCTCATAAATGAATTAGAAACACGAGGTCGTGTATTAAAAATTCCCACCTCAAGTGTGAAGATTAAGGGAATTATTCCTGAAAAATCTTTGACATGTAGATTTCAGGTATACATTGATTTGGTCATGGGTAACACTGAAATTTCACAATGCTTTTTGCTGGTAAATCAATTACCATACAATATTATATTGGGTATTGAATTTAACCGTGAGAACAAGGTCATAATAGACCTAGCGCAAAATTGCATTAGGATTCAAAGAGAGGATGTGGATGGACAAAATATTAATTTACAGGAACAGGATGTAAAAATAGAAGAACAGGTATGGCATGTGGAAGAAGTGACTGAGGAAGGTTGTAAGGACATAGAGAAGGTATTTGAAGTCCTAAACATAGAACTAGAAGATAATTTGGAAACTGAGTTCGAGGCCAACCTGTCAGGAAAAATAGAGGAAGCTAAAGTTAACCTCTAAAACAAGGAAAAATTAAAGGAATTGCTATTATATTACAGGGACGTATTTGGATCCAAGCCAGGAAAGATTAAAAATTTTAAATACGCATTTCAAGTAAATGATTGGGCACCGTTCAGACAAAAACCATACCCGGTTGTAGAAAAACATTACACACAAACAAAGAAAACACTGCAGGAGATGAGTGATGCAGGTGTTATAGAAAAGATGGCGACACCATATGTTAGTCCATTAGTTATTGTGAGTAAACCGGATGGCTCAGTAAGGGTGTGTTTGGATGCCAGGAATTTGAACGCGAAAATTATACCAGAAAATAATTCGGCACCACCCATAAAAGAAATACTGAGGAAATTTAAAGGCAAGAAGATATTCACAAATATTGACATGACTTCTTCATATCATCATCTCGAACTTGAAGAGAAAACCCGTCTCTTAACTGGATTTTAGTTTGATCAACAAACGTATTGCTTCAAGAGATGTCCGTTTGGCTTGAAGACCGCGGGATCCGCCTTAATAAGAGCGCTTGATCGCAACCTGTCAGAGGAAGTAAAGGATTACACTATCCGTTATGTGGATGACATATTGCTTACCTCGGAAAACATCGATGAACACTTGGAAAAGTTAAGACATTATTGGAAGATTTAAGAAGGGTTAATTTTAAGATTAACTTGAAGAAATCAAATTTTTGTCAGAGACAAGTTACGTTTTTGGGGCATGTGATTGACAAGGATGGTGTCAAACCAAATCCATGCAAATTAGAATCAATAAGAAATTTTCCCAGGCCTTTGAAGGTGAAAAAAGTTCGCCAGTTTTTGGGGTTGATTGGATTTTTCTCAGGACATTGTCCGTCCTACACCAAAACTGTTGCACCACTACAGGACCTTCTGAAGAAGGGGGGCAAGTGGAAATGGACGGAGGAAACAGAAAAAGCGTTTATAGAGGCCAAGGAAATGCTCTTAAATTATGTGAAGCTAGGATATCCTAATTTTAATCAGAGATTTGAAATACAAACGGATGCATCCCAGATTGGAATAGGGGCAATGCTATATCAGGAAAACCCGGATAACCCTGAGAAGAAAAATTATCTAGCTTTCACAAGTCGGAGACTGAAACCTCACGAGAAAAATTATACAATCAGCGAGATTGAGCTGTTAGCGATATTGCATGCGTTAAAATTTTGGCGAAAGATTGTATATGGGTTTTCAGTCACATTAAGAACTGATCATAAAGCCTTAACCTTTTTGATGAAGACGGATTTATCCAGTCAAAGGTTGATGCGTTGGGCTTTATATATCCAACAGTTCGACGTAAATATAGAATATTGCCCGGGGAAAGAAAATGTAGTTCCAGATTATTTAAGTAGACAGCCAGAGTCCACAGAAGAGGAAGTAATGGCTGTTGATTTGGAAGACAGGGATCAGCGCACTTTGAATGAATTAAGAAGCATTGGTCAGCGACAACGTGAGGATCCATGGATGAACATGCTCATATCTTTCTTGGAAGGGAGTTTGATAAGGGGAACACCTGCGTATACTGAAGCTAATAAGATAGCTCAGGATTACACGTTCTTTAATGGATTATTGTATAAGTTTGCGGACTCTGACCATACACGATTGAGGATCGTTGTACCTGCTATTTTGCAGAGGAAAATGGTATGGTTGGCCCATAGATCGTTTGGACATATGGGAGTCGACAAAACAGTCTCGATGCTGAAAGAAGCATTTGTATGGCCGAGACTGAAAGAAACTGTAAGGGATACGCTCAAGACATGTGACATATGTCATAGGATTAAGCCAAATGCGTTTTTGATGAGACAGAAGCCAATACCATTGTTGCCCGAGAGGCCAGGTCAAATTATTTCTATTGACAATTTCGGACCTTTGCCAAAGGCTAGGAGAGGAAATAGACATATAATGGTGGCTATGGATGTGTTCACGAAAATGGTTGTCCCTGCTCCCAAACAGAAGACTAGTACCAAACAGGTGTTAAAACGACTCAAAGAAAAAGTGATACCTATTCTGGGAAAACCCGAGAATTTGTTGTCGGATCAAGGTAGTTGTTTTACAAGTGAAGAATTTAGACAGGAATTAGAGAGACTTGGAATACGTCAGATACTGCCTAGTATTCGCCATCCTGAGGCAAATCCTGTGGAAAGAGTTATGAGGGAAACGGCCAAGTATTGTAGGATATACTGGGCCGAGGAAAATTGGAAATGGATAGATATTCTTGATATTATCGAATTTTGTATAAATAATACAATCCACGAGTCTACGGGAGAGATACCAATAACGTTATATCGGAATGAGCAACCAGAAAGACCTTGGAGTCTGGTCATTCCTAGGCCAACAGACGCTCAGCCTGGAAGAGATGTACGAATTAGAAGAGCCTTTGAGCATCTAAAAGCTCAAGCTGATAGAAGGCAGAGAAGAAACAGGCACAAGAGGTATCATCGACCACTAATAGCAGGAGAAATGGAGTTAGTGAAAAGACCAGCCATTTCGGATCCAGGGAACCGCGTGTACAAGAAATTCCAGAAAATGTACCACGGACCGTATCAAATAATAAGAGATTTAAGAAATAATGCCTATAGAATTCGGCAGTGTGAAACGGATCACGAAGTGACTATGAATTCAGCCAACCTGAAAGTATATTACCCTCCCGAAGACTTCGATGAAGCAAATGAACAAGCCCTGGTTATGGAACAAGTTAAAGATGATAAATCCACTTTTGATAGAAACAGGAGTAAGTTAGAACGAGAAAATAGAGCTCAACCATTCAATTGTGAATGTGAATTAGAGAAACTGTATTGGGAGATAAAAGAAATAATTGATTTTGTTGAAGAAGAAAATTTCAATTTAAGGAGAGAAAATGATGAAATAAAGAAACGGGTAGGGATAGACCACACCCGTAACGAAGAATTATGTTCTGTAGACTTTTAGTCCAGAAAAGTAAGAAAGGAAGAACGGGTAGGGACGGGGAGTACTCAACCTACACTATTACCGGATATGACTTTAAAGGTGGAAAACCCTAATTATCGTGGGATTCCATGAGGATAGAAACAAAAGGTACTGAGAAGTGTTATGATGGCTTCGACACTGAAAAAATAAGATTTTTATGAAAATAGTTGAAATAAATTTCCTCAAAATTTCGAATTTTTTTTTATCTAAGGAGGGGAGATTTGAACCAATGTACTGTTTGTTCAAGCGCCGAATCCATCATTTATTGGTAAAAGAAGAGAGGGAAAATACAGTCTTTAGTAGAACTTAGAAAGATTTTATGCAAGAGGACTGGTATAATGTTGTGCAAGAATAAGAGTCCAGGTGGCCCCAGGAAATGGTATCATGCGTGACGCATCGATAGGGAGCCGATCATGACTATTAATAGAACGATAAAAACTTTCCGCTGGGAGTAAGCGAGAAGAGGTTTCGGAAATTGATCTTACGCAGCAATAAAATGGCAACCTCGCAGTTGTGCAAGAAGAGGAGTAATTAGATTTAAGCCATTTGCGAGAAGATAATTAACAAAAGAAATACATCATTGTGAATCATTTTGGAATAGAGATTTTGTGTGGGGAAAGATGTTATAATAATTGCACAGGAAAGAAGTGCAAACGCAGCATGACGTAGTTAAAAGTTCCCCGAGACCCGAGGTGGTAGGGATTAAAAATCAACTGCAACACCCACGTATCTGAAGAGCAAATTTTATTTAATATCTCGGAATTGAACGATCGATTTTCATGTTCAAAGAAGTCAGTTTACGTTTAGAAAATGAGCTTTCCAGAGATATAAGTTTCAAAAGTGTTCGACTATTGCTTCAAAAGTTAGTTATGAAAAAGACGAGGATTTTATCTTTTTGTCGCCGATTTGTATAAAAGCCCTGGCAGAGCCAGGCCAATCATGCAGTACTTACTAGACCCCGAGAGGTCGTGATACGCTGTATCACCTACGAGCAACCCGTATGGGCGTAGCCGAGAAGTATCATCAATAGTATCGCCGTGTGAAGACTTAGTAAAATCCTAGTACAGGATTTATTTCAGTAAGCATCAGTATTTAAAGTGAAAGTTCCGTATTACAGTCAAAAGGCTGCGAACTTAAAGAACAGGCGATAGGTCTTCAAATAACAGTTCAGTTAAACGACAGAAAGTATCGTAACGTTTTGAAGTACCAACGATAGTGAAACAAACATTTCTAGCAAAGTTCAGGAACCCGATCAGGGTCGAACGAAATAAGTAACTCCTAGTGTACCGAAAAGATAGGAACTAGAGCGCAGTATAATAAGAAGTGAGAATTTAATTCAAGACGTTGTCTAAAAGAGACAAACGAACAGTAACAAGCAATAAGCTACGAAGTGAAGGAATAGCAGTAAATGCTAGGGAATCATAGGTCACCGATAAAGTATTCGAGAGGCCGTAAACAGGACAGACTTTATCTAGACAAACTAAATAGTGTCTACAAAGAAACGACTTCGAGCTAGTAAAAATAGAAGCCGATAGTCAGAAAACCGAATTTGAAAAATTACCGTTCCAGGGAGGGGTAGATTGATCAAGACTTTCATCATCTGGCTAGATTAGGGAGCCGACGTCTAAGAGTGTCACCCTTGGAAACGGGGAAGAAAGAAATCACGTGTGTAAGGCAAAAATCAAAGCCTCAGTGATTAAAAGCAGTGTAATGTAAATATAGTAAAATCTGTTTTAGTGTAATAATTTTTAGTGAATTTATTTGTGTATGATAAAAGAATACAAAATTGTATTCAATATGTTACCAGTGTTTAAGGTAAATAATGTGTATGTGTATCAAGAAGTGTCATTGTGTGAAATGGGATTAATGAAGATGGCTTAAACACATTGAGTGGGCAAAAATGAAACATCGCTGGAGAATTCGGTCGGAGACCGTAATATCATGTGAGTAACCATTTCATTATGTTATGTGTTGGGAAGGTTTGCGTACAATTCACCTGAGCACGAAAGAATAGGGATGTTTTTGAATAACAAATAACAGAATAATAGCGCGATCTGAACGATTAAAAATTGAGAAAGTAAAAAATAATTATATGAAATAAATAAATCCCTTGGGGGAAATGTATGAAATAAAATATCAGTGTATTTGATAAATGATTTAAATCTGTGAAAGCAAGCGTAATAATAATAATAACAATTATATAAATGAAGATTATGATGAATTATATGAAAGTAGTAGCTTTTGAGCTCCGTTAAAAGAATTAATACATGTTGTGAACACATGTTCTTAAGATAAAGCGATTATTGTCACGGGAGAGGATTAATATAGAATTGAGATGTACAATCAAATGTTGATTTTGAATTATCAGTTCATTGAAGGCAACTTGGCAGTAAAATAATAGCGCTATGTAGCGCATTGAAGTAATTTGTCACGCTAGGAAGACGTTGAACCTATATATACTCGGTAACACTAATTATGAGGGGCAGTTGGTCGTGGTAATTGAGCTATGGTAAGTCCTCTAAATAGTGATGTGATCTCGAAGCCGTGTGTGTATTGTATTGAAGAAGGGTGCTATTTATTGTATTATGAGTGCTGGTTCAAGGCAAAGGCCGCCTTAAGTCGCGAATGTTATAAGTCCTCCAGTATGGGATATGTTTCCCGAGGCATTTGAAAGAATCGAACCCAGATTCGTTTATGTTTAAGCCCCTAAATAGTTGTTGTTGTATTGAATTATTCTTACCCGCCAATGAGGACACTTCATAATTAATAAATACCGAGGTTAAGAGAATGGGTCTAGTGAATCTAAATATGTTGTTAAAATAAGTAGAATGAAAGCCTTGCCTGTTTAAAGAACTGCATTTAAGAAAGAGCTGTATAAAGCTGAGGGTAGCTCGTCTCTTGTGAGTGAGACCATGAAGTTCCTGTTCCCGGCAATAAATCACGCTAAGTGGCCCAGGCCAGACCCTTACTATTGATGTGTTGTGGTAGGTTTGGAGAGCCGTCTGTTTGAAGTTATAATACACGACCCGGTCTTCGAACCGAGGTTCTTTTAGATGAATAGTACCGCTTGCAAGTTCAGATCGTTGCTTTCTTATGAGATAATGGTCTTTTAAGACAAATAATGATAAATCCCTAATGTAATGTTATATAATGTAGTTTATTTATTTATTTATTTATTTATTTATTTATTTATTTATCGTATGGATTTTAGTGCCGGGAGTGTCCGAGGACATGTTCGGCTCGCCTGGGTCTGTAGCTGCTTCCAGTGGACACCCTAAAGAGTGAGCTACAAGTTCCGTTCAATTTCAAGTAGTTCCAACGTTCGCCACCAGATATCAATGATACCTAGTGGTGAATGTTTGAACTTTGATAGAGCGTTCTGACGAAATCTAACCTAACAAATTTTGCTTTACACAAGTTTAGTCTGTGAAAGGATCTTTTACATGCCATAAATCTATGACATGGGACCGCCGGCTTTACTTCCCCTCCGAAGGAAGGCATACTGAAGGATTTTTAACGCTCTTAAAAATCCAATGACTTCGGCCGGGTTTGAACCCGCTATCTTGGGCATAGCAGTTCTTCACGTGTTTAGTGAAGACAATTAGATTCCGGGAGTGATCTTAATTTTTGACGTGTTCAAGTAGTCTTCTGTAGCTCGGGAGTACGCAAATGTTTCCCAATCACGGTAGTGAATTGTTGACTTGAGAGAGATGGTAACCTGAGAGCATTGTGAAAGCCCAAAACTTAAGTAAAGGAGTAACAGTACTTTAATAAGAATTATATATTTTTTTGACTATAAGATACTCATATAATAGGAAGTGATGTGCTGTAAAAGAATAACACAGTGTATATAAAAAGTATCGAGCCATTTGGAGCTCTTGATTTTATGAAATTTTAAAAGGACACTATATGGAAGTGAAAAATAATATGAGTTTGTTGGTTTATGAGAAACCATTCACTATGATTTAATCTTTGTTTTATTATGTATTCCTTGTTCACTCTGAACAAGTAGAATTATGGGTTAGTATTTTATTTGTTTAATTTGTTGTAGCGCCATATATTTGAGTAATTAAATGTTTTATAGTAGGAGTTGATTTTGTTTATTATTTTGGAAGTGTATCCTCTATTTAATCCAAAATGTGTAAGTCACAGAGTGGGAGAACATACCATAACCCCGATAATCCCGATTTGAGCATTGCTGACATACTGTGATTTGCATATTTCATGCTAAATGGGCACAATAGTTTGAAAATGTATGATAGACGCTTTTAAAAGTGTGACTTTACTAATTTTCTTGTACGTAATATACCAATATGAGTCATGTTACCAACTGTATGTTGAGTGAATAAATATAATAATAATAGTGATGATGATAATGATGATGATGATGATGATCATCATCATCATCATAGGAGCAGATGACCTCGATATTCCTCAACAATCGCCTCCATCGTCAATTTGGAGACTGTGTACTTGTGCGTTCTTGGTAATCACCCAACAACCTGTGTATGAGTGTTATTAATGTGCTGCTGGTGTTACTGGCGATAAACGCCATATCATTAGGAAACACAGATTCTATTCGACATGAAGATGGTCAAAATTCCACGTTGAAATGTTTTCATAAAAAAGCCCCGTGCGGGCTTGGAGTGAGGTCTAGAGCAGGGAGTCCCGACGAGCCGTGGTTCGACAACCGGCTGCAGCCATCTGTCTTGCGGCAGCACATACCAGCAGCTGGCTCGCGACATACCTGCTGCCTTATAGGGTCATAACTCCCCGTCCTCAATCAAACTCACTATCGGACTCACATTTCCCAATCATTTAGGCCAAGGGCTACATCAGTGGTACCAACAGTTCTTCCCTCCAAGTCATACCTGCAGAACAAAAATACCGAACAGTCCGATGTTGATTATCCTCGTTTACTGCTTGAGATTTGCCGATGACATCGTCATCTTGGCCGACACGCCAGAGGATTTGAATGAGGTTTTGAATGGTATGGATTCAGTCTCGAGAAAAGAATTCATGATGAAAATTAATAAATGTAAAACAAAAATATTGGAATGCAGCCGAAATAAATCGGAAACTTCTATGGACATCAAATTGGCAGGTGAAAAACTAAAGGAAGTAGGAGACTTCTGTTACTTAGGAAGCAAAATAACCAGTGATGGACGAAGCAAAGAGGATATAAAAAGTAGGTTAGCTCTGGCAAGGAAAGCATTTCTACAGAAAAGGAATCTGTTGACATCGAATATAGATTTAGGTATTAGGGAGTCATTTTTGAAGGCCTTTGTCTCGAGCTTGGTGCTCCATGGAAGTGAAACTTGGACTATTGGTGCAGCAGAAAAGAGGAGAATTGAAGCGTTTGAAATGTGGTGTTACAGGAGAATGATGAACATCAGATGGGAAAATAGGGTTACAAACGAAGAGGTATTAAGACTAGTGGGAGAGGAGAGATGTTTCTGGAGACTGCTAATGAAGGGAAGAGATAGGTTGGTAGGACACATACTAAGACACCCAGGAATAGCAAGCTTAGTAATGGAAGGAAGGGTCGAGGACAAGAACTGTAGGGGTAGACCAAGGTTAGAATATATTAAACAGATTGCCTCGGATGTAGCGTGTGGTAGCTATGTAGAGATGAAACGATTAGCTCAGGACAGGGAGGCATGGAGCGCTGCATCAAACCAGTCAAAAGACTGAAGACTCAAACAACTGCTTGAAGTGGAACAGAGTAACCAAGAGAGGACAGAGTTATCTAGCACAGAGGTGTTTTGATTGCGGTCTTACCAACTATTAGATCAATGTTTCACAGTCGATTGTTTAGCCCATTTTCATAATATGAGATCACCTTTCGTCCGCGTTTCACCAATACAACATGGCGGCTGCGCGAAATTTTTCACCGGCATTCTATATACTCGAAACTGTCACTTATACCACCCTGAAATTTTGTATGGAGACAAGGAATACTAATATAAATGTATCTATGTGGCTTTTAAAGATCTGTTAAGTACAAAATCAAACATGGCGGGCAAACAAAGTTAATATATTTAATTGGAATTTTCTCACGATTACTTAGTACAGTAAATATCTAAGCACGTTTTAATCTACTGACATCTAATTGAGTTCATTTATTGTCATAAACTCAAGATGGTGGCTGTGCGAAAATTTTACACGAAGTTATAGGCTTACTTTTGTGTCTCAATCATGCGATCGAAGTGAACGTTTGCATAATGAACCAACGTAATGATTTTCATATACTGGAACGAAACTCTATGGCCTACATTTAGAACAATCCAATATGGCGATCATCCGAAATAATTCACCGACTCTCAATATGTACGAATCTATTGCATCAATCAAACTGAAATGTTGTATGTTTATAGAGGCCATTAATATAAGTTCACCTATAGGACTTTCAATAAACGAATGATCATAAAACCAACATGGTGGCGACGCGAAATTTAAATATTTAGATTAATTATTCTTGCAACTTTACCATCCGAGTGATGAGAAACTTGGCACGTTTTATCTTCTTACAAGGCCTAATATTATTGACGTCTAATTTAATTCAATTTTTGGCAACTTAAAATGGTGGTTGTGTAAAATTTTTAAATCAAGCTTTTATTTCTTGTGTCCTAAACAGCCATTAGAAATATATGATGACCCACCTTTATAATATTCATCTGCTGGCATATGCAGGGTCGTTCATATAAAGTAAGAACGGCTAGCGGCAGTTTTGTTATTCGCTGCTGCGGTGGCCTTGGCCAAGCTTGTGTCGCGCCATGGCCCCCCGATTGAAACATTTGTCGTATGTTACACCAGCTTTCCAATGCCCTCGGCAAAATATTCTGCCGCCACTGAGGAGGGTACGTCTGGAGAGTCTCCTGAAGTGTTTCCCTTTTGGCGAGGCGTTGCCGCCCAACCACACCTTCAATTCTCGAAAAAGGTGTAAATCATTCAGTGCTGGTTCGTATGGTCCAAAACTTCACACTTGAATTCTTTGAAAAAGCCTATCGTAACGTGGCACAGTGCGTGAATGATTTTCATCTTTTTCTAGAATTGACAGCTGGTGTAACGATACGACAAATGTTTCAATCGTTTTGGCGATTATGTTGAGACATAAGAATAAAACAAGCAAACAAATAGTAGTAAAATCAGTATGTCAATCTGTTGTTTTATAGGCTACGCGCGCGCTTTCAATAGTACTGCAGGGGGCCATGGCGCGCCACAAGCTCGGCCTAGGCCACCGCAGCAGCGAATAACAAAACTGCCACTTGCCGTTCTTACTTTATATGAAAGACCCTGTACAGTAATTCTTTAGCCTCTAAATGAAATAATCCAACATGGCGTCCATACGATATTATAAGTATATTTCACCAGTTCACAATATCTCTAAAACTATTTAAACAATAGTGGTGATAGAGAATTATTATGTGACTTTCAAAATACTGAGAAACATAAGAAAACATGGCGGCCAAGTGATTTCCAAATATTTCAATTGGCTTTTCTGACGATCTAATCACCCGATACCAATGGAACCTAGCACAGTGAATCTTCGTTCAGAGCTTAGTATAGTGACAACTCGTGTTCAATTGTTTTCAAAACTTTAAGGGGATAATACACAGCACGTGGGAGTTTTCGCACACAGTTAACAATTAAATAAAAACCTCTCTAATATGTAACATAGAATAATGGGAGCTACTTATAGTCAATACATAGGGATTTCATTTGATATATAAAAGGATAATGATGATGATAATTGTTGTTTTAAGGGGTCTAACATCCAGGTTGTCGGCCCCTAATGGTCTGGGTGATAGCGAAAATGACAATGAAGTGGAAACCAGAACGAAAATTAAGTGAGAAGGAAAGTACTTACAAAAAGGAATTCAGATTGAAACTACTCACATAATGGAGAGAAGTAATACATACAAAAGGGAATTTAGAACGAATCTACTCACAAAAGGAATAGAATGAGGAGAAGAAAAAAACACACGAAATGTAGGTTACGTTCAAAATACGTACAAAATGCAATGTAGAGTCGAAATACTTTACTTACAAAATTCAAGTGAAATTCAAAATACTTACAAAATGCATGGTAGATTCAAACTACTCAATTGGATGAACAATACTTATAAGTTGCAATTTAGTTGAAAATACTTACAAAATGTAAGTTAGATTCAAAATACCCACAAAATGCAATTGAGAATCAAAATACTTGCCAAATGCCCACCATGCAATTGAAATTCAAAATACTCACAAAAGTCCCATCCCCTATATTGAAAGACTTACTAAAAAGCAATTTGGATTGTCAATCCTTACAAAATGCAATTGAGGTTGAATACACTCGTAAAATACAATTTACTGTAGATCGAAAAGACTTACAAAATGCAACGTAGACTGAAAACACCTACAAAATGGAGTGTAGATGCAAAAAATCGCTAAATGGAATTTAGATACTAGGGGAGCCAATTAACAAAAAACACTGCGGGAATCTTAAATAGAAAAGGAAATATAATGAAAAGAAAACAATAGGTCTGACCCCTCGAAGAAGGAGGGATCAGGAAAGATGAGACAAGGGCCTATTAAGGCGGGAAAGTGAAAGACTCCCTAGGCCTCGGATACACTAGTACCGTCGGGGTCGGAAAAGAACAAGAGTTGAGCAAGGGAGGTCGAGAGGAAAGATAACAGAGAGGAGCCAGGCACAAGTAAGTGGAAGCAATGTCGGACTCAACTGGGGTCCCGTGGTCGCCAACGCACGTCCCACTAGATGTGAGCCCCTGGGGGATATATAAAAGGGAACAGTATATTAAGTATTGCGTGATTTATTGAAAGGACAATATTTGTGATTTTTTTCAACGTTATGAATCACAATAAAACATGATTTAACAAGAAATACCAGTCAGAATGGAATGACTTCTTTTTCATGTAAATATAATACATGATTACCGAGGATGAAGATCATTCATGAAATTATATTCAAAAATAATTGATATATACTTGGAAAATTAAGCAAAAGAACTGCTGAATTTTTGAAAAACAAATTAAACATTTAAAAGAACATAGCCTACAGTAGGCCTGCAGGCTCTAAGGGTTGCCATCACTAAACCGGAGCAAAACGAAAATTCTCTTGGCCACTCAGTGCCCCAGTGTAGGGTTCCAAGGTTAAGGTCCAGTCAACATGTAATTCAATATTCCAGTGAGTGAAGTGGACACAGTGCTCTGTTTGCCTCGGAGGCGACTGTCGCAGCGGGCGGCAGTAGGTGGCACATGTCCTGTGCCCACTTTACGACGGAGACTCTGCGCACGATACAAGCTGCCCTGTCAGGCGTGCGGTGCCTTTGAAACATGCCTACCAACATTACACAAGCAACAAGGGCAAGTACAATCAGCCTATGAAATACTAAACCTCCTGTTCGAAACAGAAAAAAAAAAGTCATATTTACCTACTGGTTGTTGCTGTTTATAAGCAGCTAATGGATGGTGAAACAGGCTTTCATCACTGAAAACATAACGTCAGTGTTCCTGTCTACAGCGCTCTGATCATACATACGAGCTGGTGGGTCGTCTGGCCAAGGAAGTAGCTCAAGATAATAACGATGATGATGATAATTGTTGTTTTAAGGGGCCTAACATCAAGGTTATCGCCCCTAATGGTTTGGGTGTTAGTGAAAGATGAGATGGGAATGAAAACTATAACGAATACTAACTACAAACTTACATACTAGAAGAAGAAATGGTAAACAAATAAAGGATAAGGCAAATAAAGGACAGGAAGAAAAGAAATGCCCTCAACCCTCGAAGAATGAGAATTGAGGGACTTGGAACAAAGTAGAGCCATGAAAGGCAGATAGGAAAGGGAAAGAGGAGAGGGCCCGCGCCAAGGCCAGAGGAAGAAGGGGGCAACGGACTCAGCTCAGGAATCCCTCGGGGTCGCCAACTCCCAAACTCACTAGCCGTTAGCCCTTGAGGATGTAGCACAATCCAGGGTGCACCAGAAGTGGTGGGGCTACACACACCCTGCCTCCTTGAGGGCCTTGAGCAGAAGGCAGGAGATAACATGAAAAGAAAAAGAAGGCTGACCCCTCGAAAAAGGTGAAAATCATTCAGTGCTAGTTTGGACTAAACGGCAGATGGTCCAAAACTTTAAACTTGAATTCTTTGAAAAAGTCTATCGTAACGTTGACACAGTGCGAAGGTACCGGCTGAGTTAGCCGAGGTGGTTGCGGCATGACTGTTGGCAGTCGCTCACATCCGGGAGGCGAGGAGGTTCGAATCCCCCCGCCGGCAACCTTGAAGATGGTCTTCTGTGGTTTCCCATCTTCCTTCCAGGCAAATGCCGGGGTTGGTCCCTAACTATAGGCCACAGCCGCTACCTTCCAACTCCTCGACCCTCCCATCCAACATTCCTCCCCAACGGTACTTGTAGCTCACCCATTGGGTGTCCGTCTCGAAGCAGCTACAAAACTGGCGAGCCGAACATGTCCTCGGACACTCCCGGCACCAAAAGCCATACGCAAAAAAAAAAAAAAGTGCGAAGGTGAATGATTTTCACCTTTTTCGAGAATAGAAGGTATGGTTGGGCGACAACGCCTCGCCAAAAAGGAAACACTTCAGGAGATTGTCCAGACGTTGGCCCACCTCAGTGGTGGCAGAATGTTTTGCCGAGGGCATTGGAAAGCTGGTGTAACGATACCTCAAATGTTTCAATCGTTTTGGCGATTATGTTGAGACATAGGAATAAAACAAGTAAACATTTAGTAGTAAAATCAGTTTGGTATGTCAATATGTTAATTTTATACAGTCCATCGGAACTTGAAAAAGAAACAGGCCTCGTATCTTACTGTGATGTCTGTATTAAATTGTGTGTATTTTTTAATTTGTAATTCAGCTGAGCATTGGAAAGGAGGCGACTGTGGCCTTAAGTTAGGAACCAACCCAGTAGGCTATTTTCCTGCAGTAGAAATGGGAAACCACTTTCAGGATGGCTGAGGTGGCCCTCAGACCAGAATTAAATTGCTTGGCAGTGCCGGAAATCGAACCCGAAAATCTTGGGATATTCGCAGGATTAGGCCCTCCTTCTCGTACTTGAACTTCCTACATTCGGAGCGCCTTGCGTTCAAGGGGAAGGTCGAGTGTACACTGCGTAGAGCTCGCTAGTTTCATTGCGGTTACCAGTGGCGTAAAACATGAGGAGGGCAGAGGAGGGGCAAATTTTCGGTACAAGCCAAATACAGTATTTATGTAGGCTACCCTTAAAATAGTAGAAAATAAAATAACCCGTAACTCTTCTATAAAGTATTTAATACTTCGTTAGGTGGGAAAATAGAAAAGCCATCTTGACTTGCTCAGTCATAATTTATTTTTGGGAGTGTCAGTGGCTAGGTGACCCAATGCCCAGTTAACTGAGAGCGATCAAGGGAACTACTCGCGTGTGGCGGAGCTCTTTCCGGTCACGGATAGAGTCCGTCATTTTGTGTTGGCTAAGGATAGGTCATACAAGATCCACCCACTCGTACCTAATGTGAAGGGAAGACCCCCCCCCCCCCACTTTGTACCTGTGGAGCCGTTTTCACCGTTGCCCACATTTTAACCAAGTGTGTGGATCTTGCTGACTTACGAAGAAACCTTGGTTTGCAGATGACACTCAAACTTATATTGGCCGATGACTCGGTGGCTGCTGATCGCGTTATCCGCTTTATAAGTGAGAGTGGGTTAGGGCCAGCAATCTAAATTTTCCAGTATACATTGACTCAACGACTTGTTCGTTTTTGAATGCGTTTTTTTTTGTTTATCCGTAATTTTTGTTTATATTATAACTAGTCTATTAGTTTTATTTTATTTTTTGTTTTAATAATTTTCGATCTTTTCAAATTCAGGTGTTCACCTCTAAATTTTAAATTCCATTCCAAATTTGTATACTGTGTTAAGAGGGGTAGATGACCTTGTAGTTCCGCCCCTTAAAACAACAATAACTAACTAACTACAGTAGACTGTGTCCTTCGGGAAGGGATAGAAAGCGATTACCAACTTTCTTGAGATACTGCTTACAAAGAGTCCTTCATCCTACTCCATCCCCTGTTAAGCAGTTTCTCCTCCCATCTAGCTGTGCTACGTCAACAGATGTCACCTACTGGTGCATTCTTTGGAATACACGGTCAGTCAGAAATAGCTTTTGCTGCTCTTCGATTTATCTATTTTATTTAATTCCTTCTTCGCAGACACCAACAGTGATCTTTTTCATTTTCTCTTTGTGCACAGGTTTATTTTCTCCTTGAGTCTGTTCTAGATATATAACTTCCATGGAGAACCAAGCGGCATCTAGCAGCTAACTGCCGAAGATCATCGATTCCTCCGAACTCAAGAGAACTTCCCCATCAAACCACCAGCCGTCGTCATTGTCGCCAGCTAATATCTCCATGAACACCGCTCCATGAAGAAGAATATTTTATACAAGAATTTTTTCTTTGTCATATTGTACATTCTGTTGTATACTTTCTTGTCTTATACCCCCTCTCCTTTGCTTCCCCTTCTCTTTCCCCTCGCCTACCTACCCCTGTCGTGTGCGGGATCGCTCTCCCTCATTTCTGCTTCAGTCGTCAAACGTACAGTTTGGAGCCCTTCCTCGGGCTAGTCCCCTGTCCTCGTGAGACATTATAAACTAGACGCCATGTCATTTTTTTTAACCAACCGTCACCAGGAACCATCGGCTGCTCTACTTGAAAAGAAAGCTAAGTACAACACTTCAATGTTTTTAAACATATTTTAATGGTTTTTAAAGAGCTAAATGCTTTTTAATTTAAATGTATAGACAGTGTTTGGAATTGCTATCCATTGTGCAATAACGGTCTTACGAGGGATTTTTCTTGTCATGCTCTAGCTATCTAAGCTGACTTTAAAACATGAAACCTTTTTTTTTCTACCGAACAAACAGCATGATTTCCCCGTTTCCCAGCGAGGTGTCAACTGAGCCAAGAGCAAAGGTGCTTTGAGCTTTGTCCTCTACCACGACGATCCGAAAAGTTGCATTTTCGAACAATTATTTCTGATTCCTGGTTTAAAAATGAGGTAAGATAATGTGACACACAAAAGCATTACTCCAGCTCGGAAACAACCGCACTCCTTATTATTTTACGGAACAAACAAGGTAAAATAACAGGACTCTTCCCTCGCGCATCTCGCGATTTAAGCACAACCTGAGCATGCGCCCTGTGTTGCGCCGACAGTTCGAGTTCGAAAAGCAGTGACGCACGAAGTTAGGCATTTGGTGCTACGCTTGTATCGTGTTTACCCAAATCGGTGGAGCTCCAGCATTTCATCAGTTTCTGTCTAAACTTTGTCGATTACTTCCTGTTAATTTGCGAAGTTTTTACTTTGTCACTGTGATGACCGTGAATCTGTCCGTCGTACCTGGTTCTAACTGTTATGCTGAGAGAGGTGTTTCAGTGATGAGAAGGGTTAAGGACTATCTCCGATCTTAATTAAAACTATTTTAATTTCAAATAATGAATAAAAATCATAATTTTTTTAAATGTAGTGTTAGGCCTTCATAACCATGTTATTTGAACCTCTAGAGCCTATTCTTTTTTTTTTTGGGGGGGGGTTATGGCTTTTGGTGCCGGGAGTGTCCGAGGACATGTTCGGCTCGCCAATTTTGTTGCTGCTTCGAGACGGACACCCAATGGGTGAGCTACAAGTACCGTTGGGGGGGAAAGTGAGAATGTAAGGACGAGGAGTTGGAAGGTAGCGGCTGTGGCCTATAGTTAGGGACCAACCCCGGCATTTGCCTGGAAGGAAGATGGGAAACCACAGAAGACCATCTTCAAGGTTGCCGGCGGGGGGATTCGAACGTCCTCGCCTCCCGGATGTGAGCGACTGCCAGCAGTCATGCCGTAACGACCACGGCTAACTCACCCGGTCTAGAGCCTCAAGAAATAAAAACAAGTAGACTAGTTCCGTGACGAACTAAAGAGCCTACTTTTCTTAAAATTTAAGATTCATGCCAATCTATATAGACCTATCCAGAATAATGACGAAATCGAGTTGGTAATACTAACATTTCTAAGTACTGCAGTTTGAAATACACCTGAAATAGTGTAGCCTAATAGAGTAATTTACTACAGTTGGCAGCCCTGGTGACTCTGAATATATTCTTAGTTCCATCTCTTAGGGGATAGAATGCACATACAAAATTTGGTTGAAGTCTAATGGATAGTATGAACGTTACATGCTGTTTGATATTGGATTTATCAGTGCGCGTAAAATCATGTTGGGAACAATGTCATATTAGTGATGCTCATTATTAATTTGAAATAATACGATCTATTATAGTGCCAATTTTGGATAAAATCCATTTGTTACTATAGAAGTTACATGTAATTAAAAATTGAAACTATCAGAAAGCTTCGAATCATGTTGGCAACACTGAGGTATATTAGTTACTCCAAATTAATCTAGAATGTCACGTTACGTGTGCAAAGTTTAGAGCTGATAGCTTGCATACTTTCTGATATATTGATATTCGGATTTAACAAATAGAGAGAGCATTTATTAAGAGTTGGCAGCCCTGCTGGTTCCTGCGATTACGCATAGTCATAACTGTTATGGTACACAAAGCATATACGAAAATTGGTTTAAATCCATTTGTTAGTAGCCTATAGAAGTTACATGCATTTAAAAACTGGACCTATCAGCAGGCTTAGACCGACAGTAGTGGCTACGCTGGCTAAAGCTCAGCATTAGGTCATGGGGCCAAGCTCTCTGCTGACTCGGTAGACGCGTGGGTTCGAGCCCCACCGTCAGCCATCCTTGAAATGGTTTTCCGTGGTTTCCCATTTTCAACACCAGGCAAATGCTGGGACGGTACCTTCTGACAGGCCACGGCCGCTTCCTTCCACATCCTTGCCCAGTTTCATTCACCATCATTCATTTCATCTCTCATTAACTCCTCTCATGAGGTTGGTGTCAGGAAGGGCATCCGGCCGTAAAAATCATCGCCACAAAGACTTCCATCGCATCTCATCCCCGACCCCGTTAGAAAACGGGAATAATAAGGGGTAGACATACATACATACATACATACCTATCAGCAGGCTTAGAATCGTGTTGGCAGCACTAATGTATATTAGTTACACCAAACTAAGATAGAATGTCAGGTACTATATGTCTGCAAAGTTTAGAGCTGTTGGCTTGCATACATTCTGATATATTGATATTAGGGTTAAAACATTGAGAGAGTATTTATTAACAGTTGGCAGCCCTGGTGTCTCTTTAGAATACGCACAGTCATATCTGTTGTTGTATACATAGTGTATAGGAAATTTGGTTGAAATACAGTCGATAGTATAGAAGTAACATACATTAGAAATTTGATATATCAGCAGGCTTAGAATCATGTTGGCAACACTGGCATGTATGGACTTCTGAAATTTAATCTAGAATGTTATTACCTATATGTCTGTCAATTTTGAAATAGTTCGCATGCGTAACTTATGAGATATCCAGCAGAGAGCTCAAATTTCAATTGCGATTATTCAGCAGTTGGTAACACTGATGTCAATTTCAAATATGGCCTTGAGATATTCAGGTATAGATCTTTACTCTTACCACATTTGGTAACGATAGCTGCAGCCGTTTAGGAGTTGATAGGGGGGGAGTCACACACTGACAGACAGACAGACCGACAGACAGACAGACAGAAGGACAGCACACATTTTCCTGGATCGATCTCATAAGTCTACTTTTTCCTCATTTTTGCAAAATGAGAAAAGTAGGCTAAAAACATTTGCTAGTCAGTAGGCAACCGCAGTTTATAAATCCCCCCCGCACGTTTGCGAGAAGTTTATGCCGATTCATTTTAAATAGGAACGGTTGATTTACAACAACCATAACAAAACAGTGTAGACAACATCATTCCTGAAGTTAGTCACAGTAATAAGTCAATATATCACAGATCAACATAATAATAACACAACAACCATTGTAGTGAGCAATACTATCTGTAAATAAGATTTACATTTTACTCAAGTTCTAACAAACTTCTGTAATCTAAGTTAGTGTATGTGTAATTCATAATAGTACATTATGCAACGAGCCGATAATGGCAATAACTAACACACGAGTATGTTTATAAAACGATCGTATGCGAGTTTTATAATTTCCATACGAGTGTCTTAATTACCATTATAGGCGAGTTGCATACGACTGTTGATGTTCGATGATAATTATTATAACTATTTTATATTCGAACATAAATATTCATAAATATCTGTCAAGATTTCACGAGTTTTATGTACTGAACAGAGCTCATGGGACGCACAGAATTCCTTGTATTTGACCATGGCCTCCTCGATTATCCTACTATGACACTAGGCCAGGCAGTGAAATTTAAATTAGAAGGCCGTGGAATTCAGCGCAGATGCGTTGCTATCCTCACCTGATTGGTGGGAGAAACTGTTTCATAATGAAAAATAGTGTTTTAATGACCATCATTATGATACAGTTTTTTGACATATAATAGTCAGGGTCGAGCATAAACATTGTACATTAACTAAGCGTAAGTGAGCAGGATCTGAAGATGAACACTTGATGATCGAAACATGTCATCCAATTAAGTACCCCCATTTTTGCCTATTTTCATTTATGAAAAAGTAGGTTTATGAGATCACCTTTTGTCCGTGTGTACCTATGTGTGTGTGTGTGTGTGTGTATAATAACATCTAAACGGCTGGAGCGATTTCAATGAAACGCGGTTAGGTCATAGTACATGCCCTTCAAATTGTATTACGGCGCATTAATCCAACATGGCGGCTGTGTGAAATATTTCACTGGCTTTCAATATCTCCGAAACTATTGCTGATATCACCCTTAAATTTTGTACGGTGATAAAGGGCACTAATAGAAAATCATCTATGTAACTTTTAACAACCATTTAACTACAAAACGAACATTGCGGCCAACCGATTTGTAACATTTAAATAGACTATTAATAGACGACGACACGGCTGTACACACGGACTAAGATTTGGAACTTTAAACCTAAGAACGCTGACGGGGAAGGTGGAGGAGATAGTGGATATGATGGAAAGATGGAAGTTATTGGGCTTGGCAGAAACAAAGTGGAAAGGGGAAGGAAGGAGAGAACTGAGAAAAGGCTATAGACTGTACTGGAGTGGGAACGAAGAGGCAAAGGGGAATGGAGTGGGAGTAGTTGTACGAGATGGTTTAAAAGAAGAAGTGAGGAGAATAAGTGATAGGATGATGAAAGTGAAAATAGCACTGAGGGGAGAGACCGTAGAAATAGTGCAAGTGTATGCTCCACAAGTAGGCTGCGCCTCTGAAGAGAAGGAGGAGTTTGAAGAGGAATTGCAGAAGCAGCTGGCAGGAAGAAATATGATTGTTATGGGGAATGTCAATGCCCATGTAGGAGGAGTAAGACAAGGTTATGAGAGTGTTCTAGGACCAGAGGGTTGGGGCGGAAGAAATGAGGAAGGAAAGAGACTGTTGGACTTCTGCCAGAGGAACAGCCTGCTAGTTGGGAACTCCTGGTTTAAGAAAAGAGAGAGCCACACAATCACATGGTACAGTGATGACTTGACCAGGAAGTCGGTGGTCGACTATAGACTGTATGAGAAAGAACTAAATAAGAACATCACGGACATCAAGGTTATGCCATCGGAGAACCTGGATAGCGACCATCGATTGCTGGTAATGAACCTGAGAGGGAGTAAGGAGAAGAAAGGGACTGAGAACCAGAAAAGACGTATAAGGATATGGAAACTCAAAGAAGGGGATAGAAGGGTCGAGTACCTCAAAATGGTAAAGGAAGGAATTCCAACAGATGAAGAAAGAGGGGTGGAAGAGGAATGGGCTAGATTTAAGAAGACACTAGTAGGTGCAGCAGAAGCAGTATGTGGGAGGACAAGTAGTAAGAAGAGTTGGAAGGAAACACCATGGTGGAATGAGAAGACAAAAGATATAGTAAGGGAAAATAATAGAGCCTTTAGGAGGTGATATACAAATAGGACGGTAGAGACAAGGGAAGAGTACCAGGAAAGAAAGAAGGAGGCGAAGAGGGTAGTGGTGGGTAGTTTATTGACTAAGGAATAACCCACCCACCAAGGGAAGATGATTAAGAGAAGGAAGTAGATTTGGGATTGGAGAAGAAGGATAGAAAAATAGGAGGAGAGTCCCACAAAATTTATGAATTTGACTTTCAATACATTTAGAAGCGGTTGCCACCGCAAATCCGTGCTCGGATACCTAAAGTGGGTACGAGCTTGGTCGAAGCTGACGGGAACCGCAGCTAAGACTTGGGCAGTTTGCCAGAGAGAGGCTGTAGTGTATTTCCTCCCAAGCACGAATAAAAGTACTATAGGGAAGGGTGATGGTCTGGCCAGACAGATAGTAAAAGCTTTATTGAGTATGAACGAGGGCATAAACCTAGGAAGAGCTAGGAAAGCCAGGATCCTGCCTAACTGTAGTATCAGAGAAATGATGAATCCAAAAACAAATGTTTAATTTATTTAACAATTCAGGAGAAATTAATATTTTTAACAAATAAATATTTTCCAATCTTATTAACAATTTGAGGTCGCAGACCTCCGACAACATTCAGAAATTGCTCCAGGCAAATAACAATTTTTAAGGTTTTAAACCTGGTATTAAAATCTTTTTAAGATTTGAAAAAGGACTAAATGAAATGATTAAAGTTTAAACATTTATAAGAGTACAAGGAGTGTACTATAAGAAATTTCTGAAAGAATATTCTAGAGAGAACAACAACTTTCAAGCTAACTATAAGGAAAACATAAAGCATAAAAATAGAAGTTCCTACAACTTCTTATATTTAAACAGGATTACTTTATGAGAATTATACAAAGGAGGGCAGGTCACTTACTGTGAAACCTAAGTAAGTAATCAAAAGGAAGGTTCTAAACTTCCTATGTTTAATTAGGAATCACGAGCCAAATGGGGTAGTTTCCATTTCGTGAGACCTAAAAATAACTCACACAAGAGTTGAAAGAATTGTTTTTCTGATAATAGAGAAAAAACAATGTAAACTTAAACCGTGTATAAAACACGTAATTATACAGAAATTACTTAATGATAAACAAGAAAAATGGAAGGGCACTTCGCAGAGTGACACCTTATTGAAACAGACCTATATTGAAAAATTTATTACGGATTGTTAGTAGGAAGTTTAGGAAAGAGAAATAGGGAATTGAGGAAAAATGTTCATGGCCTTATTTAAATATAAACGGACGATCGCGACGCGGTAGAAAGTTGAACAAGCACTGATTTTCACTATAGTTCGTTGAAACTTATGAAAAGTTCACTATGGAAACACGAAAGTTTTTGGCAGAGAAAGTTATTTCAATTTGAACAAAATGACTGGTTGCACTAAATGGACGAAAGTCTATTGCTTGAGAACATGGTGGATTACAGTTAAATGCGCCATAGAACATTCCAGCGGTTCCAGCGGTGGAAGAAAGTTAGCTATTAAGCTTTTAATTCAGAAACGAAATTCTTCAATTTTAAATAGCATTCTTACAAGTGAGTGAAAATTTCAAAACGGCAGGACTTGTAGATGAAATACAGAATCTAGAAGGTTCCAGAACGACCTTAGTAGAAAAAATGGAGTTGAGAAAATCCAACGGAGGAACTAACTTGTTGAGTTATAGACAGCGGGTATTAGATAATATCCCACGTAGTGAGAGGATTTCTCATTTGAATAGCCTAAGAAAAGCTCTTTTTTAATAAGGTTGGCTTATACAACCAAAGGCTTAACATGGCAAATCCCACGAAGAATGATTTTTGCCCCAAAATAAGCAATCGCACACTGTCTATAAAACATCTTTAAAAGCACGTGAAAGTTAAAACCATGAAGATGAGGTTAAAACTTTAAGATGGTACTTATCTTGATTTCATGTAGAAGATGAAGTTCCCTTTGATGATGACTACTTTGCCAACATGGCGTAGAAGAGAGTTTGCCTCTTGGGTTGAGGAGACTAGCTCGAGAGGAGCTTTGACTGACCGAGTCAACTGCCGATTGCGAAGTGAGACCTGCTCAACGGAGCACAGAAGGTCCAAGGAAGGGAAAAGGAGTGGGGGGGATAGGAAACAAAAGGAGAACATATAAACATTGCCAACTTGTCAAAAATAAATGTTCTTCTTGATGAATGGTCTTCAAGGAGTTGATAGTAGGCGATATTAGCGCAGCATGGTGAGCAAAGAGGTAGACGTAGTCCTCTTGCTCAAGGAGAAAATAGCTGACGATGGTAACAGGATCTGGTGGCCAAATGAATAAGTAAGTCCTCTAACACCAGGAATAATTGAGGAGCTTCAGAGATTCGCTGCGAGATGACGCTAGGTGGGTCACAGAAGCTATATATCTGAAACAAACTTATGAAGACATAAGAGATTTGCCCATCAAGGAGAAAACAGAAGATCACTGTTGGTGTTTTGACAAAGAGGAAGGAAACAATGGATATGCAAAGAGCAATAGACTTTATTCTCTCGTACCGTGTATTCAAAGAATACACCAAGTGGCTGAGGAGAGAAGAAAGTGGATGGAAGAGTGGACAAAGATGATGAAGGAGGATAGTGAAGGTACAAAAAAGGTCCTGTATGGGATGGTAAAAAATAAGAGGCGGAAGGATCCTACGGATTATGTTAGAATGGTGAACAAAAGGGGACAAGAGATAGAAAATAGGGAAGAACTGAAAAAAATATGGAAAGAATATTTTGAAGAACTTCTGAACCCAAATGGTAAAGATGGTGAGGAGGAAGAAATCGGGAAAGAGGAAGATGAACTGCAAACAGAAAAGGACTTAACATGGAAAGAAGTGGAAGATGCAGTGAACAAGATGAAAGGAGGGAAGGCACCGGGTGTGGATGAGTTGAGTGTGGAGATGGTGAGAGCAGCAGGAGAGGTGGGGATACAGTGGTTGTACCGAGTGATGAGGACAGCATGGAAGGAAAGGAAGAACCCAGAGGACTGGAAAAAAGGAATAATTGTCCCGATCTTCAAGAAAGGTAGTAGAACAGATTGCAGAAACTATCGGGGAATAACACTGATGAGTCATTGGGCAAAGATCTTCGAGAAAGTTTTGGAAAAGAGAATTAGGACAAGGATAGAAGGAGGGATGAGGGAAGAGCAACATGGCTTCAGAGCAGGAAGGTCCACAGTGGATTTGATTTTTGCTGTATGGTAGTTACAAGAACAGCACTATGAGTATGGAACAGATCTACTGATGGCCTTCCTGGACATTGAGAAAGCATATGACAGTGTATGCAGAAACAAAGTATGGAAGTCCCTGGAGGATAGTGGAGTAGAGAAATGGACTATAAAGAGGATAAAGGAGATGTACAAGGGAAGCGTGAGCTGTGTGAAGGTGGGAGGAGAGAGATCAGACTGGTTGCAACAGAGAAACGGCCTGAAACAGGGAAGTGCACTGTCACCGTTACTTTTCATTGTGGTGATGGATGACATAATTCCCCGAGTGGCACAAGTAATTGGGGAAGGAAAGATGAAAGCAATGGTGTTTGCAGATGATTTGATGATATGGGGAAACAAGGAGGAGGAGGTACAGGAATAGTTGGACGTGTGGGAAGGAATAATACAAGGATATGGGATGAAATTTAGCATAAATAAGAGTGAGATGGTGATCACAACAAGGAAGAAGGAAAGAACCACAACGGGAATAACAATTGGTGGGGAACAGCTGAAGAAAGTGGAGAGTTTCAAGTATCTGGGAAGCCTGATACAAGATAATGGAAGAAACGATAGAGAAATAAATGAGCGGGGGAGGCAGGCAGAAGTATTTCGGAGGAGTGTGAGAAGCAAGTTATGGAGCAAGGATGTCCCTCAGAACAGCAAAAAGATCATATATCGGACGTACTATGTCCCTATCCTGACGTATGCCTCGGAGACCTGGGTTATGAAAGGAAGGGTGAAGAGCAAAATACAGGCCAGTGAGATGAGGTTCTTGAGAAGCAGTATTGGAGCTACAAAGATGGACAGAAAAAGAAATGAGAGGACCAGAGAATTAATGAAGGAGGAACCATTACAGGATGGTATAGAGAAATCTAGACTTAGATGGTATGGACATGTAAAACGAATGGAGGAGAAGAGGATACCCAGGAGAGTACACGAGACGAAGTGGGAAGGAAAGAGACCGAGAGGAAGACCGAGAGACAGGTGGCTGAAGGGGGTGGAAGAAAGCGTGAAGAAGAGAGGAGAAGACTGGACAAGGGTGGAAGCTGAGAGATGGTGGGAAAACAGAAGATGTTGGAGAGGCTTGTGTTCCAAACAGACCCGGCCAGTGGCTGGAAACTGTGCAAGATGATGATGATGATGATGATGAAATAGACTTTTCTCGCGATGCAACCATCCGAAAGCAGTGAAACTTGGTACAGCAAACATTTATACGCATTGTAATGCACTGACATCTAAATTAGTTTAATTGTTTACATAACCTCAAGATGGCGGCTGTGCGAAATTTTAAAATTAAGTTTTTATTTCTTGTGTCCTAATCATGCGATCGAAGTGAAAGTTTGAATGATGAACTTACGTAATAATACTCATCTAATAGAACATAACTCTATGGCCTACATGTATAAAAATCCAACATGGCGACCATCCGAAATATTTAGACGGTTCTCAATATTTATTAATCTCTGACAGCAATCAAACTGAAATTTTGTATGTTGATAGAGGCTATAAATATAAGTTCACCTATGGGACTTTGGTTGGTTGGTTGGTTCTTAAGTTTAGGGGCTGCGACAACGCGGTCATGTAGCCCCGTGTACTTTGGTTGTGTGTAGAATCTGTCTGATAACCGGTGTTTATTGTGATGACTGTATTAGTGTGTGTATCTGTTTTTTAATTTAAGTACTGCAACTTAGAATTTTTCAAATAGTTCCTACTTTTGCCGCCAAGGGCCACCGTCAACAACACTTGCGTCTCGCAACAGACTTGGCTGGATAAGCCGATTGGTTGAATGGTGTGACGTCATCAAAACTCGACGTTGCTTCCTTCCATTCCAGCTTCTCGTACTGTACAAGAACAAGAGTTGTCCAGCCAAGTCTGTCACGAGACGCAATTTTTCATCAACAAAAGCTTAGCACACTGATGAAATTAAATGAACAGTATTATTCTTAATAATATTATAGATTAAAGCAGTAGACCAGCGCTCATTCTTCTTTCGTCGCTATAGTGGGCTGTTATTGACAATACAACGGTATCTTTCTGTTCGTTATCTTACCAAAACTACGTTAACGTTTAGGCATTCAACCACTCGTAAGTATACAAACTTTTATAGATTAGAGAAGGGGGGAGGCTTCTGTAATGAGATTTCAAAAATTTGAACAAATTTAAATAATTATTGTTTTATCCCTTGGTTGGGGGTTGGGATAAACGCGGTAGTGTTAGTGTGCTAATTTTGAAGGCTGCTTCCAGATGAGAGTAGCTTCCCGTGATTGGGAGAGACTACCAGTGTAGTGTATTGGTGCGAATGCTTAATCTATTGGGGGCGTCCCTGCAGGATGCAATTATCTGCCAGGGGATGAATGTCTAAGTGCAGGCTGCTAAACTAGCCTGCCAGCTGAGTAGAATGAGCAATTCAATGAATGTGCAGAGTCAGTGACTCGACGCTCTGCAGTCGAGTCGCGTGCTCGAGTACAACAGAACCTGACAATGCAATTATTGGCCGCTACGGTCAGGGGCAATTATGACTAAGGTCAGGTTGGGTATAAGGATGTAAAGTGGAGTGTGATTAGTAATAAATGGTGTATGTTTACTGACCATGTGTTTATTGGCCAGTAGATGTGATGTGATGTCCCTCTTGGGGAGTTTGAACAAATATAAAATGTAATACAATTTGTAAAGTGTCAGGGTAGGTGTTTTACAAAGATAAAGGACTCTGAGCACATACTAGATCTCACCTGGTGAAGAGCTGGAACGGACGTCGGGCAGGGCCGCTGGCGAAGAACAGAACAGAACAGAACAGATAATCCCTCCAATCCGGGTTCCATTCTTATATGTTTCGGCGCTACTTAGTCAGCATTGCATCAGTGTAGCTGCCCCAGATAGTTCTTAGTGTAAATGTTTATGTGAGTTTTGCAAGCCGTTGGCCAACCTCCTAGGCTTAGGTGGTCGCCGCTTGCTGTGTAGAGATATGTTCTGGAATTATCGTGTTTCCAGTTAGGGTGGTTTTGGTGAAAGATGGCGGGGTGGCTCTCAGGGGGTACTGCCCCCGGGCTGTACAATATAATTGTGTAAACGTCGTTAAAACCTGACTGGGATAACAATCGCCTGTGTTGCAAAAGTGAGGTTAAAGTTATCCTGGTCAGAGCGACCAATCAGCTTGTCCAGCCAAGTCTGTCGCGAGACGCAAGTTCAACAACTACTAGGCCAAGTTCAGAACTTAGCTACCAGATGCCACCACAGTCGGCTCTTGGTAACGAACATAGAAACCTAAGAGCGTTGTTTAAATTCTTAACCTATCCAATTTAGTTTCACACAAGTGCAATTAGTGGAAGGTTCTTTAACAAGCCATAAATCTATGACATGGGACCGCCGGCTTTACTTCCCCTCCGAAGGCTCTTAAAAAATCCGACGGCTTCGGCCGGGTTTGAACCCGCCATCTTGGGCATAGATGCTCAGCATGCTACCGTCTATGCCACCGAAGCCGCTTATGGTACTTTCAATAACCTGGTGAGCACATATCCAACATGGCGGCGACGCGAATTTTAAATGTTTAAATGAACATCTCTCGCGATTTAACCATTCGAGCGCAGTGAAACTTGGTACGGTAAATGCTTATGCAAATTTTAATCCACTGACATCTAATTTATTTCAATTGTTCTAATAACCACAAGATGGAGACCATGGGAAATTTTAAAATCTCCTTTTTATTGCTTGTGTCCTAGTCATGCGCTTGAAGTTTGAATAATACACCTACACAATAATCTTCATGTAATAGTACATAACTCTAAGGCCTAGATATATAAAAATCCAAGATGGCGACCATCCAAAATATTTAGACGATTCTCAATATCTGCGAATCTATTACAGTAATCATACTGAAATGTTGTATGTTGATAGAGACAATTAACATAAGTAGAATATAGGTAAATGGGCTGTATAGTTCTTCACGAAACTACTTGTTGTACATAAAAGCGTGTCATTTTGAAATAATATTTTATTTAAGGTTATTATTATTATTATTATTATTATTATTACTATCCATTGATAAATGCCTCAAAGGGCAAAGGACTCCTGCTGCAGGAAAGCTCTGAGATATGTCATCAGATGAGCTAGGCTGATGAACATTTACCCTAGTAATACTGAACTATTTACACTCCTATTCATCTTCCTCACAAATGATCGTATTGCATTATACGTTTTCACTGGTAGAACTTGGACCTACAAGGTGAGCCCCCATAAAGACGGCAAGCTAAGCCGTCTGTGACTGGAACAGATCTCGGCCAAGCATACCCGGTTCAGCCGGTGGTGGCGCGCTCCGCTGACTCATATCGTTAGTTTACACGTGTTTTGATATTCATATGGACGTGTATCTGCAAAGCTTAGACGTTAGTGCTGCACGTTTAGTGAGTATTATGATTACTGTGATTGTTGGTCATGCCTAGACACCAATTCACATTGCGCGAACGTGTGTATATCTATAATTCGTATATGAAGAGCAGAAAATCTTTTTTCTGAAACGAGATGAAAATTTCGAATCAAGTTTCCAGGAAGACCTGTGCCCAATGCCAGTACAATTAGGAGGCTCCCTAAACGATTCAAGGAAGCAGGCTCCATAAATAATAAACGATTTGACAGACATTCTTTCATCAGAAGATGTCAGGTGTGTGTTACAAGAGAGGGAGGGCATTTTCAGCATCGTCTATGAGCACTGTAAGTACGCATTATTGGACATGTTTGGTAAAAGTGTGAAAGTACGCGCCACCACCGTCTGAACCGGGTACGCGCGCCCGCGATCTGCGCCAGTCACAGCCGGCTTAGCTTGCCGTGTTTATCGGGGCGCACATAGATAAGGACCCTGTAGTTCATATTAGCCTGAATATTTACCTAAGCTGACGATTTAAGGTTAGGTTGTATAAATACTTGTTTTCCCGCCTAATGTAATTGGACACAATAGCTTGCCACGGTGGGTGAGTGGATAGCGTGTCGGTCTACTAACCCCAAGATTGCAGGTTCACTCCTGGCCGTGGTAAGTGATTTTTTTTGAAAGGCGGCAAAAATACGACCCGCATGTCACACGATGTTGGCATGTCAAAGAACCCATTTGAATTCAGTAGGCCGTGTTCATAGTGGCAAAATAAATCTCGGGAGTTTCCGCCAACACAAATTTCCTCATTTCTCTGCTAAAAAGCGCTATAGTGTTCAAGGCACTTAGATATCTAATCTCCTTGACTTTCATAGTGATTCAAGGAACAACGAAATTCGACATGCAAGCTATCCTCTGGGTGTCAAATTACAAAGCTTGCACCCGGCACCCGAGGCCATACGATATTATTATTATTATTATTATTATTATTATTATTATTATTGGACACAATTTGTGTTGACCAACTGAAAAGCTTTCTTTAATACAACTAGGCGACACTTGAAAAATGGCTTATATCACTATAATTGTGGTGTCCGTATTAATGCGTGTATTCGTAATTCAAGTGAGGATTGGGAAGGAGGTAGCCGTGACCTTAAGTTAGGAACCATCCCAGCATTAGCCTGGAGAAGAAGTGGGGAAACAACGGAAACCATTTCCAAGATGGTTGAGGTAGGAATCGAACCCA
Source organism: Meconema thalassinum (assembly GCA_946902985.2). NCBI lineage: Eukaryota > Metazoa > Arthropoda > Insecta > Orthoptera > Tettigoniidae > Meconema > Meconema thalassinum. The sequence continues at coordinate 94,466,061 of OX336391.1, forward strand.
CCTCTTCTTAGTTTTTTCTCACGAGGCTGAGCGCACCCCGTTCCAGCACTCAAACCAGAATTAAATTCCTTGTCGGAACACAGGCATTTGGGACGACAGCCAACAATACTAGCCGCTACACCACGAGATGGTCCAATACTTGTGCATAATTACGTATCAATTTCGAAGAGCTTTAAATTATGCAATATAACAGTGGTGTATGGGGCAGATGACCTTGATGTTCCGCCTCTTAGAACCTCAATAACTAACTAACTAACTAACTAACTAACTAACAGTGGTGTATGTATTAATTATTTTACACGTTACCCAATAGCCTGTACCCATACCTGCACAACATATTCAGCATGCTAATGCGTAAGAAAGTTCAGAGTGACTCAAGAATGCGTGCGATCACACGTGCGTGACATGAGGGAATGGTTTGCCAGATAAACAGTAGGTCTACAATCGACAAGTTAGCTCAATAATTACAATGTTCAGTTGAGTCTGGTGTATCCTCAAGCACTATGTGTAGTGAGGGAATGGTTTGCCAGATAAACAGTAGGTCTACAATCGACAAGTTAGCTCAATAATTACAATGTTCAGTTGAGTCTGGTGTATCCTCAAGCACTATGTGTAGTGAGGGAATGGTTTGCCAGATAAACAGTAGGTCTACAATCGACAAGTTAGCTCAATAATTACAATGTTCAGTTGAGTCTGGTGTATCCTCAAGCACTATGTGTAGTGAGGGAATGGTTTGCCAGATAAACAGTAGGTCTACAATCGACAAGTTAGCTCAATAATTACAATGTTCAGTTGAGTCTGGTGTATCCTCAAGCACTATGTGTAGTGAGGGAATGGTTTGCCAGATAAACAGTAGGTCTACAATCGACAAGTTAGCTCAATAATTACAATGTTCAGTTGAGTCTGGTGTATCCTCAAGCACTATGTGTAGTGAGGGAATGGTTTGCCAGATAAACAGTAGGTCTACAATCGACAAGTTAGCTCAATAATTACAATGTTCAGTTGAGTCTGGTGTATCCTCAAGCACTATGTGTAGTGAGGGAATGGTTTGCCAGATAAACAGTAGGTCTACAATCGACAAGTTAGCTCAATAATTACAATGTTCAGTTGAGTCTGGTGTATCCTCAAGCACTATGTGTAGTGAGGGAATGGTTTGCCAGATAAACAGTAGGTCTACAATCGACAAGTTAGCTCAATAATTACAATGTTCAGTTGAGTCTGGTGTATCCTCAAGCACTATGTGTAGTGAGGGAATGGTTTGCCAGATAAACAGTAGGTCTACAATCGACAAGTTAGCTCAATAATTACAATGTTCAGTTGAGTCTGGTGTATCCTCAAGCACTATGTGTAGTGAGGGAATGGTTTGCCAGATAAACAGTAGGTCTACAATCGACAAGTTAGCTCAATAATTACAATGTTCAGTTGAGTCTGGTGTATCCTCAAGCACTATGTGTAGTGAGGGAATGGTTTGCCAGATAAACAGTAGGTCTACAATCGACAAGTTAGCTCAATAATTACAATGTTCAGTTGAGTCTGGTGTATCCTCAAGCACTATGTGTAGTGAGGGAATGGTTTGCCAGATAAACAGTAGGTCTACAATCGACAAGTTAGCTCAATAATTACAATGTTCAGTTGAGTCTGGTGTATCCTCAAGCACTATGTGTAGTGAGGGTTTGCCAGATAAACAGTAGTTCTACAATCGACAAGTTAGCTCAATAATTACAATGTTCAGTTGAGTCTGGTGTATCCTCAAGCACTATGTGTAGTGAGGGAATGGTTTGCCAGATAAACAGTAGGTCTACAATCGACAAGTTAGCTCAATAATTACAATGTTCAGTTGAGTCTGGTGTATCCTCAAGCACTATGTGTAGTGAGGGAATGGTTTGCCAGATAAACAGTAGGTCTACAATCGACAAGTTAGCTCAATAATTACAATGTTCAGTTGAGTCTGGTGTATCCTCAAGCACTATGTGTAGTGAGGGAATGGTTTGCCAGATAAACAGTAGGTCTACAATCGACAAGTTAGCTCAATAATTACAATGTTCAGTTGAGTCTGGTGTATCCTCAAGCACTATGTGTAGTGAGGGAATGGTTTGCCAGATAAACAGTAGGTCTACAATCGACAAGTTAGCTCAATAATTACAATGTTCAGTTGAGTCTGGTGTATCCTCAAGCACTATGTGTAGTGAGGGAATGGTTTGCCAGATAAACAGTAGGTCTACAATCGACAAGTTAGCTCAATAATTACAATGTTCAGTTGAGTCTGGTGTATCCTCAAGCACTATGTGTAGTGAGGGAATGGTTTGCCAGATAAACAGTAGGTCTACAATCGACAAGTTAGCTCAATAATTACAATGTTCAGTTGAGTCTGGTGTATCCTCAAGCACTATGTGTAGTGAGGGAATGGTTTGCCAGATAAACAGTAGGTCTACAATCGACAAGTTAGCTCAATAATTACAATGTTCAGTTGAGTCTGGTGTATCCTCAAGCACTATGTGTAGTGAGGGAATGGTTTGCCAGATAAACAGTAGGTCTACAATCGACAAGTTAGCTCAAAAATTACAATGTTCAGTTGAGTCTGGTGTATCCTCAAGCACTATGTGTAGTGAGGGAATGGTTTGCCAGATAAACAGTAGGTCTACAATCGACAAGTTAGCTCAATAATTACAATGTTCAGTTGAGTCTGGTGTATCCTCAAGCACTATGTGTAGTGAGGGAATGGTTTGCCAGATAAACAGTAGGTCTACAATCGACAAGTTAGCTCAATAATTACAATGTTCAGTTGAGTCTGGTGTATCCTCAAGCACTATGTGTAGTGAGGGAATGGTTTGCCAGATAAACAGTAGTTCTACAATCGACAAGTTAGCTCAATAATTACAATGTTCAGTTGAGTCTGGTGTATCCTCAAGCACTATGTGTAGTGAGGGAATGGTTTGCCAGATAAACAGTAGGTCTACAATCGACAAGTTAGCTCAATAATTACAATGTTCAGTTGAGTCTGGTGTATCCTCAAGCACTATGTGTAGTGAGGGAATGGTTTGCCAGATAAACAGTAGGTCTACAATCGACAAGTTAGCTCAATAATTACAATGTTCAGTTGAGTCTGGTGTATCCTCAAGCACTATGTGTAGTGAGGGAATGGTTTGCCAGATAAACAGTAGGTCTACAATCGACAAGTTAGCTCAATAATTACAATGTTCAGTTGAGTCTGGTGTATCCTCAAGCACTATGTGTAGTGAGGGAATGGTTTGCCAGATAAACAGTAGGTCTACAATCGACAAGTTAGCTCAATAATTACAATGTTCAGTTGAGTCTGGTGTATCCTCAAGCACTATGTGTAGTGAGAGAATGGTTTGCCAGATAAACAGTAGGTCTACAATCGACAAGTTAGCTCAATAATTACAATGTTCAGTTGAGTCTGGTGTATCCTCAAGCACTATGTGTAGTGAGGGAATGGTTTGCCAGATAAACAGTAGGTCTACAATCGACAAGTTAGCTCAATAATTACAATGTTCAGTTGAGTCTGGTGTATCCTCAAGCACTATGTGTAGTGAGGGAATGGTTTGCCAGATAAACAGTAGGTCTACAATCGACAAGTTAGCTCAATAATTACAATGTTCAGTTGAGTCTGGTGTATCCTCAAGCACTATGTGTAGTGAGGGAATGGTTTGCCAGATAAACAGTAGGTCTACAATCGACAAGTTAGCTCAATAATTACAATCACAAGCAACTTCTCCGATGAAATTGGCGTCATAAATGACATCCGACCGTAAAAACCATTGCTACATAGTAATTCATCTCACTTCATTGCTAACCTCAGGATGTGAGGAACTAAGCTCTTACTGATCCGCAACACTCAAATACACTGGGACTCAAATATGAAATAGTAAACACTGGCTGGCTTTTGGGTACAGTTAACCCCTCCGGAGGGCGAGTCGTACACCTTTGGCTTCCTAGTAATGTGACTCAACAAGGAAACATGTTCCACATCCAATTCCCGCCTCTAGTCTTTACGAAATTTGATTTGTCACTAATTAAAGCATCATCATATTTGTTTCAGTAGTATAGATCCCTCCTGCGGCGCTCACAAGCAACCGATTGTGATAAATGAGCTATCAAATGAAAGAGAATAGACTTTAGCAGTGACGAATTGCACTCTATTTTCATATAAAAAAAGCTATAATGTCTTTAAAAACTGACTTAAACAAAAATGTACGAAGTGTACGATTTTCAGATACTGTTTCTGTCGGAAAATACGCTCCTTAATTGCTGTCCACTTCACATTTTGGCCGCTGTGACGCCTGTTTCATGTCATTTTAACATTCTGAGGTCTTTCCTTTATCACTTTGCATGGATTTCAGAAACAGTAAATCAAAGGAATGAGTACTCAAATCGTATAATTTCATAATTTCATTTCACCGGTGAGTGTTATGATGATCCAATTTTCAGTGATTGCCTTCTTAACTTAGGCAACGTAGAACTTGGAGTTCTAATTGAAATGTAGTGTTCTATAATCATTTGTTTGAAATAAAAACATTACATCTTTTCCCCTCAAGTCTCTCATTATAAATCTATTGGGGAAAGTGTGGTTTATGAACATGCGAGATTTCTCGCACGGGTCCTCTAGTCTAGTAAAATATGAATATGTCATAGAAATGAAGTGCACTTAGCTGCAGTTATTATCCAACGTAGAGAAATACAAAAGACACAAATACTAGCACAGTTCACAGCGTCTTGTATAAACAGGCATTTTATTCAAAACTTCCAAAACCAGCCACGTGCAGTGCTCAAAAGATTTTAGCGAAAAGTGTGTCAACTTACCCCAACTGACGGTACCTACTACCCTGACAGCGAATGGTTACCGGTGGCGGAAATCGGAACTAATGCGCTCCGCCCAGCCACACGCCTGCGATAGACGTGCAGTAGTCGCCAGCGAAACCTCATCGCATGTCGTGTGTGTGCATGTTTCGTGCTAGATCGTGCGCTGTGCGGTGTGTTCTCCTTGTATGACTGTACATGCGTTCCCCCTCTTGCTCCGCAATCGCTCGCGGCAGCCATGACCTGGCGAGCTGACGTAATGTATACACAACAGCCCCGCTCCATGTCTAGCGGTAACAATTCCCTGGCTGGTTAGGAAATATGTTGAGAAAAATTTGTTTATTTACCTCATCTAATTTAATTTCAATACTACACTTTCTGTTGCCGAGAAAAGTATGTGCCATTAAATGGGCCACCTCGTGGTGTAGTGGCTAGCATCATTGGCTGTCGCCCCAGAGCTCCGAGTTGGATTCCCGACTCTGCCAAAACATTTAATTCTGGTCTGAGAGCTGGAACGGGGTACACTCAGCCTCGTGAGTAAAAACTGAGAAAAACCTTCAGCCATCTTGGAAGAAGGTTTCCCACTTCTACTCCAGGCAAATGACGGGATGGTTCCTAACGTAAGGCAACGGCCGTCCGTCTCCTTTCCAATCATCACCTGAGTTCCAAATATACATACTAGTACAGCCATCACAATAACACAGGTTATCAGACTAAATACCACACACACCCAAGTACACGGGATTGAATGACCGCGATGTTCAAGCCCCTCAAATGAAACAACAAGACGATAAATGTGGATTCATTTAGGGGCTTTGCGCCATTATGGCCATGTATCCCCGTGTAATTAGGTGTTAACAGAATTGCTCTTCACTCGGTCTACACAAGTCCTGGTAGAGTAAGTGGCTGAAAAGCGAAGGCAATACTGAAAACATTGGATTCTAACATTTCAATGTGTCTGATAACCTGTGCTATTGTGATATCTGAGACTAGGATTGAGAAGGAGACGATCATGGCCATAAGTTAGGAATCATCCCGGCATTTGCCTGGAGTAGATGTGGGAAACCACGGAACCACTTCTAGGATGGTTGATGTGAGATTCGAAACACCTCATCTTAGATTTGGCAGAGCCACGAATCGAACCTGGAACTCATGAGCGATTAGCCACTGCATCATGAGATGTTTGTTCGTTTGTTCCTCAGTTTAGGGGCTGCGACCACGCGGTCATGTAGCCCCGTGTACTCTGGGTGTGTGTAGAATCTGTCCGATAACCGGTGTTAATTGTGATGACTGTATTAGTGTGTGTTATCTGTTTTAATTCAAGTAAGGACTGCAGACGATAATTTCAAGTAGTTCTTACTTTTGCTACCAAACGCTACTGTCCACGACACCTAGCTGTGAACTTGGCTACTGCTAGATGCGAACGTTGGAATTTAAGAACAATAATCAATCCTAACCTAGAAATGTTGCTTCACACTATTTTAGTTAGTGGAAGGTTCTTTTACATGCCATAAATCTATGACATGGACCCGCCGGCTTTACTTTCCCTCCGAAGGAAGGCATACTGAGGGATTTTTAATGCTCTTAAAAATCCGACGACTTCGGCCAGATTTGAACCCGCGACCTTGGGCATAGAAGCTCAGCATGCTACCAACTACGCCACCGAAGCCGCACACCATGAGAGGATCAGAATTAAATGTACGTTCTGGTCGTTAACGGTCTTGGTCTCACCTCAAGGTAAGAGAGACCTGCCTATCTCGCCCATGTTAAATCTTCAAATGTGTGGTACACTTTACTCAAAATCAGTTTGGGTTAGCAAATTGAAACTTTCAGGGATTACTGTGTGGATCATTATCTGCATTAATAAGAAGGATTATTGACGAAAACGAACTTATTTTGCCAATATGAATTTTTGTTTAAGGTAATAAATTTTAATCCAAAATTATGTCGAAAAATATTTATATTTCATTTTGTATTATACTTAAAGGGATATCCCTTCTTATTACTGTTCATTAGGATGATGTTGATACATAAAAATAATTATGGACCTATCTTGATTAGTGTTCTTACAAATGGTAACAAAGTAGTGAAAAATGTTAAACTGAGAAAAATGAGGTTGAAGTTTTTCATTACATTTTGTTACCTCTGTCAATTCTTAGAACATTCCTGCCCCATAACTTGCATCATTTCGTCCATCACTGGTTGTTTTGCTTCTCCTACTCCCTTTAGCTTTTAAATAAACAAATAAATCAGTAAACAAATAAATATATAAGTAAATAAAACTATATAAAAATAAAGAAATGCGTATTTCAACTTATCTGATTGCAAATAAGTGGACTTATTTCCCTCTTCAAATCAACAATTCAATTATTAATAATTGTGTCAGATTACCTCGCTGTTCCGCCCCTTAAACAATATTTCTTCAATAGGCCAGTGCAAAATCACAGTGATGACGATGTTCAGCAACCACTAGTAACATAAGCAATGCAGGAAGTTGTCATTGTTACCAACACAAAGTCTGCGCTCAACAGAGTAGACAGGAAGTGAGATCAGAAATCTAGAATAGTTCAGAAGTTATACGCACAAACATAAATCACTGTAAAAGTGAGCGTTGTCATTCATGGTGCAGCATAGTCATTTATATCTTATAAAGTGATCATTTTTTATATATTTTCGACTTTTTTTTGACAAATTCCTGTTCTTTACATTGTATATAACTAACAAGAAGTTCCGTTAAGAACTATACAGCCTACTTTTCATTCCAATGATTATTCTACAGAATATGAACCTATCTAGAATAATGACGAAATTAAGTTGCTAATATCGAAATTTCCAATTAGTTCGAAATACTGTATACCTGGCATAATGTATCCTAATAGAGCACTACAGTTGGCAGCCCTGATGACTGAATATATTCTTAGTTCCGTCTCTTACGGTACTAAATACAAAATTTGGTTGAAGTCCACTGGATAGCATGGACGTTACATGCAGTTAAACATTGAATCTAACAGCGCGCGTAAAATCATGTTGGCAACAATGTCATGCATGTATTGGTCAGAAATAATCTGAAATAATATGATCTATTGTTGTGCCAATTTTGAATGAAATCCATTAGTTAGTATAGAAGTTACATGCATTTTAAAATTGGACCTATCAGCAGGCTTAGAATCATGTTGGCAGCACTGACTTATATTAGTTACTCCAAATTCGTCTAGAATGCCAGGTACTATACGTGTGCAAAGTTTAGAGCTATTGGCTTGCATACTTTCTGATATATTGATATTAGGGTAACAAAAATAGGGACAGCACATATTAACAGTTGGCAGCCCTGGTTGCTCCTTAGAATACGCATAGTCATATCTGTTATGGTACACATAGCACATACGAAATTTGGTTGAAATCCAAATGATAGTATGGAAGTTACATGTATTTAAAGTTGGACCTGTCAGCAGGCTTAGAATCATGTTGGTAGCACTGACGTATATAAGTTACTCCAAATTAATATAGAATGTCAGGTACTATACGTGTGCACAGTTTAAAGCTGTCGGCTTGCATACTTTCTGATATATTGGTATTTGGATTTAAAAAATTAGGAGCATTTATTAACAGTTGGCAGCCCTGGTAGGTCTTAAGAATACGCTCAGTCATATCTGGTTATGTACACATACAACATACGAAATTTGGTTGAATTCCGCTTGATAGTGTAGAAGTTATATGCATTTAAAAATTGGACCTATCAGGAGGCTTATAATCATTTTGGCAACACTGCCATGTTTGGCCTCCTGGAAATTAAACTGAAATATTATGATCTGTACGTGTGCCAATTTTGAAATAGCTCCCATTCATACTTTCCAAGATATCCAACATGGAGCTCAAATTTCAATTGCGATTTTTTAGCAGTTGGTAGCACTGACATCATTTTCAAATATGGCCGTGAGATATTCAGGTATAGATCTTTACTCCTACGAAATTTTGTTTCGATTGCTGCAGCCGTTTAGGAGTTGATAGGGGGGGGGGGACACACACACAGCCAGCCAGACAGACAGAAGGACAGACAGACAGACAGACAGACAGACAGACAGACACACATTTGCCCGATCTCATAAGTCTACTTTTTCCTCATTTTTGCAAAATGTGAAAAGTAGGCTAAAAATGCAAAAACAACCACATTTTTTTCGCCCCTAGACGGGTCTTTCTTACCTTAAGGTGGAACATACAGCTTAAGGGGCCAAAACAATAACGATTATAATATTATAACACCGCCTTGTACAGCAATTATATACATTTCCAAGAAAACACACACTTCTTGCTATTAAAAACAAGGATTTACAGTTTCAAAATTCAAATCGTTACTATATTTATTCATTTTTCAAAATTTGGTTCTTGGTTTGTGCTGACCTTCACCGTTTCCCTCATAGGCAGATGACCTCGTAGCTCCACCCCCTAAAACCCCAAGTTTCCCTCATATTCCCATGTTTATAGGAATGTTTGGAATTTTCTTTTTTAAAGAGAGTGCTAAACTTGCAGCTACTAAATCAATCTCACTTATTTCCATTTATTAACTGACTAGCAACCCGACCCGGCTTCGCCCGGGAACAGTTATGAATGCATCACGTGATAAGTGCTCTTTTTTTTTTCAATGTCAATGAACAACGACCAATATCCGTTTTACAACTCGGCATGATGGGTTAAAATCACTGACTGGACTATTAATTATATTATCATTGAGATGCGTGTGCAACAAATTCTTGTCAGACTGTGACTGAATTTTGCGGAACGAAAAGTTGACAGGCGAAATGAAGAAAAGCCGAGTTGCACTTCCAGGGGAACTCCAAACACGACCACTCTTCTCTAAAGTGTTTAACTCAACACGACTCGACAGTTTGCTGCTTGTTGTATCTGGGGCAATAAGCTATCTAAGCTGTAACTAAGGTGACTCGCCCCTAGCTAGCTCGTAAACTGTCGCCTCAGTAACTGAATTGAGATTGTTGGAAGAAATGAAAACGTGAAAACACTTCTAGTAGGCGATGTATTGAAGATAGAGATATGCTCTCGTGGACTTTTATGTAGAACTTTTCATGCTGAACAATTCTTACACTCATAGTATATAGATATTTTTTACGGTTTGCCAGCGTAAGCTTAAGAAGTGCGATCTTTTTACTGAAATCGTTAGTGCTTGACTTCCTTTGGTAATAAATAAATAATTTTCTCCAGGAACCTTCCTCAATATATCTTTTACAAAATGGTGAAAACCGCATCAAAATCCATCCAGTGGTTCTCGAGATTACCCGTGACATCCAAGAATCGGAGACTTTGTTTTATACTAAGTAGAGATTAAGCTTTATTATTTCATTTCTATTCTGAGAAAACTCAACAAATATTTTTAACAATTCATAGAAAGACTAATTAAAGCCTCAAAGGTTTGAGCGAGATTCATTTTGTAGAAAAGTCCAAAAATTCTTATATACATAGGAGATATAAGGGAAACGGTGAAGATAAGCATACAATAAGAACAACATTTTGAACAAGTAGTTCCGTCAAGAACTAAATAGCCTATTTTCATATATCCCACTTATAATAATTGCCTCTATCAAAACACGAATTTTCAGTTTGATTGGTGTAATAGATTCGTAGATATTGAGAACCGTCTAAATATTTCTGAAGGTCACCATGTTGGATTTTCATATATAAGTTAGGCCTTAGAGTTATGTACTATTGCATGAAGGTTATTGTGTAGATGTTTGATTCAAACTTCAATCGCATGATTAGAACAGAAGAAACAAAAACGAGTTTTTAAAATTTCGCTCAGCCAGTAACTTGTGGTCATGAAAATAATTTAAATGATTTAGATTCCTGTGGATTAAAATTAATATAAGCATATTATACCATACCAAGTTTCACTGCGCTCTAATGGTTAAACAGCGGGAAACGTCCATTTGAATATTTAAAATGCGCGTCACCGCCATGTTGGGTTTGTGTTCACCAGGTTATTGAAATTCCCATAGGTGAACTTATGTTTATAGCCTCTATACACGTACAAAATTTCAGTTTGATTTCTGTCATGGATTAATATTGATATTGGGAACCGTCTAAACATTTCGGATGGTCACCATGTTGGATTTCAATATAATAGGCCATGCAGTTACGTAATATGTAATATTATTGCGTAGGTTCATTATTCAAACGTTGATTTCGATCGTATGATTAGAACACAAGAAATAAAAATATAATTTTAAAATTTCGCACAGCCGCCATCTTGAGATTATGTAAATAATTGTAGTAAATTAGATGTTAGTGCATTGGAATTTGGATAGTCATTTGCTGTACCAAGTTTCACTGCGTTCAGATGGTTAAATCACGAGAAAAGTCAATTAAAATGTTTCAACTTCGCTTGGCCGCCATGTTCGTCTTGTAGTTAACAGGTTTTTGAAAGTCACATAGGTGAACTTCTAGTAGTGCCCTTTATCATCGTACAAAATTTCATAGTTTCGGAGATATAGTATGCCGGTGAAACATTTTGCACAGACGCCATGTTGGATTAGTGAGACGTAATATTCAGAGCCGTCTAAATATTTCGGATGGTCACCATGTTGGATTGTTAAATGTATAGGCCATAGAGTCCTGTACCATTAAAGAAGAATTATTGCGTAGGTTCATTATTCAAACTTTCACTTCGATCGCATGATTAAAACACAAGAAATAAAAACTTAATTTTAAAATTCGCACAGCCGCCATCTTGAGGTATTGTAAACAATTGAACTAAATTAGATACCAGTGCATTACAATGTGTATAAATATTTCCTGTACCAGATTTCTTTGCGTTTGGAACATTAAACAGCGAGAAAGGTCCATTTAAAATTTTCAAATTCGCTTGGCCGCCATGTTTGTTTTGTAGTTAATCGGTTTTTGAAAGTCTTATAGATGAACTTCCAGTAGAGCCCTTTATCTCCGTACAAAATTTCATGGTGATACCGCTAATAGTTTCAGAGATATAGAATGACGGTGAAATATTTCGCACATACGCCATCTTGTGGTTATGTAAACAATTGAACCAAGTTAGATGTCGGTGCATTACAATGTGTATAAATATATACTGTACCAAGTTTTATTGCGTTTGGTTTGTTAAATCGGGAGTAACTTCTATTTAAAAGTCGTAAATTCGCGTGGCCGCCATGTTGGTTTTGTAGTTACCAGTTTTTCAAAAGTCACACGGGTGAACTTATAGTAGTTCCCTTTATCACCGTAATAAATTACAGGGTGATATTGTAAATAGTTTCGGAGATATTGAATGCCGGTGAAATATTTCGCACAGCCGCCATGTTGGATTGGTGAGACGTAACATAATTTGAAGGGCACGGTCTAGGTCGCCCAGAATAGTGCTATGAACTTACCGAGTTTCATTGAAATCGATCCAGCCGTTTAAAAGTTACTAAGGGGGGGGGGGGGCGCGCACACACACCTCTCACACACACACACACACACACACACACGGACAAAAGGTGATCTCATAAGCCTATTTTTTCAAAATTGAAAATAGGCTAAAAATCCTGCATTTCTCTAAAAATCAATGGAAATACATTTCTTTGTTTAACCCAATATAGGAGAGTGGTCTGTATAGTACCCACCTACTATAAAAGAGTTTGTAGGCTGTTATCAAAGGCGTTAATAGTTGTAACGTTCAGCCTAATTACGACACAATTTCTTGTAGTGTTGATTTAATGTTTCTGAAAGGCAAATATTAGATCTGTCCACTTGAACTATGGTGCTGGTTGAAAGAACTAGTAAATATAATCAAAAATATTAAAATTAAACAATAAAAATAAAAATTAATTTAAGATTATAAAGCGTCGCCTCCGTTGCGTAGCGGTCAGCATGGTTAGCTGCCGCCCCGGAGGTCCTGGGTTCGATTCCCGGCTCGGCCACGAAATTTGAAAAGTGGTTTGAGGACTGGAACGGAGTATACTCAGCCTCGGGTGGCCCAAATGAGTAGAGGGGGTTCGATTCCCACCTCAGCCATCCTCGAAGTGGTTTTCCGTGGTTTACCACTTCGTCTTCGGGCAAATGCCGGGATGGTTCCTGCTGTAAGGCCACTGCCGCCTCCTTCCGTCCCACTCTTTCCATCCCTTCATCAGGTACCCTGTTCGCTTTGCAGGTGAGGCCGCCTGGGAGTACTGCTGGTCACACACCCCAGTTGTATCCCCCGACTCAGAGTCTCAAGCTCCAGGACACTGCCCGGCGGTAGAGGTGGGATCCCTCGCTTAGTCCGTGGGAAAAGCCAACCCTGGAGGGTAAAACGATAGCGGAATATTGACATTTCGACATCGTCGAACATAAAGGATGATTTTAACAATTGAGTTCCTTGCCTAATACAATCTAAACGGTTGGAGCGATTTCAATAAATTTAGTAAGGTCGAAACCCGACCATGCCCTTCAAATTTTATTATGTCTCATCAATCCAACATGGCGGCTGTGCGAAACATTTCACCGGCATTCCATATCTCCGAAACTATTACCGATATCACCCTGAAATTTGTACGGTAATAAAGGGCAGTACTAGAAGTTCACCTATAGGCATTTCAAAAACATATTAAGTACAAATCGAACATGGCGGCCAAGCGAAGTTGAAAAAAAAATTGAAAATGATAAATAGAGAACATTTTTATTTCTTTATTTTAATAAAATTGGATAAGAACCAAAATCAAAATTAAAATTATAATAAATAAATGTTAGAGCTGAAATAAGGCCTGTTTGCCATCTCTTGATGAATACAGTACATTTGCATTTGTCAGTTGGCAGAGGCTAGAGTAAAATGTGGCTTTTCACCGATGTCTCAGTCTCGCTAATGGCTGTGATTATATGGAAGCTACTGAGGTATGGGTGGTGCTTAGTAATGGCATTCAGGGCACAGTCAGTGCCTGTGGATGCTGTGAAAGGTTCTACTCATAGGGTTAGGACTACTGTTCTGACTCAGTGAGGAAAGCAATGGCAAACTACCTCACTCCTCTTCTTGCCTAGAACGCCTCAAAATAGCGCTGCCTTGGGTTTTTGTGGGTATCTACTCACATAACGTAACGGCGGTACTTTTTGAGGATCCAACCAGCCTTCGGGCTGACTACCTAACAGACAGACAGAGCTGAAATGAAAATGCATATGAAAGCAATTGAAATGTAAATACGAACCATTTTGTCTGCCCTATAAAGGCGTTAAGAAGTGCGTGTAAACAAAATAAACAAGGCGTTAGCCCCTGCGCGTCGAACCCCCCTAACAGTAAAACCGAGCGGGTGGTCTATACACATGGAGCGCTCACAAGTAACGGATTGTAGCAAATAAGAGAATTACCCGCAGCAGTGACTAATACAAATTGCACTCTGATTTTATAAATATCAACAATGTATCTAGTTGGCTGGTTGGTTCCTCAGTTTAGGGGCTGCGACAACGAGGTCATATAGCCCCGTGTACTTTGGGTGTGTGTAGAATCTGTGTGATAACCGGTGTTAATTGTAATGGCTGTATTAGTGTGTGTATCAGTATTTTTAATCAAGTAAGGACTACAACTTTGAATTTTTCAAATAGTTCCTACTTTTGCCGCCAAACGCCACTGTCAACGACTACTAGGCCTAGTTCAGAACTTAGCTACTAGAGGCCACCGCAGTCGGTTCTTGGCAACGAACGTAGCAACCTAAGAGCGTTGTTTACATTCTTAACCTATACAATTTAGCTTCACACAGGTGTAATTAGTGGAAGGTTCTTTAACATGCCATAAATCTATGACATGGGACCGCCGGCTTTACTTCCCCTCGGAAGGAAGGCATACTGAGGGATTTTTAACGCTCTTAAAAAATCCGACGACTTTGGCCGAGTTTGAACCCCAGATCTTGGGCAAAGAAGCTCAGCATGCTACCAACTACGCCACCGAAGCCGCTAGACAGATTCTACACACACCCAAAGTACTCGGGGCTACATGGCCGTGCTGTCGCAGGCCCTAAACTGAGGAACCAACCAAATATCGACTACCGTAAATGATATTTATAAATAATTGGACATACCTATTTAATGAGTAACTTGAAAGATGCTAATTCCATTTGACTGTCCTCAGATAAATGTATCTTACCTACATGAGTCATGCAAGCAGTTGTAGCATGCCTAGTGAGCGGTGAATCCTTAGTTGTTTTAGCACCTCTGAGGGAGGGAGAGATAGGAAAAGGAAATAGAGGAGAATGTTTATCGGATCATCATCACATCATACTAAGGTGTATGTTGCACAAAACTCAAGCTTTTAAACCAGAAGGTGTGGTTTGTACCAAAATCTTACTAATCATCTCAAGAGTACAGGAAAAAATCCTGCATTTCTCAAAAAATCAATGGAAATGTATTTTTTGTTTAACTCTTTATAGGATAGTGGCCTATACAGGGTGTATCTTAATTATACCGACAAAAAAATCAGGGACGCTCTGCGTGTTATGTAAAAGACGATGCCGCAATCGAATTGGCGGAGAAAATTTTTCCCTCCGAGAAAATGAGGTTACTTTGTTACTTCCGGGAGCGCGATTCAAATCTAGGAACTCGCCGTATTTGCTGAGCCAGGCAGCAAGCCGCTGGTCACTGCTGTGCTTAAGGCCTAAGTCGTCGGATTTTTAAGAGCGTTAAAGAACCTTCCACTAATTACACTTGTGTGAAGCTAAATTGTATAGGTTAAGAATGTAAACAACGCTCTTAGGTTCCTACGTTCGTTGCCAAGAGCCGACTGTGTTGGCTTCTGGTAACTAAGTTCTGAACTAGTAGTCGTTGACGGTGGCTTTTGGCGGCAATAGTAGGAACTGTTTGAAGAATTCAAAAGTCTGCAGTCCTTACTTGACTTAAAAAACAGATAACACACACTAATACAGTCATTACAATTAACACCGGTTACCAGACAGATTCTACACACACCCAAAGTACACGGGGCTACATGACCGCGTTGTCGCAGCCCCTAAACTTAAGAACCAACCAAAATTACATTAAATAAAATAAATGTTAGAGCTGAAATAAAAATGTAAATGGAAGCAATTCAAATATAAATACGAACCATTTTGTCTGCCCTATAAATGCGTTAAGAAGTGCGTATAAACAAAATAAACAAGGCGTTAGCCCCTGCGCGTCGAACCCCCCTAACAGTAAAACCGAGCGGGTGGTCTATACATATGGAGCGCTCACAATTAACGGATTATAGCAAATAAGAGAATTACCCGCAGGAGTGACTAATTGCACTCTCATTTCATAAATATCAACAATGCATTTAGAAAAGTGCGTTTAATCAAATAAACAAAACGACTTCCCCCGCCAGAATTGTGTCGCGTCGGTCCCGCATAAGAGTAAAGGCGGGTGCTCACAAAGGTTGAGAACGCTTGCCCCCAAGATTTCTAATCCCACCTCTGGTCCAGCTGAGCAGTCGACAGCAACTGCAGCCCCTAATAGACTAGTATTATTGTTTTTTCGCAAATGCGATAAAGCGCGAAATGCTCACAATGACTTGTACTTTTGTATTTTCACTTTAAAAGAACTTTAAACCACTTTTTAGTGTGTTTTGAGAAAGTGACAAAAAGCGAAAATTACACCAAAATGCTGCCTGCATACATGCGAAATCCACGTTTTTAAATCAAAAATGTTTGTTTCAAATTCTTTCTTTTCTTATGGAAACTTGAAGTGAGGAGTTTATACACCCCTGAAATGTTTATGACGGCTTTACCACCGGTCTAGAATGCGGCTAAGATAGTGAGATCGAAAATTTATATTTATATTAATCAGTTCTAAGATTTTATTTAATAATGATTCATGAACTCTGGTCGATATTGAAGCATGACTTGAGTTGAATTTGTGCATTTTCTCTGTATTATTCAGGTTTAGCATCAGTATCAATTTCTATTTAATTTTCTGTTTGATGCTTTAGCCTGTAACAATTTTCTTCTGTGATACTTTAACCTAATTAATTTACAATAAATACACAATTTACCTCATGCATTTTATCACTCTATTAATCTTTTAGATATGTGATTTTAATTACGCATTACTGTCATTTCAAAAGATATTACTCATTGGTCAGATTTAACACAAATTACAGAGGGTTGAAAATAATTAGACTAAAGGAATGAATTTAAATCAGTGACAATGTCTTCTTCTTCTGCTTTTGCGCCCTCATTGGACCACTTCAGTCAATCATTTCTTGGTCCTCTTCTTCAGTAAGTTTTCTTCCCGAGTTGCCCAGTAATTTTTCATTCGCTCTGATCTTCTCAGGCGTTCCTCGTCTGTAAATACCCTTTTTACTGTATGAGGTTTGCCTATTTTTGTTAGTCTATTTTCACATATGATTTTTTTTGTCCGTGTGTTTGTCTGTGTGTGCGTGTGTGATTCGTGTGTCCCCCCCCCCCCCCCCCCCAAATAACTTTTAAACGGCCGGAGCGATTTCAACGAATCTCACTAAGTTCATAGCACTATTCCGGACAACCCCGTCCGTGTCCTTCAAATTTTGTTACGTCTCTCCAATCCAACTTGGTGGCCGTGCGAAATATTTCACCTGCATTCAATATCTCCGAAACTATTACCGATATCACCCTGGAATATTATACGGTGATAAAGTGAACTACTAAAAGTTCACCTATGTGACTTTTGAAAAACTGATAACTACCAAACAAACATGATGACCGAGCAAAGTTGCGACATTTAAATGGACGTTACTCGCGATTTAACCAACCAAACGCAATGAAACTTGGTACAGTATATGTTTATACACATTGTAATACACCGACATCTAACTTCGTTCTATTATTTACATAATCTCAAGATGGCGGCTGTGCGAATTATTTCACCGGCATTCTATATCTCTGAAACTATTAGCGGTATCACCCTGAAATTTTGTACGGAGATAAAGGGCACTACCGGAAATTCATCTATGAGACTTTCAAAAACCGGTTAACTACAAAACGAACATGGTGGCCATGCGAATTTGAAAGTTTCAAATAGACTTTTCTCGCGATTTAATGATCCAAACGCAATGAAACATGATACAGCAAATGTTTATACACATTTTAATGCAATGGTATCTAATTTAGTTCAATTGTTTACATAACCTCAAGATGGCGGCTGTACAATTTAAAAATTAAGGTTTTATTTCTAGTGTCACAATCAGGCGATCGAAGTGAAAGTTTGAATAATGAACCTACGCAATAATTTGTATTTAATGGTACATGACTCTATGGCCTATACATTTAACAATCCAACATGGCGACTATCGGAAATATTTAGACGGTTCACATTATCTACGAATCTATTACAGCAATCAAATTGATTTTTTGTATGTTCATTGGGGCTATGAACATAAGTGCACCTATAGGACTTTCGAAAACCTGGTGATCACAAATCCAACTTGGTGGCGACGTGAAGTATTCATATTCACATGGACGTTTCTCGCAATGTAACCTTCCAAGTGCAATGAAACTTGGTACAGTAAATCTTTATACAAATGTTAATCCACTGGCATCTAATTTATTTCAATTGTTTCCATAACCACAAGACGGCAGCTGTGCGAAATTTTAAAATCTCGTTATTACTTCTTGTGTCCTAATCATGCAATTGAAGTTTGAATACTACACGTGCACAATAAACTTCATGTAACAGTACATAACTCTTAAGACCTACTGTACATATATAAAAATCCAACATGGCGACCATCCGCAACATTTAGTCGCTTCTCAATATCTACGAATCTATTACAGCAATCAAATTGAAATGTTGTATGTTGATAGTGGCAATTAACATCAGTAGGATATATGAAAATAGGCTCTATAATTCTTCACGGAACTACTTGTTACTGTATGAGGTTTGTCTATTTTTGGTTGAAATCTTATTTTTATGTCATTCAGTTTTTTTTAATTTTTTTTTTGTTTTGTTTTGTTTTGCAAGTCATCCAAGGTTATTTCTAATTCTTTCATATATCTTCTCTAATTTCCTTAATCCATCCTACTTGTTTCATATTCCGAAGTTTCTCAACAATTTTTCTAGGTAATCTGGTTTCCGGTGTCCTCATAATGCGACAAAAAAAAAAGAAATCCGTTTCTTCCGAATAGTATCAGTGATGGGCTCCAGTACTCTGTATACCGCTTCATATCGTACTATCCGCCATTGTCCATCTTTATATTTTATTTCTGCATGTTCTAACTATTCTTCTCTCTACTTTTAAACTTTTGTCGATTCTGTTTTTCTGAGTAACTTTAAAAAGATTTTCGCTTTCATATGTCACCTATGGTTGAACCACCGTCTTGTAATGTTTTAATTTTGTTGCGATTGATATACATTTTCTTTTATTCGTAGGCCATGTCAATTTTTGGGCTTTTATAATTTTATTAGTTCTTTCTTGCTATGCTGGTTTCTCATCCAAGTTGTAAGTTATAATTTCTCCTAAGCTTGCCACGGTGGGTGAGTGGATAGCGTGTCGGTCTACTAACCCCAAGATTGCAGGTTCGCTCCTGGCCGTGGTAAGTGATTTTTGAAAGGCGGCAAAAATACGACACGCATGTCATACGATGTTGGCATGTCAAAGAACCCATTTGAATTCAGTAGGCCGTGTTCATAATGGCAAAATTAATCTCGGGAGATTCCGCCAACAAAAAGTTCCTCATTTCTCTACTATAGTGTTCAAGGAGCTTAGATATCTAACCTCCTTGACTTTCATAGTGATTCAAGGAACAACGAAATTCGACATGTAAGCTACCCTCTGGGTGTCAAATTACAAAGCTTGCACCCGGCACCCGAGGCCATACGATATTATTATTATTTCTCCTAAGTATGTAAATTGCTTCACAATTTTTTCATTAAAAGTAGGTTTATTTTATTTTATTGCCCTACTTAACTTACTGTCGACCAAAGTATTATGTGCACTCGAGTTTGAAGGTTGTTTGTGACGTAACCAATAGACCTACATAAAATCCAATAACATCATCATTTTCGTAGATTTATTTTACGTTGGTTCATGTAGGTTTGGAATTTTTAGTTTATATTTTAATATTTTTATCGCAGTTGGAACACAAAAAGTGCCCGTACTTAAGCGTGTTTCAACCATGCGTTACATTTGAGAATTATTATCTCAAACACCCGTCATCAGATTGAATCCAAATTTTAACACAATATACACTGGAATGTCGTACATCTGGTATATTCATTTTAAAATTTTGCGTGTCCAAGAAACAAAGTTGTTATCATTTTTGTAATGTAACATTTTCTCGGCTTGGGGTGGTTGGAATATTTAGTTCTTGGTCGCGTTGTAATCCTTATACATCAAAAAGTTATGCTGTATGACTTTAAAATACGTAAATTAATTCAATTATTTTATATCGGTTTGTATTTGAACGGGGAAGTAAGACCTCGCCTCACTGGGCAGTGATGGGCTCCTTCTCAGCAACGCTGTACAGCTTACCCCGGAGCGGCTAGCTGGTGAATCATGCCTTATTCCCACGAAAAAATACAAACCGATATAAAATAAGTGAATTAATTTACGTATTTCAAAGTCATACAGCATAACTTTTTGATGTATAGGGATTACAACGCGACCAAGAACTATATTTTCCAACCACCCCGAGTCGAGAAAAAGTTACCTTACAAAAATGATAACAACTTTGTTTCTTGAACACACAAAATTTTGAAATTAATAAACCAGTTATACAACATTCCAATGTATATTGTGTTAAAATTTGCATTCGATCGGAAGACGGGTTTTTGAGATAATAATTCTTAAATGTGACGCATGGCTGAAACACGCTTAAAAACGGGCACATTTGGTGTTCCAACTGTGATTTTAAAAATATTAAAATATAAATTAAAAAATCCAAACCTACATGAACTAACGTAAAATAGAACGACGAATATGATGATGTTATTGGATTTTATGTAGGTCTATTAGTTACTTCAAATACAACCTTCAAACTCGAGTACACATAATATTTTGGTCGACAGTGTTATTTTCTCCTCTAAGGACTCACAACGTTTCCCATAAAAAATTGCGTAGATACATTTTTGAAATTGAGGATTCTGAGGGACCCTTGAACTGTTTTTTTTTTCATTGACTTTGGAATGTGCCCTCTAAATCAGGTGATTTCAATCCCTAGTCCGCAAATCTTTGAATAGTTAAAGAGCAGACCATCAGTAATAAAATACTTCGAATTCTTCTGCACTATATTCACAAGAAAACTAGATTATCATATTCAAAAACATACAAAACGTGTGGCAATCTGCTTTAGCGGGGCTCTTCATTCACTGAAAATTCTAGAAAATGAACACACACCATCACACACTCACACACACACGGACAAAAGGTGATCTCATAAGCCTATTTTCATAAAATGAAAATAGGCTAAAAAAAGGAAATGTTGGAAAACTAGCATCGAGTCTAATTACACAGGTCCACACGATTTTTCATTTCTTGGTTTTGACTCTTATTTTACATGTACATTGTTTTTCTGAATTCAGAAGTGCCATTACTTTTGTCCTATCACATAAGAATGTTTAGCCTATTTTCATTTTATGATAAAATAGGCTTATGAGATCACCTTTTGTCCGTGTGTGTCTGTGCATGTGTGTGTGATGGTGTATGTCCCCCATCTAATAACCTCTAAACGGCAGGAGCGATTAGAATGAAACTCGGTAAGATCATAGCACTATTCTGGCCGACCTCGACCGTGCCCTTCAAATTTTATTGTGTCTCACCAATCCAACATTGCAGCTGTGCGAAATATTTCACCAGCATTCAGTATCTCCGAAACTGTTACCGATATCGCCCTGAAATTGTGTAAAGTGATAAAGGGCACTACTGGAAGATCACCTATTGGGCTTTCAAAAACCTGGTGACTACCAAACCAACATGGCGGCCAAGCGAAGTTGAGACTTTTAAATAGACTTTTCTCGCGATTTAACTATCCAAACGTAATGAAACTTGGTACAGTAAATGCTTATACAAATTGTAATGCACTGGAGTCTAATATAGTTCAATTGTTTACATAACCTCAAAATGGCGGCTGTGCGAAATATTTCACTAACATTCTCTATCTCCGAAACTATTACAGATGTCACCCTGAAATTTTGTACGGTGATAAAGGGTACTCATACAAGTTTGTAACTTTCATAAACCTGTAAAGTACAAAACGAACATGGCGGCCAAACGAATGTGAAACATTTGAATAGACTTTTCTCGTGATTTAACTCTCTGAGCGCAGTGAAATGTGGTACAGTAAATGATTTTACATATTGTAATGCACTGGCATCTAATTTAGTTCAATTGTTTACATAACTTCAAGATGGCGGCTGTGCGAAATTTTAAAATTAAGTTTTTATTTCTTGTGTCGTAATCATGCGATCGAAGTGAAAGTTTGAATAATGAACCTAGGCAATAATTTTCCTTGAATGGTACATAATTCTATGGCCTATACATATAACAATCCAAAATGGCGAGCATCCGAAATATTTAGACGGTTCTCAATATCTATGAATCTTTTACAGCAATCAAACTGAAATTTCGTATGTTCATAGAGGCTATGAACATATGTTCACCTATAGGACTTTCAGTAACCTGGTGAGCACAAATCCAACATGGCGGCGACGCGAAGTATAAATATTTAAATGGACGTTTCTCGCGAATTTACTATCCGAGTGCAGTGAAACGTTGCACGTTAAATGCTTATACAAATGTTAATCCACTGGCATCTAATTCATTTCAATTGTTTGCATAATCAAAAGATGGCAGCTGTGCGAAATTTTAAAATCTCGTTTCGGGCCGATAACCTAGATGTTAGTCCCCTTAAAACAATTATCATCATTATTATCTAAATCTCGTTTCTACTTCTTGTGTTCTAATCATGCGATTGAAGTTTGAATACCACACGTACACAATAATCTTAATGTAATAGTACAAAAATAAAAATCCAACCTGGCGACCATCTGAAATATTTAGACGGTTCTCAATATCTACGAATCTATCACAACCTTCAAACTGAAATTTTGTATGTTGATAGAGGCAATTAACATGAGTAGGATATATGAAAATAGGCTGTATAGTTCTTCACGGAACTACTTGTTTATAATTGCAGTAATTTTGATTAACAAGATATTGCAAAATATCACAATATCACTACTGTTGGGTGATAAAACGTGATGATCCTACTTAGTTAGAGTGAACAATAGAAAAAGCAGTATGAGAAGCTTTGCATCCGAGCGGCAACGGTCCCATTGACTTAATCATATGAATGAACACAAATTGGTTTCGTCTTTAATATGTATTTGTTACAATATGTCTCAAGTTACCGGTAATGTGTTTATTATTTCCATGTACTAAACTCTGCCTGCTATAAAGAAACAATACACTGCAGATTTTCAAGTTCACGCATCTTGTAATTTGTTTAAAGTCAATTTTAACCTCCAGGTTGGGTTTTCCCGCGGACTCAGCGAGGGATCCCACCACTACCGCCTCTACGGGCAGTGTCCTGGAGCTTGGAACATCTGGTCGGGTGATACAACTGGGGAGATGAGATCAGCACCTCGCCCAGGCGGCCTCACCTACAAAGCGAACAGGGGCCCCATGAGGGATGGGAAGGGAGGGGAAAATGGGGAGGGATAGGCAAGGAAGAGGGAAGGAGGCGGCCAAGGCCTTACAGTAGGGACCATCCCAGCATTTTCCCGAAGACGAAGTGGGAAACCACAGAAAATCACTTCAAGGATGGCTGAGGTGGGAATCGAACCCCCTCAACTCATTTGGACCACCCGAGGCTGAGTAGACCGCGTTCCAGGCCTCATAGACCTTTTTCAAAGTTCGTCGCAGAGCCGGGAATCGAACCCTGGACCTCCGGGGTGGCAGCTAATCACGCTGACCACTACGCAACGGAGGCGACATCGACATGCATCTTGTAATGAGTTATTTAATATGTAGTTTTT
Source organism: Meconema thalassinum (assembly GCA_946902985.2). Taxonomy (NCBI): domain Eukaryota; kingdom Metazoa; phylum Arthropoda; class Insecta; order Orthoptera; family Tettigoniidae; genus Meconema; species Meconema thalassinum. The sequence continues at coordinate 94,489,827 of OX336391.1, forward strand.
TAGAAACGTGATGTGATACAGGAACACAGAAGACATTTCCGCGATTCATACACTTTCAATATGGCAGAATCAGTTATTGAATCCAAAAAAGGTCACCAAAAAAATTTTGCACACATCTGTTATTTTTTTCTTCCAAAATGCTATAAAATGCTTAATTGCGAATGTATAAAGCTACAAAATACTAAATGTTCAAATCACTACCCCTAGTTATATCTAGGGAGTGGTTTTGAGGAGTGATGGCAGGGCATGGGGTAAGTGACAGAGGATGACAGGTCGGCCAAGTTAAGATGACTGTCAGGCCGGCGGCTCGCTCTGAGGAATGCCAGCGCTGGAATGCTCCACACAAGAACACTATGGTATCCGGACCAGACGGGCCAAATATCCTCATGAAATACAAACCAGTTTGGTCGCGGTGGCCAACACCGACATGTTTTGGCGTACAAATACTTTGTTAAAAGGCTTTCTTTCCTCGAACCAGCCTGCCGCTCATATGGTGGTCACCTTGGAGGGAAGAGGCTCAGCCATATCATCTCCCTAGAATACTGATGATTCCAAAACATTTGCACTAAAAGGCTTCTGAAATACCTTCTTTCTTTGATCTATTGCTGACTGGCGCAGAGGAAACAGGTTAAACATTTTTCAAAATAATGAAAATTTATTGTCTTCAACGTTCTGTCGGCCAGCATGAAGTAAGTTAATTATAACCTAACCAACAAAAACTGTATTTTATACATTATCGTGTTGGAAGCCAAGTTCAATTTTTTTAAAGCAGACTTATGAGATCTACACGGGTCAAATGACCGTGTGTCTAACTGTGTGTATAGGTCCCCTCCCTGTCAATTCAAACACGACGAAACCGAATCGAACCAAATTTAGTACAGAAGTAGTACTGGCAATGGACACCTCGATGCCATGTGTTATATCGCCGCCGTCTTAACCAAACCAAAATGGCAGCCATCCAAATATTCAAACCTAAGCTAACCACCAGATCTCTACCAAATATTCGAAAATATGCCTATATGTGGGAAACGTCTTTCTTCTTAACTACCTAGGTACAAGGTCTTCAGTCGAATAATTAAAAGATGGCGGCCGTGTGAATCATGCAAGCATTATAATCCACAACTGATGATCCAATCTTCACAGTATTTGTCATTCAAATATTTTTACAGAAAACAAAACAAACTTTGATGCTGAGATAAGAGCAATTTCACATGCACTCCATCAGTTATTAGGCAGAAACATTGATTATCAAAAATGTGTTATCATTACAGATTCAAAAGCAGCCATCCAAGCCGCCTCGTCAAATTATAAGCCTCAAAAAAAGAACTGAAATAATTTTTTTGTATGATAAAAACCCTTCAAAGACTCCACAAACAGATCTCATTTCAGTGGATCCCTTCTCATGTTGGAATAGCAGGTAATGAAGAGGCAGGCAGATTAGCAAAAAAAAGTACCACACTACAACAACCAGTCAGTCAGACTGATTTTATGTCAGAAAAAAGGACCTTGAAAAATACTATCAAAAACAGGTATGAAGAAATGGCAAAGAAAACAGCAGAAACGAAATTATGGAAGGACATTGATGCTAAATGGGATCAATATAAATTAACACCAAGAAGAGAATCTGTAGCCTTCTTCAGACTTAACACTGGCCATGACTGCCTTGCAGCTCATCTGAAACGAATCAACATCCTGAGATCTGAAGAATGCACACTTTGTCACGAACCTGGAATTAAAATGGATACGGGGCACCTGTTACATTGCAACAAACTTGATGTGACTGCTAGAACTTCAGGAAACCTCACACAACTCTATTGGAACGCAAGAAAGCTGATGGATTGGAATCCAGGCTAGCCATAGGAAACAACAACAACAACAATAGTTTTATACCATTTCATACAATCTTATTGAGTACATATTTGTCAGTCAGGGCTAACATCAAGTCTTATTAACTGCTCCTGGACCATCTCAAAGTGAGCATGACAATGTGTATTTTTGCTATCAGTACGGATTTGAATTAAATGTTTTTATAGGCCCATTACAAGCATCTGTTAATTAAATATGTCGTCGAACCTTGGATATTCTTAACATTTGGGCACGTATTTGAATGAAAACTTCCAACATAAAATACAAAAACGCGAACGCAGCTCGAATAGTAGTTCACCATTTTGCTAACCGGTAGAGTATTTTTGCTTTATTTTGTATCTGCCATAATAATTGAAATGAAGGTTGGAGCGAGCTAACGGTCCATGACGTGATGTTACAGTACCTTGTGTTATCATAAGCCAGGACTCACGAAGTTCCGTTGCGTGCCAACAATTAAGGCGTCCCTGTATCTTGGCCATTTATCGTGGCTATCTGCGATCTGCACCACGGCAGCTAACATCCTGCTTCGCGCAGCCCATATCAGAAATATTCGCTCCTCATTCGCCCTGGCGCCTGAATTCTTTTCAGTATTCCAAACAAGTTGCGGAACATTCCTTGGTCGACTCAATCTGAGTTCCATTTTGTGAGTATTTCCGTCTACATTTCGTGAGTCGCTTCAATCTGAGTTCCATTTTGTGAGTATTTCCATTCTACATTCTGTGAGTCGCTTCAATCTGAGTTCCATTTTGTGAGTATTTCCACTCTACATTCTGTGAGTCGCTTCAATCTGAGTTCCATTTTGTGAGTATTTCCACTCTACATTCTGTGAGTCGCTTCAATCTGAGTTCCATTTTGTAAGTATTTCCACCCTACATTCTGTGAGTCGCTTCAATCTGAGTTCCATTTTGTGAGTATTTCCACTCTACATTCTGTGAGTCGCTTCAATCTGAGTTCCATTTTGTGAGTATTTCCACTCTACATTCTGTGAGTCGTCTCAATCTGAGTTCCATTTTGTGAGTATTTCCACTCTACATTCTGTGAGTCGCTTCAATCTGAGTTCCATTTTGTGAGTATTTCCACTCTACATTCTGTGAGTCGCTTCAATCTGAGTTCCATTTTGTGAGTATTTCCACTCTACATTCTGTGAGTCGTCTCAATCTGAGTTCCATTTTGTGAGTATTTCCACTCTACATTCTGTGAGTCGCTTCAATCTGAGTTCCATTTTGTAAGTATTTCCACCCTACATTCTGTGAGTCGCTTCAATCTGAGTTCCATTTTGTAAGTATTTCCACTCTACATTCTGTGAGTCGCTTCAATCTGAGTTCCATTTTGTGAGTATTTCCACTCTACATTCTGTGAGTCGCTTCAATCTGAGTTCCATTTTGTGAGTATTTCCACTCTACATTCTGTGAGTCGCTTCAATCTGAGTTCCATTTTGTGAGTATTTCCACTCTACATTCTGTGAGTCGTCTCAATCTGAGTTCCATTTTGTGAGTATTTCCACTCTACATTCTGTGAGTCGTCTCAATCTGAGTTCCATTTTGTGAGTATTTCCACCCTACATTCTGTGAGTCGCTTCAATCTGAGTTCCATTTTGTAAGTATTTCCATTCTACATTCTGTGAGTCGCTTCAATCTGAGTTCCATTTTGTGAGTATTTCCATTCTACATTCTGTGGGTCGTTTCAATCTGAGTTCCATTTTGTAAGTATTTCCACTCTACATTCTGTGAGCCGCTTCAATCTGAGTTCCATTTTGTGAGTATTTACACTCTACATTCTGTGGGTCGTTTCAATCTGAGTTCCATTTTGTAAGTATTTCCATTCTACATTCTGTGAGTCGCTTCAATCTGAGTTCCATTTTGTGAGTATTTCCATTCTACATTCTGTGAGTCGCTTCAATCTGAGTTCCATTTTGTGAGTATTTCCACTCTACATCTTGTGAGTCGCTTCAATCTGAGTTCCATTTTGTGAGTATTTACACTCTACATTATGTGAGTCGCTTCAATCTGAGTTCCATTTTGTGAGTATTTCCATTCTATATTCTGTGAGTCGCTTCAATCTGAGTTCCATTTTGTGAGTATTTCCACTCTACATTATGTGAGTCACTTCAATCTGAGTTCCATTTTGTGAGTATTTACACTCTACATTTCGTGAGTCGTTTCAATCTGAGTTCCATTTTGTGAGTATTTCCACTCTACATTCTGTGGGTCGTTTCAATCTGAGTTCCATTTTGTGAGTATTTCCACTCTACATTTCGTGAGTCGTTTCAATCTGAGTTCCATTTTGTGAGAATTTCCACTCTACATTCTGTGGGTCGTTTCAATCTGAGTTCCATTTTGTGAGAATTTCCACTCTACATTCTGTGAGTCGCTTCAATCTGAGTTCCATTTTGTCAGAATTTCCACTCTACATTCTGTGAGTCGTTTCAATCTGAGTTCCATTTTGTGAGAATTTCCACTCTACATTCTGTGGGTCGTTTCAATCTGAGTTCCATTTTGTGAGTATTTCCACTCTACATTCTGTGAGTCGCTTCAATCTGAGTTCCATTTTGTGAGTATTTCCACTCTACATTCTGTGAGTCGCTTCAATCTGAGTTCCATTTTGTAAGTATTTCCACTCTACATTCTGTTAGTCGCTTCAATCTGAGTTCCATTTTGTAAGTATTTCCACTCTACATTCTGTGAGTCGCTTCAATCTGAGTTCCATTTTGTAAGTATTTCCACTCTACATTCTGTGAGTCGCTTCAATCTGAGTTCCATTATGTAAGTATTTCCACTCTACATTCTGTGAGTCGCTTCAATCTGAGTTAAATTTTGTAAGTATTTCCACTCTACATTCTGTGAGTCGCTTCAATCTGAGTTCCATTTTGTAAGTATTTCCACTCTACATTCTGTGAGTCGCTTCAATCTGAGTTCCATTTTGTAAGTATTTCCACTCTACATTCTGTGAGTCACTTCAATCTGAGTTCCATTTTGTAAGTATTTCCACTCTACATTCTGTGAGTCGCTTCAATCTGAGTTCCATTTTGTGCGTATTTCCACTCTACATTCTGTGAGTCGTTTCAATCTGAGTTCCATTTTGTAAGTATTTCCACTCTACATTCTGTGGGTCGTTTCAATCTGAGTTCCATTTTGTGAGTATTTCCACTCTACATTCTGTGAGTCGCTTCAATCTGAGTTCCATTTTGTGAGTATTTCCGCTCTACATTCTGTGAGTCGTTTCAATCTCAGTTCCATTTTGTAAGTATTTCCACTCTACATTCTGTGGGTCGTTTCAATCTGAGTTCCATTTTGTGAGTATTTCCGCTCTACATTCTGTGAGTCGCTTCAATCTGAGTTCCATTTTGTAAGTATTTCCACTCTACGTTCTGTGAGTCGCTTCAATCTGAGTTCCATTTTGTAAGTATTTCCAATCTACATTCTGTGAGTCGCTTCAATCTGAGTTCCATTTTGTGAGTATTTCCACTCTACATTCTGTAAGTCGCTTCAATCTGAGTTCCATTTTGTAAGTATTTCCACTCTACATTCTGTGAGTCGCTTCAATCTGAGTTCCATTTTGTGAGTATTTCCATTCTACATTCTGTGAGTCGCTTCAATCTGCGTTCCATTTTGTGAGTATTTCCACTCTACATTCAGAGAGTCGCTTCAATCTGAGTTCCATTTTGTGAGTATTTCCACTCTACATTCTGTGAGTCGCTTCAATCTGAGTTCCATTTTGTGAGTATTTCCACTCTACATTCTGTGAGTCGCTTCAATCTGAGTTCCATTTTGTGAGTATTTACACTCTACATTCTGAGAGTCGCTTCAATCTGAGTTCCATTTTGTGAGTATTTCCACTCTACATTCTGAGAGTCGCTTCAATCTGAGTTCCATTTTGTAAGTATTTCTACTATAACTTAATTTTAGTTCTGGTTTCCATTTCATTATCATTTTCGCTATCACCCAGAACATTAGGGGCCGATAACCTAGATGTTAGGGTCCTTAAAACAACAATTATTAACATCATCATCATCAACATACGTTGGCAATTGTACTAGTACTCACTCGGGTGAACATTGTATATTTGGTGCTAAGCTGTATTTCACAGAGATAAATGACAAGTTGTGTGTAGTAATGTTTCCTCCGAACGAAATGTTTTTTCGGACACAGGGTGAAGACAGCGTGGTGCCAGAATCTCGAAAACGGTGATTGCACGCCGGGTCCTCTGGATCACCATGTTTTGTTTCCTCATATTGAATCGCTTCGCTAGGGGGTTGGTTGGTTGGTTCCTCAGTTTACGGGCTGCGACAATGCGGTCATGTAGCCCCGTGTACTTTGGGTGTGTGTAGAATCCGTCTGATAACCGGTGTTTATTTTGATGGCTGTATTAGTGTCAGTTATCTGTTAGGTAGATTTCTTTAGAAAGCTAACTATTGCAATGGGTACCATGTTTCGACTTCCGGAACATTTTGACATATCTTCGCGTTACACATCCCCCAGACACCAAAACCATCGTCAGTTCAAAAGTGTATATATAATTTATGTATATATGTATGTATATATCAGATTTTTGTGGACACGATAACTACCATAATTTTGCACCAATCACTTTGAATTTTTTACATAATATGTATCCCTATAAAATCGCGGTCGAGTTCGTTAATCGGCAAAATCGGTCGAAGGGGGTGAAAATGGGGGGGGGGGGCTTATTTCGGAAAAGAGAAATATCACTATAACTCTCTTAATATGTGAAATATCGAATCCCTTCCAAGTTCATATTATGTGTCGAATAAGTGCCAACAATTTATGTGAAAAAGGTTTTTGATAGCACCAACCTTTGACCAATGGGGTGGAAAAAATGGGTTTTTCGGGAAACATTAATCATATCTCTCTTAATAGGTACAATATAAAAACCGTACAAAATGGACGATATTACCCTAATAATTACCTAAAACATTTGCCTGAAAGAATTTTTGATACAATACACCATTACGCCAAGGGATGAGAAAAATGATTTCGGAATTATAAGAAAATGCCAAGTGCCACCAGAGGTTAGCATGACAACGCTTCTAAATTGATGAGGGATGAGCTATCAGAGGTTGCCATGACAACAAGATCACATTCAGTTTTCCATCTGACTATGTGGGAAGCGGCTTCGATGACGTAGCCTAGCTGGTAGCCTATCTGGTAGCATTCTGAACTTATATGCCCAAGGTCGCGGGTTCAAAGCCGGCCGAAGTAGTCGGATTTTCAAAGAGCGCTGAAAATCCTTCTGTATGCGTTCCTTTAGAGGGGAAGTCCAACGTTCGTTGCAAGTTGCTGGTTGCGGTGGCATCTAGTAGCCAGGTTCGCAGCTAGGTGTCGTTGACGGTATATTTTGTACCAACATTAGGAACTACTACTGAAAATTGACCGTCTGCAGTCCTTACCTGAATTACAGACTAATACAGCCATCACAATTAACACCGTTTATCAGACAGATTCTACACACACCCAAAGTACACGGGGTTACATGACCGCGTTGTCGCAGCCCTAAACTAAGGAGTCAACCAAAATCTCTGCGGGAGATAAAATTTGACGTGAAGAAGTAACAGACTGTTAGATAGTTACACATCATTTCCAAACCTTGCATAAGGACAGTGTGACCACAAGTATAAAAATGGACCCCAAATGACAAGAAGGTTAACGTCCCCATAAGACAATAGAATGTTAAAAATATGCATAGTAAGACGAAAGAAAAGTTAACTGAGCTCCAATTACATTGTAAAATACTTTCTCGCAATAAATGAGGTCTGATCCTTCTACGAAACCCTGCATAATTATTTTGCCTATTATAGCCTATCCCCCTAGTTTGCCCGGTGAAATCTACCTCCGCCTTCCGGCGTGCCGAGAGGAATTTTTTAAATTCAATTAAGGACTGCAGAAATAATTTCAAGTAGTTCCTACTTTTGGTATCAAATGCTACCATCCACGACACCTAGCCTGCGGACTTGGCTACTAGATGGCATCGCAATCAGCACCTGGTGGCGAACTTTGGAACTAATAGAGCGTTATAAATTCTAACCTACAAATTTGGTCTTCACACAAGTGTTGTTAGTGGAAGGTTCTTTTTCATGCCATAAATCTATGACATGGGACCGCCAGCTTTACTCCCCCTCTGTAGGAAGGCATACTGAGGGATTATTAATGCTCTTAAAAAAACGACGACTTCAGCCGGGTTTGAACCCGCGACCTTGGGCGTAGACGCTTAGCATGCTACCAACTTCACCAGCGAAGCCGCCTTCGTTAGGTGCTTCTTACACAAAATGCTTTTATTTCTGAATGTAGTTCCCCCTAGACACACACACACACACACACACACACACATGGTGACATACTATAGCGATGAATCGCACTTGTACCACCTGATTTCACTCCGGGTCTGAATTCATAAGCGTGCTAGGAGACGCTGTTGTTATTGTTGGTTCATTTAGGGGCTTTTCGACATCGTATTCATTCAGTCCCGTATTCTTAGGTGTTTTTAGCATTAGTCTGAAAACCTATTGATAGGGGCGGTGAATTTTTGCATTTTGAAATCAGAAATTTAGCATTTCAATTTGATCATTTCGTATTTTGTGGCTTTTATACATTTGAAATTTAGCGTTTTATGCATTTTGCATAAAACACATAAATTGGTTTAAATCTGATAAATGAGTACCGGTAATGTACTCGTATTTTGAAATGACGTTGATGTTAAATTAAATGACCTAGATGTTACGCCCATTGTTGTAGCAAAAATCACCAGCACATAATGTCCTCCTTGATTGGGATTAAAAAAATATTTTTTCCTATTAGTTTGTAGGCCTACGTTTTATGTGTCAGTTCAGTAGCAGTTTTCAATAACAACCTTGAAATGAATGAATGACTGAATAAATAAATTCGGCCATTTCGGTATCTTTAAAGCCATTGCAGTTGAGAAGAAAGTTTATATAGGTCTATTATTCCTGGAAGATTTCGTTTAGTAATTGAAGAGCTTATTTCGAAAGTGACGTAAATCCATGAAATACAAAACTTCAGAAATCGCGTTTTACTTTCTTCGTATTATTAAATTCAGATATGATTATGAATATAATGTAATCCATTTTAAATTAATTTGGTTTAAGTAACACCAAATAAAATTGTAACACAGAAAAATATTGAGCCCGTATTCGCTCATGCTGGTGATGATTTCTATGTGAACCATGATTTTTAATATCTGAGAGATGTAGAACGCGCCTAGAAAGCATGCTCTGGCTTCAGACGCACTTTTGACTTTACTCAGATGCTCCAAATATTCATCCTGTAAGATTCAAGATTGTATATTTAATGTGCAAACTAGAACTTATCATCTACAGTCATTCTGCATAATTTGCCACGATGTGTTGGCCAAATAATTATTTAATTATTTATTTGAGACAAAGGTATAACCTCGCAGAGATGCGAACCCAATGTAAGCAGTCGCTACACGACTCAGGAAGTATCGACGCCGAAACGCCAGATTCCGAGAAGCATACCCTCTTGTGCGATGGTAACGCATAGATGTGTTTTCTCTAATGGTCTGGTAACCAGGGTTTTCGAAGGACCAAGGTGTCCATTATCTGTGAATATCCGAGTACATCAAGTATATTTTGGCACCTGGTGTGCTTGTGCATTATTAAGTTGCCTGTAGTAACAACGAGTGTATAATATTTCCGAGTGAAATTGTGAAAATCGACATTTTTTCGACCAAGTACATGGTCATTTTTCATGCCACATGGCAGACACATAGTTTTCAACGAAGTTCCAAATCATGGAAAATATCAGTGTTATACAGTGAACTGTACCATTAAAACGCCAGTACTACTAATAATATTCGAGCCGTGCAAAGGCCGAGATTCCCATTATCAAGATTACTATGAAAATTGGCGATTACGATTTTTCATAAAAGTTATAGATTCTGTGTTGCAAGATACATAAAGTATCATAACTTCAGTGAGCAGACACATGGTCATTTTTTCTACAAGTATGCACAGTGTAGAGGCAGTGTTGCTCAAAGAAAACTACGTTAAAATCAGTGATTAAACACGTTTTTTCACCAACCTACACGATGCTGATACTGCTCCACGTGATGAGAATCTTTTCCCGTTTGACCATGCTGTTCATCATGGCCTAAGCCATCCTGATGAGGGGGGCATCGAACATCTAGCAGCATTACGAGATAGAAGAAGAGGAGATAATGGCTATACTCATGGCGCAGGAACGGAGGACTTTGCCAAAGCCTATAGGAAAGGATCTACCCCTCAGATTTTCCTTGATGTACGAGGTGAGCTACGTTGCGCCGTGAGTCTTGCATTAATTCTCTTGTGAAGGTTATCGGTCATGGTGGAGTAGTTCTAGCAACCGTACTTAATAACAGTCATGTAGGTAGGTTTTTCATCTTTGTAGACACCACTTTGGTGATTTTCCAACTTCATGAGCTTCCTCACCGTTTGGAATCTAAAGCTCATGGTTAGTCACCCATGGTGTGTTCGCACACTGGTGCAATATTGTAATAAAACCTGTAATTTCCAACTCATGGAAACCAGAAAGTGTCTTTAAATAAGGAGCAATAATCGTCTTTGATCAGCTCATGCTGAATTTCATGTAATATTTTTGAGCTCCCTTTTTGTCAATTACTAGCACGCCTGTCGGGCGTATCGTTTGGATGAGAAGGTTTACTCATCCCACCTTTGTGATTATTGTAAATACTTTTTTAAGTGGTTTGAAAGCCACAAGATTCAAGCTGAATCTAATATCTGTGTAATGAGTGCAACAAGTTGTAACTCACTCTGATCCCGATTGCACGATAATATCGTATCATTTAGAATTAACACCAGGAGGATAAGGTGTTGTAACACATTTATAGCCATTTTCCGTGACTTGTGTGCACAAGATTGTATAAATTTAATCCACAGTGGTGTAGAACATCTTTCAAAGAGTTTCAGATGGGAGACATATCTACCTTCTCTGAAATACGCGCACATTAAAAAACAAATATCTTCGAGAAAATTGCTCGAAAACGATTTCCAATGAAGTGTTATGTTTGTTTATAGCTGACTTATTTGTGCTTCTGTGTAGGTAAGATCAGGACTAATGGGGACGTTTATCCGTCTATTAAAATAGTTTCCAATTTTATGTTTTATAACGTGAGTATTTACTTATGCATTGTGTGTTGAGCATTATAACGAAAGTGACATCAATTATTAGAATAACAGTCCTGACGTAGTGCAGGCCTATTCAACTTCATATAAATGTGCTTAATTTGTCCACTGGCTGTTACTGGGGTCGCTGTAGTACTTCACTACAAATCGTCAGTGAATTGTTACTGTGCAGTACTTAATATACGAGGGATGTTCCGAAAATAATTTTCGTCATTCTTTTCCTAGGGACCCTGTATTGCCAAACTGACATACAGTACACCTTGTACTAGTATTCAACATAGACGCCACTGATATTGAGACAGGCGGCTTCGGTGGCGTAGTCGGTAGCATGCTGAGCTTCTACGCCCAAGGTCGCGGGATAAAACCCGGCCGAAGTCGTCGGATGTTTTAAAAGCGTTAAAAATCCCTTCGGAGGGGAAGTAAAGCCGGCGGTCTCATGTCATAGATTTATGGCATGATAAAGAACCTTCTACTAATTACACTTGTATGAAGCTAAATAGCGTAGCGGTCAGCATGGTTAGCTGCCGCCCCGGAGGTCCTGGGTTCGATTCCCGGCTCTGCCACGAAATTTGAAAAGTGGTATGAAGACAGGAACGGGGTCTACTCAGCCTCGGGTGTTCCAAATGAGTAGAGGGGGCTCGATTCCCACCTCAGCCATCCTCGATGTGGTTTTCTGTGGTTTCCCACTTCGTCTTCGGGCAAATGCTGGGATGGTACCTTGTTCAAGGCCACGGCCGCCTCCTTCCCTCTTCCTTGCCTATCCATCCTGACCATCCATTACCTTCCCTCATGAGGCCCCTGTTCGCTTTGCTGGTGAGGCCGCCTGGGCGAGGTGCCAATCACACCTCACCAGTTGTATCCCCTCCGATTAGATGTTCCCAGCTCTAGGACACTGCCCGTAGAGGCGGTAGTGGTGAGTTCCCTCGCTGAGTCCGTGGGTTCCACCAACCTGGAGGGTAAACGACTAAGAAAGAAAGAAAGAAATGAAGCTAAATTATAGGTTATATTTGACTAACACTCTTAGGTTCCAACGTTCGTCGCCAGGAGCCGACTGCGGTGGCATCTAGTAACAAAGTTCAGAACTAGTTTATCGTTGGCGGTGGCGTTTGGTAGCAAAGGTTGGAACTACTTGAAAATCGAATGTCTGCAGTCCTTACTTAAATTAAATACAGGTAACACACATTAATACAGTCATCACAATTAACACCGGTTATCAGACAGATTCTACACACACCCAAAGTACACGGGGCTACATGACCGCGTTGTCGCAGCCCCTAAACTGAGAAACCAACCAACCAACCGACATCGAGACAATTGTCGTAGCGTGCTTTCAGTTTGAAGAAGCCACTCTGGTAAAACTCGGTGCCCTGCCTGTTTGTCTGTTGGGTAGTCAGCCTGGAGGCTGGTCGGATCCTCAAAACGCTCCACCATATAATAAAAATAATAATAATAATAATAATAATAATAATAATATCGTATGGCCTCGGTGGCCGGGTGCAAGCTTTGTTATTTGACACCCAGAGGGTAGCTTGCATGTCGTATTTCGTTGTTCCTTGGAGCACTATGAAAGTCAAGCAGGTTAGATATATAAGCTCCTTGAATACTATAGCGCTTTCTAGTAGAGAAATGAGGAACTTTGTTTTGGCGGAAACTCCCGAGATTAATTTTGCCATTATGAACACAGCCTACTGAATTCAAAAAGGTTCTTTGACATACCAACATCGTATGACATGCGTGTCGTATTTTTGCCGCCTTTCAAAAAAAATATCACTTACCACGGCCAGGAGCGAACCTGCAAGCTTGGGGGTTAGTAGACCGACACGTTAACCACTCACCCACCGTGGCAAGCTACCATAGGTTATGTGGAAAAGGAAGGAAGCTTGTAGTGTAACCTTTAACGTGACCATCTCGCAATCATGAGCCACGGGACCTCCTTTTTACGTGGAACCCGAACCACAGGACATGGCATTCCATTTCGAAAGTCTCACATGCATTGACTGGGAAAGCTTATGCGGTAGAAACCCTCAAATCAAAGGCAGCACTATAATGAGGCGTACTAGGCAAGGTGAGGAGTGAGGTAGTTTGCCATTGCTTTCCTCACTGAGTCAGTACAGCAGTACTAACCCTATGAGTAGAACCTTTCACAATATCCACAGGTACTGGCTGTATCCTGAGACCATACCTGAGACCTCATACCTCACTCAGTAACTTCCATATAATCACAGCCATGAATGAGACTGAGACATTGGTGGAAACCACATTTTACTCTAGCCTGTGCCAACAGACAAATGCAAATGAATTGCATTCATCAAGAGATGGTAAATAGTCAATGCAATGCAAGGAATTGTCGCACAGCCTGCTCTGGGGTCAGGTTTATCGGGACCCATCTTGCGAACATTTCTCGGTAACCTAACACGTCATGAAACACGGGCACAACCAATATAGTACAGCACAGCTGGAATGGGTTTGTTCCAAAAACCGTGCTATGGTTGGCTTTTTGTAAATCGTTAGAAAAGCACAAAAAAGCTTAACTCAAAATTTCGAAAAAATTTGTAGTATCATGTCAGAAAACTGAAAAAAACACGTTTTTTTTTCTAAATCTACGTATTTTAAAGAAAAGTTTTTTATACAAAAAGTAGAGGACATTGTCTCCTACAATTTGTCTCATTGAGGTGATGTCATACGCTTTGAAATGCAGAAGCTAGGTGGCGCCAAAGTTTCCAAATAGTGTTTTTTCACTTTTGGTCCGAGAATTTTTTTTTTTTTTTTTTTTTTTTTTTCACAAAAGAGTGAAAGAGAAATTTGTTCCTCTAAAAATTTTCTGCAGCATTCATTTAAACGTTTGTTTCCTCCGACTTACCGTTCCAAAGTTATAGCGCAGCAAATGCAACGCTGCATAGTCAAGGCTACTATTGTTACTGCGGAGAGAGCGGTGGGCATAGTTTAGACCAGGACCGGTTTCGGACAATTTTCACACTTCGGCAGACTATAACTTTGGAACGGTAAGTCGGAGGAAAACAAGTAGTTCCGTGAAGAACTATACAGCCTATTTTCATATATCCTGCTCATGTTAATTGCTTCTATCAATATACAAAATTTCAGTTTAATTGCTGTAACAGATTCGTAGATATTGAGAACCGTCTAAATATTTCAGATGGTCGCCAGGTTGGATTTTTATTTTTGTACTACTACATTAAGATTATTGTGTACGTGTGGTATTCAAACTTCAATCGCATGATTAGAACACAAGAAGTAAAAACGAGATTCTAAAATTACGCACAGCAGCCATCTTGTGATTATGCAAACAATTGAAATAAATTAGATGCCAGTGGATCAACATTTGTATAAGCATTTAACGTGCAACGTTTCACGGCACTTGGATTGTTAATTCGTGAGAAACGTCCATTTAAATATTTATACTTCGCGTCGCCGCCATGTTGGATTTGTGCTCACCAGGTTACTGAAAGTCCTATAGGTGAACATATGTTCATAGTCTCTATGAACATTAAAAAAACAGTTTGGTTGCTGTAAAAGATTCATAGATATTGAGAACCGTCTAAATATATCGGAAGCTCGCCATTTAGGATTGTTATATGTATAGGCCATAGAGTTATGTACCATTCAAGGACAATTATTGCCTAGGTTCATTATTCAAACTTTCATTCCGATCGCATGATTACGACACAAGAAATAAAAACTTAATTTTAAAATTTCGCACTGCCGCCATCTTGAGGTTATGTAAACAATTGAATTAAGTTAGATGGCAGTGCATTACAAACTGCAAAATCATTAACTGTATCACATTTCACGGCGCTCAGAGAGTTAAATCACGAGAAAAGTCTATTAAAATATTTCAAATTCGCTTGGTCGCCATGTTCGTTTTGTACTTTACAGGTTTATGAAATATACATAGGTAAACTTGTATCAATACCCTTTATCACCGTACAAAATTGCAGGGTGATGTCTGTAATAGTTTCGGAGATATAGAATGTCAGTGGCATATTTCGCACAGCCGCCATTTTGAGGTTATGTAAACAATTGAACTAAATTAGACTTCAATGCATTACAATTTGTGTAAACAATTGCTGTACCAAGTTTCATTACGTTTGGATAGTTAAATCGCGAGAAAAGTCTATTTAAAAGTCTCAAATTCGCTTGGCCGCCATGTTGGTTTTGTAGTCACCAGGTTTTTGAAAGTCTCATAGGTGAACTTCTAGTAGTGCCCTTTATCACAGCACACAATTTCAGGGCGATATCGGTAATAGTTTCGGAGATATTGAATGCTAGTGAAATATTTCGCACAGCCGCCATGTTGGATTGGTGAGACGTAACAAAATTTGAAGGGCACGGTCGAGGTCGCCGGGAATAGCGCTATGAACTTACCGAGTTTCATTGAAATCGCTCCAGCCGTTTAGATTTTATTAGGGACACACACACACACCTCACACACACACACCTCACACACACGCACACACCTCACACACACACACACACACACACACACACACACACACACACACACGCACACATGGACAAAAGGTGATCTCATAAGCCTATTTTTTCAAAATTGAAAATAGGCTAAAAATGTTTCAATGAATGTTGTAAACAATTTTGAGAGGAACAAATTTCTGATTCGCTCTTTTGTGAACAAAACCTTTTTTCTAGGACAAAAAGTGAAAAAACACTTTTTTGGAAACTTTGGCGCCACCTAGCTTCTGCATTTCACAACGTATGACATGACCTCAATGAGACAAATTGTAGGTGACAATGTCCTCTACATTTTTTTGTTTAAAAACTCTTCTTTAAAATACGTCGCTTTTCACAATTTTTTAAAGTTTTCCGACAAAATGATCGTGTAAATTATTCTGAAATTTAGAGTTAAGCTTTTCTTGTGCTTTTCAAACGATTTACTAAAAGCCAACAATAGCACGGTTTATGGAACAAAAGGGGTTTCTTCTGTGCAGCTGTACTGAACTAATAAGCAGTGTGTATGCACTTGTCCACTAACACCATGTCTTGTATTCGAGCAATATTGTTTACACTCGTGGATGTGGAGAGACGCCCTTCATCCTCCACAATCTGCCGTCCTTCACTGAACTTGCAACACCAGCGACGGGCGATTTGACGAGTCAAGGCTGCTTCGTCATACACGGTTTTTAGGCGTTCATGGATGACTAACACACTAATCTCACGTGCCCATTCATACCGGATAACAACACGCACTTCCATTGATGATCACGTTGTCAGTACACGTCTGTCTGTTGTACTCGCATGATATTGGACACGCCGATCTGCTGCTCCTCCCTCTGGGCATGCGTCATTCCACCTCCACTGACGCTCCTTCCGTCGTTGAACCAGCCACGGGTGTGGATCTTATGGCGATTGTTTGTGCCACCTGCTGTACCTTCTGCTCATGCAATAATGTGACCAAACTTAATTTCGGAACTACCCTCGTATAATGAACAAAATCGAATGTTTCATTGAGCAGGATACATCAGACATCATATAACTAGTGCTACCATACGTTTAGATCACAAACAATATAGATGGCTTATTGGTTTCCACGGCCAAGTAATTAAAATGCAGAAAATCTTCTAGGTCTTATGAGGGGTTTTGCCAAGGTGCACCAAGTCAGGCTCATCAGTGGGGTCTTGGTGACCATACCCGGACTGCCTCTGGGGGTAGTGGACCATGCACTACGCCCCTTATATGATCGTTGATGTGAGAGCTGAAAGCTCTTATAGCTATTATCCTCCCTACAGACGTTTTCCCCCTCGTTGCGTAGTGGCTAGCATGCTTGGCTGACGCCACCAAGGCCCAGGTTCGATTCCCGGCTCTGCCAACAAATTTAATTCTGGTCTGAGAGCGGGAACGGGGTACACTCTGCCTCGTGAGGCAAATCTGAGAAAAGGCGGATTTGATTCCTACCTCAGCCTTCCTGGAAGTCGTTTTCTGTGGTTTCCCCACTTCTACTCCAGGCAAATGCCGGGATGGTGCCTAACTTAAGGCCACGGCCGCTTCCTACCCAAAATCTTACCTCAATTACAAATACACACTCGAGTACAAACATCACAATGGCACAGGTTATCAGACAAATTCTACACAAATCCAAGTACACGGAGCTGCATGACCAAGATGTCGCAAAGCCCCATAAAGAATCAACAACAACAACCTGTCAAGGCTTCCAAAAAGATCACATATTGGCTCTCAGCTCTCTCAGTAAAAAAGTGAAAATGAGCTTATTTCCAACCCCTACTACCATTCACTTAAAAGCATTAGGCCTTTATTTTGATTCCAGAGATGGTTGGTTCCTCAGTTTAGGAGCTGCGACAACGCGGTCATGTAGCCCCGTGTACTTTGGGTGTGTGTAGAATCTGTCTGATAACCGGTGTTAATTATGTTGACTGTATTAGTGTGTGTATCTGTTTTAATTCATGTAAGGACTGCAGACATTGGATTTTTATCAAGTAGTTCCTACTTTTGCCACCAAACGCCACTGTCAATGACCAACAAGTTCAGAACTTAGTTACCAGATGCCACCACAGTCGGCTCTTGACGACGAACGTAGGAACCTAAGAACGTTAGTCAAATGTTTAACCTATATATAATTTAGCTTCACACAGGTGTAATTAGTGGAAGGTTCTTTAACATGTCATAAATATATGACATGGGACCGCCGGCTTTACTTCCCTCCGAAGGAAGGCATATTGAGGGATTTTTAACGTTCTTAAAAATCCAACGACTTCGGCCTGGGCATAGAAGCTCAGCATGTTACCAACTACGCCACCGAAGCCGCTGTTGATTACAGAGAAATATTGGAATGTGATTGGCTGAGCTACGGGCGTTTTCCCTCAGTATTGAGGTCGAAACGCCCACAGTATAATCTAGTAACTCAGGGCCTATTATCCTATAATCTGTCGCTGTGTCATGATTGAGTGACATTAACAGTAGCGTAGGCAGTATTGACCAATTGGGGGGGTTATAGTTACTCAAGACAAATTCTACAAGCATTTCATCCCGCGGCGTAGCAGCGCTCGTCAAACGTGCACCATGGTTGCGAGGGCAGCTGCGGTAAGTACGGATATCGTAGGTTCAATCCGGTGCGGTTATCCTGAGTGTAGTTTTCCCCCGGTTTTTTCCACACTCCCTACAGGAAATTGCCGGGATAGTGCCTTACTTAAAGTCACGGATCGTCTACCCTATCCGTGTCCCAGATACATTGACGCACACAACTACAATCATCACAGCAATACAGGTTGCCAGACAGCGTCAACACACTCCCAACAACACGGGCTGATGACCAAGATGTCTCAAGGCCCTCAAATGAATTAACAACAACTCTTCCATTTTTTCAATGAGATATTTTTACATGTAGCCTATTTTGATCCACTTGACGAATTGTAACAACTGGAGAGGTATTGAACCCTTCAGAATAGCAGTGTTTTATGCAAGAATCTTGATCAAGGGGTCGCGCTCAGTTCATAGTGTGATGTTTACGTCCGCCAAACAACATGCTTTACTGAGGCAAGGGTCATAGGATAAAAACTGTAATTAAGAAAGTAAGGAGACAAGACGTAAGATAATAACAAGATTTAATAACTAATTGTGCATGAAAGAAAATAAACAAACAATAATAAAAATATATCCTCCCTGAATCATTCCCTGAATCATTCCCTGACAGGAATATCTA
This sequence comes from Meconema thalassinum, assembly GCA_946902985.2. Classification (NCBI taxonomy): domain Eukaryota; kingdom Metazoa; phylum Arthropoda; class Insecta; order Orthoptera; family Tettigoniidae; genus Meconema; species Meconema thalassinum. Next base: position 94,508,558 of record OX336391.1, read on the forward strand.
ACACTTTGAGGAGTCAGATGGATCTTCCCCTTTATAAATAAATTGTGGATCCTAGTTCCACTACCTTGCATTTGAGTTTTATGTGCGCGTGATGACTAACTACGAGAAAATGAGTACTTGGATGACCGTTCGTTTACAACGGGTTAACAGCCACGGTGCTCACGAACAATCATCACGTAAATCAACGTTTATGGATATGGGCATGACATTAATAAAAACCCTTAAAAACTCTAATGACTGACACACACACTACAAATCTATTATTTACAGGAATCTCTCTGAGATCCTCATTAGCGCGAAGACGCACTTAACAACATGAGCTACCAACTGGCCAATTGCTCAATACACACAAGGAAAGACAGCATTGCACATGACTCACGGGTCACTGAAATGAAAATAAACCTGGAATAAACCAACAACAACAAAAGCCTGACCGGCTAAGATTACTTTATATGAACGAAACTGCATGTTAAGGTAACGCTTCGAAGATTATCGTGATTCGTAGGCAACTCCCATTTATTTCAACAATTTTTACCATTGATCAGTTCTTATCTGTACTTTAAGTAATTAGGGAGCCAACGAGCACTCCTCACTAATGACCATGCATTGCACGTTCAGACAGCCTTGTGAAACATCTCCCCCCTTTCCTCAAATACTTGTCGTGTCCCAGTCCAGTGTATATAAATAGCCGACCAGCTGTTCCGTTACTTCACGGAATCAACAGCAACAAAAATCTCATCCAACTCAACATATGGTCAGACATAATCACATATCCACAATTGCCCTCGCAAGGATACAATATGGACCGGGTACCAAGCTGACAGAAATCAGTCTCAGCTGAAATTCCCGCTTGTAATACCACAAAAATACACACATACACACATCTGGGACCGACATGACGCTTTTCACACAGGTCTGCTGAATAGGTGCTCACAAACATTAAACACAATATTTAAAACCTACGATAGAGCTGATTACTCTTCGTCACAAATTACATTGCTCCAATCGGCAATAGTCACACTGAATCTGATCAATAATAAATCTTAAACAATTTTAATTACCCTCCAATCTACTGTATAATTACATTCATTCAGTCCTACTTCTGAAACACAACAGATCTCCGAGAGACGTTTTTAACCGCATTGCGTAACTTATGCAAACACGGCCGTTCACATAGCTACGTTAGTTAACACAATACAAAAACAAGAACCTTCCACTAACTACATTCGTGCGAGCTGTTTCCATACAAACGTGTGTCAGACCAAAACTAAGTATACTACGTTAATCACACAAGCAATGTATTTACAAAATTATGTCCCATAAACCATAAGTTAATTTATCAAATAATAAAGAATATTATTTTGTACTCATCTCTCTTGTAGTCACCCGTCAAAGAACGTCTGCTGCCATTTCCCAACTGAATGGTTCTATCTCATCTCAGCCATCTGGACGGAGTGTTGAGAATTCCAAACTTCCTCTGTAGTCGTCGGTGTCATCTCTGGCGCTGCTTCAAAAATTAGATTATTATACACTTGATATCTGACTACTAAATTCGCTGTTCAGGTACTACTTTCCCTGTCACAGTTCGTTGGCGAATTATCGACGATACTGCCCCTACAATATAGTACTGTGACTATCTATCACTGAATTTAACACTTTACAATAACTTCTGTGTCCAAGACACACAAAATAGAAGTCGTTCTGTCCGCAGACGAACACAGTAATAAGACGACTACGCCCGTAGACGCACAGAATAATAGTCTACGTCCTCAGACGAACAGAATAGAAGTCAAAGTCTTGGCTCTTCATGCCACTTATAAAAGAACTGGCCCTAGGTCTCGATGGGGGGGGGGATTTATGCAAAAATTTCTCGAAATTATTGTGGTACAGGCATGAAATAGATATCACTGAACTCGTAACATTGCACAGGTCAAGAATATGCTCATTAATCCTAGAATCGATCGTAGAGATTTTGTCTAGGCGATTTCCTGCGTGAATGCTAGCCGAGCGTGCCCACGCTAGACCTGCCGCGTTAACTAGGCATTCTTCTCTCATTGGCTCTCACATTTTCTGTAATTTGGCGGTTCATAGCAGATCTTGGCGTCGTAGGAGTGTCCAGCCTGCTCATCAGCCACTCACATTACTGCATCATTTCTTCTAGGCGCGAATATCACAATGAACATACTAGCAGCATGTCTCACTGCGCGTCGCTTCTATTTGAGGCGGCCCACCTGTCCTTCTGACACATCGCTATGCTATTTCCTTTCACAGCTAAAATATTTAGCCTATTGTCAATCCGCTTCAGGTATGTCCCCGCTGTCTCCAACCAATGCTTGAAATTTCTTCATCTCCGTCTGGCTACTTTCATGATGCTGGTTGAAATATTTATTAATTGGAGAAATAAAACATAGAATCATTTATCCAACAGAGGATAAAAGGGTTCACAACTCTCCCACTCACAAAATTTCGAACTTAGTTATAAAGTCGACAATTTTAAAAGACTTCCGTAGGCCAAATTGTTTTATTTCAGAATCACCCCTTTTCTATTACTGGTCTAGTCGCTCCTGTCTTGAATGGCATTTACTCGTTTTCATTTCCTGCTCGTATCTCCCCTCTCAGTCTGCTTGCATGACGCTCTGGTGCCTGAGGCAACACTCTGCTCGTCTCGTTAATGTTTGTCAACAACAACACTACTTCCTCGTTTACGTGCCGTACTCAACTACTCCTCGTGCACTTCGTTGATATTAGGACGTCCATATATTCAAACTGCATCATTAATTTTGGCGCTCCCATGGCTCACTTCGACGATACTTTTTTAGGTTGGCAGCGTTGTAGACTGACATTGTTCCTGTGCTCAATTCTTTCACTCTGTAAGCATTGTTTCCAAGGTTTCTTACGATAGAATAGGGTCCTATGAACATTTCGCAGAATTTACTGAAGATTTTCTTTTCTGGGTCCGATGTAGCAGGTCGTTTCACCAAAACGAGCTGGTTGATTTCAAGATCCCTGTGAAACCTCTTATTTCTTACTTGCCGTAATCTGCGGTCTGCTTGTTTTCTCATGTAGGCTCTCGTCCTCTCAATTCGCAAGTCAGGTGCTATCATTGGATCTTGTGGACAGTTAATGATGCTTTTCCACGTTCTTACTGGATACTCGTTCTTGTGTAGAACCATAGGGATCTGTCCTGTTGACTCGTGCCTGGTAGAATTCATGCATGTCTCTACATCCTTAATTTTATCGACCCATTTTTGGTGTTCGTTCGGAATGAAGATCCTCAAATATGAAGTTACACACTTAATTGCTCTTTCACTTGGATTTGCTTGAGCGTGTCGGATACTGCTTAAAACGTGTTTTATACCCATATCTTCCATACCTTTCTTGAATTCGGCGCTTGTGAAATAACTGCCATGGTCTGATAATATAAACTCTGGTTTTCCAAGGATTGGAATAACTCTATTTCGAATGCGACTGAGTACTTGCTTCGATGTAGTTTTCTGAATAGGGCATAGTACTACAAATTTAGAAAATACATCAATGCACACTAGCAAATGACGGCAACCTCGCCTTCCCTTCGGGATTGGACCGAAACAGTCGAGTGCTAGTAGTAGCTCACATGGTTTCTGAGGTAGCAATGGTCTGGGATACTGCCTCATTAAGTAATTATTGGGCTTTGTCCTCTGACACGGATCACAAGTTGTAATGACGTCACATATAGTTGTTCTCATACGTGGCCATGTAAATGTCTCTCCTATAGTCGCTTCGCACTTATCTACGCCCACATGACCGTAACTTTCGTGCGTATGCCATGTCAATCCTCGTTGTAACGATGCAGGTACTAATATGCGTAACTTGGTGTGGTCATTATCTACCCATTTGTGCAGCAAATTGTTGACATAAACATATCTTCCTTCTTTGGCTTTCGCTTCTCGAAATGCAGGTGTTCCTGTAGGTAGTTGCTTTCTGAAGTATTGAATTAAAAGCATCATCCATGGTTCCGCTTCCTGTTCTCGCTGTATCTCACGTAACTCCTCCAAGAATTCCCGGTCCTTCGGTGTTAACTCCAAGTGTTGTACCATCGCTGTTTCTTCATTATCAGGCTCTGGGTTCCTGCTGAGTGCATCCGGTATCACGTTCATCTTCCCTGGGCAATGTTCAATCTCAATGCTGAACTGCTGAATATATATAGACCAACGTGTCACACGTTCGCTTGCCATCGACGTCTTAAACAAGAATGTTAGTGCCTTGTGGTCGGTCCTGACAACAATAGGGTAGCCGTAAATTATTCGTTTCCATTGTTGTAACGCATGAAGTATGGCCAACTGTTCTAGTTCCGTTACCGTATAATTGCGCTCGTGCTTACGCAATTTTCGGCTGACAAATGCCAAATATGTTTTGTGCTGCAGGTTAGCTGGATCCTCTTGGTAAAGCATAGCACCTATACCAATTAGTGAAGCATCCGCTTGGATTATAAATTTGTGCTTGAAATCTGGATATCCTAATATAATGCAGTTTTACAATAGCTGCTTTGTTGCTTGGAATGTGGAAAAGGGTGTGAGTAGTTAGCACCCCAACTGGGAAAAGGGGGATTGGGATTCGGGCACACAGTGAAATTTAAATAGAGCGATGAGGAAGAGACCAAATATTGATAATCAAGGTTTGATACATTTATTTGATTTGTGAAATAATAACAAACATTTTCATTTAGAAGAATAATTAAAAGAAGCTAATAAAAATGCAAGGTTTCTCCAGGAAACTTAGAATAAAGAAGAATTATAATAAAAATGCATAAAAAGGCCATATAAAGGCGATTAAAAAAGTATGTTTAAGAAAAATATCTAAAAACAAGCAAGAAGCAAGAAAAAAGGCTTAGCCTTGAAAAATGTATAAACCAAGTGAAAGTAGTTCTCGTTACCAATAATTCGATACTTTTGTACTTAGTATTTGGCCCGCAGGAAGCGGGTTGTGATCCTAACGAAGGGTTCCTCTAAGCTGCCTCGGCATGCCTTGCGAGAAAGAGGGATGGTGGCTCCATTGGCGAATTGCACCCCGCCAGAACAGACCTCTTGGTAATGATCTGTCTAGCGGTTTACAATCAATTGCAGTTTCTCATCGCCGAGTTGTAGTGAGTTAGCGGGCTGACTTAGTTGCTGCGGTGAAGGTCGTTGACTCATGCCTCGCCCAGCATGACAGAGTCCGAGTGATGAAGCATGCCGCCTGGCAAGGTTCCAGCCACTCAATGTTTACAAACAGGGCCTTCCCAAGAAGGGCCTTGCTGTGGAACGGCAGGCAGCCGTGGTCAGACTGGTTCAAGCAGGTAGATGTAGACAAGGCCGCAGAACGGCGAAGCGGAGAATTTATAGTGGAAATGACGACAGCGCGTCGAACAATCCAGAATGAAGGTGGGGCGTCAAACAGCCAATCAGCGCACAGCCCAAGCACATTGCGACGGTTGCCGCTGAGATGAGCACAGTACCTCATGAAAAAGTGTGACAGTATGGTGCGTCTAGAAAGACACTTCAGAAAAAGGTGAGTTGACAAGAATAATAAAGAACAACAATTCAAATGAAACGTAAGTTAAGTAAATAATCAGAACACCGTGTTCATACTGCAATTATAACGGAAAAAAAATAATGGGGCAAAATTGACCGAGTGTTTCAAACCGTGCGGGAAACATAGCCACAAAAAAACATTCGCGAAAGCGAACATGCTGGGAGGGGCGAGAAAAAAAAATTGCAGTAAGAAGGCGCAGAAGTTAGGTCTCGCGTGGCCAAGGAGCAATCATAGTGATTGGCCTGAGAAACTGGCCAGCAGAAGTCTGCAGTTTTACCACGCGAATCCTACCATCTCTGCCAGGAAAGCACTCAACAATCCTACCCAAATTCCAGACAAGAGGGGGACTAGGGTCTTTCAAAAGGACCAAGTCCCCAATCTGAAGGTTAGAGCAGGAAACCCGCCATTTGCCACGCTGCTGAAGCAAACCGAGGTATTCCAACCTCCAGCGGCGCCAAAAATTGTTGCGCAAACTTTCAATTTTGCGCCAAGAAATGGCTAAAGAAGATGGAGAATTAGAATATAATAAAGATGGGGAGGCAGTCAATGGACCACCGATAAGAAAATGGCCCGGCGTTAATGGTAGAAGATCTGAAGGGTCATTAGATAAGGGTGATAAAGGACGAGAATTAATTATGCCCTCAATAAAAATAATTAAGGAGTTAAACTCTTCATGAGATAGGGGGGTGTGGCCACAAACACGTCTAAGGTGTTTCTTGGTGAGTTTCACACAAGACTCCCACCGTCCACCTTGATGGGGCGCATAAGGGGGGATGAAGTGCCACTTGAAATTTCTCTGGTGAGCATAATCAGTAATCCTTTCCAGCGCTACATTTTGAGTAAGAGCTCTCTTAATTTGCTCAGAAGCTCCGATAAAATTTTTAGCATTGTCGGAAAATACTTCTGAAGGAAGCCCTCGGCGAGCAGAAAATCTGGCAAAAGCTGCCAAAAAATAAGCAGTAGAGGCGTTGGTAACTAGTTCTAAGTGTACTGCTCCGGTGACCATACATACAAACAGCGAAATATAGAGTTTTCCACAAATACATCTTTTGGCCTCAGGAGAATTTTTCCTGTAAACAAAAGGCCCGGAATAATCCACCCCCGTAAAGGCAAAAGGTCTAGCAGGCGCAGATCTAAAGTTAGGAAGATCACCCATGAGCTGAGTGGTAATTTTAGGGTTGGATTTAAAACATGGAATGCACTTCCGGATAACAGAGGTAACTTCATGGACTCCGTTTATGGGCCAATACCTTTCCCGAATGATGGAAAGTAATGTGCGGGTTCCAGCATGAAGATGCTGGTAATGATACTGACGAATGATTAGAGAAGTGACATGATGCTTTGAAGGAAGAATAATTGGGTGTTTTTTATCCTCAGAAAGATCAGCCAAAGATAAACGTCCTCCCACTCTTAATAAACCATCAGCATCCAAAAAGGGGGCGAGTGAGGAAAGCCTACTCGATTTCTTGAGGGATTGACCTTGAGACAACACCTGACATTCTTCAGAGAATATTTCTTGTTGAGTAAGCCATAATATTTTTGTAGTGGCTAAACCTAATTCAGAAAGGGTTAAATATGGCTTAGGAAAAAGAGGTTGTTCTACCACAAAATATTTCCATCGAAGGAGATAAGCCATAACCCTCACCAATTTATGAAAAGAGGAATATCGCTGCAAAAGAAGGGGAGAGTCAGAAGCGAAAAGAGAAGATCCAGTAATCTTACCAACATCTGGCAAGTCTGATAATTCCGGAAGAGGAAAATTTGGCCAAGCGGAAGGTTCTTGTAGAAGCCAAGAAGGACCGTGCCAGTATAATGTCAGGTTAGCCAACATAAGAGGGGAACATCCCCGAGAGATGACATCTGCAGGATTCTCCTTGCCAGATACATGATGCCATTGTTCAAAGTTAGACAATTGTTGAATTTTGGACACTCTATTAGCTACAAACACCTGCCAATGCGAGGAGGGTTTGGCAATCCATGCCAACGTGATGGCTGAGTCACTCCAAAAGTAAGTTTTGCTAAATCGGATTTTCAAAGATTGGCGGATTTTGACCGATAATTCAACCGCCAGAAGAGCAGCACAATGTTCCAGTCGTGGCAAGGATAAGGATTTAAGAGGAGCCACCTTTGACTTAGCGCAAATTAAATTGGAAAAGAAATATGACTGGTCAAAATTGCGGCAAACAATATACGCACAACAACCATAAGCTTTCAATGAGCTATCGGCAAAGATGTGAAGTTCATATCCTCCACAGGAGGGAAAGGGAATAATCACTCGCGGGATAATGACATTAGAGAGATCTTCCAAGCTATTTCTATAAGAAATCCAATTTTTTTTCAACTCGGAAGGAACTGGTTCATCCCAACCAGTTTTCAAGGACCAAAGGTCTTGCATGAAAAGTTTTGCTGTGACGATAATTGGCGCCAAAAATTGGAGAGGATCAAATATTTTTGCAATCTCAGACAAAATTTGCCGCTTAGTTTGCGGTTTGATATCACTGAGATTAATTTTGAAAAAGAAAAAATCCTTTTGAGGACTCCAATAGATGCCTAGAGTTTTGATAGAATTATTTTCATGAAGAAGCTCTACTGAGTCGTGGTAGACTGAAGTTAATGGAAATTTAGAAAGAAATTCTTCCGAATTAGAGTTCCACTTGCACAAGGAAAATCCGCCTCCCAAAAGCAAAGCTGTCAAATCCTTAGAGACTTGCAGGGCTTCAGGCACTGACTCAAATGAATGAAGAAAATCGTCAACGTAGAATGATGATTTTAACACTTCAGAAGCCTTAGGAGAATACAACGGGCCATCCTGTTCAGCAAGTAATTTCAACGTACGTATGGCTAGAAAAGCAGAGGGCTTTAGTCCATAGGTTAAGGTTTTTAGCCGAAAAATCTTGACAGGTTTAGTAGGCTCGTCGCGCCAAAGAATTCTCTGAAGGTCGCGCTGTTGTTGATCGACCAAAATCTGCCTATACATTTTCTTGATATCAGATATCACTGCGATAGGGAACAAGCGAAAATTCATCAAGACAGAAGAAATGTCAGATTGAATAGGAGGGCCTGATAATAATGTGTCATTCAGAGAAGTTCCATTGGCATCCAAAGCAGAGCCATTAAAGACCACCCTTATGTTTTCCTTTAAAATCTCATTCTTCCAAACTGGGTGATGATTGAGGTAAATGACTTCAGATGGAGTATAAGAGGCCTTATCTTTCTTGGTAACAACCTCCATGTGATCAAGTGCCTCATATTCCTCCATAAACGTGGAGTATTGAGCTTTAACAACAGGGTCACGTTTAAATTTGTTTTCCACAGCATAGAGTGCTCTAAGAGCCCTAGGGTGTGTTTCAAATAAAAGAGGTGGATTGTCCACTCGGGACATTGTTACGACAAATCTACCCTCTGAATTGCGTTTGGTTGTTTCGCGAAACAGTTTTTCACACATTTCATTTTCAACCGAGGAAGGTGAAACTGAATCTATAGTTTCGATTTTCCAAAATCTTTCTAAGTTGTAATCGAGACTTGTATTGACAAAATGACATTGAGAGAAATTTTGAAACGACTTACGAGGGACCTGACCCGTTACTAACCAACCTAGCTTGGTATGATGAACAAACACTCCAGGTGATATTTTAACCTTAGAGCTAAGGACACATTGCCAAAATACTTGGGCACTGAGAAGTATGTCTACCGGGGCGCTCGTATTAAATGTTGGGTCCGCCAACTGAATGTTATGAGGAAATTGCCATTTTCTAATTTCAAAAGAAGTACTAGGGGTATTACTGCCAATAGTATCAATGGCAAGGCAATTCAACTGAAATGTTGTGTTAGAATTAACAGCATCTTTGATGTGAACACGAACAAAATGCAAAGATTTAACATTGCTATTGTTAATACCGGTAACCTGAATTAATGTAGGTTGCTTGGGAAGACCAAGTTTCTTAATGAGACGCTCACTTATGAAGTCATGGGTGGCGGCATTATCCAATAGGGCACGTGCTTCAAGCCATCTACCAGAAGAGTCTTGAACTTTTATTAACACGGTTGATAGTAGCACCTGGGAACTACGAATTGAGCTAGAGCTCTGAGTATAAGATTGCGCATTAGCTCCTGGGGATGCATCTTTAGAACATCCAGGGGAAGGAGCCTGACGTGGCTTTTCAAACCTATGAAGCAAGGTATGATGTTGAGCCTTGCAATGGGAGCAAGTATTTTTAGATAAGCAATCAGGCACCATATGCCTGGTTGACAAACAGTTATAGCAATATCTTTTTTGAGCTATTAATTTGCGTCTTTCATCGGTAGAAAGGGCTTTAAAGGCAACGCAGGAATATAACCTGTGAGGTGCTTTACAGAGAATACAATCCGTTGAGTTATGCTGAACAGTAAAGACAGCAGATTTGTTTATTTTGGCACCGACTGGTTTCACAACATTAGATTTGTTATCTGCACTTCCTGACATATGACAGGCTACGGCTGTCAAAACCTGACATCTATTATTCATAAACGTAAGCAATGAGCCATAAGTATATGAAGTGTCATTTGTTAATTCCCTTTCCCATGCCTTTAAAGTTGATGAATCAAATTTAGAAGTAACCAAGTGAACTAAGAATAGATCCCAGTGCTCGACCGGTTGATTCAACCGTGCCAATGCTCTGACGTGTAGTTGGACCGTGTCACTTAAGGCTCGCAGTGTTGACAAGCTGTCAGCTCGCAATGCGGGCAGGTTAAATAAGGCTTGAATGTGCCTCTGTAAACATAATTTTTCATTGCCATAACGGCCTTTAAGAAGCTCGATAGCAATGTTATAGTTTTCTCCTGTTAAGGGAAGTTCTCTTATAAGTTGAAGGGGTGGCCCCTGCAAAATGGATTTTAAGTAATGAAATTTCTGAATTTCCGGAAGTGTGGCATTATTATGTACTAATGAACTGAACAATTCAAAGAATGATTGCCACATCTCTTCCTTTCCTGAAAAATGTGGAATTTCAATTTTAGGTAGCAATGGTTTGATACCATTCCCATGGTCGCTAATTCTTCCTTGAGTTTCCTCTACCTTCAACGCCAGGGTCAAAGTTCTTACTAATGCCACAGCCTGAGCGTGTGTATCAAAGTAATTACTCTCTACTTCTTCCCTATCTGATTGATGTTCTGGACTTTTGATTTCAATTTCAAGTTGCACGAGATCATATTTCTCGTACGCCTGTTCAAAAGCTTTTAAACGCTGAGATATAATATCAAGATTTTGTTCCTCTTTCGGTAGAGTGGCTAGATATTTTTGAAAACGGGTAAGTTGACCTTTGTAGGCCGCCCGAGAGTTTAACAGTTTATCGTCTATTATTACTGGCATGGCTGGGAAGTTGGAATAACTCACCTACCAAAGCTGCTTGCGGCACCAGACGGACCTGCTTTCCAGAAAGAAACCAGTTATGGAGTAAGCTGGGATTGTCTCCGCTTTCCCGCAGATCTCCTGCGCTAGCCACGATATACTGAAATGTATAAGGCAAATATTAGATTACACAAGTTCTGTTTTTTTTTTTTTTTGGAATAGAATTTGTGGTCTCAGAATAAAGGTTCTGGGTTTGATCCCGGGTTTCGGCACCATGGAAAAGGGTGTGAGTAGTTAGCACCCCAACTGGGAAAAGGGGGATTGGGATTCGGGCACACAGTGAAATTTAAATAGAGCGATGAGGAAGAGACCAAATATTGATAACCAAGGTTTGATACATTTATTTGATTTGTGAAATAATAACAAACATTTTCATTTAGAAGAATAATTAAAAGAAGCTAATAAAAAATGCAAGGTTTCTCCAGGAAACTTAGAATAAAGAAGAATTATAATAAAAATGCATAAAAAGGCCATATAAAGGCGATTAAAAAAGTATGTTTAAGAAAAATATCTAAAAACAAGCAAGAAGCAAGAAAAAAGGCTTAGCCTTGAAAAATGTATAAACCAAGTGAAAGTAGTTCTCGTTACCAATAATTCGATACTTTTGTACTTAGTATTTGGCCCGCAGGAAGCGGGTTGTGATCCAAACGAAGGGTTCCTCTAAGCTGCCTCGGCATGCCTTGCGAGAAAAAGGGATGGTGGCTCCATGGGCGAATTGCACCCCGCCAGAACAGACCTCTTGGTAATGATCTGTCTAGCGGTTTACAATCAATTGCAGTTTCTCATCGCCGAGTTGTAGTGAGTTAGCGGGCTGACTTAGTTGCTGCGGTGAAGGTCGTTGACTCATGCCTCGCCCAGCATGACAGAGTCCGAGTGATGAAGCATGCCGCCTGGCAAGGTTCCAGCCACTCAATGTTTACAAACAGGGCCTTCCCAAGAAGGGCCTTGCTGTGGAACGGCAGGCAGCCGTGGTCAGACTGGTTCAAGCAGGTAGATGTAGACAAGGCCGCAGAACGGCGAAGCGGAGAATTTATAGTGGAAATGACGACAGCGCGTCGAACAATCCAGAATGAAGGCGGGGCGTCAAACAGCCAATCAGCGCACAGCCCAAGCACATTGCGACGGTTGCCGCTGAGATGAGCACAGTACCTCATGAAAAAGTGTGACAGTATGGTGCGTCTAGAAAGACACTTCAGAAAAAGGTGAGTTGACAAGAATAATAAAGAACAACAATTCAAATGAAACGTAAGTTAAGTAAATAATCAGAACACCGTGTTCATACTGCAATTATAACGGAAAAAAAATAATGGGGCAAAATTGACCGAGTGTTTCAAACCGTGCGGGAAACATAGCCACAAAAAAACATTCGCGAAAGCGAACAGAATGCCTTCTCACACTCCGCATTCCATAACCATTTATTATTTTTCTTTAGCATTTCCTGCATTGGAGCTACAGTCTCCGTATAACCTGGACAGTTTTCCTTAAAGAATCCCGTTACGCCTAAGAAAGCCCGAATGTGCTTGACTCTCGTTGGTGTAGGGAAATTCTTTATCGCTTCGATCTTAGCTGGGTTTGGTTTCACTCCCTCCTTGTCAATGACGTGACCCAAATATAAGATCTCGCTCTTGAAGAAATGCGATTTCTTCAGATTTACTTTGAAATTAGATGCATTCAGGTTGCCTAATACTTTATCTAAATTTTCCATGTGAGTTTCAATGTTGTCGGATGCCAGCAAAATGTCATCAATGTAGCGTACCGTCATCTCCTTAACTTCCTCGGTTAAATTCCGGTCCAGAGCTCGGATTAAAGCACAGCCCGCTGTTTTGACTCCAAAGGGCATTCGAACGAAGCAAAACGTCTGGTTATCGAATAAGAAGCCAGTTAGAAGCTGTGACTTCTCATCCAATTCAATATGGTGGAACGAACTCGTCAGATCGACAGATGAATAAATGCTCTTGTTTTTAAAGCCTTTTAGTACATCTCTGATGATTGGCGCTCTGTCATACTCAGGAAAAATGAGTCTTGTGTTGAGATTTCTGTCATATAAACAAAGTCTAATAGATCCATTTGGTTTTGTGACTGCCAAAATCGCATTTAGATAAGGTGTCGGTGTCTTTCTTATCACTCCAGCTTGTAACATCTCATCTATAATGACCTTAACTTGACCACGATATTTTTCAGGAACAGGGTACAATCTGCTTTTGAAAGGTGACCAGTCCTCGACTTGCATAGAATATTTGAAATTTAATATTTTTCCAGGTACTGTATCAAATACTGTTTTGTGCTTCCTTAATATCTCTTCCAACTGTTTTCTGTGTTCACCCCCAAGTTGAATGTCATTGAGCCGCTCCTGTAGTAACTCTTCAAATTGTGCATCACTGTTATCTCCTTCTGTTAATAAAGACCATATCTCCTGGGATTCACTCTCCTCATCTAGTTCCACAACAGCTCCTTCTATGATGTTATCTTCTGCCTTTCGTACCTCCTCTTCCGTCTCTTCCGATATTGCTTCCAATGCCCAAGAATTTACATCTCTTCCGGTAGTGATTTCATCCATATGCAATCCCACATTTTTCAGTTGATCATACTCTCTAAAACTGACAGTATTCTTGTGCAAATCTATCACTGCTTGATAGTCACAAATAAAATTTGCACCAAGAATTATATTGAAATTCATCTTTGCCATGATAATGAACGTTTGCCCAAAAGTGTGTTCCAATATGTTCAGCTCTAAGTATGCCTGACGTTTACAAGTGACGGTGCGTTCAGGAATAACACCCCTCACTTTGAGCTGTGGTACCGGAATTACAGGAATATTCTGACTCCGTCCCAACTCTCGAACCAAGGCCTCCGATACCAAACTGATCTGTGACCCCGTATCCAATAAACATCTTATATTAATTCCACCAATCCTTGCGTAAATAATGGGTAACTGCCTAATCTCATCGTTCCGTGGTTTCACCGTCTCCTCCAGGCAGACTTCTGGCAAAGCAATCCATTCTTGTATGTTCGCTACTATCCATCCATCTTCAACTTCCGACTGTTGTGTTTGTAGCCTGTCTCCTTTATCCAAATTTAACATTTTTTTTAGCTCCATTGCGACTCCCATCATCCTTCTGTCGCTCATGTCCTTGATATCCCTGTTGTCTCAGTAGACTTCCAGCTTCCTCAGTATGTGTATCAGGATTCTTCATGTTCCCAATGGCCTTTTCCCATCTTCCTATCTCTCCACCTTGACTAGCGTGTAACTCCTCTAAGTAATTTTGCGATTGAGCGTGCCTATCATCCCAGTCATCTCGATAGTTACGTGGCTCTCCTTGATTTTGATCTCTTCTTCCTTTCCATCGTTGATTGGCATTGTAATCACCGTATCTTCCATAAGGCCTGTCATTCCTTCGATTTTCACGCCATTGCTGATATCCTCTCTGTTGGTATCTATTGTTACCTTGGTATGACCTATTGTTGTAATGATTTTCGTTACGCTGATATGGTCTGTTTTCTCCTTCTTCCTGGTTTCGCCTAGGTGTGGAAGTGCTTGTGTTAGTGCCCTGCGTTTTGGTGTTTGCCTGTTTTGGTTTTACGACCTCTGTAGTATTGACTAACTCCAGCTGCCTTCCTCCTCTATAATGACTATGAGATGTAGTCTCATCTATTTGGCGTAGTATCTGCTCTGCATGTAGGGCCGTACTAACGTTCGCTGCGACTAGTACTTGTTGTACGTTTACTGGCATTTGTCTCGCTATAGTCATCACCAGATCTGCTTCATTTAATGGGTAATCAAGGTCACGAAATTTTAACATTTGCATGTTAAAGAAATCTGAGTATTTTGTTTGCTGGGTGGTTTGGTACTTCCTAGAGTAAAGCTCCATCCTTAGACTCTGTTGTGTTGCGGGCGACCAGTATTTGCGCAGAAACGCTAAGTTGAAATCTGACATGTTTCCAAATGTATATTTGAAGCTTAAAAACCATGTGAGGACATTTCCTGATAAAAATCTCTCCATCATCCTTAATCTTCGTGCTTCAGGTACCCCAGTGTCATTGAAATGGTCTTCCATCTCTTTGATAAAGGATTTAGGTGTCACCCCTGAATTTTCCGTGTATTTCTGCGGTTTGTAGTCATTTGAGCGAATTACTTGAATAAGTTGTGTGGGCTGATGACCGTCTTGTGCTGTCGAGCTCCTATCAACATTCTTACGAAATCCTTCCGTGTTTGTTGTTAATGGGCTGTCTGCCTGAGTCTGACTTCCTGCTGTGCTGGACTCTGGACTATTTGAGTTATCCGGCTTGTCTTTCACTGTTCCCGTTCTAAATATAGATGATTGTTCTAATGAGCGGAGTTCGGCTTTAATGATCCTGTCCGTCTGCTCCTTAAGTTTATTTTTCACCTCTTGCTCCAAAGCTTGAATACGCGTGTGATTTTCGCCTACTGTTTTAAGAATGGTGGATCTTTCCTCTTTAGAATCAATATTCATTTTCTTCCAATCTTTCCTTATTTGTTCTTTAATCGTGCTTACTTGCCCTTCGATCTGGCTTTTTGTGTCATCCTGATTACTTTCTATCTGGCTCAGCCTTTCGTCTAATGTATTCTTAAATTGCTCTTGCTCCGTTTTTAGGCTTTCCCATTGTTCCGCTGATTTTATCTCGAGACGGTCCATATCTTTAATTATGCCGGATATGTTTTCATCTACTGCTGATAATTGTTGTTGAATGACCCTGCCGCTTTTCTCCATCTCCTTAAATCGTCCTTCCAACTTATCCTGAGCTATTTTGACCTCGCTTGTATTCATCGTGCATGCTATTTCAATTTGTTCTAATTTAGCCAACACCGTTTCATCCAGAATGCTAAGTTTTTGATCAAAAATATCTTCCATTTTTTTAATCTGCTCTAATTGTTTCTCATTATTCTTGCTAACATCTAGGGCCAGTAATACCATCTGTTGATTTGTGTGATCTTTCATTTCTCCGATTAACGAAGCTAATTGGTTCGTGTTTTTAATATTTTGCGCCTCTAACTGCGAATTGATAGTGTCATTAATTTCACTCTTTAATAACCTAGCTTGTTCCGCCTGATATTCATTTTGTTCAATTCTACTGTTATTTAATTGTGTCCGCAATTGTTCACTTTGTTCTGACAGTTTAGTTTTTAGCGATTCGCTCTGCTCAGATAATTTGTTTATAGACTCACTTTGTTCTAGCCTACTAGTGTTTAATTGTGTCCGCAATGATTCACTTTGTTCTAACAGTTTAGTATTTAGCGATTCACTTTGTTCTGACAGTTTAGTATTTAGCGATTCACTTTGTTCTAACATACTAGTGTTTATAGATTGACTCTGTTCTGATAGTTTAGCGTTTATTTGTTCAGATAACTTCGTGTTTAGCGATACACTTTGTTCCGCCAATTTAGTATCCAACAATTCCTGTGTTCTCCCCGCCGCACTCTCAATGATCTCCTGGATCTGCTCCACCGTTGCCATAATACACACTTTATATGAGACATAAGGGAAATGGCATAAAGCAATGCCCTTTGACACACACATAAAATCCAATGCACATTTACTTTCTTTATCCAACTCAGTTCATTTATTTTACATTTATTCCCACTAGACAATTGCATCTCTGAGTGGTTCTAGTTTTACTCAATTTAATTTTAAACCCAAGCACATATTTAGTCATTAAATTGTCATCCTGATCTGATATTAACACTGACTAATTAACAAAGTATTAATTGTCATTTTAGGCTACAGCCTCCTAATATTTCCATGAGTTTGACTTTCTAAGCAAATCTAGTTTTAATTTTATCATTGGGCGCCCGGTATCACATATTAATTTTACTTTAATTTAAAAGACAAAAACGTGAACCGTATTTTACTTTGCAAACTCCTGACTTTAATTTATTTTTCACACATTTGGCGGTATCCACTTCGCCTCAATTACTTTTAATAAAATATCACTTCCCGGTGATTAAATACTGTCATATCTGCCTGCACTTGCGGCATGTCAGTTTTACTCAAATACGCCACTATTGACATGTGTAATCTCCGCCGTTACACAACAGTAAATGTCCCCACGCTTGGCCGCGCCAGTTTTATCCCTATGAACCCTTCAGAATAGCAGTGTTTTATGCAAGAATCTTGATCAAGGGGTCGCGCTCAGTTCATAGTGTGATGTTTACGTCCGCCAAACAACATGCTTTACTGAGGCAAGGGTCATAGGATAAAAACTGTAATTAAGAAAGTAAGGAGACAAGACGTAAGATAATAACAAGATGTAATAACTAATTGTGCATGAAAGAAAATAAACAAACAATAATAAAAATATATCCTCCCTGAATCATTCCCTGAATCATTCCCTGACAGGAATATCTAACACTTTGAGGAGTCAGATGGATCTTCCCCTTTATAAATAAATTGTGGATCCTAGTTCCACTACCTTGCATTTGAGTTTTATGTGCGCGTGATGACTAACTACGAGAAAATGAGTACTTGGATGACCGTTCGTTTACAACGGGTTAACAGCCACGGTGCTCACGAACAATCATCACGTAAATCAACGTTTATGGATATGGGCATGACATTAATAAAAACCCTTAAAAACTCTAATGACTGACACACACACTACAAATCTATTATTTACAGGAATCTCTCTGAGATCCTCATTAGCGCGAAGACGCACTTAACAACATGAGCTACCAACTGGCCAATTGCTCAATACACACAAGGAAAGACAGCATTGCACATGACTCACGGGTCACTGAAATGAAAATAAACCTGGAATAAACCAACAACAACAAAAGCCTGACCGGCTAAGATTACTTTATATGAACGAAACTGCATGTTAAGGTAACGCTTCGAAGATTATCGTGATTCGTAGGCAACTCCCATTTATTTCAACATTTTTTACCATTGATCAGTTCTTATCTGTACTTTAAGTAATTAGGGAGCCAACGAGCACTCCTCACTAATGACCATGCATTGCACGTTCAGACAGCCTTGTGAAACATCTCCCCCTTTCCTCAAATACTTGTCGTGTCCCAGTCCAGTGTATATAAATAGCCGACCAGCTGTTCCGTTACCTCACGGAATCAACAGCAACAAAAATCTCATCCAACTCAACATATGGTCAGACATAATCACATATCCACAATTGCCCTCGCAAGGATACAATATGGACCGGGTACCAAGCTGACAGAAATCAGTCTCAGCTGAAATTCCCGCTTGTAATACCACAAAAATACACACATACACACATCTGGGACCGACATGACGCTTTTCACACAGGTCTGCTGAATAGGTGCTCACAAACATTAAACACAATATTTAAAACCTACGATAGAGCTGATTACTCTTCGTCACAAATTACATTGCTCCAATCGGCAATAGTCACACTGAATCTGATCAATAATAAATCTTAAACAATTTTAATTACCCTCCAATCTACTGTATAATTACATTCATTCAGTCCTACTTCTGAAACACAACAGATCTCCGAGAGACGTTTTTAACCGCATTGCGTAACTTATGCAAACACGGCCGTTCACATAGCTACGTTAGTTAACACAATACAAAAACAAGAACCTTCCACTAACTACATTCGTGCGAGCTGTTTCCATACAAAAGTGTGTCAGACCAAAACTAAGTATACTACGTTAATCACACAAGCAATGTATTTACAAAATTATGTCCCATAAACCATAAGTTAATTTATCAAATAATAAAGAATATTATTTTGTACTCATCTCTCTTGTAGTCACCCGTCAAAGAACGTCTGCTGCCATTTCCCAACTGAATGGTTCTATCTCATCTCAGCCATCTGGACGGAGTGTTGAGAATTCCAAACTTCCTCTGTAGTCGTCGGTATCATCTCTGGCGCTGCTTCAAAAATTAGATTATTATACACTTGATATCTGACTACTAAATTCGCTGTTCAGGTACTACTTTCCCTGTCACAGTTCGTTGGCGAATTATCGACGATACTGCCCCTACAATATAGTACTGTGACTATCTATCACTGAATTTAACACTTTACAATAACTTCTGTGTCCAAGACACACAAAATAGAAGTCGTTCTGTCCGCAGACGAACACAGTAATAAGACGACTACGCCCGTAGACGCACAGAATAATAGTCTACGTCCTCAGACGAACAGAATAGAAGTCAAAGTCTTGGCTCTTCATGCCACTTATAAAAGAACTGGCCCTAGGTCTCGATGGGGGGGGGGGGGGAATTTATGCAAAAATTTCTCGAAATAATTGTGGTACAGGCATGAAATAGATATCACTGAACTCGTAACATTGCACAGGTCAAGAATATGCTCATTAATCCTAGAATCGATCGTAGAGATTTTGTCTAGGCGATTTCCCGCGTGAATGCTAGCCGAGCGTGCCCACGCTAGACCTGCCGCGTTAACTAGGCATTCTTCTCTCATTGGCTCTCACATTTTCTGTAATTTGGCGGTTCATAGCAGATCTTGGCGTCGTAGGAGTGTCCAGCCTGCTCATCAGCCACTCACATTACTGCATCATTTCTTCTAGGCGCGAATATCACAATGAACATACTAGCAGCATGTCTCACTGCGCGTCGCTTCTATTTGAGGCGGCCCACCTGTCCTTCTGACACATCGCTATGCTATTTCCTTTCACAGCTAAAATATTTAGCCTATTGTCAATCCGCTTCAGGTATGTCCCCGCTGTCTCCAACCAATGCTTGAAATTTCTTCATCTCCGTCTGGCTACTTTCATGATGCTGGTTGAAATATTTATTAATTGGAGAAATAAAACATAGAATCATTTATCCAACAGAGGATAAAATGGTTCAGTATGACCTTACTATCCGTACCAAGCAAAGTATTTCTCAGGATAATCTTGAATCGCGTGAAGAAGTCTATTGAGTCGAAGTTGAGGAAAGAACAAGCTGGATTTAGGGAACACCGTAGTTGTGTGGACTTAATTAACACTTTACGGATTATTGTGGAGCAGAGTAACGAATGGCAAGCAGCACTGTACATCACATTTATAGATTTTGAGAAGGCCTTTGATTCCATTAATAGGAAGGTCATGTGGGAGAACTTAAAGGAATATGGTATACCAAGTAAAATAGTTAACATTATACGAGAGATGTATTCTGGTTATGAATGTCAAGTCCTGCATGAGGGTCAGCTATCCCAGCCATTGGCCATCCAGACTGGAGTACGACAAGGATGTATACTTTCTCCCACTTTGTTCCTGATTGTTCTTGATAATACTCTTAGGAAGGTGGGGAGAGGAAGGAAGAGAGGGATACATTGGGGACTTCGAGACAGGTTGGAAGATCTTGATTTTGCTGATGACATCTGTATGCTAGCACAGCGCTTTAGAGACATAGAGGGAAAACTGACCAACTTAGAACTTGAAGCTGCTAAGGTTGGACTTAAGATAAACCCAAAGAAGACAAAGGAGCTGAGAGTGAACTCCACAGTACCGGCTGGTCTCACTGTGGGAGGTGTAGATGTAGAACAGGCGGATACATTTGTTTACTTGGGAAGCGTGGTAACGAGAAGTGGAGGGGCTGAGGAGGATGTCATGAGTAGAATAAGAAAGGCAAATGGGGCTTTTGTGCAGCTCTATCCAGTATGGAGAAACCGTAACATATCCAGGAAGACGAAAATTAGACTTTTTAATACCAATGTGAAAGCTGCCCTATTGTATGCATGTGAAACATGGAAAGTTACCAATCCTATCAGCCACCAACTTCAAGCATTCATCAATCGTTGTCTGCGTCGAATTCTGGGTATACGATGGCCAGATATAATCCCAAATGAAGAGCTGTGGCAAAGGGCTAACCAACAACCTATAGAAGTCCAAATTAAACGGAGGAAATGGGGCTGGATTGGGCATACTCTGCGGAAACAGAATGATGCAGTAGAAAGGAAAGCTCTGGACTGGAATCCTCAAGGGGCTCGGAGTCGGGGAAGACCAAGGAACACCTGGAAACGCACCATTGAAGAGGAGGCCAGAAAAACGGGAAAGACTTGGAGGGAAGTGAAGAACTTGGCAACACACAGAGCCCGATGGAAATCATTCTTGGATGCCCTATGCTCCGCACGGAGCGAAAGGAAATAAGTCAAGTAAGCCTATTTTGATCCCGAAGTTTTCGAGTAATACTATATGCCCAAAAGACAAAAAATAATCAGTTCTTTAAAAATTTAAGTTAATTTATGACTAAAATGTCTCACCTCAATGGTAAATCTAGAACATTACTGTTCCCTTGACAAGAACAAAATAAACTCAAATCTATCTGTGCTACCAACATGAAGACTGCGTATCTCTCAACAAGAGAAATCATTTACAGATAGGCTTGCCATATTTTTGGTGATTGAAACTGGGACACATTAATATGGGATGGCCCTACCGGGGGGTTTAAAAATTAGAAGCAAAATGGTGAGTTTTAAGCCTTTTCTTAAGCCCCGCAATTGACGGGAGGGGGAATCTGGCACCCTAAATTGTTAGTTCTACACACCTTTTAAAAATAAAAAAGGAATTTTTGCTACATAAAAATATATAATTTTTCCTTTTTAATGATATTTTTTTCTGATCTACTATCTAGAAAGAAGTTTTCAAGGATTGTTGGTGTTTGTTCCTGTGATAGTGCATGTTATCTTGCGGATTGGTGTCATTTTGTTGGGGTGGTTGAATCAATTTGTATTTGTGTTTCGATATCACAAATAGCAGCCATGTTGTTTAACATTGATTGGATATTTTCGTAATTTCTAGCGTCAATGATCGTGAAATTCCACAGCCACCTTGATGCCTAAGACTTCTATTTGTTGGTTGATCTTACCTGACGACCATCAATGGACAAATAAATAAGGCTATGGTTATGGCTGCAATTTGTAGGTTAAACAAATAGGTTATTGGATCCTGATTAAGGTGCTATTTACCGATATTTGATACATATGGATTTTGTCTTTTTCTGTATAAATGTACACAGGGAACGGAAAACTGATGATTGAAGATTATATTACCGTATAGTATTTCTGGAGGAATGGGCAACAGAAAATGATTTTACTATTAACAATAACAAGACTGTACAGATGCTTTTTAGCACGGGAGGAAGATTAGCCAAATCAGATAACATACTTATTGGAAAAGAAAAATTGGAAATAGTCAACCACTTCAAATATTTAGGATAAGTCTACAATCCACCAGAACGTCATTTAGATTACATATAAAGGAAAGAGCAATAGCAGCTATTCGTAGTATTCGAGATATCACCAAACCAGAACTACTGGATATTAAAACAGCTATGTTCTTATTTCACGCAAAAATTGCACAGATCGCAACATATGGACTACATTTAATATGGCCACATCTTAAAGGCAGAGACGTTGAAGTATTAGATCGTGTAAAAGCAAGTTTTTGAAAAGGACACTTGCTGTTTCAAAATTCACTCCCACACGATCATTGAGGAACTTTAAGTAAAATTGCAACTACCAACAACACCAGCCTCAGAAAATCACCTAATCGATAGGAAGGAGAAACGGGAAAATATCTGGGAAGAATTCTACAGCACTGACGCAATGGTAAATAAGGAACGGACTCAAACCAACTACAATCTCAGGCACACGATGACTCGTTTCGCTATACATGGGTTCCATCATATGATATGCAAAGTAAAGTCTTTTCATTCCCCGGACGAACACTCCTATTGTGAACTCTGTGATAAGCAATGTGGGAGATATCATCTACGGGACTGTTCGAAAAGATCAAGATCTATCACGAGTTATAGTGAAGGAAATTAAAATGTATTTATATACTGTATATATTGAGCCCATGAGTAGCCTCCGTGGCTTAGGCGGCAGCACGCCGGCCTCTCACCGCTGGATCCGTGGTTCAAATCCCGGTCACTCCATGTGAGATCTGTGCTGGACAAAACGGAGGCAGACAGGTTTTTCTCCGGGTATTCCGGTTTTCCCCGTCAACATTTCATTCCAGCAACACTCACCACTATCATTTCATTTCATTTGTCATTCATTTAATCATTGCCCCAGAGGAGTGCGTCAGGCCTCGGCAGACGGCACAGTTCATATCCTCGCCGCTAGATGGGGGCTTCATTCATTCCATTCCCTGACCCGGTCGGAGACTGGAAGCAGGCTGTGGATTTTTTCATATATTGAGCCCTTAAATGTATGCCTACATTTAAGTCCTAAAATTATTTTAATTTTCAATTCTAATTCAGCCCAATTGAGAAAAAGGATGGTCTTATTTAGAAATAGCAGTCTGTCTGGATGAACAATGTAATTCTGTCAATGTCGCCAGTGGAACAACGTTCAAATTAAATATAGCCAATTTTGAGAAAAAGAGAAAGGCAGGTACAGGCTAGATGCCCGTGGACCAAGTTCAAATGAGAGGAGTGGAGTTTTCCTTGTGTTTGAAGACGATAGAGCGAGAACGCTGGGGACAAGAAAGGACGGTGATAGCGGCCAGATGAAAGAGTAGGGGAAGGTCAGCACCCTGGAGTCACAAAATTATTTGAACGAACAGCCAATAAGATCAAGACGCCACTTTTAGGCGCGGTGTATATTTGCGCGCGGATTCTGGAAAATGTGGTTCCCACGATGCGAATTTCTGCACGAGAGTGTCAATTAATTGTGCTGATTTTTACAAATCGAATGAGATGTGTCTGAAGTCTGTACGACTATTATTTCTATTTATTACGGAGCGAACTACCCCTTCCACTTGATATTTGGGTAAAACAGATAAATACTGCGGTCTGTGAATAGACGCGGTCACAATTTTAATTATTTTTGAGCACGTAGGATGTTACTCTGTCTGTGGACAAAGCATTTTGAAGGACTTTAACTTTTGCGGGTGCAAATGGCAGCACATAGGACTCTGAAATGTTATTGTGTTGCGTGACGAGCGTGTTAAGTGGAGACTGTCCACATATTGTAGGTAAAGTCTACCGCACTGCAAATAAACTTTTGGGCGAACTAAGTAGCTCATTATGCAGTCTAGATAGGAGCCTGAACATAATAATAATAATAACTTTCCTTCTACAGCGAGATGTTCGTCGCCATGAAGACAGAAATGGACCGTGTCGTGTCCCACGATATAATGTCTAGCATTATGGGCTAGATAAATGCAGAAGGAGGATGACGGCGGTGCTGTCACAGCACCGGACAGACCCAGAAAGTGATGAGTACACAATTAAATTTATTTAATTTTGTCGGGGCGGAATCATGAACAATGTTGGGAAATTTGTATTGTAAATAATATTTGCTTTGCTGTGCGTAAATGTAAATTCGTTTCGCTGACATAACTATTAAATAGCATCACGTGACTTCGTTGAAAATATTAGATATGTTTTTGTATGTTTTGCTTATGGCTTCAGCCCTTTGCTTTGATTGTAGAGTGCTTGCTTTCATGTTGCTTGCGCGCATGAACTCAAGACGCTATCGAGATTACTTACGGCTGAAAACGCTAGAAAAGGGTGATAAATGGGACTGTTTTCATATAATGGTAGATATGGGGGGAATTTCCCGTCTTTTCGTTTTTATTGCCCAGGCAAATGCTAGTATTGTTTTGCTTTGTTCAACTGTCGTTGCCACAGAAGGAAGTCCGCCTATCTGTAGTCATATCTTAGCTATTTTGTTCTTGGTTAGATATTCTGGATCTGGAGTACATGTGGGGTCATTTCTGGTCAAGCCTAGAGATGTGTGTGTGCATTGTATGCTATTTTCTTCGATGAGTAAGCAGGATTGGACATGGTGATCCATTTTCCGTTGCCACTATGCTTCAGTATGCACACCTGAGGGGTGCATTGCTGATATATAAATCTTGAGACCCAACGAGGGTTTGTCAAGAAAATGATGATTTGTGTTGTATTTTGTATCGCGTTTGCAAGAGCCGGGAGGCTACTTAGAATTCAGGCTGAGGTCTGGATATTGTTGACACACACAAGAGCACATTGGAGCTTGAACGACCTAGGTGCTCAGATCCTTGAATATGATAAGCGGTAGCGTGCGCGCTTCGGATATCGTTTCCTAATGAATTAAATATCTTGCCTGGTAAATTATAATTTGATTTTGAATTAATTGGGGAGCTGCCCAATGCCCATGCTCTCATCTAATTGTTTTTCTGGCCGTATTAATCGAAATGTTACTTGTAATTGTTTTATCAGCCTGTTGAGGCAAGTTCTATTTGTTGCTTGGATTGCAGCCAAGTATTTTAAAGTGTCAATTTTAAGGTCGCAGACGGTGAACCGATTTCCTTGTATGTCACGTGATCGCTCTGTTTTGGTTTTGTTTGACCCAAGACCGATTGATCGGCTGTCGATAATTTGTAAATATACAAAACGTGTATGTTTGATTTTATATAAGGGTTATACTATGTCACTGTGTATATTATTATATTAGCCATTTAGTGTTTGTTTCCCTAATATTGTCATGATCTCCAACTCACAGTACGGAAATTCATGACATAATCGTTTGATCGAACGGAAGTGAATTTCCGTCACGTACTCACATCTTTCAATGTCCGACAGCGTACACTTATCACACAAACATTGTCTTTGTAAATTTTGGGGCGTGGTGGCTCAGCGGTCTAGCTGTATGCCTCTCACCAAGGCGGTCCGGGTTCGATTCCCGGTCAATGCATGTGAGATTTTCGAAGTGAAATGCCATGTCCTGTGGTTCAGATTCCACGTAAAAAGGAGGTCCCGTGGCTCATGATCTCAAGATTAACGGTCACGTTAAACTACAATCTTCCTTCCTTTCTTTGTAAATTTTATAATCTTGTATTTTTATTGTAAATTCTTTGGAGGTGACGTTTTGCTACACCTCGGGTTCGCAGCTGTCACAGCTGATTGTGTTGGGGTATTTCTTTTTGAATTGATACTTTTAATAATTTATTCCTTTTTGACGGCTGACTTGGGTTGAGGGTGCTTTGGAAACAAATACGAGCGGGACTTTCCAAGTCCGTGTCCGGGTTTGTTGACATAGTATTAGGGCTGTTACTTTTAATCGATTAATTTCAAATATCGATTAATCGAAACCGAATAATAGATTAATTATCGTAAATAACGATTAATCAATTAATCAATTTGTCGATTAATCGATTAATCGGTTTTCAGAAAAATTGATTAATCGGTTATTCGAATAACGGATTAATCGGTTTTTACTTGTTTTGTCGATTAATCAATGTATTTCGCATTTTTAACTACGCTCTCACAGAATCAACAAACTATGACACAACTTGGTTTCTTAATGCAATCACTCGACATGGTTAACCGGGGCAGTCTCATGATGAATGATGTTTTTGATTCTTCTAGGGGCTTTGCAACATCGTGGTCACGTATCCCCGTGTACTGGGGTGTGTTTAAGACTTGTCTGATAACATGTGTCACTGCGATGTCTGTACCAGTGTGTGTATTTGTAATTCAGGTAGAATATGGGTAGGAACCGACCGCGGCCTTAAATTAGGTACCATCCCGGTATTTGCTTGAGTAGAAATGGGAAACCATGGAAATTCACTTCCAGGATGACTGAGGTATGAATCAAACTCGCCTCTTATCAGTTTTGTCTCACAAGGTTGAGTGTGCCACGTTCCAGCCCCCACACCAGAATTACATTTCTTGGCTGAGCCGGGAATCCAACCCAAACCTCTGCGGTGACAGCTAAGAATGCTAGCCACTGCTCAACGCCCACTTTGAGGTTTCATTTAACTTCTCTCCAAGGATTACTGTGTTGGAAGCCCTTTTTCAGGTTTGCCTTAGAAATCGAAATTTGTTCGCTAATCCTGAAAAAATTCTACATGATGTTAGTAAATACACTGGGATGACTAGTTTCGATCGTCAAGTGATCATCATCAGATCATTTACACGTAGGCTATTAAATCTACTGTATATGGAGAAGTATAGAATGATAATTACAATATATACACGTATTTACTTGCAGTAGCAATTAAACTAGCAAACTAGTCAAGATATGTGCTTTTTGTTGAGATACTGATAGTTATTAAATAGTGCACTTAGCAGTTTGAGTGATGTGTGGTCCGTCTTTTTGCACAATGTGTGGACGATTTTGCAGACACAATAACCTGACCATTTAATAACAATCACATAATGGCACTAAGCAAGCAAACTTGAAGATCAATCACAACTATCAGTATCTCAACAAAAATAATATATCTTGGCTATTTGTGCTAGATTAATTACTACTGCAACTAAATAAGTGATTATATTGAAAATATCATAACCCATACTTGTAGACACACATTAATAGCCGAAGTGTAAAGATCTGATGATCACTTGACGATCGAAACTGGTCATCCAATTGTATTTATTAATCTCATGTATAAAGTATTTTCAGGATTAGGGAATCACCTATTAGACAATTGGGTATTGACCGTCCGTAAAACATTAAATTTCGACTCCAAAGATACAAATATGACGTCTTGCGAACGAAGGTATGTCACAAGTCAACACTTAGGCATGTTCGATGAAAACTCAATGATCTCATGTTAGGGCAGTTATAAAATGCGCGGTAAAAATAGGAAATCTTGTAGATGTAGCGTAAATATTGCAATCATTGCAAAAGACTAGCTGGACGTCTATCTTGGGAATTCACCGCCTGACTTGCATACTCACCCTTTTTCACAGGTGGAAAATGAATAAACAATATATCCAAGGCCCGCTAAACTAGCGACAAAATACTTGATATTCCCCGCGACCACCTGCAGCGCTGAAGGAGTATTTTCAATTGCTGGAAACATTGTGACTGCAACGCGGAGCTGCCTCGCCCCAGAACATGAGTACTTGCTAGTATTTTTGCACCAAAACAGACCTTCTATTGAAATATATTGTCACATATGTTTTTAAATAATGCATCTTGTTTGTGAACTGTTGAAGCCATTCTTTCAGTGTTGCCTATACAAAAACTGTCAGTTGTAACTCGTTAGTCGGTCAACATGAATTTGTCCAATGACTGTGCGGGGTGCAATGTCA
The DNA here is from genome assembly GCA_946902985.2 of Meconema thalassinum. NCBI lineage: Eukaryota > Metazoa > Arthropoda > Insecta > Orthoptera > Tettigoniidae > Meconema > Meconema thalassinum. The sequence goes on from OX336391.1 coordinate 94,536,473, forward strand.
TCATCATCGGCTTTAACTCGAATCCGAGTATAAATCTTCTTCCTTCAGTCCAGTTTGTGGATGTGTTTACGGTGACTAAAGAGTCCAATCCTGGCATGGAACAAGCGTCCACACAAGTCACATAGTATTGCTGGAGGAGGACGTGGTTGGGCTGCTCGAAGTTTCCTAGCTTGACGCTTGGCCTCTTCATGTGTGCGTCGATCCCTTTCAAACGTCTTTACAGTATCCGAGATGGTACGGCGCCAAGTTGAGCGGTCTTCAGCCAGCATGTCCCAGGTTTGTGAATCAAAACCTGTCAATTTCAGGGTCGGATTAAATTGGTCCTTGTAGCGCCACTTGGGACAACCATGAGGTCTGGTGCCACAGCATAACTCACCATATAGCATTTGACGAGGTAATCTCACATCGTCCATCCAATGGACATGACCAATCTTTCTAAATTGATGACCTATTACGGATGATTCTATGCTGTTGATTTGAGCCTTTTCCAGAACAGCAATATTGGTAATGCGGTCTTCCCATTTAATCCTCAGGATTGATCGAAGTTTTTGTGGGTGGAAGCGCCCAAGGTTCCTAAGATCACGTCGGTAAAGGGTCCACGTTTCACAGCCATACAACAATGTAGGAATGACAACTGCTTTGGACACCATAAGCTTTGTACTCATGGACAGATCTGTTGTGTTGGCAGTAAGCACAAGAGTGTAGTGCAGTATCTTTGACAGTCTTTGATATCAGTGAAGTTCAGTGTCAAAACAATATGGTGTGTGTCGTGTGAGTTGTGAATCTTTCCACAACAAATAATAAAATATGCATTCTAGAGGAGTCTATGTGATTTATTAAGAAGTGAACCTAACATTTTATGGCGACCGTGACAGGACTCATTCATAGTAAAAGGCTCCCGTGAATAAAGAAGATGGAAAGACTCGCTAAAGAAAGAACCGTAAAGCGGCGGTTATTTACGCGCTCACACAATCAACTAATGGCGTTGTTAGAAGATGATCAAACTGAAACGGAAAAAGTGCAAGTGCAACTTGAAATCCTTCAAGAAAAGTATGATGATATCTCTAATTTAGATGGATTAATATTTCAACAGATGATAGACGACGAGTGTGAGGATGACGAAATAGAAGCGGAATGTGAATCAGCTGATGATTACAAACACAAATTCCTTAGCTGTAGAACAAAAGCAACACGTTTTATGAATCCCGTTGTTTCCATTACCCCTCCACAAAGTGTAGTGAATGACAATGTTTGTGATAAAAAGAAATATAGACTTCCAAGAATAGAATTTAAGAAATTTTCTGGTGAAATAATTGATTGGTTATATTTTTGGAGCCAGTTCCGTAAAATTCACGAGGATGAGGACATTGGGAAGGAAGATAAATTCCAATATTTAATTCAGGCTATGACAGAAGGTTCCAGAGCATATGAATTAGTTACTAGTTTTCCACCCACTGCCAAGAATTATGACAAAGCTATAGAGAGTCTTCAAGCTCGATTTGGTAGAGAGGACTTGCAGGTGGAAGTTTATGTTCGTGAATTGCTCAAACTAGTATTGACGAATGCAGTCAATTCCAAAGAAAGGCCAACACTGAGTAGCTTGTATGATAAATTAGAGTCACATCTCAGATCGCTGGAAAGTTTAGGCGTTACTACAGAAAAATGTACTGCAATGCTGTATCCCCTAATTGAATCATCTTTGCCAGAAGACCTATTAAGAGCATGGCAGAGGAATACTTCCTTCAGGTGTGATTCCGTATCCAAAGATCGTTTGCAGCAGCTTATGGCTTTTCTTCAAAATGAAGTAGTAAGTGAAGAAAGAATTTCATTGGCTATGAAAGGGTTTAGTATTAGCACATCCCAAGGATCTAAGATTAAGGGAGACAAGAAACCAAGGGATGTCATTGAACCAAATATACCTACTGCTTCTGCTTTGTTTGCTGATGTTTCTAAGAGACAGGAGTGTGTTTTTTGTCTTAAACCTCATTCGAGCCCAGAGTGCATTAAAGCTCAAAAAATGACTGTAGGGGAGAAAAGGAAAATCTTAACTGATAAACACTGTTGCTTCAATTGTTTAAAGAAGGGCCATGCAAGTACAGCTTGTAAATCGATTGTCAGGTGCATTGTTTGTGGTGGTAAACATGTGGTATTAATGTGTTATAAGCTCCGTGACAAAGAAAATGAAAGTGTGTCCAAACAGAATTACGAGGGAGACAGGAATTTGGTTCTCCAGGATGTCAATAATGTGGATAAGGCTTTAGCTAATGTGTCTTGTTCTCTTGAGGTGTACTTGCAAACCCTGGCAGTTGTCGTTAAAGGAAAGGGTAAACAAAAAACTGTACGAGCTGTCATTGATACTGGGTCTACTAAATCCTACATTGCACGTGACCTAGCCGAAGAAATGGGGTATCAGTCAATCAGGAAGGAAACGTTAATACATTCCTTGTTTGGTGGAGTACGTTCTCGAGAAGCAAAACACGACTGTTACAGAATAAGTTTAAAGCGATTGGAGGGAAACTATTCCAAGGAGCTGGAAGTTTTAAGCCAAGAGATAATTTGTGAAGATGTCCCATATATTAAGAATGGTTCTTGGAGTGAGGAGATAAGGGATCTGAAAATATGTTTAACTGATGTACGAGAGAGAGGGCCTGTGCAGATTCTGATTGGGGCCGATAAGGCGGGTGAACTGCTCACTGGGAGGAAACATCAACTAAAATGTGGCCTAGTTTTGGTGGAGACTTCCCTAGGGTGGACACTAATGGGAAAAGTCATAGGTAACAAGGCCCAAAGGGATTCGGCATCATTATTAGTGTCATCATTGTTTTCCCAACATACAAGAATTTCTGATCTCTGGGACTTGGAAATTCTTGGAATTACTGACCCTGTTGTGAAAGAATCTATCGTCGAGAGGAATGAGCGTGTTAGAAATAACTTCCTTGAGACTGCACGACTGAATGAAGATAACAGATATGAAGTGTGTCTGCCTTGGAGTGAACAACATCCACCTCTCCCTGACAACAAAGAAATTGCTCAGCACAGATTAGAAATCACTACAAAGAAACTAGAAGCTGAACAACATTATCAGGAGTACGATAATGTCTTACGAAGTTGGTTGGAGCAAGGAATCATCGAGAGGGTACCTGAAGAAGAACTGAAGAATAGTGGACACTATCTACCTCACCGACCTGTCTTCAAAGAAAACAGCACCACCAAGATCAGGCCTGTTTTTGATGCCTCGGCGAAGCAGAGAAACGCTCCATCTCTGAACGAATGTATTGAAAAAGGGCCTAACTTCATAGAGTTGATCCCTAGTTCGCTACTGAAGTTCAGAGAAAATGAGATCGGTGTGACGGCTGATGTAGAAAAAGCATTTCTTCAAATAAGTGTCAATCCTAGAGACCGTGATTTTCTGAGATTCCTTTGGTGGGAGGAGGAAAGTACAGGGAAGGTAGAAGTGTTCCGTCACAATAGAGTTGTCTTTGGACTTGCATGTTCTCCGTTCCTATTGTCGGCAACCATCAAACTCCACTTGAACGAGTTGAAGAGACAAACAGTCGATAATAGTTCCTACTCAACTTCAACAATAGAAAGATTGGAAGAATGTTTTTATGTGGATAACTGTGCTATTAGTGTTAACAACAGAAATGACCTTCATTCATTCATGCGAGAGGCAAGCATAATAATGGATAAGGCTTCTTTCAATCTCCGAGGGTGGGAGTATTCTCAGGATGGTACAGCTGAAAATCTGACTCATGTGCTAGGGCTCATTTGGAATAAAGGAGAAGATACCATTGAACTGAATCTAACTCATGTTAACGATTTCAAATATGATGTAATCACTAAAAGAGCTATACTAGGTGCTGCACATAAGGTGTTTGACCCTATTGGCTTCTCATGTCCAGTATTTCTCTGTCCAAAATTATACTTGCAAGAACTATGGGCCACTGACTTGGGTTGGGACACCAGAGTAGACGAAACAACAAAGAGAAGATTCATGAAGTGGTTGGCAGAACTACCTCAGCTGTCTGAGATTAAGATTCCTAGATGTTTGATCGGTAGTGTCCAGTCGGTTGAAGATATATCTCTTCACGTGTTCTGCGACGCCAGTCAAACTGCGTATGCTGCAGTTATATTCTTGCGAATACAAAGGGTTGACAATATAGAGCTACGATTTGTACAAGCCAAGACAAGAGTGGCACCCAAGAAGAGTATCACCATACCACGCCTGGAATTATTAGCAGCTACAATAGGGGTTCGACTAGTGACGTCAGTACTGCCAACATTAACTGCAAAAGAAATCGTTACTTATTATTGGAGTGACTCATCGACTGTGTTGTCCTGGATCAAGTTAGACGAACCTTGGGGGACCTTCGTTTGGAACAGAGTGCAAGAAATTCGAAGACTGTCCAGAATAGAACAGTGGCGTCATGTTCCAGGAACCATGAATCCGGCTGACCTGGCATCAAGGGGATGTAGCACAATACAGTTACTTCAACAGAGATGGTGGGAAGGGCCAAAATGGCTAAAACAATCCACTACACAATGGCCTAGCCCCGAAATTTCAACAAACGATGATGAAGTCTTCCAAGAAAGAAAAAAGAAAGTCAACACTATGACGGTGTTAGAAGACAAGTCCAATACCCAAGAATGGCACCTTGACTATTTCTCAAGTTTCCGTAGAACAGTTCGTATGATAGGATGGATCTTGAGGTTTCTGTATAATTGTCGACAGGAAAATAATAGAAGAACTACCGAACTATCCATTGAAGAAACCACAGAAGCAGAAAAAGGCGTGATGAAGTTCATACAAAAGGAGTGTTTTGTTGGTGAAAAGGATGAAAGATTCAACTCACTATGTGTTATGTTATTTTATTGTTTTGTTGAGTTGTTTCCACAACTCAAGGTGGGAGAATGTTGTGTTGGCAGTAAGCACAAGAGTGTAGTGCAGTATCTTTGACAGTCTTTGATATCAGTGAAGTTCAGTGTCAAAACAATATGGTGTGTGTCGTGTGAGTTGTGAATCTTTCCACAACAAATAATAAAATATGCATTCTAGAGGAGTCTATGTGATTTATTAAGAAGTGAACCTAACAAGATCTATATTCATGAAGACCCGGTGCGCTAATCGTCCATATGCTGCATGGACTACACCAATTCTCTTATCTACATCCTGCTCACAGGTACAGCTCACAGAAATGGTACTGCCCAGGTGCAATGTATAAATAATATGAGTAATAAGTAAATAAACTCCTTGAAAAATTACACGTATTAGTTATGATCACAATGACCCCGGCGGGAGTAGGCAGGCTAAAGCGTAACAACTGTACGACCAAGGCTCCGCTGAAATATGTAACCTTATGCATAACAGAATTCAAATGCATGCTCTCATTTTATTTTATTTTATTTATTATATTGTGTTATTCTTATTTGTATACACGATCATAATACTCATAAGTAATTCACAAGCCCTTATTAAACAAACTAAACTTATACAGTGCTCAAAAAAGGTTTCGCTTATTGTGATTTAGTAACTTGTTTATTTTGCTATGTGTATGTAATCACATTATACACAATATAGGATACATACAAAGAAAAACTACACACACTCTGCTTCGCAAAAGAGACAGAAACACACAACGAATAACAGCAGTGATAATGTGGGACTGAGCTCACAAACGTCCTTTTCATATAGGGACATATCAATACCGTGTATGGCCACCACGAACTCTAATCCATGCTTGCAGACGACGAGGCATGCTGACCACCAACGAACCCAACGTGGTTTGGGGCAGATTCCCCCACTCTTGGACAACAGCTTCAATCAGTTGCTCTTTGTTTGTTGGAGGATTGGGACGGTGCGAAATTGCCCTCTTGAGCTATTTCCATGCATGTTCAATACAGTTCATGTCCGCAGAATAGGCAGGCCACTCCATTCTCTGTATGACATGCATCTGAAGGAACTGATTGACCACTCTAGCTCGATGGGTACGACCATTATCGTCCACTAGTGTAAAGCCCTCACCCATTGTGGCAGCAAATCCTGTAACGACAGGTTCAAGGATGTTGTCTCTATACACCAGACCAGTCATGTTATCGTGGATAGGAATTAAAGGCGTACGTCGACCGAACATGGTTCCACCGCAAAACATGACTGAACCTCCTTGCTGTCGGTGGCTTTCCAGGATGAAGGGCTCGTGAAATCTCTTACCCACTCAGAGCATTCGAGTGTGGCGACGTAATAGTGATAGTGATTGTAATAGTGATCATAACTAACACATGAAATGCTTCCAAGAGTGTTATTAACTTATAATTTATATAGTTTATACATTGGACTCCGCCCAGTCTTTGGGCAAATTCAAGTTGACCGCCTGAAGAGTTACAACCTACAGGTCTTTGTGGACATTAGGCTAAACCCGAATAAAACAAAAATGTTCTTGCCCTAAATTTTAAACAGCCTTCCCAACGAAAATTGAACAAGATTCAAAAGCATTGCTGAAAACTCCTCACTTCCTTTTCCTGAAACCCTTCCCAATTTGATTGATGTTAGTCCTTCCACGGTCACTGACTGTTATTTGGTTATTGTTAACATAAACAGGGAAGGACACGTATCTTTACGCAAAATTTAACTTTTATAGATTTCTATACCGTACATCGTTCCGAAAATAAGCGTAACTCAACTTAAGCAATGACTTCTCATTTAAACCATTTTCAAAACTTATTTTCTTATCTCGTGTCTACTTATCAGTTAATAGTTTTTTCGGTTAATCGATTAATCGATTAATTGATTATTCGGTTAATCGATTAATCGGTTATAAAAATGTTCGATTAATCGATTCCGATCAATTTCAAATTAATCTATTAATCGATTATTAATCGATTAATTGAAAATCGATTATTACCAGCTCTACATAGTATCAGATGCCGGGAAGCCACGTGTGGGTTACTGGGTCACTCGCAGGTTACTTGTGACAGGCCAATGACCCATGGCACCACACCAGGGTGGATATTTTATTTGTGTGTCTGATATTATTCCGTTTTAAATTATTGTTGTTTTAACCTGTCATATACTTTATTTATAACTTTAAGTTCCTTTATGAATCCTGGAAATTATAAGAAGCACGTTCTCCTCATACTACTTTTTATGGACCGATCACGACCCCGAATGTCAGTCTTGTGTAGTGCTTCCTTTCCTAAGGGTATATAAAAAGAACAATGTCGCGCCACCGTGGGGAGTTTGTGAGGTCACGTTGCTTGTTAGTCGACATAAAAAGAACAATGTCGCCAAGCAACGTGGGGCATGAGGATAAACCCGACAGAGCTTTCGTGGCGATTTTTAATGTATTTGGTACAAAGGCGCAAAATGTCAAAACTGTGGAAAGCAATATGGAATGACTAGTCCAGTGGAAACATTTTGTACTTGCAATTAGATCACCGGATGTGATAATTTTAGTAAAGTAGATAAAGCGATGTGTTACCGCTATGAATTGTGTTGATAAGTAAAATCATGGAGTTTGTGTAAAATATAAATATGGAACATAGTAGTTGGATTGAGATTTTATGGTAAAATATTAGACCATATGTTCCAGGCGCCCATACTACTAAAAATTAGATTTGTTTAGCAAACCAAACTCCAAATATATGACAGGAAGGTTACACCTTAAAACTGATTATTATTTGATTAATTAGTTGGATTTATTCTGAAGTAAGGCTAGAATTTGATACGGAATTGATGGGTAAAGGAAATTAATAGTAATAATAATAATAATAACACTCAATGATGCTATTGCTTTGAAGATAAATGTAAATGCATTGAGTAATTAAAGAGTTAACTTGCGTTTGTTTATGTGTAAGTGCGCGTGTGCTATATTGACAGTACCTATGTCATCGTCCTGTATTTCTCTTGTAGATTTGATATATTTTGTGTGCGGGAAGATGGCTTCGATTGACGAGATAAGAGCGGTGATTGAACACGCAGCAGCCCGTACCCAAAGACAGTTGGACGAATTAAAAATGAAATGACTAATCAAATCGAAACACAGTTAGCCGAGGCTAGCGAAAAACAATCAAGTAAAATAGAGGCACAGTTAGAGGAGGTTAGTAAGAAACAGTCGAGTGAGTTAGAGGAGGTCAGTAAGAAAGAGTTGAGTGAGTTAGCGGAGGCTAATGAAAAGCAATCACAAAAATTTGAGACAAAATCGAACAATATCAGTGCGGAAAACACCGAACAGATGACACGTCTCGAAGAACGGAGCACTGCGAAACTAACTGCACTCTCAGTAGAAATAAATAACTACACTAAACAGCAATTGACACTATTAGCTCGCGATGTTGAAAATAATAATCAGAAACAGTTGGAAGAAATTAAGAAAGATGAGGACACATTTAGCGGCAAATTAAAGAGCTTAGATTATGTTGTAATGGCGAAATTGAATCAGATTGAGGAGGCATGTTCGACAAACACGTCAGAATTAAAGTTGGCACATGGTAGATTGGGGGATAAATTGGATAAATTTGAAGAAGGAGCGCAGGTGGTACAAGGTCAAATTGAAACGATGGACGGAAGTTAAATGGTTTGGTTAAAGAATTGAGTAAGCTAGAAATCAAATTAGGGGAACGATGGAAAGAATTAGAGGAGGAATTAAAACAGACCATTGAAGTTAATAACAATTCAGTATTAGCGAGATTATCAACCATAGAAACCAATCAAACAGGGAGTAACGAAGACATGGATAAGAGGCTCGATAGGATAAAGGATACTATCAGGAAATACTGGAGTAAAATGACTGCTGAATCCAAGGATGAAAAATTAATGATTATTAAACGGCTATAGAAGAGAACATAAAATTAAAATTTCAAGAACAGAATGACCGTATCGTTAAAGGCGAACTGAAATCTATGGAAAGAGGAACAATACTTGCTTCATTGTTGGATAAGAATCAAGAGGACAGTCTGGACAGGGAAGTTACGTCAAATAACTCAGAGAATGGCAGGAGCCCTGGTACAATAAACACACAGCTATTCAAAAATTACGAAGGTCGAGCGTCAACACCGCAGGAGGGTAAAATACCTACCCAAGTAGTGCAAATTATTAGAGCGAATGAATTCCGTCCAAATAAATTCATCCCAGACACAGGAACTATTCCTAAATCTTTTCTCAAAGAACTTGATGACTTCTTTTTGGACCAAAATTTAAGGCCGGAGCGACAGCTAAAGATGGTAGGAAGATATCTTGGAGTTGGGGCCCTAATTTGGCTTTTGAGCTTCCGCTACACCTTTGAAACAATGGCTGGTTTCAAGGAGGCGTTTCTGAAGAAATTTTGGAGTGGAAGCCATCAGCAAAATTTGAGACTAGATTTATACGCTAGAAAATACCATATTTCACCACAAACTAAGTTTGCTGAATATTTTACGAGACAAATGTTAAATTTGCGCGATTTGGATAACCCGCCGAATGAACAGGACATGATTACAACCATAAGCAAGCAACTTCCCGTTAACGCGCAGCAATTCCTAGCCGCCGCTAACATAAGTACGGCTATCGAAGCGGATGAATTATTACGTAATCTTGATGAAACGAATAATCAGTTTCACGGGAGGGATAAGAGACAGGTTGAGATCGTAACACGGCCGAGGTCATTAAGCCTCAGGTGACACAAACCAAGACTCAAGGGACCACTACTGGGAATAACCCGAGACGAGGTAATGAGGAAGGATGTGAGAGGAGATTCCAGCCACGATACAATGAAAATCAGAGAGACAGATATTATAATGACGGGAGATATAATCAGCGCAGATATCAACAGGAACGTTATTATGGACGGCAGAAGACACCATATCGGAGAGGAAATTATGATAACCGATATAATCAAGGATGGCAAGGAAGACGATACGATGATCGAGCTGGCGGAAGGAACCAGCAGTACCGTGAAAAATCCGAACCACAGGATGAGCATCGAAACTGGAATCAGAGATATGAGGAATCACAGCGGTATCTTGACGAGCTGCACGCTACAGGGGAAGAAGGAAAAGACCATTGGGAACGCGTGATGGACAAGCGCAGGAATCCAGACACTCACATGGAGGAAGACGGAGCACAAAGCTTGCTATTACAACAGGAATGTCAGGAGAAGGGGCGGCCACCTCAAAATGGGGGCCGAAATGATAAAAAAAAAATCATTAATTGATCAAACAGATAGCCTGAGGAATGAACGGTGTTCGGGAGAAGATGGATGGATTATAGCCAATATTACGGAGTGGATAGTCAGACCGGAGGACTGTTTGGAGGAGATCATAAAACCACAGAATGATACCTTGACAAAGTTGCCTATAATTTATGCACGAATCGGTGGATTAAGGGTCAAATGTCTAATTGATACAGGGGCACAGATCAGTCTAGTATCTGAGGCCTTAGTACGAGAGATGCGGCGGAATTATGATGTACCTATAATTCCAATCCCTCAGATGAAAGTACGTGGCGTTATTCCTGAGCGCACTGTGACTTGTAAGACACAGGCATATCTAGAGTTGGAAATTCTGGAGCACACTTTTGCCCAGACTTTCGTGATTATGCCGAAGCTAAATTTCAATATCATTCTTGGATCAAATTTCATATGCGCATATCAAGCAGTTATCGACTTACACAAAAACACGGTCAGCTTTAAGAATATCGAAAGAATGAGGAAAGTTGGGCTAAATATGGAGTAACAACAGGAAATGAGGCGAGCACCTGGTTGCTAGAGGCTATTAACGAGGAGACAGAGGAACAATTAATGGAGTTGGACACTGATGACGTCACTACTGCTATCGTCGAACTGGAAGAAAAGAAGAAGGCATCGAGATATGGGCATTGTTGGCTGAAGGAGATGACAACTCGGACGACTTCGAAGAACAACTACAGGAGCGGCTGGAAGGAGATAATTAAGGGGTGCAGAGCAGGGGAGACTTGAAAATATACTCAGAAAACATCGAGAGGTTTTTGATACTGTACCTGGGAAGATATTAAACTTTAAATATTCTATGCAAGTGGATGATTGGTTCCCATTTCGAAGCAGATTGTATCCAATACTAGAAAAACACCATAATCAAGTCAAACAGATAATTGAAGGAATGCTACAGGCGGAAGTTAAACGGAAGGCACCCACACCTTTTCTTAATGCAATTTTGGCTGTCGCCAAACCCAATGGTTATATTAGGCTCTGCTTAGACGCAAGAATGCTCTATATCCGATTGTTGCCAAAATATGACCAATACGTGACGTATTAGAAGGATTTAGAGGAAAAAGCATATACTCGAGTGTCGATTTGACTTCAAGTTTCCACCATATTGAGTTAGATGAGAAATCACAATTATTGACAGGTTTCTTGTTCGACAATCAGACTTTCACGTTCTGTAGAATGCCTTTTGGGGTCAAAACAGCGGGTTGTGCCCTAATAAGAGCTCTAGACCGTAACCTAACTGATGAGGTTAAAGAGATGACTGTCAGGTACATTGATGACATATTGTTGGCCTCTAACACTGTTGAAGAACACATGAACAATTTGGATAAATTATTGGAAACCCTTCGCACTTCAAACTTCAAAATCAACCTCAAGAAGTCTTATTTCTTCAGGGACGAGATACTGTATTTAGGCCATGTAATAGACAAAGAGGGTGTGAGACCGAACCCTGCCAAAATTGAAGCAATTAAGAATTTCCCCACACCAACCAGGGTGAAACATGTTCGTGCTTTTCTTGGAGTTACGGGATTTTTCAAGGAAAATTGCCCGGGGTATACTGAGACGGTAGCACCTATGCAGGAACTCCTCAAAAAGAATAATAAATGGCGTTGGAATGACAGTTGTGAGAAGTCTTTCCAAGCTACAAAACTCCTACTGCGAAATAGTATTAAATTAGGCTACTCAGATTATAGTCGCAAGTTTGTCATCCAAGCTGATGCTTCGATTATAGGCATTGGAGCCATGTTATACCAGGAAGATCCGAGTAACCTTCAGAACCGGTCTTACCTAGCATTTGTAAGTCGCAAGTTACGTAAGCTCGAACGTAATCACACTGTCACAGAGCTGGAGCTTCTGGCTATACTTCACGCTCTCCAACAGTGGAGAAATATAATATTTGGTTACCCCATAACGATAAGAACGGATCACAAGGCTCTTACGTTCTTATTTAAAACTACTATGCTCAGTGAACGGATAACCAGATGGTAAATGTATTTGACCTCGAGATCGAGCATTGCCCTGGCAAATTGAATGTTATACCGGACGCTTTAAGCAGGAACCCTGAAACGGAAGTTGAAGAGGAAGCTATTGTAAATCACATTGAATTGATTGACAAGGACCACAAATTTCTGGATGAATTGAGGGAATTACCAAGAGAACAAGAGGCTGAACCTTGGATGCTACAGATGATACGATTCTTTAAAGGAGAACTACTGGCAGGAACACCAGAACACCGAGAAGCTAGACAGAAGGAAGGAAAATACATGTACTTGAACGGCCTACTACTCAAATTTGTAGACGAAGAACATTCAAAATTACGAATTATGGTACCAACTTCACTGCAGCGTGGATTAACCTGGCACGTGCATGAAAGTCTCGGGCACATTGGGACAGATAAGACAGAAGCGACCATCGCCGAAGCATTCACGTGGCCACGCATGAGAACAACTATATGCAAATTCATTAAGGCTGTGCGGTCAAAAATTGAAATGTTATTTTTATTTTTATTTTTACTCTTAATCTCTAATGTAGGTCTTTGTGAGACATTATATGCGTTTTGAAGAAAATAACGACGGCTCGTTTGCTGAGGACATGGCTTCAAAGTGGCTATTTTGAGCGTTAAAGGTACAATCACCACGACGAAACTAATAATCGGAAGACATCGAAATTTCTGTACAACAACCCCTGTAGTAGTACCTGCAATAGGAACAATTCTTATTACGAAATTCAAATTTTGTATCAACCTCTTCAGATTTGAATACCATTTTTAGTGATAAAAAATTGTTATATTAACTTCAAAGTTATATTAATTTTAAGTGGCTCTTATCGTGAGCAGTAGAAAAGTTCGATAAAGAGAATTGGTTCAGCGATATACCCGTGGTGCATGTACCTTTCAGACTCTAAAAAACGCAGGTTGAATCAGTCACACACACATACACACACGCGCGCACACACACAGCGGTATGACAAGGTCTTGGGCAAGAGCGCGCTTGGGCACCTGCCTACCCCTTTCCTTCAACACCTTTGCTATCGCAGCTTCCGCCCCCCTCCCTCCCTGACTCATCCTGCCAGTCTACACGACCACAGTCTAGAGCAGAGTTTCCCAAACTTTTGAAGTTCACGGCACCCTTGGGAATAACATTAAACACTAGGGGCACCCTTCCTTGAATAAAAAAGAATTATGTTTCATATGTAAATTTATTGAAATATTTTATAATAAGTAACGTACACCATAACATAATACAGTCAACTTTACTACAGTCAGTGAGTAAAAATACATCAATAATTTTGTTCGATAAATCATTAATGTGAAACTTGTGATTGATGCTTGGAGCTCAGATACGTGATATCGGGCCTTGCAGTTGACAATGAAACACGCAAATCACCATCAAGGTTATTCAGTCTATTTCTTGCTTTGGATTTTATTGTCACCAGAGCAGAGAAGGCTTGCTCGCATAGATAGGATTTTGGAAAGGGCGAAAGTGTGTTAATTGCTTTCTTCATTAGGTTAGGATACTACTCTCTCCGCTGAAGCCCAAAAGTAGCCACCGACGCCTCACTCTTGCTGAACTTACCTTTGAGTGTGGAATCGGCACAAAGATCAATAAATTCATCTCGTTCGCAACCAGTGAAATCTATTTCCTCTACACTATCTATGAAATCAAATGGTGAGACAACCCAGTCGACATTCATAGTGGAAATAGATGGAAAGTATGTATCTATTGCATCTTGCAATCTTGATACGTGATCACAAATGCGGTCTTTCAGCTTACCCAGATCGTTATCTACTGCCAGATGAAGAAAGTTTGAAAGATCTCCTTTCTGAACTGCAGACTTCCAAGAACTAAGTTTTCTTTTAAAATCTTTCATTTTATTGGTTGAGGAAATAATTGTTTCCTGCCGACCCTGCATTGAAACATTCAGTTAATGAAAAATATCTGCCAGATACGACAGTTCCAAGCACCAAGAATTAGTTAGTAACAGCTCATAAAATGTATCTTGATTTTCATCCTTAAAAAGAGTTTTCACCTGTTCTCTAAGTCAAGAAACTGCTTCAATACACGACCCCTTACTTCTGTATGAAGTAACAAAGAGGTATGAGGTGCATCCGTTGCGAGACATAACTGTTTAAAAATCCTGCACATTAAAGGTCGAGACTTGATGTAGTTCACCATTTTCGCAACTTCGTTAAACACTGCAGGAAAATCTTGAGCTCTGGCAGTAAAAACCTTTAAATTTCCCAGACATAGGTTGTGCACCATCTGTACATATACTGAAACGGTTTCTCCACGTTGGGATGCCAAGTGAAATGGTTTCTATAGCTCCACGTTGAGCGTACAATTGAAATGTTTTCTATTTTGCCCTCACTGTTGCGTGACAAATGTAATGGTTTCTTACTAGCTCTGTCTTGCACTTTGAAATATTTACTCTGACTAAGATATGTTGTTTTAATGGGCGCCAAGACCTCAACGCTATGTTGAAATCTAAATTTATATTTAACAACACCTAGATCTGGTAGAACACCTTCAAGAATCTTTTCACTCAGATCGTGGTATGATTTGATCATTAACCCAACAAACAATTGTATCAGGAGAAGGAATTGGTCTATATCTAATGCTACCTACTGAAAGCAAAGATTGCATGGTTAAAAGAAATGAATTTATTATACAGTATAAAACGAGTATCGCAAAATTAATAATAATAATAATAATAAGTTTGAATTTAAATTGGAGCGTTGCGATTTGAATATTACCGCTAGAAAATTACGTGAAAACGGAGTCGGATAAATTACTGATTTTACTCTTATTTCCAAGCTATGAAGTTACTGAAATACTGAATATTAAACAAAGAGACGAGAGATTGCGTAGTTCTGAGTCATTCGCGCTTACCACTGGAAATTGCCGTAGCATTTCCCTCGTACTGGATGTTGTAGAGAGCTTCCCACAGCCTCCTGGTCGTCGTCATCTTCTTCGTTAGTTGATGAGATACTTGTAGATATCATAACTTATGGTCCGAACATCGGAACCAACCACACGTACAACCACACTGGTTAAGTTTTACAAAGATAGTCGCCTTGCCTCCACGGCGCGCAAACCATATATGCACTCGTCGCATCCCCTCTACGGAGCCGTCTTCCAGTCGCCCGGTCTCCTCTGATTGGCTGACCCACCACGCGATCTTCCCCTCCTCCGGGTCATTACACTCGGCCACCTCGTCTTCTCTTGAAGCTGCAACCCAGCTTGCGTCATGCTACTCGACAAGATTAAGCCTGTAGCCGAATTCCCCGTGACTCACCTCTCTCAAAATACCCTAACTGACAAAACTCCGTAAAATTCCGTAATCATATAATTTTCTTACGATAATGTTGTTCGTAATAATTTGCTTGATAGTGTTTTCTATAACATAGAAAACCTATCTGATTACTTATAATTTTATAAAAATGCTCCAAAGAAATACCTTAATAATAATAATAAGTTAATAATAATAATAAATTAACATGAAAACTTCTCTTGGCTGAACAATTTGCCGCGTAAATAAATATAGAATGGCTTCCTACTGACTTATGTCAGTGGCATAAAATCCCCTCGAAAAACACGTTACATGTTCGCCTCGGATCATCGGATGATTTACCGTGACGACGGTCCATTATCCGACTATCCCAGACACGTTAATAAATCCCCATCCAAAATACATATTACATAAATGAAATCACCCTAAGTTACATATATATACACTCATAATTTTCTTTACGCACTTTGCGTCAAATTTTGTTGTTACTATGGATTGCACTTTGCAACCAGTCCATTGTTTTTCATATAGAATAATGTTCCACGGATATTTCCGCCTCTCAAATTTCTCTATGTTGGGAAAATAGACATAAATAATGTGTGAGCACTGTGTATTTATGATGTCACATCACACGCATCAAGGTGTTCTGATATATGTATCACCACAGAACTTCCTAATTTCACTGGAGGTCCCTTCCTTATGGTGAAATTTAATCTCACTGATCTCACGATCACACTATTGTGGCAACGCATCGTGACCATAATACTTAATCTCTCTTTATATAAGACGAAATTAATATTGACTTCTGAAAAAAAAAACAGTAAGTGCGCATTACATATAACACTAAATATTTCTCTTCTATCACCCCTCTGATCTCACCTCTAATCAGCTCAAATTTATCACTAATTTCCCTACTGTTTTGTTCAAGTTTAGCATTATTTTGTTCGAGTTTAGCGTTTAAAGCATCTGTGCTCTCTTTATTTTCCCTACTATTTTGTTCAAGTTTAGCATTATTTTGTTCAAGTTTAGCGTTTAAACTATCGCTCAATTCCCTATTACTCTCTTTATTTTCCCTACTATTTTGTTCGAGTCTAGCGTTTAAAGCATCTGTGCTAATTTTATTTTGTTGCATAAACTGAAGAAGCAAACTCTCTAACCCTGCTTGACTGTTTTGATTACCCCCCCCCCCCCCCCCTCAGTATCGGGATTTACCCCCGACATCCCTGTACTGCTTTCATTACCAAGACTAGCCATACTGCTCGTATCTTCACTATCCAACTGGTGACCACTACGCAACTTCATCTCTTCCTCAACACTACCCATGCTGATACACACCGTTAAATGAAAAAACAAAAACAAAATACAGGCACAGAAATATATACCCTTCTCCTTCCACAAATGTTATTAGGTTTTCATCCCCAAGTTGGTAGCGACAAGTGAAACGGTTTCTCCACGTTGGGATGCCAAGTGAAACGGTTTCTATAGCTCCACGTTGAGCGTACAATTGAAACGTTTTCTATTTTGCCCTCACTGTTGCGTGACAAATGTAATGGTTTCTTACTAGCTCTGTCTTGCACTTTGAAATATTTACTCTGACTAAGATATGTTGTTTTAATGGGCGACAAGACCTCAACACTATGCTAAAATCTAAATTTATATTTAACAACACCTAGATCTGGTAGAACACCTTCAAGAATCTTTTCACTCAGATCGTGGTATGATTTGATCATTAATCCAACAAACAATTGTATCAGGAGAAGGAATTGGTCTATATCTAATGCTACCTACTGAAAGCAAAGATTGCATGGTTGAAAGAAATGAATTTATTATATAAAACGAGTATTGCAAAATTAATAATAATAATAATAATAAGTTTGAATTTAAATTGGAGCGTTGCGATTTGAATATTACCGCTAGAAAATTACGTGAAAACGGAGTCGGATAAATTACTGATTTTACTCTTATTTCCAAGCTATGAAGTTACTGAAATACTGAATATTAAACAAAGAGACGAGAGATTGCGTAGTTCTGAGTCATTCGCGCTTACCACTGGAAATTGCCGTAGCATTTCCCTCGTACTGGATGTTGTAGAGAGTTTCCCACAGCCTCCTGGTCGTCGTCATCTTCTTCGTTAGTTGATGAGATACTTGTTGATATGATAACTTATGGTCCGAACATCGGAACCAACCCCACGTACAACCACACTGGTTAAGTTTTACAAAGATAGTCGCCTTGCCTCCACGGCGCGCAAACCATATATGCACTCGTCGCATCCCCTCTACGGAGCCGTCTTCCAGTCGCCCGGTCTCCTCTGATTGGCTGACCCACCACGCGATCTTCCCCTCCTCCGGGTCATTACACTCGGCCACCTCGTCTTCTCTTGAAGCTGCAACCCAGCTTGCGTCATGCTACTCGACAAGATTAAGCCTGTAGCCGAATTCCCCGTGACTCGCCTCTCTCAAAATACCCTAACTGACAAAACTCCGTAAAATTCCGTAATCATATAATTTTCTTACGATAATGTTGTTCGTAATAATTTGCTTGATAGTGTTTTCTATAACATAGAAAACCTATCTGATTACTTATAATTTTATAAAAAATGCTCCAAAGAAATACCTTAATAATAATAATAAGTTAATAATAATAATAAATTAACATGAAAACTTCTCTTGGCTGAACAATTTGCCGCGTAAATAAATATAGAATGGCTTCCTACTGACTTATGTCAGTGGCATAAAATCCCCTCGAAAAACACGTTACAATACCACAACAGTCTTTCCATGCCGGCCGAAGTCGTCGGATTTTTAAGAGCGTTAAAAATCCCTCAGTATGCCTTCCTTCGGAGGGGAAGTAAAGCCGGTGGTCCCATGTCATAGATTTATGGCATGTTAAAGAACCTTCCACTAATTACACATGTGTGAAGCTAAATTGTATAGGTTAAGAATGTAAACAACGCTCTTAGGTTCCTACGTTCGTTGCCAAGAGCCGACTGCGGTGGCGTCTGGTAGCTAAGTTCTGAACTAGTAGTCATTGACGGCGGCGTTTGGCAGCAAAAGTAGGAACTACCGTATTTGAAAAATTCAAAAGACTGCAGTCCTTACTTGAATTAAAAACAGATAACATACACTAATACAGTCATAACAATTATAACCGGTTTTCAGACAGATTCTACACACACCATAGTACACGGGGCTACATGACCGCGTTGTTGCAGCCCCTAAACTTAAGAACCAACCAACCAGTCTTTCCATGAAAGATCTTGGTCATTGAGAAAGGAATTAATAGAAACGAAAATATCATGGCCTGAGTTTGTAGTCTCCAGCGGTCTACAGAACAGAAACTGCTCATTAATATCTTTATCATCAATATGTATGGTAAAACCAAGGAGTTGCAGTTTGTCACCACTATCGATACTCTCATCTACTTGCAAAGCAAATGCTCTATCAGTTTTTATTTTCCCCACGACTTGTTCGTTGATATTGCAAACATTTCAGATATCCTGCGACTGATTGTGTTGTTAGAAAGAGGAAATTTCGAAATTTGATTAGCTGCTCCTTCACCAAGTATTGTTGAAACTATAACTTTCCATGCAGGACCTATGATTTCCTCTCCAAGACTATGAGGTGTGTTTTTTTCTTTTTTTGCTATGAGTTCTGCTACTTAAAACGAGGCTCCAAGAGCAGTATCACTTATGGTCATTCTCTTTACCATTCGCACAGCTGGTTTTTTTCTCCCCTTCTAGTACACGTGAAAAATACATCACACTCTTCCCTGACCCACTAGGATGCTTAATTGTGAGCTGCCGCTTCAGTTTGCTAGGTACCATGGCCTCGTGTTTCGCCACAAACTAAACACACAGGGATAGGGTTTTCCTCGTTCTTATTCCGCGTAAATCCATACACTACGTAACTGTCCTGGTATGTTCTTTTCTTTCGTTTGTCTTCTTTATGTTGAATTCGACGGTTCGGGAGTAGGAGCCGACTGCTCAGCATTTCGGCCCTGAGTGGCACAACAGAGAGGATCTAGGCTTCTCCCGAGACTTGCTACTATATGGCGAAGACATAGCTCGACAAAATGTATCTGATGAAGAAGAAGACGACGACCCCATGGAACATGACGTTGCTGTGCAGTCCAATGGACTCTATTTCGCCTAGTTTGAAAAGCTGTGAGCATATTGTGAATGAAAATTTGAGGGTTGAAAGGTTACTTTTATTGTATACTGGGTAGTTTCTTGGAGAACTTTTAAATAAAGCAATAATTTCACTTTCACATAGAAACCATAATTACTGACTTAATTAAACTAATCCAAAACTATTTAAGTACTAGATCCTGTATCAAAACTGCTTAAGTGCAATATATTGAACCCTTGCAAAGAAGCTTATGAGACTCAGTTTCGGGGGGTGTAACAGTCCATATCGTAAGTTGTTGTTAAAGCGCTTCACTAACATGCAGGGAAACATATAACAAAATAACATGCAGGAAAAAGTGAAGCCAGGGTTATAACAAATGAATTTAATAACAGATCAGCTATTTACAATAAGAATTAACAAACAAAACTCCCATTGAATAAATTAAATTGCCAAAACTAGGCCAAATCTCAGGAGAGATTATTATTCGGATCAAATGTCCCAAAAAGAAAATCAACAATAATGACAAATGTATGCGCGAGTGCTGTTCTACATGCTTCACGATGAGTACAATTGAATGCATGATTCGTCATCATCCGGAATAAACTTTCAGAAGACGAATCCGCATTACTTAGAGCTAGACAGACGCGGGGAACAACTATACAACACTTAAAACTAAACCGACACTTCCTATACTTAAAATAAACAACACAATATTTTCCACATGAAATTGGACTCAAAACATGCCGTAGCAAAACATTACTGCCTAAAAATTAGGACTTCTCACACAAATCAACACAAGTAAGTTAACACGTGACCAACAAAACAAATACACATATGACCGCCGTCATTTTTACAAGTATACTACCACTACACCATACGGGCGTAACACACTAAATTACATGAACTGAGTCATAAACACCATCACTAGGCTCAAAGCCAACATTTACATTATTAACACAATATTCCATCCATACGACATGCAATAATCCGTCACAAACATGGCGAACTCCCCAATTAATTATGGTTCAAAATAACCATCACAAAGAACAGGTTTGCTAAATGAAAGCTTAAAGGGGCCAGTCGGAAAATAGGACTGCCTAACAAAATAAGTCACCAGGCAAGACGGGCGATTCGTGGAAATCTGCAAATCTGTCAACCCACGTGTCAAAAATAACCTCGGCCTCCTCAGGCACGGGATCCAGTCTCGAAGAAGCGTGCCCCAAAGCACAATAATACGTGTGTGTGTGTCAGAACAAAATATATCTCAGCATTTCCCCTAGGAAATCCAAGGATCAGCATATGGACAAGGAACAGCGGTCTCCTCAGAGCACCCTGTCTTTCCTCTTCACGTAGAATCAAAACACACACCTGACACGATAACACACACAGAATCACACGTATGGGTTTGACAGACCCTGAAATAAAATGACATAAATATTTTCCACCTGCTGGCGCCTCCGTTCGATGCCAGTGACATGGCGAACTCCCCAATTAATTATGGTTCAAAGGACTCAAAAAAATCTAAAAATTTAGAATTAAGGTGTTCTACAATTACATCTTAATTTGTTGCGCTTGGCAACCCTAATATGAATAATAACCTGTTCAGCAAACATCTTACAGTAATTACCTCCCTTTTCTATCAACAAAATATGAACTTTAATAAAGCACCACTTATCGAATGTAACGGGTTTCGCATTCGCATGGATAAAATCACGTACACGCGCCGTGTACATTAAATATGACTCCAAAGAAAATAAAATTCACAATAAACAACTTTGGCCACGCGCCAACGTACATTTAAAACATTTAG
Organism: Meconema thalassinum; assembly: GCA_946902985.2. Lineage (NCBI taxonomy): Eukaryota > Metazoa > Arthropoda > Insecta > Orthoptera > Tettigoniidae > Meconema > Meconema thalassinum. The sequence continues at coordinate 94,557,916 of OX336391.1, forward strand.
TGTCGGTACAAGAAAACAAGAAAACTCTAAAACAAGAAAAAGACTAAAATGAACTATTTACAAAGTTCCCCCGCCAATCTAACTACATATTGAATAATCAATTTTTGTACATCACCGTATCAGCTTTTAGAACATATGACTTGCATCTCGGCTCATTTCCCTACGGGAAAATTAGCACTCCATCGTTGTCTTCGTAGAAGCGTCGGACATCACTCCAGCTCCTGACCACACGTCGGACATCTTGGTGTAGTCTCTTTGGAAGAAAAGTTCAATGTTATTATAATTTGACCTGGCTATAATCACTTGTGAGTTACTAATTTCGCCCACGAATTGTCCTATGCGATTAATCAACGAAGACTTTCCCTAGCTTTCGCTTACACACGCACAATACAACACTTGAAATAATACAGTAAAAATTTACATGAAATGTACACTTCAAACCCATCGTCACTGGTTTGACAATACAAGTTTTAAATCTGCCTGTCTCGCAGTCGTTATCTCGCTCGGTAATCTCTACTGCTCTTGGACCTTCGCTCGCTGAGCGCTAATTGGAATGTTACTCAAGTCTTGCCCCTAAGAGCTGAAAATAGTTGTCTTCAAGATAATATTAGAGTACTTAAAATCACCACGCAAACTGGCGTGAAGTTAGCTCACCAGAGCTCAAACGAATTACTTCAAATAATATTAGAGCGTTATAATCACTACGCAAACTGGCGTGAAGTTAGCTCACCAGAGCTCCAAACAGATAGACCTCGAATAGCGTCTCGTCGATCAATTTATTGGAAACTGACAGAGTGAGGAGGAGTGGGGTGAAATAAGAAAAATTTTCTAGAGTTTTCATCTCACACACACGGGACTAGTGTCAATCTTCATCATTTAATTCAAACGTCTCCGCGCTCTCATGCGGAGATAATTCGGATCGGCGGTTCTTTAGATAATCAATTCCGCGCGCTTTTTACCAGTGACGCCACCCATCGCGTGGTTTAGGCTTGGTCTCTCCTGATTGGGTGATTCAATCGTAGGTCGGTTGCAAGAAACTCGTGACCATCCCTTTATGACTCCAATTCTGGTGCATGTTGTTACACAATTTGGCCTTGAACTCAGCTTACCCGGCTGTTTTCAAGAATAGCTACCAAGCTCTGTTTCTGTGTCAATCATTGCAACACGCTAACTTGCCTTCCTCTTGTCACCATCCATAAGTACTGCCTGGGCCGCAGTAATAATAATAATAAATCATGAATTCTTATTTATCGCAGATTAATAAGGGTTCAATATTTTCTATTATTACGTAAAAACTGCTTTTACTGTATTTTTAAAACATACATAAAATGAAAACTATTCGTATTTTGTAACTATTATACAAACTGTTTCTATTTAAACGCGCACGGATAACTCACCACAGTTTTTTGCCCTTTCTCACAAATTTCATGAAATTGACTTAGGTAGTTCTGGAATTGGACGACTCATATACATATCTTTATAACTTCTGTTAATTATTTTATTTGTTATTTAGGGGCTGATGACCTCGTAGTTCCGCCCCTTAAAACAACAATATCTATCTCTATATCTTTGTTATTTAATTTCCAATGAATTTGTTATTATTAAGTCCCTTTTTTTTGTTAAATTTTATTGTTTGTTTTCTTACTGTCAATACTTTATATTGTTATACAGTCAGTGTAAAATGGTGTACTTCGTACCTGTATCAGATTATTACAAAAAAAAAGGTGTTTCAATATAGAACAATATGATATGTAAATGATTTTTCAAAATCTGAAATAATAAAATTTATTTTCATGAGAATAATTGCTCATAATAAAATATGTGTGTGTTTCGTTTACAGAATGTTAAAAATTATTTATGAGTTACTTTATAAAATTCTGTAAGTTACCGGTATATTCGCAGAATAAAACATGTTTAAGGTCAATAGAACTTTATAGGCCAGGCGACAGGTCGGAAAAAACGCCTCAATAAGGAAATAATTAGTGGAAAGCTGGAAATTGCTTTAATCGCTTTATTTTTACCCAGATATTACTCTCTCAAGTTTTCCCCCTCGAGCGAAGTTGGCGTTGGCCCTTCTGGCTCTAAAAAGGTACCATTTTTCGTTTTTTTTTTTTTTTTGCAAATATCTCCCAAACCATCAACTTTATCGACAAAATGTCTAGTATAAAAATAAACTAGAGTAAATTTTCTACAAAAATGTTGAAATGTCAGTCGAAAACACACTTAACCTGACTCAAAACTCTGTTTCATGTCACCCAAATAGTGGTACTCGAGTCAATACCTGTGATTTTTGTGGGAAGACGTTTAAATCTGTTGCAATTCATGTAAGTAAAGCACATCCAGAGGTTTATCGTAGAGGTTTAACGTCAAAATATAAGTGCTCAGATCAAAGTTTGCGTAAATCCGATGGAGGTGGTAGTCACTTGCTGGATGAAGAAATTGATTATGTATCAACTAACGCTAATAGCGAAGGTGCGGCTGCATTAGATTCCAAATTAGATGCTATAAAGGAATTTGAACGAAAATTCACGAACTTCATAACTAAAGGTGATATTCAAGCTTTTGTGACAGTTAGTGTTGAACTAACGGGATTCTTGGCTGACGCAATCAGTTCGCTCTCAGGACCCAAACATCCAGCTATCCGCTATTAAAATGCGAGGAGAAAATGACAGGGAGGTGGTCATACAACTACATATTCTAAAACGAAAAAGCCATCAAGGTTAACAGAGCGAAACAGAGACAAAACTAGGACAAAATATCAATATGAAGTAGCGCAATATCAGTATTTCAATTAAAGGCGCAAAGTCGTACGCATGACTATGAATAATCAAAATGGCACAGAATGTAGAATTCCCTATGCACAGTTATGAACACTTTCAAGATTTATTTGGAAAAGAGAATGAATTAACACACTTGCAACCAACAGAAGCCGTTTGTACAGAGGAAGACATTGAAATTGAAGATTCTGAAATTAATTCACCTCTTGCCAGAGTACGAGCAGATACAGCAGCTGGTCCTGACCGAGTAATTATCAGAGCTGTGAAGGAACTTAAAACTTCAAAAGTGTTGAGTCTCCTTACCAACGCTATGCTCAAATTTAAGAAATGCTCCGATATATTCGAAACAGGAAGAACAGTACTTCTCCTCAAAGGAGGATGTGCTGAAGAAATAAGTAACTGGAGACCTATCACCATATATTCAGTAACCAGACGTATTATAGAAAAAGTGATTGACAGGCGACTACGATCATTCGTCGAGTTCTGCGTACATCAAAGGGGATTCATTGAACTCCCTGGTACACATGTTAATACCTCAATTATTAATGGTTGCCTCAGGAATGCTAAAACAAAGAAAACTAGCTGATGTGTGGTGTTCCTGGATGTTTCAAAGGCATATTATAATATTGGCCATGAACATCTTAAGCGGTGCATTAATCAAGTAAATATGCCAAACAACTTGCGAGATTTAGTAATCGACCTTATTTTAGGAAATAGTATCAAAGTTGAATGTGTTATTAATAAAACAGTGAGCATAGAGCTTAGGAAAGATGTCGCTCAGGGATCTCCAATCTCACCTGCTTTATTCAACCTGGCAATAGATGATACTATCAAAGAACTCACAGATAAGATCATTCAGGAGTATGGGTATGAGCTGTCATCTGACGTTGAAAATGTTTCAGCCTTAGCGTTTGCGGATGATATAGTATTACTAGCAAAAGATGAAGCTTCGGCGCAGAAACTCTTATATACCACCGTTAATAGTTTATCTGCTATAGGTCTTTCCATGAATCCTTCAAAATGCAGAAAGATCAATATTAAAGAAGGGAACATTAGTCAGAGAAGTGCTGTGACACTAGGAAATACTGCTTTGACATGTGTACAATCTGGGGAAACCATAAAATATCTGGGAATAAATTTTGAAGATGAAATTGCGTTTGACAAGAGCAAATTGATAAATAGTTTAGAAAAAGACTTGAATTCTCTCACAGTTTCTTGTTTACTAAAACCAGTCCAAATGTTAACCATTATTAATCAATACATTTGGCCAAATCTGATTTATATAATACAGAGTACACCGTTAAATAAAATAATATCAAGTTTTCTGGTCGATATTGATAAACTATTGCGATCAACTATCAAAGAAATCATTGGGTTACCACATAACTGTCTCAATGATACAGTTACGTGCCACCCCCTAGTGGCACTTTTGTTAACTGGATTACGGTGGGGGTACAAAGCACAACACCAATTACTGCTTAAAGAAATAATTAACTTTATTGTGGCCAGAAAATTACACTAGTCAGCAAATACAAGCAATTAGGAGCCTTATTCCAGTTTCCTCAAGTCTCTTCCTTGAGCGCTCTTGGCCCTTCCACTTGTCAACAGATCACAGAAGTTAATCCGTCCTAATGAGTACGGTGGCCTTGACAGAAACTACCTGCTCCTCTCCTTTATGTTCTCCGACCACAATTACTTACGATCACTTGCTGCAGGCTATTTCGCTGTCCACAAGCTGGAGAAACAATGTCACTGGATTTCGTAACTCGCACAGCACTTCGTCACCACACTTCTGTCGCACAAGATAATCGCTCGCACTAGCTCGTAAAACACAACAACAACAACTGCTAGACAGGTCGCACTTATATAGCAGGCCGGTGACTCAATAAATGCTTCTAGATCCATCCAGGGTTCACGGCTTCTCGAGGTTTCCATCGCTGGTCCAGTCACGAATATTCTGGACTATCCCTTTGTCTTAGTAGCCCTGTTGCATAAGGCACGCGCAATACAGGAGGCAGGACACAGCCCAGCCCTGGGGCAGTTGTGACTCATGCGGCGAGTGATTACACAAACTCACAGCCGTAACACCACCCCCTTCCTAAAAAGGCTAATCGTCCCGATCAATCATTGGTCCGTCTGTGTCCCTCCGTAGGCTGCCAGGCGATCTCGATGCACGATCTTCATCTTCGCCCTCGGGTTCCGCTGGATCCTGTAGACGACATCGTTGATCCGTTTCACGACTCGGTACGGGCCCTCCCAGGACTTCTGCAGTTTGGGTGACAGGCCTTTCTTCCGTAATGGGTTGAAGAGCCAGACCAGGTCGTCCTCGTGGAATCCGCCGGCATCCGTCTGCTGGTCGTATCGGGTCTTCATTCGGTCGGTCTCGATCCGTAGTTTCCTCCTCGTGAACGCGTGTACGTCCTCCAGTTGGTCGACCAGTTCCTGACAATACTGGCTTACCGGGATCGGATCATTCCCAGGTCGGCCGAAGGCAAGATCGACAGGTAGACGGAGCTCCCTCCCAAACATGGCCCGGGCTGGTGTGCACCCGGTGGCTTCATGCACGGCGGCGCGGTAGGCCAGGAGAAATAGTGGAAGATGTTTGTCCCAATCCCTCTGGTGCTCGCTGACGACTATTCGGAGATGGTTCTCGATGGTGCGATTGAATAGCTCTACCATCCCGTCGGACTGAGGGTGTAGCGGCGTTGTCCTTGTCTTCCGGATTCCGAGCAGCTGGCATAGGTTCTGGAACACCTGCGACTCGAAGTTCCTCCCTTGGTCGGAGTGCAGCTCCAGGGGTACTCCATGGGGCCGCCCACGTTGTAGGTCTTCAGTGGAACCCGTCGTCTTCGTCCTGGGCCCTTGCTGGCTGCGCAATCGTGGCACCTCGCGCAGTGGTTCTCCACGTCTGTTCGGCATCCGATCCAGTAGAACCGCTCTCTCAGCTTCTCCAGGGTCTTCTTTATCCCTAGGTGTCCACCAGATGATCCTCCATGAACTTCCTTCAGGACTTCCTCCGTCATAGCCTTTGCAACGACGACTTGTTCCCGAGATGTCTTCCCGTCGGTGCTCTCCAGGCGCGGCAGATGAGGCCATCCCTTACAATCAGCGAGTCCCACTGTGCCCAGTAGGACTTAAACTTTGGGCTGCAGTCACTCACAATGTTCCACCCGGGTCTGGGGACACAGGCCCTCTTCCATTCGGCTATCAGTCCCAGGTCATCATCTTCTGCTTGTGCCCGCGTGAAAGATTCGCGGCTCCAGTTCCCCTGAAGTTCCACAGTAGTCCGTCGGCACTGTATCCCGGGGTTCTCCTCCCTTCGGGCACAGAAGGTGCAGTCTTCGGGGCACGGTCTTCGTGACAGGGCGTCGGCGTTAGAATGCAGTTGGCCTTTACTGTGCTGAATCTCAAAGTTGTACTGTTGAAGCCTCTCTAACCACCGCGCGAGTTGACCCTCGGGCTGCTTGAAGTTCAGGAGCCACCGCAGGGATGCATGGTCGGTCCTGATGAGAAATTCTTGCCCGTACAGGTACTTGTGGAAGTGTTCAATGGTCTTCACGATGGCGAGCAGCTCCTTCCTGGTGACGCAGTAGTTCCTTTCTGGCTTTGACAAGGCCTTGCTGAAGTAGGCCACTACTCTCTCCTCGCCGTCCACTACCTGCGAGAGGATTCCCCCTATGCCAAAGTCGCTGGCATCGGTATCGACGATAAACCTTGTTCCAGGTCTGGGGTAGGCCAGAATAGGCGCGGTGCACAGAGCCTGCTTGAGTTGTTCGAAGGCACTGTGGCATTCTTCTGTCCACGTGAAGAGTTGGTCCTTCTCAGTCAGTCGATGTAAAGGTTTGGCGATGTCGGCGAATCCTCTCACGAAGCGACGGTAATAAGTGCAGAGTCCCAGGAAGCTTCGTAGTTGGGACTTGTCCTTCGGAACTGGCCACTCCCTCACAGCTGCGGTCTTCTCTGGGTCGGTGCACACCCCTTCCTCGAAGACGATATGCCCAAGGTACTGGACCCGCTTCTGGAAGAGCTGACACTTCTTGGGGCTCAACTTCAGCTGGGCAGCCCGTAGCTTCAACAAGATCTCCTTCAGGTTGCTGTAGTGCTCCTCGAAGCTTCTCCCCAGAACGATGACGTCGTCTAGGTAGACCAGGCAGGTCTTCCAGTGTAGTCCCCTCAGAATGGACTCCATTAGCCTTTCGAAGGTCGCAGGGGCGTTGCACAGACCGAATGGCATGACGGTGAACTGCCAGAGCCCGCTGCCCACAGAGAACGCCGTTTTCTCGCGGTCCTTAGGGTGGACCTCCACCTGCCAGTAGCCACTCTTCAAATCCAAGGTGGAGAACCATCTTGACCCTGATATGGTGTCCAGCGTGTCGTCGATCCGGGGTAGAGGGTAGCTGTCCTTCTTCGTGACGTCGTTCACCCGCCTGTAGTCCACGCAGAACCTGGTGGAACCGTCCTTCTTCCTCACAAGCACGACCGGAGAACTCCAAGGACTATGTGATGGCTCGATCACCCCTTGCTCCTTCATCTCTTCTACCATCCGGTCGACTTCGGCTTGCTTGGCGAGCGGGACACGTCGGAATGGGGCCCTAATCGGTGCGCTGTCCCCAACGTCGATTCTGTGCTGGACCAAGCTTGTCCTGCCGAAGTCTTTGCTCCCCACGGAGAAGACATCGTGGAATTCGCGTAGCAGGTCCTGAAGTTGGCGTGATTGTTCCTCGTCTAAATGGTCCTGGGATCCTTGGTACAGCTTCTGTAGTTCTTCTGGCAGTGTGCGTCTTCTTCGGTTGTCCGTCTGCAGGTGTCTGTCTGTCGTATCTGTGATGCGGGAAATCCAGGTAAAGGGCTCGCAGACTCCTAGGTTGGTGTCCGGGTGAACCGTAATGTCGTAGTCGTTCAGGTTGGACAGGCGGACGTACGGCCGGGACGTCGTGTTGATGAGAGTCTTGGCAACTAGCAATCCTTTTGTCTGGATGTCCTCATATTTTGGTTCGATGACAGCCGCCACTCCCTCGGCAGTTCCGTCGACAATTACGGCAGCGCTGACCTCCGTCTTGGCGGGAACGATGACGTCTTCTCTCAGCCTTACTCGTCGTGCGGTGATGGACTCGTGCGCAGGTTGCAAAGCAAGTTCCTCACCTCCGAAGTGCAGAGTGTTGGTACTCAGATCGAATATGATGTTGTTCTGGTCCAGGAAGTCCAGTCCGATGATCACTTCATTTGATACGTCAGCCACAAGCACTGGATGCTTTATCGCCCGTCGACCAATGACGAACTCCAGTGATGCTTCGCCATGTACCGGTGCGGTCTCTCCGGTCGCGGTTATTAACTGGAGGTTCCTTTGTGTGGGTTGAACTCTCCACTTCGGGATCACGGTGGGACTGACGATGGTCCTCGACGCTCCCGTGTCGATCAGCATGGGCCAGCTCACTCCGTTGACGACTCCGTCGACCATCAGGCTGCTATTGTCCCTCTGTAACTTCGTCACACGCACTTGGACTGCTGGGGCTTGACGACTGTCACAAGCCAACCTTTGCCCCCCAAGGCTGGCTAATACTCGTTTCCCTGGGTGGCGCGGTTTTCAGACGACTGATTTCCCGTCGGATACCCTCGACGGCGGCGATCACCGCAGTCCTTGCTCAGGTGGCCTTTCTTACCGCAGGTCCAGCAGGTCGGTAGTCCTCTTCCGGGCCGCCTCTCCGGTTGCCTTCCGGCTGTGTCGTTGCTGGTGGTGCCGCGACTATCGAAGAAACGGCTTAGCGCCTCCATTAATTCGTCGGCCAGGGGCTTGGTCTCGTTGGCTTTTACTGGTTCGTCGACGTCCACTTGACGCACCCGCGCGTGCATTCTGGATGCCTGTTTTGCCGTCTCGAACTCAAGTGCGTGGCTCAGCGCATCTGCCAGGGTCTTATTGCGCGCGAGACGCAGCGCCTGTTGAGTGTCCGAGTCCCGTAGCCCGTCGGTGAAAGTCTGCGTCGCTATCTGCTCCAGAAAGTCGGCTGGCGCTGTTGGGTAGGCGAGCCTTACGAGGCGTGCGATGTCCATCTCGAACTCCTGCAGGGTTTCCGCGTTCTTCTGTACCCGGGTCCGGAGCTGCATCTGATAGGCCTGCTGAAGATGGCTATCTCCATATCGGGACTCCATATGGGCGATCAGGGAAGCGTAGTCCTCGGATCCAGTCGGGATGGCCTGAAGGACGTTAAGGGCGTCACCTCTCAGCGCTACAATGAGAGCTGTAGCCTTTTCTGTGTTGTTCCAGTTATTTATGGAACAGGCCGCCTCGGACTGACGTAAGTAGGTGCTCCACGGGACCTTTCCGTCGAAGGTTGGGGGCGTCACTCTGATCTGTCCCGTTCCTGATGTCCCCGGTGTACCTGTGGGCGGGCGTCGGCGCAGCTCGGCAACTTCCTCTTGAAGAGCGTTGAATTTCTCTTCCACCCCCATGAGTGGGCGTTGGCGCAGTTCGGCAACTTCCTCTTGTAGGGCTTTGACTCTCTCATCCACCCCGGTCGGCGGGCGTCGGCGCAGCTCGGCGACTTCCTCTTGTAGGGCTTTGAATCTATCTTCCATCCCTGTCGGCGGGTGTCGGCGCAGCTCAGCAAATTCCTTTTGTAGAGCGTTGAATCTCTCTTCCACCCCCGTCAGCGGGCGTCGGCGTAGCTCGGCAACTTCCTTTTGTAAGGCGTCGAACTTCTTTTCCACTGCCGTGACTTCCTCATGCAGACCCAGTTCTAATTTCTTCAGGTCCTGTGTCAACTTATTCTGACAGTCTTCCATCTTCTTCTGGCCGTCCTCTATCCGCTTCAGGTCCTCCGCTAGCTTATTTTGACCGTCTTCCATCTTCTTCTGGCCGTCTTCTAGTTTGGCAGTTAGGTCCTCGGCTAACTTCTTCTGGCCGTCTTCTAGTTTGGCAGTTATGTACTCGGCTAACTTCTTCTGGCCGTCCTCCATCTTCTTCTGGCCGTCTTCCATCTTCTTCAGGTCATCCTTCAGGTCCTTGGCTAATTTCTTCTGGCCGTCTTCCATCTTGGTTTCCATGCCATTTAACTTTTCTAGCAATGCTGCGAATTGCTCTTCCATTTTAGATGTTTGTCTTGTAAGGGGCATGCACTCACAGGAAAATTAGAGAAAATGACCTGCTCGGGTTTTGAAACCAGGACCGTCAGGTGTTGTGCTTGAGTTCGTAATCCGGCTTCTGACACCAGTTGTTACGTGCCACCCCCTAGTGGCACTTTTGTTAACTGGATTACGGTGGGGGTACAAAGCACAACACCAATTACTGCTTAAAGAAATAATTAACTTTATTGTGGCCAGAAAATTACACTAGTCAGCAAATACAAGAAATTAGGAGCCGTATTCCAGTTTCCTCAAGTCTCTTCCTTGAGCGCTATTGGCCCTTCCACTTGTCAACAGATCACAGAAGTTAATCCGTCCTAATGAGTACGGTGGCCTTGACAGAAACTACCTGCTCCTCTCCTTTATGTTCTCCGACCACAATTACTTACGATCACTTGCTGAAGGCTATTTCGCTGTCCACAAGCTGGAGAAACAATGTCACTGGATTTCGTAACTCGCACAGCACTTCGTCACCACACTTCTGTCGCACAAGATAATCGCTCGCACTAGCTCGTAAAACACAACAACAACAACTGCTAGACAGGTCACACTTATATAGCAGGCCGGTGACTCAATAAATGCTTCTAGATCCATCCAGGGTTCACGGCTTCTCGAGGTTTCCATCGCTGGTCCAGTCACGAATATTCTGGACTATCCCTTTGTCTTAGTAGCCCTGTTGCATAAGGCGCGCGCAATACAGGAGGCAGGACACAGCCCAGCCCTGGGGCAGTTGTGACTCATGCGGCGAGTGATTACACAAACTCACAACCGTAACAATATGTTGGATGCATCCAGGAATGTTCGAGGGCTGGGTATAGTTAAGGTTGAATGGGAAGCATATATACAGCATGTTAATATAGTTCAAAAGTTACTCAGAGTGGAAGATGTTCATTTAGATATTTGTCGAAATCTTGACGAGGGAAAGAAAGAAATTCTTCAATATTTAATTTTCCAACTAGTGATTGCACAGAATCAAAATCAGGACGTTGGGTACGAAATGAGCTTCGGAAACGGTCATTTGAAGCCTAGTGCAAACTTCGTCATAAAGGTAAAGGAGTGGAAGTTTATGAACAACATCCTAAGAACAACTCGTGGATAAATAACAGAAAATGCTTATCGTGCTCTGAATGGACGAATGCCATCAAAATGTCCTGCAACATCTCAGCGGTGAGAGCTGTGCCGGGGAGAAGTCAGCACACAACCCTACGCCGACAACCAGGATGTGACCAACCAGAGACGCTAGGACATATCCTGGGTCAATGTTCCAAAGGGGAGCTATTACGAAATGCCCGCCATCACAGAGTTCGATCATCAATTGCCACTTCCCTGAGGAATTTGAAATGGGAAGTTTATGAGGAAGTGCTCTGCATTTCGGAAAATGGTAGTCACCGTAGACCAATTATCGTTGCCATTGACAGGAAGAACGGAAGGGGTTTGGTCTTGGACCCCACGGTACGAATGAAAGTGGACATTCCGCATGCCGTAGGTGTCAACGAGGAGAAAGAGGCTATTTACCGACCATGTATACCTCACTTGAGTGAGAGATATAACTAACCTAAAAATGCATGGAAAGTGAATGGCCTTTTATTCGGAGCTCGTGGAACATCTTACAAGTTCGTCGTGGATATCCTCAAGAGGCTTGGCATCATCGAGGATGATCTTGAGAAGTTCTGCTTGGGCATATTGAGAGCTTCAATCCATATGTTACATAACCATTTATATGGTGTATCGTAATGTATTATGTACTGTAGGGCCAACAATGTACCTACATTGTATATTCTGGATCTTTATGGTCTCCCGGAATGCCGGGCGGATGTTCTTGTGGATATATATATGTAAAATACAATTTAAAATACTTCATAAAATTGTTTAATTGAACAATTATTTCTTATTTTTCTTCTACGCGATCAGGCCCAGTGGACCGCGCGCTGCTACAAGTTTCCTTCTCCATCGTCTCCTATCCATAGCTGCCATCCGCCAACTGTCCACACGTATCGCTGACAGTTGCAGATCTCCATGGAGTCCATCACTCCACCGCTTTCTTGGTCTCCCTGGTGGTCTTCTTCCTTTGGGGATGAAATCCAGCAGCTTCCGTGGCCATCGGTGGTCTTCCATCCGGGCTACATGTCCAGCCCACTGCAGTCTTCTGGTTTTGATGATTCCAGCTATGCTGGCATCATGGTACACGTCTTCTACTTCATGATTGTGTCTAATCCTCCATTCACCCGTGTGTACATCCCTCACCGGTCCGAAAATCTTGCGAAGAACTTTTCTCTCAAAAACTAGTAGTTTATGAAAGTCCTGTTTTCGGATACTCCATGTCTCACATCCATATAGTACAACGGGTTGGGCCAGAGTTTTATACAGACGAATTTTGAACTGTCTGGAGAGATATCTGGACCGAAGAAGCTGTGTTAAGCTGTAGAGAGTTCGGTTTCCTGCTTGGATCTTGGCGTTGATGTCTGCCTCACATGATGAGTTCCCCGTGAAAAGCGATCCTAGGTACTTAAATTCATGGACCCTCTTGTAGGACTGGTCCCCTACCCGGAGTGACTGTAGTTGCCCAAAAACGTGGCCTTGCCCGCGAGTCATATTGAGGTACTCCATCTTGGTTACATTCACGATTAGCCCAAATTTGTTGGCAGCTGCCTTGAGTGCTCTGGTCATTTGCCTCAATTCTTCCTGAGAGCTGGAGAGTAAACTTATATCATCTGCGTAGGCAAGATATTCTAGGTTCTTCCCTTCGACTTGAATTCCTTCAAAATTCTCTCGAAAGGTCTCACATATGATCTTCTCCAAGGCAAAATCGAACAGTGTAGGAGATAAACCGTCTCCTTGCCTGAGACGCGTCAAAATTTCAAAATCCTCCATCACTCGATTTCCCATTCTTATCTTTCCACGTGTTTCGCTCAGGCAGATCGCTACCAAGTTGATGAGTTTCTCGGACAATTACTGTCTTATTATTTTTGAAAAACTACAAAATTTTGTCTAACTACAAAAATAATTACAAAAAACTTTTTTTGTCAAACTAAAAAGACAATTAATTAATGAGTTAACAATGTTAATCTTTGATTTCAAACCACTCATATTTTTGACGCTGTGCCCGATGGTCAACGATGTTGATTGTTGAAAAGTAACCGATTCATAAAAGATTCTTAAACACATAAGTTCATTACATTTTACATCTTACAGCCGTTTTCCGGGACATTGATAAAACCAGGCGGGACACTGGGACAAGAGCAAAATACCGGGACGTATGGCAACCCTATTTACAAAGGTCTCAGCAAAACTGGGCATGTCCTCTCACGATGTATCATGTTGATTTATGAGTTATTCAATACTCATTCAGTTTTTTTCAACAAGATCCTGTGCTTTATATTGCAATCAGCCTTGAATGCCTAAAATATCATTTTCGAAGATTTTTGTCACCTACCTTCTTACCTTAAAAATGCTACATGCAGCCGGAAAAAGGTTTAGTTGCTTACACTACACATGCGACAAATTTCACTCATTCGTAACTGGGAGATAACCGTAATTTGGGGAATTGCTGGACATATATTTACGTAATATGAAGCAACTCGGCTGACAGTTATCTCATGCTCAAAAAGTTAATAACGATTCCAAAATTAGTGTTAATGTACACATAGAATTTTCTAAGTCCTTATTACAACGCGTTATTTTTAATAAAAACTAGATTAATTTACATGTAACTTCTCTCCCGCCAAGAAAAGAAAATAAAGCTAATATTGGCCCGCTATGTGGGATTCAAAATTAATTGGCGCTAGCCTCAGTTTAAAATAAGCTATATTTCGCGGGGGAAAAGTTAGATTGGCAACCCTGGGAGGACGGAGTTTTATTACCACAGTCTAAAATACACAGTCGCGAAACTCGCTGCATTACGAAATAGCATACTCTTAGTAGGTGAAGCGACACTAGCGCTCGCGGTGGCCAGTAAGCTGGCTACTGCCATGAGCACGTTATTCGCGGCACAGATGATTTCACTTTGGTAGGGGTTTTATGAATTTTATCTCATCTGAGTGATTATTTCCATTGTAAACATAAGTCATGTTAAATCACTAACAACTACAGAATAGAAAAGCCACAATGTTGTTATACCGTACTGTACACTTTTAATTTATAGGAACATAAAAAAAATGTTCTGTTTTTATTAATTCAGTCCTCTACAATTATTCCTAGGTACAGTTGTATGACGTATTTAATGAGTCTTACGTAGAATTAATAGCCCTCATATACTGGTTATAAATTCATGTATTTGTTTCAATGATAGTCGTGGGCATCTCTACAGAGTATAAGACCAAGTCCCTGATTCTTGGATGTAACGGGTAATCTCGAAATACACTGAATGGATTTTGATGCGTTTTTCACAATTCAGTAAAGGATATCTCAAGGAAGGTATCTGTAGAAAAGCATTCATTTATGACCAAAGGAAGCCGAGCAGTAACGATTTCAGTGAATCGATATGAAGAAAAACCTGCCTTCCGTGCGTCTTTTAAGCTTAAGCTGGGTGAACCATAAAAAATATCTCTATACTATGAGCGTAAGAATTGTTCAGCATGAAAAGTTCTACAAAAACGTCCGCGACAGCATATCTCTATCTTTAACAAATCGCCCACTATAAGTGATTTTATGTTTCAATTTCTTCCAACAATCGACAATCAGTGGAAATTTAAATTACTAGCCTCGGAGCGAGTTTACGAGCTAGCGAGCGAGCCTATCATTCCAGTTTCAGCCTGCATCAACTGCCGAATCGTGTCGAGTTAAGGCTTCAAGAATAGACTATATGTGTTTGGAGTTTCGCTCTTCAACTCGGCTTTCCTGCATTGCGTCTGGGACTTGTCGTCCATGCGCCTTTTAAGCTTACGCTGGGTAAACCCTTTAAGATACCGGGTGAAGCCGGGGCTGGTTGCTAGCAAGGGTATAGTATAATATCAAATTCTTAACCATATCAAAAGCTAGTTCTTCAGTAAAATTGAGTAACATTATAGTTAATAATTAGAAAAAATACCTGTGTGATTTGTGAAACGAAAAGTATAAAAAAATCTCAAGGTCTTAAATGGCTCAATTGTATGTACTTTTTATTTCTGTGGGTTCGAAACCTTTCATTAATGTATTTGACAAAGTAATACAATGTCAATTTTACAAATAATTTCGGCAATAACAATTGTGCACCGTACCTTCACAGCAGCCATGTGGGAGACCAGGTATTTCATAAGAGAATTATCAAACAGTGTACCACATCTAAGTTTGTGAGCATTATCCTGACGATATAAATTAGCTTGCTTCAAAATGATTCGAGAACAAGTTTATATTATTGTACAAAATAGTCTACGCCGTTATTCATTAAATCAGCTCTCTGACTATTAAAATGCCATTTTCTGCATCTGAAAATTAAAATATCGGCACGGTTTGAGATGACATCATTTACATTATTTTCTACTTATGTCTTAATTTTGAAAATGCATAGATATTTATATTTGAATAGCAGCGAATGGTCATAGCAGGGCATTTCAGATGAACGCCCGTAGTTTTCCCAATTTCAATGTCAAGTAGTTCCAACTTTAGTTACCAGACGCCACTGTCATTGACCCCCAGCAGCGAACATTGGAACTTGATGGAGCGTTTCTAACCCAATAGCCTACAAATTTTGGCTACACACTACCAATTGTACTTGTAGGTTCATTTACATGCCATAAAGCTATGACATGGGACCGACGACTTCTATTGGGGTTGAACCCGCGAACTTGGGCATAGCAGTTCAGCATGCTACCGACTACGCCACCGAAGCCATGCCTAGATATCCTACCGAGACATGCTTCTGATGTATAACCGACTGACTGCGTGGCTCAGCGGTAACGTTCTCGCCTGCTGTTCCCAAGGTTGCAGGATCTGATCCTGGCGCAGTCAGCTGACATTTAAGGGTGCGTAAATGCGAGAGAGCCGTGTCTGTAGATTTACTGGTACGTTAAAGATCCCCTTCAGGGCAAAATTCCGGCACCTCGAAGTGTCCAAAAGCCACAGTAGTTAAAAGGGGCCTAAAACCAATAAAATTATTATTGATTTACAACCCGTTAATGACCTTGTTCCGTTGTTTGATGGAAAAGCTATAAAATACTTTCTACTGCTTATCCCAATTAATTGGGGTCGCCGGAACCAACCATGCTCATTTTGGTTTTGGCTGGGGATTTAAGGCCGTTTTTTTTTTCAGGTGAAAATTCCACCCCGTTGTCACCGGGATTGGAATTCCGGCCTTCCGAGTGATTGACGAGCAGCTAAGCCATTGCGCCATCGCGCTCCCCTTGTAAAGCTTTATAATACTAGCCTAAAATCCATAGCTCAAATCTTACCTTATAGGGCCCTTTGGAAACTCGGGTGTCGTCTTGTTATTTGAACAGTCTACATTAATAGAATGACTTCTCAGTCGGTCTTCACGAATACACCCAATAAGATTGGGCGAGGAGTAACAATTTCCCTGTGTAATTGTGTGATTCATAATACAATAATTATTTATATCTACTACATATTTGTCAAATACCACTCACTCACTCACTGACTGATTCATTCATTCATCACGAAATCTCAGAAATCACCGAACGGATTGGAATGAAATTTGGTATGCCACTTCCTCAAGGGCCGCAAACGCCCTCTAAGAAAGGATTTTTGGATATTCAGGTTCTAAAGGGGTGTTAAGGGGGTAGACCTGCATTTCATTGACTAGCAATATCTCCCGATTGGTTTCATTGGGGGATGTGATACTCGGCATATAAACTCATCATTAAAAGTAAGAAGACACGTGTCTGAGGGTTTTTTGATGTGGTGTATATTATGAGGTGAAAGGGGGGAAAAGTGGGGGTTGAAGGATTCCTAACGAAGCGTGTATCTCTTTAACGACATAGGCGAGGAGTTTGAAACTCAGCGGAAAAAAATCAGCATAAAAAATAAGTAGATCGGTGTTTGACCGTTTTTTTCATAAATCCAATTTAAGGGGCCCATGGGGAGGGGTGAAATTCTGGGGAGGGGGGAGGTGAAACAGGAATGAAAGTGTCCTAACTGATTGACTGACTGACTCACTCATCAAACTCAGGAAAATAAACTGCTTAAAAATAAGTAAATAGCTGTTCGACAGTTTTTTCATCAATCAAATTTAAGGGGTTCATTGGGAGGGGTGAAATTCTGAAAAAAGAAAATTGAAAGGAAATGTCCTGACTCACTCCCTCACTCACTCATCATCGCCCAGCCAAAATGATTGAAGTTTGAAACATGACAGTTTGGGAATATGTTCATTGTATGTCAAAACCGTCTACTAAGGGAGGATTTTCGGATATTCAGGTTCTAAAGGGGTCTTAAGGGGGTTAAACCTGCATTTCATTGAATAACAATATCTTCTAATTGGTTTCATTGGGGGATGTAATACTCGGCATATAAACTCATCATTAAACAAGAAGTTCCGTGAAGAACTATACAGCCTACTTTTCATGCCAATGATTATTCTACAGAATATGAACCTATCTAGAATAACGACGAAATTAAGTTGCTAATATCGAAATTTCCAATTAGTTCGAAATACTGTATACCTGGCATAATGTATCCTAATAGAGCACTACAGTTGGCAGCCCTGATGACTGAATATATTCTTAGTTCCGTCTCTTAAGGTACAAAATACAAAATTTGGTTGAAGTCCAATGAATAGCATGGACATTACATACAGTTAAACATTGGATCTAACAGCGCGCGTAAAATCATGTTGGCAACAATGTCATGCATGTATTGGTCAGACATAATCTGAACTAATATGATCTATTGTTGTGCCAATTTTGAATGAAATCCATTAGTTAGTATAGAAGTTACATGCATTTTAAAATTGGACCTATCAACAGGCTTAGAATAATGTTGGCAGCACTGACGTATATTAGTTACTCCAAATTCATCTAGAATGCCAGGTACTATACGTGTGCAAAGTTTAGAGCTATTGGCTTGCATACTTTCTGATACTGTATATTGATATTAGGGTAACAAAAATAGGGACAGCACATATTAACATTTGGCAGCCCTGGTTGCTCTTAAGAATACGCATAGTCATATCTGTTATGGTACACATAGCACATACGAAATTTGGTTGAAATCCAAATGATAGTATGGAAGTTACATGTATTTAAATTTGGACCTGTCATGTTGGTAGCACTGACGTATATAAGTTACTCCAAATTAATATAGAATGTCAGGGACTATACGTGTGCATAGTTTAAAGCTGTCGGCTTGCATACTTTCTGATATATTGGTATTTGGATAAAATAAATTAGGAGTATTGATTAACAGTTGGCAGCCCTGGTAGGTCTGAAGAATACGCTCAGTCATATCTGGTTATGTACACATACAACATACGAAATTTGGTTGAATTCCAATTGATAGTATAGAAGTTATATGCATTTAAAAATTGGACCTATCAGGAGGCTTATAATCATTTTGGCAACACTGCCATGTTTAGCCTCCTGGAAATTAAACTGAAATATTATGATCTGTACGTGTGCCAATTTTGAAATAGCTCCCATTCATACTTTCCAAGATATCCAACATGGAGCTGAAATTTCAATTGCGATTTTTTAGCAGTTGGTAGCACTAACATCATTTTCAAATATGGCCGTGAGATATTCAGGTATAGATCTTTACTCCTACCAAATTTTGTTTCGATTGCTGCAGCCGTTTAGGAGTTGATAGGGGGGGACACACACACAGCCAGACAGACAGACAGAAGGACAGACAGACAGACAGACAGACAGACTGACAGACAGACAGACACACATTTGCCCGATCTCATAAGTCTACTTTTTCCTCATTTTTGCAAAATGTGAAAAGTAGGCTAAAAATAAGAAGACACGTGTCTGGGGTTTTTACGATGTGGTGTATATTATGAGGTGAAAGGGGTGAAAGGTGGGGGTTGAAGGATTCCTAACGGAGCGTGTATCTCTTTAACGACATAGGCGGGGAGTTTGAAACTCTGCGGAAAAAATCAGTTTAAAAAAATAAGTAAATCGGTGTTCGACCGTTTTTTTTTCATAAATTTCATCTATCTATACTATATATTTGTCAAATACCACTCACTCACTCATTCATTCATCACGAAATCTCAGAAACCTCCGAACGGATTGGAATGAAATGCAGCTTCCTCAGTAGCCGTAGGTGCTCGCTAAGAAAGGTTTTCAAAAAATTCACTCGTGACCATGGTCAAACCGCGATTATATGAAGCAATGCGGGCTGCAGTACGTCGCCCCTACCAGTCTTTGCAGGCAGTGAGCTTACTTTCATAACGTGCACGTCATTGTTGTCTGCGCTCCCGACCTTTACCCACTCTCTCTGGTCAAACAGTACCTGTATGTAATTTCTGTTTGTACTTTACACTTTCACCATCACTTTATAATCATCATATTGCATTATATATTAGCCTTTAGTTGACGTAACTGTAGAGTTCCTTTGTTTGTTGGATTAGGTACGGCGCTTTTCATCATTTCTTGGTAGTACATAGAGAGCAGAGTACAGGAAGCTGAGATGAGATTCCTGAGAAGTATGGTCCAGAAAACGAGGAGAGACAGAGTGAGAAATAAAGATATACGGAAAGAACTGGGAGTACAGAAACTAAATGACAAACTGGAGCAAAACAGATTGAGATGGTTTGGACATGTCAAACGGATGAATGAAGTAAGGCTACCAAGGCGAGCACTGGAACGACGGATGACAGGGAAGAGAGGACGAGGAAGACCAAGAATGCGTTGGATGGACTCGGTGGAGAATAGCATTAGAAAACGGAACCTGGATTGGAACACCGTGTCGAAAGAGGAATGGTGGAACGACAGAACAAAGTGGAGAGGAACCATATTTGTCCCCACCCAGTGTTAACTGGAAAAGGTGAAATGAAGTAGAAGAAGAAGACATAGTTATAATGAAAATTAGGCTTTGGTAAAAGAAAATTACCTCTACCAACGTGAATTTTGTTAAGTTAAGCTAGGTCTATTCCATTTATCAGGTATTTTTAAGTAGAGATTAGTTTTATTACGTTAGGAGAAAATCCCTCAACGTCACAACAGCACTCAAGCACCTTTGAAGAAGGCCGTGTCTGCCGCTAACTTTTACAGCTTCGGAATATTTGAGCTTGAGGGTGATAATTTTTATCTTGACTTATTTCGCAATCTTCTCAATCAGTTTCAGGTTGATATGTATGCAAAGATTGAGACAGAGAGACTACTTTGTATTCGCATCAATCAGAAAAAGTTGAGAAGTTAGGAATATGTGCACCTGAAGGACGCAATGAGTAAAGCTGTCAGCAGTGTCGTCTTTCCCCGTCGTATATTGCGCCCGATTTCCAATTTCAGCGCTCCATGTTGCCGTCATTATCTTCCACTACAGGAAAAATTTATAAAACTAATGTTATAACAGGATTCCAAATGTTATTGCGGGCGAAGCCGCGGGTAACAGCTAGTACTTAATAAAACGCTTCTCATACAACCCCCTTCCTCTTATCTGAGAAGTGTTTTATTAAATGTATACACAATTCATGTATTTTATCATTTTAAATGATCTTGTCGACTTTGTCGTTTCGCTGAGGTCTGGCGTTCGTTACGGTGACGGGACGAACTGTACCTAGAATGAACTGAGGCGTGTGACGTCATAGTACGATGTAGCTGCCGAGTACCACGAAGGCAGTGCGAGAACAGAGTTTCAAGAAGGTAGTGCGAGAACAATCAAGTAGGCAGTGAAGAAACAAAATAGAATCTTGAAACTCTGTTCTCACACTACCTTCTTAGTCTTTTTATTTCAGGCACTGTAAGATATAAAATTGTCATTCCCCACCCAATCTAATTGGTATCGTACACTCGTGTTGACCGACTGAAAATCTATCATATAGGTTACTTAGCAACACTGAAATATTGCTTCTAATATTAGTGATCTGTTTATTGAACTCCACATCTCCTCTTGTAAAACACATGTAAAATGTATATACCGTGTATAAAGCACAAAGTTTGTCTGTTATGTATACAAATCTACTTCCACCGATCTGAACAAAAATTTGTATACTTACCCTTTGAAACCCTGTGGGTAACCCTGTCAACTTTAAATTTCGGACTGACCACTCCATTCCCTGCACTTAGGCCCTTTGGCACAAATCTACATCGTTCCACCGATCTGAACCAAAATTTGTATACCTAGGTACTTACCCTTTGGAACACTGTGGGTAACACTGTCCACATGAAATTTCGGACAGACCACTCCATTCCCTGCATTTAGGCCGTTAGGCACAAATCTACACCGTTTCACCGATCCGAACCAAAATTTGTATACTTACCCTTTGGAACCCTGCGGGTAACATTGTCTACTTGACATTTCGGACAGACCACTCCATTCCCTGCATTTAGGCCCTTTGGCGCAAATCCACGCCGTTTCACCGATCTGGACCAAAATGTGTATAGTTACCCTTCGGTTACACTGTCCACTGTAAATTTCAGACAGACCACTCCTTTCCCAGCATTTAGGCCCTTTGGCACAAATCTACACAGTTTCACCGATCTGAAACAAAATTGGTATACTTACACTTTGGAACCCTGCGATTAATACTGTCCACTTATAATTTCGGACAGACCACTCCATTCCCTACATTTAGGCCCTTTGGCACTAATCTGCGCCATTTCACCGATCTGGACCAAAATTTGTATGCTTACCCTTTGAAACCCTGCGGGTAACACTGTCCACTTGAAATTTTGGACAGACCACTCCATTCCCTGCGTTTAGGCCCTTTGGCACAAATCTACATCGTTTTACCGATCTGAATCAAAATGTGTATAGTTACCTTTTGAAACCCTGTGGGTAACACTGTCCACTTAAAATTTCAGAGAGACCACTCCTTTCCCTGTATATAGGCCCTTTGGCACAAATCTACACAGTTTCACCGATCTGAACCAAAATTTGTATACTTACCCTTTGGAACTCTGCGATTAGGCCCTTTGGCACAAATCTACACAGTTTCACCGATCTGAAACAAAATTGGTATACTTACACTTTGGAACCCTGCGATTAATACTGTCCACTTATAATTTCGGACAGACCACTCCATTCCCTACATTAAGGCCCTTGGGCAAAAAATCCACGCCATTTCACCGATCTGAACCAAAATTTGTATGCTTATCCTTTGAAACCCTGCGGGTAACACTGTTCACTTGAAATTTTGGTCAGACCACTCTATTCCCTGCGTTTAGGCCCTTTGGCATACTGTATGCCTTTCACCAAGGCGGTCCGGGTTCGATTCCCGGTCATTGCATGTGAGATTTTCGAAGTGAAATGGCATGTCCTGTGGTTCGGATTCCACGTAAAAAGGAGGTCCCGTGGCTCATGATCTCAAGATTAACGGTCACGTTAAACTACAAGCTTCCTTCCTTCCGCTTCCTTTGGCATAAATCTACGCCGTTTTACCGATCTGAACCAAAATTTGTATAGTTACCCTTTGGAACACTGCGAGTAACACTGTCCACATTATATTTCGGACAGATCACTCCATTCCCCGCATTTAGGCCCTTTAGTTCAAATCTGCACTGTTTCACCTAATTGCACCAAATTTTACATACCCTTTGAAATCCTGCTGATATTTTGGAGAACCTTCTCCATTCCCTTCATTTAGAATAACAGACAATGGGAACTTGAAAACCACGTTTTAGGGCCCTATAACCATGCATGTCCGTAGTAGTTTAACTGTAAGAATATTTTAATAAGTCTATTGTTGGCTGGCAATGCGGGCTGCATCACGCCGCCCCTACCCGTGTTCTGGTGCAGAATTGCAAAAATAGTTACATCTTGCACTACTTATAAATTTCAGTCACGGGGAGAAATTAGTGCAATAAGATTTCTTAGGCCCCTTGAAACAGTTATCATAATAAAAATATTGTGCCTCTGTATAAGTGCGACGGTGTTGGTGCAGTGCATTGAGGTTATCAAATGCCATAAGCGTTGGTGCTTTCAAATTTACTTTCATTTATTCCGATCATCCTTGAGAGCTATGTGGCGATAAATAACACTATTGCAATCTCAGGAACTCGGGACAGCCGAAGTTTACTAAAGTGCTCTGATTATTTTTCTATGGCGCTATGCGACAAATGACGACACTGTTGGTCTCTACATTTCTAACAGCCAATGAGATATCGGCCCTAGGTAGTGTCTTTTATTTCATTTACTCCTTTTTCTAATCATATTTTTCAATTCGTTTTTAAATTACATGTGTCAATTCTGTAGTTAGTAAATAGCCGTTTCCCTGTTCGTTATTATCATTACGGGAAAAATACCAGGTTGTTACGTCCATTATTCTGTACTACTTATCCCTCGCACTACCACCACCATACAAAGTTATATTATATATATTTTTTCAGTTAGAGATAAAGACTAAGTTAGAAATACTACCGGTACGATAAATTAAGCTGTTCGTATGAGCCGCCTCAGATGCGAAGAGAATTGGGAGGAAAGATTGTTGTTGTTTTAAGGGATTAAGAGATTATACCTAAGAGGCTAATGAGTTTGGCTGTAGAGCAGGGGTTCTCAAAGTGTGGGCCCCCCACCCTCCCAGGGAGGTGCAGAGAGTGATAAGGGGGGGGGGGGGCGCCGGTTTTGATTGAAATATTTACATTTCATATTCTGTAACAAATATTACTATCCCCATATTCATGAACCTTTCATAGGCAGAAAGCTTCCACGACCATTCAAGATTAATAAACTCGTACCTTTGCTGTCTTATTTCACAATAACTGACCAGTAGATCCTGCCAGCAGGAATTCTGAGAAAAGGTGGCGAGTAACATTTCCTACACAGATCCCTTTCAGTCGCCACCCGCAGTGACATCTCCTCACCAAAGACTTAATGACAATAAGCTGCTTGACAATGTGACCGCCACTTCCTTTCAAGAATGGATTCCAGGAATGGATTCTTCTCTTTCTGCCGTTGCCCATTCGAATTCAGCTAGGCCTTTCCAGTCAGTTCAAAGACAGTGAGTGAACAGGTGAATTCTAGTGCGTGGTTAGCCAACTTTACAATAAACTGATACGAGTGACGCCATTACCCATGGATAAGTGGCTTATAAACATTTAATGCAGCCAATGGCCAAAGAACATAAATACTAACGTAATACCTAAATACATGAATTATAACGTTAAAAAACTCGCAATGTGCATTGGTATAACTAGTAATCATCCAAGCAGAACCGTGTTAGAGTCTCTCTCCTGTCTGGACACTTCAGCACATGATATCGTTCACAGAAATTGTTGCAACGCTTACACACGCATTCTGAGCACGGTGTGTGATACGATTTAGTCAAGCATAGGCGGTGATGGAAACCGTGTACTGCTAATCGGGTCACCAGGTGACGCAGCTCGTAGTTAGCTTGTGTCCAATCCTGTGTCATCATAGCATCTGTAGCGTAGAACTCGCGTGTAGCTGGCACTAGATGGCAAGAGCATTTTCATTCGAAGTTCTTCAATAAGGAACGGCTCTCTAGACAGCTCGTATACTGTGCGAGATCTGGTTGTTTTAGATACCCCCAATACTCTTTTTAAAAAATATGCTTTAACTTTCTCCAGTGTAGATAGATTATTTCTGGTAAGATCAGGCCAGATAACTTCTATACCGTAAGTTAGTACTGGTAGTATTTTCACTTGGAATAGTCTCATAGCCGTTTCGAGGCTTAGTGTTTGTAAGTTTCTTATATCTTTAATTGCAATTATTGCTTTGGCAGCTCTTTCTGTTATATGTTTGGTGAAGCACTTGCCACTAGGTTGCAATGTGACACCTAAATATTTAAAGTCATTTACTATTTTAAGTGCAGAGTCATTTATGGTGATTTGTATACCGGACGGTATTTTGCCCCCATTTCTAAAGACCATCATTTCTGTTTTTGTTTTATTTATGTAGAAACTGTTTTCTTGGCACCATTTAACCATAACATCGACCGCCTCTTGCAATATGTGCGGGTTACTAGAGCTAACTGCTATGTCGTCAGCGTAAGCATAAATGTAAATATCCTTTCTGTCTTGGATGATTCTTATTAATTCTTCAGATGTAAGAATGAATAATAAAGGGCTCATAGGGTCTCCCTGGAGTACACCATTAGTCTGTAGAATTGTATCTGATGTAGAAAGGCCATCCGATATTTGTATGGTGTTGTAGGCGAGTATAGATCTAATAATTTCAATCCAGATTTTATCAATTCCTAAGGTATTCTCCAGCTTCGATATTATTAGTCCTCTGTCCAGTAGGTCGAAAGCCTTCGTGAAGTCT
Source organism: Meconema thalassinum (assembly GCA_946902985.2). NCBI lineage: Eukaryota > Metazoa > Arthropoda > Insecta > Orthoptera > Tettigoniidae > Meconema > Meconema thalassinum. The sequence goes on from OX336391.1 coordinate 94,583,130, forward strand.
AAGAATACAGTATAGAATTTTTCTTTCTTTTTAAGTGCATCTTTGATGTTGTTTAATAGTAATTCTACAGCCATTAACGTAGATCTGTTGTTTCTAAATCCGAATTGAGCATCGGGGAGTGATTTGCCGATAGGTTCCTTCAGTCTTTGTGTTATTATGTTAGTGAATATCTTGAAAGTATTACTTTCCAATGCGATGCCCCTGTATTTGTTGGGATCCTCAGGATCTCCTTTTCCTTTGAATAACACTTTAATTGTGGAGTTTCTCCATTGCTCGGGAATTTGTCCTGTTTCTAAACACTTGTTGAATAATTTGGTCCAAGTTGGGAGCAGTATTTCAGTAGATGCTTTCATATGTTCATTAAAAATATTGTCCGGTCCAGCAGCCTTTTTGTTCTTAGCTTTATTTATTGTTTTCCGAACCTCTTCTGTTGTTATTTCTGACCATTTATATTTGTTTATAAGTGGCTTATTAGAAGTGGTAAAAACAGACCCCATGAAAGTGATAGTGCTCGCCCTCCTTCGGAAAAAGAACAAGATTCGAATTTAAACAAAGTCCATTGTTCTTCCGCGTCTACTTCTGCTCCCATCAGGATTATTAATTCTCCACACAAAGTGAAAGTGCGTAAATATCAAGACGATTATCTGACATTAGGCTTTTCCAGCATTCTTTCGAATAATAATTAGGAACAACCTCCATTCGTTCTTTGGAGATTTTAGCAAACGACAGTTTGAAGCCTGTGAAACATAAGAGATACTTGCAGACTCAACATCCAGACTGTGTAAGTAAACCTTTAGCATTCTTTAAGCGCCACGAGCAACAACTAAAATGAAATCTTAGATTCCTAGAAAAGCACGCAACGGATCCTAAGAAAGCGCTAAGAGCATCCTTGGAGGGATCCTATTTAATTGCAAAATCCAAATCACCACATATTATTGGAAATTACTTCTTCCTGCAGCCGTGAAAATGTGCGAGAAAAGTTCGGCGAGTGTTTGAAGTCGATACCGCCCGCAAATGATACAGTAACTCGTATTGATGTAATAGCCTCTGACATAAAAAATCAATTGCTACCACATCTTCATGATAGCCCAAAATTTACCCTGCAACTTGATGACAGTACTGACATCGTAAACAGTGCCCAGCTTCTTGTTTTTGTACGCTGCTGTCATGAAAATGAAATGCACGAGGATTTTCTATTTTATAAAGCTCTGGAAGGGCGGACTACAGACGAAGATATTTTTTCTCTTGTGAATTACTTTTTTACTGACAACAATCTCTCATGGACAAATTGTGTTGGTATATGCACTGATGGGGCGTGGGCATTTACTGGAACTAAAAAGGGTTTCATAGCAAGAATGAGTGCTGTTACTAATTCTGTAAAATTCACACATTGCATGATACACAGGGAGGCATTGGCTTCAAAAGTACTACAGCCGGAAGTCAATAAAGTGCTGAACGCTGTAATTAGTGTTGTACATTTTGTGAAAGCAAGAGCTTTAAACAGTCGGCTATTTTCCATTCTTTCCGAAGAGATGCGAATCATGTTCTATTGCACACGGAGGTACGTTGGGTGTCTCGTGGTCGAGTCCTTCGTCGCGTTGTGGAGTTGAAGAATGAACTTCGTATTTTCCTATTGGGCAGCAGTCCTACACTCACAACCCTGTTTCTGGATGAGAAATGGCTTCTAATACTGTGCTAATTGGCTGACGTATTTGAAACACTGAATGAACTTAACGTGTCACTTCAAGGACGAAATAGTAATATATTCATTCTAAGCGACAAAGTGCTTGCTTTTAAGAGAAAACTTGAACTTTGGAAAGCCCAGATGGACAAAGGTAACTGTGAGATGTTTCATTGTCTGAATGAATTCCTGGAAGAAAATGAGTTAGATTTGTCAAATTAGTGGAATAGTCGTAAACACCTCCAAAACATTGGTAAAAAATTCGAGGGTAGATTTCCACAACCTTCAACTGAGAATGGCTGGACTCGCAGTCCGTTTGAAACGAACGTAACAGCCCACCTGTCAACGGCAGAACAGGAGGAACTAATAGAACTCTCAAGTGACAGAATACTTCGAAATGAATTTAAGTCGAAGTCTCTTGAACATTTTTGGGTGCAGATTCGGAATGAATAGCCCATTTTATCAAGAAAAGCAGTGGGCCTGTTATTACGGTACCCTTCGCTTCAACTTACTTGTGTGAGTCAACATTTTCCGCAATGGCATCCGTCAAGACGAAGCATCGGTCTAGGCTGCAGCTGGAAGGGGATCTGCGGGGTTGCTGTTTCAAACATCCAACCAAGACTGGATTTACATTCATCTCAAATTCAAGCTCACACATCACACTAACTCCGTAAGTGTCTGAGAATTACCGAATTCTGATCCATGTACACTTTTATTCTCCTGTTTTACTTTTTCATGGATGAAGAGTTTTAACATAACATTTTTTTCAACTCCACAGTGAAATGTTGAAAATTGTATATATTATTTCTATTGACATTTATAAGTCACGAGCTTTCAAATATGAAAAGCATTACTGAACACAGGTGTCACAGCTAAAGAGCTAATTAGTGAAACAAACACAATTTGCTCAATTCCAATAACTGCACGTGCAACAGTTGTTTTTATTTTTATAAGCAAACGTAATACATATGCATGACATTTTTTTCTACAAAACGTTTTTGTACTTTGATGTGCTCTAAGAATAATGAATTGTGTTATATTATTACCGGTATTATTAATGTAACTGGTAGTTGAAATCCTAATTAGGCAGTAGCCCATGAGAAGTGCTAAGAAAGGAAATGAGAATAAGGGGGGGGGGGGCAGATATTTCATAATTATGTCAGAAGGGGGGCGCGACAGAAGAAGTTTGAGAACCCCTGCTGTAGAGGGCAAAACCGGCAGAGGTAGACCTCGGAGGCGATTGTTAGATTCAATGTTGAATGATTTCGAAGTGAGAATGAAGAAGCAGAGGAGGCTGCATTGCTAACTGCTAATAGGGGTTCATAGAGGCGACTTGTTCTCAGAGGCTTGCAGACTTGACTGGACGTTGAAAGGCAAACTAGTCACAAATTATAATGTATGTATAATATTACTACTACTACTACTAATAATAATAAATACATACATGCATACATACAGCAATCCTATAAGTATAAGGCATCTAATAAGTACAAAGGACTAAAGCCCGAGATGCCAAGTTGTGTACCCAGTGGGTATGGGAGCTTTTGATATCTGTTTTCAGTTCATACGTCAGCCGTAGGAGTGCATTATGCTACAATACATCACGGAGTTCTACTGTCGCGCGTTGATACAGTACTCAAAGACGGTCGCTAGATAGTGCTAATGCTAAGTATTCAAAAGTCATTCGTAATTTGATCAGATATAATTGATTTCAGTATTTTCTTTTATTTTAAACAAGAATTTTAGAGTTTGCTGGCTTTAAGCCATGAATATAGATACCTTTTAATTTTGATTTTAAAATTTTCATAAGGCAGCTGGTTAAAACGAATGTAGTGCAGTCAATCGGTAGGAAAGTCAGTTAATCCGAGGACGTCACAAAATCATGGCTGACTAGTGGTAAACAATAACATTGAAAAATATCGAAATTGGAGTGTGGTTTTGTTTACTGAATTCTTGTGTGTAAAAAACAAACTAAATCTATGGTTTGATAAATACATAATTTCTACATTTTTTTTCGGAGCAGACATCAACAGCTCAGATATGGCTGAAAGGTAAACATGGGTTCTTATCATTTCATTCCACTTGCTAAAATTGTACTGTTCATATGCTTGGTGAGCGGTATTGCATTACTGTATGCAGAATGATTTTTGACAGTTACTCATTTGTATTCTGGATTAACCATGGTGTCGTCTCAAAACTTGGGAGCAAGTGTAGGCCTATATAGCGCTGCATTCTCAGTATTTTTTCTGTTGCCTAGGCGCCTAGGCCTACAACTTGTCCCTTCAGTGCAAAAGATCGTTGGCAACTTGCCGAACGTCACATTGAAATATACTCTCCATATACTAATTTATTGTCTCAGTGAAGTCTGTGTAATGAAATATACAACCTGGATTTTCGATATTTATTTCCAGAAACAGATAAACAGCTGGCTCTACCTATTGTCATCTGTCATTTGTAAGCAAGGAACAGTTTGCCTATTTGTTTCGTAATTTTCAACGGGATATTTTTAAAATGTTGAAATGCATGAGGTTCTCGGACCTAGTGTCCGTAGCCCCTAATGGCTCTGTAATCCAGTAGGCCCACGGTATGTAGCCTAAACTGTAATTTCAATCTTGTTTTTTTGTTTTGATACGGTAGGGCAGTTGATATGCTGATTATGAAAATGGTTCAAGTCTGGAACTTATGAACTTATACGATGTGTTCAAGTTTTGTTTGTACCACTGCCTTGGCCTAGATAGCTTTTAGCATTGGCTAGTGGTCCTGGATATGGTTCCTAAGCTTGATCTAGGCGCAGGTTACCTTAATATCATATGTATTCTGAAACAGGATCAAACCAGCCTCTTGATATGAGAAGGGAATGAGTCAGTCACAAAACGAAAAATGCCGGATATGAGTAGCATTGGGATTGTTATGTTCACTGCATAACCTACTACACCGATGAAGGTACCCAGGAACAAGTCTACAAAATGCCAACACCATTATGATTATGTGTAGGAAGCAACAAAGGGGTCACTGTCACTGACAGTAATTTTCAGTGGATCCTAACCTAATCTGTCACTATGAGTATAAGTTAGGACAACAGTGGTTTTTCGTATCAATCTCAACGAACGAACCATGCTTACCACTATCCCACGAGGCATAGGCCTAGTAACTTAATATAAGTTAGGAATTTGGTGGCAGGTTTGTGGTTGACTAAAAAGTGACGATATTGCTGTTATTTTGCTGCAATTGTATCTTATGTAGGCTATTGACAAGGTGGAAAAAATGTTCAATTTAACCTTTTGTGTAAGGTAACTATAATTATAGGTTAAGATGATAAGAAGCATATAACTTACTCGCCTTGGACTTGTGGGCAGCTTTACGGAAATGCTGCTGCTGTACATCTTAAACTGTATTCTTAACTTCTTCCATAATAATAGTCTAACTTAATTAGACCTACTTCTTTATGAAAAATAAAATCAGTATGCCGTTGAACCCTTCTGGCGAGGGAGAGATAGCACCCTAATGATGTCACTGTCACGATAACAATAACCTATAGTCTGTATTATGAAAGAAGAACGCTGACAGCTGTCAAAGCCAGCACGTGGGGAAATGCTGTGTTGCCACTGTAGCAGGTTATCTCAATGCCTGTTGCTGTATGTACGTGTAACAGGGGAACCTCTGGACCGATTTTTATGCAGTTTTTGCTGTTACCTATAAGATGTTCTATCATATGAAAGATTAAACAAATACACATCAGTAAGAACACAGCATAATAATAACAGTGTGATTGGCAAGGCATGCTACAAAAAGACAGTGTGTCAGGTCATGTGCTCATCGCTGTCCTTGAGTAGGTTACATTACAACACGGTTCGATGTTCCCATGGAAACCATTACCCCACTCACCTTGTCAACACACCTCACCACATGGGTGAATGACAGCTGTCAGCGTTCTTCTTTCGTAATACAGACTATCTATTATATAATATGCTAAGTTCATCCCACAAAAAACTCAAGCTCCTGAACCAGAAGAAGTTAGAAGGTGCGGTTTGTACGAAAATCTTCCAAATAGTCTCAATAGTATAGGAAAAATCTTGCATTTCTTGAAAAGTCCACGGAAATATATTTGTGTTAAAAGAGTGTTTAAACAAATAAATAAGACAATAGCCCCTGGCAGAACTGTGTCGCGTCCAGCCCGCATTACACTTGGGCTGGGCGGGTAGTCTGTACACATGGGGCGCACACAACCCATTGTGCATTGAAAAGAATATTCAACGGAATTACCCGTAACAGTGGCAAATTGCAGTCTGTTTTCAAAAATACTGACAATTTGTTTAAAAAGTGAGTTTAAACAATTTAAACATATTTATAGAAGGCCGCATAATAGTAAAGCTAAACATGCGAGATTTTTCGCACAGGTCCCCTAGTAGTATTATATTTAAGAAGTGTTCCAGAAAGTAGACTAGTGTCCCTTTGCCGAACACGTAGCTTGCTGTCATCATTATCATTCATCAGTTCCAGCTTCCCGGATCTGTCAATGAACCTCGTACACTCCCTCCTGTCGAGATACTGTCTGTTGTAGAAAGCTTTGATACCATTTTTTCAGTGTTGCCTTATTAACAATTGATAACTTTTCAGTCCGCCAACAGTACAATCCCAATTGATTTTCATCACTCGTCAAGCGAGCATTGTCGGATCCCTAACCCGTGAGGACTGGCACATGGATTTTTTGACCCGAGGCTTAAATAATGCTCTGTAAGCTATTTTGTTTTGGTCAGCCCTCATTTCCTCTCACTTACAGTACAGTACCTTCCTTCCTAGCCTTGAACTACAACCTGAAAAAGTTAACATGTCCATAGTTCTGTGAGCACCCAAATTAATTCTGTGTTATTTACGGGTGGGTCTGATTTACCCTTGGGGCGCCAGTCGTCGCACTAACATTATCGGCTTACGCTTGTTGGGACAATAGGCCTATGTAAATATAAGACAGAAATTCCACATATTTCGGTGCAGCATAAGAAATATCACAGTATTCACTTTGTTTTTGGTCCATTTCAGGAGCTTGGGACATATTGGGCATCAGCCCCAGTGTTTATATAAATTTGCATTTTTTAATGAAAGGAAAGGAATTTAAAAAAAAGTTCTTCCTCTACCAAAAAACCACCATGGTGCAGACATTGATAGAAAAATTGATACAAAGAAATTTTGCAACACATTCACACTGTCGGGTATGTGTCTAACTGCTAGCCATTAACGTACCTGTATTTTTTGCCATGCTAAAAAAATGTAGCTGGCTAAGAATGCTGATAAGGTAATCAGCTGTCACAAGAAGTGATACACAAACATTTAAGAGAAAAATAAAGAGCTGTAGTGGACAACGAATGGCTAGAACTCACTTCTGGTCGACACTCTATTTATGGTATGGAGGCTTGAACTTTGAAGGCTGGCACCATGAAAAGACCAGAGGCAATCGAAATGTGGATCCATCAACGAATGTTAAGAATACACTGGATTGATAAAGTTACAAACAGGGATGTCCTCAGAAGAGCAAATAACTTAGTGATCTTCATCTTTTGTCTGCCATTAAATGTTGAAAAACTGCCTATTTAGGTCATGTACTTAGAGGACAATAAGTTACTATCGGCTTCTTTATCTAATATTGCAAAGCAAAATAGATGCCGACGAGGACGTGACAGATGACAAATTTCCTGGCTTCAGAACATGAAAGAGTGGTCAGGGATTCAGTCTGCTGGAGAAGTGTTCTGGCTTACAGAGAACAGAAACACCTTCACTATGGTGATCGTCAATGTTCTGTGTAAATTACTTGTTCTTTAAATTCTGTACGAATAAATACAGATATCTTTCAATATGGGTCATAAAGTTCTAGTGTCCTCGTGAAAAGACAAAAGGACAGTCCTGGTGTTACAATTTGTTATGCCTGTTCTCAAGGGTTAAAAGGTTCAAACTACAAGACAAGATGGCGCTACAAAACACTACCAGGCCTACAATGTCAACCCTGAACGAACACGAGTCACTGCAACCCCAACGCTCCAAGGAGCGACACAACGTGCGGCTAGCTCTGCTGTGAAATACTAAAGTGTTAAACCCCCTAAAAGGTTGCAAGGTTGAATATCATAAAGCCACTCTCAAAACACTCGCCTTCACCGGCTACTACTGCCGAGAATAACTTTAAGTGATAATCCCCAGAATAAAAAGAAATATATATACACTAATAAGTAAATGTTTACAAGTGTGTTTAAAAGCTGATGTATGTTAAATTTATCTGAAAGTGTTAATACCACTATTCACTGTATTAACGATTATGGTTATTACTACGAAACATTTAAGTTACAAGCCACAAAAAATCTACAAATGTGAACACAAAATAAGCATCAAAGCAAACTGAATTCCATAAATATTATTCTTCCTCAATTGGTGTTCTGCCAATGTTTCAACATCAAGGTTCGATAACTCTGAAGTTTCTCTTATTTTTAGTCAGTTCCAGGTTGTAAACAATATACTTTCAGATATGTTTGCACTTCACTTCATTAACACAGTGCTAGTAGACTAGTAAGGTAGCAGCTTGAATACAATACACCTTCAATTGATTTAACACAATGTTAGTGAACAAATGCTGATTATTTGTTTTTTCACACTTGAAGTTTTTTTTTACTGCTCATTTAAGTTCACATTTGTAGATATCTTTCTTAGTTCCCTTTTGGGGGGGATTGTTATTTAAGTGTTTCATAGTAATAACCACAATCGTTAACAGAGTGACTGAGGTAACAAAACACATTCAGATAAATGTAACATACCATAGGGCAGGCCTGTCCACCCATGCCACTGGTGGCTATGGCGCCACGGCTTGCTACGAGACTGGCTCCGTGGCAGACTAAGTCTCGCTCCACCGTCACTCCCACTAGTTTCTCCTCTCACTACCTTCTCTTGCTAGAGAGAAGAAGACGGACCTGCTCCCCCCTCTACGCCCACACTCCCGCCATAAACACGTTGCGCTGGGTGTCAAGTGTCAAGCAAGCCAAGTAGGAGATTCCGATTTCCTCTTCTTAAATAAAACGGTACATCAGGTGTAGAAAACTTGTGAATGGCAAATAGATGCTCAACATCCGAAGTGGCTGGCGGAAGCAACCCTTCCTGGGAATTTAATTATTTAACTTAGTAGATCTTTTTTGAAAAGCTGCTGAATGGAGATAAAGAAAACATAACAAACAGAGAAACCACAACTGAATCGCCAATCACATGGCTGGATGTTGAAAAGGCGCTCAAGAGCATGAAGAAGGAAAGGCAGTGGGCATAGATGAAGTGAGTGCGGATATGCTGAAAGCGACGGGAATTCCAGCAATCCAATGGTCATACAGAATACTCAACAGGATATGGGAGGAAAATACTATCCCAGAGGACTGGAAGATGGGCATCATTGTCCCTCTGTTCAAGAAAGGAAGCCGACGTAAATGCACAAACTATCGGGATATTACACTACTGTCTCATGCCCTGAAAATATTGGAATAAATAATAGAGAACAGATTCAGAGATACTGTTGAACCAATTTTGGAGGAAGAACAGTATGGTTTCAGACAAGGAAGGTCAACTACAGACCTGATCTTTGCACTTAGAATCCTAATGGAAAAACACTGGGGGGAGAACAAACCTTTATTTCTAATATTTTTGGACCTTGAGAAAGCCTATGAAGTGTACCAAGAGAAACACTTTGGCAATGCATGAAAGAACTTCAAGTGAGAGACAGCCTCATAGACAAAGTGAAAATGTTGTACAATGGGGATAGAAGTTGTATTCAATTAGGACGTGGTTTGTCGGACTGGTTTGAAACAAAGAGAGGAGTGCAGCAGGGCAGCTCATTGTCACCGCTTCTATTCATCATTGTGATGGGTGTGGTAATGAAATCTATTAAAAGGAAAGAACATGGAGATATTATAGCCTTCACATCTGCAGATGATGTTGCGATCTGGAGTGAATCAGAGGAGGAACTGGGTGAGAGGCTGCAAAGCTGGAATGAGGAGTGTAATAATCAAAAGTTTACCTCGTTCCGCCTCGTCAATACAATACATTCAAAATTTCGTGATACAATCACATGTCACACTCTAACATCGGTACATGTTTTGATGCCTATAAACATTGGCATCATCATCAGCCTTATTAGTGTATTGGCAGCACTTAAAAATCACTTTGTAAAAACATCGAGTGTAATAAAATGTTGACATAAACACACATTAAAATCACATATACACTGTAACATTTTAAAAGTTTTCTTAAAAGGTTTTAAGATTATTGAGGTTTTCAGAGTTCAGTTCATGATGTTTACGTATTGGTCAAGGGTTTCCATTCCCAACTGGAAAGAAATGACGTTAGGAGTAAGAAAATTATTATATAATACAAGGATATTTGAAAAATTATCCTAACATAATTGTAAAACTTAACGTAATTTGCGGCCAGAGTCAAACAGAGCCGTGCTGTGCTAGAAGGAAGCTGTTCTACACTGAGTTGGCATGCTGCCGCGGAAGTGGCCAGCGGGACTGTGCGAAGTAGGGGAAGTGAGGGGTGAACTTAAGGAGTGAGCTAACTATGACCTACTGTGCGGCGAGAACGAATGAGAGGGGTGTAGGGGAGGGGTATGGTACATTGGAAAACAAATCAACTATTGTGGATAATTTCTAGGGTGATTTGTATTTCATTCTATAATTACTTAAGTTAATGCTTCATGAAGTACGTTATTATTTTCAAAATTTATCTCATTTATATTAGTTAGGGGAGCTGTTCTTTGGATTACTTGCGTAATGTAGGATTTCCATGTCATTGTTGATGTCTGTGAAAGCATGCCTGGACTCTTTCATGTGATTTGCCATGGCGGAAAATTTTGTTGTACTTATTTGCATTAAAATGCTCACCATATTTTGTAGTAAACGATCTCCCCTTTGTCCACAATAATTTGCATCACATTTTGAACATTTTAGCATCGAAACAATTGAATTAATAAGGCAACACAATTTTACCACCTGCTGTGGGATGAGCAAATGCTCATGAAAACAAAGATGACATTGTACAAGTCCTATTATACACCGATTGTTACATACAGTCTCGATTCCCGGTCAATGCATGTGAGATTTTCGAAGTGAAATGCCACGTCCTGTGGTTCGGATTCCACGTAAAAAGGAGGTCCCGTGGCTCATGATCTCAAGATTAACGGTCACGTTAAACTACAAGCTTCCTTTCGAAACCACAACACTAACCAATAGAGATAACTCTAAACTCCAGGCAGCCGAAATGAAATTCCTACGTACCACGATTCAGAAAACCAGGAAAGACAAGATCAGGAATGAGAAGATTAGAGGAGAAGTGGGAATAGATGATTCTCTCCTCAATAAGATCCAGATCTCATGACTGAAGTGGTTTGGTCACATGAAGAGGATGCCACCAAGCAGAACTGCACGGAAGGAATTTGACAGAAAAGTGGAAGGAAGACGACCGTGAGAAGGCCACAAAAGAAATGGATAGATACAGTCAAGAACGATGTACTGCAGAGAGGTCATGATTGGGACAAGTTGGTGGAGGAGGAGTGGTACAAGGACAGGATGAAATGGAGGGGGCTCATATACCACACCCGGGCAACTGGAGTTGGTTCAGGATGATGATGATGATGATGATGATTAGTACCCGCTCCAGCGCCAGCGGACGGCAAGTGAATGTGTCTGATATGTCACACTTTTTTTAAGAATAAAAAATAAAAAGGAGGCAGTATGATTGAAAGGATTTATTATAGCTACTAATGTCCCATTCAATGCCACGCACAACGTTGCCAGTCTTTGCGCCAGCTCGCTACCGCAATATCTTCCTCGCTTGCAGCCATGCCTCACCCCCACCTTCCACACTCAACCCCGGATTCACTAAGGAAAACCCGTGCTGTAGCACCAGCGTGGCAGACGACTGCCACCGTGGCATTTTCCCTGGACAGGCCTGCCGTAGGGGCTATATCAACTTTTCAACACACTCTTAGCCATTTACGTTTATATTGAGTTGGTGCATAGTCCTTGCCGTTCTTCATTGGGTTGGCATTACTGCATTACAAAGCCTTCATTTTTGTTATTCTAATGTTTTCTTTCTTCTGTTTGGAGTTTGATTGTTGCAAACGGGAACTTGTGTGTTGTCAACAGCACGTTTTGGTCATTTTCAAGGCTAATCACTATGGAGTGTCCAATAGAGAAGAATGAACACTTCCCACACATTTTACTCCGAGTTTAATGGAGAATCTTATGCCGCAGAAGCTGTGAGAAGAATTTGTGGGGTGTATGGGAGGGAAGCATTCGCTGAGAGGATGGGACGGAAATGGTTTTCGCTTTTCCTAGGAGGAATATTCGACTTGTATGATGAACCAAGTTCTGGAAGACTTCTTTTTGATGAGTACCGCCTAAATCAGTTGGTTTGCAATAATCCTCACCAAACAGTGGAGGAATTGGCACAAGTTATGGAATGCGATCACTCAACCACAACCATTTGTATTCATTGGGTAAGGAGCAAAAATTGGGTACACGGGTAGCACGTGCTAACCAACACCATCACAAATCGGCGAGTAACCATATGTTCTTCTCGGCTGGCCCGTTACTGTGTGGCTTGTCTTAGGCACAAACCATTCCCTTGGAACATTGTTACTGGTAACAAGAAATGGTGGCTGTATGTGAACTTAAAGAAGAAAGAATGGCTCAGTCCATCGACGAAAGCAACACCCCGTGTGAAGGATGGTGCACACCCTCAAGCAATCATGTTGTGCATTTGGTGTAACCAAACTGGCATTCTTCACAATGAATTGCTACCAAGAACGCTGCTGTGCATACTGAACAGCTAGACATAGCTGAACTTGATTGGGAACCACTTCCTTATCCTGCACATTCACCAGACTTAGCCCCTTCTGATTATCATCTATTCTGGACTCTGTAACAACATTCAGGGACATGTGTTTCATGACGAAGCTGCTCTTTACAGCTGGCTATTGTTATTGTTGAACCTGGTATTAATTTCGTTATTGTTATCCCATACTGTACTCTGCCAATTCTGAATTTGTTGACTTTTTAGCACATTTGAAGTGTTGCAGGAATTAAATTGTAGTGATGAACTTTCAGGTAAGTGTATTAAGAAGTATAAAACATTAATGTAATCAAGTCTTTTGAGTTTGTATTGACAATAATAAGTGTTATAAACCAAAACTGGATGAAGATATAGATCCACCATGTTAATTAAAAACTTTGGCAATCCAATCATCATAATAGTATGACTTTCCAAGCAACTTGATAAATGCTATTGATTTAAATTTTAATTATAGGCTACTTTAATGGGCTCTTGAAGAGGTATACCATAGCATGTACTTATGGGGACCTAAAGAAAAGCCAAAAGTGAATTAATATTAACAAGGCAGATAAAAATATTAAGTTAATACAGTTTAGTTTTACTTTATAATTAACAAAAAACTATTGTAACCTATAATAATTTGAAATCTAGTATCGCAATACTGATTGAGATCCACTGGGCGTATGGCTAGGACTAGATCTTTTGTAGGTTTAAGGATTTAAATGAAATTTATTAAAATCAGCAATATTCAGTGCCCTTAATAATTACATAGATGTGGATGGAGCGAATCTATGGATGGCACCTGCTCAGGTGTAGCAGCGAACATCAAAATATACTTGTAATGCATCATTCACAGGAAACAGCAAGAAACATGTTGCTGATTTGAGCATAATCCTCAATGACAGAAGATTCTAAATGAAAGCATGGTTGTGCCCTCAGTTCCAGACTCTTCCAGTAGCATGTGTACAAATTCAAATCAGCATTTCTTGTTTCATGCTGTAGTGAGGAGGTTGTTGAGAGTAAAGGTCATATCTCGCTTTTTTGAATTGCGAGAGGCAATTTCTTCGATATCTGAATGTATTCAACAAGACCACAATAACTTAGCTCTGGAAGTACTGTAGCCTAAATTAAGAATAACCATGAGTGTTTAGTGGACATGTGGAGATGTATTTGTGTAGGCTACCTCTGACTCTCTTCACACAGTGCATTTGTGCTTTCATCTAAAGGTCACTTCTTCATTTTGCAGGGAAGGGAGCTGGTGGGATTCATGGTACAAAGCAGCTAAGGACAAGGTAAGTTAACATCTTTTCCACCATAAGTCCTATTGATCCTCTCACATCTGGTGCCTGTATCACTGACCTTTTATCCTAGGAAAAATCTCTTAATATTGAGTGGTACCAAGCACAAACTTCTTTCCTATAGGGTTTCAAACATCAGTCCATTAGAATTAGATCATAACCTCCTTTTTTTATGCTGCCATTTCATGAAGTGATCTTTGAGGAATAGCAGCTTGTTTTCACTTTTTTTTAAATCTCCTGGGGTTGATTCCCGTGGCTCGGGGACTGGATGTATGTGACGTCTTGATCATCACTTCATCCTCATTAAGACGCGCAGGTCACCCACGGGTGTCCACTAGAAAGACCTGCACTCGGCCTCTCCGGAGGCCACATGATCATCATCATCATCATAGTTGTTAATCAATCCTCTTCCCCCTTCTTACTGAGCGAGATGCACAATGCCTTATTGGTACGCAAGCCACAGAATTTTGTCAGTAGTTATACAACTGGATGTTACAGTAATGGCCAAGTTGCTAAGATGAATCAATAACACAACTGTTCGTGTAATCCTTCCCAAGATATGGGGCAGATGACCTCGTTGTTCTGCCCCTGAAAACAACAATAACTAACTCCTTCCTAAGACCTGAGACTTGCTGTGTTGACTGGCATTGAGGGGTAAATAATTAACAAGTATAGAGAGTTGAAAATCAAGGACACAAATATACATTACATTTTCCCCCTGGTTGGGAAAATGTTTCTGAAACTCTACCTCCTGGCTATGACGAGGAATGGACGACTTGGAAGTCCCTGAATAGACTGCGCAGCCATGAGTGAGACTGAGACATCGGTGAAAAGCCACCTTTTACTCTAGCCTGTGCCAACTGACAAATGCAAATGTACTGTATTCATCAAGAGATGGAAGCAATAATCACACCATTACACTACATCAAATATTTTATCATATTTCAGCAAAATGTATGAAAGACAGTTCCTTGTTCACTTTACTGTCTAAGGGTAGTTGAAATTCTGTGGTGGCGATACCAGTATGTAAAAGAAACGAAAGATAAACTAAACGTCTATGGGTCGCCCGCGTGACAAGAAAGATATTTATAAGAGTAAAATCTTGTTGAACGAGCTGTAGTATGATGACTTGAAAAATTACATTAATATTTAATTATTATTAATTATGATGAAATGAATGACGGTGACGTTCGAAACAACCACTGTCCGAACGAGGAAAATTGAAACATACGAAGTAAAAAAGTACGCTGTAGGTGGGATTCGATCCCTGGTCCTCTCACACTGGAGTCGAGTGCTCTTCTCATTCTGCCATCTAGACACTTGCAGGTTGTGATTGGTTACATGTATTAGGCCCTACCTACCGCTAAAGATAAAGTGCTTATTTACACTCGCTCGTAAGTTAATACCATCAGTGAAATTGACGAATTATAATACAAATATTATAACATAAAATGCTGGTACACTACTAGTCACGGCTTATTTCAGCCTATTTAACTATTTAATTCCTCTTTATATCCTAAAATGTACGTCCTTTGTGTGCAGCGCTTATAGCCTTGTCTATTTTTACCTACACTTTCAATCTGTTATTTATGTTTTACATTGTAGCCTATACCATTCATTATGTAACATTTCATGCATTTCACACTCTGATGTGAGCATTTTTGTTGAGGTAATGAATGTTGAGGTAATAGCATGATTATCATGCATTTTATAAAATAAATTTTATAAAACTACCTTTTATAAAAGATGTCCCCATTACACTGTCATATCTTTTATCAAAGATCTTTGACAAATTTCTTTGATAGTGTAATACCGGCCTAAGCTGTTGCTGATAACCTGGTTGTAATGACAGACTGTCAAAAGCTTACACGCCAACAAGCTAGGACTTGAACAAAAAGTACAGGAGGAGATGACCAAGATATCCAAATTGAATTGAGTTTCATTTAATGAATAATAAACAAAGTTGTTTCTGTTTCAGTCCGCCGAGGTGATGGAGTTCGTGAAGCGCGACTTGGACGAGTTCTCCTCAGCTGTTAAGAGTGAAGCAACCAATGTTGTTAGTTCTACGACAACAGTTTTAAAGGACAAACTAAAGGTAGATATATACTCATTAAACCTTGCCTAATCCCATGTGACAGTAAACTTTTCCTGTATTTTCACCTGATAATAATCCGTACCTTTATAATTGAATAAGTTTTACCGTACCTGCGAAGATGATATACACCGTAAACTAACATATGAGTAAGCGTGTTTTCGTAACATTTTCACTGTGTCTGCTTTCCCTAGCAGTAAATATATAGTAAAAAATATTCAAGTGGGAGTAGCTTATTACATTTAATGGTAAGAATAAATTAGTAACTCTACAATTAAAAAATCCCTAGTCGGACCCCATCTTGTCAGCAAGGTAGCTGTGATGTTGCCTTCCAAGATCACGTTCATCTCAACGACATAATACTTTCTTCATCTAAGATTTGGAAATGGGTTGGAAATGCTGATTTCACTTCCACGTCTGTCACAAAGTGTTGGCCGGCCAGGAATCTCTTCATTGGACAGATGAAAATCTGAAAGTGCCAGGTCCAGGCTGTATGGTGGATGCTGGAGCACCTCCCACTCGAATTGGGTGATTTTTCTCACAAACAAGAGCAGCAACATGGGGGTGTGCATTGTCATGAATAAATTTGACACCGTCAGCATTAATGTTGTGGCGTTTGTCGTGCATGGCACGACGCAACTTAACCCAAGTTTTAATGTAGGCTCCAGCATTCACAGTGGTCCCGTGTTCAGCAAAAAACAATAACACACCACACATATCCCAGAACACTGTCACAAGCACATTCCTAGTATATTGAGTCCCTTGGAATTTTTTTCGTACTGGGGAACCAGCATGTTTCCACTCCATGGAGGCCTGCATGGTGTTAGGCGTGTAGTGGCATGACCACGACTCGTCACCAGTGACGATTCCTTTCAGAAAGTCATGCCCTTCTGCGGTGTAACGCGTTAAGTGATCCAAGCGTGTCATCATTCGCTGGCCCTTGTGGTTGTCTGTCAGGTTCTTAGGCATTTCAACGTATGATGAACAATGTCGTACACCGCACCATAGGAGATGTTGAACGTCTGCGATAAGGTTTGCAGGTGCACGCGGCGGTCTTTCAAAATTGCTGCCTCAATGGCACGGGCATTCTGTGGGCTTGCACCTGTTACCGGCTGCCCGGAGCGATGGCGAATTACTAAGGTTCACACGGCCCTCTTGGAAGAATGTACACCCCCTGGAGATATTGCTATGGTCCATACAGTCGTCCCCATACACGTCACGCATGTCCCTGTGAATTTCACTCTGTTTATGCCCTTTGGCCCACAAATATCGAACTACACTTCACTGTTCCTCACAAGTTGATGACAGTAACATGCGCACCATGTTTGTTGCTTAGTTCAGGCTTCTCTCGCTAGAGCAGCACATGAAAACAAAATACCCTCTGTAGTGCAAACTTCAAACTATATCATCGTGAAATTTCAACATTCCTGCAATACCAGGGGAGAGAAAATGATGGTGCATTACATTCCGATCTGCCCTCATATTTCGATACTTGATAGGTGCTAATTTCTGCCTGTTTGACAGAACTCCTACTGTCACTACAGTTTCGAATTCTCGACCAGACCTGAAAAATATGACGTTTACACAAATTTATCATAAATAAGAGTGAGATGGAGATCACAACCAGGAAAAAGGAAAGAACCATGACGGGAATAACAATTGGTGGGGGACTGCTGAAGAAAGTGGAGAGTTTCAAGTATCTGGGAAGCCTGATACAAGATAATGGAAGAAACAATAGAGAAATAAATGAGTGGGGGAGACAGGCAGAAGCATTCCGGAGGAGTGTGAGAAGCATGTTATGGAGCAAGGATGTCCCTCAGAACAGCAAATAGATCATATATCGGGCGTACTATGTCCCTATCCTGACGTATGCCTCGGAGACCTGGGTTATGAAAGGAAGGGAGAAGAGCAAAATACAGGCCAGTGAGATGAGGTTCTTGAGAAGCAGTATTGGAGCTACAAAGATGGACAGAATAAGAAATAAGAGGACCAGAGAATTAATGAAGGAGGAACCAATACAGGATGGTATAGAAAAATCTAGACTTAGATGGCATGGACATGTAAAACGAATGGAGGAGAAGAGGATACCCAGGAGGATACACGAGACGAAGTGGGAAGGAAAGAGACCGAGAGGCAGGTGGCTGAAGGGGGTGGAAGAAAGCGTGAAGAAGAGAGGAGAAGACTGGACAAGGTGGGTAGGTTTTGGCTAGGGATTAACACTACCCCCCAAGGGAAGATGAAGAGAAAAGGAAAGGGAAGTGGGTTTCGGAATGAAGAACAAGTGTGGGTAAATAGGACGAGAGTCCAATACTAAGCAAAGAAAATGAATTTGAATGAGTATTTAGTGACGAGTGTCACCGCAAAGCCCGTGAAGCACCCAAAGTGAGTATGGACTTGGACTCAGCTAACGGAAAATGCGGCTGGAGCTTGGGCTATTTGCAAGCAAGCAGCGATCGTAGCTTCCCTTCCAAGCCTATATTTGGCTACTATAGGGAAGGGTGGTAGTCTGGTAAGACAAGGAATGACAGATTTATTGTATATCCTTTCAAAGGAGTTGGGTGTGATCGAAGGTTTTGAAAGGCGCAAATAATTTGAATTGGCCGTGGAACTGCAGGATCTCCAACGAGCGACCCAGTATTCCCAGAAAGGGTATCGATGAAGCCGTTATAATGCTTTTTGGGAACGATTTTGTTGTTTTCTTTGAAAATTTTGGTAAAGACACCAATTGTTGCACTTAAGATACGTTGAACTTTTAACCAGCAGAGTACAGACTAAAAGTTCAAACCAGAGGAAAACTATGAATTTAGAAAACAAACCATAAGTTATAAATCCCAATTCAAACACAGGATCCCATTGTACAAGTATCTTGTAAAAATCGTGTGTGAAAAATCCTTGTGGCTACGGGTGAACAGAAGTTTTCGACTCTAAAACAATGGATTGATGAACTTTGCATTATTTAATTCATAAACTGTATTCATATCAATTATGTACTTGTAAAGGAAATCAATCTTTGATATTTATTGCACAGGCTGAGGAAGAGGGAGTTAACAACCCTCGAAACATGTACCTGTGAGTAGGTTTAATATATGATTCTCAATATTTAATAAAGATTAAACAAAATAAACAGTCAGTGCTTTGCTTTAACAAACCGTGTGCTAACACATGTTATATATTGGTAATAAATTAAAATAAATTTGTTATTTTGAATTTCTTTCTACTTGGGAATTTGCCGTCGCATTATTTTCATCATCATTAACTAGAGCAGTTTCCAACCACAGGTTGGGTCAACTCTGAATAATTAAAATGAGATTCTTAACTTTTTGTTTAAATGATCAATACATTTCAAAATTCTACTTTTTTTTCTTAACATACATATATATATATATATTTTACATTAATGTTTTTGTTGGTGTGCTTTTTTTTCTTCATAAAATCGTCATTTTAGATTTTTTTAACGGATTTGTTAAGTACTCGACAAGGATTTGAAATACATATGGTGGCAGCTCTGAATTAGTGTAGGAATGAATTGAGTTAGTGAGCAGGGTTTTACTTGAATATTTGTAAATTGTTGTAAATGTTTTGTTTGTTGTAAAATATGTAAACATAAGATGTGCTAATAAAACAAAACACAAGCTGACAATGTTTTATGATCTTTTGATAATTGTTTCCGAATGCTGTTTTTTAAAATTCTAAATTCTAATATGCTTTCTTTTCCTAACATACAGTTTTTGTGTTTTTTTTTCTTCTGCATGTTCATAATGTAGTCAGCCCAAAGTTTGTAAAATGCCAAGTTCAGTAAGACTAACATGTGATAATAATCCATTGTGTTTGGCCACATTTGCAGCTTACTTGCTCTTAAAAACTGGATGAAGAATATTTGTTTGTAAAAAGAAAGATATTCTAGCTTATTTTAGCATTAAGTTATCAGGACAAATGTTAGGCGCCACACACATGTATTGCCGGTTTCAGAAAATGACACAAGGGAAGCAAATATCTTTACCGTTTGGCATTTTATTGGTGATGACTGATGAGAGAGCAGATGAACTATTTGGATGACTGTTATTTTTTTTAATGTTGAAAGTTGATGACATAACAAGAAGAGTACGGAACACTTTGCTTATACAAACCTAAAATCAGCTATTAGACCTATGCCTCACTGTCCCATCCTCCTGTACCTATGCATGGTGTCCACAGGCAGGAAAAGTCAGGAATTTTGTTTTTGGTCAGGAAAAGTCAGGAAAAAGTGTGAAAAAATGGCGTGAGTCAGGAAAAAATGGCGAAAAGTATTAGAAAGTCAGGAATTTTATATTAACCATACAGTATTTTGTATTTTACAGTCATATTTTGATGTTACTAGTTCAACTAATCTCTAAAGATAAAAATCAATAACTCACTGGACATTATGGTAAGTTTCCATTTTTACAGTACATCATAGTAAAAACCTCCTTTGTACGCTTTTTTTGGTGTTGGCGTAGGGATGTGGCGACCCAATCACTATAGTTTAGGTTATTAAGTACTTAAGTTATATGTTAGTTATTGTGTTTTAAGGGGCAGAACCATGAAGTCATCTGCCCCCCATTCAGTACTTTGATTTATGTGTTACTGCATTATAATTTACCTTATTTTCTATTTTAAATGAATAAAGAAGCGAGCGTTGGGCAAATTCTGCAAATGAAAAAAGATATAAATATTTTTGCTCAATAAACCTTTTTTCCGATGTTACGATGACTTCGCGAGACAGGGATTTTGTTGAAAAATGGTCAGGAAAAGTCAGGAAAATTGACATTGAAAATTCTGTGGATACCATGCTATGCTGCCCCTGACCTTACTGTCATCATCTCATTCATCAGAGCTCGATGATATTGAATTCTAGGCACCCTCCAAACGAAACGAGTAAAACCAGAACAGTTCATTGAAGAACTCATTGACTTGGTAAGAGATTTATCAGGGTCTTTCAAACAAATTGGCACAACTTTTGGGATCTTAACTGAAGAAGAAGCATTTGCTAGCTTCAGGCGCAACGTAATACTGGTATCAAACAAGAGAAGGTGAATTTCTTGTTGATTCCGCTGTTTATTGCATTAACATTGAAGGTTTGTTTTCAAAATTTGGAATTACATAACAAGAACGAATGAAGGCCATTTATCGATTCTTCTAAAAGAAGCCTAAAAGCTGTTCTTTTATGTAACAGCAATAAATATGCTTCAGTTCCAGTAGCACATTCCGTGCACTGAAAGGAAACAAGGAGATGATGTTGCTTTCCACTACACCAGTAGAGTGTGAGAACAGTCACAATAGAGCCTGGGAGGAAAGAAATGACATAAAGTTCTGTGAAACCTCTTCATATAAAACTTGGATAATGAAGCCGTTTGTTAGAACCCTTCATAAAGGTGGTGACTGCTTAAAGTATATCTGTATTAAATTTTAGTTTCTCTCAGAGACTCTAAATAAGAAATTTGATGAAAGATGAAGTCCTTACGTGAAGATAAAAAATAATCACAGGTTCATAATCAGTGCCCCAAAGTGCATGAGGTCACCCATTTCAGTCAAAAGTCTTGTTCAAAATCTTAATTTCACAACCTTGTGTGATTTATGTATTTGGGGCTTGCCCTTTTTCATGAGGGTTTCCATATTTCTGTAGGATTTATGGTAGGAATGCTGTTATATCATGTGTTCCAGTTGGATGAACCAGAGTCCACAGCCAGTACCATGAAGCGCAGTTTATCATCGTTCCTAGGCCAGATGTCAAGTGCCCTCAATCCGATACCACAAGATGAAGATGAGGAAGCCATAGTCATTTATGATTCCGAGCCTGTTCCTCTTACCAAGTTCCAGGTAATATCATTTGTTTCTTATGAGAATAAAATAAACTTGCAGCTTGACTCTGATAATGTTCTTGCCTGCTCTTCCCAAGGTTGTGGCACTTCAAATTCCTGCAACCTGGCATCTCTGATGCCACAGTAAGTAAGAGGGACTTCAAATGAATAGCATTATTATCTATTTATGCAAGTAATCTCCATACCCTGATTATAGAACAGATTCTAAAAAATGCTTCATGTTTTATGGTTTTTACAAAAAAGAAGTTTCTGATAACATGTATGTAATATTAAATTTATTTACAACTCAGTGGAATAAACCGTACCTTCTCCGGGTTGTGATTGTGGTGCCATAAAACAAACTGTTCGCCATATAGTTCAGGAGTGTCCTCTGAGAGCTTTCGCTGGCTATCCAACGGAATTCCTGGTGATGACAGGAGAGATCTCTAGACCAGCGTTTCCCAAACTGTGGTACGCGTACCACTGGTGGTACGTTCTTACTGCTGCAGTGGTACGAGGTGAAGTTAAGAAAAAAAATTTAAAAATCTTAGATACGGTACTTTAAGAAAAATATAAAATTAAAAATATAAAATCATTGATAGGGTAGATGTACCATTTGTGGCCACTTTAAGGAAATTTTATTTTTACTGGAACTTAAAACCTTACCTTGTTGAGAAAGAACAATCATGTTATATGTTAGTCTGTAAGGAATTTATTGCTCTACAACATTCATTCTTCAGAAAATAAACTACTCTGATGGTTTTCCAAGTTACAGCTATAATAAGAAAAACTGTTATTTTCACCAGTTGTGGCCACCTGTACACCAGTTTTTGCCATCTTCCGTGCCTGTTGTGGCCACCTGTTATTAATCACTAGGGACCTGAAAATTTAACATCTATTTCCCTTTAAATCAGCATTTATTTTTTCCCTTTTTAGCATCTATTTTTGGAAAATTAGCATATATTTTTTTCTGGATTCTTACCGACTATATGACTTTATTGGCGACACATTTGTTTTGACTTACATTTTAGGCCTTCAGAAAATTGAAAGTATTGTTAATAAGTCTGACTTGCACTTTTTCAGGTTACATCTACTGTCTGCAACGACTGTATGGTAGTGCAATAAAACACTCACTGTCTACATTGTTTCTTACATTAAACTAAGTACGGCACGTTGCGATAGCTGACTGTGGCCTAGATGCTACAAGCAGGCTGAATGCTAGCACTGTGTGGCTGTGAGGGGAGTTACTAGGGCTGACAGAGTACTGTTGCAGAGTCGGAACAATAAAAGCCATGATTAGCATACTGCTGTGCTCTTTCATGAGCAGTTACAGCAGTACGTACCATTTCAAGAAAAAAAACTTTGAACCTTGAGGTGCTTGAAGGTTGCAAAAAAATAAGGTTACTATTCAAGCGGCAAGCCGAAAAGTTTTCCGTTTAGCGAAGTCCACGTGTTCGACAAACCACCAGTCGCCACGATGCGCCAAGTACACAAACGAGTTTCGTTCGTCAGCTGTCTGAATAAGTTATAGATAGTCGAAAGTTCGTATCGATACAGAAATCGATTGTTATATCGACCAATACCGTATTTGCTCGCGTATATCTCGCCTTCGCGTATATGTCGCACCCCATTTTTTTATTTGAAATTTCAGGGGGAAAAAGTACTCGCATATATCTCGCATTCATTACTGACGGCATCATATAAATGACCGTAATAACCTTGAGGTAGAAACACGTTCGATTTAGCGCGCCACAACAGTCGTCATTGTCCAGGAACTTACCCGAAGCGTTACTAACTGGAAGAGCGAGCAACAACGAGTTGATCCGAACTTCGATACGAGCCGATTAGGGATCCAGGCGCCGCGTGCAAGAATACGGCGCAGCGTGAGTGTTTGCACGCTGGCTAAATTCACCGCCTTGAGACACTTTCGAATTAGCGATTAGCGCGCCACGTCAGTTGCGGAAGTAGGCCTACTGTTACATCGCAGAGAAATGCAGTTCAGTCTCCTCGAATCTCAATGATTTCGTCTTTACGCATTGCGTCGCATCAGAGCTCGGCCGCGTGCAAGCATACGGCGCAGCGTGAGTGTTAGCACGCTGTACTTCGTTCGCCGCGTCTTCAGCCGCGGTTGGCTAAATTTACCGCCTTGAGACACGTTCGAATTAGCGAATAGCGCGCCACGTCAGTTGCGGAAGTAGGCCTACTGTTACATAGCAGAGAAACGCAGTTCAGTCTCCTCGAATCTCAATGATTTCGTCTTTACGCATTGCGTCGCATCAGAGCTCGGCCGGTGCAAGCATACGGTGAAGCGTGAGTGTTAGCACGCTGTATATAGTTCGCGGCGTCTTCGGCCGCAGTTGGTTAAATTTGCCGCCTCGAGACACGTTCGAATTAGCGATTTGCGCTCCACGTCAGTTGCGGAAATAGGCCTACTGTTGCATCACAGAGAAACGCAGTTCAGTCTCCTCGAATCTCAATGATTTCGTCTTTACGCATTGCGTCGCATCAGAGCTCGGCCGCGTGCAAGCATACGGCGCAGCGTGAGTGTTAGCACACTGTACTTCGTTCGCCGCGTCTTCGGCCGCGGTTGGCTAAATTTACCGCCTTGAGACACGTTCGAATTAGCGAATAGCGCGCCACGTCAGTTGCGGAAGTAGGCCTACTGTTACATAGCAGAGAAACGCAGTTCAGTCTCCTCGAATCTCAATGATTTCGTCTTTACGCATTGCGTCGCATCAGAGCTCGGCCGGTGCAAGCATACGGTGAAGCGTGAGTGTTAGCACGCTGTATATAGTTCGCGGCGTCTTCGGCCGCAGTTGGTTAAATTTGCCGCCTCGAGACACGTTCGAATTAGCGATTTGCGCTCCACGTCAGTTGCGGAAATAGGCCTACTGTTGCATCACAGAGAAATGCAGTTCAGTCTCCTCGAATCTCAATGATTTCGTCTTTACGCATTGCGTCGCATCAGAGCTCGGCCGCGTGCAAGCATACGGCGCAGCGTGAGTGTTAGCACGCTGTACATCGTTCGCCGCGTCTTCGGCCGTGGTTGGCTAAATTCACCGCCTTGAGACACGTTCGAATTAGCGATTAGCGCGCCACAACAGTTGTGCAAGTAGGCCTACTGTTACATCGCAAATTTTGTGTTTTTTCGGGAATACGGTCATTCCCCGCGTATATCTCGCACCGAAAATTTTCACACATATTTTCGGTCAAAAAAATGCGAGACATACGCGAGCAAATACGGTATGTGTAGCACACTGCGAGTCCGAGATGAGGTATCGCTAGCGAGCGATTAGGCCACCTACTAAACATTTCGTTTTGTTTAATAAACAAATTCGCAAATAAATTAGCAGATTTAAAGTAATTTCGCTATAAAATCGCACTTATTCGGTATTTTCGCATTTTGAGTCACAATTCGCATTTTGTCGCACTTTGATTTACGCTTAAAAACAGTTATTTTCCACATTAAAATTAACGTAGGCTTTGATTCTGTACGAAATTTAAAAATTCGCATTTATCGCAAATGCGATTTTTTCAGGTCCCTATTAATCACACTTAAGTCAAACTCTACTCCTTGCCTTACACACTAAGCAAAACAATATGCCAAAGGGCCTAAATGCAGGGAATGGAGTGTTATGTCCGAAATTTCATGTAGACAGTGTTACTCGTCGGGTTTTAAAGGGTAAGTTAAGTATCTAAAATTTGGTTCGGATCGGTGAAACGGTGTAGATTTGTGCCTAAGGGCCTAAATGCAGGGAATGGAGTGGTCTGTCCAAAATTTCAAGTGGTCAATATTACCCGCAGGTTTCCAAAGGGTAAGTAGGCTATGTAAAATTTGGTTCAGATCGGTGCAACGGCATAGATTTGTGCCAAAGGGTCTAAATACAGGAAATGGAGTGGTCCGACCGAAATTTCATGTAGACAGTGTTACTCGCAGGGTCCCAAAGGGTAAGTATACAAATTTTGGTTCAGTTCCGTGAAACAGTGTAGATTTGTGCCAAAGGGCCTAAATGCAGGGAATGGAGTGGTCTGTCCAAAATTTCAAGTATACAGTGTTACTCGTTGGGTTCCAAAGGTCAAGTTCTGTTCCGTAACATCCCTCCTAACTTTACTTACGTATTTAAATGCCTGTAGCTAATGTCGCTATGCCTCAGAAACCCATTAAACCATTTTCGCCCAGGTCTGCCTTCAGAAAACTTTGTTTCAATCCCTCCTGCTTTCAGAATTTGATCAACAGAATCAATGTGGTTTTGTTAATTGGAAAGCCAAACACAGCATTGTCCAGAATCCAGTCCCTTAATTTTGGTTCATTTTCATGTCCAAGTTCTGGAGTTGGACCTGTCTTTCCTACCAATTCTGTGCTTTCCCCAGACAGTTTCCTTCGAAGACTAGTCCTAGGCACCTTGAAGGTATTACTGACATGGAACCATTTCTTACAGCTCAGCTCAGTTTGGTTTGCTCTTGAGATAACGGTATATTCCTCTTGGGAGACATAACATGATTTAGTGTACACTCCAATCTTAGGGCCCTAAAATTAATAATCAATGTAATATGGCCAGAACTGGATCTACTGTATTGTGCTAGTTCTGGCCATCTTATGGCCACAACTGGCAAAAGCACAAATTCTATGTTCCAGTTTTGGCCATGTGTTGTATTTCAGAAATAAAGGCTAACAGCATAAGAATAATAGTATGTAAAAAACATTTCAACTTAATACAGAAACATAGATAATGTTTTTGGATCCTTGTAGAAAATGAACATGGCAGTTGATGCAAAGTAATTAGCTTCTTAACTCCCAGCACTAAGCAGCATGGCCTTCACACACCAACTAACATTTAACTGATTCTTTGTGAAACAGGAGGGAAATATCTCAACCAATCAACATATTAACATTCAAGCTGAAAGCCCAAGCTATCAGAAACAAAGACTAATTATTGGTTAGTTTGAAAATGTAGCCTTATTTCATCAGTTTGAATTTGAAAGTGGCCACAACGGGGACAGTGGCCACAAAAGGTACATCTACCCTATGTTGCCAGAGGACTTGAACGCCAAAGATAAGGAGCAGTTTTATGAATTGAATTGTGATCCAGAACTAAGGCAAACTTTTTCAAAAATGGCTCTTGTGAACATTTGGATTGAGAGGCGTGCATACTATGCAGACATAGCTGACAAAGCAGTTAGATTTTTACTGCCTTTCACTACTTCGTACTTGAGTGAGACTGCATTTTCTTCACTTGTTTACCTCAAGAATAAATACCGGAATAGGCTCCTTACAGTGGAAAACAATCTTCGCTTTGAGACTCAGCAATCTTAAACCAGGCTTTCCTAAGTTGGCTTCTAATCTTCAAGCTCACCCGTCACATTGAAGTTGTTAGTTGAACTTAGGATTTTATGTTTAATTATTATGAGTTTTTTATTAATATTATTTGTACAGCATCATTTCTGAATGTTTGAATTGAATACTTATTGAAATAAATAATAGAACAACAGTACACATTTTATTATTTGAACTTTAATTCTAATGGTCTAACTCTAACAAACACAATTTACAATCCATCCTTTGGTCTGCTACGTAGTGGTGGTGGGGGTTATAGTTACTATATCTCCCAACCACTAGGTGGTACGCGAGAGATACTTATCTCTTAAAGTGGTACACACACAAAAGAGTTTGGGAAACGCTGCTCTAGACTACATTCGTGGCCTGGATATTAGTTTGTAAGCTAAATTTAATAATTTGAAATTAGTGATGTAGCCATGTACTAAATAAATAAATATTTACAACTCAGAATTGTTTATAGGTGTAATTCAAATCTACATAAGGTAAGCTATTGCAATGCATTTATTAATTTGGGAATGAAGGGTGTTGATCATCCATACAGAAACAATCTAAAAGGAAATGAACTGTGGGGAATAAAGGAGATCAGTCCGACAAGAAAGCTCAAAGAATGGGATCAGTCCAGCTAGTCCATGCACTCACATAGTTTTCTCTGTCTCTTACAAAAGAAACTATAACATACCCTCTTGGGCATAAACCTGTGGCATGGTTAGAAACAGTCTGTTCTGGAAGAAAAGCTTTGGCGCAGCTTGTCAAAAGCTACTTATTTTGTGATGCATCTATCAAGCTGTCAAGTTATTTCTGGAGTGATTCAAATTACTGTGATCAGACCTCTCCTCTTCACTATACAGTATATGTGCTCGATCTTCCTGGCTGTGCCACTTATCAATATTACTATATGCAGATAACACTGTGCTATACAGGTGCATTAAAAGTATGAAGATTCCTTCTCTCTGAAATCAGATCTGTATAATTTATTGCTGTGGTGTTCTGTCCATACACTGCTGTCAAAAATTTAAAGCAACAAACTGCTATTTCTCCGTCCTGTGGCTAATTCACAATATAATCAGACAAATTGTCAGCAAATGTCCGTACAATCATGTTTTGCACGGAAGATGGCATTCCTGTCATCGTACAACCATGCCAACGATGACGTCAGCGCACCTGTCAAACGGGGTGGTGTTTACTGGGTAGTTCCACATCAACACTCGCTATGTGCACATGCACAAAAGGTGCAGTATGGCACACAGAAAACGCCTAGAAGGTTGAGGGCCATAGAAAGAATGAAAGAGGACAGTCGCAAAGTGATGTGGCCCGATGGCTTAATGTGAATGGTTCTGTTAATTCTCGGATGTGGGGACACAACGGACAGGGCCGACCACGTGTGACAGCAGAACGAGAGGACCGTTATTTGGCTGTCAGGGCATGACAGTACCGGCGTAGTGCCGCACGGCAACTGCCATCTGACCTCGCAGCATCCACTGGAGCAGTTGTATCGAGACAAACATTGTACAGAGGGCTTTGGCAAAGTGGCCTTTAATGTCAGAGACCTGCTGTATGTGTATCCCTGGCACGTCGAACCAGAAGGAAACATCTAGAGTAGAGTCGTCAACATGCCAAGTGGATGATCGAACAGTGGTCCAATGTTCTTTACGCAGGTGAGTCCCAATTTGGTCTGGAGAGTAATTCACAATGGATTCGCATCTGGAGAGAACCTGGAATTCGATTTCGGGACCTAGATGTTGTGGAAAGAGACCGTTATCGAGGAGGATCCCCAATGATGTGGGCAGGGATTTTGTTGACTACTCGAACACCTCTTCAGGAAATTGTCAAGGTTTCACTGCTGTCTGGTATCGTGACGAGATCTTGGGACCTCATGTTCGGTTGTTGCGAGGTGCTGTGGGCCCAGACTTCGTACTGAAGGATGATAATTCCCGACCTCATAGAGCACAGTTGGGTGATGTTTTCTTGGAAACGGAAGATATTGCACGCATGGTGTGTGTGGCCTGCTCCCTCTCCCGATCTGAATCCCATAGAGCATATCTGGGACGCACTAAGGAGACGAGCTACATCACATCGGCATCCACCAACCTCTCTCCAAGACTTGCGAACTGCTGTGCATGAAGAATGGGCGTTATTGCCTCAACATGAGATTGGTAACCTCATTCGCAGCATGACCCGCCGTTGTGAGGCCTGTATTGCTGCCAGAGGTGGTCACACCCCGTACTGAGCACATTAACCTGTTGTCAGAATGTGTGTGCAAATCCATGAAGTTGGAAAAACTGGGGAACATTTTTATCTACTGTTACACATGTTGCGGTGGTTTACTTTATTGTTGCTACTTTACTATCACCTGTTTATACTGTTTTTGGCAAAATAAATGCAACCTTGCAACATTTCCATTTGTTGCTTTAATTTTGGACATCAGTGTAGATTGAATATAAATGAAAAAAAGTTAAATGACACAAGAATCACTAGGTCAAAAAACCCTATTGAAATAATCATCATCATCATCATCATCATTTCCCCTTATCCAGCTCCTGCCGGGTCGGGGTATTTATGGCACTTCTCCACTTTCCTCTTTCCTTCCACCATTCTTCTTCCACGATCTTGTCCCAGTCCAGATTTCTTTTTCTTACGCTGTTCTTCACTGAATCAATCCACCTTGTTCTAGGTCTTCCTCTTGCTCTCTTACCCTTGCACTTCGCCTCCAGCATCTGTCTTGGTATTCTATTTTCCTCCATCCTCTTTACATGACCAAACCACCTTAGTTTATTCTTCTCAATTCTCTCATTTAGTTTTGCCATCCCAACTTCCTTCCTATCATCTTCATTCCTCACTCTGTCTTTCCTATCATACTTCTTAGGAATTTCATTTCACTGGCTTGGATTCTACTCTCTTGCCTGCTTGTCAGGGTCCAAGTCTCAGCTGCATACGTTAATATGGGAACATAATACACTTTATACATTACCTCCTTGCTTTTCCTTGGTACTTCCTTATCCCAAACAAGTTTTCTTACACTTTGATAGAATGCATTGCTCTGCTGTACCCTCCTGCCAATCTCCATGTCCAACCTACCAGTTTGCATCAATTCACTTCCTAGGTATTTGAACGTGTCCACAATTTCCAAACTCTGACTTCCAATTTTCACAGTGCCCTTTCCTTGTCTTTCCCCTCTTGTCATCACCATGGTCTTGCTTTTCTCTATACTGATTTTCAGGCCGTACTTCTGAATATTTTCGTTCAGTGCATCTAGTTGTTTTTGCACTTCTTCGGTGTTCCTTCCCCAGACCACAATATCATCTGCAAATAACAGTAACTTCATTTCTTTATGTCCATATGCTTCCTTTGTTTCCTTTACAATTTCATCCATCACCATTATGAACAAGAGAGGTGAGAGCACACTCCCCTGTCTTAGTCCAGTCTTGTTCCTAAACCAATCTGTCTTTCCAACTGGGGTCAGTACCCTGCTAACACAGCTGTTGTACATTGCTTGCACCATTTCCAACATTTCTCTTCCCAGTCTCTTCTTGACCATGGTTTCCCATACCTTCTCTCTGGGGACACTATCATATGCCTTTTCTAGATCTATGAAAGTCATGATCAAATCCTCTCCATATTCCCAGTTCTTTTCCATCACCTGCCTCAAGCTAAATATTGGGTCCACTGTGGATCTTCCACTCCTGAAGCCGTACTGTTCCTCTTGCAACTCTCCTTCCACCTTTCTTCTCATTCTTCTTTCTAATATCCTTTCCAGTATTTTTACTATCTGTGATATGAGGATGATCCCCCTATAGTTTTTACACACCTTGTCCCCCTTCTTAAACACTGGTATTATTAGCCCTTTCTCCCAGTCTTCTGGTACACATTTCCGTTTCCACACACACTTTAGCAGTCGATACAACCATTGCATACCAACAGGTCCAGCAGCCTTTATCATTTCTACACTGATTTCATCCACCCCTGTTGCTTTTCCCATCTTCATTTTCTGTACTGCTAATTCCACCTCCAGCATTGTTATATCATCTTCTGTTATAGAGTCGTCAGGTTGTGTCACTTCCATCTCACCAGTACAATTGCTCACATTCAATAGCTTATCGAAATACTCCTTCCATCGTCCCTTTATCTCTTCTGGGTGTGTTAACAACTCTCCATCTTCCTTTTTCACTAGCTTTGTAGTAACTCTTTCTTTCCTCTTAGTTCTTAGAAGCCCATACAGCATCCTTTTACTGCCACTTACATCTGTTTCCATTCTTCGTGTAAATCCTTCCCAACTTTTCTTCTCCTACCACTTTCTTACACCTCCGTTTGCTGTGATGATACTTCCTTTTGCTTTCTTCTGTTTGATCTCTGTTCCATTCTTTCCATGCAGACTTCTTTTCTTTCACTGCTTTCCTCACTTCCTCATTCCACCACGGTGTCTCCTTCTCTTTCACTCTTGTTGATGTCCTACCACAAGTACTCTCTGCTGCACCAACAAATGCCTTTTTAAAGTGGGACCATTCCTCTTCTATGTTTTCCACTTCAGTAACTGGGATTTGTTGCTTTAATCTCTCCTGAAAATCTTCCTGTACAGTTTTGTCTTTCAATTTCCATACTTTTATTTTACTTTCTCTGATCTCCTTTAGGTTTTCCAATTTTTCCCATCTAAATTTTGCCACCACAGCTCTATGGTCCCCATCAAATGCTTCTCCTGGTAAAGCTGTCACATCTATCAGCTTTCTGCGATTAGTCCTTTCCACCAGAAAGTAGTCAATTGAAAATGAATACAAAAATGAAGAGTATCATCCCACAGTGCACATGCTTAGTCATTTAGGCACCCTAAATTTGAAGGTGAGAGGCCTCCAAAGTTCTGGGTCTCTCGTACCTAAGAGGTTGTAATCTCATAGCTCTAAGGATGCATGGTGTGTTCGATGGCATCCCATTATAGCGGAAACTTGAACAAGTTGCTAATTGATCGTCGTTCCCCTTCCCCTTTGTAAAAATTTCCACCTATAGAGGCAACAGCCAAACAAGCTGATTTGATTTTCCTCTAGAACGCCCTCACAAGTTCCGTTGCTGTTGAACCCTTTTGTCAAGTGTGGCATATTGCTCAGTCTGAAGAAGACAAGGAGTAACTCTCGTTCTTCCCTTCGCTCGTAGCAATGCCTATGGGCGCTTTTGAGTGGTTATGGAACACACTGCCATGGGATGCCAAGAACTTGCCTCTTCGGAAATTCAGGTTGTTCATAAAAGAGTACAGTGTAAATAAACTTCTGTATGAGTGATTGATTGAGCCTCCGTGGCTTAGGCGGCAGAACGCCGGCCTCTCACCGCTGGGTCCGTGGTTCAAATCCCGGTCACTCCATGTGAGATCTGTGCTGGACAAAACGGAGGCAGACGGGTTTTTCTCCGGGTACTCCGGTTTTCCCTGTCACAATTTCATTCCAGCAACACTCTCCACTATCATTTCATTTCATCTGTCATTCATTTAATCATTGCCCCAGAGGAGTGCGACAGACTTCGGCAGCCGGCACACTTCCATATCCTCGCCGCTAGATGGGGGCTTCATTCATTCCATTCCTGACCCGGTCGGAGACTGGAAGCGGGCTGAGGATTTTCATTTTCATGAGTGATTGATTGTCTCTGTGAATGAATGGGTATCCGAATGAAATGAATTAATGTATGGAGTGATTGAAGTGATGAATGTGCCTATTTGAGAGAGTGAGTGAACAGGATAAAACTTAATAATCTTATCATTAATATTCTAATTATGTAAATACTGCAAATATCTTTGTAAACATGTAAATATTGTAAAAATTAAATGTAGATGTAAGTTGTGCGAGTGAAGCATGTGTCTGGGCATTGTCAGTCCTTCCATACTTCTTGTATGATTTACGGTAAATAAATCGTCGTCGGCTGTAACTCGATTCTGCTCCTTAAAACAACAACCAACTGACCCCATACTGTCCAGTTAATGGGTGTACAGTTACATTGAAAATTTCAATGGGCACAACCTACAGGTGACATCGGGCCCTGTAGTTGTATTATGTACATTTACGGATAGAAACTTAGCTGTTATGGTACATACTATTATTGAACACTTGTATTGTTAGTAACAGTAAATTGGTAGGGACACCGCAGAATGATAAATAACAATGTGTGAAATTGTCGAGGTCGTTCAATAAAAAAGAGAATAGTTTCGACTCCTTCTGTTTGAAACGTGAAGATGCATGTTACAATATTCTTAAGTGAAATACAGTACATAGAATCCTTACACACTTGATCAAGTAGTGTATCTTGAGCAGATAAACCAAACTACTGAATTTTCGTTGTATTTAAAAAAGTCCCCAATTTTTCCGTAGTACGGATTATGGGATGTCAAGTGGGATTTTGTTGCATTCTCAGGTTACTTTTACACATGTAAATGTGAATGTCCGGTATTATTCACCCTGATGAATGCCTGGCACTACTTTCAAACTGGTAGACAAGATTTTCACTGGCTCTACGACCTTAAATTTATGAGAATGACGTCCATTTTCGATTATTGGTTGGAACTTTTTAGCTAGTGCAAAAGATTTCCAATGCCTCTACAACTTCAAGTTAGTGAGAACAACTTGCGTTGTGTGCAAATTGTGATATTTTGGAGTTGTGCCACTTCTTTTTTAGCCAGTTGACGAAATTTCCACCGGTTCTACAGCCTCGAATTTGCGGAAACATGTTTTCAGCTAATACAGTCGAGTCTGATTATCCGACCTAAACTGGACCTGGAGTATGTCGGATAATAGAGAGTAGCTTTGAAGATTAATTAAAATTAACTAAACTAGGCTATACTGTATTTCCAAAACAATTCATGTTTTACGGTACTCTATTTACTGAATTATCAATTCAATTGTACATGCTGTATTGAACAAAAATGTTCCAAATGCTTTAAGAAAAGAAACTTGTCAACAATGTCTGTTTGCCTGCTGATTCACATGTCCTTGCTGCGAGATCTTGTTATCGACGTAAAATCAACACCTCTGTTGCCCTTGCCTCCGGCTGTTGCTCGACGTACGTTAATGTCATATCCAATGCACCTAATCCTTCACTTTCAGACATCATTTTATCCTTATGTTCTGCAATACCTCCTTCTTCTTCGTTAGCATTCATGAAATCAATAATATCAGGGTCAGTTAGTTCAAACAGCTGTTCTTGTGCATACCATTACTCACATCTTGAGTCATAGCATCCTCACAGCAAGGAATGCAATTTAGTAAGGGAACAATGTCGGAGAAAAATTAGAGAAAAATGTGAAACTGAATGAGGAAGAATATGAACGCAGTAAAAATTTTAAATATTTAGGGTCAATGATAGCTGAAAACAATGACATGAGAGATGAAATACATGCAAGGATAGCAGCTGGAAATAGGAGTTACTATGCTTTAAGCAAAGTTTTAAAATCAAGAAGTCTTAGTAGAAATCTGAAGCTGACTGTATATCGAACGGTGTTGAGACCTGTGGTGATGTATGGTTCGGAGACTTGGACCATGACACAAGGTGATGAGGAATTGTTAAGGAGATGGGAAAGGAAAATACTTAGGAAAGTATATGGACCAGTAAAAGAGGGTGAATTCTGGCGAATCAGAAATAATATGGAGATAAGAGAGTTGTATGGTAAGCCAGATATAGTAGTGGAAATAAAGAGTAGTAGACTGCGTTGGTTGGGACATGTAGAAAGAATGACAGAGTACAGGGTAGTAAGGAAGGTCTTCAATGGGAAGCCAGGAGGACGGCGTGTGAGGGGAAGACCTAGGACCAGATGGCTGGGCAACATGGAGGAGGATCTGAGAAGGATGGGAGTCAGAAGATGGAGAACCAAAGCAGTCAACCTGGAAGAATGGGTGGAGATTGTCCGGGAGGCCAAGGCCCTACAAGGGCTGTAGTGCCAAGGAGTAAAGTAACATTGTCGGATTAGCGAAGGTCGATTGAGCGGGATTCTACTGTATATTGTGGTTGATCTCATTATTTAGCCATTAGAAGAGATTTCCACTGGCTTTACTGCCTCAAATTTGTGAGAACGACATGTTTGAGGCGTATATATTGTGATTGTCGCCACTTTTGGGCCATTCAATGTCATTTCCACTGACTCAATGGTCTCAAATTTGTGAAATCAATGTGTGATTATGGTGTTTTCAAGCTGGTAGACACGATATCCATTTGTTCTTTGGTCGCGATAAACTAGTACGACTTTCACACAGACTAACTGATATACTGTATTACAAAATTAACCAGGAGCAATAATGCAAGGCATTTTGTGGTAAAATTACTATTTGCTGTCCATACTTAGATCAAAATCGCAAATAAATCATGTACGTATTGCAATGAAAATCTTGACTTTGCGACGATAAAACTCGTCTATAAATATTGTGTATAAGAAATAACCTGAATAAAACATTTCTGTAAGATTATCAATATACTGTATCTTGTACTTAAGTCGATTCACTTGTACTTGACTGTGTGATATATCATTTAATTAATCTTGGAGCAAAGCATTTTGCAGCAAAATTACTATATTCTTGACAGGATTGCAAAGAAAGTATGTGGCAAGACAATCTCAAATTTGCAAATACTGTAATGCAAAAGGTCGATATTAGTAAAACATTTGCAAAAGATTTGCAACAACAAAATGCTTCAAAACAACTTCATAGAGTTCACATCTGTAAATGCATTAGAGAAATTGATGAGTAAAGGATTCCCAAAACTAGGGTGTCCCTGAAAACACAGGTTAGCAGCCATTTTGAATCTAACTTTTTATATATTAATTAGTGTGTAATTTGGTGTGTACAACCCAAGTCTGTCTTTTGAAATGTAATAGCATGTTAGATTTTTGAATCTTTAAGTTTTTTATTTCAAGGCTTAATTTTGTAGGACATGTTAAAACATGCATGATACATTTCTTATCATCTCAGTCTAACCTATGTATTGTGAGTGTTTGTGTTTATCTGTATTTGTGGTGTTCAGAAAAGTATAAATGAAATGTTTGAAATCTTGCATCGAGTCTTAATAATTTCCACAGCTCTGTATTTATAAAACTCTATGCATTCCTAGCTCTGTTATTCATTGGTAGGGACCTGAAATTTTAGCATCTATTTTCCTTTAAATTAGCATTTATTTTTTCCCTATTTAGCATCTATTTTTGGAAAATTAGCATCTATTTTTTCCGGATTTTTGCGGACTATATGACTTTATTGGCGACACTTGAGAACAATTTAATGTTCAAATGAAAGCATTGTAAATAACTCTGCGTTGCACTCTTTCAAGTTACACCTTCTGTCTGTAACAATTGTATTGTAGTGTGACAAAACACGCTCACTGTCCACATTGTTTGTTGGTGTCCACAAAAGATCTAAAGAACTCTTGGCAAAATGTTCATGTTCATATTGAACAGCAGTCAAGGCACGTACTACTTCACACTCCTCATTTTGTTTTAACTGCGATACAATAATATTCTTGAAAGAATCATAGCCCTTCCTTATTTCATGACATGGAATGTTTGTAAAGCCCGGAAGTTTTTGAATATCGGTTTCCTTGTCATTGTTCAATACCCACGTGCCTAGGATAAAATATCTGTGCTATGGCTTCAAAGCTTTTGCGATTGGGATCACTTGCCTTTAATCTAGGAAGCTTGCTTCTAGCAGACTGAGCTACTTTTACAAACTAATCTTTCCTTGTAGCACATTCTAAGGCTGTGAGTTTAGCTAAGGCATTATCTGTCGCTTCAGAATAATGGCCTTGAATTATTGCACCAAAATTAGCATCTAAGTTTTCAAGTTTGGGATAAAGCAAATGTGAGGTTGGATACTGGGACCCCTCAAGCAGAGTGAGAAGTTCAACAAGTTCACTAGCATGCTCTTTCACAAAAATTATTTCAGAATAAATTCTATCTACATCTCTATCTGTCAAGCCTCACAGAAATGTAACACCACTGTTACTAACATCTTTCATGTCAGGTAGCTTAAAAAACTCACAACATCATGAAAATAACTCGCTAAGTAAAAAACAGCTTCAAACCAGCTGTTCCATCGAGTAAGTACCGGCGATGGAAAAAGTTTTGCTGCCTTTAAGTCCCCATTTTTTGACTTCAGAAAGTGCAAGTAGTTATATTTGCGCTTCCTTGTGTTTAATAAGGCCGACTTGACCATTGTTACAACCTGATTTAAATCGGAATTAGCTGCTGTCCAACAATTACCAACAAGGCAAAGTTTGTGTGCCCAACACTGCACATGGAGCAAATGATCCCCAATGATGATCTTCAGTGTTTCATAACAGCGAGTCATATATGGAGCACTGTCACTTACAAATACTTTCACGTCATCCTATTTATTGCACACTGTGGTCACGCAATGAATCTAACACAGCACAGGAACAGTTTGTAGCATTTCCGGATTCGAGGTATTTCACTCCAGCAACAAATAATTTCTTCTCAATTGCTGTTGGCACTTGGAACAGTACAACAAAAACACAGCGACCCATTCTGTCTGTGGTTTCATCCCATAAAATGTTAATTTTATTCCCAACTAGAGCTTCAGTTGTTGATTTCTTGTGATCAGCTGCAACTTCTGAAAATAAAAGACGATTTGTATTAGCCATAGGAATCCAGTGAAATTTATTTTATTTCATTTTTTAGAGGATATGATGGGCATGGCTCAAACCAAATAACAGAATTATCACATTAGCTTCTCCTATAGTAAAATAGATGGACGGGTTCTGTTAGGTATTATAGTATGAAGTTGGATTACCTTCACAATTTTATAGGTTAAGGTATGTCTTGGAAAGGTTATGGAAGCAGTGGCTGTAAGCTTAGCCTCTACAGAAGTTGGATTAGCTTTGATTTGTATAGGTTATATGAGCAAGAGAGAACCAAAATGCAAATGTATTTATTTAAACCGTACTTACCAGGCAAATATTTTTCGCGGCGAGTTCTCGCGTTAGGCAGCTCCCCTTGACTTGAAAATTCAGCAATCCACGCTCTTACAGTTTCATTTTCAAGCTTTTCCTAGGGAATATTTGCTTTAGCAAATACTTCAACAGTTCTTTTTGCGAAGTAGTCCTTGTCATGCTTCCGTCGTTTGGCACCCTGTAATCTTTCAATAACAGAGGTTTGTTTGGGTTCAGAAACTGTTGCGCATTCTCGTCGCTTCGCAACATGTTTTACAGATGTAATATGTTTCTGAATATTGTCCTTCTTCTCCCACCCAACACGGCAGTTACAATATTTGCAAAATACCGTTGCAGAGTCGGAACAATAAAAGCCATGATTAGCGTACTGCTGTGCTCTTTCATGAGCAGTTACAGCAGTCCCATTTCTAGAAAAAAACTTTGAACCTTGAAGTGCTTGAAGGTTACAAAAAGAATGAGGTTACTATTCAAGCGGCAAGCCGCAAAATTTTCCGTTTAGCGAAGTCCACGTGTTCGACAAACCACAAGTCTCCGCGATGCGCCAAGTACACAAACGAGTTTCGTTCGTCAGCTGTCTGAATAAGTTATAGATAGTCGAAAGTTCGTATCAATACAGAAATCGATTGTTATATCGACCAATATGCGTTGCACACTGCGAGTCCGAGATGAGGTATCGCTAGCGAGCGATTAGGCCAACTCTTGAACATTTTCTTTTGTTTAATAAACAAATTCGCAAATAAATTAGCAGATTTAAAGTAATTTCGCTATAAAATCGCACTTATTTGGTATTTTCGCATTTTGGGCCACAATTCGCATTTTGTCGCACTTCGATTTACGTGTAAAAATGGATGTTTTTTTACATTAAAATTAACGTAGGCTTGGATTCTGTACGAAATTTAAAAATTCGCATTTATCGCAAATGCGATTTTTTCAGGTCCCTATTCATTGGTAATGAATCCATGTTATGGTTGTTTTAGGTTAAAAGTGTATTTCTTTTGATGAGTGTCAGAGAAATTTTGATGTTTAGTTATCTTCCATTTTCAATGGATACAGCTCCTAGAAAGTGACTGTTATTGCAATTTTAGCATTATCTCAGAATATTTCGAGGACACAAAGAGAGTTCGCTACTAAATTTGGTGTTGGTTCTTCTCCTTTTTCTTCTTCTTCTTGGTGTGCCATCTTCTAACAAACATTGGCGATACATCATGGCTATTTGCGATTTGGATACTGCCACATGGAAAAGTTCACCCGTTGTTATTTGGTACCGGTCTTTCAGGATCTTAAACCAGGAAGTTCTTTGCCAGGTCTCCAATATCGTACAATATTTCCCTGCATCGCCGGTTGTAGGATTCAGCACTTGTCGTTCCGTATCACGTGTCCAAATTATTCAAGCTTCCGTCTTTTAATGGATAACAGTTACTTCATTTATTTTACCTAGTCTATCTGACAATTCAGAATTTCATACTTCTTCTGCCGCACGAGATGCAAAGCATTCGCTGGTACACCCACATTTCAATGGCTTCCAGTTTTTTCACAGAGCCTGGGTTAAAATCCACCCTTCTATACATTACAACAGCCTAAGATCCAGGTTTAAGTTGCAGTTCTTCATTTTAACAAGTGTACTTCTCTCGTATGCTCTGTCCTGATTTTGATCTCTTAGCTGTCACTCCAATGTTGGTTTAGAAACAGTCCAAGGGAATTGTAATGCTGAACATGTTTAACCCTTTTGCTTTCAAGCTCTCAGCTGATGGATGTGTCAAAACTGACAGCCACATTTACCACACTATGCACACACTTCTTTTAAAATGACATGGAAGGCACACCAATGAAGATATCAACAAGAAAGATGGTAAACGTATAGAGTATATATCACTTATTATTACTGTAAGTAAGTCATGTCTCTAAACCAAAAGGGTTTAATGTTAAAAAAAAATAAGAAATGTGAAATCAAAATTACAAGTTTCAGATTTTGAAAGTTTGGAAGTAATTCTAGAAAATGGTATTTACAGCCCAAGTTTGTTATTCATGTCAGTAGGAAGGCTATAATATTGTTTACTAGCATAGTAAATATCAAAATTCTATGTGCATTAGATCCAAGGATAAATTAAAATGTTAAAATGATGTAACACTGAAAAATATCAGCCATTTTTGCATAAAACACAGATTTAATAATGTTATTGGTTTTACGTCCTTATTAACTACCCTGGCTTTATAAATAATATGTAGCACTCATCTATGAAGATATTACTGGATCATCATTATCCTCTGCACTCTCCGATTCGGACAGAGTAACATCATCACTTGAATAATTTTCAAGATATTCAGTGATATCATCTTCAGCTAAATGAAGTCTTTCTGCAATGTCACACACGGCAAATAACTAGGCCTAATCTAACTGAACTATATCTAACACTTCACTATTACTATGCACCTAATTACCTAAGAAAACTATTTAAATAATGAACTAACACGTTAAATAAATATATTGCCTACGATACAACTTAATTTTACTATCTAATCATGTACGAAAACACAAGAGAAATGAACGGAAGTTTGCCGGCGACCATTATGTAAACAAGATTCGGAACTCCATTGAGCACATGTTTCAGAGTCTTAAGATTATCGATAAATACGGATAGCCGGACGTTCCCGTGGAGTATAACGTGAGATACAAATATACTCTTCTTATTCCGTGCAAAAATGCTGCTATCTGGTGCGTAAATAATGAACTAATAATAAAAAAGACGGGTAACGACGGATCGTTACCCTGTAACTTTTCGCAGGACCCGTGGGTACCGATAGATCGTTACCTCGAAAGCCAAAGGGTCAACATTCACCAGTTTGAGCTTGGCCTGAATATTCCTATGAGCTTGCTGATGATCATGAACTTGTCTTATGTTCATTCGGAGACCCCAATCACCATCAACAGTGTTAACTTTCTGTAGAAGAACTTGCAGATCGTCTACACTTTCAGCCAGCAGCACTGTATCACCCGTATATTGAATATTATTAATATGCAGTCCATTAATTACTATGTTCTGCAGGCGGCTTCGGTGGCGTAGTTGGTAGCATGCTCAGCTTCTATGCCCAAGATAGCGGGTTCAAACCCGGCCGAGGTCGGCGGATTTTTTAAGATCAATGAAAATCCCTCAGTAGTAGCAAAGTTCACAACTAGGTGTTGTGGATGGTAGCATTTGGTAGCGAAAGTAGAACTGCTTGAAATTATCGTCTGCAGTCCTTGAGAAATCAGATAACACACACTAATACAGTCATCACAATTGACACTGGTTATGAGACAGATTCTACACACACCAATACAGTCATCACAATTGACACTGGTTATGAGACAGATTCTACACACACCCAAAGTACACGGGGCTACATGACCGCGTTGTCGCAGCCCCCCTAAACTAAGGAACCAACTACAGTATGTTCTGCCGTTAGGTCAGCAGCAAGTCCTGAGATTGCTGGGCTGACAGTGGCTATCCTAAGTGTGGTTTTTCACCGGGAATTTCCCCATACTCCTAGGCAAATGCTGGGATAGTACCTGACTTCAAGCCCCAGGGTGCCTACCTCATCCCTGTCCCTAATACCGTTACACTTCTACAGTCGTCACAGCCATACAGGTTATCAGAGATGTTAAACTCACACCCAACTACACGGGGCTCAGGACCAGGATGTCCCAAGTCCCTAAAATGAATTAAAAATAACATTTGGTATGCCTACTGCTTCGGTGGTTCATTCAATAAAGCCTCGGAATAAATGTTGGAATGTAGAGGGGAGAGGACACATCCTTGTCGAACACCACATCTAATCTGGAATTCATCGGTCAGCTTGTCATCGACCCTAACCAGTGCTTCCTGGTTCCAATAAAGGTTGGCAACTAAACAAACGTTCTTCATGTCAAGGCCGATTTTCCTCAAGGCATCCAACAGTTTTACGTGTTGCACTCTATCAAAGGCTTTTCCATAGTCGATGAAACACATCCTTATTCACGTCCAAGCATTGCTGGACCAAAATCTGCATGCAGAATAGTGTCCCAAGTCCACTCCTGAATCCAAGCTGTGTTTCAGGAATAGTGTTCTCACATTGAGCATAGATTCTCCTGTGAATAATCTTTAGTAACATCTTTAAGACATGGCTCATAATAAGGCTGATAGTATGGTGGCTTTCACAATGCCTAGCATTTGTTTTTTTAGGCAGTGTAATGAAGGTGGACTTCAACCAATCCTCTGGGATGACCTCAGCGTTGTAAATTATGTTGACATCCAAACAACTATGCCATCATGTGGTGTTGGTATAGGCACTATAAATAAGATTTATTCAGTGGCACTGGCTCGACTTCACCAAAGAAAAGAGGAAATTGTGGAAGGAGAAAGAGAACGCCACCAACTGATGAATGTTTTCTCCTTAGAAGAAGCAAATCAATCCTAGGCTTACTGCTGTGGACTTGGTTGCAAATTGGGGATGAGCAGATTGAATTGGCACATTTCTTATGTTATTATTATTGATGCCTTTATTGTGGCGAAGTTAGGGGCTCTTAGCCCTCTCTTATACTTAACCACATATAGTGCAACTTCCATGAATACACATCTTAACCTCATCATCATCATCTTGCACAGTTTCCAGCCACTGGCTGGGTCTGTTTGGAACACAAGCCTCTCCTACGTCTTCTGTCTTCCCACCATCTCTCAGCCTCCACCCTTGTCCAGTCTTCTCCTCTCTTCTTTACACTTTCTTCCACCCCCTTCAGCCACCTGTCTCTCGGTCTCTTTCCTTCCCACTTCGACTTGTGTATCCTCCTGGGTATCCTCTTCTCCTCCATTCGTTTTACATGTCCATACCATCTAAGTCTAGATTTCTCTATACCATCCTGTAATGATTCCTCCTTCATTAATTCTCTGGTCCTCTCATTTCTTATTCTGTCCATCTTTGTAGCTCCAATACTGCTTCTCAAGAACCTCATCTCACTGGCCTGTATTTTGCTCTTCTCCCTTCCTTTCATAACCCAGGTCTCAGAGGCATACGTCAGGATAGGGACATAGTACGTCCGATATATGACCTTTTTGCTGTTCTGAGGGACATCCTTGCTCCATAACATGCTTCTCACACTCCTCCGGAATGCTTCTGCCTGTCTCCCCCGCTCATTTATTTCTCTATCGTTTCTTCCATTATCTTGTATCAGGCTTCCCAGATACTTGAAACTCTCCACTTTCTTCAGCTGTTCCCCACCAATTGTTATTCCCGTTGTGATTCTTTCCTTCTTCCTTGTTGTGATCACTATCTCACTCTTATTTATGCTAAATTTCATCCCAAATCCTTGTATTATTCCTTCCATCTTTCCTTCCCCAATTACTTGTGCCACTCGGGTCATTATGTCATCCGTCACCACAATGAAAAGTAACGGTGACAGTGCACTTCCATGTTTCAGGCCGTTTCTCTGTTCCAACCAGATTCAACTGGATTCAATGAACGAAAATATTCAGAAGTATGGCCTAAAAATCAGTATAGAGAAAAGCAAGACCATGGTGATGACGAGAGGGGAAAGACAAGGAAAGGGCAC
This sequence comes from Meconema thalassinum, assembly GCA_946902985.2. Taxonomy (NCBI): domain Eukaryota; kingdom Metazoa; phylum Arthropoda; class Insecta; order Orthoptera; family Tettigoniidae; genus Meconema; species Meconema thalassinum. The sequence goes on from OX336391.1 coordinate 94,626,686, forward strand.
TGTGAAAATTGGAAGTCAGAGTTTGGAAATTGTGGACACGTTCAAATATCTAGGAAGTGAATTGATGCAAACTGGTAGGTTGGACATGGAGATTAGCAGGAGGGTACAGCAGAGCAATGCATTCTATCAAAGTGTAAGAAAACTTGTTTGGGATAAGGAAGTACCAAGGGAAAGCAAGGAGGTAATGTATAAAGTGTACTATGTACCCATATTAACTTATGCAGCTGAGACTTGGACCCTGACAAGCAGGCAAGAGAGTAGAATCCAAGCCAGTGAAATGAAATTCCTAAGAAGTATGATAGGAAAGGCAGAGTGAGGAATGAAGATGTTAGGAAGGAAGTTGGGATGGGAAAACTAAATGAGAGAATTGAGAAGAATAAATTAGGTGGTTTGGACATGTAAAGAGGATGGAGGAAAATAGAATACCAAGACAGATGCTGGAGGCCAAGTGCAAGGGTAAGAGAGCAAGGGGAAGACCTAGAACAAGGTGGGTCGATTCAGTGAAGAACAGCGTGAGAAAAAGAGAGCCTGGACTGGGACAAGCTCGTGGAAGGAAAGTGGAGAAGTGCCATAAATACCCCGACCCGTCAGGAGCTGGATAAGGGGAAATGATGATGATATTTCAATTTTTGAGAAATAATTTTCGGTTTCAAAACCTTTTTTTTTATATATAAAAATGTTCTACAGGCACCACGGATAAACCGCCTGCAGATAATCGAGAATTTACTGTATATGAAGTTTTAACAACATTTTGCTATATTCATTCACGCATGTTCGTCATAGACTTGTGGTAGCTGGAAGGAGAGCCAGCAAACCTGCAATGAAACAACCATCTAACAGGTTAAATGTGCAGGAAACATCTCTTGTGGGCATGTAGTGATCAGGATTGGAGCCACTTTAAAATGCTGAAGCAGAGGTTTCAAGGTGAAGAATGAGGCAACAACTTAAACACATTTGTAGCAGACTGTAAACACCCCGTAAAGGTTGTTTTGGGAGTGTTTCGTTCATGAAGGGCTAGGACCCTTAATACCAGCCGATGGGATGATGAAATTTGACCATTCATCCAAATACTGGGAAGGAGAGCTGTTTGTGAGCTGCAGATGAGGTTTCTAGAAGGTGACGGAAATTAGCAGCAAGATTTGCCTCCTTGCCATACTTCAAAGAAGTGAAGAAATTCTTCAGTGTCTTTAAATGGCCAGAGAACTCCCCTGGCTTTATTCTAAGAGAAAAGGGGCTACAGTAGAACTTCGTTTATCCGGATCAACCTGGGCCAGGGCCGATCCGAGTTAACGAAAATCTGGCTTGTCCAGAGAATGTCGGAAAAATGTTAAAAGAAACATGTACATCACCAAAATATTTTTAAAGGAGTTTAGAAATTATTATCGGCACACTTTCACCTAAAAACACATACACTGTATGTACTGTAATCACCAACGTATTTGCACTGTACACAATATTGCTACAAACCAGTCGGTAGTAAAAAAAAGGCAGTGGCCTTCTGCTGTCTCAGTTTAGTGTATCGCTTACGAGCAGTGCGATCTCGCATCCGCTTTAACAGTAGAAGTTCATTTGGCAATGTTTCGGCTTGACTCAAAATAAACCATCAATTTCTCTATGTTTCTTACTGCTTCTGCGTGGGTCATAACCACAGCTGGTTCATCAACACTGTCTGAATCTGAATCCTCTTCATTTTCTTTTTCAGTAACACTGCATGGTGCAATATTGTCTTCCTCTGTAATCTGTTTATAACCTCTGTCATTGTCATTTGTTTTTTCAAAACCGGTCCGTGTTAACAAGGTTTTACTGTATTTGCAAAAGGAGATTCACAAAACTGGACTGTTCCACAAAAATATCTGGTTATAGTTTGGTTTCATGAACTTCATCACATGTTAATAATTAAGTACAAGTTTTTCGGGCTTGTAGGCCGTGTTCCAGACAGGATATCTCCCGACGCTTCACCGGAAACTGCGTCCGGCATTATCAAGGGTTCCGCTCCTTTCTTTGGTCAGCGGTGTAATGAGGAAGAGGCTTGAAATAATGGGTAACGGTTTGTAGTGGGGTATTGTTGCTTGAATATGACTGTTGGCTAGGTGGATCTTGGCAATGAATTAACGGATGGAAGGCAGTTTGGATCATCAAATTAGCATGGTGAGCCGAGCGTTCTCTTCGCATTCTAGCTGGATCGTCTGGTCTCGCGTACATGTTGCGGGGTGCGGTGCTTGCTCCGGCTTCGGCGACCGAGCTTTTGAGGGCCAGGTGATCCCTGGGCGACTGCTGGGCTGTAGCGGGAAGGTTCTTCAGGTTGACGTGTGCGTGTTATCTTGTCCTTGGTGTCGAGTTCCTAAGGGCCGGGATCCATGTATTACGCACACGTTCAATTTCTTCCTTTCGATTGAAGTTGTCGGGGTGTTTGAATATTTCTATGGCTTCCCGTTGCAGCCTGGCGTGGTAGTGTGTGGTCGTGGAGAGTATCTCTGTGTCCCCGTACTGTACATCGTGACCGGGCAAAAGAGAATGCTCAGCGACTGACGATTTCTCAGTTTTGACCCAGGCGGCTATGTCTGTTATGTTCCTTGAGTCTGGTGTTCATGCTCCTCTTCGTCGTTCCTATGTACATCTGCCCATAGGAACACGGGATTTTGTAGACACCTGCAGTGGAGTGTGGGTGGCGCTTGTCTTTAGCAGATCGCAGCAAGTCCCGGATTTTGGCGGTGGGTTTATAAACCGTTTTCACCCCATAGGTCTTGAGTAATTTGCCTATTCTGTCCGTCACCTTCTTCACGTACGGCAGGAATGCGGTGGCCACCGGAGTTTCCTCAGATTCTTTCCTCGTGCTCCGGCGCCTGGAATGAGAGGCACATGTGCTCAAAGCTTGTTCAACCCAAATCCTGTAAAGCATGGACATGTTAGCTATGAACAAAGATTAAAAATGTGTATTAACACATTGCTGACCGGATGCCTGGACATGTCACATCCCCTGTGGACCGGACATTTTGCTACTGAGAATATTCCAGTGCACTAGATTATAAAAAAGTACATAATTGTGGAAATAATCTAGATATTATCTTTCTAGTTGATATGAGTATACACATACCGCTATTAGTGCTCAAGGGGGTGATGTATTTGGAAACATAACACAATGTGCAGTGGCAGCTTACAGAAAGAGCAGATGGAGTATATTTGAGGTTAGATTGGTCAACAATCAAAGTACGGTATGTACTTTGGTTGTTATTACGTCGCCTAGAGACCTGAATATCACTGTCTCATTCAGTTTCTACTAATTCACTATAACTTGTGCCATTTGAACGATAATATAAACGATAAATCTTATCATCTGATTGTACAAGTCCTCCATCTTGTCATTGATTGAACCAACAGAAGGAAGTTCAATGTTTCGAAACAAAATCAAACGATAAAAGAAGGCCATGAATAGACGGAAGATGGCACATATACATCTACAAATGTCCTTCTCAATGTGCTAGACCGCAATAGTCAATACATGGTCAAGAGATGTCGCAGGAAGACCGAAAACAATGACGTATATAAAACCGAGATTTCTCGGGGCCCGTCATCTACCGCTGGCGAGCGTACTACGAGATTTCTCGGGGCCCGTCTTCCATGTGTTAAGTGAATAAATAAGAGAACTATTTGAAATGTGTGTGTAATTGCCGTGTTATGATTAATTTGTACTGGACTGTACCGTGTGTATGTATGTATATCCCTCCTGCTATTTTCAGAAAAAGCTTCATGTGATCACCACCGACTGCAACACATTCCTGACGGACCCTGACGAGGCAAGTCAGCCTCAGTATCAGGCCTGGCTGGAGATCATGGAGGATCAGTTGACTCCTGAACGGCTCTCTAAAATGATGGGTGCTAGTCCTGAGCTTCACTGTCAATACACCAAGCTGGTGCCAGAACAGGTACCGTACTTATCCATACAATTAACCCCTAGACTCTTGAGGTGTTGGCTGCATCACACAGCGGTAATGCTCTAGCCTTCTGTGCCCCAGGTTGTGGGATCGAATCCTGACATAGTCAGTATTGATATTTGAGGGACCTTTAAATATGCGCTAATCACCTCATGTATGCTAGAGTGAAGCTTCAGCCATTACAAATCACTTTTGTGAGACAACAGGAGAAGCTTCAAGTTTGAAAATTTAATACAACATTTTGTGGCACCCTGTAATGATAGCAGTTACTCAGCTATAGGACCCACTTTTTTCCTAAATTTTAGCTCCGAAATCGGGGGGTTACTATAGACGCGAACTTCGCAAAAGTCCATTATTTTGGGGAAGGGAGAGAGTAAAAATAAGCTATTTTTTTTTTGGTGCTACATCTTCGTCTTCTTCATTTCCCGGTTCCAGTGATCTGGGTCGGGGCGTGAATCGAGGACCTCCATACTTTTCTATCTCTCCACCACTCTCGTCCCTCTTCCAGTACATCCTCCAGCTCCACTCTCACTCCTCTTTTCTCAACACTCTCCCTCACGGCATCCATCCACCTCATCCTCGGCCTTCCCCTTTGGCGCCTTCCCGTGACTTTCTCAGTAAATAATCGCTTTGGGACTCTGTCTTCTCCCATTCGCATCATGTCCATACCATTTTAGCTTACTGATCTTGATTTTGTCTTGTAACTTTGGGAATCCTGTTTTCTCCCTAATTTCCTTGTTTCTGATTTTGTCTCTGCGGGTCTTTCCAATTATACCTCTAAGAAACTTCATCTCTGCTGCCTGGATTCTACTTTCCTCCCGTTTAGTTGTTGTCCACGTGCCTGCTGTATACGTAAATATAGGTGTGTAATATGTTGAATACAAGATCTTTTTACATTTCTCGGGAACTTCCTGGTTCCACACCAGACCCCTCACACTTGGGTAAAACCCATTTGCTTGTTGGATTCTCTTACCAACTTCCTCACTTATCCTTCCATCATCTGTTAGGACACTCCCTAAGTATTTGAAGCTTTTCACAACTTGTAATGGTGCTCCATAGTATGATAAATGTAATCAAAATAAACCAAGTGCGTGCGTATGTCGGCCGGCCACTAGCGTCTCGTCCTTACGTGAATGCAGCAACAACGCACTTGTGGCTAGCCACCTCTCATAGCGTGCATATGTTGGCCAGCCGGCCACCTATTGGATAGTGTGAGTCCTAGCCCGTACGCAAGGAATAGCAGAGACTTCTTTCTTCAAACAAGGTCACGCTTCGTTAGCTACAGAGCTCGCGTACGATTGAATGGTATGACCCAGGCAGCCAACAATGATCCAACATCTGGTATGATTATTGCCAACCACCTCTGAAAAGATATCACACTTTCCCTGAGATTGTTTTGCCTGACCAACCGCCGGTCATATCCCATCAGCACGGAGCTCCTCGTGCGGCGCTCGTTGCTGGACAATTACAGACAGGACTCTCAATAATTAAGGAGGGGTACTAGAAGCGATTTCCAAGAATTTTGTATTATGGCCCTCGAAAATTAAGGGGGGTACTATAGGCGAGGGGGTCCTATAGCCGATAAATACGGTAAAAAGCAAGAGAACTGAAAAAACAATTGAATGATTTAATTTATGAATCCAGTATTTTTAATGTATTTTTGTAGGCTCTAAAATTAACAAAATGCAGTGTTGAGTGGTTAAATTAGTTTTATTGTTCGTATTAAAAAAAATATTTTGACACTTTTTAGTACATCATCATCATCTTCATTTCCCCTTTTCCAGTTGACACTGGGTGGGGGCAAATATGGTTCCTCTCCACTTTGTTTGTCATTCCACCATTCCTCTTCCGACACGGTGTTCCAATCCAGGTTCCTTTTACTAATGCTATTCTTCACCGAGTCCATCCAACGCATTCTTGGTCTTCCTCGTCCTCTTTTCCCTGTCATCCGTCGTTCCAGTGCTCGTCTTAGTAACCTTACTTCATTCATTCGTTTGACATATCCAAACCATCTCAATCTGTTTTAGCTCCAGTTTGTAATTTAGTTTCTGTACTCCCAGTTCTTTCCGGATATCTTTATTTCTCACTCTGTCCCTCCTCGTTTTCTGGACCATACTTCTCAGGAATCTCATCTCAGCTGCCTGTACTCTGCTCTCATCCCTCTTAGTCTATGTCCAAGTTTCTGCTGCATATGTCATTATAGGAACATACAGTAAAACTCTGTTAAGAAGTTTTTCAAGGGACCATTAAAAAAAACTTCTTAACAGGGAAACTTCTTAAAAGGGTAGCGGCCTGAAATGCATGTGAAACGCACACATTTTTGTTGTTTATGAAGGATCCTACAATATACTGTACACAGTCCTATATAAAAGCCAGAAAAAGAGAAGCCCCAATATTAAAATCTGACTATCACACCAGAGATAAAGAGAAATTAATTGGCATAACCCTCACAATTCACATTAAATGAGGCCACTGTTTGGGATGAGCAGGGCAGTGGTCCATAAACACCACAATCTTCCTGTTTTGGCTCCCCATTTTGGCATCTAGTGCTTGAATGTACTCTTCAAATAGGGAGCTTGTCATCCATGCTGATTTATTGCTTCTGTAAGTACATGGCAAAGTTCTGACGTTTTTAAAACACCGGGGCTTTCTTGATTTTCCTATGATCAGTAGTGGCAGCTTTTCCGTCCCATCCATATTCGCACCAACTAGCACGGTAGCTCGCACTTTACTTAATTTGCCTCCTAGGCAAGATTCTCCCTTCAAAACCAAAGATTTATCCGGAACAACCTGATAAAAAAGTCCGAATTCGTCAGCATTAAAAACGTCACAATGTTTGTAATTACTGATTTTTGCCGGCAGCAGTATTTCCTTCCACGCTTCCGTTTCCTCTGTACTTACACTCGCAGCTTCGCCACTAATAGTCTTGTAAACTATGCCAGCCCGATTTTTAAAGCGATCCAACCACCCATTCGACGCAGTAAAATGCACTTGTAATCGACATGCGATTTCTTCGGCTTTCTCCTTCACGAAAATCCCGCTCAAAGGAATGTTTAAACTTCGCTGTTGTTTAAACCACACGAGCAGAGCTTGTTCTACGTCTTCGTATTTCCCGCTTTTAATCTTCTTGCAGCTTGCCGAAGTATTCCCGGCAGAAGCCAAGATCCTTTCTTTCTTTGCTATGATGCCGTTCAATGTAGACGGCGGCATTCCGAGCTCCTTCGCAAGAGCAACACGTGAAAGAGTAGATGACTCTACTTTTCTTATAATGTCCACTTTATCTTTAGAAAGTGCTTTTCTTTTAATGCCTTTCATCTGAGATCCACTCATTTTCACAATGATTTGAATACTTGACTTCACTGACGACGCAATTCTCGTAATCTCAATAATGTTATGCTACGTCTGGCAATGCTTGGCTAACAAGTTAGATCACACAGAACAGCGATAAAAGCCACGAACAAAGAATATAGGAGGCCACGAATGAAAGCATGATGCTGTATATTGTAGTCGGTCTTGGGCGGGTGTCGCCATAGCGTGACGTCATTTAGCCTTGAAATCCTCGCCTGGTCAGTGACCCGCGAACACTCGGAACGGCTGTATTCTTTCATTCGGAACACCGGGCCCGGTCAGAAACCCGCGAACACTCGGAACTACTGTATTCTTTCATTCGGAACACCGGATGTATCTTCCGCGGAGATTGGCGAGTTTTGATTCTAAGCCAGTTGCCTCTCAGTGAACTTCATATACTCAAAGGGAATACAAAATCTGAACTATTTAACCGGGAAAACCTCTTATGCATGAACACTTTATACGGGAAAAATATACATGTATCTTATGGGACGAATCACGGGACCGAGAATATCGGACGTCTTAAGCGGAAAAACGTTTTATGCGGGAACTTCTTAACCGAGTTTTACTGTAATATGCTTTGTACATAACTTCTTTACCCTTAATTGGTATATCCTTGTTCCATACTAGTCCCCGTACCTGTTGGTAGAAAGCTCTCCCGAGTTGTATTCTTCTGCTAATTTCCAAATCTAGTCTTCCATCTTCAGTCAGTACACTTCCCAAGTATTTGAAGTGTTCTACCACTTCCAATTCCTTATCTCCTACTTTGATTACTCCTTTTCCTTCTTTCTTATCTGTACTCTCCACCACTGTTTTACTTTTCTCCACATTTATCTTCAATGCCCATTGCTCAATCTTTTCATTTATTACGTCTAACTGTTCTTGTACCTCCATCTCATCCTCACCCCAGATCTCAACGTCGTCTGCAAAGAACATTACCTTCATCTTTGCCCTACTATATTCTTTCATTGGTGCCTTCATGATGTCATCCATCACCATTAAGAACAATAATGGTGACAACACACTTCCTTGCTTTAGTCCAGTGACAATTTTGAACCATTCCGATGTCCCGACTTTAGTCTTCACACTACTGTAGCACTCCATGCACATTCCTTTTATCATGTCTCTCAGTTCCTTGCCTATCCCCCTATTTGTTAAGCTTTCCCAAACTTTTGTTCTGGGAATGCTATCATAGGCCTTTTCTAGATCAATAAAAGTCATTACCATATCCTTCCCATATTCCCAACTCTTTTCAATGTTCTGTCTCAGAATGAAAATGGATTCCACTGTTGACCTGCCCCCTCTAAATCCAAACTGCTCCTTGTCTATTTGGTTTTCTACCTTTACTCTAATTCTTTTTCTAGGATTCTTTCCATTACTTTGACAACATGCGAGATGATGGTGATTCCTCGGTAGTTACTTTTTAGTACATATGAAGTATAAATCCTAGCCCTGTTGATTAGGTACGCCGAAACAAACCGAAGTAGAGCAGCAGGCCGAGTGCAACGTGCGCTACTGGCAGAAACAGAAAACATAACTTTGAGAAACGAACAGGCCTTGCAAAGTAATTTGCGGCCAGAAAAGTGGCAAGTTTCCTCTAATTGACTTGAGATCTACCTTGTGACTGATTTTATGATGGACTGGGGGGTTGTAACTTGTAATGGGGACTCATCATCATCCATTTTCCGCTCCAGCAAGCCGGGTAGGGGTATAAATGAGCCTCTTCCCATTTGTCCGGTCCTGCCCACACACCACGCTCCATTTTCTTCTGCCAATCTGCATCCATCTTGGCCAAGTCTCTCCTGATTTGCTTCTCCCAAATGTCTCTAGGCCTTCCCCTTGGTCTCATACCTAGGATGACCTGATCAAAGTATAATCTTGGTGTTCTCTCAGGGGCCATTCTCTTTACATGCCCATACCATTTCAATCAAGATAGTTCTAGTGTGTCAAGCAAACTTTGAACTGTTGTCTAATTTCCTCTTTCCGTATTTTATCTCTCCTGGTCTTCTGGAGACAAGATCGGAGGAGGAACTTCATTTCAGCAGCTTGAAGTCTGCTACTGTCAGGTGCTGTTAAAGTGGCTGCTTCAAGTCCATATTGGCATGAGATAGGTTTTGTCAAGTGTGATTTTGGATGTTAGAGGAAAGGATTCATCCCACAGTAAATTGCATACAGAGTGATAGAAATGTGATGCTGTATGTACTCTATTCCTGATTTCTATGGAAATCTACTAATCATATTTGACTCCAGTTTTACCTTTTTGTGTTATGAGTTTTAATTTACATCATGATAACTAGGGCTCGGAAGTTGAGGAAAAATATTTTTCCTTTTTAGTGTCCGAAGACGAGGCCCAACTTAATGTATAAGGTGCGTTCAAAAAGTAACGAGCCGGAGGCTGTAATGCGCAAACCGGTGACGACATCGACTAATCGTGGCGTGTGTAACGAGGTGTGGTTCCGACCAGAGGATGGAAGCTCACAGCCCGTCGCAAGAGGGCATGCGTGCATGTCACGTGACCATACAAAGTGAGCAGCAGCGTGCATCAATCGTCCAACACTGCCAGTCGCATTGCAAACAGTGACATGGAGGAGTCAACCGAAGAGCAAAGAGGTGTTGTTCGGTTTCTGACAGCGGAAGGAGTAGGGGGAACGGACATTCATCGCCGAATGTCACAAGTGTACGGCGAACACTGCATGTCCCTTGCAAGGGTCAATGCGTGGCACAAGCACTTCAGGGAAGGACGGGTGTCGTTAGCCGATGATGCCCGGTCTGGGGCACCCCACTGCATTACCGATGACAGCATCCAGCTGGTTGATGCACTCATTACCCAGGACCGCCGAGTGACAGTGAACTCCATATCCGCCGTGGTCGGAAGTGTGCACACCATCATGAAGGAACGACTGCACTTGCGCAAAGTGTGTGCCCAATTGGTGCCCCCACAGTCTTCAACCACAGCAGGAAGCATGTCGAATGGCCTACTGTCTTGGTCTTGGTTGGACGATTGATGCATGCTGCTGCTTGCTTTATATCGTCACGTGACGTGCACCCGTGCCCTCTGAGCGTCGGAAGTGTGCACACCATCATGAAGGAACGACTGCACTTGCAGAAAGTGTGTGCCCAATGGGTGCTCCACAGTCTTCAACCACAACAGGAAGCATGTCGAATGGCCTACTGTCTTGGTCTTGGTTGGACGATTGATGCATGCTGCTGCTTGCTTTTTATCGTCACGTGACATGCAACCGTGCCCTCTAGTGACGGGCTGTGACCTTCCACGCTCTGGTCGGAACCACACCTCATTACACACGCCACGATTAGCCGATATCGTCACCGGTTTGCCCATTCCAGCCTCCGGCTCATTACTTTTTGAATGCACCTTATATGTTCATTTTGTGTCACCGTAGGCCAGAAAATGGCGAGTTTTATTTGTCCTTTTGTGATGTGGCTTATTGATCCTTTCCTTTTTAGCCTTTTTAGTTCTTAACGGCTTTTTTTTTACAACTTTACCTTCTTTCGACTGCATTTTAGTGCCCATTCTTAATTTGAATCATTATCGGTTCATGTCTTATAGTGTACATCCTTTGTGCAGTAAATATATTTGAACCATCTTTGAATGGTGAAGTGATGGAAGCCATTTTTCAGTGTTGCCTAGTTCTAATAATGAGAGCTTTTCAGTCGGTCAACTCAAACTTTTATTTATGTATTATTATCTTTGAATAGAGAGAGAGAAACTTTTTTGGATGACTGAGGCAGGTTCGACTATTGCAAAGTCGGATAAGAAAGTGTCTCCTCACGACGATGACCTCGAGGAGAGGACAGGGACGATCAGACTTTGTCAGTTCGTGGAAGAAAGTACCTCGACTTGTTGGTTTCAGCTAATACATAACCATTTGATTCTGATTCTCATTGGTTAATGTGGCTTTGGTGGCATAGTTGGTAGCATGCTGAACTGCTGTGCCCAAGATAGAGGGTTCAAACCCGGCCGAAGTCGTCGGATTTTTTTAAGAGCGTTAAAAATCCTTCAGTATGTCTTCCTTCAGAGGTGAAGTAAAGCCAGCGGTCCCATGTCATAGATTTATGGCATGTAAAAGATCCTTCCACAGACTAAACTTGTGTGAAGCTAAATTGTTGGTTAGATTTCGTCAGAACGCTCTATCAAAGTTCCAACGTTTACCACTAAGTATCATTGATATCTGGTAGCGAAAGTTGGAACTACTTGAAATTGAACTGAACTTGTAGCTCACCCTAAGGGTGTTTGCTGGAAGCAGCTACAGACTCAGGCGAGCCAAATATGTCCTCGGACACTCCCGGCAATAAAAGCCATACGATAAATAAATTGGTTAATGTGTCCACCTTGAGCAAACATCCCTTCATAGGGAGGTGCCTGAATCCTTGAGCACAGAATGTATTTACACACTCCACTTAAAGAAAACTAAACTTTGTAAAGCAGTAAATACAGTGGATCTCCTGAAATCTGAACCCCTTAAATCCTAAATCTTGAGAAATCCGAACACCATTTTAATGGAAACTCTCTCTCTTAAGTTAACAGCCCTATGGCTGGTTTGAGCAACTTGCCAATCTTCTCTCTTCTCCGCTATCCTTTTCAATTCGTGATATGATTTTGTGATCGTGTCTGTCATTATCTGTGTGATGTATGCAAGTGGTGGACTTCCTCTTGTGTTTTTCCCTTCTAACATCCCTTCGATGACTCTAGCTAGCAGGCTATTATGTCTGAGAATATGTCCCAACATATTCGCTCTTCTTGTTTTCAGACCCTTCATAAAGCTTCTACTCTCTCCTGCTCTTCTGAATACCTCTTCATTTGTCATATGTTGTATCCAACTGATCTTAAGCATTCTTCTCCAGCACCAAGCCTCAAAAGCCATCAACTTCTTCTCTTCTGACTTCCCTATTGTTCAGGTCTCACTACCGTACCATACAAAGCCACACTTACGTCTTCAACAGTCTTTTCCTTATTTTTAGGTCTATACTTCCGGATGTGAAGACATTCTTCTTTCTATAAAAGGCGTTCTTTGCCTGAATACCGTAATTGTATTTCGAATTTCTCATTTCAAACTGGATAAAACTCTTTATACAGTACGTACACAAATAGCGGATGGAAAGAGTAACAGAGTAGACGAACGCACAACACAATACATGACTGGAATAGGCTTCTTCTAATACTGTAGTTATTTTTTGCGCACATTTCCGTGACAATGAGTTGTGTGCAGCGAAGGTCAGTAGCACAAGAAGCCTTTTTCCCGCCACTACGAAACATTGAGCTGCATGTACAATGTAACTGATAATGTGTTTAGCCTGCAGGACATACCACGTACATATTATGGATTTTTCGGTAAATCTGAACCTTTGGAAATCCGAACAGGCAACAGCCCCGATTAGTTTGGATTTCTGGAGTCTGGGTGTACTAGCTGGAAACCACCCTTGATAAAAGAATCTAAAGCTAAAGGAAAACAATATATTACTATTATTTAATCAGATTCAGAGGAATAGAAGGGCTAACCAAAGACATGGAAGTTTCGGCACTTGGTGTGCTCTACAATGTTCATGATGCACGCCTTCATTGGATTACCATTGTGAGGTCCAACAGGTAGATTGCATATTATTGGTTGTTATTCCCAAATTTTGCAAGTATTATGGACTGTGCAAGAAATTTGTGGTTACAGACAAATCGTTAAACGTTTCTGTGTTATTTACGAGTAAAAATTGATTGGGAGTCATAGTATGGCCTAAAAAGTATTTCCTCATACATTTCAGGGTGGTCGGGAAGTCCCTTTACATGTTATAGCATAGGACTGTTAGACATATATTATAAGTATTTATTATTAACATTAATTGTTACACATTGTTGAAATACCAATTTCCTACCATAAGGTGAGTCCTGCACATGAAATGTTCTCTTCGGGAAAGTCGTGTCACATGGCTCCTTAGGTAGTTCGCTGCCTTCAGTCGAAAGAGCTAAACCATGGCGGATACAAGTGCTTTCATCTTGAGGAGCGTTTGGTGGCTTCTGTTTAGGTTTTACAAATGTCGGAATACGAAGAGGACAATGACAGATATTTTGAAGGACTTTGTTGTGAGTTTTGGAAAACCACCGCCATTGCGACCAACGTTATTCGTGTGGGAGAAGAAAACCATTGTGATGGGAAGTGTTATCGATGCACCACGTAGCGGACTCGTACCGGACCTTGTGCTGCTGTGGCGGAATCAATCGAACGATCGCCAGTTAAGTCAACCCTTAAGCGGCCTGCTGAATTAGGCATCCCGCGATCAACTATGCAAGACCATATGCGGAAAGGCTTGAAACTTTCATGTTTTCGGCCATCCTCCGTGAATGAGTTGAGTGATCGTGACGTAGTTGATCAATGAATTGAATTGTTAATGTTAACCAGACATTGTTTATTCAAAATAAATGTTGAAATAAAAAAGTCCTGTTTTATTCATAACAATGTATTCATGTCTGTCAGGGCCGTGCAATGGGCAAGGTGAAGCAGTGCTAGCGAGAAATTTATTCGTGCCGGCTGAGCGCAGCCCTACTCGGTCCAGTTCTGAGCAGTGCAGCACGACAGCACACTAGCACTGCAGCGCTTAGTCGCACAAGCACTGTCCATTTGACCGGGTACTGAAGTACGTTTAGTACTGAGCGCGGAGCCTGCACACTAGGCGCACTAGAGCTAACATTGTGGCATATGCGTGTGGTCTGCCGTGCTCATAACGTGGGGAGGACAAAAATAGCATAGTGGGAGAGTCACACATTAATGAATCAAACCGTAGACATATAAGACATGATATTTGGACGCACATGAACCAGATCTGCAGCAAGGATACAGAAATTTGCATACTTTTTGGGTGATGTAGCAGGTGCAGCGAGATATAATAGTCCTAAAATAGAATCAGGGGCCGGTATGGAATCAGGAGAGTTAAAATACATTTTTTAATTTGTTGACATAATGTCACAAACCAGCCGAGGTAGCTAAACACGTTAACGTGCTTGGTCAGACTACTCCAAACTCGAAAGACCACACACAGCCACTCCATACAATACCTCATTAATTTTATTTGTCATTAACTCCTCTCATGAGATTGGCGTCATGAAATCATTCCCACAAGGAAACTGTCTCACCACATCCCCTACCTCATAGCAACCGGAATAATTATGGGTAGAACCAAAGAAACTACATTAGGACTATAAAACTGTATTTCAATAACAAGATTCTGAATTCACCAAATGACTAGATTGATGCTCTTCATGGATATGTGAGTTCGAGAAAAATGCGTTAGTAAAATTCAGCTGAGTTTTAATTCACCGGCTGTGAAAGCCAATATACCATCTTTTTGGAAGCCTTCATAGGGAGGTTAAGGCTGCTTGAGTTTTAGTTCTCGCAGTCAAGTGGTGCAGTTGCACCTAATATAAAGGGAGGTGGCGCGCAGTTCGTCACTCCTGTGGGGGTCCGGGCGGGGACACCAAGAGCCCGCCAATGAGCCAGCTTGGTGTCCTAGGCGAAACTCGACACAAGACACGGCACAAACCTAGAAGAATGCTGAGTTTTAATTCACCGGCCGTGAAAGCCAATATACCATCTTTTTATGCGTTAGTAAATTCATCAGGATTTTAAAATGAAAGATATTCCGTCGCAATCTAAGGTCATTTATGTCTTTTATTCTTATATTCAAGTCGCCTCCGTGGTGTAGTGGTCAGCATGATTAGCTGCCACCCAGGACTTCCGCGGTTCGATTCCCGGCCCTGCCACGAAATTTGAAAAGTGGTATGAGGACTGGATTGGGGTCTACTCAGCCTCGGGTGGTCCAAATGAGTAGAGGGGTTTCGACTCCCACCTCAACCATCCTCGAAGTGGTTTTCCGTGGTTTCCCACTTCGTCTTCGGGAAAATACCGGGGTGTTATCTAACGTAAGGCCACGGCCGCCTCCTTCCCTCTTCCATGCCTAATCTTCCAACTCTTCCCATCTCTTCATCAGGCCCCTGTTCGCTTTGCAGGTGAGGCCGCCTGGGCAACGTGCTAGTCACACTCCCCAGTTGTATCCCCGATTCAGAGTCCCAAGCTCCAGGACACTACAAGTGGCGGTAAAGGTGAGATCCCTCGCTTAGTCCGCGGGAAAAGCCAACCCTGGAGGGTAAACGATAAAAAAAAAACTTATATTCAACATGGCCTGAAAAAATACCTCGTGGAATTTACCTACACATAAGATATACGGCAAAATAAGCAAGAAGACACGAAATCCTTCAAACCTTCAAGTTTTAGGACAATATTCATTATTTCAACACTATGGAGACCAAGAGTGCTATTCATTATATAACAATTAGCCTATTTTGCTCTAAAAATTACAAAATATGTTGTCTGTCTTTCTACCAGCTTGTCTGTATTTCTTTCGGTGGAGTGCCTAAGACTGTTTTGTTTGTTAGTTCTTGGAACTATTCGACTTTAGGGTTATGGTACGCGAACCGTCTTCCTAACTTACCAGGGGCTATGCAATGCCGAAAATACGAAGAAATGTGTACTATTATAGTTCGCCCAGTGAAGAAATTACATGGTATCGTGCAATTGATTGCGCTGACAATGAAAGAGACCACCTTGTAGTGTAGCGGCTAACGTTCTTGGCTGTCGCCCCGGTGGTCCGGGTTTGATTCCCTGTCCCTCCACGAAATTGAATTTCGGGTACTGAAATTGTATCGATGATACTTATTTATTTATTTATTTATTTATTTATTTATTTATTTATGCTGGTTTACAACAGGGTCGTTAACCCCAATAACAGTAAACCTACAAAATTTTAACAGTAATTCTAATTTTTTCATAACTTAAATCTAATCTTAAATCTAATATTAGCATCTAAATTAATTACATAATAATATTATTTATAGCTTAACCTTAATGCTGTTACATATTCTACCTTTTTGTTAATTAATTACACTCATGGCAATGTGGTCATAAATACCTTTACAAATTTTTGGAGACTAAGATCGAAGTCTAGACTTTTATTACACACTACAGCTTTATTGTAATTACTGCAGAGTCTATAAAGCGGTGAATGTTTGTGTGACATGGTGCATGTTTTCTTATTCCTAAAAGTTGTCCACGTTCTTGAAGATAGACGTGGAACATTGAAATTCAGCAACGATAAAAAATAAGAGTTATCTACCGTAGAATTTACAATCTTGTGTAAGATCTTGGAATCATTTATTTTCCTACGATCTTCCAAAGCAATAATTTTTAGATTATTCGATAAGATTTTATATGGGACCATATATGGGTAATTTCCGCTCATTTTATAATGTATAAATCTGGCGAATCGCTTCTGTACTCCTTCTAGTAATCTTATGTATTTTTTACGCCACGGATTCCACACTACGCTTGCATATTCTAATTTCGCCCTTACGTAAGCATTAAAGAGTGTAATGGCCGTTTTCACCTGCCGAAAAGGTCTTACATTTCTAATGACGAAGCCTAGTGCTCGGTACGCCTCACTTGTTACCTTGTTGATGTGAGGAGCGAAAGTCAAACCTTTATCCAGTTCCACACCAAGGTCACTTACACCATTAACCTCCCGCAGCGTATTCAACCCCAGCTTATACTGGAAACTAACTTTATTCTTCCTTCGGGTAAATGACATTGTGACACATTTCGTTAGATTAAAATTAAGTTTATTTTTCCTACTCCATTCAAAGATGTTGTCCAAGTCATTTTGTAGAAGATAGCAATCATGAGCAGAGGATACAGGACGGAATATCTTAAAATCATCAGCGTATAGAAGACATTTAGAGTGCTTAATACATTCAGAAATGTCATTGATTGCTATCAGAAACATAATTGGTCCAAGGTTCGATCCCTGGGGAATTCCGGAATTTACGGTATATTCCATTGATGAATTTCCGAGAAAGTATACATATTGCTGTCTACCAGACAGATACGAGCTAAAAAATCGTAAATTTGCTTGTGAAAAACCGAAATTGTTTAATTTTGTCAAAAGAATATCATGATCTATACTATCGAATGCCTTTTCAAAATCCGTGAAAATAGCATCCATCTGTCCTCCGATATCCAACTCAGATGAAACATCGTGGGAGAAATTCATCAGATTTGTGACTGTGGATCTCCGTTGCATGAATCCATGTTGTTGTTCTGATATGGCTGGCGCTACATGAGTAACAATTCTGTCATGTAAGATAAATTCAAATATCTTTGCAACAGCTGATACTATACTCACGGGTCGATAGTTCTTTATTAATGTTTGGTTACCTGATTTTAAAATAGGACAGACGCGAGTTTTTTTCCAAATATCTGGGAATGTATTTGTACTAATTGCTAGGTTATAAAGGAAATGAAGGGGATCTTTTAAAATCTGTGAGCAACCCTTAATTACGTAAGGGGGTATTTGGTCCGGGCCCGCTGATGTTTTTGGTCTCAGTTTTTTTAACGCTCTATCAATTTCCGCCATTGTTACTTCGCTTATGTGCAGGGTTACTGGCGTATTTGCCTCATCTTGCGATATTCTGTAGGAAGAAGGGTGTTGTGAGTACACCGACTGGAAGTATTTTGCAAAACCCTGAACAACCGCTTCCCCGCTTTTTAGCTCTTCCTCATTGTATTGCATTATAGTACATGTACCATTGGCCCTTCTCCTGCTTTTCACGTACGTCCAAAAATTTTTACAATCACTATTAATGTTATTTTCAACTGTTGTTATATATTCTTTATGAGCTAGTTTGATGTCTGTTTTGGTCTTGTTTCTTAATTGTTTGTATCTCAATTTGCTATATTCAGAGTAGTCTTTTCTTTTTCTGTGGAAGTCTTTATCTTTCAAATCATTAATTATTTGTTTTGTAAACCAAACAGGGTATTTACTGGTTTTAAAAGGCATTAATACCGGGACGGTATTTTGGAAAACTTCGTAAACTTTATCATAAAAAAAATTAACTGCTGAATTTATTTCCATGATTTTGTAGAGATCGTCCCAATTTGTGTCTCTTAAACCGAGGTACAGTTCATCAAATTTAGCTTTTTTAAAATTAAATTTAGTTTGCTCTTTAATTCTGAAGGTGTTTTTGGCTCCATTGAGAGGTACAGTTAAATCCAGTGCGGGATGGTGGGCATCTTCGGCTAAAAGAGGAGTATTATGTCTTACAAGATTTAGGTTTGTGTAGTTAGTGAGTATTAGGTCAAGAGTTCTTCCATTCGAATTCTGAATGTTGTTGTAAGTCTTAAGTTGAAGTAGGTTCATGAAGTTATACAGTAACTGTGAATGGCTATTTTTATCTACATCATTAATTTCTGTACACGTTATTGTAGGAATGTTAAAATCTCCCGCTATAATGATGTTATTATTGTACATTTCATAATGGTTCTCTATCCACCCTAGCATTTCACGGTAAGATTCAAGGTCCGAGCTAGGAGGAATGTACAGGGAACAAACATACCAGACTCTTCCTTTTGTTTCCAGCTTTAACAGCAAGACTTCTGAGTTCTGAGACCTTCCTTCAGCCTTGAGTACGGTAATCTCCTCTTTTACCGCTATTAGTACCCCACCACCAGTCCTGCTTGAACCTCTCTCTTGCCTGTATACTCTGTATCCAGTGTTAATGACCTCAGTGTCATAAACACTGGAGTCTAACCAAGTTTCTGTTAAAATACATATATCTATATCATTACACAATAGGTTCTCGTTAAACACATACAATTTAGATTTCATACCACGTACATTCTGATAGTAAATTGACAATTTATCTATTTTAAATTCCGTTCAGATCGTCCATACTATTAACTACTATGATACGGGAACCCTCATTTTTCTTCATTTTTATGACTCCGTTTCTTACCCAAAGATACGCAAACTCCTTTTGTCTCCGCTTCTGACGAGCCGCTGCCAGTAGTCTTCTCTTTTCCGGGGCGAGACTCTCGTTCACATACACCATGCTGTCCCCAGGGAGTCCCATATGTCTAGTAGATAAATTCCTCTTTACACGGCGCCGTTCCATGAAGATTTCTTTGTCGAACCGCCTCACAAATTTAACGACAATGCCACTGCATTGTTGGCTTGGTTGTTTTGGAAGACGATGGCAAGCGTCCACCATTTCATCAGTCACATTTACGTCCAAGGCTTGTCCAACTAGTTTGACAGTGTTAAGAACGTTCTCATTCTTTATTTCGGGAACACCTTGTATCTCAATTGTATTGCGCCTGGAATACTGTTCAGATTCTAACACACGATTTTCCAATGCTTTCACTTTCGTGCGTAGATCAGAGTTTTCTTGCTTCAGGGATTCTATTTGTGCTAAGCACTGAGCTATGTCTGCCTGCTGTGATTTTAGCAGTAGCATATTATCATCTAATTTATTGTGACACATGTCCAGTGACTTACCCAGATCCGTCTCCCTCTGAAGTTGCTCGCTTTTCATGGAACGAAATTCCTCTCGTAGTTCGTTCAATAACACCATCACATCTCCTAATGATGGAGATGTGTCTTTAGTGGAACAAAATTCACATAGCCATTCACCAGCTTTTCCATTTAACTGTACACACTTTCCATGAAACCAGTTTTTACATGCACCACACTGTACTTTCACTGCTGCCTTTCCCACTTCCTTCTTGCACACCGCGCACGAGCTCATGACGGCAAAGTGAAGTGAATGCTCCCTAACACAAATAACCGGAATTTCACGTTGTTTTACACAGCTGCCTATGAGATATTACTTTAAATTAATCTAACGTTCATATGTTGTTCCTGTGCCAACTTTTACTGTGATAATTCCTGTATTACACACTTGAAATACACATTCACACGTAAATCATCCAAGCGGTGCTCATTTCGAGGACTTGCGCCAGGCCAGTGGGCACGAGTTTTCTTTTTTATACATTCTTACTCTGCAATTCGAATTGAGAGCACATCACTGCGTAGAGTTGTTAGAATAGCTTCCGTAAAATATTCTCAATGTCCAATGCTATAAGTAGCCCTCATGAGTTAATCCAATTGCATATGTATATCTAGGCTAATCCAGATATGGTATTTAAGACATTTGATTATTATTGCATTCTAAGTTCTGGGCATAGGAAAACCTCGAAGCTAATTTTGAAATTTTAAGTGAATGAACATCCAAAGTATAGTAAGCATCATGTAGGGAGACTGTACCAGAGAGAGCATGCATTGCTTGAAGACATGATGATGACATAGTGCGTAATTTGTGCTCGTACAACGAAGGAGGTTGTCAGGACGGTGTTGATGATGAAAATGGTGATAACGATGAAGACGGTGATTAATTATTTAGGAACCAAGGGAATATAAATAACCGATACTTAAGACTGAAGCGGATCTATGGTAAACACAAAATGAAATTGCAGGTTGATTGCGAAAGTACAGAAACTATCCAATCACCATATTTTATGGAGGTTGACTAATCCAGAAGTAGACATGAAAGTGAGTAGCCTAGTACAAATAGGTGGAAGCAAAGGATGCTCTTGTGTGAGACCTCCATGGGCGTAGCCAGGACTCTGTATACTGCAAACACTGTGGAGTGCCTGATACCCTAGCTCACGTTCAAAAAACATAATTAAGATGGGGATTTACTACAAACGTTAGGAATCACCGAAATAGATCTAAGATGCAGCTGTAACATTTCAGAAATGTTACGCGATCCATGTTTTCGTGTCTTTCTCGTGTTAGAAGCAAAAATACAATGGGCATAATAATTGTTATTGGCCATAAGAAGGATACAAGATTTATGCTGGACCCCACCATCAGATGTGAAGTAACCTTCGGCATAACAAAACAGGTCGTTTAGAGATAACGATAGGCTTCAAAGAGAAGAGAAAGCTTGTGGTACGTTTCGATTAAGCGAGAATAATAATAATGTTATTGGTTTTACGTCCCTTTTAACTGCCCTGGCTTTTAGAGACGCCGGGGTGCCGGAATTTTGCCCCGAAGGGGATCTTTAACGTGCCAGTAAATGTACTGACACGGCTCCCTCGCATTTGCGCACCCTCAAATGCCAGCTGACTGCGCCAGATTTCGAACCTGCAACCTTGATTAAGCGAGAGGATCAACATCAACATTTTTAAATCACTCATCAAGTTTGGGTAAGCCTAAGTGTAAATGACCTAATTTTGCTATCAATGAATCCATTCAATAATAGAGAATTCATTTTCAATGTACTCGGGAACAGTGTGTGACGTAGTCTATTGGTACCCAATATCATTTTATTGCTAATATTAATAGTGTTATAATAATAATATTAATATGAAGGGAAGATAAGAACGGCTTTACGAAACCATGTCGGTACGGGCTGGCCGTGCGCGCCTGAACTGACGAGTTCCAGCGTAGACAGTGCTGGCAGTGTGAGGCAAGGTCATACGGCCCTAAAAGCACTTGCCAGGCTTGGAGGGCACTACGCCATACTATACAGAGCTCGCTCGCACATGTAGCGAGCGGCAGGTGGGGAGAGGCAAGGACATGACGTCACGCACTTGTGGCTTACTTCTTAGACTGCCCGTAAGGGAGCAACAGGATAGAACATACTACAGGCACTAGCTACGCAGGGCCCTGATGTCTGTCTTATACTAAAACATGTAAAGGGACTTCTCGGCCATCCTGTACATGTGGAATGTTTCTTTGTTTGCTAATTCGCGAGTCACAAATTGTGAAACAACCTTCCGAAAGTTAATTTAAGTTTTGTGTGTTTTAGGTGTCACATGCATTGTTTTGGCAGCGCTACTTGTTCCGTAAGGCCCTACTGGAAGACGAGGAGGCCCGTCTGGAGGCCATGGAGAGGAGAGCTGAGAGGGAGAAGCAAGCTGCTGAGAACTTGTGTTGGGAGAAAGGTAAGATGTTCCTTATGCTCAAGTTTCTTCATTCCCATTGCTGTCTTTCTGGCCCAGTTGAACGTGCCATCTTATTTTAGATAACGATACGAGTAGCGTATTAACTCTAATTTAACCCTCGGACATTTGCGCTAGTAATAGATACAAAATTACTCACGTGGGCTACATATGTAGCCCAAACAGTTATTCAATCTGATGGACTCGCACACTTTATGTTTGGTGTTCAGTTTCAATAATGTGATAAATAGTAGTGTATATTAGCATTCTAAGCTAAATCTGTAGATTTTATGTAGGATTTTATCTTCATATGGAGAGAAAATACAAACCTAAGAAGAAAATTCAATTTTATCGTATATCTTCGGTAAAACTGCATCAAATATTAAACTAATGGAACTAGAACTGTTAAATTATTTTTTATGTAAACCTAAATACTTATATTAGTGCTCATTTGGATTGGAATTAAACAAAAATAATACTAATTTAGATAATTTCCTTAGAAAATCAGCACTTATTATGAACAATTTCAGTATTTTCATTTATTTTTTCTCGAAGTTTTGAAGTTTATTATTGCCCTTTTGGCTACAATCTATAGCCCAGGAAATCCATAAGCATGGTCACACTAATATTTCACTCAAGCATTCTGTGCAAATGGACACAATGATCCGAGAAGATCTTCATTGCACTTTGTGCATCTGTTCCTTGTTGATTTATCCCTTCCTCGTCTACACAAAAAGCAACCGCCTACTTTATTTCCACAATACTCAACCTATCATTACTTTTGCATAACCTCTGACTGATTTGAAAGTCATCTACATGGCCGCCTCCTGTGAGGCAACGTTCCCTTTGCACGCTCAATTCCGAAACAGCGATGCTCGTGCGGGCTACTATTGTAGCCCAGACAACTTCTAATGCATCTGGTGTCAGTTTAGTGCAATTGGTTCAGTTGGAATCACACCCACCTGTTAAATACAGCATCAACAGGCAGCTACAGAGAATCTCAATATTCCTAGCAAAAAATATACTCTGCACTACAACAAAATAAATCACTGGGCTACATATGTAGCCCGCGCTAGTATCCGAGGGTTAATGCACACTTTTCAGGCAAGCAGTGCCTCCTCTTGCCATGTCTGTGTCTTTCATTCAACTTACAAATGCTGTTTTAATAAGTAGTCATGCTTTCTAACTGAAATCTAGTTGTAAACTGGTTCCATTAAGCTATGGATGGGCAGAACTTGAGATCAAGGCTGAACAAGGATTATGGAATTTATGGCTTGCCATAAACATAATTTTTTTGTTGTACAAAAGTTTTTAAGGTTACTCCTAGTCAATTCCGTGAATTATTCTTATTATTGTTGCTACATTCTTTCTTCGGACAATACTATACATCAAGGGATTAACAATAGAATGCAGAAAGCTTCCAATTTCTATCAGGCAGTGCGTCAGCTACTTCGGGACGAAACATTTACTCAAGCTTCCAAGATTAGTTTGTTTAAGATGTACCTAATACCTATACTAACATATGGACTGGAAGCTGCAACCCTTACTGGACCAACAAACAGTCGTCTCCAGGCAGTAGAAATAAAGTTCCTCCGTTCTAGCCTTCAAAAGACGAAAATGGATAAAATAAGGAATGAAGATATCCAACAACAACTGGGATTGGAAAGGAGCCTGCTTAGACACTCGAACTGAAGAGATTGAGATGGTATGGTCATATGAAGAGGATGGCTCCCCACAGGATACCTCGAGTGTACCTGGGAAGAGACCAAGAGGAAGACCTCGCGATGTGTGGGAGAAGCAAATTTACAAGGACCTTGAAGCTAGAGATAACAACTAACATCAATTCCAGTTATTGATGGACAAATTGGAGACGGCTCATTTATAACCGCACCCGGCTTGCTGGAGCGAAGAAACGATGATGATTGCTTCTACATGTTTCAAATGTGTCATTTTCTTCAGCACATTGATCACATCATTTAAAATAATATTATAAAAGAACAGTTTCTTGTACACTGAACACCTTTTTGCTCAACTAGTTGCAACTGTGTGAAAGTAGGAGGAGAGTGATCAGAGCCGAAGAATAGCTTACTGTACATAGTAGTGATGGACCAGAGTGGTGCAAGTAATTGGTGAAAGGAAGATGAAAGTAATGGCGTTTGCAGACGAGTTAATGATTTGTGGAAACAAGGAGGAAGTACAGAAGCAGTTGGTTGTATGGGAAGAAATAGTACATTGATATGGGATAGTATTTAGCATAAGAGTGAGATGTTGTTCATAACCTGGAAGAACGAGAGAGTCACAATGGGAATAACAATTGGCGGGGAACAACTGAGGAAAGTAGAGAGTTTCAAGTACCGTATATACCCGAATGTAAGACCAGGCTTTTTCCTACTTTTTGTGTTATAAAAATTTGGGGCCATCTTATATTCAGGGCATAAAAATTTTTGATCAAGGTTTTTAAAAATTATTATTATTATTCGCAAAGTAGTATGTGGCGGCGGCATCTTGTAACTCGCAACGAATTAATGTGTTAATGAAGATTAAAATGTGGTTGGTTATGTTTAATTACCATGCATTTACGATTAGCATACATTTTGAGGTTAGGATTTACGCATACACGTCATTTTAATCGGATAAATTATATGTTCGAAAGCATACAGAAATATGTTTTAAAACAATCTTTACAAGAACAAAACCCGTCAGTTTTACGAGCAGTAATTGAGTGATCAACGTTTCTTAATTTAATAACCGTCAGCGCTCTTTCTAAGTTGATCCCGGACATCTGAAGGTCGTGTCTTAATTTAAATATTAAACACACCCTTTTTTTCCTTAAGCCGGTACACGCGAATCATACGTCTTGTGAGAAATGTTACGGGACACCAGAAACATAACGAATTCTTGTTTTCTGTGTCGTGAAATTGTACATCTAAGATACAGGTTATGGCAAGTTCATATATAGAAAATTAAGATCGTTCATCATCTCAAATAGAGATTTTAATTCGTCCTTCCGCAGTATGTACACAGAAAATCACTGTACTTTGTTACAGTGGGTTGGCATTCGTGACTGCTTGCCGCATTTCCGCTGTTCGCTTGTTTCGGTGCATGTTGATCTTCAGGTTGAATTTGCATATACTGGCATTCGTTTGCATATAACTCCAGGGTGTCGAGCGATACGGGAATTATACGGGAATTTTATTGACCCGGGAAAAATACGCTCCCGCTCAGTCTTCTATTTCGCCTGCAGACCGCGCTGCCACCCGCAATTTGCGCCACCGATAGAGCGCTAAGCGGGATGAGAACCCAGCCAACGTCGAATGCATGCTTTGCCAGGCCGACCGCCGGCTGTACCCTCTCCGCACAGGGCAGCGCGCGCCGAGCTCGTTGCTGACAATGACATGCAGGAATCAGTCCGCATTGTTATTCACGGAGGAGACCTGGGTTTCTCGATAAGAGCAGCCCTTAAAGAAGCTACCAGCTCAAGATCTCAGAAAATTCCAGACGCGGATGTGCTGCAATTTCGCACCAACTGCCGAGAATTGTACATTTGTATCCTATGGCTGAAAAAATCAGAGGTCAACTCTTGCTCACAAGAGATCCGTGCTATTTCCTGCCTAGACCCTATAGTGGTCGCTTTTTTTTTTGTCGCGTGGCCTCCTGAGAGGCCGAGTGCAGGTCTTTCTAGTCGACGCCCGTGGGCGACCTGCGCGTCGGGATGAGAGATGGAATGGATGAAGATGAATGAAACTGGGCAAGGATGTGGAAGGAAGCGGCCGTGGCCTGTCAGAAGGTACTGTCCCAGCATTTGCCTGGTGTTGAAAATGGGATACCACGGAAAACCATTTCAAGGACAGCCGACGGTGGGGCTCGAACCCATGCGTCAACCGAGACAGCAGAGAGCTCGGCTCCATGACCTAACGCAGTGCTTTAGCCAGCGTAGCCACTACTGTCGGTGGTCGCTGCGACTCCTAAGTTGGAAGAAGTTAGGCTCGTCATTGCCCTGGAAATTCTTTGTGATCAGAAGAATTTGATTTATGGCACTTTTTTTTTTTTAGCGTATGGCTTTGAGAGCCGGGAGTGTCCGAGGACATGTTCGGCTCGCCAGGTTTAGTAGCTGCTTCTATGCGGACACCCATGGGGTGAGTTACAAGTACCGTCGCATATGGAGTGTTGTCTGGGGAGGAAAGTGTGATTGTAGGGACGAGGAATTAGAAGGTAGCGGCTGTGGCCTGTAGTTAGGGCCCAACCCCGGCATTTGCCTGGAAGGAAGATGGGAAACCACAGAAAACCATCTTCAAGGTTGCCGGCGGGGGGATTCGAACCGCTTCACCTCCCGGATGTGAGCGACTGCCAGCAGCCATGCCGTAACGACCACGGCTAACTCACCCGGTTATGGTGCAATGGCTGACCGCATCAAGAGCATCTACTCCGCACTTCTGAGACAGCCCTCCGTCACTGCGCGTTTGAAGCAGTTTGACGGAAAAGAGCCACGGCTCGACGTGTTGTGGTCTGAATCAGTGGCTTCAGCACCTTCCTCAGTTCCTGCCAAAAGCGATCTCACAAGCTTCGTTAAAATGGTACTGACTTTGTATCACAACAATGCAGCTCTAGAGAGAAGTTTCTCCCTGAACAAGGAGTGCATGATCGTCAATCACAAAGAAGCAAGTCTGATTGGCATGCATACTGTTCAGGGCGCTGTGATGGCAGCTGGTGGAGTAGAAAATATAACCGTGAGCAAGAGTCCATACTGTACGAAACTCCTACGCCGTGTTCAAGGAAGCAAAACAGGTACGAATCGACGGCTAAGGTGGCAGTCTAAACAAAAGCCTCAAAAGATCTCCAGGAATTGGGAAAAAAAAAACTACTGTCAAAAGAACTTAATTGTGTGCTGTGTATAACTGAAGTTCCTAGTAACAGTCTTGTATTTGTCAAAGTGACTTATTTAATTTCGTTTTGCATTATTTTTTTTTCTATTATCTACTTTGATAAAATAAATCTAAATTAAAAAGTATTCACAGCGTGTCACGTGTGGAATTTTACTGTTTTTAGCCTTTCCATGGTCTTCTTTCGCAGGGGAGATGCACATACCAAATTGTTTTAAAGTCCGTTCAAACACTCAATGCATATGCGTCACACATGTATAAATTTCAAAAACTACAAACAATATCTCACAGCTCTCGACCTTTTACTATCGAACACCCGTCACCAACGTGTGGCTACAAAATACACCACACAAGTGACAGAATTCTTCTTGTATGTGCAGGCATCGATTCAGTCGCTTTTTAACCACTCTCTGTGTCGGATTTCCTTTCATTGTCATTGTTTCGTTACTTTTACTTAGCCGAAGTTCGCCCCGAGGACTGGACACATCCCGTACAGCATGTACAGAAAGAAATACTGAAGGCGGTCTGGATATCGCAGTGGATGAAATGATTATTAACCTTGGCAATTCATCAAGCTCTGACGAAGACAATGATGGTGGTGATGAAGATAGGGATTGTGAAGGGATGTAGGGTGCCCAAGAAACCCTTGCCAAGTGACTGAGGGTAATTTATTTCTTGGTGTCAGTCGCTTGCTTCAATCAACAATAGAGCACAGGCTATTGTTTCCCGTCATAGTGTTCAAAATACCGTCCGTCATTCAATAGCCTACAATTCGACAATATAAAACCACGGCAATAATATCGCCACAGAGGGGCTTGTTTGAGTGCTCTGTGTTAAATATGTCTTTACCTTAACTTTACTTTTGCTTTATCACGAAAGCTAATATTAAGCGTAGAGAGTCGCGATTCAGTGAGTGTGCATTGTGTTATCTGTCAACTACTATAGTAAGCTGTGAACGACCTCCACTCAGACTCTTGTTTCATGTTAAAGGATAATCATTGCATGGTGAGTTTTTTTGTATTCATTAGCTGTAGAGTGTTTGCCCTCTTTGCCGTATTTATTGAATTGAATACCTATGATAAAGGTATCATAGCTTCAGTGTGTAATTTATTTATTCATCTAAAAGAATCTTATTTCTCTGTTTGAATGTCCTCGGCGTTGACTCAGGATCGTTTTTTAAAATATATTACGTACAATTGTACCGAAATAATGTCTGAAGTGTAGCGCTGTGTATTATTCAAATCAGTTGATTTACAACACTAAAAACTTAGCAACACAGCTCAGCTGTTCCAAGCTCCCGACATATCCTTCGCGTAGTTTCCTTCGAAATACAGGGTGTAGGTGAGAAGCATGCTCAGAATTCTTGCCGTGTGGTGGTTGGACGTATGGTCCTTTTATGTGGCGACCGTGGGTTGCGGAGATGAAAAACGGCGCAAAGTGACAGGAAGGCTGTCAGTACCGAATGCGCGGGATGGCCAATACTGTATTTGTCCCATAATTTACGCGTGTAATAGCGGACATACCTACTATAAAAATCGTGATCTAAAAAGGGATAGTGGGTGGGTAACATCTATTACTACATGAGCCCCAAAATTATTATTCATTATTACAAAGGGTATTTTGACTATTTTCAATAGTGTAGAAAATTGTATCGCCTTGTTCTGGGCTCCTATAGAGCTTATATTTTCTTTCGATCTTTCATTTGCCATAGGACGCGCCACTGGCGTATGGTTATGTATTACCAGCGTCTGGTTTAGTAGTCAGGTAATGGAAGCAATGGGAACTGTGTGGGCTACTACAATTTTCCTTGCATATAACTAAGCAAATTATTGTTGTTAAGAGAACGTAAAATGCACCAAGAATTATATGATCTTCAGCTGTGTGCAGTGAGAAAGCTCTTCATGTGTCCATTCCTTATGTGTTAATGATTCGAAATGTCAGCTAACGTTGTGCCACATGTTGCACATTTTCCCGTAAATTACAGCTGTTTATGTTTGAATTGCGTATAATATAGTGACAAAGAAAGTGTTTCTCCAATTGGATGATTGTATTTAACTGTATGCACGTCGTATAATCTTGGCGAGGTGTATTTTTTTTTTTCACGGAGCAACTGTACACCGTAGTAGGCGCCGCAGCTTTTTGTATTTGGTTTTCTGGCATCTTGTTTTAAATTATTGACTAACATATTTCCAAATGCAAACAATCCATACCTCCTTTAGGATTAGGGTTCCATAATTCATGCAAAATGAGGTTCGTTCGTTTGTTAAATTGAGGTCATAACCCCCCTACCCTTTCAGTGATTACCGTGATTTTAGTGATTTACGTAGACTAGGGCGAAGATGTAAATGAGCATTTCAAAAAAAAATGTTGCCAGTTGTTTGGTTTATTAACTTACGGTAATATTTTGCATAGGTACTGAAAACTGGGCACGGTTGGATTTTAAGGTTGAACCGCATGTGCTATCAAATATCGCTTTCTTGCAATACCTGGAATATGTATAGAATTATAAAGTGATTATTGGTTAAATAAGGGTTATATTCGTATTTGTTAATAGATAGATAGGGTTAATAGATAGGCTATTATTTATTTATTTATTTATTTATTTATTTACATATGCTACGCCCGCATTGGAGCACTTAACCAAAACAAGTATATACATATCTCAAAAACAATATTAGAGATTCAGCTTCTTATTTTTCTTCTTTTCCCAAAACATTTTCATTCTAGTTGACCTTGCCGCTCTCTCTTCATCGCTTAGTGTAAGTTTTGCGGGTAAAGGTTTTTAAGGGAAGTCGGATGTTCTTGTTTTTCAAGATATTCTTCTCATCTTTGTTAGCAATTTGGGACATTGTCAAGCCGAGTTCATCCAGATCATTTTGAATTTCCATAAACCAAGAGTTCTTTGTTTTACTTTTGAAAAAATAATTAAATAATACTTTTAATTGTCTGGTATCCGGCAGGCGTGAGATATGACAAAAAAAAAGGCAATTCGCCTTTTTCGCATAGTATCGACTATAGACTCTGTTTCTTTATAAACCACTTCATTTGGTAATAGACGCCATTGACCATCCACCTGATGTTTTTTATTAATTATAGTCCTGAGAATTCTTCTATCAATCTTCTGTAATGTGTCAGTAACTGATCGAGTGTTTAACTTGAAAAGTGTTTCACAAGCATATATTGCTTCCGGTTTAATAACTGATTCATAATGTTGTAATTTGGCATTTATGGAGAGTGATTTTTTCTTGTAACTAGACCAAGTAATATATTGCGCTTGTCTTAACTTTGTTGTTCTATTTTCGATTGACGCTTTCTCATTCAAATTCCATGTTATAATCTCCCCTAAATATTTAAATTTATGTACAACTTTAATTTCTTTATTGTTGATCAATGTAATAGCTTGTGTTTCCACATCAAAGGATGCCATTATTTCAGTCTTTTCAAATGAAATTTGAAGTCCTACTTTTGCTGCAATAGACCCAAGTTCTTCAATTTGGTGTTTAGCCTCATCTATACTGGTTGCAAGCAGTGCAAGGTCATCCGCAAAGGCCAAGCAATTCAGTTTTATATTAGTACCAATCTTTACATTTGGAGGACAAGTTTTGTTCCACTCACGCATGATCTTTTCAAGAACAAAATTAAATAATAACGGTGATAGACCATCTCCCTGTCGAAGTCCAGTCCGGATATCAAATGGTTCAGACAAGGTGCCTCGAAATTTAACCTTTGATTTAGTATCTTTCAAAGTAACGCCGATGAGGTTGATAAGCTTTTGATGTAACCCAAATTCCCTAAGGATATTAAGTAATGACCCTCGATGGATACTGTCATAAGCTTGATAGGCTATTATAATTATAATGATTAAATAAATATTACAGAAGAAACGATGCGTTGTTAGTGAATATTAGGCCTACCGGTATGGCGAATAGCCTATAACTCGTAGCATCCGTCACAATTTAGCACTTAAACGGGTCACGTTAATGCATAATATACTAATATAACAACCGGATAGCAGATTTTAATAATATTCTCACATATAACATATTTAATTTGCACCAACTTAATTATTGTAGTCTAAGATATGTTTGACCACTGCTGTTTGAAATGTGCAAATCGCACACTTTGTAGGCAAATGAAGATTCACGGACCGGAAGTTCGCTATGCATAAGCTTCGGTGCCATTTTAACTCGCGGAAGCTCTATACGGTTACGGTACCATACAATTCAGTCACTTCCCGTAAACATTTATTATGTGACACTCCTATTCTCTACTCTCTCAACCCTCCTCAGTAAAACAGTCATTTATATCAGCTCTTCTCAGGTAAACGGTATTTTATTTGTGTTCGTAGCATCTCATCCCATCTGCGAGAGAGTTCACTCATGCGCGTGCGCTTTGCTCACGCTACGGATTAGGCCTAAATCTCACCATCACCCGTGGGCTGCGGAAGTATCTCCAAAAACGCCAGAAAATCTTGTTTCGCGCGTTAAGATTCATTTTTCAGCCATTCGGTATGCGAACTCTAGTCTTAGAGAATTCTAAAATATACGGGAATTTGGTGGATTTTCATACGGGAATTATACGGGAATTTGAAGAAAGATCATCGCTCGACACCCTGTTAATCACACTTTTCCTTCCGAAAATAAGTGTGAAAATCTTCTGTGCGAAATATATGCGGGGATTTATGAAGGAAAGACCTTATCCCCGAGAAAACGTAGAATTTGCATGATTGAAACAAGACGACTGGAATTGTCAACTGCCGTCGTTGCTGCCAATCCCCGAGCTACTCTCGTGTGCATCATCATCCTAACTTCCATCCAATGCATTTGGGATGCTAGTCTTCAAGAAGCTACCTCATACCCCTATATCCAATCATGCAAGAGATCAACTGACGGCCTTCTTTATTTTGTCTTCTGTCATCAGCTTATCGTGACTAACAATACCAGATACGTGTTCTAACCTAACAATTTCTTTAGCGTCGCCACGTTTGAAAACACCTTGCGTGTTTGGTTATTGGTGTCTAGCGCATCTTTCTGTTGCCGCAAGTAGCGAATATCAAATTCATTCACAATGAATTCTCTACCGGCGTCGTCTGAGTCTTTGATCACTTTGAGTTTAAATTCAGCCATATAACTTCCGCGTTTTTACATAACTAAAAGATATATTTCCACAAGAAAACTATCACACTTAACTGAGAAACAAAAATGGAACGTGAAGACAATACTGGTAGGCCTACTTGTCGACAATGCAACAGACGGACAACAAACACCGTGGAAGAAGGGAAAGCACCGCCGCAAAAACAAACAATACCATCGTGGGCAAGACGTGTTTTGAAATTACTACGATCAACTTTATGACGGCGTTAGAAATTACCACGAGATATGATGCAAACTTCAAGTTGGTAGCGATTTGATATGCTGAAATAACATCAAATGTTACGGTAAAGCAGGAAGGAAGTACGGAGTGTGGGATTGCAATGTGCCTAGATGGCAGCAAACTAAGGACAAACTTAAAAGTGTGCATACAACAAGATCATCTTTTCGTGGACCTAGGAAAGGACGCTTCACTGACTTGGACAAAGAAATTATAGAGTATTAGGAAATTTAAGTTATACTTCTTGTATTATAGAGTATGTCTTGGAAAAGCGAGCAGAGGGATTTCCGTTAACGCAAGATGTTATAAAAATGAAAGCACAACCTTAAGGGCATATATTGTGCAAGTTATGAGTTAGCGAGTATTATTTTGAAATAATCTGTAAGAGGCAGTTGATAACTAGGCCTAGTCTTATATTCAGGGTCATCTTACATTCGGGTGTATACGGAATCTGGGAAGCATGATACAAGAAAATGGAAGAAACAACTGAGAAATAAATGAGCGGGGAAACAAGCAGAATCATCCAAGGAGAGTGTAAAACAGCAAAAGAGTTATGTATTGGACATACTACGTTACAATCCTGGTGTATTCCTCAGAAACCTGGGTTATGAAAGGAAGCGAGAGAAGCAAAATACAGGCTAGTGAGATAAAATTCTTGAAGAACGAACGGTATTGGATTGACAGAGATGGACAGGTTAAGAAACGAAAAGATCAGAGAATTGGTGGAGGAAGCATTACACGATGGGATGGTATGGACATGTTAAGCAAATGGAGAAGAAGGAAGATAAATGGGATGAAAATAAAGGAAGAAAGACCAAGAGACAAGTGGCTGAAAGGTGGACCAAGGTAAAGATTGAGAGATGGTGGGAAGACAGAAGATGATGGAGAGGCTTATTTTCCAAACAGACCCAGCCAGTGGTTGGAAACTGCGCAAGATGATGGTGATGAAGTTCTTGCATTTATTTTTTAAATGTTGACTTCCATTACACATCTGCTGTATTTATTGAAATAATTGACTTATTAACAGTTGAAAACTGCCTTATTGTGTCTTATTTGTTGAGTCTTGTTCCTGTTGACTTCTATGTTGTGAAATGCTTTCTCCTAAATAAGACTTAGTTACAGTTATTTCCAGTGTCATTTACAAGAATCTCACAGTTGAAGTTTGCTAGTATTTATAGCACCATTTACTGAAAATCTCACAGTTCAAGTTTGCTTTCACTATTAAACGAGAATCTCACTGCCCAAAGTTTGCGGTAATGTTCAGCTCTCTCACGTTGTTTTGCAACACTCTCACTGTATCAACGAAACTGATGTTTTCTGTGCAAAACGTCACACAAGAAAGTACAAAAAGTAAAGTTGTGCAGTAAAGAATCATTTTCAATGATCTTATTTATTTTTCTGAAATTGGCATCTCCCTTACACATAATGTGACCATGGAGGTCCAGGATTATAAAACAAGGATAGTGATACAATATACAGTTACACCCGAATGGTCTCACACACTCTAATTTTCTACAATTTCTATGCTATAGTAGTACCTTGGTATACAAGATAAGGTTCCAAAACTGAAAATATGGTTTCTTCTAACCTCTTACCACCTCCAATATAAATCTCCACAAATATATCTTAGTGGCCTCATGTACCATCCGCAAAAGCAAAAGCATGCCACACACGGGATCATGGTTTCGTCACTTCGTTACCTAGTAAATAGTCCTAAATGGCCTTATTTTATAAAATCTGTCTGAATCATGTTCACCAGTCAAGTTATCGCTGAAATGGCCTCGTAGTTCCACCCCTTGAAACTTCAATAACTAACTAAGCTATCGCTGAAATACGAAAATCTGTTGAAACCAATTTTGGCTCATAACTTCAACAAATCCAGGTGTTCGCTTCATTTCCACCACATTCATATATTTCCTTTTCAAGGATTTGGGAGAGGTTTTACACTATATCTCCTGGAATTTTGTTTATAATAGAGATTTGCTTTTTGGTCAAGAAGATGAAACAAGTCATCACCAAGGAAACAATCTACAACCCCTGGGATATTAGCGGAATTATTGGCCGTATAAGTGAGGCCAGTAAAACCTGTAAATGGTTTTAGGTTTCTGTTTTCATCCTTCCTTGTTCATACATCAGCCTCATCGTCGCTACTATCACTGCTATCCTTGTCATTATACCTCGTATTATTATTGTTAACATCTACAGTACCACGCCGATGGTTGGATGTTGATGGTCTTCGCAATCACTAACACTTACACTCTTGCAATAAGTCGGCACATCAGATAAACTATCAGCATACAATTCTTCCAATATTTCATCGCCATTCAAGGTGTATTCGCTGCGGCACACCATACTGACACTTGACAATACGCACGGTACTGAGTGTTATGGAACCTCACTTCCTGTATTGAAAGCATTATCAAGGCGACAACATACCTATCTCTATTTTGAGTTTGTAAATAACACGAAGCAAAGAGGGTATAAAAAATAGGTTAGCTCAGGCAAGGAAAGCATTTCTACAGAAAAGGAATCTGTTGTCATCGAATATAGATTTAAGTGTTACGAAGTCATTTTCGAAAGCCTTTGTCTGGAGCGTGGCGCTCTATGGAAGTGAAACTTGGACTATTGGTGCAGCAGAAAAGAGGAGAATTGAATTGTTTGAAATGTGGTGTTACAGGAGAATGATGAAGATCAGATGGGTAGATAGGGTGACAAACGAAGAGGTATTAAAACAAGTGGGAGAGGAGAGATGTTTCTGGCGACTGCTAATGAAGAGAAGAGATAGGTTGGTAGGACACATACTAACACACCCAGGAATAGCAAGCTTAGTTATGGAAGGAAGGGTTGAGGACAAGAACTGTAGGGGTAGACCAAGGTTAGAGTACGTTAAACAGATTGCCTCGGACGTAGGGTCTGGTAGCTATGTAGAGATGAAACGATTAGCTCAGGACACAGAGGAATGGAGGGCTGCACCAAACCGGTCAAAAGACTGAAGACTCAAAAAACAACAACAACAACAAACATGTATTTCGATTAATGAGTGGTGGAGAGGAAACAAATATACAAGAATGCATAACTGCAAAAAAACGTTAATTTACATAGCCGGTTGTCCGCGTACTAATACGAAACTACAGTGCACTTCTGGTAATTCGCGGTTATTAATGCACGAACTTTGGTGAATTATCACAGTTATGTTTTTTTAAGCCTAGTAAAAACAATACTTGATTGGTTCCTTAGTTTAGGGGCTGCGACAACGCGGTCATGTAGCCCCGTGTACTTTGGGTGTGTGTAGAATCTGTCTGATAACCGGTGTTAATTGTGATGACTGTATTAGTGTGTGTATCTGTTTTTTCTAATTGAAGTATGGACTGCAACTTTGAATTTTTTAAAATAGTTTCTACTTTTGCCGCCAAATGCCACCGTCAACGACTACTAGGCCTAGTTCAGAACTTAGTTACTAGACGCCACCGCAGTCGGCTCTTGGCAACGAACGTAGCCTATACAATTTAGTTTCACACAGGTGTAATTAGTGGAAAGTTCTTTAACATGCCATAAATCTATGACATGGGACCACCGGCTTTACTTCCCTTACGAAGAAAGGTATACTGAGGGATTTTCAACGTTCTTAAAAACAATACTATTGATTAAAATATTGAAATGCATTTTATGAACACGCAAAAAGTTACTGTAACCCTTTGCTACATTGTATTGTAAGACACACTATACTAGAGGTGTGTGGATTATGCCAACATTAATAACTAAGAAAAAGTACTCTGCAATTTTTCTAGGTTTATGCTGAGTCTTGTGTGGGGTTTCGCCCAGGAACACCAAGCTGACTCATCAGCGGGCTCTAGGTGGTGGTCATAATTTTTTGTTTCTTAGATGGTTTATTTTTCTAATTTTAGATTGTACATTTCTGAAGAAAACAATACTGTATATGAGAACGAATATTCATCTGAATTTTCTGTGTAAGGGTTAAGTGTGACTGTAGACACACTAGCTTGACTGGGGGATACTTTCGGGGTTTGCGTTGGATCACTCCCGCACTAGATCTCTGTTTTCCTCACCGACAATCAAATTCCGTACAATATTCTCCTTGCTTTCATGTCTGAAACCATAATCGTCTCTATCGACGTCTAACTACTCAATACAGCATGTCACTTTCTTCTGCATCTTGACATTCGTCCAGATTTTCCCTTAATGTCATCATAGTGAGACCAGTAGGCCCGTTCGAAATATCGTCATCACAAAAACCGGCAAATGCTTGCTTTTGTGCCAGTGCAGTAGCATGTTGACTGCCTGAAGATCAAGTAACAAACACGATCTCGGCACGTTATTGCATAGGTTTGCTCCATCGGGCAATAATCACTATTTACAATACGCTGTCTGCGTATCTACCCTTCTTAACTCGTAGGCGGGGTGTGGCTGTTGGGAAAGGGGGGGTAGGTTCTGAGTCAAAGTGAATTCCACTTTGCGTTGTCTCAGCATTGAAGATAATACAAATCCCTTTCGGCGACATGTTGTCAAGATTGCAACATTCTGGTAGCAGTGCACAAGTAAGCCTAATTTTACACCGCTGAGAAATGCAGTTCAATGTTCTTAAATCTCAATGATTTTGTCTCCATGCATCGTCTTCTTCTTCATTTCCTGTTCCCTGGGTTGGGTTGCGAATCAAGGACCTCCACAGTTGTCTATCCCTTCACCATTCATTTCCTTCTTTCAATACTTCTTTTTCTTTTACTCCTCTCTTCTCTATGCCTTCCTTCACCGTATCTATCCATCTCTTTCTGGGCCTTCCTCATGGTCTTCTTCCTGGTATTTTCTCCATAAATATTCTTTTTGGTACTCTATATTCTTCCATTCTCATCATATGTCCGTACCACTTCAGCTTACTGGTTTCTATCTTGTCTTGCAGTTTTGGGAACCCAGTTCTCTCCCTAATGTCCACATTCCTGATTTTATCCCTCCGTGTCTTCCCAATTATTCCTCTAAGGAACTTCATCTCGGCTGCTTGGATTTGGCTTTCATCGTGTTTTGTTGTGGCCCAAGTACCTGCTGCATATGTCAAAATTGGTGTGTAATACATTGAGAATAGAACTTTCTTGCATTTCTCTGGGACTTCCTGGTTCCATACTAAACCTCTCACACACTGGTAAAACCCATTAGCTTGTTGGATTCTCTCCATTTATTGTACCATCTTCTGTGAGTATGTTCCCCAAATACTTAAAAGCTTTTTACCATTTCCAATGGATTTCCATTGACTTCAATATTCTGTCTTCCTTCTGTCTTGTTTCTTGTCATCACTACAGTCTTACTCTTCTCCACACTTATTTTCATTCCATATTTCTCTATCTCTTGATTCCATACAGTGACTAGTTCTTGCACTTCTATTTCATTTTCTTCCCATATTACTATGTCGTCTCCTTGCTTCCCATTCTTCGTTTATCACGTTAAAATTCTTTTAAACGATGGAGAGATTATTTTATTTAGCGGGATGATTAGTTGCTGTAAGAATTACGGTATATACCCGAATACCACCCGCACATTTTTATACAAAATCGGCCGTGAAAAATTGGGGTGCGGGTATTAACTGAGTCATCCAAATTTTAAAGATTTAAATTGCTCGCCACACGCGAGTATCCGCTATGTGGTGCTAGTGCTTCTTCGGGTGTACTTGTTTATTTCCGTCTAGTGGCTTGACCGGTCGCTCAAGCCTAGCACAAGCGTCAGTTTCGTTTGTAGCGTGACAGCATGGCATCAGTAAACTTAAAAAACAAGTGTTCGAAATAGCTAACATGAAATCTTGTCATAGCTCGTACACTGCAAAGTACTTTATACAAGTCGGTTGGTATAAGAAACAAATCTTTCGTATTTCCAGTAGTTGCCACATAACATTGCAACACTGCGTAACCTTGAATTCGGCGCACACACTGCTGGGATGCTGCAGCTCTGCCTTAGGCCTGTGACCAGTCAGCTGTGATGATGCAAGAAAGTGGCTATTTAAATGGGCTATTATCTTTTCTTTTTTCGGTAAATGAAGTATAGGTTAAAATGACTACCGTATACAGTGCACTCCCGATAATTCGCGTGCTGATAATTCGTTTTGCGGTTAATTCCCGGGTCTCCAAGAGGATTTTTTAAAATAACTAATCATCAAGCTAAGTAAAGTAATCTCTCCATTGTTGAAAATAATTTTGATGTGACGCAATGCATAAAGACGAAATCATTGAGATTCGAGAAGATTGAACTGCATTTCTCTGCGATGGAACAGTAGGCCTACTTGCGCAATCTTCGAAACATACGAGCATGTTGTCGTGAGTGGTGTAGCACAGATTTCCTTTATCTCCGAAGCCCAAACAATACAAGAGGAATGCACTTTCACTCGGAACCTACCCTCCCTTCCCCAACAGCCAAACTCCGAGGTCACTGATCTGTGAGCTGTGAAGGGTGGATGCGCGGACAGCGAATTGTAAACGGCGATTATTGCCTAATGGCGCAAACTTACACGACACCGTGAGCGTGTTTGTTGGATGCTCTTCATGCAGTCAACAAGTCATGGGAGAAAAATACCGCCACTACGCTCGTACAAAAGCAAGCTCTTGTCGACTTCAGTGACGACGATATTTCGAACGGGCAAGCTAGACGTCGATAAAGACGATTATGATTTAAGACAAGAATACAAAGAAGAAATAGCAAGGAATTTGACTGTTGGTGAGGAATACGGAGATCCAGTTGATATCGAGTGCGGGAATGATGCAACGGAAATCCCGAAAGTTTCCCACAATCGAGCTAGCGTCTCTAGTCACACTTATCTCTTATATAGAAAAACTAGATGAATTTTCGTTCTCATATAATGTTTTCTTCGGAAATGTGTAATCGAAAATTAGAATAAACGATCTAAGAAACAAAACGTGACGACTGTTTTTTGTTATTTTAAATATTAATGTAGGCATAATCCACATAGGCCTACCTCTAGCCTAGCATGTCTTATAAGACACTACCTAGTACAATCAGGTGTTATAGTTATTATTTTGCGTGTTCAGGCCTATTTCAATATTTTAAACAATACTTTTGTTTTTACTAGGCTTAACAAAAATAATCGGATAATTCGCGGTTTTCGGTAATTCGCGGAAGTTCGTGCATTAATTACCGCGAATTAACGAGAGTGCACTGTATATTCGAATACCACCCGTCCCCGAATAAGATCCGCCCCCTATTTTGAAGAACAAAATTTAAATTTAAAAAAAGTTTACTCAAAATTATTTACAATCTTTATTATTATTATTAATCATGATTGGTCACATTGGACCACTTGAGTCGTTCCACAATCACTTCTTCTTTGAAGGTAGTACTGCTTTACTAAATAAACAGAATAGCATTTCTCCAAAATAGTTTCCAACAGTTTTGAAGTCGTCCTAAAA
Source organism: Meconema thalassinum (assembly GCA_946902985.2). NCBI lineage: Eukaryota > Metazoa > Arthropoda > Insecta > Orthoptera > Tettigoniidae > Meconema > Meconema thalassinum. The sequence goes on from OX336391.1 coordinate 94,666,477, forward strand.
TAACACACATCAAACTATTAAAAATACAAATAAAAGTACACAAACACTTCATCATCGTCATCAGAAGTACCAACTTCAGAACTTTTATCACCATCACTTTCCCACAAAATATTGTCATAGCTGCCATCCATAGCATTAGAAATACTACATTTTTGAAGCTCTTCCGTATGAGATCTCCAGAGATACGATTCAATGCCGTCAAAATCAACGAACAGAGCAGCTGAACTTATGGGCGCTGAAATGCGACCAGTTGGCGTCAGTGAGTGATTATCGACTGCCATCCACTTGGTTGAACCTTTTTTCTTTTCCTCCTGTAGTCTTTCCCTTTTCTCTTTTCTTTGGCGTGTCAATTATCGGAATTGTTCTCTTTTCTTCTTGATTATTACTGGCCAGAATAGCCGAGCAGATCAGTGGACATTTCTATAATTGCTGATTAAGGTTCGTTATAGTGATTTCTTACTATGCCGAATCGTGATCAGTGACACTTCTTTCCTTTTACTTTCTCTTTTCCGTCACCTGTAACAACCCTTTGTTACTCTCTGGGCAGTCTTCTGTTTTTTATCTCCCATGTAGGACTTGATATATTTTGTTCCCGCTCTCGTTTTCGAGATGCCTTGCTGTTCTATCCGTTTTTTACCCGTTCGTTTGTGTTTATTATAAAGGTGTGCGTAGGTGCGTGAATTTAGTTTATTTTGTGTAATTCCGCGATGCCGGATTAAGTAGATCCATCAAGGTATGTTACGACTTACTATCCCTGTATGTGTGTGTGCGTATTTGGTTATCGTATGGAATACTAGGGCGTATTGCCTATTCTAGTATGTCCATTGTGCGACTCTTATCTTTGTCCCCCTATCTTCGTATCTTTTTGTGTTGGTATTTGGTACGGTTTAATGTATAGTGTGTTCACCAGTAAGACCTATGCCATACCTCTTATCTTTTTGTTTGCCTCTTATCTTAGGATTGCGTTTTCATATGCAAGTCCATGAGTATGGCTTAATCCCTTTTCTAGCGTAACGTATTTTGATGGATATCTTTTATTTTGTGTAACGTAACATCTCTAGTGTTTATTTCATTTCGGTTAGTTGCCCCTCATTTTGTGTTTATTCATTTACGTCATATCTATGCGCGCTTTTATTAATACTCCGTCCCTCTCGCACTCCTTCACCTCCTTTAGGGCTATTTGAGCTACCGTTCGCTTTTCCCGACTCTTTGTCTAGCCCTTGTTATCTTGCTCTTTTCACAATGTAATTATACTCTTTATGAGCATTCTTCCCCCATATACGTTCCCCTATACTTATACCTATACTTCGTATCGCCCATAACCTTAATGTCACGGTCCCTTGAACTGTCAGATTATCTTGTCAACCACATAACCTTACATTAACGTGTTAAGCTTCCTCGTCATACCTTAGGAATATTTCCTTGGAGAATACATTACCTTTCCTTTACTTTAGTGTTGAGTATGTGTACCTTATTTAGTCCGTTATTTAGTCTTTATTTCTTTAAGCTAGGCTAAGCTAGGCCCATGGTTCTCAATGAATAGCTCATTCGAACAGAACTTGCATTCACATCGCAGTGAATGTACGTTCAATCCATCGCCTCTGATACCTTTAAAATCTTAGTCCGGTTTGATGGGCCCAGCGCCAGGCTAGTTGGTACACTCTTCCACTGCGAAAACATCTGCGAGCAAGGCCAGACGGCACAAAATGGTAGCATCGCTGTTCGTTTCATCAGACGGCACAAAATGGTAGACAGAGCTTGGTCGCTATTTGAATGTATCGCTCTACATGTAACTACACCTAGTTTCATTCCCCAAAATGACATAAGAGGACCGCTTAACCCGCAAATACATCCACCTGTATGTGTAAGTTGGCAATAAGGTACTATATCGTTTTTTTTTTTTTTTTTTTCATGTGTCGAGAGTGAAAGATGGCTGCGGTGACGACTAGGCCATTATATATCATCGCCATTAAAAGCAATTGGATACCCCATTCCATTACTGCTGAAGAACGAATATTTAAGAATAAGGGAGTAACATTTCTCTACATCATTATGACTGCCTTTCAAGGTATTGTAACTTTCCATTTATTTGTGTGGATGATTATGTCACGGCTATTCGAATTTGAATGTCTCGTCTTCCCATTCCATTAACTGGTCAAGAAACTATCAATATTATATATCATAACCTACATCTAGAATATAAGTTCTATGTACGTAGATCTTCTGTATTCGTTATTAATGACATCCTTAACTTGGGAAGGGAATTCGAAGGTAATTATCGCCTGTGTAAAGAGTATGTTCCACCACCTCCTCCCTCTGATACTATGTTTCCTGTACAAGCTTTTAATAGCACTGAAGGATACGATTCTTTTACTCCAAGTGTTGTTTCGCTTACTGTCAATAATGCTAGACATTGTCGCCTACCACATACGTTAATTACTCATTCCACTGCTAGTAGGCCTGTGAAGTTCAATCGCGCCATCTATCCGCAGTCAACAGAACTCGACCCTCATCTGTTAATCATGTCCGATCCAATGTTGCAACAGATACCAAACCTATTAATATACGTCCTCGTCGTGATTCTTTTCGTACTGGTGAACATGACAGTTCACATACATGTTGGAATTGTGGTAAAGAACATCATTTCTGTATGTGCACAGACCGTCTTAAGGTTTTCTGTTTCGGTTGTGGATTACGCGATGTAATTAGAACTGCGTGTCCATGATGTAACCCCCGCCAGGAAAACTAATGAGGATAAGGAGATTTATTTCAGTAGGGACTACGCTTCGGTGATGTCTGATGTTCTTCCCATCACAAATAGGTTCAACGTAGGAAGGTATATCATCACTTTTCAGGTAAACGACTAGGTATTGGAGAGCCCCACTCTGTGAGCAATGCAGGGGCTTACCATGAAACATGTAAGTGATGACAACCTGTAACAAATATCTACCGCTCATATTATCCAACTGAAGCGTTTTGTAAGTAAGTCCATCTATCTTTGTCACATTTCTTCTCTTTCTTTTAAATGTTTATTTGTTTTTGTGACATGTTTTCCAGCTCCATTTGCCTCGAGTAACGTGCGATGGCGCAAGATGGCGTTGCTATCAGTTATAATTATCTACTTCTTTTTCAGGTTATTCCTTCGAATAATATTTAAATAGATGACTTCTAGTCATTTTTCTTCGTCCCAAAATTTAATCTTTGTTGGAGTACCGTGATGGTCACCACTCAACCTTACCCCATTATTAGAATAAATTAATATCGCTCTCAATTAATCGTTCTTTCTTGTTTTAGTTAATTATCGATATCTGCTCTCTGACATCCTACCTTGGGAGATTATGGAAGACAGCTTTTGTATACTTATATTTATTATATATTGTAAATCTGTATCTTTTGTATAATATTTTGGCGAGGAAGCTAGGGTTTTTATTTTATTTTTACTATTTTATTTTATCTGGTTTAACTTACGTTCTTTTTGTAAACTTTTCGTTCTTTGATTTTTATATTCATTTTCAATACAGTACACTACTTTTGAGTCTTCCCATCTTTCCTCCCTCTTCTAGGCTCCTTCCAGTCCCATTTCGTGATGTACCCGTTTTCTACCCTTCTCCCTTCCTTGTGTTTGTTTAATTAAAATTTTGGTTCGTCTATTTTGGTGGACGTAACAAAAATTTTGGGGGAGTGTGTGGGAATCTGAACCGTTTTTCTTTTCCTCCTGTAGTCTTTCCCTTTTCTCTTTTCTTCGGCGTGTCAATTATCGGAATTGTTCTCTTTTCTTCTTGATTATTACTGGCCAGAATAGCCGAGCAGATCAGTGGACATTTCTATAATTGCTGATTAAGGTTCGTTATAGTGATTTCTTACTATGCCGAATCGTGATCAGTGACACCTCTTTCCTTCTACTTTCTCTTTTCCGTCACGTGTAACAACCCTTTGTTATTCTCTGGGCAGTCTTCTGTTTTTTATCTCCCATGTAGGACTTGATATTTTTTGTTCACGCTCTCGTTTTCGAGATGCCTTGCTTTTCTATCCGTTTTTTACCCGTTCGTTTGTGTTTATTATAAAGGTGTGCGTAGGTGTGTGAATTTAGTTTAATTGTGTAATTCCGCGATTCCGGATTAAGTAGATCCATCAAGGTATGTTACGACTTACTATCCCTGTATGTGTGTGTGCGTATTTGGTTATTGTATGGAATACTAGAGCGTATCGCCTATTCTAGTATGTCCATTGTGCGACTCTTATCTTTGTCCCCCTATCTTCATATCTTTTTGTGTCGGTATTGGGTACGGTTTACTGTATAGTGTGTTCACCAGTAAGAGCTATGCCATACCTCTTATCTTTTTGTTTGCCTCTTATCTTAGGATTGCGTTTTCAAATGCAAGTCCATAAGTATGGCTTAATCCCTTTTCTAGCGTAACGTATTTTGATGGATATCTTTTATTTTGTGTAACGTAACATCTCTCGTGTTTATTTCTTTTCGGTTAGTTGCCCCCCATTTTGTGTTTATTCATTTACGTTATGTCTACGCGCGCTTTTATTAATACTCCGTTCCTCTCGCACTCCCTCACCTCCTTCAGGGCTATTTGAGCTACCGTTCGCTTTTCCCGACTCTTTGTCTAGCCCTTGTTATCTTGCTCTTTTCACAATGTAATTATACTCTTTATGAGCATTCTTCCCCCATATACGTTCCCCTATACTTATACCTATACCTCGTATCGCCCATAACCTTAATGTCACGGTCCCTTGAACTATCAGATTATCTTGTCAACCACATAACCTTACATTAGCGTGTTAAGCTTCCTCGTCATACCTTAGGAATATTACCTTGGAGAATACATTAGCGTTCCTTTACTTTAGTGTTGAGTATGTGTACCTTATTTAGTCCGTTATTTAGTCTTTATTTCTTTAAGCTAGGCTAAGCTAGGCCCATGGTTCTCAATGAATAGCGCATTCGAATAGAACTTGTGTTCACATCGCAGTGAATGTACGTTCAATCCATCGCCTCTGATACCTTTAAAATCTTAGTCCGGTTTGATGGGCCCAGCGCCAGGCTAATTGGTACACTCTTCCACTGCGACAACATCTGCGAGCAAGGCCAGACGGCACAAAATGGTAGCATCGCTGGTCGTTTCATCAGACGGCACATGGTATACCGCTGTTTCAAGGTTGCTTTGAACTTGTTAGCAACACATTTTTTTTCTTTCTCTAATCTCGAATACATGACTCGTCAATATCATATTTCCTATTGGCGGCACGATTTCCAATAATATCAGCTTCCCTCAAAACTTTCAGTTTCTCACTCACAGTAAACGACCGCAAACGCTTCGTAGAATTCATGTTTATACTCTGAGAATGTGCGCGAGACTGTATGATGCCGCGTGCTTACGGTAAAACAAAGTGATAGCCGGAAGAAGGCTAGCACCATCTAGCGGGCGGGCAATTAAAATTTTTAAAATTTGGATGGCTCAAATAAGACTTGCACCCCAATTTTTCACATCCGAATTTATTTAAAAATGTGCGGGTGGTATTCAAGTATATACGGTATTTTGTGTGTTGATTTAAGGACACTAGGTGCTCCTTTGTGTGCCTTTATACAGGGAGTTCTTTTCAAGACTTCGTTTTCTGGCCACAACATGCGGAAACCCCATTTTCGGTCTGTGGGATTCGCCATGTGAGACCATATGTTGTGTGTCGATAGCGGGCCGGTGACAGGGACAGCTGCAATTGCTCAAATACATCCGTTCACCTTTGATGGCCCTTGCTGCCACAGTGCTCACTGTCTCCGCTTGCATGCGCTCCTAAACCTTGGTACTCTGTCACGACTCCCTGTACCATGCCATCCTAACATATATCAAGGGAAATTTTCTCCTATTATACCTCCCCTCCCCCCCCCCCCCTATCTTTTAAGTCGAAAATTCGGGGAAAAAGAGGGGGTGTTATACGCGGGCCTTATTAAGTAATGATTGTGTACCTTCTTATGTTTTATTTAATGATATGTAGTACAGTATTAATAGTATGCATTTGTTTAAAATAAAGTGACAAAAATGAAAAATAAAAGTTATTTTAAAATTTTCATACAAAAATGTGGGTGCGAGGATTATTCGAGGGGCGGGTAATTTTCGGGTATATACGGTACTACTATAAAAAAAAACTATCAAAGGCCTGTGAATTAATCGCAACGCAAATTATCGGGAGTATACTGTAAGTGGATTAGCGTAGCCTGTCATCGATATGTTTATGTTCATTGTCTATTGATGATGATGATCGTGTGGCCTCCGGAGAGGCCGAGTGCAGGTCTTTCTATATGACACCCATAGGCGACCTGCCCTTCGTATTGTCTATTGATGACCATATTGGTTTGTAACTCCCTTTGTTTTTCTTTTCTTCATAGAGGATTTTGCTACCAGCATTGAACTCTCTGAGGAAGAGCAAATTAGATTGCTCCAGGAATATGAGAAAGAATGTGTCAACAAAAAGCTGCAGAAGAATGGAAATAAGGAAGAAGGTTTGTTGGTGCAAAATTCAAAAGACAATCACTACTCAGCGTCGAGTAGTACTAACATAGAGGGCATCACAGAGTCATCCGATGCTGCTCCACAAGTGAAAAATGGAGACGCAGAAGCGGTGAAAGATGACTTGGATCTTCTGAGGACGAAGGAAAGAAAAGACCTGGTCATAGTTTCAGCTGATGGAATTAGTTGCCATACGTCCTCATGTTCCGGTGATAAAGGTAAGACAGTTGATTCCCATTGGAGAGAACTGTTTGTAGTGGCCTCTAGCAATGAACCTTACGGTGTTGGGTGAACCCTCTCAACTGAATTGAAACTTTTCATTTGGTAAACATGAGTATTGGGAAATGTTCTTCTTCTTCTTCTTCTTCGCTAGATGGGGGCTTCATTCATTCCATTCCTAACCCGGTCGGAGACTGGAAGCAGGCTGTAGATTTTCATTTTTTTGATGTGGAACATAGAAGGGCTAAAAAGTGCTATGAGTATGAGCCCAGAACACTTTCTAGTAGGTTACGATATAGCAATCCTATTGGAAACATTCGTCACTGACGACGGGCATTACCCACACTTCTATGGTATTCATCTTAAAGCTAGACAGGGAGAAAAAGGTAGACCTTCCGGGGGGATAACTATCTTACTAAAACCACATCTAACCCCAATATTATCAACAATGCAACAGGACAATACCCTACTTTTGGAAATAGGCGGCCTCATAATAAAATCCGCATATTTCCAACCGAACATAACAGTATTCGACATAATGGACGAGATAGGCCAAATGATCATTCAAAGCAAGCAAGATAAACCAATAATTATCGCAGGTGACCTTAACTGCAGATTAGACATTCCGAACTACAAAACAAAGCTAGTCCTTGAGAAACTGGAAGAAGAAGGCTTCATCCTGCTAAACAACCCCACAATCCCCACATACATCTCACACAATGGAAAGAGCACAATAGATATTGCACTTACAAAAGGACCAATAACAGGAAACTTATTTACATTATTGACAGCAAACCAAGCTGTGATAAGGAAACACTTACCACTTGAAATAAATATCCAAGTGGAATGGGGAAACCTACAGGAAAAGACAACTCATCCCCTTACAAAGAAAATAGATGTCGAGAAAGTAGAAGCTATGCTAGATTCAACAATACTTTTAGATTCATTAATAGATAACTCAAGGCTGGAGGATGCGACAAGAACAATAGAGGAAATCCTACAAAAGGTCGCCATTCCGCAGGCCACAAGAAGAGCAAAGATATGGTTTGATAGTGAGTGTTATAGGCTGAGGAGGGAGACCTTAGAAAAACTATAACAGTTAGGCAGAACTTGAATAACCAAAGTCTTCTACACATATACGACAAGAGGAATCTCTACAAGAGAACATTGAAAGAAAAGAAGCACACCTACTTAGAAGCAGAGGGCAGGAAGCTAGCAGAGGAAGCCAAGAAAAAACAGTTCATGGCCCTACGTCCAAAGAAACATTCACAGACACACTACATAGACATGGAAAATTGGGAATCACACTTCAGCAAGATTCTCAATATAGAGGGTCTAGCGCATTCCAGAAAAGATCCATGTACCATCTCTTCACAAATACCATTAGACTGGGTACGCCTGACCGTTGAGGAAACTAGAATCGCCATAGACAGCACCAAAAATAAGAAAGCCGCAGGACCGGACAGGATCTATAATGAATATGTAAATACTTTTGGGTGATTTCAATGCGCAAATAGGGAAGGAAAGAGCTTATCGAAAAACAGTCGGGGAATATCCAGCCCATAAAAGGACTAATAAAAATGGCATGAGACTAATTAATCTCTGTAAAACCTTTCGGTTGATATTAATGTCAACTTCATTCAGGAAACTACCAAGAAAAGCTAAAACATGGATATCTCCAAATCCAATGATAGGAGAATTCCAATTGGATCATGTTGCTATTTCTAGAAATAATATTAAAGAAATTATGAATGTAAAAGTAATCGGAAGTAGAGAATTTGACTCTGACCACTATCTCTCCAAAATTAAGCTCATCCTTCTCCCTCATAGAAACCAAAGAAGACAACAAAAATTAATTAAATATAACGCAGACAGACTCAACATCACACAAGAAGCAATAAAACATTTTCAAGAAAAAATTCAAATAAGTAAACCAGGTAACTGGCAAGGATTATCCAAAGAAATCAATAGTGCAGCGAAAAAAGTATTTGGGCCAGCAAAAATGAAAAAGAAAGTTTGGTGGAATGAAACTTGTGAAGAAGCCCTAGCAGAAAGAACAAAATTATGGAAAACATGGAAATGCTCTGGAAAGAATGAACACTTTGAACAATTTAAACAACAAAGAAAGGAAACAGCCAGAATAATTAAGAGTGCTAAACGCTACTTTGAAAAGTCACAACTTGTTGACATGCAGGATGATTTTGTTAAAAATAACTCCTGGAATTTCTATCAGACCTTTAAAAATAATTTAAAGGGGTATCAAGCTCCAAGTATTTGCTTCACAGACGAAAATGGCAGAATGGGTCTATCTGATGAAAAGAATTGTGAAATACTAGCAAAGCACTTCGATCAACTTCTGAACTGTGAAGAGCCAAACAACAAGTTAGAATTTCCCGAAATTCATGACAACATGGAAGCAGATCCACCACCTACTCTTGAAGAAATTGAAAAAGCAATTAACACCCTAAAAAACAACAAAGCTAGTGAAGAAGACTCCATCACAGCTGAACTTATAAAATGGTCTCAACCTAAAATCATAGATGACCTTAAAAGCATCTTTGAAGAAATCTGGAAAACGGAAAAGATCCCGGAAGAATCGAAAGTGGCCCTTATACATCCTTTGCATAAGAAAGGTAATAAGCAAGATGTCAATAACTACAGAGGTATATCCCTATTAGTAGTGGCTTATAAGATATTCTCAACAATATTACTAAACAGGATACAAGCAACACTCGACAGTCATTTAGGTGAATATCAGAGTGGATTCCGAAAAGGCAGATCTTGCGCAGAACAGATATTCAACCTGAAGTCCATAATCCGTCACAGGATAATAAACTCCAAGACCATAGTAGTGACATTTATAGATTTTAAAAAAGCTTTCGATTCCGTTGACAGGGAAACTCTAGATAAAGTAATTTGAGAATTTGGAGTTAAATCTAAACTGGCTAATCTAATCCGTGAAACCCTCACAGACACCATATCAAAAGTAAAATTTCGGGGGAGAATATCTAAACCATTCAAAATAAAGACAGGTGTAAGGCAAGGTGATGGTTTATCTCCACTGCTATTCAACTGTGTCCTGGAGAAAATAGTAAGAATTTGGAATCAAAAACTGAGGGAACACAAGATATCACCCATAGCACTAGGGAATAAAAACAGAGGTATTGAAATAAACTGTCTAGCATTTGCAGATGATTTTGCCATACTTTCTGAAAATCTGACTGAAGCAACAGTGCAAATTAATCTTTTAGAAGAGATAGCCAACAGAACAGGTTTAAGAATTTCTGTAGAAAAAAACAAATTTATGACAATAATAAAAAATGCTCCAGAAATCCTAGTCACAGAAATTGGTAAAATTAAGAGGGTAAAGAAATTCAAATATTTGGGAGAAATCATCCAGGAAAATGGTTTAGAAAAATCTGCTGTAGAAGAAAAGAGTACACAAGATGGAAAGAGCATATGGTATAACTAGGAACACCTACAACAAAAAATGTTTATCTAGAAACTTGAAAATACAGCACTACAGAACAGTAATCAAATCAGAATGCCTATACGCAAGCGAATGTCTAGCACTGAATTATAAGTTAGATAAATTGGAAGTATTAGAAAGATTGTACGGAAAATATTAGGTCCATTAAGAATACAGAATTCTGGAAATTAAGAAGTAATGATGAAATATACAGCAACATTGAAAACATAACAGACACAATAAAAAAGAGGCGATTGCTATTTTTTGGACATTTATATAGAATGAATGACAACAGGTTAACCAAACAGATATTCAAATATCTTTGGAACAAGAAATTAACAACAACTTGGATCCAAGAAGTTAAAAAGGATTTAGAAAGAAACAATATAAGAGAAGAAGATGCAATAGAGAGAGAAATGTTTAGGAAAAAAGTGTTGGGAATGGAAGGGTTCCAAGGAAGGAAAAGAAAAGAGGCTCAAAATGGTCTGAAGAGAGAAAGAAGATGCATAGTGTGAAGATGGAGTCCTGGAGGAAGAAGAAGGAGACCTGGGGGAAGAAGAAAGAACACCATAGGACTAAACATTGAAATTGGCTAGTGGTCCTTAGAAGACCGTAACGGAGAAAGAAGAAAGAATATGTAAAAGACACTGCACACCTGCTATCCCCAATATGGACAAAATTATATATATAACATAAATTACATAAATAGAAAGCTAGTGACAGAAAAACTAAAGGAGATGCTAGGCATGAACAACATATGGGCCAATCTCATCACTTCAATACTGCAATGGAACGAGGTACGAATTTTGGACAACCTCACTCTTATCAGAACAGATAGCCCAATCAAACGGGGTCCTACAGGGAGACCCGCTGAGCCCCTTGCTGTTTATAATATCAACCACAGATATCCTAAAAATAGCCCAAAAGGAGGGAGTATTCTCTTGCGCATATGCTGATGACATTGTAATTGGCTCCAGAGATTTAACAAAACTCCAGGAAACTGTAAATGACGTGCAAAAGTGGTGCTCCGAACACAAGCTGGACATTAACATCTCAAAAACAGACACCATGATCTCCCGGAAAGGAGGAAGAATACCCGCCTCAGCAGAGATTTTTATTCGGGATAAAAAATTAAAGATAGTTCCAGACTTTAAATATTAGGCATCACAATGCAATAGAGCGCAAATTGTTTCACAAAACATGTCACAGATAAGGTAACCCAAGCAATGATGGCAATACACGAAATAAAAGACATCAGGTCACTCAGTCTGGAGACATCAATGTTGCTATTCAGAGTAAAAATTCTTCCAGTAATGTCCTAGGGCATTGAAATCATCTGGACACGTTTAACAACGAGGAACCTATCCACCTTGGAAAGGTTAAAAGCGAACTAATCAAAAACGACACGATCTAGACTTGTATATCTCCTAGCAAAGAAATCTTTCCTCGTAGATGACCTCAGGACAAGCATACCCCTACCGAGCAACGGTGCATTAGAGAAACTGCTGGCAACTTTGACGGAGAAGAGAGAAGAAGTACAATCAGACTTCTATGGCACAGGGACCATGATAGACTGCTCGTGGACCAAAGCTAATTTCGAACTAAGACATGTCATTACAAGATTGGCAGTTCATGGTTTTCACCACCTACTCTGCAAATCAAAACACTTCCATGATACAATTATAGACTGTGAGTGTACACTATGTGGAAAAATGGTGAACGGTACCACATAGAATTCTGTACAAGAAGAACAATGTCTATAAGTGATTATGCAAATATGTAACCCATCAATGTAACCTATATTTTCAGTTGTGACTATTTGGCTGCGTTAAATATATTATTATTAATTTCTGGATGGTCTTCGTTATTATATTCTAGGAAATCTCAAGGAAACATCACAAGCAACGATCAGTGCCGCGCGCTTATTGCTCTGTCCAGCATGGTTTTCCACGGCGAAACAAAATCTGCCCATGTGCATGAGCCAGGAAGCGTATTCAAGTAATTACGAACCCCAAGGGCCTCGTGAAATGTATCGAGGATAACCATTCATTACTTTTGTAATTAAGTTAAATAGGAATTTACTAACTAATCTTTAATAAAGAGTTGGTGAAAACAGCCCTTATGGTCAATGCAGTATTTAACCTAGCTCATCATAGTAATTAACAGTCACTAAATATCTTTAAACTCAATCACTTTTGCTTTTGCTTTCAAGGAAACCATCTATCGGTACCCACGGGTCCTGCGAAAACGATCCGTCGTTACCCATCTTTATTATTATTAGTTCATTATTTACGGGCCAGATAGCAACATTTTTGTACGGATTGAGAAGAGTACTTTTTTATCTCACGTTATACTCCGCGGGAACTGCCCGCTATCCGTATTTATCGATACTCATAAGAGTCTGAAACATGTGCTCACTGGAATTCTGTGTCCTGTTTACATCGTGATTGGCGTCAAACTTGGGTTCATTTCTCTCTGTTTTCGTTCGTGATTATATAGTGAAATTAAACTATATCATAGGCAATATATTTAGTTTACTTAGTTCATTATTTAAAAATTTTTCTTAGGTAATTAGGTGCTTAGTGATAGTGAAGTGATGGATATAGTTCACTTAGGTTAGGCCTAGTAATTTATCATGTGCGACATGGCGAAGTGAGCTCAAGTAGCTGACGATGATATCAATGAATTTCTTAACAATTATCCAAGTGGTGGTGATGTTTCTCTGTGCGAATCGGAAAGTGTAGATGATGATAATCTAGCTCCTCCAGATGTTAGTGTGGATAGTGATGAGTGTTTTATACAAATATGGCTGACATTTTTCACTGTTACATCAACTTTAAACATTTTGATCTATCCTTGGATCTAATGCACATAGAATCTTTATCTTTACCATGCTAGCAAACAATAATATAGCCTTCCAACTGACATGAATAACAAACTTGGGCTGTGAATGCCATTTCCTAGAATTACTTCCAAACTTTCAAAATCTGAAACTTGTAACTTTGTTTCCACATTTCTTATTTTCTAACATTAAACCCTTTTGGTTTAGAGACATGACTAACTTGCAGTGATAATAATTGATGTATACTCTGTATGTTTACCAACTTTCATGTTGATATCCTCATTGGTGTGCCTTCCATGTAATTTTAAAAGAAGTGGATGCATAGTGTGGTAAATATGGCTGACAGTTTTCATACATTCATCAGTCGAGAGCTTAAAAGCAAAAGGGTTAATTGTTTGCCACCGTGGAAGATAATGACTCAAAAGGTTTCCTTACACATAAAGGTACTAGCAAGAATGCAACAATTGAAATACACTAACGGAATAAGCCATAATTGCTTGCAGAAACTGACTTGTTACAAGTTGAACTTAGAAATGTCTGTAACTTAATAATTGAAAATACAGTAAGTGTTATATTCGTATCCACCAAACATAAATTAAGCCTCGGTGAACTGAATTTTAACATATTCACTTGATGAGCAAGACAAGTCACCCAATTGAACCCAAGTGTTTTAAGTGTATTAATAATTCATGTATTTATTTCAGGTACTAGGATATTAATTGATAATCCCTGCCCAATCTAGTTGGCCAACTGAAAAGTCTATTCCATGTATCAGTTCCGTTCTTCATTCTCACTCACGAGACCGATCGGAACTGAGGAGCTGTTTGCCTGGCAGTGATGCCTTACACCTCTCTCATGTCCTTTGACTCTGACAGCTGCCATCTCGTTTCTGTTTAGATTGTACATCCCTGGTCTTTATTCCAATCCTTTTCAAAATGTGAAACAATTTACTCCTTTTCTTTGTCTATAAATGCCATGAATGTTCTCTTTCCTTATTCTACCTTGTAAGATAGTCTATGACTTAGTACTGCTTCCCCGGTCCCTTCCTATATTTCTCCAGAAACCAAACTGGTCTTCACAACTGTCATTCTGTCGTTCCATCCTCTTGTAAATTATTTTTGAAGCATGAGAGATCAAGTTGTTTCAACTTGACATTTGGACAACTGTAAGGTTTAATATTATTGGAGTTAAATAATATCTGATGAGTAAGGCTCGAGAGTGACCATAGTCGGGATTCGAATCAAAAGCTTGTGATGTATCAAAAGCTCGTGATGTCCTGGCAGGAACACATAGCCAATTATACCACTACAGGGCCATGCCATGACCAGACTTAGTTCAAAGTCTTAGGTGAAAAGAGCACTTAGAAGCGACTTTCCTGGATATAATATTAGTAGGTTTAGTCATGGTTCCGTATTGATTGTCAGTTAAGTATAATAAAAGGAAGAGAGAATCCGCCTGATGAATACTTATAATTTAACACTAAAGGGTTACATTAGACCCATATGGTACATGTTTCGGAGCTTATGCTAGCCCCTTCATCAGCCATACATTGAGAGGCACTTATCAATATCATTAAAAAGATCTTAAAAGTTAAGTCTAACATGAATGTGATACAAATGAGGAATGATATGGCGATATAACAGGGTGTCTGCTACTCTGGAAATCATGGAAAACAGGGAATACTCAGGGTATTTTTAATTTCTGGAAAACTCGGGGAATTATCAGGGAATTTTAGTTTTACGAGGTCCAACCTTGAATAATAGGAAATTAAGAATTTAAATTTTGATGGGGGGAAATGTATTCTGGTGATGATTGTAGTAGCTGTAAGTTCGTACTGACGTTAAATCAGTAAGCTCTCATTTCTTGCAAGATAGAGCACACAAATGACTGTGTATTTGTTTATGAATCTGTAACTGTATGATTTTTGAGAGCATTAATATTTACGAGCTACTTTCAATACTCGTAAGTACAATAGTTTTTCTGGACTAAAAGTTTAGAAATTGGCAAAGTATAGAAAAATATATTTTTCGATACGTTTTATGCCTTTTCAACTTTGTCATACTACGCTTTATTGTTCAAGCACGTTTTGAAATGCTCTTTAAGTACAAACTCTGTTTTATATGTTTATTATGGCCGCTATTGCTACTTAGGGAATTTTCTGATTTATCCTGGAAATTTCAGGGAATTGTCAGGGAAATCTGTTAGTTGGTTTTGGTAGACATCCTGTATAATTATGAACAGACATATCCAAAAGGGGGACATATAATTAGTATAGCACATATCGTCCCCCCTCTGGCAAACTAGCGAAAGTGAAAATTCTTCATTTTACAGAGAGCTAAAACAAGTTTCATCTACTTGTATAAAATCCAGTTATTTTCTTTTTCCGTCACTTTTAATACTCAGTAGACTGATTAACCAACATGTTTATAGGGTGCATTGATGTTAGCTCTTGTCTTAATTTTAAGGGCCTAAATGGCAGTTTCGTTACTTTGCCAGAGTGATTTTATCTTATTATCTCTAGTAATACTGTTCCTAAGTATCAAATCTGCAATACAATTACAAAAGAAACAATTATTTGAATTAATTTTTAGACCATTAGACTTCCATTTAAAGGGAAAAAGTCTAAATTCCAATAATTTTCTTCAAAAATTGAACACAATAAAAAACAAGAAGAGCCTCCGTAGCTTACTGTCGACCAAAGTATTATGTGTACTCGAGTTTGAAGGTTGTTTGTTAAGTAACCAATAGACCTACATAAAATCCAATACCATCAACTTTTTCGTTGTTCTATTTTACGTTAGTTCGTGCAGGTTTGGATTTTTTAATTTATATTTTAATATTTTTTATCGCAGTTGGAACACAAAAAGTGCACGTTTTTAAGCGTGTTTCAACCATGCGTCATATTTAAGAATTATTATCTCAATAACCCGTCATCAGATCGAATCCACATTTTAACACAATATACATTGGAATGTTCTATAACTGGTTTATTAATTTCAAAATTGTGTGTGTCCAAGAAACAAAGTTGTTATCTTTTTTGTAAGGTAACTTTTTCTCGGCTCGGGGTGGTTGGAAAATGTAGTTCTTGGTTGCGATGTAATCGTTATACATCAAAAAGTTATGCTGTGTGACTGTGAAATACGTAAATGACTTCACTTATTTTATATCGGTTTGTATTTGTACGAGGAAATAACGCATGGTTCAACAGCTAGCCACTCCAGCAAAAGCTGTACAGCGTTGCTGAGATGGAGCCCATCACCGCCGAGCGAGACGCGCCATGGTGCGTGTGGGCACCTTTTCGGCAACGCTGTACAGCTGTTCCCGGCGCGGCTTGCTGGTGAACCATGTGGTATTTCCTCGTACAATTACAAACCGATATAAAATAAGTGAATTAATTTACGTATTTCACAGTCATACAGCATAACTTTTTGATGTAAAACGATTACATCGCAACCAAGAACTACATTTTCCAACCACCCCGAGCCGAGAAAAAGTTACCTTACAAAAATGACAACAACTTTGTTTCTTGGGCACACACAATTTTGAAATTAATAAACCAGTTATACAACATTCCAATGTATATTGTGTTAAAATTTGGATTCGATCTGGTGACGGGTTATTGAGATAATAATTCTTAAATATGACGCATGGTTGAAACACGCTTAAAAACGTGCACTTTTTGTGTTCCAACTGCGATAAAAAATATTAAAATATAAATAAAAAAATCCAAACCTACATGAACTAACGCAAAACAGAACGACAAAAATGATGATGTTATTGGATTTTATGTAGGTCTATTGGTTGCTTCACAAACAAACTTCAAACTCGAGTGCACATAATACTTTGGTCGACAGTAGGCGGCAGCACGCCGGCCTCTCACCGCTGGATCCGTGGTTCAAATCCCGGTCACTCCATGTGAGATCAGTGCTGGACAAAGCGGAGGAAGACAGATTTTTCTCCGGGTACTCCGGTTTTCCCTGTCAAAATTTCATTCCAGCAACACTCTCCACTATCATTTCATTTCATCTGTCATTCATTTAATCATTGCCCCAGAGGAGTGCGTCAGGCCTCGGCAGCCGGCACAATTCATATCCTCGCCGCTAGATGGGGGCTTCATTCATTCCATTCCTGACCCGGTCGGAGACTGGAAGCAGGCTGTGGATTTTCATTTTCATTCAAAAAACAAGAAGTTCCGTGACGAACTAAAGATCCTACTTTTCTTAAAATTTAAGATTCATGCCAATGATTAATCTATATGGACCTATCTAGAATAATGTTGAAATTAAGTTGGTAATATCGACATTTTTAATTAGTTCGAAATATACGTGGTATAATGTAGCCTAATAGAGCAGTACAGTTGGCAGCCCTGGTGACTGAATATATTCTTAGGTCCATCTCTTAAGGTAGAGAATACAAAATTTGGTTGAAGTCCAATGGATAGCATGGGCATTACATACAGTTAGATATTGGATTTATCAGCGCGCGTAAAATCATGTTGGCAACAATGTCATGCATGTGTTGGTCAGAAATAATCTGAAATATTATGATCTCTTGTTGTGCCAATTTTTGATGAAATCCATTTGTTAGTATAGAAGTTACATGTAATTTTAAAATTTTGCTCCAAATTAATCTAGAATGGCAGGTACTATACGTGCTCAAAGTTTAGAGCTCTTGGATTACATACTTTCTGATATATTGATAATAGGGTAAGAAAATAGAGACAGCCTTTAATAACAGTTGGCAGCCCTGGTGGCTCTTAAGAATACGCTCAGTCATATTTGTTTATATACGAAATTTGGTTGAAATCCAATTGATAGTGTAGAAGTTAAATGCATTCAAAAATTGGACCTATCAGCAGGCTTAGAATTATTTTGGCAACACTGCCATGTGTGGCCTCCTGGAAATTAAACTGAAATATTATCTATATGTGTGCCAATTTTGGAATAGCTCCCATGCATACCTTCCAAGATATCCAACATGGAGCTCAAATTTCAATTGTGGTTTTTCAGCAGTGGGTAGCACTGACATAATTTTCACATATGGGCTGGAGATATTCAGGTATATATATTTACTCATACGAAATATGGTTTTGATTTCTGCAGCCGTTTAGGCACACAGACAGAAGGACAGACACACATTTGTCCGGAACAATCTCATAAGTCTGCTTTTTCCTCATTTTGCAAAATGTGAAAAGTAGGCTAATTACAATAAATTAATACATAAATTAGCATACCACCTGATTCTTCTGAAACATTAGGTTTGGGGAGTGTATCTCTCAGTGTTTCTAATGACGGAAGGGTTTCATAAAATGCATGATAAGCCTTTGGAATTTGCAGGGTATAGCAAAGATTTTTCTGATACTTTAATTTTGCACCGGAGATGCAGAATCTTGCAGGGTAAGGTTTCACTACTTGACAGTCCGATGGGCGGCCTTTTCAGTTCCTGAGAACGAACCTACTAAACATAGCATCTTCATGAGCAGTCTTTATCTGAACTGTACCTGGTTCGTCCTTTATATAACGAAACCAAACAGCTTTTCGGAAAGGCAAAGGATTCTTACTTTCAACCGATATAAAACTGTTCTTTTTCGGGCTGAAATCTATAAAGTCAGTGTGCACCAATGAAGAAACATTGTAGGGTGCTGGATTCTTGCATGCATTTCGTATCTGTTGAACCCATCCTTGAGGAGTGCACACTGGGAGGTTCTTTGCAGACATATATTTTTTGATGAATAGAATCACATTCCATTAAAATGTGCCCTGGCTCAAAATAAATGTGGTCAATCTGCTGGAGCTTTTGGTGTTTCTTGATTGTTTCTAGACACATACAAACAATGTTGGCATATTTTTGTTGTCCCTCGCAGCTATCTGACATCATTACATTCTCAATATTAGGCGAATCTGACACATTCGTTACTTTGCTGTAGTAAACATTGTTGTATGCTATTGTGATGACTACGGCAAACTAACCGAAGTGTAGATTCACTACTTTACCATTGTCAAAATCCCATTGTATGCAGTTTCGTAAATAAAGAATAGCTAATTGTTGCCAAACGGAACGAGCTACAGATACAATACTTTGCCAGACTGTAGATCGTATATTAATAGTAATTCTATGATATAGATTGCAGATTCGCTATTTTTGCACTTTCGCTAGTTTGCCAGAGGTGAGACGATATGATAAAATACACATTAAAATAACATATTAAAATTTAGGCCATTTAAAGTGCATGTCGGCAAAATAATTTGCAATGTTCATGTTGGGTCCTTCAATGTTTAAACATTATCTAATATTTTCAGGGTCATAAGGATCCAACATGAACATTGCAATTTATTTTGCCGACATGCACTTTAAATGGCCTAAATTTTAATATGTTATTTTAATGTGTATTTTTATCATATGTGCTGTACTAATTTTATGTCCTCCTTTTGGATATGTCGGTTCATACTTATATCGCCATATCATTCCTCACTTGTATCACATTCATCCTCATCCATTTCTTTCACTCATTTCATGTTAGACTTAACTTTTAAGATCTTTTTAATGATGTTGATAAGTGCTTCTCAATGCATGGCTGATGAAGGGGCTAGCATAAGCTCCGAAACATCTACCATATGGGTCTAATGTACCGTATATACTCGAATACCACCCGCACATTTTTAAACAAATTCGGACGTGAAAAATTGGGGTGCGGGGCTTATTTGAGTCATCCAAATTTGAAAGATCTAAATTGCCCGCCGCGCGCGATATCGGGTGTTGCGAGTATCCGCTAGATGGTGCTAGCCTTCTTCCGGCTATAACTTTGTTTTACCGTAAGCACGCGGCATCATACAGTCACACGCACGTTCTCCGAGTGTAAACATGAATGCTACGAAACGTTTGCGGTCATTTACTGTGAGTGAGAAATTGAAAGTTGCGAGGGAAGCTGAAGTTATTGGAAATCGTGCCCGGTAGGAAATATGATATTGACGAGTCATGTATTCGTGATTGGGCGGGATGACGTCTATGCTGCGTGAACCACCCGTTCAAAGCAGCCTTGAAACAGCTGTGTACGGAGCGGATGGCGGCCGATAAGCAAGCACCGACTCCAACTGGTCGTATTCAGCGCCCGAAAGTTCAGCTGCTGTGTTCGTGGATTTTGACGGCATGGAATCGTATCTCTGGAGATCTCATACGGAAGAGCTTCAAGATATGTAGTATTTCGAATGCTATGGATGGCTGTGATGACGACATTTAGTGGGAAAGTGATGGTGATAAAAGTTCCGAAGTTGGTACTTCTGATGACGATGAATGAAGTGTTTGTGTACTTTTATTTGTATTTTTAATCGTTTGATGTGAGTTATTTTAGGACGACTTCAAAACTGTTGGAAACTATTTTGGATAAATGCTATTCTGTTTATTTAGTTAAGATAGTAAATAATTTTGAGTAAAAATTCTTTTTTTTAAATTTTGTTCTTCAAAATCAGGGTGCGGGCCTTATTCGGGGGCTGGTCGTATTCGAGTAAATACGGTAACCTTTTAGTGTTAAATTATAAGTATTGATCATGCGGATTCTCTCTTCCTTTTATTATACTTCCCTGGATGTTGTAGAGATGTGATCTTGCAGACGAGAAAGACCGCTCCAGGTGGAGGTATTTCCTAAGCCATTCGTATGATCCTAAATAACTTGGTTCAAGCCAAGTGCCTGGGCAGTGGAAATGAATGATCGAGTATTGCTGATGGTAGAAACCAGTGATGCCAGGTGTTTTCTCCTTATGAATATGTAATTGATTTCTGGTTAGATTTCAACTGGTTTGTTTGGATTTGAAGTACAGTAATTACCTAAGGTTGTCAAGCTAACCACATGTATTGTATTCAGTCAGTTTTGGATTTTGCACTAATTTTTGTTTTGTCTATTTCTAGAGAGTAATGATGAGGACTGGGAGAGAGAGTTCGATCTTGACGAAGCAGATGGTGATTTAACAGAATCACAAGTTGCTGCAAGTGTAAAAGCATAATTATCATAGGTGCAAAAAATATGTCTATTTGTAAATGGTATGTTTATTTGTAAGACTTTTGATTGGTCCAGATTTTATGAATGCCATGTAAGTTCTGTGATTAATGCACAAAACTTGTATCAAA
Source organism: Meconema thalassinum (assembly GCA_946902985.2). Taxonomy (NCBI): domain Eukaryota; kingdom Metazoa; phylum Arthropoda; class Insecta; order Orthoptera; family Tettigoniidae; genus Meconema; species Meconema thalassinum. The sequence continues at coordinate 94,687,640 of OX336391.1, forward strand.
ATTTATTTGAACACTGTACTTTCATTTTGAATGTGTGCAAAAACAAAATATTTTTTTAAATGTCTTTTCTTTATAAATAAATTCATCTGAACATGTCAGGTCTGATTTTGTATTGGAATACTGTTGATTTCCGTTCCATTGAGGAAGTTTCAAAGTATAACAATGATTGGATTATATTTACGTTCTGCCATCATATTAAGAATATAATATTGGTTCAGCTTTTCTAATGTGATATTCTTGAATATGGTGGAAGTTGTATCAGAGTTGATGTGTGTGTTGTGTTTGTTGACTGATGGGCATGTAATGACATCGATATTTTATTTCTCTAGTAGCACTTACTAATGATCAATGAATATTCCTATATCAGTGACTCTTTAAATTTGTTGATCTATTTATTTGACTTGAGCATTTTAAAATAAACATATGCTACATATATTTATATTGTATATTTAATGGTTTAATGTAGGGTCGTTTTAAAATTTTATTGATGTTATTTGTACTATTTTTAATGGATGTGGTAATAATTTCCTAGTGCCAATTCAAGAAACATTGCTCACAGAATGAAGCTAGTGAATTTGAATCTCACATTCTGAATATGTTTACTATACAAAATGACAACTGTAATAATGTATATATTTGTAAAGCATTTTTAAAAATGAATAAGTTTTGAATTCAAGAGGAATAGAATGTTGCTACAGTATTTATTAGGAATTCAGTCCATAAATGAACTGATATGAAATAATACCAACATAATTGGATGGAATATTTTCATAAAATTATCCCTCTTGCAGCTTTATTGAGAAAAATTAGAACTTTATCAGAAATAATTTACTATATGTAGCATAATGAGATTTCTTTAGGTTAAGATAGAGGATAGAGAATTGGTGATTCTCTAAATAAATTTCGAATAATTGAATTTAGCTCTAATATTGGTTTATATGAGAGAAAGCACTGTACCTTGAGTGCTGTATAGGGAAATTGTTTTCCTATGTAAAAACTGCAGAAACATTGAATGCCTCACCCAGATATCAGTTATAATTGTTACAAATAAATTCGTAAAAGTAATTTTGTGTTCTTTTTTAAAAACCCTTGTAGATGTCAGAATAGAGATCAAGGCTTGCAACACAGTACCATAAGGCCAGCTCCAGTATTCTTCTGTTAGAACCTTTAGTAAGCTGTTCTTCCTAATCCCAATCACATCAAGTTTTAGCCTGAGAAGTTTTCTTTAACCTTTTACACTCCTATGTTGAGTGGGGTTCGACATTAAGATATTTAACTTCCACTCTGATGTAGAGTCCCACACGGCATGATGATAGCCTGTACTTACAGCGCTCGTATGACTTCTGTGCTGTACTCCAGTATTGTGGAGCCATCTATACTCTGAATTACCAATAAAGCTCTCTGACAGCTGTCAAAGCAAGCACGTGGTGAAATGCTGCGTTGCCACTGAGGCAGATCATGACTCCTTCCAAGAGGCTTGCAGGAAGACACAAATAATGGGTAAGTTAGCCCCCTGCCTGGCGCTCTAATGACCGTGACGAGTGAAGGCACACTGAGTCAAACCATGTGCTTACTGCTGTGTCGGCATACATTGCAACATTGCTGACTGTTGCCATGGAGACCGTTACCCCTCTCGTCTTCCACTCCTCACCTCACCCGTCAAGCGGATGACAGTTTTCACCGAGCATCTTTTGTAAATCAGAGTATAGTGGTCTCCGAGAGAACACCTGTCCCTATTTATTATAGTTTGCGGGAATTGTAATGAATTTTTAACCTTCGTTATTCTCGAATGTTTATGCATGGTATCCACAGGCAGGAAAAGTCAGGAATTTTGTTTTTAGTCAGGAAAGGTCAGGAAAAAGTGTGAAAAAATGGCGTGAGTCAGGAAAAAATGGCGAAAAGTATTAGAAAGTCAGGAATTTTATATTAACCATACTGTATTTTATGTTTTACAGTCATACTTTGATGTTACTAGTTCAACTAATCTCTGAAGATAAAAAGCAATAACTCACTGGACATTATGGTAAGTTCCCATTTTTACAGTGTATCATAGTAAAAACCTCTTTTACTTACTTTTTCTTCGCTTTTTTTTTGGTGTCGGCGTAGGGATGTGGCAACCCCATCACTATAGTTTAGCTCATTAAGTACTTCGATTTATGTATTATTGCATTATAATTTACTTTATTTTGTATTTTAAATGAATAAAGAGGCGAGCATTGGGGCAGCTATGGGGATGGTGGAGGTTGCAAATAAAAAAAAAATTTGCTCAATAAACCCTTTTTCCGATGTTACGATGACTTCGTGAGTCAGGAATTTTGTTGAAAAATGGTCAGGAAAAGTCAGTAAAATTGACTTTGAAAATTCTGTGGACACCACCATGTTATGACAGTTTTACTGATTATAAGGATTGAATGTAAACATGGTGTCTCCTTCATCTTTGCTCACGGAACTGGATATTTTACAATATTTAGTGGCCAGTGTTAGTGACACTGATGAACCAACAACTAGCTTGGAAATATATTTCATATACAGTAACATAATTATATTTTCTGTTAGATTGTTTTGCAGTGTTCACTTCCTACTGCTGTTCATAGTGCAGAAATTAATTAGGATTGGAGCAGAACAGGTGAATTGGAACACGACCAGGCAGGTGACCATCATCATTAGTAATGTTAAAGAGGGAAGAAATGACTGTAGCGTTCAGTCATGCAGCACCCCTAGAGTACACCCTCGGTTCAGTTGTCTCCAAGTGAATAGACACATGAACCTGAGCGTAGTTTGTATATATCTGGAATTAGCGATAAGCCAGAGGAAACTGCTCGACATCTTCCTAGTAATCCCTCATCAATCTGTCACTGTGGTGTTAGTTGAAAGGCTCTCTACCTTGGAGGCAACTAAAATAGCCAAATTATTAATGTGAAGACCCTCCTTTGTTTGGAGAGGACAGAAATCATCTGTGTTAGCCCCAGCCAGTAAAGATAGCTGTAAAAAAATCGACAACTCCGAATGGAATTATGACGAATCTTGCAACATTAAACGTTCTTTTGTCTGTTTTTAATGCCTTAATATTTATCAGTAATAATTACCACACTAAGTGCCTTCCTTCGGAGGGGAAGAAAAGCCGGCAGTCCCATGTCATAGATTTATGGCATGTAAAAGATCCTTCCACAGACTAAACTTGTGTGAAGCTAAATTGTTCGGTTAGATTTCGTCGGAACGCTCTTATCAATGTTCCAACGTTCACCACTAGGTATCATTGATATCTGGTAGCGAAAGTTGGAACTAATTGAAATTGAACTGAACTTGTAGCTCACTCTAAGGGTGTCCGCTGGATGCAGCTACAGTCTCAGGCGAGACGAACCTGTCCTCGGACACTCCTGACACTAAAATCCATATGATAAATTAAAATACCACACTTAAGTTTTCTGACAGGTTTTCTTGTATTTTGTTTTTGGAATACAGAGACTGTCTGTGATTGTCACTGTAGGTTTGGTAGTGATTTGTAGAGCTAATTGTCTTGCATATTTGGATCTGATGATGCTCGCTTGACGAGCCAAACGTCATCACTTAGTTTTCTTCTTCAATAGTCGGTAACAACATATAAATCTTAATCACATGTAATTTATTTCAGGTTATTTTTCACGTATTCCAGTGATTGTGTGTTGACCGACTGAAGGCTACAATAATAATTAGCCCCTGCCTGTGTAAAAGCAGACTTAATGGGGACGTGGACCTTCATTTCTTTTTTATTCTATGGTCGCAGACCAAAATCAGGGTTGGGGAGTAACGCCGTGGCTGGTAACAGTTACTTTTAAAAGTAGTGAAAATGTTCATTACGTTTTCTAGATGGAGCAATCAGTTGTCAAGATCACGAGAGAATGGAACCAACAACACAAACAATAACCATAAATGAACTGTGAATTTATGATCACTTTGAAAGATTTGATCGCCTGTGCCTAACTCATCATCATCATCTTGTACAGTTTCCAACCCCAGGCTGGGTCTGTTATGAACATAAGCCCCATCACTTAGTCCTTTCTTCCCACCACCTCTCCGCTGTCACTCTGGTCAGGTGCTGAGGGGGCTCCAGCCCCGCCCCTGAAAAAAGCCAATATAAATTAAGAAAGTGTTGCTTTGGTAAGAGCATAAAATAATGCTAAATTTGGTCGTACCCTAATCTTAACTTATTGGCTAAGTTATAAACATATTAAGATTGAAATTAGACTAACTCGTCGTGTAGTGGCTAGCATTCTTGACTGCCGTCCCGGAGGTCCGAATTCGATTCCCGGCTCTGCCAAAACATTTTAATTCTAGCTTGAGGGCTGGAACGGGGTACACTCAGTTTTGTGAGGCAAAATTGTGAATTCCACAGTACGATACTTTGGGGAAATAAATTATCAATTTGTAAAAAGAAAAAAAATACCGTATTTACCTTTCTGCTTAGTAAATTGACAAATATTTAGATATTTGCCATTCATACTCCATAGATCATAATAGAAAATTCATTGAGTATAAAGTTTTATTTGTGTGTTGTGTTGTATTTTACAACATTTTTTTATTGCCAGTAATTGTAGGCTATATAAACTTTGAATCCTATCTATAATAATTACACAAAGCTATATGTTCTAAAATATTGGTTGATATTTCGGGGTATTTCGCGGTGACAATCCCCTGAGAATACTCACAATTTTCCAAGGTAGCCAGCCCCCCCCCCCCCCCCCCCCCCCGAAAAAAAATGTATATACGCCCCTGACTCTGGTCCAGACCGTGCCTCCCTTCTTGACACATTCCTCCCTTCCTTTCAGCCATCTATCTCTTGTTCTTCCCATTGGTCGTTTCTTCTGCATCTGCATCTCATGTATCCTCTTGGGAATCTTCTCCTCTTCCATACCACCTCAGTCTTGATGTCTCAATCCTACCTTGCAAGGGCTCCTCTTTCACTATTTCCCTAACCTTTTCATTCCTCACCCTGTCTCTTCTTGTTACCGGTACTCCTATCCTACTTCGCAGGAACTTCATTTCGGTTGGTTGGTTCTTAAGTTTAGGAGCTGCGACAACGCGGTCATGTAGCCCCGTGTACTTTGGGTGTGTGTAGAATCTGTCTGATAACCGGTGTTAATTGTGATGACTGTATTAGTGTGTATTTTCTGTTTTTAATTCAAGTAAGGACTGCAGGCAGACTTTTGAATTTTTCAAATAGTTCCTACTTTTGCCGCCACCGTCAACGACTACTAGTTCAGAACTTAGCTACCAGACGCCACCGCAGTCGGCTCTTGGCAACGAACGTAAGAACCTAAGAGCGTTGTTTGCATTCTTAACCTGTACAATTTAGCTTCACACAGGTGTAATTAGTGGAAGGTTCTTTAACATACCATAAATCTATGACATGGGACCGCCGGCTTTACTTCCCCTCCGAAGGAAGGCATACTGAGGGATTTTTAACGCTCTTAAAAATTCCGACGACTTTGGCCGGATTTGAACCCGCGATCTTGGGCATAGAAGCTCAGCATGCTACCAACTACGTCACCGAAGCTGCCTGAACTTCATTTCACTTGTCTGTATTCTGCTTATGTCTCTTTTCTTCATTATCCACGTTTCTGATGCACAGGTCAGTATCAGGATATAGTAGCTTCTGTATAACACTTCCTTGCTTTTTTGTGCCTAACTATCTTTCTTTAATTCCCCCTAATTGATTTGTTAATAACCTTGTGTCGGCCTGACATGTGTAACTTGCATCTGTCCTCAACTGCATACATAACTGTTGGGTTCTCTGCACATTGTTATATTTACATAAGTTACCAATCTCCATACAACTCTACCTCTTAGGGGCAGATGACCTTGCCGTTCTTCCCCTTAAAACAATAATAACCAATTAACAACTCTACCTCACACTAGTGATCAAAATCTATGTCAAGTATTATACGTACTTGCTACAACTGTAATCTGTAGAACTTACATTGTTTCTTGTCTCGACTGCCTGTTCTTCTTGTTTCATGGCTCCCGACACCGTAAAGTCTGGTGTTTCCTTTTGTCCCAATTCTATACTTTCACTTTGCTAGCCTGTTTGCTAGCCATGTTGTTTTACACACTGAATATGTAATGGACAAATAGAATTCCTTGAGTTTAGCTAAACAGTTGAGCCATGTTTAACATCTCTCTTTTCTTTATTTTCTTTGGTGGCCGTCCCGGTAGACTCAGACGCCATGTGAGATACTTTCTGTCCGGACGTGCCTTGAGGCTCTCCGCCTTATTATTTAAAATGTAATGTTTTTCCTTTTTATTTAACATTGTTATTATGCCGAAGCCTTCCATTTACTCATGTAAGTAATACATCTAACCTTGTGTCCACTATGCTCATTTCCTAAATTTAACCTTTCTTTTTGATCTTCGTCGTGTGCTTGGATTTGCTGTGGAACCAATCGTAATGGCGGTCTCCTGTTTTATTTTGTTTGAGTCTTCGTTTAACCTTTTATTTGTGCCGTGAAATATATCTGGGAGTGATTTTGTGAGTGTATGTTTTTCTTGCTGCCAGGTGCATTGAAGTTGTTTTGATTTGGGCATATCTTCGAATGGGTCTCCCGTTGTTTGTGGACGTTGGCGTTTCGACCATTCTCCCAACACGAGGCATGACACCATATATTTTAGCCCTTATGTTTTCCCTTCATTCCATGCTTCGGGCAACTGGATCACGGCGGTAACTTTAAGTAGGCCTTACCGTATTCAGCTCGAACTCGGAACGTAAGTTGGGGACCATATAGGTTTAGCATTTTTTGCTAGACTACCTACAAGCACGAGTTGCTTTGTGTTTTATTTCTGCATCGTCGGCTGGCATTTTGTGTGTTTGACTGCGTGTATGTATCTTGATATATTTCACGGACACCTGACGTCATTTGTTTCTCCTTGTAGTATCTTTGGTTTTTGCATTTCTTTTCTCTGGGGACTGCCAGCTCGATCGCATCCCCATTGCTCGCCACAGCCTTTGCGACACGCACACAGCCTCATGTTTTATCATTGCTATGCTTGTTATTTGTGGTCGTCATGACAACCATCCATCTCTAGGCAGAGAAGTGATTGTTGTTGACCAGCCACCGGCTCGATTGCCTCTTGATCATTTACTTCCTCCCTTTTTACATCGTTTTCACGGAAGTGAGCACAGGTATGAATTTAATTTGTTAACGTTATTTACTATCGTAAGTTATTTATTGTTATTTATATTTATCTTCCCCGTTTGAAAGTGACTTTATTTGACCCCTAGGTGAAGGGTATTCTTTTTTGTGTGTGTTATTCTGGCCGGGTTTCTTTGTGTGTTCGGTTTCAATTCATTAAATTTCCATTTCTTTACCCATGTGTCTCATTTAGTAGTGTTGGGCGATCGGGCTGCTCGCTCTCTCTCTCTCTCTCTCTCTCTCTCTCTTCAAACCTAGGCCTAACTTATTCTAGCTTTCTAGCACCAGGAGGGTATTCCTACCACTCGTCGTGGGACCACCTTCACGGAGTCTGGAGTCGCTCGGCACATCTGGCCTGCAAGTACGGGCCCAGCACAGGTCAGAAATTAACATCCATTTCCACTGCGTACTCCTTTCTTTTCTAGTTGGTTCCAGTGATGCAGCTAGGAGGCACGCCAAGAATATGTTTATTTTAAGAGGGCGGTGCAGATGGTATCAGTTGCGAGGTTAAGTCTCCTGGTCGCTTAGCCATATCCATTGGATTTTAATATTTCGCTGCATATTTTTCAATGTTGTTTTTATTCTGTTTCATGTTCCCTATTGCATACTATGCAAACAAATATTGAGAGTCAATGTGAACTTCCAAGGAGTATGGACCATAATAATAACAAACTGTAAGGAGAGTGCAATGAGTTGGACCCTATCAACGAACCCCAGCATTGGTAATGTACTAACCAACCCTACTTCTTGTTTCATACTCATTTCAGGCGCAGGACGGAGGCAAGACATTTGTAGTTATTGTTTTGAATTGTAGCTAGCAGTACTTCTGTAGTTTAGCCATGTATTCTCTCCCAGGTTGTAACGTGAAGAAGGAGCTCATCCAGTCTGAAGATGATCTGCTATCGTTTGAAAGTGTCTGTGGGAAAGACACTAATCCATTGACTGAGGTGAAAGGCCATCGCAAGGGAGGCGTAGCCAATATAGTGTCCAAGTGGGGAATTTCATTTTCTGGTGAACTGGGAGTTTCGTCTGTATTTGAGTTCTTAGACAGGGTCAGTGAACTCTGCCATTGTTATGACCTCGAACCAGACGACATTGTTGTCTGACTACCGTTATTGTTGAGTGGCTTAGCTTTAAAATGGTATCGACTTACCAACAGATCTTTCATCTCGTGGGTTGATTTCTGTAAGTCAATAAAGGAGCGGTTTACGACTTATGATTTTGAACATGACTTGAAGGCTGAAATTCATCGCCGTACCCAGGGTTTGGAAGAGCCTGTAGACGATTTTGTTACTGGGCAAATGACTTTAATAAGTAGGTTGTCGCAGCCCCTTCCCCTTATTGAAACTGTTGATATTGTGTATAGAAATCTAGCACCTGAGTACAAGTCTTTCATACGCCGGTCCAGTGTGTATAGTGTGGCTGACATTGTTGATCAAGGACGTGAATGAGAGTTCAATCGGCGCCTGCGCAAGTCATATGTACCCCCACCCCTCCCCTCTGACAGTTTGTTTCCAGAGACTGCATGCGCGCAATCCCATATTCAGAGGACTGCGCACCCATCTTCAATATCTCGTCAGGAGGACCGGGCAGTTAACCGTCCCCGCTCGCATATTGTCGGGAGTATTCCCAATGCTACTTCTTCTGCGAATCCCGCTCCTCAGGATCAACAGTTACCTCGAAACCCGAACATGTATAACCGTATAAAATGTTGGAATTGTGATCGTTTGGGGCATCATTTTAATTCCTGCCGTGCGCCCTCTCGTGTGTTTTGTCACACATGTGGTCTTCGTGACGTGACGCACATAGCCTGTCCTAGATGTGCTTCGCGTCAGGGAAACGAGCATGGGTCCCCGGTTTAGACCCGCCGGAGTGGCCATGCAATGAAGTTCGCCGGGAAATGAACATTTCCACGACTGGAAACTTCTGTCCTTGGGTCCCTGTAAGTGTTAAGAAATTGTCGATACCCGCTTTACTGGATTCTGGTGCTTCGCGTTCATTTATTCAGCGCTCCATCGCGGAACAGCTTCCTGTTACTCAGATCTGTCCACAAGATGGGGGTTTAAAATTTTATTCTGCGGTGAAGTCATCTATTTCTGTTTCTAGCGTTGTAACGTGTCATATTAAGATATGTGGTTATTCTTGGGATTGGAACTTCCATGTGGTGGATGACTTATCTACGCCTATGATCTTAGGTTCTGATTTTATGCACAAAGCAGGGTTGAGGCTTGATTTTTCGGATCATTCCTTCAGTTTTTTGTTTAAATCCAAGGAGCGGTTTCATTTTAATACTTGTGAAGCGAGTGTTCCTTGTAATTTTTCTGGTATCTCTGCTGTTATAATCCCTCCTACTTTATTCACGAGTCAACGTGACGCTTTATCTGATTTGGTGAATGAATTTCCAGATGTTCTCACGTCGGAACTGGGTTCCGCTATCGGCTACGAGTGTCATATTGATTTGACTGATGAGGTTCCAGTTAGGTCGGCGCCATTTTCTTGCTCTCCACCCAAACTCATTGCCATGAGGGAATATATTCATGATCTTAAGGCACGCGGTGTTGTGAGCCCTTCTAAGTCTTCTTATGGTAGTCCAGCATTCCTGGTGCCTAAGAAAGAGGGTACTTTTCGTTTAGTAGTTGATTATCGTCGACTCAATTCTAAGGTGGTGTTCGACAACTTTCCCCTTCCAACTCTGGAGAGCGCTTTTCAGCATTTTCACGGGGCGAAGTACTATTCCGTCCTAGATTTGAATTGTGCATATTATCAAATTCCTCTCGATCCCGAGAGCCGTAAGGTAACTGCGTTCTCCACTCCGTTCGGCCTTTTTGAGTTCAATAAGTTACCCATGGGCATTTCTATCGGCGGACAAGTATTGAGTAGGGTTTTGGACGAGTTATTTGGAGATTTAAAGTATTCATCTGTGTTTAACTATCTAGATGACCTCGTGATTTACAGTCAGTCTTTTGAGGATCACCTGATCCATTTACGTGAAGTCCTATGTCGTCTTCGCAGAGCCGGACTCACTGTTAACCCGGACAAAATCTCTTTAGCTTCGAAGCAAATCAAATTTTTAGGTCACATTCTTTCGGATGTGGGCATAGAAGTGAACCCTGAGCGTGTGCGATGTATCCAAGAGTTCCCTACTCCCACGAATGTGAAAGCAGTCCGACGTTTTTTGGGAATGGCAGGCTTTTACAGTAGGTTCATTAAGGGCTTTTCGGACATTTCTGCGCCCCTGAATTATTTGAAGAAGAAGAATGTACGATTCGTGTGGGGCCCCGACCAGTGTCTCGCCTTTGAGAAATTGAAAGAATGTCTTTCTTCTGCTCCCGTCCTTCGAACTCCGGATTTTGGGAAAGATTTTATGTTACATTGTGATGCGAGTGATGTCGCAGTTTCTTGTGTGCTTAGTCAGCAGGTGCATGGTAATTTGGCACCCATCGCTTTTGCCAGTCGGATGCTTAATGATTGCGAACGCCGGTATTCCACTTTCGAGAAAGAAAGTCTGGCTGTCGTATTCGGCTGTGAACGTTTCAGATCTTTTCTAGAACATCGGCATTTCATAGTGTATACCGACAATGAAGCTCTGTCCTGGATGCGCTCGCATGTCAAAAAATTGGGACGTATAAATCGTTGGATTCTTCGTCTATCCTCTTTCAGCTTTGACATCATTCACGTCAGAGGCAGTGAAAATGTTGTAGCGGATTGTTTGTCACGCATGTTTGAGGAACCTCCTCCCATTGTTGAGATCCCCGAGCCAGTGAATCTTCTCCAACACATTCCATGGTCTTTTACTGACATCCGTACGTACCAAGCAGATGACCCATTTTGTGTCACATTGCGTGAAAAAATTCTCGGGAAAGATCCTGGTGTATCTGAGTTTTCATTGCGCAATGATGTTATAGTGCATACCGCTCCTCGATCTTCGAAATGTAGGATTTTCGTGCCAGAGAATATACGAAGTATGCTCTTGGCGTATTTCCATGAATCCTGTTTTGGATTACATTTAGGTATGACGAAGACTTTCCATAAAATCTCTCAGGAATTCTTCTGGCCTCATTTGAAAGCGGATGCTTTTGCTTTCGTCCGAAAATGTGTTACGTGTCAACGTTCTAAGCCAGCAAAGAATTCTCGCATTGGACTTCACCACGCTGACACGATGTCATATCCTAATGAGCGCCTGTTTATAGATTATTTTGGTCCCCTAGTTAGGTCATCTTCTGGTCATCGAGCTATACTTACTGTCGTTGATGGATTTTCAAAATTTGTATGGTTATTTCCTGTCAGGGAAATCACGACACGTACCACTGTTAGGCTTTTGACCAATCATATTTTTGGTGTTTTTGGTCCTCCAAAGTTTTTAGTGTCCGATAACGCGAGCATTTTCCGGTCCAAGTCTTTTAGATCAATGTGTTTTTCTTGGGGAATTGATCATGTCTTTTTGGCACCCTACCACCCTCAGCCAAATCACGTTGAAAGGTTTCATCGTAACTTGAAGGCTTGCTTGAGTGCGTTCCACAACGCAGATCAGTCACGTTGGGACGCAAATCTTCAGTTTTTCTCCTTAGGATTTAACACTGCTCTTCATGAATCGACGAATTCTACCCCTTCGGAATTGTTTTTAGGAAGGCGTATTGTTGATCCACTTCAGCTTCAGTGGAAAATAGATTATCTGGCTGCGCCATCCCGCCGTACCTCAGTCAAAGAAAAATGGGAAGTTGCTGTACGGCATCTGAAAAGGGCACGAGATCGCGTGGCGTCTCGCTATAACAAGGGTAGGCAACCTGTTTGTTTTCAGGTGAATGACGACGTGCTAGTGCGCCTGCACCCACAGAGTTCGGCCAAGAATAAGGAGTCAGCTAAGCTAATGCTTCGCTGGAGCACGCCCAAAACTATCACTAGATTTTTAACACCTGTCACTGTTGAATTGATCTCCAAGGAGAATCCCACCGACGTATCCAGAGCTCACATATCTCAATTGAAACCATTTATTGTGTAACCTTCTTATTTTCTGTGATTAATGTTGTCCTTTTTCTGCGTAGGTTAGCCAATCATAATTTGCTTATGTTATCCAAGGAAGCTAGTATTCATATGGCGTCTCCTTGACCTGCCTATTATTGAACCAATTTTGACCGAGGCAGAGTCAAGTACAAATTTACGAGCTCAAGAAAGAAAATAATACAAGAAGAAATAGGCCTACATACTCTGTGTAACTTAATATTTATTGTAAAAATATGTATTTTTGCGAATTCGGCCAGTAGAGAATTTATATTCTATAAATAATGGACACATTATATCGCTTCTTTGTTATTTTAATACGTCACTTTCATGATGGGTATAAGGAGAATGGCAGACTTCGGCGTCAAAGGGCGAAAGTCTTTTGTTTATGATTTTCGTCCGTGTCTCTATCTACTTTTCTTGTCATTGTAACGCTCAGGCGAACCGTAATACCATTATGACAAGCCCAGGGATCGTCAAAGGAACGCGCGCCTTTGGGGACCCCGAAGGAGTTCTGTCCTGATATTGCGATCGCCGAAGCGATCTGATTATTTTTATATATTACTTCATTTTATAACTGTATTCTTTCTGATATGGCTCAATTGCTTAAGTGATTGTTATATCGATAACCCTCCCCCCTCATATTTTGTGTACTGTTATAGTTGTTGACAAACCACCTGTGTGATAAGGATGTTGTGTATTTTGGAACACTTGGGACATGATTGATTTCAAAGCGGTGGTACTTAGTGATGTAAAAAGAAAAATCTTTTATTATTATAAATAATTTTTCTTTTGGGGGGTGGTGTGGATCCTGAGCCATGTTTAACATCTCTCTTTTCTTTATTTTCTTTGGCGGCCGTCCCGGTAGACTCAGACGCCATGTGAGATACTTTCTGTCCGGACGTGCCTTGAGGCTCTCCGCCTTATTATTTAAAATGTAATGTTTTTCCTTTTTATTTAACATTGTTATTATGCCGAAGCCTTCCATTTACTCATGTAAGTAATACATCTAACCTTGTGTCCACTATGCTCATTTCCTAAATTTAACCTTTCTTTTTGATCTTCGTCGTGTGCTTGGATTTGCTGTGGAACCAATCGTAATGGCGGTCTCCTGTTTTATTTTGTTTGAGTCTTCGTTTAACCTTTTATTTGTGCCGTGAAATATATCTGGGAGTGATTTTGTGAGTGTATGTTTTTCTTGCTGCCAGGTGCATTGAAGTTGTTTTGATTTGGGCATATCTTCGAATGGGTCTCCCGTTGTTTGTGGACGTTGGCGTTCCGACCATTCTCCCAACACGAGGCATGACACCATATATTTTAGCCCTTATGTTTTCCCTTCATTCCATGCTTCGGGCAACTGGATCACGGCGGTAACTTTAAGTAGGCCTTACCGTATTCAGCTCGAACTCGGAACGTAAGTTGGGGACCATATAGGTTTAGCATTTTTTGCTAGACTACCTACAAGCACGAGTTGCTTTGTGTTTTATTTCTGCATCGTCGGCTGGCATTTTGTGTGTTTGACTGCGTGTATGTATCTTGATATATTTCACGGACACCTGACGTCATTTGTTTCTCCTTGTAGTATCTTTGGTTTTTGCATTTCTTTTCTCTGGGGACTGCCAGCTCGATCGCATCCCCATTGCTCGCCACAGCCTTTGCGACACGCACACAGCCTCTTGTTTTATCTTTGCTATGCTTGTTATTTGTTGTCGTCATGACAACCATCCATCTCTAGGCAGAGAAGTGATTGTTGTTGACCAGCCACCGGCTCGATTGCCTCTTGATCATTTACTTCCTCCCTTTTTACATCGTTTTCACGGAAGTGAGCACAGGTATGAATTTAATTTGTTAACGTTATTTACTATCGTAAGTTATTTATTGTTATTTATATTTATCTTCCCCGTTTGAAAGTGACTTTATTTGACCCCTAGGTGAAGGGTATTCTTTTTTGTGTGTGTTATTCTGGCCGGGTTTCTTTGTGTGTTCGGTTTCAATTCATTAAATTTCCATTTCTTTACCCATGTGTCTCATTTAGTAGTGTTGGGCGATCGGGCTGCTCGCTCTCTCTCTCGCTCTCTCTCTCTCTCTCTCTCTCTCTCTCTCTCTCTCTCTTCAAACCTAGGCCTAACTTATTCTAGCTTTCTAGCACCAGGAGGGTATTCCTACCACTCGTCGTGGGACCACCTTCACGGAGTCTGGAGTCGCTCGGCACATCTGGCCTGCAAGTACGGGCCCAGCACAGGTCAGAAATTAACATCCATTTCCACTGCGTACTCCTTTCTTTTCTAGTTGGTTCCAGTGATGCAGCTAGGAGGCACGCCAAGAATATGTTTATTTTAAGAGGGCGGTGCACAGTGGAAATGAGAATGGAACTCATGACTTGTGGTTATCAAATCATGAGGAAACACAGTATATGCCTGCAGTGAATGACACAGATGAAACCAGCTCAAGCCTTCAGGAACATAGATATGACATAAAGAAAGGTAAACATACTTAACCCTAAGGAGGTGGTTGCGTTTTATGTCCGAACGCAGACCGAAAATACGGCAAATTAAAACTCGTCCAGAATTATTGTATAGCTATAAACATGCATATGTACGTAATATTAATGGCTTACCTTGATTATTAGATGTACTCCGTCTCAGAAGTACGTTATGTTTTACTGTATAAAGGGCATAAGATACACTACTTGAATATCCATCTTGGGACTCTTCAAATGAAAAATCACTTTCATCTACATCTGTGGAGTACAAAATTGAAGCAATCTCTTGCTCACTGACCATCTTCTTGCTACACATGTTGCAAAATAACTATATAAATCACAGAGAGCCGTTCTTAGAACTCTCGACGCAAGCTCGACTGAACACGATAATCTCAGAGCTTGTGAGAATCTAGCAAGGAGATTACACCACTCAATTCGGGGATTCCCTGTTAGGCCAGACCTAAAAGTGTAGTTTACTGCCATCTGTTGAGTTTTTAGCATACCACTTGCGCCAGTATCGGCGGATCTCTGACGATGTAATATATTGAATTCTGCTCGCGGCTAACCTATCTTCCGATTTATTATTATTAATCTTGATTGGTCACATTGGACCACTTAAGTCGTTCCACAATCACTTCTTCTTTGAAGGTAGTACTGCTTGGTTCTTGCGCTCTTTTCAGTACTTTTTCGTTCTTTCAGATCGGGATTTTCTCAACTCTACTGAAATCTCCATAGGCTTTCTATGTGTCATTTCTGCAGAAAATTTGTGAGTTTTAAGAATGGTGTTAATTTTATTTTTCTCCTCGGCATCTGTTGTCTTCAGTCCAATTGCTTTGAGATCTTGTTGGATTTCTTGAATCCATTTTCCTCCAGTTTTCTTTCCTAGATTTCTCATCACCAGTTGGTGTACAATTCTGTTTTCTGGAAGCCGTAAGATGTGAAAAAAATATGAAATTCTTTTCTTCTTCATTGTGCTGGTGATTGGATCAATCTCACGATAGACAGTTTCATTTGGGAGAATCCTCTAAACTCCCTCAACCTGATACTTTTTATTTATGCACGTTCTAATGATTCTTCTTTCCGGAGGCTGGTCAGATCCTCAAAAAGTGCCACTACGGGGTATGTGGGCCGAAACTCACAAAAATCCAAGGGAGCACTGTAATGAGGCATACTAAGCAAGGTGAGGAGTGAGGTAGTTTGTCGTTGCTTTCCTCACTGAGCCAGTACAGCAGTACTGACCCTACGAGTAGAACCTTTCACAACATTCACAGGCACTGGCTGGGCCCTGAATGTCATTACTCAGCACCACCCCTACCATGTGTTGGTATGGGGTATATATTTTACCCTTTGAATACCAACTCTCAGCATGTATATGCCTTACCTTCTTTTATTCTGCCTGTCAACACTAAGATGTATTAAAAAATCAGCTTTGGGCAACCCTGAAGTCCTTCATGAGCTTCGTGTAATAGAATATCAAAACTAAAAAACTATTAAAAAGATTCACTTTAAATTTTATATACAAATTTCTCACACTGAAAACCAGTTGCTCAGACAATTGTCATAAAATTACAATCAGTTCAAAAATTCACATGCTTCCTTCTTCTTGCATTGATCTAATTCTAATGCTAGTAGGACTAGTTCTTGCTTGTATATTCTAAGGTCATAATGTAGGCCTACATCACTATATATGGCATATCATTTCTCTCTTGCCACCAGGTTCTCTATTACTCTCTGGGAAACCCTTTCCCAATAGCCTTTATTTATTTCACTGTATTCAAAGAAACTTAGTGTTACGGCTGTGAGTTTGTGTCATCGCTCGCCGCTTGAGTCACAACTGCCCCAGGGGCCGGGCTGTGGCATGCCTCCTGTATTGCGTGTGCCTTATGCAACAGGGCTACTAAGACAAAGGGATAGTCCAGAAGATTCGTGACTGGACCAGCGATGGAAACCTCGAGAAGCCGTGGACCCTGGATGGATCTAGAACCATTTATTGAGTCACCGGCCTGCTATATAAGAGTGACCCGTGAAGCAGTTGTGGTTGTTGTGTTTTACGAGCTAGTGTGAGCGTTTATTCTGAGCGTCAGAAGTGTGGTGACTTGCGAAACCCCTAGTGTAGCGGCGAAGTGAGGAACATACAGGGGACTGCCGTGTTCTGAGTAAGTGTGCTTTCACTGAGTGTCAGATATTGTGGTGTCGAAATCCAGTGACATTGTTTCTCCCAGCTGGTGAACAGCGCGCAGCAAGTGCCCGTAAGTACTGTAGTAGGCGCACATTAGAAAGAAGTTGCATGTAGTTCTGTCAAGGCCACTAGGCTCATTAGCGGCAGGATTAACTTCTGTGGTCTGTTGCAAGTGAAAGGGGCCAAGAGCGCATAAGGAAGAGACTTGAGGAAACTGGAGAAGGCTCCTAATTGCTTGTATTTGCTGATTAGTGTAATTTTCTGGCCCCAATAAAGTTAATTATTTCTTTAAGCAGTAATTGGTGTTGTGCTTTGTACCCCCACCGTAATCCAGTTAACAAAAGTGCCACTAGGGGGTGGCACGTAACAACTGGTGTCAGAAGCCGGATTACGAACTCAAGCACAACACCTGACGGTCCTGGTTTCAAAACCCGAGCAGGTCATTTTCTCTAATTTTCCTGTGAGTGCATGCCCTTTACAAGGCAAACAACTAAAATGGAGGTGCAATTGGCAGCATTGCTAGAAAAGCTAAATGGCATAGAAGACGGCCAGAAGAATTTAACCAAGGACCTAACTGCCAAAATGGAAGACGGCCAGAAGAATTTAACCAAGGACCTAACTGCCAGAATGGAAGACGGCCAGAAGAAGATGGAGGATGGCCAGAAGAAGATGGAGGATGGCCAGAAGAAGTTAGCAGAGGACCTGAAGGACAGCCAAAATAAGTTAGCAGAGGACCTAACTTCCAAATTAGAAGAAGGCCAAAATAAGTTAGCGGAGGACCTGAAGCAGATGGAAGACAGCCAGAATAAGTTAGCAGAGGACCTAACCGCCAAATTTCTGGATGGCCAGAAAAATCTGGAAGAGTGTCTGCTGACGAAATTAGAGGAGAGCCAAAGGAAATTAGAACAGGGCCTACGTGAGGAAGTCGCGGCAGTGGAGGAGAAGTTCAACACCTTGCAAGTGGAAGTTGCCGAGCTGCGCCAACGCCCGCTGATGGGGGTGGAGGAGAAATTCAACGCCTTGCAAGTGGAAGTTGCCGAGCTGTGCCAACGACCGCTGATGGGGGTGGAAGAGAGATTGAACGCTCTACAAAAGGAATTTGCTGAGCTGCGCCGACTCCCGCCGACAGGGATGGAAGATAGATTCAAAGCCCTACAAGAGGAAGTTGCCGAGCTGCGCCAACGCCCGCCCACCGTTACACCGGGAATATCAGGAACGGGACATAGCAGAGTGACGCCCCCAACCTTCGACGGAAAGGTCCCGTGGAGCACCTACTTACGTCAGTTCGAGGCGGCCTGTTCCATAAATAACTGGAACAACACAGAAAAGGCTACAGCTCTCATTGTAGCGCTGAGAGGTGACGCCCTTAACGTCCTTCAGGCCATCCCGACTGGATCCCAGGACTACGCTTCACTGATCGCCCATATGGAGTCCCGATATGGAGATAGCCATCTTCAGCAGGCCTACCAGATGCAGCTCCGGACCCGGGTACAGAAGAACGCGGAAACCCTGCAGGAGTTCGAGATGGACATCGCACGCCTCGTAAGGCTTGCCTACCCAACAGCGCCGGCCGACTTTCTGGAGCAGATAGCGACGCAGACCTTCACTGACGGGCTACGGGACTCGGACACTCAACAGGCGCTGCGACTCGCGCGCAATAAGACCCTGGCAGATGCGCTGAGCCACGCACTTGAATTCGAGACGGCAAAACAGGCATCCAGAATGCACGCGCGGGTGCGTCAAGTGGACGTCGACGAACCAGCAAAAACCAACGAGACCAAGCCCCTGGCCGACGAATTGATGGAGGCGCTAAGCCGTTTCTTCGATAGTCGCGGCACCACCAGCAACGACACAGCCGGAAGACAACCGGAGAGACGGCCGGGAAGAGGACTACCGACCTGCTGGGCCTGCGGTAAGAAAGGCCACCTGAGCAAGGACTGCGGTGATCGCCGCCGCCGAGGGTATCCGACGGGAAATCAGTCGTCTGAAAACCGCGCGGCCCAGGGAAACGAGTATTAGCCAGCCTTGGGGGGCAAAGGTTGGCTTGTGACAGTCGTCAAGCCCCGGCAGTCCAAGTGCGTGTGACGAAGTTACGGAGGGACAATAGCAGCCTGATGGTCGACGGAGTCATCAACGGAGTGAGCTGGCCCATGCTGATCGACACGGGAGCATCGAGGACCATCGTCAATCCCACTGTGATCCCGAAGTGGAGAGTGCAACCCACACAAAGGAACCTCCAGCTAATAACCGCGACCGGAGAGACCGCACCGGTACATGGCGAAGCATCACTGGAGTTCGTCATTGGTCGACGGGTGATAAAGCATCCAGTGCTTGTGGCTGACGTATCAAACGAAGTGATCATCGGACTGGACTTCCTGGACCAGAACAACATCATCTTGGACCTGAGTACCAACACTCTGCACTTCGGAGATGAGGAACTTGCTTTGCAACCAGCACACGAGGCCGTCACCGCACGACGAGTAAGGCTGAGAGAGGACGTCATCGTTCCTGCCAGGACGGAGGTCAGCGCCGCCGTAATTGTCGACGGAACTGCTGAGGGAGTGGCGGCTGTCATCGAGCCAAAATATGAGGACATCCAGACAAAAGGATTGCTAGTTGCCAAGACCCTCATCAACACGACGTCTCGGCCGTACGTCCGCCTGTCCAACCTGAACGACTACGACATTACGGTTCACCGGGACACCAACCTAGGAGTCTGCGAGCCCGTTACCTGGATTGCCCGCATCACCGACACGACGGACGGAAACCTGCAGACGGACAACCGAAGAAGACGCACACTGCCAGAAGAACTACAGAAGCTGTACCAAGGATCCCAGGACCATTTAGACGAGGAACAATCACGCCAACTTCAGGACCTGCTACGCGAATTCCAGGATGTCTTCTCCGTGGGGAGCAAAGACTTCGGCAGGACAAGCTTGGTCCAGCACAGAATCGACGTTGGGGACAGCGCACCGATTAGGGCCCCATTCCGACGTGTCCCGCTCGCCAAGCAAGCCGAAGTCGACCGGATGGTAGAAGAGATGAAGGAGCAAGGGGTGATCGAGCCATCACATAGTCCTTGGAGTTCTCCGGTCGTGCTAGTGAAGAAGAAGGACGGTTCCACCAGGTTCTGCGTGGATTACAGGCGGGTGAACGACGTCACGAAAAAGGACAGCTACCCTCTACCCCGGATCGACGACACGCTGGACACCATATCAGGATCAAGATGGTTCTCCACCTTGGATTTGAAGAGTGGCTACTGGCAGGTGGAGGTCCACCCTAAGGACCGCGAGAAAACGGCGTTCTCTGTGGGCAGCGGGCTCTGGCAGTTCACCGTCATGCCATTCGGTCTGTGCAACGCCCCTGCAACCTTCGAAAGGCTAATGGAGTCCATTCTGAGGGGACTACATTGGAAGACCTGCCTGGTATACCTAGACGACGTCATCGTTCTGGGGAGGAGCTTCGAGGAGCACTACAGCAACCTGAAGGGGATCTTGTTGAAGCTACGGGCTGCCCAGCTGAAGTTGAGCCCCAAGAAGTGTCAGCTCTTCCAGAAGCGGGTCCAGTACCTTGGGCATATCGTCTCCGAGGAAGGGGTGCGCACCGACCCAGAGAAGACCGCAGCTGTGAGGGAGTGGCCAGTTCCGAAGGACAAGTCCCAACTACGAAGCTTCCTGGGACTCTGCACTTATTATCGTCGCTTCGTGAGAGGATTCGCCGACATCGCCAAACCTTTACATCGACTGACTGAGAAGGACCAACTCTTCACGTGGACAGCAGAATGCCACAATGCCTTCGAGCAACTCAAGCAGGCTCTGTGCACCGCGCCTATTCTGGCCTACCCCAGACCTGGAACAAGGTTCATCGTCGATACCGATGCCAGCGACTTTGGCATAGGGGGGATCCTGTCGCAAGTAGTGGACGGCGAGGAGAGAGTAGTGGCCTACTTCAGCAAGGCCTTGTCAAAGCCAGAAAGGAACTACTGCGTCACCAGGAAGGAGCTGCTCGCCATCGTGAAGACCATTGAACACTTCCACAAGTACCTGTACGGGCAAGAATTTCTCATCAGGACCGACCATGCATCCCTGCGGTGGCTCCTGAACTTCAAGCAGCCCGAGGGTCAACTCGCGCGGTGGTTAGAGAGGCTTCAACAGTACAACTTTGAGGTTCAGCACAGGAAAGGCCAACTGCATTCTAACGCCGACGCCCTGTCACGAAGACCGTGCCCCGAAGACTGCACCTTCTGTGCCCGAAGGGAGGAGAACACCGGGATACAGTGCCGACGGACTACTGTGGAACTTCAGGGGAACTGGAGACGCGAATCTTTCACGCGGGCACAAGCAGAAGATGATGACCTGGGACTGATAGCCGAATGGAAGAGGGCATGTGTCCCCAGACCCGGGTGGAACATTGTGAGTGACTGCAGCCCAAAGTTTAAGTCCTACTGGGCACAGTGGGACTCGCTGATTGTAAGGGATGGCCTCATCTGCCGCGCCTGGGAGAGCACCGACGGGAAGACATCTCGGGAACAAGTCGTCGTTCCAAAGGCTATGACGGAGGAAGTCCTGAAGGAAGTCCATGGAGGATCATCTGGTGGACACCTAGGGATAAAGAAGACCCTGGAGAAGCTCAGAGAGCGGTTCTACTGGATCGGATGCCGAACAGACGTGGAGAACCACTGTGCGAGGTGCCACGATTGCGCAGCCAGCAAGGGCCCAGGACGAAGACGACGGGGTCCACTGAAGACCTACAACGTGGGCGGCCCCATGGAGAGAGTGGCCATCGATGTTGCTGGGCCATTCCCGTTAAGCGAGGCAGGGAACCGCTACATATTAGTCGTCAGCGACTACTTTACCAAATGGCCGGAGGCATATGCGCTCCCTAACCAAGAAGCCGCGACGATCGCAGAGACCCTGGTGAAGGAATTCGTCAGCCGGTACGGAGTACCCCTGGAGCTGCACTCCGACCAAGGGAGGAACTTCGAGTCGCAGGTGTTTCAGAACCTATGCCAGCTGCTGGGAATCCGGATGACAAGGACAACGCCGCTACACCCTCAGTCCGACGGGATGGTAGAGCGATTCAATCGCACCATCGAGAACCATCTCCGAATAGTTGTCAGCGAGCACCAGAGGGATTGGGACAAGCATCTTCCACTATTTCTCCTGGCCTACCGCGCCGCCGTGCATGAAGCCACCGGGTGCACACCAGCCCGGGCCATGTTTGGGAGGGAGCTCCGTCTACCCGTCGATCTTGCCTTCGGCCGACCTGGGAATGATCCGATCCCGGTAAGCCAGTATTGTCAAGAGCTGGTCGACCAACTGGAAGACGTGCACGCGTTCGCGAGGAGGAAACTGCGGATCGAGACCGACCGAATGAAGACCCGATACGACCAGCAGACGGAGGCCGGCGGATTCCACGAGGACGACCTGGTCTGGCTCTTCAACCCATTACGGAAGAAAGGCCTGTCACCCAAACTTCAGAAGTCCTGGGAGGGCCCGTACCGAGTCGTGAAACGGATCAACGATGTCGTCTACAGGATCCAGCGGAACCCGAGGGCGAAGATGAAGATCGTGCATCGAGATCGCCTGGTAGCCTACGGAGGGACACAGACGGACCAATGATTGATCGGGACGATCAGCCTTTTTAGGAAGGGGGTGGTGTTACGGCTGTGAGTTTGTGTCATCGCTCGCCGCTTGAGTCACAACTGCCCCAGGGGCCGGGCTGTGGCATGCCTCCTGTATTGCGTGTGCCTTATGCAACAGGGCTACTAAGACAAAGGGATAGTCCAGAAGATTCGTGACTGGACCAGCGATGGAAACCTCGAGAAGCCGTGGACCCTGGATGGATCTAGAACCATTTATTGAGTCACCGGCCTGCTATATAAGAGTGACCCGTGAAGCAGTTGTGGTTGTTGTGTTTTACGAGCTAGTGTGAGCGTTTATTCTGAGCGACAGAAGTGTGGTGACTTGCGAAACCCCTAGTGTAGCGGCGAAGTGAGGAACATACAGGGGACTGCCGTGTTCTGAGTAAGTGTGCTTTCACTGAGTGTCAGATATTGTGGTGTCGAAATCCAGTGACATTGTTTCTCCCAGCTGGTGAACAGCGCGCAGCAAGTGCCAGTAAGTACTGTAGTAGGCGCACATTAGAAAGAAGTTGCATGTAGTTCTGTCAAGGCCACTAGGCTCATTAGCGGCAGGATTAACTTCTGTGGTCTGTTGCAAGTGAAAGGGGCCAAGAGCGCATAAGGAAGAGACTTGAGGAAACTGGAGAAGGCTCCTAATTGCTTGTATTTGCTGATTAGTGTAATTTTCTGGCCCCAATAAAGTTAATTATTTCTTTAAGCAGTAATTGGTGTTGTGCTTTGTACCCCCACCGTAATCCAGTTAACAAAAGTGCCACTAGTGGGTGGCACGTAACATTAGGTTGAACATGAATCTTCATTGATATCTCACTTTCCTTAATATGTAATATACAGTATACGAGCATGGGCCATGTATTTCAAT
Source organism: Meconema thalassinum (assembly GCA_946902985.2). NCBI lineage: Eukaryota > Metazoa > Arthropoda > Insecta > Orthoptera > Tettigoniidae > Meconema > Meconema thalassinum. Next base: position 94,710,968 of record OX336391.1, read on the forward strand.
ACCTTGGTCACACATTCCGAGAGATGCTTTTCGGACAGTAACTCTTGTTTTTCAATAATTCCTTCAGGCAGGTTTGATCTTCTGCTAGTTCTATAATTTATGACTGGAACTCCCAAGTGCATTTTTACTTCACATGCCCCCAGTGGGTATTTCCATCTCACTATTATTGTGTAGGAATAGCAAACTTAGTTATGGAAGGTTCGAGAACAAGAATTGTTGGGGAGGACCAAGATTAAAATATGTTAAACAGATTTTCTTAGATATGAGGTGTGGTAGCTATGTAGAGATGAAACGATCAGCTCAGGACAGGGAGCAATTGGGGAGCTGGATCAAACTAGTCAAAAGTCTGAAGACTCAAATAGCAACATTATTGTGTACTCATCATCTTTGCCTTTCTTTTTCAGCCAGAATTCACCTTCTAAAACATAGAAAGTGGGGATCTACCACCTATATTCAACTTAACCTTGCTGTACTCAGGCGCGGATCTAGAGTTTGGCTTTGGGGCGGGGGGTCACAGAATCAAAATTGTTAAGAAAAATGGTATCACTAACAACGCAATCACAAAATAACCAAACGTACAAAACCAGACCAATTTTTTTGCAAACTACATGGATAGAAATTTGATGCGTTTAGCGCACCAAAAATATTCGTACAAATTGCAACGGCGTGTTTTGCGACTTTTACATCGAGCTTCGAGAAAAGTATCAAGGTACGTTACAGTTTCGGCAAGTCGAGTTGGTACCGACAAAGGGAGAAAGTCACAGCTTAAATAGCCAACCAAGCTTGCAGTTTGGACTTCGGCAAAATTTTTGGTGCGAAAAAAAAAACCAAATTCCTATCCGTGCATTGCTGCACATTCGTGACATATCTATAAACATCGATTCGGTAATCACAAGGTTTGCTAAACAAAATAGACCAGTTGGTTTTGTTATATAAATAATCGTTTTTATATAACAGGTATGAAGTTGTAAATATGTACAGTTGTAACAGAACATAATAATTACAATAAAGATATTTTCAGTATTGAATAAAATGAAAAGAAAAAAACCTGTTTTTCAGTTAAAATTCGTTAAGTTTTATTTGTCTGGTTATTGTGTTTTCGTTTTTTGAGTTTGCAAAAAAAAATTGGTCTCCGTTTGCGGGGGGGGGGGGGGTCATGAACCCCGTGATCCCCCTTGAATCCGCGCCTGGCTGTACTGACCTATTGCAGATATGAGATGTTATAACTAGGCAATATTTTTATGTGTTGTTTTTGTGTTTCTGGAGCTCGTTGAGGTGAACCAATGAATCAGAAATCCCTTCGAAGAGGATAAAAACTGAAGCTGGTATCAGCTGAAGTCATTGAGTTATCGTTTGACACTTCTGAAAACTGTTTTCAAATAAACAAGCTTCTGGATTAGTGTATGAGGAGAACATAAAATATCAACATTGGTATTGGGACACTTGATGGGGATGGGGTTTAAGAACTTATTTACAGTATATGAAAAACTAGCAACTTGCCCTGGCTTCGCCCTGGAATAGTTATGAATGCATTATGTGATAAGCGCTTTTTTTTTTTTCGATGTCGATGAACTATATCCGTTTTATGCCTCGGCATGTTGGGTTAAAATCACTGACTGGACTATTAATTATATTATCATGGAGATGCATGTGCAACGAATTCTTATCAGACGTAATTTAAGAATGGCGAGGTGCATAAAACACAAATCCCCCTTCCGTCCAATCTTAACTTTGGGGAATGAGAAGCTCACAAGCGAAATGAAGACAAGCACTCTCCTCTGAAGTCTTAACTCAACACGACTCGATAGTTTGCTGCTGGATGTCTCTGGAGTAATAGGCTAGCCCGCTAGCTAGGCTGTAACTGGGGTGATAGGCTCGCCCGCTAGCTTGACTGTAACTGGGGTGATAGGCTCATCAACTGTCGCCTCAGTAACTGAATGGAGATTGTTGTAAGAAATTAAAATGTAAAAAGACTTATGGTAGGCGATGTATTGAAGATAGAGATATGATATTGCAGACTTGCTTGTAGAACATTTCATGCTAAACAATTCTTACACTTAGTATATTGATATTTTTAACAGTTTGCCCAGCGTAAGCTTAAAAAGCGCACGACGCGAGGTTTTGTTTTTCCGACTTTTTCACTGAAATCGTTACTGCTTGGCTTCCTTTGATCATAAATAAATTATTTTCTACAGAAACCTTCCTCGAGATATCCTTTACAGAATGGTGAAAACCGCATCGAAATCCATCCAGTGGTTCTCGAGATTACCCGTGACATCCAAGAATCGCAGACTTTGTTTTATACTAAGTAGAGACAAATACAGAAACAAATTTTTTGTTCCAGTTATATGACTGTCAAATAGTTGAAATCTAAATGGTATTGAATAGTCAATGAATATATTACATTATAAGTTGTTTAATATAACAGTGTGGTCATCATCAGCAATCTTAACAAGTTGTTGCAAGTGTTAAAAAATAACCCGAAGAGGCAGAGAAACCGTCTAAGAGGGCCTGCCGCCGCAAGTGCAAACAACTGCATATATATTTTAAAAAAGTTGCGAGCAAATGAAACTATTTTTACTATTATTGAGATACTGTTAAAATATTCCAATACTGCATTATCGAAAACTGATCTGTCACAAAGTTATTTAACCAGAAAATTCAAAATGAAATAGAATTTGTAATTTTTATAACTAAATGGAATGTTAATTATACATTAATACCAAATGTTCATCTAATATTTATGCAATCATTAGTAGAGTTGATTGTGCTTCTTGAGATGCACTGTGTTGTTCTATTGTTTGAATGCTCAATCTGCAATGTATACACAGTACACTTGGAAAGCTTATTTGGAAGACCATATGGCAATTGAATGTGTATAACCTTAATAACATGCCTTGGCATCTCAGAAATATAACCCACAGTAATTTCATTTACTCGCAACTTTATTTTTTAATAGTTACTTCCGACAAACTTGTCCTGTTATATTAAACAACTAATAATAATATATAAGGTGCGTTCAAAAAGTAACGAGCCAGAGGCATAATTACAGAAACCAGTACCTGTATGTTAGAAGTAATGGCCCTGGTGTTGAGGCACTTGTACGACTGTGACACGAGGTGGTGAATAGCTGTCTCATAAAATTCCTTGGGCTGCTATGTGAACCAGTTCCGCACGTACAGCTGGCCCCGCAGAGCCCTTTTCAGGGGACCAAACTTGGCGTAATCACAGGGAGAGAGGTCTGGACTATATGGAGGATGGCCGAGAACCTCCAATTTGAATTTCTGCAGGAGTGCCGCGACTGTATTGGCCGTATGAGGTCGTGCAGTCGTGGAGCGACCACGGGGGCTATGGCGTTCACTGTCACTCGGCGGTCCTGGGTAATGAGTGCATCAACCAGCTGGACATTGTCATCGGTAATGCAGGGGGGTGCCCCAGACCGGGCATCATCGGCCAACGACACCCGTCCTTCCCTGAATCGCTTGTGCCACGCCTTGACCCTTGCTAGGGACATGCAGTGTTCGCCGTACACTTGTGACATTCGGCGATGAATGTCCGTTCCCCCTACTCCTTCCGCTGTCAGAAACCGAACAACACCTCTTTGTTCCACTGTTGATGCCTCCATGTCACTGTTTGCAATGCGACTGGCAGCATTGGACGATTGATGCCTGCTGCTGCTCGCTTTGTATCGTCACGTGACGTGCACGCGTGCCCTCTAGCGACGGGCTGTGACCTTCCACGCTCTGGTTGGAACCACACCTCGTTACACACGCCACGATTAGCCGATGAAGTCACCGGTTTGCGCATTCCAGCCACCGGCTCGTTACTTTTTGAACGCACCTTATATTTATGGACTATTAGTGGTTTATTTAATATCATGTAGATTTCAATTACTGTAATACTTGTCAATAAGGACCAATTTGTTTGAGATATGATTCATTGCAGTAGGTTGTGGGTGCTGGTTTAGTTCATCAACTTAGAAATAAAATAAATTCACATATACTTAAAAAAGAAGAGTTCATTTGCAGAATAGTATACAGTAGGCTATGTACAGAGTAACTCGAGATCACTAATGTTCCTGTGACGTCCATCTTCACTCGCTTGGCTGCATCGTATCTGTGGAAACAACCAAGCCATCACTTGTTAGCAATCTTTCAAGGAAATATAGTTATAAGATTACCAACTCACTTGCTATTTCTAGAGGAGAATCTTGACAATAAATGGAGGCTCCCAGTTATTAGTTCAGGTTTTGTAGAAGTAGTTAAAAAAATGTTCAAATCAGAGGTTGTGGGTTTGAGTCACACATTGGATCGACATTTACATTCTCTTTTTAGTATTTGAATGGTTCATTCTGGTTCCGTATTGATGAAACAATTAGTATTAATATTTTGCAAAAGTTCCGCCTAATCAATACCTTTATTGTATTATAATAAATGATCACTTAGTGGTCATTGGTACACCATAATAGGGTTATTGAAGGGAATGTTTATTAGTGTTAAGCTTTCCAACCACCTGTTTGCCTTGACATTTTATCTATATCGGCTGATGAAGGGGAAAACAATTAGGCCTCGAAACATGTACCAATGGCCACTAAGTGATCATTTATATATAATACAATAAAGGTATTGATTAGGCGGAACTTTTGCAAAATATTAATACTAATTTACATTCTCTACCTTCCATCTAAATAACTAGTACTATTTGTACAATACACAACCTAATAGTTGAAGAAAAATGGGAATGAAGCTTGTAGTTTTTTGTGACCGGAAATCTCTCCATCATGAATCTCAAATTATAATAGCAGCCTTGTCAAACACTAGAAGGTAGTTTAATAATTAAATTAACACGTACATGTTTTGGTATACCAATGATATCAGCATGAAAAAAATCGTAGAAACTATATTAACAAACAGCTAAAAGAAAATGGATATCCTTAAAAAAGTAATTAATTTAAATAAATGAATGGTCACAATAAAGAATTAATGAATACGTGATATAACCAAATTAACCTTGACTAAACCAAAGGATTCTTATTTGTTGATTATCTCTGTATCACTTCAAAAACCTTGCATGTATTGACCGGGGAATGAACCCGGTCCGCCTTGGTGAGAGCCAAACAGCTTGACCGCTGTGCCACAATGCCTCGACCTAATAGTTAAAAACCTCCTTTATTCATCAACAAGCTTCATTCAGTTGTTATCCCTTCCTGTCAATCTATTGCCCTGGGCAGCGAGGCTTGTTTCTTGTAGAATTAACCTCGATCACTGGCAGTTAAAAGCAGTCATCAAATTCATTGCTTCTTTCCATATCTGTTTGACATTCAGGGCTGTACGTGTATTACATAACGGCAGTTGCCTATGAATTATATTTACAAGCTTTTGTAAACTTTAGCCCGTTGACATCACCCGGAACTGAAATATTCAGCAAACAATTGGATAGTAAAATCAATTCCATCTACAAACCTCAGGACACTAAACAAATCCTAAACCAATCCCAGACCCTAAAAAATATCGAATCCCAGTGGTGAGCTTTTGCAGTGTGTTGTAATATTTCCTTTTTTTGTGTGTGTAAAGATTGGCAATTCGTACAAATGTAGGTGTCATGAATAATGTTTAATTTGCAGTCAATTCTAATAACGTGTTATGTGAGCAGGAAAAGAGATTCTGAAATCATCGTATGGGGGTCAACGTTTGTGACATTACATAATGTACAATATCGGCATTGCAAATACATTGGTATTATACACATTCAGGTGCATTCTATTATATGTACCGGTATACATTTATACATATAAGACCCAGTCTGTTCCGTTCATTGCACGTCTGTGAACCATCAGATCACCCCGTACCCTGCAAACAGTGACTCATGCTATCAAGCTATGCGTATTGGTTGGAAATTGCCAATGGTTACAAAAAAAAAAAAAACACTGTAAAGGCCCACCGGTAGGATTCGATCGAGCGATCCCGCGCTTACGAAGCAGGGCTCTTTGGATTCTTGCTGGCGTACAAGGTACATAGACGCCGCACTGTAATTGCTATTAATTAATTACTCGGAAATGGCTGAGAAGTGCACCTTACTACTTGCACCTGGTATACGCCTGGTCATGCGCTACATGTGTACTAAGGATGGTTCGAATCGGTGACCCATGCATCGTATCCTCCCCTTGTCAGTGAAACGTTCAGGCCATCCTGTGCCAGGAAGTCCACTCCAGAAGGCCATACAGCTTCTGATAAAGGACCTGTGTATGTCCCAGGAGGTTTCTCATGTGATCCAAACAGCATGTGAGTGAAAATATCCTCAGTAAACTTTAAATGTGATTTACTCATTAGTTCATTTTCAAAGTGTTCTTACTTTTGTCACAAAAAATGCATTTGTGTGGTTGTTATTTTGAATAAAGCTCATACATATGTCTCCTTGTCCTGAGAAAAGGGTATCCATAAAATGTAATTTTAATAGTACATTATGCAACAGGCCGATAATGGCAATAATTATGACACGAGTATGTTTATAAAACGAGTGAAGCGAGTTTTATAATTTCCATACTCGTGTCTTAATTACCATTATAGATGAGTTGCAAATGACAGTTTATGTTCGGTGATAACTATAACTATTTTATGTTCGAACATAAATATTCATAAATATCTGTCGAGATTCCGCCAGTTTTATGTACTGAACAGAGCACATGGGATGCAGAGAATACCTTATATTCGACAACAGCCTCCTCGAATACCCCAATATGACATTAGCCACGCAGTGAAATTTAAAATAGGAGGCCGTGGAAGTCAGCGCAGGTGCGATGCTATCCTCACCTAATTGGTCACACAACTGTTTCTTGAGCTCTGATTGGTGGGAGAAACTGTCAATTCAAAGTTCAAATTATACACCAAACCAAACTCACACAAATATATCTATTATATATTTTACAAGTTTCGACTTGATATTGAGGTCTTCTTCAGCTCAATTAAGAATAAAATCGATTAAGAATAATATTAAAATACTACGGCTTACGGATTTCTTTTGACAAAACAAAATTTATGATGGATATTAAAACTGCTCCGAATACACTCCGCATCGGTAATTGTCAGGTGTCCCGAGTGAAAGACTTCAAGTATTTGGGTGAATGGATCAATGAAGCTGGCAACGAAACAAAAGCTATAGAAGCAAGACTACAGAAAATGGAAACTGCTTTCCATTTGACAAAACAAGTTTATAACTAAAATGCCTCTCTTGGAATTGTAAAATTCAACATTATAAAGCAGTAGGCCTAGTCTTGCCTGCAGCCCTTTATGCAGCCGAGACACTTAATCTACAACATAAAACACTGAGAAATCAATTGGAGATTAAGGAACGCAAAATCATGCAAAGAATTTTGGGACCAAGAATTAAAGATGGAATTCACCTTCCAAAACGTAATGCTGACATCTATTTAAAAATTACTAAAATCACAGAAACAATCCGTATGAGAAGGATCCAATTCATGGGACATTTGTACAGAATGGACCCAACTACGTTTTTGCAGAAAAAGGCAACAAGGTCCATTTGGTACAAACAGGCGGAAAAGGACTTGGCTGAATTAGGTTTTCCCAATTTCAAGGATCGAGAGGAAATTAGGAAAATTACTCATACACAGGGTTTTGAGGCAGAAGAGAGAAGACCTACCAGTCATGTCTGGTCGCAGCAACGAAGACTCGCTCAATCGTTGCGCATGAAGAGTTATTGGGCAAACATCAAGTCCAAGAAGTGTTGATTCCGCGTGGTCCTAGGAGACCCATTCGCGCAGAAGAAAATACTAAAAATTCACTTAAGTCTTAATCTCTAGTATTTTATTTTTATTCTTAATTGATTTTATTGTTAATTGAGCTGAAGAAGACCTCAATGTCATGTCGAAACATGTACAATATAAAATACAGTAGATATATTTGTGTAAGTAGGCTACTGATTGGCGTATAATTTGAACTTTGAATTCATCCATCAATACGGATATCAACAAACAATTGTGCTATCCATGGCAAATGTATTTGCATTCTAGGGAGAAACTGTATCAAAATGAACACTTGTACTGTAATGAGCCTCATTATAGTACAGTGTTCTGACATTTAATACTGTATTTACATTTCGCCATGGTCGAACATAAACGATTTTAAAACTCAGCAATTCTTCTAGGTTTGTGGCGTGTCTTGTGTGGGGTTTCGCCTAGGACACCAAGGGTACGTTAAAGGGTACAATATTCAACCTATTACGAGCCTATTGAGTTTTAATTCACCGGCCGTGAAAGCCAATATACCATCTGTTTGGAAGCCTTCATAGGGAGGTTAAGGCTGCTTGAGCTTTTAGTTCTCGCAGTCAAGTGGTGAAGTTGCACCTAATATAAAGGGAGGTGGCGCGCAGTTCGTCACTCCTGTGGGGGTCCAGGCGGGGACACCAAGAGCCCGCCGATGAGCCAGCTTGGTGTCCTAGGCGAAACCCCACATAAGACACGGCACAAACCTAGAAGAATTGCTGAGTTTTAATTCACCGGCCGTGAAAGCCAATATACCATAAACAATTTTGTTAAACAAAATTTGAAGAAACTATAATTTTAATTTTATTTTAGCTTAATAATAAATTAATAAAGTAAATTAGGCTTACAATGCATGGTTGGAATTGAACTATTTGTGTCTTTGCAATTTAAATTGCATGCCAGTAGTAGTTGAAATATACAGAAGATGGGTAGAGTAACACAAAATCAAATTTTGTCTCTATTGGAGCAAAGATAAATAAAAACACACTCTCCTGCCTTACATTGAACTCATACACAAAAGCAAGTAGAGGTTTGGAATTAAGAGATAGAGAAATTTGGGATGAAAGAAAGAACAGAGATGAGCAAGACCACGGTAATGTCAAGAGGAACAAAGAAAGGAAGAGGAACGATAAAACTAAATGGGGAAAGTCTAGAAGTGGTTAAGAGTTTCAAGTATCTGGGAAGTGTGATCGTAGAGGATGGAATGATAAAGAAGGAAATTGGAAGGAGAATACAAAATGCAAGCAATTTTTATCACAGTGTATGGGGTATTCTTTGGAACCGAAACGTCCCAAATTAACGTAAAAGGGTACTATATTCAACCTACTATGAGCCTATTGCAGCTGGAACATGGACTACTACCAAAAGAGAGGAGAGTAGAATACAAGCAATGGAGATGAGTCATAGAGGCAAGACCAGAAGAGGTAGAGTTAGAAATGAAGAGATAAGAAAAAGGACAGGATCTTGAAGCTGCAGAATACCTAACCCTTCTTTTCTTCTTCTTATTTATCTATATTTATCTATATGTTCTTTTTGTATATCTTTTGTATTTCTATTTATATATTGTGGTATATTATCTAATTCTTATCTTATTTCTTTCAGATCCTACGATTACCAGAAAACAGGATTATACGACAACTTGGAAAGAAGACTGGAGGGCATTGGATCAAAGAAATTCAAGAGGATCTCAAAACAGTTGGACTCGAAAATACAGATGCAGAGAACAAGAATAAAATTACCACCCTCCTTAAAAATTACAAATTTTCAGCAGAAATGATGCACATACGGCCTGTAGAGATTTCTGCTAACGAAGTCTTAGTTTTAAGAAGGTTACAGGAACAAGTTCTCAAAGTGTCTCTCGGCCGTAAAAAGCAAAAGACAATTGATGCATATTTCCATCAGTCTACTTCCAAGGAATAACGGGAGTTATATGATGTATTTTCGTACTTTTTTACTTTGTACAGTACAATGTAATTAAAACTGATTTTCAAATGATATCTGCGGTTTTCTCGATATTTTCCAGTAATCCGGCTGTGCTCTGGTCCGATATCTGCCGGATTACCGAGAGAGCACTGTAATCTAATTCTAGTAGTGAGCAATGTAATTGGACTTCCTGTAATGTATGGTCACATGATGAGGATGGAAGAGAACAGAGTACCAAAGAAAGCTTTTTCCGAAAAGGGAAAAGACCACGAGGAAGACCCTGAACGAGATGGACGGATACAGTCTGGGAGTGCATAGAGAAGAGGGGAAGAAAACCTCAAGATGTACTGAAAAAAGGAGAGGAGTGGTGGAGAGACAGGTAAAGATGGAGGTCTTTAATTCACAACCCGACCTTGGAAGCTGGAAACGGGAAATAAAGATGATGTTTTTCATACGGCAATATCCCAACAGGATGAATCATTTTAACAGTATTCCAAGCCGTGAAAGCCGTAATCTACACAATCTTTTGCATGTTCTTAATATAAATTAGCAAAAATGTTCCTCATTACCCTTCCCAACTGGTCTGTACTTACTCTGCAGTCTGAACGTGGTGTTCAATGCGCGCTGTTAATATTTGTCTGGTGCACACTGACAACATTAGCTGGTCCTTTCTGTGGCTTCTCGGCTCCGCGATCTGTGGCAGTGGAAATTACAATTACAAATGAACTCCTTAGCTTTTTACAACGACAAGCTACAGCAGGGGTTCCCAACCGGTGGTACGTGTGAACATTTCAGGTGGTACGCGTGGGTGATACGATTGTTAACAAGTCCAGGAGGAGAATTTAACTGCATTTCCTACTCTGTCATATAAGTGGTTTCGGTGGCGTAGTCGGTAGCATGCTGAGCTTCTATGCCCAAGATAGCGGGTTCAAACCCGGCCGAAGCCGTCGGATTTTTTAAGAGCGTTAAAAATTCCTCAGTATGCCTTCCTTAGGAGGGGAAGTAAAGCCAGCGGTCCCATGTCATAGATTTATGGCATGTTAAAAAACCTTCCACTAATTACACCTGTGTGAAGCTAAACTGAATAGGTTAGGAATGTAAACAACACTCTTAGGTTTCTACGTTCGTTGCCAAGAGCCGACTGCGGTGGCGTCTAGTAGCTAAGTTCTGAACTAGCCCTAGTAGTCGTTGACGGTGGCGTTTGGCGGCAAACGTAGGAACTATTTGAGAAATTCAAAGCTGCAGTCCTTACTTGAATTAAAAAACAGATAACACACACTAATACAGCCATCACAATTAACACCGGTTATCAGACAGATTCTACACATCAGAACTTGATCATGTAGCCCCGTGTAGTTGGGTGTGTGTAAAATCTGTCTGATAACCGGTGTTAATTGTGATGGCTGTAATAATGTTTGTTATCTGTTTTTTAATTCAACTAAGGACTTCTGACATTGAATTTTCAAGTAGTTCCTACTTTTGCCACCAAACGTCATAGTCAACGACTACTAGTTCAGAACTTGTTTACTAGACGCCACTGCAGTCAGCTCCTGACAAAGAACAATAAGTATTTCTCCGAACATTATTCCAAATTTGACTGGATCAGAAATCCTTTTACGGAACCTTACCAAATGAGTTGAAAATTAAAAGAAAGTTTTATCTATCTAACAGAAGATAGTTTCATGAAAGACAGTTTTAAAGTGAAATCTTTAATTAACTTCTGGATCAGATGTAAAACCGAGTACCCAATGATCTTCTGCTATTTTTGATGCCATTTGTTACAAGTTACTTGTGTCAGAGTGGATTTCATGAACTTTCGTACATCAAAACCAGACATAGAAAGAGAATAAGTGTTGACGAGGACTTAAGAGTGAAGTTAAGTTCAATTACTCCTGATTTTGATATTTTAAACACAGGAAAACAACAAAAACAATGTTTAAATGAAAATGAGCAAAAAATACATTAAAAAAACTATATATAGTGAACCCTTATTGATCTTCGATAAATAAGTATTCATATTTATTATTATTATTACTACGGCCCAGGCAGCACATAAGGAAGTCGACTTGGATATTAGGGAGGCCAGCATTTCGTAATGGTTGCAACAGAAGCTGAGTTGGTAGCTATTCCTGGGGGACGGCCAGAATTAGTCGAGTTCAAGGCCAAATTGTGCAACTACTGTACCAAAATTGGAGACATAAAGGGAGAATCACGAGGTCCTCTCAACGAACATACGATTGAATCAGCCAATCGCAAGAGACCAAGCCGTGACCACGAGGTGGACGGCGTCAGTAGTAAAAAGCGCGCGGAAGTGTGTATCTAAGGAACCGCCGAACGGATTAATCTCCGCTCGAGTAATTTGAGACGTTGGATTCATTTGGAGAAGAATGACACTAGCCCCATCTTTGTGAGACATAAACTCTGGAAGTTTTTATCCGACTCCGCCCCACTCCTCCGCCCTTGTCAGTTTCTCATAAATAGTCTGGCCTGACGCCAATCTGAGTAATATTGTGTGGAGCCTTCAGAGGCATACTCCACGCCAGTTTGAAGTGTGATTTTTGACGCCAATCTAAGTACTTATCTTGTGGAGCCTTCAGAGGCATACTCCACGCCAGTTTGAAGTGTGATTTTGACGCTCGAATTTATCTAAGTACTTATCTTGTGGAGCCTTCAGAGGCATACTCCACGCCAGTTTGTAGTGTGATTTTGACGCCAATCTAAGTACTTATCTTGTGGAGCCTTCAGAGGCATACTCCACGCCAGTTTGTAGTGTGATTTTGACGCTCGAATTTATCTGAGTACTTATCTTGTGGAGCCTTCAGAGGCATACTCCACGCCAGTTTGAGGTGTGATTTTGACGCTCGAATTTATCTGAGTACTTATTGTGTGGAGCCTTCAGAGGTATACTCCACGCCAGTTTAAAATGTGATTTTTACGCTCTAAAATCAGTGAAGCTAATTTTATTTTCTGAGCTCTGGGGAGCTAAAGTCGCAGCGTTGGCAGTACCGAACTTTATAAGCTATAATACATTTTGTTCTAAAATCAACTAAGTTGTGTGATCTAAATATTTCACGCCAGCGCGTGATAAACTGTAACATTCTTTTAAAGACGACGAGTTCAACTTTAAGGGGGAAGTATCGTATCACCCTCATTAGCGCTTACCAGAACCGAAGTCCATAAGACGGGACGGAAATACCGGACGAGATAGCGACTGCGAGTGCAGCCAGGATTTTGAACTTGTTAACGAGCCAGTGGCGCGGACTCGAGATGTATATTTTATGTATAAATTGTGTGTATTGTATGTGTTTTATAGTGCGTATGTGCGATATAATTAGGGCCAGTCTTCGCTATTAATCGCAGTAGGACAATTGTGGGTGAACTGAGTAGCCTGCAAGCGATTATAGATAGGCAAATATTTAACATTGAACTTTTCTGCCAAGGAGTCGAGACCAAGATGATCAGCACGTGGTTTGAAGTTGGGATGAGCTTCAAGAAATCAACGCAGACGACTACTATGGAGTGCTAAATTGTCCATAGAGCAATGGGTTGAGGAGGATGTCCTTAGTCCTACATGCAGAAGCGGTGATGTACTAAAATTGGATTATTTCAATTATGTAGTTAGATTTGGCCGGGGAACTTTGTAAATAGTCATGTTTTTCTTTCTTGTTTTATAGCTGTTTTTCTTGTACCGACACTATATGTTTAAATGTCCGTTGGCGCGTGGCCAAAGTGTTTGTTGATATTTTGATTTTTTTTGAGTCATGTGTAATGTACGCGGCGTGCGTGCGTGATTTTTATCCTTGCAATTGCGGAACCCGTTACATTCGATAAATGGTGCTTTATTAACGTTAATATTTTGAAATAGGAATGGGAGGAAATGATTGTAAAACATTTTGCTGAACAGGTTATTATTCATGTTAGGGTACCCGAGTGCACCAACTTAAAAGTAATTGTAGAACACCTTCGTTCTAATTTTGATAGATTTTTCTTGAGTCCTTTTCAGGTGACTAGTCACGGCATAGAACGATGGCGCCAGCATGTGGATATTATTTGTGTCTTTTATTTCAGGGTCTGTCACAACCCATACGTGTGATTCTGTGTGTGTTGATGTGTCTTGTGTGTGTTGATTCTACGTGAGGAGGGGGTAGTTGTCCTACCGCCCTTATATATTTTTGCTGCTGTTGTATTTTTAGATGGAAAGACAGAGTGCTCTTGGGAGACTGCTGATTCTTGTCCATATGTTTTTCTGACACACACGTATTATTGTGCTTTGGGGCACATTTCTTCGAGGTTCGACCCCATGTTCTGGGAGGTCGAGGTTATTGACACGTGGGTTGACAGACATGCAGAGTTCCACAAACCGCCCGTTTTGCCTGTGACTTATTTTGATAGGCAGTCCTATTTGTCCGACTGAACCCTGTAAGCTTTCATGTAGCAAACCTGTTCATTGTGATGGCTAATTTTTAAGCCATAATTAATTGGGGAGTTCGCCATGTGTGTAACGGATTGTTGTACCTTGTATGGATAAGAATATTGTGATTAACGTAAATGTTGGCTGTTTGCCTATTGCTTTGTTGATGACTCGATTTCATGTAATTTTGTTTGTCACACCCGTGTGGTGTAGTGGTAGAGTATTTGTAAATTTTGACAGCGGTCATTTGAGTATTTTTTCTATTGGTCACGTGTTAATGTACTTGTGTTGATTTGTGTGAGAAGTCCTAAGTTTTTAGGCAGTAAATGTTGCTACGGCAATTTAAGTCCAATTTCACACGGAAATTTTGTGTTTGTTTATAGTAGATTTAGGAAGTGTCGATTTAACTTAAGTATTGTGGTTGTGTTCCCTTGTGTCGGTCTAGCTCTAGGAAATGCGGATTCGTTGTCTGAAGGGTCATTCTGGATGATAACGAATCACGCATTCAAAGTACACATCGTGGTGCATGTAGAACGGCGTACGCACTTATATGGTCATTTTTTTGTATCTTTATTTAAGGACACTTGGTCCAGGTAATTAATCTCTCCTGAGATATCGCCTAAGTTTTTTTTGGCATTTTATTAAGCGGGAGTCAAGTGGGAGTTTTTGTTGTTAATTGTTTATGTAAATATGGTGATTTGTTATTAAATTCAGTTGTTTTAACCCTGGCTTCACTCTTTCCTGCATGTTATTTTGTTATATGTTACCCTGCAAGTTAATGAAGCGCCCTGACAGCAACTTACGAATATGACCTGTTACGCCCCGAATCTGAGTCTCATATGCTTCTTTGCAAGGGTTCATAAATCAAAAATGGCTGCCCAAGTGGGGATGGTTGTTGTTGTTGCTTCGCTGATCTCATATTTATTTCGTTGAGAAATGATGCCAGGTCAAGCGGACATGTAAATTCAGTAAATGGAGGCGATGTTGTACCGCCATGTGCATTAGTAAAATCACTGAGTTCCTAAAGTTAGAAATATTGAACAAGGTTAGAATTTGATTTGGTATTTGTTATAAACTTGTTCTGGCGCCCACATTAAAATTAGAAATTTGCATTATTAATGAACTCAGTCAAAGCAGGAAGATGTTGCCTTATATTTGACATTTAATTGACTTCGGTTAATTGGTGTTTCGTAAATTCTGTTGGTTAGGAATTTAAAAGCAGATCACTAGGGGTTATTTTGTTGTTTGGGAATAAATGTCATTGTATTCAGTAAATTTTGTTACTGAAATTTTCATTAAATTAGAGCCAGTAATATTTGAATGTGTGACATGTATGTGCGTATAGGGCTGAAACCTTAGCCCATAACCCTGTTTTTCTCTGAATATATTTTGTGTGTGATATGGCGAGTGTTGATGAGATAAAGGCATTGTTAGAACAGATGTCGATCCAAATGTCCGCGAAAACGGAAAAACAATTAGAACAAATGTCCGCGAAAACGGAAGAACAATTAGTGCAGATGTCCGTAAAGACGGGAGAACAATTAAAAGAACAATTAGAAGCTCAGCGTGAGCATAGTGAAAAACAATTACTTGATATGAGCGGTAACATTTCGGTCCAGTTAGAAGTCCAGAAATTAGACACGGACAAACAATTCAATGAACTAAACCACAAATTGTCACAACAGGCGGTAACACAAACCGAACAGTTAGGAAAAATCACAAATGATATTAATCAGAGCGTTCAAAAAGTAGAGAAACTGGCAGGCGAGGTTGCGGAAAACAACATCAGACAGTTAGGCGAAATGAAGAAATTGGAGGCGAAATTTGATAACAAATTAGTACAATTTGACGAGATGGTGGCAGATAAACTCAAGCAGATAGAGGCAGCATGTGTCAGTAACACCGCGGGAGTGAAGAAAACCCAAGAGAAACTACAGCAGCAAATTAATTCGGTAGATAACAACGTGCTGGAATTAATAAAGGAAATAGATAAAGTCGAAGTTAAGGCTGAAACCGAGCGGATACACTTGCGGGAAAATTTAGAGGAGCAATTAGGCAGAACACAAGAGATCATAAGAAAAGAGATGGAAGGCCAGCTAATAAACACACAAGAGGTCATAAGACAAGAAGTAGGGGAGCAGCTCGTCAAAACTCAGGATAATTTGGAAGAACAACTAGTGAAAACGCAGGAACGGATACGTGAAGAGCTAGAGAAAAATCAGGAGAGGAACGAGGAGAAAATAAATAGCTTAAAAAGTAGGATCCGGCGAGATTGGGACCAGCAGGCTCATGCGAATAAGGAAGACAGGCTGGCAGTTTTACAGCGAATGCAGGCACTGGAGGAAAATATGAAGTCGAAATTACAGGAACTTTCAGAATTAATCATAAAAAACGAGATTAGATCGTTAGAGAATGCGACATTATTTTCAAACGAAAATATTCCGGAAAAGCAAACAAGTATTGGAAGTCCGGCAGGTTCGAAGTTGGCTGAGGACACGAGTCGGGGTCAAAGTCCCAGACTAACGACTAATGCATTCCAGCAGTACAGGGGGGAGACTTCAACTCCGCAACCGAACTTGGCACCAGCCCAAGTCATCCAAGTCATTCGGGGTAATGATTTTAAGCCCGATAAGTTTAAAGAACATTCAGGAACTACTCCCAAAGCATTTCTACGGCAATTAACTGACTACTTTAATGACCAACACATCGGCCCGGAGAAACAATTAAGACTGGTGGAGAAATTTTTAGAAGGACCTAGCCTGACCTGGTTTTTAAGTTTCAAGTACACGTTTACAGACATGGCTCAATTCCGCGAGGCGTTTTTGAAGAAGTTTTGGAGTCCTTCGTTACAGCAGGGGTTAAGAATGGACCTGTACACGCGCAAATACCACAGTACACATCCAACCCGTTTTTCAGAATTCTTCAGTCAGCAATTGGTAAAATTCAGGGATTTTGATGACCCGCCTAGCGAGCCGAATATGGTTCTAACCATCGGAAAAGAACACCCAATGCATATCCAACAATTATTAGTCGCAGGAAATATTCAGACCGCAGTCCAAGCCGAAGAATTACTCAGACACTTAGATGAGACGAGTATGGTAAGCCCACAGACAGGAAGAAGGAATTTGGAATGTGTCAACACGGCAGAGGTAGTTCAGGGACTCCAAAATAACCACGGCCAGGGGAACCAAAGTAAGACACAGTCCACAGGGACACAGTTCACGCCAAGAAGACAAGATTTTGACGGCCGAAACCAGTTCCATAACAACAATCAGAATTATCAGAATAACCGTGGGAGATATCATCAGAATAACCAAAATCAAAATAATCAGTGGACGTACCAGCGGGAATACACGAATTGGAGGGGAAACCAGAGACAAGGTAGACCTTACCAAAGAAATGGAGATGGTAGATGGAGTAACGGCAGGGACTATCGCCAAGAAAACAGAGGGGATTATAGGAATAACTGGGACGAACGATATATTGAATCCCGTAAATGCTTGGATCAATTAAGTAATGAAGAAGCGGAGAAGGAGAAGTGGGGGCGTGCCATGGCGAACAGACAGAGCCCAGACAACCATCAAGGAGAGGGGGCAGAGAGTTTACTGAGGCAACAGGAGCGACAGAATGATAACCGGCGAAACACATCTAATGGGGCCCGGGATAAAAAAAAACCAAATGAACTGAAAGGAGACAGGCTAGAAACGGAGATCGCCAGGGAGCAAGAAGAGATGATAGTGGCCAATATAGAAGAGTGGGTAGCATTCCCAGACGACTGCCTGGAGGAAGTGGTGAAGAACCGTGAAAATGTTATCAGACAGCTACCAATTATTTACGCGCATATTGGAGGTATGAGGGTGAGATGTTTGATTGATACAGGTAGCCAGGTGAGCTTAGTCACTGAAATTTTGATAAAAGAAATAGCAAGAAAACAGACTGTTCCTATTATGCCGGTACCGCTAATGAAAGTCAGAGGTGTCATTCCTGACAAAACTATGAATTGTAAACAGCAAGCATTTCTAGATCTGGAAATATTGAACCATACTTTCTCACAAACATTCATTGTTATTCCAAAGATGAACTACAATATAATTTTAGGAGCCAACTTCATCTGCGATTTTCATGCTGTAATTGATTTACATAACGACACTGTAAGCTTCAAACAAGTAGAAGGATTGGATCATGTGGGTTTAAATATGGAAGAGAATCCGCTGGAGAGAGAGGCAAATACTTGGGTTGTTGAGGAATGCACTAATGAGGCCGGAGATAAGATCTTGAGGGGAGAGCAAGTTAACCAGACAGCAGTGCTAGAAATGGACAGCCGAGATATTTCGCAGGAACTTTGGGTGCATTTGGCGGAAGAAGAAATGGGCGGAACCAAATTCGAAATTCTACTTCAGGAGCGACTTAAGGAAGCCATCGTAGGGGAATCTGATAGAAGAAGATTGGAAGAAATTTTAAGATTACATAAAGGAGCGTTTGACACCGTACCTGGGAAAGTTTTAAATTTTCAATACGCGATGCAGGTCACAGATTGGACCCCATTTAAAAGTAAATTGTACCCGATCCCAGAGAAGCATTTTTCTCAGGTGAGGGATATCATTACTAACTTATTAGATTCTGGCATGATAAGGAAAGCTGCAACTCCTTATCTGAACGCAATATTGGCTGTGACCAAGCCAAACGGATCAATTAGGCTGTGCCTAGACGCGCGAGTTTTAAATAGCAAACTGCTAGTTGAGCACGACCAAGCACCGAGGATCAAAGATGTTTTGAAAGGCTTCCGTGGGAAGAAGATATACTCAAGTGTTGATTTGACGAATAGTTTCCACCATCTTGAACTTGAAGAAAAATCCCAACTGTTGACGGGATTTTTATTCGATAATCAAAGTTATATCTGGTGTCGAATGCCCTTTGGCGTGAAAACTGCGGGATGTGCACTCATTAGAGCACTCGATAGAAATCTGACTGAGGAGGTCAAGAACTTCACCACGAGATATGTTGATGACATATTAATCGCTTCTGAGACAATGGAAGAACACTTGATAAATTTAAATAAACTGCTGGACAACCTGAGAACCATGAACTTCAAGATCAACTTAAAAAAGTCACATTTTTGCCAGAGCGAAATTTTATATTTGGGACATATAATTGATGTCGAGGGCGTGCGGCCTAATCCAGCCAAGATTGATGCTATTAAGAAATTTCCCACACCTACCAAAGTCAAACATGTTAGAGCATTTTTGGGAGCGACAGGTTTCTTCAAAGAAAATTGCCCTGGTTACACAGAAACAGTAGCGCCCATGCAGGAGATGTTGAAGAAAGCGAATCGATGGTCGTGGAACGAGGAGTGCGACAGGTCTTTTAAAGCAACGAAGGATTTATTGGAAAACTGTGTGAAACTTGGATATCCGGATTTTGAGAAACAATTTATCATTCAAGCAGATGCTTCGTTAATTGGGATTGGTGCTATGCTGTACCAAGAGGACGCTGAAGAACCCAAGAAGAAATCCTATTTGGCATTCACGAGTCGTAAATTACGGAAACATGAGAGGAACTACACAGTTACGGAACTTGAGCTACTAGCAATTCTATATTCTCTCCAACAGTGGCGCAAGATGATCTACGGTTATTCCATCATTGTTAGAACCGACCACCATGCACTGACATTTTTATTTAAGACAACAATAGCAAGTGAGAGAGTTACGCGCTGGTCCATCTACATACAGCAGTTTGACATCACAATAGAGCATTGTCCTGGGAAATTGAACGTCATACCAGATGCCTTGAGTAGAAACCCTGAGGACGGAAACGAAGTAACAGCGGAAGTTCACAATATTACCTTGACACCTAAGGCTCGTGAGTTTTTGGCAAGATTGAAGGATATTCGGAAGGAGCAAGAAGCTGACCCATGGATGATGATGATGATAAAATTCTATAGGAAGGAGTTACAACCAAATTCACCGGAGTACCGGGAAGCCAGTGCTAAACAAGCGAGATTTCACTACTTGAATAACTTGTTACATAAGTACGTGGATGAGCATCATACTAAACTGCGGATCTTAGTTCCAGCATCACTACAGAGGGGATTAACTTGGCATGTTCACGAGAGCCTAGCACATATCGGCACGGATAAGACTGAAGCTACGATAGGGGAGACCTTTACTTGGCCCAAGATGAGATTCACCATTGTTGAAGTAATTAGAACGTGTGACGCTTGTCAGCGCACAAAGCCGAACAACTTTATTCTGAAACAACCTCCAAGACCACTATTACCGCAGAAACCATGCGAGATGCTCGCGATTGATTGCTTTGGTCCTTTAGTAAAAGGAAAGCGTGGATGCCGACACCTCTTGGTATGTGTCGATGTATTTTCGAAGATGGTCGTGCTATGTCCTATTCAGAAGACGACATCAAGACAAGTCCTTAGTCGAATTAAGAACAAAGTCATTCCGATGCTTGGGAAGCCGGAATCCATTCTATCAGATCACGGTACCTATTTCACAAGCAATGTTTTTAGGCAAGGTTTGGAGAGCCTGGGAATCAAACACATATTTTCAAGTATTCGTCATCCTTGTGGAAATCCGAGCGAAAGAACAATTCGCTGTGTCGCTAAATACTACAGAGTAATGATTCCTAACGAACACAATAAATGGGTAGACAAAGTAGGGGAAATTGAGATGTGCATGAACACTACTAAGCACGAGTCGACGGGTCAAGTCCCACTGATTGTACACCACAACATATTGCCGGAAAGAACTTGGGACAAGATCATTCCTTGCCCAAGGGATCCATTATTAGCGCATGATTTGCGAATCCAGCGAACGAGGGAGCACATGAGGAACCAAGCGGACCGAAGGCTGAGACGGTACCGAGGAAAGAAGTTTCACCGAGAGTTACAAGAACAAGAATTAGTGCTGGTTCGTAGACCACCGATCTCCGACCCTAAGAACAAAGTCTTCGCCAAGTTCTGTCCGAAATTCATTGGCCCGTTCCGGGTAATTAAGAATCTGGGTAACAATGCCTACAGATTAGAAGAAGTGAGCACTGGTGCAAAATCTGTTTTTAATAGCGTCAATTTGAAACCGTACTACAGAAGGGAACCATTTGATGATTAGGAACGATGATTTGTG
This sequence comes from Meconema thalassinum, assembly GCA_946902985.2. Lineage (NCBI taxonomy): Eukaryota > Metazoa > Arthropoda > Insecta > Orthoptera > Tettigoniidae > Meconema > Meconema thalassinum. Next base: position 94,732,215 of record OX336391.1, read on the forward strand.
CAGAATCTGTATTAAAAAAATTAGTTTTTTTTTTTTGAAAGCAAACACTCAAATCCACGGGGAGCGCGTGAGTACGCACTTTGTTTGTAAACAACGAGCAGCTGAGACGACGGGAGTGGCAACTACGTGAGGAGAAGGGGGAGACCTAATGAAAATATGAATGACATTCCAGCGAGAAGGGAGCACACTAGTTGAGTCAGAGGGGCATACACTCGAGCCGCTGAGTGAGATTTAAAGAGATGTGTTGTTACTACAGTGGATTTTGTTTTTGAAATCCAAACCAATAAATTGTTTCGAATTTCAAAACCTTGCTGAGGATAAATGAACCCTTATTGATCTTCGATAAATAAGTATTCATATTTATTATTATTATTACTACGGCCCAGGCAGCACATAAGGAAGTCGACTTGGATATTAGGGAGGCCAGCATTTCGTAATGGTTGCAACAGAAGCTGAGTTGGTAGCTATTCCTGGGGGACGGCCAGAATTAGTCGAGTTCAAGGCCAAATTGTGCAACTACTGTACCAAAATTGGAGACATAAAGGGAGAATCACGAGGTCCTCTCAACGAACATACGATTGAATCAGCCAATCGCAAGAGACCAAGCCGTGACCACGAGGTGGACGGCGTCAGTAGTAAAAAGCGCGCGGAAGTGTGTATCTAAGGAACCGCCGAACGGATTAATCTCCGCTCGAGTAATTTGAGACGTTGGATTCATTTGGAGAAGAATGACACTAGCCCCATCTTTGTGAGACATAAACTCTGGAAGTTTTTATCCGACTCCGCCCCACTCCTCCGCCCTTGTCAGTTTCTCATAAATAGTCTGGCCTGACGCCAATCTGAGTAATATTGTGTGGAGCCTTCAGAGGCATACTCCACGCCAGTTTGAAGTGTGATTTTTGACGCCAATCTAAGTACTTATCTTGTGGAGCCTTCAGAGGCATACTCCACGCCAGTTTGAAGTGTGATTTTGACGCTCGAATTTATCTAAGTACTTATCTTGTGGAGCCTTCAGAGGCATACTCCACGCCAGTTTGTAGTGTGATTTTGACGCCAATCTAAGTACTTATCTTGTGGAGCCTTCAGAGGCATACTCCACGCCAGTTTGTAGTGTGATTTTGACGCTCGAATTTATCTGAGTACTTATCTTGTGGAGCCTTCAGAGGCATACTCCACGCCAGTTTGAGGTGTGATTTTGACGCTCGAATTTATCTGAGTACTTATTGTGTGGAGCCTTCAGAGGTATACTCCACGCCAGTTTAAAATGTGATTTTTACGCTCTAAAATCAGTGAAGCTAATTTTATTTTCTGAGCTCTGGGGAGCTAAAGTCGCAGCGTTGGCAGTACCGAACTTTATAAGCTATAATACATTTTGTTCTAAAATCAACTAAGTTGTGTGATCTAAATATTTCACGCCAGCGCGTGATAAACTGTAACATTCTTTTAAAGACGACGAGTTCAACTTTAAGGGGGAAGTATCGTATCACCCTCATTAGCGCTTACCAGAACCGAAGTCCATAAGACGGGACGGAAATACCGGACGAGATAGCGACTGCGAGTGCAGCCAGGATTTTGAACTTGTTAACGAGCCAGTGGCGCGGACTCGAGATGTATATTTTATGTATAAATTGTGTGTATTGTATGTGTTTTATAGTGCGTATGTGCGATATAATTAGGGCCAGTCTTCGCTATTAATCGCAGTAGGACAATTGTGGGTGAACTGAGTAGCCTGCAAGCGATTATAGATAGGCAAATATTTAACATTGAACTTTTCTGCCAAGGAGTCGAGACCAAGATGATCAGCACGTGGTTTGAAGTTGGGATGAGCTTCAAGAAATCAACGCAGACGACTACTATGGAGTGCTAAATTGTCCATAGGGCAATGGGTTGAGGAGGATGTCCTTAGTCCTACATGCAGAAGCGGTGATGTACTAAAATTGGATTATTTCAATTATGTAGTTAGATTTGGCCGGGGAACTTTGTAAATAGTCATGTTTTTCTTTCTTGTTTTATAGCTGTTTTTCTTGTACCGACACTATATGTTTAAATGTCCGTTGGCGCGTGGCCAAAGTGTTTGTTGATATTTTGATTTTTTTTTGAGTCATGTGTAATGTACGCGGCGTGCGTGCGTGATTTTTATCCTTGCAATTGCGGAACCCGTTACATTCGATAAATGGTGCTTTATTAACGTTAATATTTTGAAATAGGAATGGGAGGAAATGATTGTAAAACATTTTGCTGAACAGGTTATTATTCATGTTAGGGTAGCCGAGTGCACCAACTTAAAAGTAATTGTAGAACACCTTCGTTCTAATTTTGATAGATTTTTCTTGAGTCCTTTTCAGGTGACTAGTCACGGCATAGAACGATGGCGCCAGCATGTGGATATTATTTGTGTCTTTTATTTCAGGGTCTGTCACAACCCATACGTGTGATTCAGTGTGTGTTGATGTGTCTTGTGTGTGTTGATTCTACGTGAGGAGGGGGTAGTTGTCCTACCGCCCTTATATATTTTTGCTGCTGTTGTATTTTTAGATGGAAAGACAGAGTGCTCTTGGGAGACTGCTGATTCTTGTCCATATGTTTTTCTGACACACACGTATTATTGTGCTTTGGGGCACATTTCTTCGAGGTTCGACCCCATGTTCTGGGAGGTCGAGGTTATTGACACGTGGGTTGACAGACATGCAGAGTTCCACAAACCGCCCGTTTTGCCTGTGACTTATTTTGATAGGCAGTCCTATTTGTCCGACTGAACCCTGTAAGCTTTCATGTAGCAAACCTGTTCATTGTGATGGCTAATTTTTAAGCCATAATTAATTGGGGAGTTCGCCATGTGTGTAACGGATTGTTGTACCTTGTATGGATAAGAATATTGTGATTAACGTAAATGTTGGCTGTTTGCCTATTGCTTTGTTGATGACTCGATTTCATGTAATTTTGTTTGTCACACCCGTGTGGTGTAGTGGTAGAGTATTTGTAAATTTTGACAGCGGTCATTTGAGTATTTTTTCTATTGGTCACGTGTTAATGTACTTGTGTTGATTTGTGTGAGAAGTCCTAAGTTTTTAGGCAGTAAATGTTGCTACGGCAATTTAAGTCCAATTTCACACGGAAATTTTGTGTTTGTTTATAGTAGATTTAGGAAGTGTCGATTTAACTTAAGTATTGTGGTTGTGTTCCCTTGTGTCGGTCTAGCTCTAGGAAATGCGGATTCGTTGTCTGAAGGGTCATTCTGGATGATAACGAATCACGCATTCAAAGTACACATCGTGGTGCATGTAGAACGGCGTACGCACTTATATGGTCATTTTTTTGTATCTTTATTTAAGGACACTTGGTCCAGGTAATTAATCTCTCCAGAGATATCGCCTAAGTTTTTTTTGGCATTTTATTAAGCGGGAGTCAAGTGGGAGTTTTTGTTGTTAATTGTTTATGTAAATATGGTGATTTGTTATTAAATTCAGTTGTTTTAACCCTGGCTTCACTCTTTCCTGCATGTTATTTTGTTATATGTTACCCTGCAAGTTAATGAAGCGCCCTGACAGCAACTTACGAATATGACCTGTTACGCCCTGAATCTGAGTCTCATATGCTTCTTTGCAAGGGTTCAATAGCAATTGTTTTCTTGATAAAGGGTTGAAAAAAAAAACTAAATACAAATGCATTAATAATAATGAAGTTTTCTTAGTAATTTAATTAATAAAAAACAAGCCATTTGGCACTTCTCCGACTTTAATATATGTTTCTAGAAAAATATAGGACTGTTGGTACACCAAAATTTCTAAAAATTACAAGTGGTACGGAGTTCCTAAAAGGTTGGAAACCTCTGAGCTAGGCCTACAGATTACTGAAACATTAACATTTCAGGAAAGTTGCAAGGAAATATCTGAAGCACCTTGTGGTACACTGTCAAGTGCTGCCTATTTCAACCAAAACAAAGTGTGAACATCCAAGCTTACATTTTATCTGAAAACAAACACTGATAACAAGGTATTGACATACGAGGCCTGTCCAGAAAGTAAGATTCCCTATGTTTTAAATTTAAAAAAAAACATAGTTATAAGAATACTTACTTGACACCTGATGTTAGACAGGCGCGAATCTAGAGTTTGGCTTTGAGGGGGGGGGGGGGGGTTAGAGAATCAAAATTGTTAAGAAAAATGGTATCACAAAATAACCAGATCAAATTTTCTTGCAAGCTACATGGATAGAAATTTGATGCGTTTTGCGCACCAAAAATATTCGTACAAATTGTTGTTGTTTGAGTCTTCAGTCTTTTGACTGGTTTGATGCAGCTCTCCATGCCTCCCTGTCCTGAGCTAATCGTTTCATCTCTACATAACTACCACACCCTACATCTGAGGCAATCTGTTTAACATATTCTAACCTTGGTCTACCCCTACAGTTCTTGTCCTCGACCCTTCCTTCCATAACTAAGCTTGCTATTCCTGGGTGTCTTAGTATGTGTCCTACCAACCTATCTCTTCTCTTCATTAGCAGTCGCCAGAAACATCTCTCCTCTCCCACTCGTCTTAATACCTCTATGTTTGTAACCCTATCTACCCATCTGATCTTCATCATTCTCCTGTAACACCACATTTCAAATGCTTCTATTCTCCTCTTTTCTGCTGCACCAATAGTCCAAGTTTCACTTCCATAGAGCGCCACGCTCCAGACAAAGGCTTTCAAAAATGACTTCCTAATACCTAAATCTATATTCGATGTCAGCAGATTCCTTTTTTGTAGAAAAGCTTTCTTTGCCTGAGCCAACCTACTTTTTATATCCTCTTTGCTTCGTCCATCACTGGTTATTCTACTTCCTAAGTAACAGAAGTCTTCTACTTCCTTCAGCTTTTCACCTGTCAATTTGATCTCCATAGAGGTTTCTGATTTATTTCGGCTGCATTCCAGTATTTTTGTTTTACATTTATTAATTTTCATCAAGAATTCTTTCTGTAAGACGGAGTCCATACCATTCAAAAACTCATTCAAATCCTCAGGCTTGTCGGCCAAGATGACTATGTCATCAGCAAATCTCAGAGTTGAAATTATTTCTCCTTGAATCTTCACTCCCAATTTAAATTTTTCTCTAATTTCCTTCATTGCTTGTTCAATGTAAAGATTGAAAAGTATGGGTGATAAGTTGCAGCCTTGCCTTACACCTTTCTGAATACCAGCTTCTCTCTCATGTCCTTCAACTCGAATGACTGCTGTCTGGTTTCTGTATAGATTGTATATCACCCTCCTATCCCTGTACTTTATTCCAATCGATTTCAAAATGTCAAACAATTTAGTCCAATCAACGTTATCAAAAGCCTTTTCTAAGTCTACAAAAGCCATGAACGTTCTCTTATCTTTCCTTATTCTACCTTCCAAAATCAGCCTAAGACTTAGTACAGCTTCCCTTGTTCCTACATTCCTCCTGAAACCAAACTGGTCTTCACCCAACTCCGTTTCTATCTGGCTTTCAATCCTCTTGTAAATTATCCTAGACAGGATCTTTGAAGCATGAGTAATCAAGCTGATTGTACGGTAATCTTCACATCTGTCAGCTCCCACTTTCTTTGGTATAGGGATGATTACATTCTTCTTGAAATCAGGGGGTACCTCACCTGTCTCATAAATCCTACACACCAAGTGAAATAACCTGATCAGACCTTCATCTCCTATGCAGCGTAGCAACTCAATCGGTATATCATCTATGCCTGGTGCTTTGTTCCTGCTTAAGTCTTCCAAAGCTCTATCAAATTCTGATCTCAATATTAAATCTCCTTTCGCATCCTCATCAATTTCCTCCTCCCTTTCCATTATATGATACTCAATCTCCGTTCCCTTATACAAACTCTCTATGTAAGCTTTCCATCTCTCAACCTTTTCTTCCCTATCTGTTAGAGGCTTTCCATTTGTGTCCTTAATATTACAGCACTTAGTCTTCTTTTCCCCAAAAGTATTCTTAATCCTTCGATAAGCTGTGTCTACTTTACCTAATTTCAGACAATTTTCTATACCTGCACATTTCTCTTTCAACCATTCTTCTTTCGCTTCCTTACACTTCTTGTTAACCTCATTTCTCAGACGTCTGTATTCTGCTTTCCCCTTCTCATCTCTTACATTCTTGTGTTTCCGCCTTTCATCCATCAATTCTAGTATATCCTGAGTGATCCACGGTTTTCTACCTATTCTTTCTTTCCTACCAATGTTTTCTTCTGCGGATTTTGTTATTTCATTCTTCAAAAGTGCCCATTCGTCTGCAATTGAAGTTTGTTTAGGGTTTTTCATTAGTCCTTCCTTTATACTCTTTTTGAATCTTTCGTTTACATCCTTCTCTTTCAGTCTGTCTATTGCCCACCTTTTTGGCTTTTGACTTTTCTTCAGTTTCTTCAACTTTAATCTGCATTTCATTACGACCAGATTGTGGTCAGAGTTTATGTCAGCACCAGGATATGCTTTACAATCCAAAATCTGGTTTCGAAACCTCTGCTTGACCATAATGAAGTCGATTTGGTAACGCCCTGTATCTCCTGGTCTCATCCATGTGTATATTCTTCTATTGTGGTTATTGAATAAGGTGTTAGCTATGACCAACTCATGCTCGGTGCAGAATTCTACCAACCTGCTTCCTCGATCATTCCTTTCACCTAATCCGAAATCTCCTACTATTTTCCCTTCTCTCCCTTTTCCTACCACAGCATTCCAATCTCCCATTACTATAACATTTTCATCACCCTTGATATACCTCAGAATTTCGTCTATTTCTTCGTAGACCTTTTCAACATCCTCATCATCAGCTTGACTGGTAGGCATATAGACTTGTACCACTGTGGTGCAGGTAGGTTTAGTATTGATTTTTGCTACAATAATCCATTCACTATATTGTTCATAATATTCCACCCGCTGTCCAAGTTTCCTACTCAATATGAGGCCAACCCCTGCTTGGCCATTGTTTGATTTAGTGCTAATGACCCTATAGTCTCCTGACCAAAAGTCCTGTTCTTCCTGCCAGCGCATTTCACTAATCCCAACCAAATCCAACCTCAACCTATCCATTTCCCTTTCTAAGTTTTCTAACCTTCCACTTCCTAGCAGACTTCTAACATTCCACGCTCCGATCCGCAGAATGTCAGATTTCCTCTTTGTCACTTCTGTGATGTTAACCCCCTCTCGAGTAGTCCCCACCCGGAGATCCGAACGGGGGACTAGTTTACCTCCGGATTGAAATTTTACAAGGGAGGAGGCCATCATCACATGTAATTATGCATAGAGAGGTGCATATCCTCGGGAATAGCATACGGCTGTAGTTTCCCGTTGCTTTCAGCCGTGCAGCAGGACGCAGTGTAGCCATTATTTGGCTTATATTATCAATATCTTAACCGTCTATAAGACTAGTGAAGAATTGATTTATTCTGAAAGGCTGCTACTCCCTTTCAGAATAAGTAAAGAGCAATTCTACTAAACAAAAATACTAACCTTCTACCGTACTAACAATTAAATACCAAAATTCTACTAACGAAAAAAATACTTAAGTTCCACCAACAACAAATACTACCACTAAAACAGTCTGTCACCAGGCACACTCACATGCACCCTCACACATCACAGTCTACTGAAACAATGAACTAGAACTAATAAACAATGCAACTGCTACCAGACACACACACACACACACCACAGTCTAATAGAACAACGACATATATCTAATAGACAAACTAACTACCTACTTACAACTAAAACTAACTACATACGTACTGTACTGTTATTTGAATTGACAATATTTACAGTAATAATAATAATAATATTATTAAATTTTTATTAAACCCGAATTTATGTAATTAAGTACAGTTCACCTTAATCAGTCGACTGTACTATACCGATAATTAGTTTGTAAGTTTGATATATCCGTTCAGTAGTAGTCGTCTTCATTATCATCCTCATCAAAGGGGCAAATGACCTAGATGTTACGTCCATTATACTACTAAGCAACACCAGAGTCTACCTAGCCTGTGATTTTAAAAATGTGTATTTCCTTTAGTTTGTAAGTTTGATACACCCGTTCAGTAGTAGTCGTCTTCATTATCATCCTCATCAAAAGGGCAAATGACCTAGATGATACGTCCATTATACAGTACTACTAAGCAACACCACAGTCTTCATCGCCTGTGATTTATAAAATGTGTATTTCCATTAGTTTGAAAAAGTTTGCATATGGCGACCATGTATGTGTGCAAATCGATTTCCCCCATCAATTCAAACACAGTAAAACCTAATTGAACGAAATTTGGTACAGAGGTAGCACTAGCGAAGGGCACTTCAGTGTCATGTTTTATATCGCCGCCATCTTGACGGAAACGGAATGGCGGCCACCCAAATGTTAAAAGCTTAAATCAAATTACGACTAACCTAATCATTTGATATCTACCAAATTTTGCGAACAACATACCTTTTTGTGGGAAGCATCTTTTGACTGAACTACAAGGTCATCAGCCCAATAGATTGCAGATAGCGGCCATGTATGTGTGCAAATCGATTCCCCGTATCAATTCAAACACGGTAAAACCGAATTGAATGATTTTTTTTACAGAGGTAGCACTAGCAAAGGGCACCTCATATTCATGTGTAATATCCGTATAACACGTTGTATTTCAACAAGCTACTTCAACCAACATTCTATACTCCTTGAAAAGGACAAAGAGTAATAACATTTCCCATGCATTTAGGAGAAAGTAGGCTATATGTTCTTTACTGAACATCTTGTTTTGTGTACCTTGCCATAAGGTTAATAATTAATGAAAAACTCTTCCGCGCTGGTTAAAGTACGCTACGACCTTGCAGCGTGTGCAGTGAATGGGAGACCCCATCATTCATGCCACTTGGGAGTGGAGAGTAAGTACGGCGCAGGGCATGGCACAACGTAGCAAGCACACAGCAATGCTGCCAAAGAGAATGAGCAACAACTTCCGGTTTCAGAGACGGGGGACGACCACTAACTAGTAAAAATATAACCCTCCTCCCTCTCCTCCGCACATACAACACACAAAAAACATCTCTTGGGCTCGTCTCCAAAAAAACACGCCATCCGTTCGTTTTTTGTTTCGCTTCGCTGGCGACAATGGCGCCCGCTAGACGACAAAGCTTTTTAAAATGGGAACTTCCTCACGGCGCATGCGTCGTCGAAGTTTATTTTCTTTTTTTTATAATATAAAATGGAACCAATGTAGAGCGCATGCGTGCTTCCCCCAATGTTGGCTGACTGGTAAGTTGTGACGTCATAGAGAAACAAGTTGTTTTTACTAACTACATGTGACGTATGGTTGCTGTTTGCTTTTTATTATCAATCCTAGCTAGCGGTTGAGCCAGCCAACAGGCAAGCAAGTAAGCGGCTTCTCTAGCGGCCAACAACACAAATCCGGGGAACTCGCTTTCTACCGAGAACTTCACTTATGTTGTCAAATTGTAATGGCGTGTTTTGCGACTTTTACATCGAGCTTCGAGAAAAGTATCAAGGTACGTTACAGTTGCGGCAAGTCGAGTTGGTACCGACAAAGGGAGAAAATCACAGCCTAAATTGCCAACCAAGCTTGCAGTTTGTACGTTGGCAATTTTTTTTGTTGCGATAAAAGCCCCAAATTCCTATCTGTGCATTGCTGCACATTCATCGTGACATCACTATAGAAATCGATTTGGTAATCACAAGGTTTGCTAAACAAAATAGACGAGTTGATTTTGTTATATAAATAATCATTTTTATATAACAGGTATGAATTTGTAAATATGTACAGTTGTAACAGAACATAATAATTGCAATAAAGATATTTTCAGTATTGAATAAAATGAAAAAAAAAACTGTTTTTCAGTTAAAATTCGTAAGTTTTATTTGTCTGGTTATTGTGTTTTCGTTTTTAGAGTTTGCAAAAAAATTTGGTCTCCGTTTGGAGGGGGGGGGGCATGACCCACGTGACCCCCACCTCTCTTGAATCCGCGCCTGATGTTAGAGCTATATTTTGACATAATTTCAACCAGAATTGAGATACATGTCATAATTATCGTGGAATCAACTTTTGTATTTCTGTGTTATAGAAGTCTGTCACATGGCAATGGAATCAGCGAATAACATTACTGGTAGGCCAAGTTGGATGACTAGTTTCGTTCGTCAAGCAAGATCCTGCTCACTTAGGCCTAATTTAGGTTCAGTGGATATGTACGACAGTATTTACAATTTACCGAAGTCATCCAATTTAGCCCCCCATTTGTGTGAGAAGTTTTATTATTAAGTGTACAATATAAATAATTCATGTAATTTATTTTAGGCTCTAGGAAATTAATTGTAACTCCCCGCCCAATCTAATTGGGCACACTCATATTGACCGACTGAAAAGCTTCCAACAACAGGCTACACTTATAAATGGCTTCTAATGTTGCACCAGCAGTGATATCCGACACCAACTTGGTTATAGACACCATTGAAAATTACAGAACTTTCAACATTTATTAAGAATGGAATATTCTCAGCTTCCTACACAAATCCACTCTTACAAATTGGGGCAGATGACCTCGTAGTTCCGCCTCTTAAAACAACAATAACTTACTCACTCTTACAAACAAGTGAGTCACCTATTTGCGAAACCAGCTAGGCCTAAATACAATTCTCTTTAGGTAAGAAGGACGTGGGTAACTGGCGAAAAATTCAAAAATGGGATTTTCGGGGTTCTGGGATGATTGCTCTATAATGAACAGGATTCTGTTGAAAAAAGTGAAGGAAAGTAAAAAATGAGCAATGTACAGCTCATAAATCAACATGTTTCATAAGAAGAAACGCCCACTTTTGCAGAGGCTAATGTAAATGCTTCCTACCTTGTCACTAATGTTCGTTACTGTAGCTCTCAACTGTTGAGAGTTAGTTATTTTTATATTTTATAATTTCAAGATGGTGGCTGAGCATAAAATTTTACTCCATTTGGTTGGTTGGTTCTTAAGTTTAGGGGCTGCGACAACGCGGTCATGTAGCCCCGTGTACTTTGGGTGTGTGTAGAATCTGTCTGATAACCGGTGTTAATTGTGATGGCTGTATTAGTGTGTGTATCTGTTTTTTAATTTAAGTACAGACTGCAACTTAGATTTTTTCAAATAGTTCCTACTTTTGCCGCTAAACGCCACCGTTAACGACTACTAGGCATAGTTTAGAACTTAGCTACTAGACGCCACCGCAGTCGGCTCCTGGCAACAAACGTAGAAACCTAAGAGCGTTGTTTACATTCTTAACCTACTGGTATCCAATTTATCTTCACACAGGTGCAATTGCAATTAGTGGAAGGTTCTTTAACATGCCATAAATCTATGACATGGGACCGCCGGCTTTACTTCCCCCCCCCCCGAAGGAAGGCATACTGAGGGATTTTTAACGCTCTTAAAAAATCCGACGGCTTCGGCCGGATTTGAACCCACGATCTTGGGCATAGAAGCTCAGCATGCTACCAACTACGCCACCGAAGCCGCTTAATTTACCCCATTTCATCATAATGTTGATAGTAGATGGTATTTGTATAAAACCATCAGAATGCCAAGTACTGTGAACATTGCTGCTTTAATTGATTGTGAATATTGATTCCTTGGATCATAAGTTATATATTATGAAACTTTCAATTCGCATGTCCGCCATCTTGAAATTGTGTGGCTGATGACCTTGTAGTTTGGTCCCAAGACACTTTTCACATGAAAGTATGTATTTTCTCAGTTGGTAGAGATGCACTAATTAGTAATGGATGTAATAAAACCAATTTAAGAGATGTAGCTTAACCAGACCTGTTGAAGAAATGCCTGCATGGGAATGCGCAGAATCCCAATGAGGCGTTCAACCACGCCCTGTGGGCTAGAATTCCTAAGACTGTGATGGTTGGGGCTGATACACTTAAGGTAGGGCTAAATGATGCTATCATATCATTTAATGATGGAAATATAGGGAGGGCTAGTGTGTTGCGAGAGCGGGAATGTTCTAGATTTATCACTGAGGTAAGGCAAATCAGTTATCTCCATCTTTCTCAGGACTGCATTTTTTTGACTCTGGGTACAACATTTCTCGTAAACTAGTGAACCAAACTGCATGAAACTTTCCTTGGGTAATTATATGTCATTGAACAATATAAATATCTGTGGAATTTGGCATAAATGAAATAGGAGATTTTTAACGCATATTATTTTCAAAATATTTGGGTCAAAAAGAGTTACATATTTAAAAATCTCATAAAATCCAATCCATTTTGAATTTTTTTAAATACACAATCATGTAGATGGAGCATTGATTAATAATGCCTGAGAGCTTCAGGTGTCTAGCATAAAACTACCTTGTCCGACCTGTAGGCCTACCAGAAGTCTTCCAATTTAACATAGAAAGGATAGGCAAGTCCTTCTTACCTTGTTGGGAAGACACCAAAACCATTTTGGTTGGTTCTTAAGTTTAGGGGCTGCGACAATGCGGTCATGTAGCCCCGTGTACTTTGGGTGTGTGTAGAATCTGTCTGATAACCGGTGTTAATTGTGATGACTGTAATAGTGTGTGTTATCTGTTTTTTAATTTAAGTACTACAACTTAGAAGTTTCAAATAGTTCCTACTTTTGCCGCCACCGTCAACGACTACTAGGCCAAGTTCAGAACTTAGCCACTAGCAGTCGGCTCTTGGCAACGAACGTAGAAACCTAAGAGCGTTGTTTACATTCTTAATCTATCCAATTTAGCTTCACACAGGTGCAATTAGTGGAAGGTTCTTTAACATGCCATAAATCTATGATGTGGGACCACCGGCTTTACTTCCCCTCCGACGGAAGGCATAATGAGGGATGTTTAACGCTCTTAAAAAATCGGACGGCTTCAGCCGGGTTTGAACCCGCTATCTTGGGCATAGAAGCTCAGCATGCTACCGACTACGCCACCGAAGCCGTTCAAAACCATTTTATATTGGTTCAAAAGATTCTTTAAAATAAAAACAGAGATTGTGTTCTTTAGTCGTATTTTACAACTAAAGTTTGAAGTTGCCTGGTTTTGTAACCGAACGTCACATTTAGCGAGTTTTGCAACTTGATGAAACGCAGTTAGCCAGTTTTGCATCCATTTGAAACAATCAAAGTTAGGAATTCAGAAAACCTGACATACGAGTTGTTAGATGTGAAATAGGTGTAAAAGTATTTCCACATAGTGATTTTAATATTATAAATTTAAAATCAAAACCAAATTAACAAACATCAATTATCTATCTATCTTATTATATAATACGCTGAGACTAAGGTGTATATATCACAAAACTCAAGGTCCTAAACCAGAAGAAGTTAGAAGGTGTGGTTTGTACCAAAGACTTCCAAATCGTCTCAATAGTACAGGAAAAATCTTGCATTTCTTGAAAAGTCAACGGAAATAATTTATTTGTTTATAAAGTGCTTTTGAACAAATAAACAAGACAATAGCCCCTGCTATAACTCTGTCGCCTACAGCCCGCAGAGCACTAAACCCAGCTGGTAGTCTGTGCACATGGGAATCCATTATGCGTGAGTTCTCGCATGGATCCGCTAGTATATATAATACGCTAAGGTGTATGTATCACAAAACTCATGCTCCTAAACCAGAGGGAGTTAGAAGTTGTGGTTTGTGCCAAAATCTTACAAATGGTCTCAATAGTACAGGAAAAATCTTGCTTTTCTTGAAAAGTCAACAGAAATATATTTATTTGTTTAAAAAGTGTGTTTAAACAAATAAAGTTGAATCTAATAACTTCACGGACAGATTGTCGCTAGGCGACAACGACTAACTCTGTGTCATGATAGTCAAAGCCGCACCAATACTGAACCAGACTTGATGGGCAGATTGACCGTCTTAAAGATTGTCGCTAGGCGACAACGACTTACTCTGCATCATGATAGTCCGGTAAAAATTGCTAAAGGACATTGCCCGTCTTACAGAATATGGTTGATTTAGGCAACGCCGTGAATAGAAAGTAGAGTGCACATCTTCATCGTAGATTCAGCGACCCCTTCTAATCCATTTTAAATACGTACGCTGTTGGCAACTATTTTATCGACGTGTTCCCCTTCACAACCAGCACAGTTGTGGGAGAAATACAAAGACTACAAGGCCGAAGATATTCTGCGCAGAAGGCGTCAAGAAACACAAAATCACGGCATGGATTTCACAGAAGAAATATACAATGAAGCTAGATAGCAAGCAGAATCGGTGTCGCCAATTTCTCGCGGGAGTTTCCACTATTAGATCTAGATGTACGAGCTGTGATGGAAGAAGCGTCAGCGTGGTGGACAAGGTGTAATAGGGAGAATGCCAGTAGTTAGTATGCACGATAGAGAAAGATACTTCTTGCGAATGCTGCTAATAAGAGTAAAGGTTGCCAAAGGTTTTGATAGCGTCAGGACAGTCAATGGGTTCTATGCAAGACTTTCCAGGAAACATGTAAAAAACTTGGACTTCTTCAAGGAGATAAAATTTGGCATGATACTATCCTTGAGGCAACTCACTCTCATATGCAAGTCACTTACGAATGTTATTTGTCATTGTCAGAAGATTTTGTCGCAGATACTCTGAAGAAAGTGGCCCACAGTATGCACTCATTGAAATCAATGGCCTCCTTCGCACCTACGGCTTAGATCTTAAGAAACATAACTTGCCAGATGTAAAACTACACGTTAACAGTCCAGGAATGCATTCGTTTGATGTTTTAGACGAGCAAGCTAGGGCTATCAGCAACAGACAAAAGCTTAATGAGGCGCAACCAGTGGCGGCCGGTGGTAAGTAAAGCTGGGTGTTGCACCAACATTTCTGATGTCGCAATTTTATATGGGAAGTTTACACATGTAACAAAAATCAATTAACGTTAGATAAACTACATTTCTATAAAACTAAAATACATGGGTTTTCCAAACTAACTGTACGTTCGACAAATAGACAAATTTTAATGGCTCTTTTGGGCTTCTTCCTATAAGAATTCATAAAAAATCATATGTATGTATTTACGCCCTATGCCTGAGTTAATTGGAAGAATTTTAAACACAGCAGGTTGTCTAAGGTTGGGTCTCTATCTCCAGGATAATAAACATTCTCAACATAAAAACATGGCAACCGAAAAGTGTGTACGTTACGAAAAATGATATTACTAACAAAGACGGGCACATATTCTGCATAAGGATAGGATTTTTTTTTTTACTATAGCTTGAACCCCATCAGAGGAACCAGCCATGAAGTGCGCTCTGTCATACGTCTGCGCAATTCATTTTTGCGGAGTTTCATTCAATTTCTGCTTCTTTAATTAATCCAGTAAACACGCTGCTAATGTGTGTGCATCATGTTTGGTTTGCCTCTTACTACGTAACTTATCGGTACACAACAGCCATCTGAAATATGTTTGAAATATCACTAGTTTCATCTGCTATAATGGCTAAAATTTCCGATTCCTTTATTTGCTTTGATACTTCTTCTTGGCAAACCACCAACATAATCTGTAAAATTTAATTTTGAATTGTTTTGGACGTTCCTTTGAAAACAGTTGCCCTTACCAAAATGACCTTTAACACAGCATCCAACTCAACGCTAAAATTAATTAGTTCTCTCAAAACACCTGGATTTGTTGATGTTACACTTTCATCATGATCACGCAAGGCCAGTTCGAAAGAGCCACAGAAACGAATACAGTTTATTACAATATTTAACACATACCTATTGTGCCTAACTTCTTCGTTATATTCCGCAATTTACCTTCTATAGACACTGTCCAATTGTGCAGTTTCGTTAACAGTTCCAAAAAGTGTCAATTTCAAACAGCTGAAGATTGGTTGGTTCCTCAGTTTAGGAGCTGCGACAACGCGGTCATATCCTGTACTTTGGGTGTGTGGAGAATCTGTCTGATAACCGGTGTTAATTGTGATGGCTGTATTAGTGAGTGTCATCTGTTTTTAATTCAAGTGAGGACTGCAGACATTGAATTTCAAGCAGTTCCTACTTTTGGCGCCAAAGGCCACCGTAAACGACTACTAGTTCAGAACTTGGTTACTACACGCCACCGCAGTCGGCTCCTGGCGACGAACGTTGGAACCTAAGAGCGTTGTTCAAATTTTAACCTATAATTTAGCTTCACACAGGTGTAATTAGTGGAAGATTCTTTAACATGCCATAAATCTATGACATGGGACCGCCGGCTTTACTTCCCCTCTGAAGGAATGCATACTGAGGGATTTTTAATGCTCTTTAAAATCCGACGACTTCGGCCGGGTTTGAACCCGCGATCTTGGACATAGAGGCTCAGCATGCTACCAACTACGGCACCAAAGCCACTCAGCTGAAGATTCATGTTTCTTTATTTTAGGGATTAATTTCCGTAACTCCTAATTTGGTACACGCGGATTCTCCACCAACAAACATGGAAAACAGAATAAAGTTTTTTTAAATGTCGCATTCACATAACCAATTCTTCTTCTTCCTTCGATTTTGGCCTACTGTGGACCACGGAAAACAACTGATTTGTTGGTGTCTTTTTTTCTTCTCCCAAAATTTCTTCATCCTTTCGCTGTGGTTCCTCCTCCTCCCATTATTATTGCCTTAAATATATCCTTTAAACGCCCTCGTAGCCTATACTTATATTTTGGACAATACTTATCTGGTAATGGTCAACCGAGTGTTTTTACTGTGAGTTTATCGTCATCAGGGAGCTGGGAAAGCTGTCTAACTAGTAAATTACTTGCTCTATTAATTTTCACTTACACTCCACAAATTAATGTTTCAAACTAAACATTCCGTTTAAATAAAATACTAACTTACAAGATGCACAGATGATACATCTGGGTGCTATATCGGAAAGTGGCGCGAAAGGCAAACTAACAAAACACTGAATTTTTCTAGCCTGAAATTTCGTAGTGAATGCATAGTAGTGAATCAACCAAACAATAATAATAATAATGCACGGTTATGTATCTGCCTGGAACCAAAATACTCAATCAACTAAATACAGAACTAATCGCAACCCAAATCCCGCAAGAACAAGAGTGGTAAAAGCAAACATAAACCGCTACAGTACACCAACAATACGTCGCAAAATAGTTCAGCCAATTATCTACTGTACTTATAGCAATGGGGGCGTTCTTAAGCTCGCTTCACAGAACAATTGACAAAAATATTAAATGAAGTTATGATGAGAAAACATCTAAAAATAATTGGGTGTGAACCAACTAAGGTCTCCCTATGAAATTCCGATATTTGTACTGTTGCGGGTGGTGTAGCATTCCCTAGTGGTGTGGGAAAGAAACTACCCTTCAGGGGTGGATGACCTCGTAGTTCCGCCCCATAAAACAACAGTAACTAACTAAACTACCCTTCGCGGGATAAGAGAAATCGAGGGTGTTGTCATTTCCAATGAGTGGTGCAATCTAACGGGGCCATTTGGAACTGAGTATTGCCAGGGAGCTGGCAGCTCGTCTGCAACTCCCTACAACCCATGCTGGCCAGCAAGCTATGTACAAGCTTGGCCTCGTCCCAGCCGGCCGCGCTGTCTACTTGGGAGTCGCAACAAGAGAGCTAACCCCCTGGAGTTTGATTTGAAGGCGGCAGCTTTTATAGGTACAGTGTGAAGCATTACGATAAGTAATAACAAAATATCGATGATTTAAACACATTTTTGAGTGCATTAGATCTATAAAACTAAAACATTAAAGGAAAAAAACGACGAATTAGTTGTAAAATTATTGGGAGTTGTGCAACGCTGCAACAATATCACCAGCCGCCCTTGGGCGCAACTAAGGGCTGTAGATTCGATCTTTAATGTCATATGTGGAAATCCGGAAGAAACATTAAAACAGAACTGTTTCTTTTTAGATGGACCGGCAGGAACTGGTAAAACATTTGTTTACTCTACATTGTTACATATAATCAGAGCAAAAGGAGATCAAGCTACTCCAGTAGCGTCTACAGGAATTGCAGGTACACTTCTACAAGGAGGACGAACTGCCCATTCTGTCTTCAAAATCCCTCTGATTTTCAATTCTAATTCTACGTGCAACGTTACGCCAAACACACCAGAAGCAACAGCCCTGTTGAATAAAAAATTAATTATTTGGGATGAAGCACCAATGATGCATGTGTACGCATTTTTAGCTGTGGACAGACTTCTCAAATATCTGACCAACTGTACTGAAGCATTCAGTGGTAAAGTCATCTTACTGGGTGGTGATTTTCGCCAAATCCTTCCTGTCATAATGAGAGGATCACGTTCTTTGACAGTTGTTAGCTGTTTGAAACGGCATAGCCCTGGAATAAATTCCATGTACTTAAACTCACCCAGAACATGCGCGCTTTAAATTCTGAAAAAGAATTTTCACCGTGGCGTTTAAAAATGAGAGAAGGCAAGACTGGGTCGGAAGTTACGGTACCATCTACATGCTATTCACAAATACAAGATCCAGTTGAACAGCTATATGGTGATTTTGATTTTACTGCTGTCACCCCACAGGAGCTTAAAGGAAGAACTATTCTTACTTGAACTGAACAATCGAGTATTTCAGCGTTTACCTGGAAATGAGGTAGTCTGCGAGAGTGTAGACTGTATTGTGAGTGAGCATGCGCAAGATCACTTGGCTTACCCTGAATAATTTTTGAACAGTCTGATATCAACTGGAATGCCTCCACACAAACTTAGTCTTAAGAAAGGTGCTATCATTATGTCATTAAGAAATATTCTACCCTCAAAAGCAGTCCGCAATGGGACAAGGCTAATAGTTAACGGGTTACAACGTAATATCATAGAGGCAACTATTATAGAATCTGATAAGAGAGAAATCGTTTTCATACCCTAGATAACCCTTATCCCCTCTGATACGAACATGCCTTTTAAATTTAAAAGAAGGCAATTCCTAGTACGTTTGGCTTTCTCAATGACAGTAAATAAATCTCAGGATCAGACTTTCGATAAAATTTGTCTTTACTTGACAAAACTCGTCTTTACTCATGGACAGCTTTATGTAACCCTTTCATGGGTAAGATCGATTAGCTCGCTATCGGTTGTGTCAACAAGTAACAAAATAACCAACTGTGTGTTAGGATAAATTTTTGATAGATAAATTCAAAAAGTATCGTAACCAAATGCATCATCTTGGAAGAAATGTGATTTGGCTTCTTAAATACAACTCTGTACACCTCACTCGAATGTGAAAGAAGTCCTGGTTGTATCCCAAATGTCCTCTGTGAAGTTATCATTTCACAGCCCAGATGGATCTTTCCTTCCTGCACTGGTATCAACATATTAAGTTTGTGAAGTTTTTTTCGTAAATAAATGTAATGTTACTAATAGCTCAGGCCATTCCTTACATTGCACTGTTATTGCGTAGATACTCTACGCGGGCGCTGCTAGTTAATAATAATTGCTGTGATATTTGTAGTCTTATTTTGCTGTAGAAAGGGGAAATAAATGCACTAAGACATCTTTGTGCCCTTTTATAAGGCACTGTCTGGAGTTAACATCAGGAAACTTTAAGGACATCTTTGAGCCCTTTTAGAAGACACTGTATGGAGTTAAAACATCAGGAAACTTTAAGACATCTTTGAGCCCTTTTAGAAGGCACTGTATAGAGTTAACATCAGGAAACATTAAGACATCTTTCTTCCCTATAAGAAGACACTGTGGAGTTAACATTAGGAAACTTTAAGACATCTTTGAGCCCTTTTAGAAGGCACTGTATGGAGTTAACATCAGGAAACATTAAGACATCTTTGAGCCCTTTTAGAAGGCACTGTATGGAGTTAACATCAGGAAACATTAAGACATCTTTGAGCCCTTTCAGAAGGCACTGTATGGAGTTAACATCAGGAAACTTTAAGACATCTTTGAGCACTTTTAGAAGGCACTGAGGAGTTAACATCAGGAAACTTTAAGACATCTTTGAGCCCTTTTAGAAGGCACTGTGTAGAGTTAACTTCAGGAAACATTAAGACAGCTTTGTGCCCTATAAGAAGGCACTGTCTGGAGTTAACATCAGGAAACATTAAGACATCTTTGTGCCCTTTAAGAAGGCACTGTCTGGAGTTAACAGCAGGAAACTTTGAGAATTCTTTGAACCCTTTTAGAAGGCTCTGTATGGAGTTGACTGCAGGAAACCTTGAGAAATAATTTCAAGGGTGGTCGATGGCAAGGTTCAAATACACTTGAGGGTGTGTTGTAATAAATTCAGAATTACATAAATTGGATTTGGTGGGTATTTCCTTTAATTTTCTAGTATGTTAAAATATTTCTGGTGCCAGTACGTACTCTAGTGCAGAGAACTCACCATTTCGGAAGATCATCCTACAGATTGTCAGACTGGGGGCTTCATATGCCAGGAACAATACCAGGGACACCATGAGAACAATCGCCACATCTGCGAGGTAGCTGTGCATCTGAAACAAGACATCCACTTTGTCTTTTATAGTGGCCACTAGATCTACTAGCATGAGGTTAGTTTTGATGAACCACTATGTCGCTCATCATGATACTGTATGGAAACAGGAACTGATAGGGACATTAAGGAGAGTGCTACAGAAGATTGGTCCAGTAATTTTGTGAAATGGGTTCCAACAAGATCCAGTGATTTGATGGCAAGCCCTCTAAATCAGGCATCTTCAACACACAGCCCATGAATCTTCTGTCAGTGTAAGCCCTGCAGTAAGAGGTTGAAACCCTTTGTTCTATATGCACACAAAAGCTCGAATTATGTAAACAAAAGAGTAGTCTTTAAAACCATAATCACCACTGGTATGACATTCTGATTCTGAATAAGCACGGCTGCCTCTTACGGAAATTCAAAAAAAGAAAAAAAATCTAAACAATTTGTTAACGGAAATCATTTGTAACAATGACCTTGAAATAGTTTATGAACAGTTGAATCTGATGATTGACAGTCCTCCCATTATGGAGATGAGCTTGTATTGTGGCTGTTAGTGGAAACAACTAATCCACCGTTGTCGCAGCCCCTAAACTAAGGAACCAACCAATTAACTTATCCACCAACCCAAAATGGTAGAATTATGAGAATGCATAGCGACCATGGACTTATTATCAAGTATTACTCCACAATGAGTATTATATTCTTGTTGACTTACCAATACAAACTCGTCCACCCAGATAGGGTTCCGTATTCGAGAGCTGGCGAACAGCAACACGGCCAAGTGTGTGAGGTACATGCTGTAGGAGAGGCGACTCAGTGGTCTGAAGGAAGCCGCATTAAGAATGCTGTTCACGATACCTGCAACCATAATCTCATAATTATTCATAATGTACGAGGTTTGCATGAAAAGTTTTTTTTTTTTCTGCTAAAACCTGATAGATTTGAATCAAGCGCGCTTGCATGAGCCGACCTTGAACCTTCGTGCGCATGTTTCCCTGCCCATTGATAGCGTCTATTGCTAGCATTTGAGTGAGGTAGTGTCTAGTACTCTCATTGCAAGGACTGGTCACCAGTGATTATGGTGTTCATTATGTCGGGGTGGGGCCACTGTTTGTAGAGTCTAGCATGTCCTATGAGACTACAACACGGAATTCATGCCAAAGCTGCTGACAGTGGAGCAAAAGCAACTAAGAGACCATTAGGTATGTGCCAAATTAACACGGTTTTAGTTTCTTGTGGCCATTAGAAATTGATGTTTTCTTCATTTAGGTATCCTTTCCTCAAACCCATTCGCTCACACAGGTCTGTTAACAGTCTTGTATACAATACAGACGGTGTAACTTTATTCTTAAAATCCAAAGAGGAGGAGTATAATTTAATATTTCACTGACTTGGTCAAAAGGAGTCTTAGAAATCATACGATTTCTGCATGAAAGCACCCTCATGCACATGTCATCAGAATTTAGTTACTTGTCCTAATATCATAACCCAAACACTCGATCTGGCTCTTCCCTCACCATCCCCATCAATCACTCATCTATGTTCAACTGTAGCTGGGTCTCGACTATGGAATTCAACTCCTGCCGATATCAGAAATTCTAAAACAATAAAGAAAAGTAATGCCGCATGCCGAGATTACCTGCTGAATACTGCTGACTGACTCGTGTGAATGGTGATAGATGGTGGGACGCATGACTGCGCTACGATTATATTTAGGCTTTTATAGAAAGGCTTGCAACATTGTGATTATTATTATTCATATGCCTCATTCATTAATATTAGTACGTTAGTATAATTAATTTACTCTGTATTGATCATCATAATTAACTTGTAAGGTAGCCTTTTTATTGTATTTCAAACATTGCTTCATACCATAGGCCTATGTACTGGTAGCATGTTGCGTGGTTAAGTGCAAGAGAACCCTAACTTCGCCACTACTAAAGACATAAAATAATACATTTTCTGTTATCTGACCACGAGTTTCTCAGAAAAGTGTACCCAGTTGGTACAGAAATTATTCTAGATGTTTTGTACTGTAGTGAAAAAAAAAGTTTCGTGAAGGGTTTCAAAATGTCTCTTGTCTTATTGACATAATCTTGTTTGTGAAGTTTCCTCAAGTCCGATATGAAGTTTCATTGAGATATTTTGCAATGGGGAGGACCAAATTGAATTTAATTGCAAACATGATATTTTAATGTAATTTTTGTCAGCAAACACTTTCCGGTGTTCTTTAAAGATGGATTAAATCCGCCTATCGATAGGTCCTTCAAGAAACAAAACCTAATGTGATTCTGTGGGCACATTTCAGAGTCCTTCGTTAGCACAAATAAACTACGGTAACTAAAACCAGTGGCGGGTCCACATATCTTATTGGGGGTGGGGCTGCATGCTCATGCATTAACCTACCTTATTTGTAGATCAGCTCCAGGCGCCGAGTCTTGAAAGTGACGAATTTTTCAATGACAAGGTTATTGAAATTCGGTGTGCTGTTAATCAGATCATTCCAAGTGCAGTAAGTCTTTCTTGTCCAATGGCATTCCTGAGGTACGTTCTGATCCTCTTGAGGCACGAGAGACAGCGTTCTAGTTCAGCAGTAGTCATAGGCAGGGTGATAGCGATACGTAACAGTTTAACAACCTCTGTAAATGACGGGCCTATGTTTTCAGTGAGAAGGAAACTCAAAAGGTTTACAGCTCAATCGATATTTCGACATTCTTCTCTTTTATATAAGCCATATATAGTCGGTTGGATCCTTAGTTTGTCCGGCTCGAGCATCGGAAAGACACGTACGGTTGCTCATAAGTCTCCTTCCGGAAATGAGTTCTTATATATCTCAAATTTTTCGTTTGGCAGAAGAGAAAAAAGTACTAAATGGTCGACAAATTGAAACCACGTTGTGACTTGATTGTTGATGACGTCACAAACTTCTCTTGCAGCAGCAGCAGCCAATATGCGTTTGACTTCCTACGATCTTCCGTCTCTTTCTAGGATGTTCGCTCTCATCAGCGTTATTATCCAAATGGAATGAATCTCAGACTTTCTGGACAGTTTCAAAAAAACTCGAAACGCAGCTACGCACTTTCCATACATCAATTTGACGACTCTGTAATTGTTGGTACAGAATGTCCACATGAGGCATGATGCAATGAAAGAAACGAAGCCAGAAATTGAATTCTGGATAATCCAGTGTCCGAAGAAGAGAACTAGCTTCGTTAACTGTAATATCACTTGAACAATCCAACTCGACTAGCACAGTGAAACATTCTTCTAGAGCTTCTTTTTTCTCAAACACAGTGTTCACCGTTCTAGCCCGAAAATTCCACCTGGTTGCTCCCGTAGACGGTATACTTCTGGACACACACGAATCTAAAACTCATGTCCTGTGCGACAATCTCGAAAAGAATGCTGTAATAGAAGACAAACTGGCAAAAAAATACTCGAGCATTTGTATTCTGTTTAGCGGCTCTTTCCATAAACATATTCAGCTGATGGGCGTAACAGGGGATAAAAAAAAGACATTCTTGTATTCGTCCCCGATTCGCTTTTGCACGCCATTTATTGCGCCACTCATCACAGATGCTCCATTGTAGCTCTGGCCTATTAACTTTCCCTTGTTGTCTTTCAATATTATGTGTAGCTGAGAAACAATGCATTCATATATTGAACTTGCATCCTGATTAGCTGGCTCAAAAAATCCCCAGAATCTTTCAACTGTTTTGCCTTCATTAGTGCAATAACGCAATTCAACCACTAACTACAACTACTCAGTGATATCGGTAGTTTCATCGGCAAGAAGAGAAATGAAATCTTACATCCTCAATTTCAGCTAAGATTCTTTCCCGACAAACTTCCAGCATGCAACTAAGCAAGTCATTTTGTATGCTTTACGATGTTCCTTTGAATGCTGTCGAGCTTTCTAAATGACTCTGAAAACAGGAATCTAATTCACTCGTGTATTGCACTAAATTTAGAAACACGCCCTTGTTGTCTGAATCGGCCTTCTCATTAACTCATTAAAGCTGCAGAACTAAATACAGTTTATTAACTTTGAAAGTATTTCCCTGTTTCCAGGTACTTCATTGTTATGGCTAGGGCTCGGATCGATATGCCCGATAAAATCTCCAGATATGCTCGAACAAGACCAACTACAATACTCAGACCTTAATGTAGAAAAAACATGGCGGCGACGGTTGCCCTACCAATAGCTAAGATCATGTCATCGGGCTTGTCACAGTTCGTGTAAATTATTATTTTTACTCACCTAATATCATAAAAGATATCACAAGACGAGACTAGGTTCCGAAGAAATATGCATCAATAATTTAGACTTACCTGAATTAATTTATCTATATAGTGCTGGCCTCGAATTATAGGTTTCTTCGTCTTCACCCAAGGGGCAGCTACAATAGTCTCACTGTTTCTGTGGTTGAATAAGACGCTTTTTGGCGAGTTATCACGATTTGTATTTAAGTTCAGTAATTATAGATTAATATTATTAGCAAAAAATCAAATAGATTCTGAAGTAAGAGAGAAGAAAGTACCCGGTTACTGAAGTGCTGTCCCAGCACATGCAGAGTATTTGTGTACACAATCGGAATGAGAATAGTTGCCTGAAATAATCGAACCAACACCATAGAGATACAATTCAATTAAGACCTCTCGTGGAATTGTCTAAAATCTCGGGTAAAACATCACACCTAATTAGTTGATTGAAATATGCAAAGAAGTCGTCGTGTGGATATCAGTACATAATTATGGAGAATACTACACACAAGGGACACGATAATATGTTACCATCTAACCTATTAAACATTCGCTGTTACCGTTTGGAATAGTTGTACGTTGGAGATAGTTGATTTAGTACAGTACTATAGGTTGGAAAGCACCATCTCCCTCTTACGGAATTATCGCGGCACACCATCTCGCAATATAAGAAAATAATTGGCAAGGTACTCACAACACTTTATTACACACATCATAATAAAAATAACTTGCAAGCTGTAAGAATCACAAAAGTATGAATAATGATGGAACACAATGAGTTCACTGTTTGGCACAGGGGGAATATCTTCCTTAACCAATAAAAAAGTTCACTGTATTATTTGGCGTGCATACAAGGCAGTGTAGAACATCTGTCAGACTGGTAAGGATTTACGGAGGCACATATTGCTGAGCGTTCATGATAACGTCAATGGTTTGGTCTAGCCGTAGATGCTCATTGCGTTTTCCCTTTACGTACTTAAGTTCGGCACTAATGAAGTGTACTAAGCTATTATTATATTGCCACTAACTAGCAAATCATTGCGGTGTATATTCTTGAGTCACTTCTATTATGCTTTAGTCTCAGGTACTTCAACATCCGAAGTAAATGACACAATGCCATCGGTTGACTAGACAATCATCACACAAACGAACCAGTCCTTATTAACCGTATTATCACATATTTACATACGATTGCAGTACATTAACGCGAACTGGACTTTACAGACACACAGAAGACACTAAAAATTACAGACGAGTGACAGTTTATCGCAACTTTCATCAAACGAAGCTAATCAAAGCTAAATAGTGTATCCCAGCAACGAATGTAAACAAACAATATGCCGGGGCTTCAGCATTCGCCATTTTCACGTTTTCGAGACCTGCATTAAGGTCTGAGTATTGTAGTTGGTCATGGCTCGAAAACCATGTGTTTTATGCTCGATAGATATGCTCGAAATACCTATTATATGCTCGATAGTTATGCTCGAAAAAAACATTATATGCGGATAAATATACAGAACATGCTCGAAAAACAACGTTAAAAACTATAGAAAGGAAAGTGAAACGAAAAAAAAAAACAAAAAAAACATAGTCTTTATATAGGAACATTATTTTCTAATTGTATGTATGATGCACTGCGATACACTCGCATTCAAGTTTCCAGTACTGTATATATATGAGAAGTTTTCTTATAAAAGTCACAGTTTAAAAGTTAATTTACAAAGTATTCAGAATTAGGCCAGTCAATGAAGCAGATCTGCATTGGTCTGTACAACAAGATTTTTTTTTCTATGTTTTCAGTTTTGAATGATTTTTCCTAAATCAGACAATAAAAGTTTCAATGACGAGAACGATCTTTCGACGTCAACTGACACGAGAGGTAAATACTTGAATGATGCTGCTTCTTGTGCAGAGTAGTTCGTAAAATCCTCGGACGATGCAGACCTGCCACGCAGCATCCTCTCCAAGTCCAACGCTGCACTCCATCCGGGATTTCGAGCCAGCACGAACTCCAACTTTCGTTTATCGGTTTTCCCAGTCTCTCCAGCCCACGAGTCGGCTTCTTGGATGACTCCTTGTATTGTAGCGACCACTTCAACCAACTCCAACCCTCGCGATTCCAACTTTGAAATGGCCTCAGGAATGACACTCATGTAGGCTCATGTAAAACACTCAAGAGATTCCTTAACTTTAGGCATCGCGTACTTAGAAATAACAAGAACTCGATAGGTACGTATGGATACGATTACGAACTGAGAACTGAGAGTAGAATGCAGAAACTTCACTTGACCGGGTCGGAACTTCCATCACTTCATGGGAAAAGCAACCTAAACAATACTGATTCCCAAAATAGGCACACCACTACAAAGGATGCTTGGGACTTCGAGAGCTTATCTGACGAGTCGCACTCTTATCCGTCAGAGGCCAATTAGGGTGTGTGAATGACCTCACTAAAGGTTTAAAACTTGCGGTTCTATTATTCTCACCAGATAGGCTTTCCATTAATTATTTCTGTTTTCGAACCTTAAGGATGGTCAGGGCCCGAATTCGGGGGGAATTCGAAGAAAAACAAACTATTTAGACGAAAACCACAATAATATGCATTTATATGCTTCTATTCTGAAAACCGCAGTTTTATGCATTTATATGCTCGATAAATTTCAATTCTGTTGGTCCCAGAGAGGTGAAAATACCACCGAAAGGCTTCTTTCAATGTATACTATTCAGGAAAAAAATATGCAAATATGCTCGAATCCGAGCCCTAGTTATGACGCTAAACCGATTGTTGATATGCCGAACTTAAGCTCTTCTGTACATCCACTTTCCCTAACACTGCAAAATTTATCATGTTATTTAAATGAGTTCCGGAAGATGCATGCTTCTGATTTTTTTCGCTCAGTTTTCTAAGATCTGTCATTTCCTTTTAAGTCCAGCTAAATTCATGGAACTCCAGGGAGTTGTTTAGTTGTCCAGCCCAGAACCAGTGTATACAACTTACCCCCATGTCCCGTGTGGCAGGCGAACACGATCCAGGCTACAGCTCCTCCCCACAGGAGG
This sequence comes from Meconema thalassinum, assembly GCA_946902985.2. Taxonomy (NCBI): domain Eukaryota; kingdom Metazoa; phylum Arthropoda; class Insecta; order Orthoptera; family Tettigoniidae; genus Meconema; species Meconema thalassinum. The sequence continues at coordinate 94,759,929 of OX336391.1, forward strand.
CGATGCAGGCCCCCATACACTGCAGTCTCCACCACATTGTAGGGGTGATCCAGCTGCATCATCTTGTAGGGGCCAAACACGACCGCCATGAGGAGGCCACAGCACAACAGCCAGCCTGTGCTCACCCACAACTGCGGACAGAAGCATTTCCTTAGCTTCCTAACTACCTTAAGTGAGCCAGGTCGGCTACTGTACATCGCCCGCAATCTCACGTTCTAACCTTTTCCTTGCTACTCAATGAACCAATTGCAGGTTATGTTTCACACTTCCTGGGGATAAATATAAGAATTTCATAAGACCTAAAAATTCCTAAATGAGAGGTTGAAGCCCAAAATGTCCTAAATCGCTGTTTTCACTTCTTCAGATGAAAAATCCTGTACGTATTTACCTGAGATTAAAAAACTTTTTTGGGCATGTATGTTGTTATACACTGTAGGTGCAAATAAATACCAAGAGAAACACTGAAATATATTCTGTCTGTTTTCTTGTGAGTAGTTTTTGACAGGGTGAAATATGTAAATTTAAATAAGTTGTTGTTTCCTATGGCTAGCCCGGATTCCAATCCATCAGCTTTCTTGCGTTCCAATAGAGTTGTGTGAGGTTTCCTGAAGTTCTAGCAGTCACATCAAGTTTGTTGCAATGTAGCAGGTGGCCCTTATCCATTTTACTTCCAGGTTCGTGACAAAGTGTGCATTCTTCAGATCTCAGGATGTTGATTCGTTTCAGATGAGTTGCAAGGCAGTCATGGCCAGTGTTAAGTCTGAAGAAGGCTACAGCTTCTTGGTGTTAATTTATAATTATCCCATTTAGCATCAATGTCCTTCCATATTTTGGTTTCTGCTGTTTTCTTTGCCATTTCTTCATACCTGTTTTTGATAGTATTTTTCAAGATCCTTTTTGCTGACAAATCAGTCTAACTGACAGGTTGTTGTAGTGTGGTACTTTTTTTTGGTAATCTGTCTGCATCTTCATTACCTGCTATTCCAACATGAGAAGGGATTCACTGAAATGAGATCTGTTTGTGGAGTCCTTGAAGGGTTTTTATCATACAAAAAAATCTTTCAGTTCTTTATTTTGAGGCTTATAATTTGACGAGACGGCTTGGATGGCTGCTTTTGAATCTGTAATGATAACACATTTTTGATAATCAATGTTTCTGCCTAGTAACTGATGGAGTGCATTGAATGTGAAATTGCTTTTATCTCAGCATCAAAGTTTGTTTTGTTTTGGCCTGCTGGGAAGTAGAATGAGAAGAGAGATGAATGTATTCCTGCTCCAGTTCTATTTTCTTTGTCTTGTGAGCCATCTTTTAATATTTTTAGCCATTGATTAGACGGATATCTTTCTTCTATTGTACAGAGGACTAGTTGTTTTAGATCTTGTGGTGAAGAGTCTTGCTTGCAGACCTCTTCTAGCAAAGTAAGATCTTTAGTCACTTGTATGTATTCAATGGGGTTAACTGGCATACAGAGTGGTTCAAGTTTTATTTGCAGATTGCTCTTATTGATATATTCTTTGGCGGGACTTAAGGGATCATTTTGTGTTTTAAGATTGGGGCTCGAAACTGTTTTTTTGATCCATGTCATTTGAGGTAGTCTTTGTATACTGAGATATGCATTGGCTGTTTGATGTTTCATCTCTTGTTCTATTGGTAAGTTGTGGGTATATAATTGCAAGGTGGTTATAGGTGAGGTTTTTATTGCGCCTGTTATGATTCGCAGGGCATTATTCTGTCATTAAATAAGCAGAAACATAATAGGAAATTGTTCACACCAGATAACTATTTGGACAAGCTTTTAGTTACCGCATCTAATGCATTGTTAACAAATTACAAAAAGAAATAGTAAAATATATTCTGTGTTGTTTCTAATGATTGAAGGTGTACTTTTGTGAACTTGAGCTAAAAATAAATATTACTAAAATAAAAAGAATAGAAAAATTATTCATGTTACCATTCATTCCAAAAGAAAAACCCATTTCTTCTTCTAATATGTAAGTTTGTAGTTAGTATTAGTTATAGTTTTCATTTTCGTCTCATCTTTCACGATCACCCAAACCGTTAGGGACCGATAACCTAGATGTTAGGCCCCTTAAAACAACAATTATCATCATCATCATCATCATCATCATCATCAAACCACTAGTCTTGCAATACTTGGGTACGACAGGCAACAAGCACTTTACTGACTAAGCAACAAAGACAACATACTTGATTCTGACTGAAGAGTCGCCTTGGTAATCTATACAATAATAAGTGGATTGTATTTCAGTCTGTGAAGATCCTACGGTACTCAATTTTACTAACCTAACATTTATTTTACATACGATTAAATCATAAGCACTGTTTAAGAAGTAGCAATGACCACATGTTTGAGTAATGGCCCGTAGAATTGGGTGTGAAATTAAGCATGGTTATTTTCCCATTGCTAGTTCCATGACTCAATTTATATTTCTGGCTCAGGCAGGGTGGAGAGCAATATTGAAACTATATAATAAGGGCCAGCTGTGACCCACCTTAGAGAGCGCTATGTGATGGTCCCTGAGCTGATGGAGCAGGTAGCTCAGTCCAAGGCCCACCAGGTATGGCGACATCCTGTTGTGAGTGGCCACATAGACGTACATCATGTAGTTGTAGATTTGTTCATCCCTGAAACAAGCCAACCAAACCACTTTCAGCATATTGGACCTACCCACTGTGGCCAGCTCCTCGCAACAACACATTGCGATCATGAATATCTTGATCTCGCTCAAATGTAACACGTTTATTGGTCAGATTGCAAGAAAAACCTTGCTGTGAAGTGGTTGTATCCAACAACAATACCCTGCTGGGAAGTGGTTGTATCTAACAACAATACCCTGCTCTGAAGTGGTTGTATCTAACAACAATACACTGATGTGACGTGGATGTATCTAACAACAATACACTGATGTGAAGTGGATGTATCTAACAACAATACCCTGCTGTGAAGTGGTTGTATCTAACAACAATACCCTGCTCTGAAGTGTTTGTATCTAACAACAATAACACTGATGTGAAGTGGATGTATCTAACAACAATACCCTGCTGTGAAGTGAGTGTATCTAACAACAATACCCTGCTGTGAAGTGTTTGTATCTAATAACAATACCCTGCTGTGAAGTTGGTGTATCTAACAACAATACCCTGCTGTGAAGTGGTTGTATCCAACAACAATACCCTGCTGTGAAGTGGGTGTACCTAACAAAATACCCCACTGTGAAGTGGTGTACCTAACAACAATACTCTGTTGTGAAGTGGGTGTATCCAACAACAATACCCTGCTGTGAAGTTGTTGTAACCAACAACAATACCTGCTGTGAAGTGGGTGTATCTAACAACAATAGCCCACTGTGAAGTGGGTGTATCTAACAACAATACCCTGCTCTGAAGTGTTTGTACCTAACAACAATACCCCGTTGTGAAGTGGATGTATCCAACAACAATACCCTGCTGTGAAGTTGTTGTATCCAACAACAATACCCTGCTGAGAAGTGGTTGTATCCAACAACAATACCCTGCTGAGAAGTGGTTGTATCCAACAACAATGCCCTGCTGAGAAGTGGTTGTATCCAACAACAATTCCCTGCTGAGAAGTGGTTGTATCCAACAACAATACCCTGCTGAGAAGTGGTTGTACCCAACAACAATACCCTGCTGTGAAGTGGGTGTATCTAACAACAATACCCTGCTGTGAAGTTGTTGTATCCAACAACAATACCCTGCTGTAAAGTGGGTGTACCTAACAACAATAGCCAACTGTGAAGTGGGTGTATCTAACAACAATACCCTGCTGTGAAGTGGTTGTATACAACAACAATGCCCTGCTTTGAAGTTGTTGTATCCAAAAACAATACCCTGCTGTGAAGTGGGTGTATCTAACAATAGCCCACTGTGAAGTGGCTTGAAATAATGAAAACCGTTACCCATTATTTCAAGCAAATTCCTCATTCCACTGCTGACCAAGGAAAGGAGCGGAACCCTTGAAATTGCCGGTGAAACGTCGGGAGATATCCTGTCTGGACCATGGCCTACAAGCCCGAAGAACGTGTACTTAATTATCCTAAATTACTATTTTGTATGTTCTAGTTATACAGGGGGTCAGGAAATGTTCTCCGCAGCTGCTGCGAGAGGTAGCGTCATCAGTTTAGTTGGCAGCACTATGTCCTTGATAGGGTGAAGGCCTCATGTGTGGTCAGTGGGCTGTCGAAATCGTCAGTGTTTATAGTTAGATTATTGGAAGAGTGCAATAGTAGGCCTATGTTATGGAATGGCTGTGGTGAGTACAACGTTTACTGTTTGTTTCTTTGATACAAGCAAGCGACAGCCAGGCTGCCAACGTAACTGGTGACGCTATCTCTCGCTGCAGAATGTAGGCACTGCGGAGAACAGTAGTGGTTTTGTGACAGTTCAAAACCCACCTCCACCTCCCCACCTCACAAGATGGCGGCGGTGCGATATCTCTCGAACGCATGGTCGGATTTTGACGAATGAGGTGTCATTGAACTCGGGCTGATACCCCCTTTCCAATGGACAACATATTTCAACCCCAAAATAAACCCTACCCCTACTAGGGGGTGAAATTGTATTTTTTAAGAAAAATCTCGCTTTCCAATTGCAACATGTGAGAGTTTGAATGCCAATATGGAATTAAACGTTGTTCCGCAAACCAATAATCAAAGAGGGGCATGTTAGGCCTTGAGGTGAGGGCCTCTGTCATTGTTGACGAGTCCCTGTGGATGGGTTCTTGTTGACAGGTCATTGTTGGCGGGTCCTTGTTGACAGGTCATTGTTGACAGGTCCTTGTGGACAAGTCCTTGTGGACAAGTCCTTGTGGACAGGTCCTTGTGGACAAGTCCTTGTGGACAGGTCCTTGTGGACGAGTCCTTGTGGACAAGTCCTTGTGGACGAGTCCTTGCGGATGAGTCCCTTAGGACTGGTTTCTACGGACTAGCCCATGAATTTATTTAAATTATGTCAAAGGGCCTAACTACATTTTGCGTGTAAAGCAGTGTGTTGAACTGACGTTGTTCACTAATCCCCCACTACTATAATGGGATAACGATATGAAAGGAAAGTGACGAACCACATGAGAACATACAAGGGATCTAACTTGGTGGATGGATGTGTTCTAACGAGTCATTTGTAGTTGAAAGAGAATAATACATGTTCTTAAGATGTTAAAACTGTGGAGATGGTACGTGCAGTAAGACGTCTTGTTATATTTCCTGTGTCATATTACAGACATGGCAGAGAGCGCGCAGATCTGTTGCTATGACTAACGCTGCAGTAATTTGAAACCGCAAGTGTTCATGAAGACAATGGGTGATGATCATGCAAAGTTAGCAGTTATTGGATATTACACAGGTGTTCCTTCCGGTGTCATGTTGCTGACATGCCAGAGAGCGCACACTGCTGTTGCTATGACTGACGCTGCAGTAATTTGAAACCTCAGGTGTTGAACAAGACAATGGGTGATGTTCATGCAAAGTCAGCAATAATTGGATACCACACAGGTGTTCCTAGTGTACTTTGGACACTCAGCTGTATTGGGAAAGGAATTGCAATGATCTGCAAAAAAAAAAAAAAAAACTGCTGACACGAGCGATGAGATTTTATATAAGAGAGATGTCATATATTTCCCTACTGTCAGTCTTTATGACTCGCTTTGAGTGAACAGTGCTCTATTACTGCTCAAGAGTTGAAAAAAAGCCTTTTTGGTAGAAAAACATTAAATTATTTTGCATGGTAAGTACTTATTATTAATGGATTGTAGTCTTTTATTACTAATTGATGTTGAAGTTATTGATTGGAATGTATTTATTGATTGATTGATTGATTGATTGATTGATTTGTTTACAGATAATTGGGTACCTGTAGGTTACCAGATTCCTACAATCTGTTCATTCAGTGACAGCAGTTGATAAATTATAAAAAGGTAAGTGCCCTCTCTATAACTTTTAAACAGTTAGAGTGATATTTTCCAATGTTCACCACTACATGTTAGTGAAAATGGAATATTTGGCAGTCAAAAGTTGTAACTACTTGACCATGGTGTGTAAAGCTAATTTTGTAGGCTAGATTTTGATTACCGCTCTATTAAGTCTGAATGTTCATTGCTAGGGGTCAGTGACAGAGGGAATATTTAAAGACTTCACCTCAGTTCACCTAACATAACCTAACTTTACCTAACTTAACCTTGTCACGTGATATGTTTTACAAGTTTATACTTGCTTTATGACTGACTATGACGTCACACTTAGCTCACTTAACTGGTGGCTGCTGGTTTCTATCACGTGACATGTTCTACAAGTTTAGACTTGTTTTAAGACTGGCTATGACGTCACACTTAGCTCACTTAACTGGCGATCGCTGGTTTCTATCACGTGACATGTTCTACAAGTTTAGACTTGTTTTAAGACTGGCTATGACGTCACACTTAGCTCACTTAACTGGCGATCACTGGTTTCTACCACTCTATCAAGTTCCAATGTTCACCGCTAGGTGTCAGTGACAGTGGTATATAGTAACCCCCAGTTAGAACTACATGAAGTTAGACTTACTAGGAGTTCACAGATGATCGATTTAAATACCCTGCTATAACCATTGACTGGAATGTAATTAAACTATTTATATTTTACTTTGTTTTATCATTTATTAACATTTATGACTTCTTTCTTTTATAGGTAATTTCGAAAGTGATCATCATGTTCAAGTGTGGTGAATGTAAGAAACAGTTCTCAAGACCTGACAGCCTTCAACGACATGCAAATGCTAAACATGACATTAAAATGTTTGTGTACAGTCATTGTGCTACCACATTTAACAGACAAGATAATCTTGCACGTCATGCAAATTTAATGCATGTTAGTTCAGCACTATTTTCGTGTTCATTTTGCAAACTTGGTTTTTCTGCTGTAAAGCGATATCAATCCCACATGGTTGAAGTGCATGGAGAACAACGGGAATTGAAATCTGTAAAACCATTAACTAGCACGGAACCTTTAAATGAATGTGATGCTCAAAAGCGTAAACGTTCTCAAGATTGTGAAAATAGTCATGCAACAAAAGGAAAGAAGAATGGTGAACCTTCGATAACCCATTGTGATGTATGTAATATTGATATACCTTTATCAATCATTCATGGACATTTACGCAGTATTAATCATAAAAACAACGCTTGCCATGAAAGAAATTCTTGAAATATTCAACAAATTGGTAGTGCATTTAAAAGTCGAATTGCTAGTTACAGACTTTATAGTGAAGAAAAAACTCAAAGTTTTGAAACATTTTTACAGAATGTTCAACCTACTGTGTTTGGCTTAGTAAAAATGTTTTAGTAGAGCATAAAACAATTAAAATGAATTTTGTACTTTTTGGACTCTATGTAAAAACTGGGAGTGAAGGTGAAATTATGGAAATCAAATCCTTTAATACAAAAATCATAATTGTTAGCGAATCAACTAATATTAGTGATATGTATCGAAATATTTCAAGTGCTATCATAGTGAAGAGTGAAGAATTCCAGGAAAGGGAGTCAGGCTGGGCGTTGGTTGAAGTACTTTATTTAGAAACCAACATGAATAAATACAACCCCTTCGAGCATCATCATATATTGATTTACCTGTATGGATCAAACGAAAGAGAGCTGTTGTGAATGTTTTGAATAGTGATCAAGCATGTTTTGCGTGGGCTGTAACCTCAGCTCTCCATCCAGCAGTGGGGCATGTGGAGAGAACATCATCTTATCCTCAGTATTCTTCAGTGTTAGATTTAAAAGAAATAGAATTTCCTATGGCGATAAAAGACATTCAACGTTTTGAAGAGCTGAACAATGTAAGTAATAATGTTTATGAAATTGAAAATAAGAGAATAGTAGGTCCTCTATATTATACTCAGGAAAAAAAAGGATGCTCATGTAAATTTACTATACATAACCGAAGGTGAAAATGCTCACTATTGCTGGATAAAACATTTCAGTAGACTAGTCAGTAGTCAGGTTTCAAAACACGATGGTAAAAAGTGGTTGTGTGATGGTTGTTTGCTACATTTCCAGAAAGAGGATCAACTAATTCAACATCAAAAATGGGGATGTAATCATGTTTGTACGGTATTACCTACTCCTAGAAATATCATTTTAAAATTTAAGGATTATGAGAAACAGCTTCGAGTACCATTTGTTATATATGCTGACTTCGAGGCTTTGCTAAAACCATTTAATACATGTTCATCGAATACAGCCCAACCTTTTACCAACACTACTCACATTCATGAACCTTTTAGCTTTGCATATTATATTAAATGTAGTTATGATGACTCTTTAAATAAGTTTGAGCTCTATAGAGGACCTGATGCACCTAAAGTTTTTATGGATAGGCTTGAGAAAGATGCCATTCGTATATCCTCTATTTTAAATACGATCATTCCAATGGAACCACTAACTTCATTAGAGCAAATGCATTTTGAAACTGAAACTAATTGTTTTGTATGTGGTGAAGGTTTATATACAGACAGGTTTCGCGATCATGACCATTTAACAGGAAAATATCGTGGTGCTGCTCATCAAGAATGTAATTTAAATTATAGAGTAAGTAAATTCATTCCGGTCATTCTACATAACGGTAGCAAATACGATAACCACATTATCGTTAAAGAATTTGGTGCTTCAGATGTGAAAATTGATGTGATTGCAAATAATAAGGAACAATACATATCGTTAAAAAAATACATCAAAACCGACAATAAGAAAACTATAAAACTGAGATTTTTAGATTCATTCCGCTTTATGTCAAGTAGTCTTGATAAGCTGGCTAGTAATATAAAATCAGATCAGTTTCATGAAATTCAACGTGTCTTTCCTAAAGAATATGTTTTTAATTTGATTCGTCAAAAGGGTATATTCCCTTATGAATATATTATCTGTGTGGAACGTCTTGAGGAGTGTTCTTTACCACCGAAAGATGCATTTTACAGTTCCTTAAACACAAGTCATATCAGTGATCAGGAATATTTACATGCACAACGTGTATGGACACAGTTCCACATTCAAACTTTAGGAGAATTTTCAGACATATATTTGAAGACAGATGTGTTATTATTAGCAGATGTTTTTGAAAATTTTCTGAATGTTTATATGAAAACTTATGACCTTGATCCTTGTCAGTATTTCACTGCTCCTGTGTTAAGTTTCAGTTTAATGTTGAAAAAAAAAAAAAAAAAGTAAATTTAGAATTAATGACTGATATAGACATGATCAATTTTATAAAATCATCAATTCGAGGTGGATTAAGCCAATGTAGTGGGCGGTACTCTAAAGCGAATAGTAAATACATGCCTAGCTACAACCCTTGTGAAGAGTCAAAGTATATTGTCTACCTCGATGCAAATAACCAATATGGATGGGCCATGAGTCAATATCTACCACTGAAAGATTTTCGCTGGCTGACACAACCCGAAATTGATGTCTTACATGTTGACACTCTTAATGATAACGATGATAAAGGATATATTTTAGAGGTAAATCTTGAGTACCCTAAAGAGTTACTTGATGATCATAATGATTTACCATTTTGTCCTGAGAATATGAAATCTCCATACATCACATCACGAACAAAAATGTTAATTGCTAATGTAAATGATAAATGTAAATATGTAATACATTATCAAAACTTGAAACAGTGTCTACAGCATGGATTGAAATTAACTAAAATTCATCGCGTATTGCAATTTCATCAGTCAGCATGGCTCAAACTGTATATTGATCTAAACAATAATTTAATAACACAGTCAACAAACGAGTTTGAAAAAGATTTTTATAAACTCATGAATAATAATGTTTTTGGAAAGACTATGGAGAATGTTGATAAACGAGTTGATGTAAAGCTGATAACAAAGTGGGAGAATGATGGTAAAAGGTATGGTGCGAGCAACTTAATAAGCAAGCCTAACTTTCATAGCTGTTCAATTATTCATGAGGATTTAGTTGTAATACAAATGAATTGTCTTAAAGTAACTTACAACAAACCCATATTTGTAGGTTACACCATTCTGGAATTGTCAAAAACACTTATGTATGAATTTCACTATGATTATGTAAAGAAAAACTATCTTGATAATGCTAAATTACTCTACACAGACACAGATTCTTTTATTTATGAGTTTAAAACTGATGATTTTTATGAGGATATCAAAACTGAGCAAAATAGGTTTGATACAAGTGACTATCCCGAGGATAATATTCACCATTTGCCTCTAGTAAACAAAAAGGTTCTTGGGAAATTTAAGGATGAATGTGCTGGTGTTATTATAGACACCTTTGTAGGCACAAAATCTAAATCATACAGGTATATGACAATTGATGATGTAGTAGTAAAAAAAATTAAAAGGAGTGAAAAAGAATGTTGTTAGTAAAGAGTTAGATATAAGTGATTATAAAAACTGTATAGTTAGTAACCCACCTGTATTATATAAGAAAATGTGTGTATTTAGAAGTAAAAATCATCAGCTACATACCAATTTGCTGAACAAAGTTGCTTTAAGTAATGAATACAACAAACGATTCATTATACCCAACACATTTGATACTCTTACTTGGGGAAACGGTCGCATTGACGACTATTACTTTACTTAAGTCAAATTATAACTATATAGTAATATTTGTAGTGTGTTTTATATTGTAATATTTTTTGTAAAAACTGTAAGTAGAATGTATAATGTTAGGCTACTGTAGTTCAGTAAAAATAAGATAAGTAATACATTTTATTGTAAAATGTTTGTTTTTGTATATTACAAAAAAGATTTAAAAAAAATTACAGAATGTGTGAACTAAACAAGGGGAATGTAAAAAATGTAAAGTGGAAATTGTAAATATCCATGTGTGAAAAAGTGAAATAGCTATTACCATTTTAAAATTAAAAAGACATTGTGATCTGGTAAACCATGTTTTTATTTCACAACAACAAAAATGTACAGAATGGGTAAACTAAACAAGGGGAATGTAAAAAAATGGAAAGTGGAAATTGTAAATATTCATGTGTGAAAAAATGAAAATGGCTATCACCATTTTTAAAATTTAAAAGATATAGTGATCTGGTGAACCTTATTTTTATTTCACAACAACAAAAATGTACAGAATGTGTGAACTAAACAAGGGGAATGTAAAAAATGTAAAGTGGACATTGTAAATATTCATGTTTGAAAAAATGAAAATGAAGAAATGGCCATCACCATTTTTAAAATTACAAGACATTGCGATCTTGTAAACCTTGTTTTATTTCACAACAAATAGAGCTTTACAAAAATAGAATACAAAGAAATACCAATTCCTCAATCGTTTTCAATGTTCATGTCCACTCATCATTAACTTTCCTTTTATAGCACTAATCACAATGAGGGCTGCCAACCTCTCCCCCACTGAGACATCACAGGATATCGAACGTTGTTTAGCTTTTCAACGATACTTTATCCACTACACGTCTTAATGCAGGATGACTGTGGTGATAAGAAAGGTGCATGCTTGATCCAAAGGATTAATAGGTATATCACCACGCTGCAAAGGTTCTTCAAGACAAGTTCAAGGACAACACAAATAATAACCAGGTAGGTAGATTTCGAAAGTCAAGTATTGAATGACTTTATCAAAGACGCCATTGCCAGTACAGGTCTGGCATATCCTCTTCCATCGATGGTAAAAAGGTTTGATCTTCCTCCTCCTCTGTGGATGATGTTTGTTGTTGCTGCTTTTTTTCTTCATCACACCCGTGGTATGAGGAAACAAAGTCTTTACACTGACTTTTATGACCGTGATACAGTTTGACCAGCTTGCAAGTAGCACACTGTCGCATAGAGGGTATTTTTGCCATAGCCACTTGCTTATGGTGATCATAATCTGTACATGGTTGCAATTCACTTAACACAGGGTCTTGAGTCCATGATTTTGGTACATGTTTTGCCAGATTTCTTTCACTGCATTTGCTGCGACATAATAAATGAATGATTTTTGAAGAGCCAATAATTCTTCTTTGGTAAAACTGTCTAGTTTCTTTTTACACACAAAGAACTTTCCAATCGCTTTATCGGTAGCATCCCCTTTCTCCATGGTATCACGTTGATGTTTACCCGTCGCTTGTAGAAATCTCACTGGCGTCATCCACAGGTAAACCTTCAGTTAAATTTTATTTAACAACTCCCAGCAAGCATTGGTGGTTAGCCAATGAAACAATTGCCACACCTGTGCCAGGGCTTTATGGGTAATATTGTCACAGGGACAGCGGTCCATGAGTGATTGCAGCGAGGGACAGCCCATGTCCATTAAATCGATACACTGACAGTAGACGTCAAAAATGGTTGTAGCCATTGACGTTTTTCACTACCTTTCACAATTACTACATGGGCAGAAGACAAGTGGGCTTTCATGACCATGTTCAGGTGCTTATATGAAATGGTTCCTTGCTTCAAGTCTAGTTGCATATGAGTTTCAATCCACTGGGTTTGTTTACGGTCTTTATCATCCAATAAATAAAACGCATAAGGTGGTTTAAACACCAAATGGGTAGCTTGTGATATCCAAAAAGTGGAACAATCGATGATAAAAATTTAAATATAAATTTGTTATCTCCAATTTTCAACCCTTGACAGTCGACAATTAGTGTACGCAACATGTTCACTCTTGTCTGGATCAAGTCCAACTGACCACAGACTGCCGATTGTTCAGTAAAGTGTACCCATGACGTTTACTTACATTCCATTCTAGTAAAAAAATAAATGGTTAGGATATGACAGGGGGCATAAGAAATAATACTATAACAACAACAACCAATTTTTTATTACATTATTTTATTAGCATAACAAGTTTTACATTCTTTTTTTCATTCTAGGATAGAGGCGGTACCATCTCATACAAAAAAAAGTCTTTTGTGTTTATAGTGTCCATAACACCGATGATATTCTAATGTCTCTAAACTGGGTGTTTTTGACTGTGAGCTGCTCACTGATGCACTGTTGACACCATAAAGTCCACACGTATCATAACTTTTTTCATCACTCAGAGGCATGAGTGAGGGGTAACTTGAATGACAGTGTATATTACCCACCTCCATTCTGCACAGGTAGGGGCACGCAGGTGACCAGCGCTGATGTTCCTGCATGGGTTCATCACTTTCTTGCCATTGGTCTATGATGATGGGACAAAACACACATTTCACTTCATCTCTTGTTTTTAAATAGTAGAATCCAGCGGCCGCTAAGGCTTGAGGGTTTATAAAAGGCACCGGCCACGTCGCAATGGTCTTGAAACGTTGTTCCTCAGATTTTAAATTCATGGATGTAACTTCTCTTGAGGCTTGAAAGCAAGACATGACTGAGCGGTTTGATGTGGGTTGACCGGCTATTTATACACTTGTCACTTGGTTGGACAGTGGGTAATAGTTGACTTGTTTGTGATGAATAATCAAACAGTAGGCCGTCATATTGGCTGGAACATTGTCATGCGTTTCAAAATCTAGTCGAATGCCAATATTGGATGGTTTGACAGACTCTTCCAAGTAGGAACAGTCAAGGACAATCAGTGGCGCCCTTGTCTTAAAAGCTTGGGGTGACAACATAGGACAATTCTCTTTTTGATAATACGACCATCTAAATTTAGAAAACAAGTCGTACAGGGGACCAAACTTATTTTTTGAAAAATCTAAATCCAGTCCTTCATAGGGAAACACAGCACCGTTGAGGAAAAGACGTGCATTTCTCAATTGCAGGTGATCAAATTGCGTGGCATCTTTGGTTTGTTGATACTTGCGATTCGTTTGAAAACCCACACTCATGTAGAACGGTCATTCTGTATAGCGGGCTGTTTTTATAGACCAACTGTGTGTGTTGGTGGTGGGCAATAGCGGGTACTCATGGAGTGCCCAGCTTCTAAATTCCATGGGTAGAGGTATATCTCTCTTTACCATTTTGAGTATGTCCAGTTTTTTGCTATCGTTAAGGGTCACATGAGGCACTTTCCATAGCAAGCGTTGTAGTTGAATTTTTGAATCAATGGGGGTATTGTCGGCTTCCTTGAGTGCATTATTATCACTCCTGTCTCTCACCAGATAAAGCACTTGCCTTGCGTTGACCACAAAGCGCTGGTGATCTTCAGCAAAGCCTAAAATCAGTTTAAGAGGTAAATATCCAGTAAAGGTGCCATCGGTGTGTACCATCCAGTCATTGATCGAGTCAGGGCACCAACCCGCCATGCAAAGTGTTTTAGCTTCTTCCTCACTATAAGAGGGATATAGTTTTATGACACTGGAAATACCCACATTTCGAGTGCTAACCACCACGATATCGTTAATCACGTAACGCACTTCAGAAAACAGAAAGGCGAAAGAATGGTTGGCTACCTTGGATGTGGTGGGTGTAGAGCCATCGGCTTTGGTGAGCCGACCTTCAATCTGAATAACACTTTCATGCAGTAGAGTGTAAATATCTTGGTTGTTGATAACAAATTGAATTTCATCATTGTTATTGAGCCCAGGTGTTTGAGCTTGATAAGAATGGAGATCAATTCTTACCACTCCTGGTTGCTCCTCGATGAGGTTCGCTACCTCTAGGATAGAATTCATCGCGGGGGTTGACGTGGTAACCCAAATGCTGTAAAATCTGCTTGTTCTGAGATGTTAACATGAATTCACGTGGTAAACAACTAACACCATTCCTAGACGGTGCTGTTGCTTTATATACAAACTTCATAGTGGCTTTAGCACCAACTTGTAAGTCACTGGTGTGGTAGAATCTAGATCAATGAGTTGTTGCTCTCTATTGATCAGTCTTAATGTTATATTACTAATACCATTGACAGCCACAGAATGAAAAAGCACCACTGGAGGGTTTTCACGAATAATATAGCCATTGGGTGATGTTACAATAAAGTCATAAAGCGAATGCGACGGTTCTTAATTGGTGTACACTTGGCTAAGAATATTACACGTCACCGACACATGATGGTCCTCAATGAATTTCACTTCATGGTCTGATTCATGTTTTTTGTTGGGCTCTAACACGCGTGGTTTAAATCCTAGTAATGGACCAATGGAAACGGGGTGTGTTTTAAAGTCAATTTTCAATGTAGAAAAAATACTGCAGCGATGAGTGTTGGTATTTCCTACAAGTTCAAAATTGCGCGTTCCATCGAGAAATGACTTTAAACCATATTCATTGATCAACACCACTAAATGTGTTCATAAATGTCATCTATCGTGTATCCCTCAGAGTTCAGGGTGAGCACAGAATCATCATAGTAAAACTTGTTGTTCACATTTTCACGTATGTTGTATATTCTATTGTACGTTTCAAGTGAAACAAGTCCTAAACCATAGGGTTTTTCACTCAATTCGATAGGTGGGTAAAAGTCTAGGCTCACTTCAGGTCCACGTCCATGCAGTGTAAACGTCTTACTTTCCACCGACATACTGTTGACGTTTTTGCTTAAGCTGCGTCTTATATAAAAAATTAAACACAAACGTCCACACTGTTGGCTGTTAAACGTTTGCTCACGTTTCACATTATAATATATCTTGATCCTGTTTCCAAAATAGGCCACTAGTTCCATGGGCGGGGGCAAATTCCCAAAACTGTCAAAGTACCATACAGTGGATCCTTCTTTGACATAAGCTACATAATGTGTTCCAGGTCCTCGGTGATCATCCAAATTGACAACAGCACATTCATGTTTCCAGGGTCGTGAGGGTAATTGGTTTCGCATAAACACACCTCGAAAATGAGAAAGCTTCAGTTGTTTAGCGTAGCTTCCCACTTGTTGATGTGTCAGGGCATGTCTTGCTATGGCTGAGGTTAAAGATGTTTTTATTTTATTTCGAAAAGGTGAAATTCCAAATCCTTGTTGATAAAAGGCTGGCTTCAAATTGGCATTTCTAGCCCCCATAGCAATGGCTTCCAATGTTTCATTGTGTCGCTGACTTTCTTTGAGTTGTTGCTTGCCCTGTTGCGCGGCATTGATAGTTTTTGCCACTGCACTGGCGCCGCCTAAAAGTGAACCTAGAGCAGCCAGACCAGCGAATAATACAGGTAAAAATCCCGTTCGTTTGGGGACGGGGATCACTCGCCCTTATTTTGAACCCTGTCACTGGCGTTTTGGAATAACATGTCTCTGTGCTGCTCGAAGAGCTTTCCTTATGGTCAACACATTATTATTTTTTTTTCGCAAGGGCTTGTCCATGCATGTCTTAAGCCCAGGCTTTGCCAAGGACAGGGTCATATTTTTAATCTTTCTCACCACATATCTTTGTTTCACCATGATGATGATGAACAACAACCTTTCACAATAAAAGTTTAAGTCACAACTAACGTCAGATTGTTATTTCATGAATGTATATTCCAATTCTACATACAGTGGGAAATCGTTTAGGGGGTTTCCAGCTTGCTTTTCATCCCATGTCAACATGAGATGAAAGGATAATTCGTCTCCTGCATTGACCATTTCATGGTTATGGGCCAACATCCTATGACCATTTATCTCTATTTGTAAATGGTTCTTATCAGGTATGGCATATTTGATGTGAATGGTTCCATTATAGTGTAATCGATAGTGGCTTAAACCCGAAGCAAGCACATAGGTCAAGTGCTGGTCATGAACTAGCGGTATATGGTTTCTCTCATTCACAGGTTTTACATTTGTCAGACACACTAAAAATACACATGGGATAAATTTATAAAGCCTTTTCATTTCATAGGTCACGTATCGCTTGGTACAGACATCATCATCTTCTTGTGGGTCTTCCACGTGAATAATGCGGTGATGATTAGCGCTATAGCCATCCACCGTAAGCTGAGGCACTTTATCATAAAACTCATACACCTTGTTATCTACATACTTTTTTGTAGTAACGTCTGTAGACACTTGAGGGTGTTTTACATGGGTTAACCGCTTTCCTTTAAAGTCATTATCTCCCTGTTTTGTGCGTGGCACTACTGACCTATCCACATAGTGTTTATTAGCAGGATCTGTTTCTTGTTTAGGATCATGTATGGGAACAGACCTAGCTTTGAACATCAACGCACGTCCAAAGACATCCATCGTCAACCTGTAGTACGAGTCTACTGTTTCTATGACAAGGCTCGGTGCGATGTATATAGACAGCCTGCTAGCCTCTCTAAGCCTTAGTTGAAATGAAGATAATTAAGCAGCAAGAGTCAATCCCCGTGGGGGACATGGTTTCCCATCTCTGTCCCACATCACGCGAACAACGTCATGGTTCACTGTTTCCATCTTCCATTCGCTGCATCATTGTGGGACCTTCCGGCTGTGGAAAGACCAATCTTTTGCTGACACTTATTACAGCGCCCAATGGTCTGTGTTTTCAAAATATTTATATTTTCGCAAAATCTCTCTACCAACCCCTCTACGTGTTTCTGGATCAAGTCATGTCTGGATTACAAAATGAGAATATGGGGTATTTTACATTTTCCACGCAAGAAAATGTTATTTCACCGGATGAGGTAAAGCCTGATTCACTCATGATTTTCGATGATGTATCCACTGAACGACAAGGCATCATTCAAAGCTATTTCAGCATGGGTCGACACAAACATATCGATTGCTTCTATCATGGACAAACGTAATCTAAAATGTCCACACAGTATATTCGAGACAATGCCAATGTCATTGTTTTATTTCGCCAGGACGAGAGGAACAGTCGTCACATTTATAATGAACATGTGAATCCGGATATGACCTTTCAAATGTTTACAGAATTGTGTGGCAAGTGCTGGAACACACAACGTCATGCCTGTTTAGTGATTGACAAACAAAGTGAACTCAACCAAGGGCGGTATCGCTTAGGGTTTGATCATTTTATTGCTATTTAAGGCACTGTAACTTTCCCTCTCAAGTCATTTGTCACGACACCATGGCGTTAGCAGAGAGTCAATTGAAAAAGCATATTATTAGAGCAAAAAATTCTATTCGCCAAAAGTTCCGTCAATTGAAACGATCACGTGCAGATCATGCTTTGTTTATTCAACAACATTTAGCCCCTCCGCTAAACGCGTTGTTGAAACCCTCTTTCAAGCCATCTGAAACGCTACCCACCGTTTCACAAGCCACTCAGACGCACCATGAGGACCCTGAGGAAGAGGAAGAGGAACAGGAATATTTAACTAGTGTTAGCGAAGTTGAGGATAATGAGGAACAAGTGTTAACGCCTCAAAGAAAAGGCATCACTCCTTGCAGAGTTTTTAAGAAAAAAGAAATCCTTGGTCATGCTCGAAGCACCTTGCCTTTCCAGATCGTCTCCATTTTCACAACTCTTGACCACCCCTCAATATAAAGCTCAACTGAAAAACATTTTAATAAAATATTATGGATCAACACTGGAACCCTATTTCACCAATCTATTTATTGGAAACACAGATGCCACGTATGGTGTTCGCTATGAGGATGATAGTTTTAAAATTGGTGATTCATCGATTAAATTTAGTCGTACTAAAGCTGTCGTTAAAAAGATCAACTATAAATTAACACCAGGACTGTTAAAGCGACTATTCTTTCGGACTCCCTCATCCCAAGATTATACGCTAGAGGACCTTGGTAAATATAAATCCATTTTATTGGACACCCATGCCCACAAAAGACAGTATGATCCCCACTCAACAAGTGAATGCCAATATATCTCAAAAATATAAAACCATCATTGCAAAAATGTTCCCCACTAGTCAAAGTGGTCGTCGTAAAGTGTCCGCTTCAGGAGTGACATTTAAACCATTAAAACCCCTTGTGGATGTTACCTACTGGCACAATCCCAATAAACTCGTCCAGCGACTACAGCTGTTGCATGCTTCACGTCAAGCCGGTCATACTGGTCACGATTGGGAAATTCAAGAAATTGAGGAAGAACTTTGAAATGCCAAAATTATTGTTTAAGCCCTCACCCATTAAAATGGGTATTGCTCACGAGTTGCATCGTCCAGCTAGACGTCACTATCAGCGACTCAAGGTGATTTCACAGGGTGTGGATGAAATTTGGCAAGCAGACTTGGTTGAAATGATTCCCTATGCTAGCGTTAACGATGGTGTACGCTATATGTTGACGGTCATTGAAGTTTATTCCAAAATGGCGTTTGTTGAACCTGTGCGACGCAAGTCTGGTCCACTAGTCACCAAGGCCTTTCAACATATTATTCAACAATCCAAACGTCAACCTCAGCTGCTACAAACCGATCAGGGAAAATAATTTTTCAACAAGGATTTCTCCAGTTTTCTCAAATCAAAGGATATTCACCATTACACCACGTACAGCAATCTCAAAGCCAGCGTGGTCGAGCGGTTCAACCGAACATTGAAAACCCATATGGGGAAAGCGTTTACCGCTTAGGGCACTTATCGCTGGTTGGACTTGTTACCTGAGCTAGTGTCACGTTACAATAACACCAAACACAGAATCATTGGGACCAAGCCACGACTTGTGACCAAAAATATTCCACAACTGGATAAACTGTTTAACCCCATTAAAACAGCAGACCCTAAACGTCATCGCCTTAACATTGGGGACCATGTTCGTGTGAGCAAATTCAAGTCCATCTTCGACAAGGGCTACACACCAAATTGGGGGACTGAACTATTTCGAATTCGTCAAGTCAACCTGAACAGTCCAGTCACCTATTTACTCGAGGACCTCAACCATCAACCCATAAAAGGCAGGTTTTATCTCCAAGAACTCCAAAAGACAGCGTTTCCTAAACATTACCTTGTGGAAAAATTGTTGAAACAAAAAGGAAATAAACTATATGTAAAATGGTTGGGATTTAGCTCAGCCTTTAATTCTTGGATTAATAAATTACGTGTTGTGTGAACCTGTGTGCCTTGTATTTATTTATTCACTCATGTTGTACTTAACCTACAGTCCTATGTACAGTCCTCAGCTCCACATGTATTATGAGCAATACATATTTCTTTCTCTCTTCACCTGTGTTCTCTCTTACACTGACTCTCCCCCTCTCCCCCCCCCCCCCTTCACCTCCCACCACTGTCAAAACAGGTTGTGACTTGTTAGCTCTTATCGTGCACGTGTACAGGTGGAACACCTGTGTGTTAGGTCATATTACACATGAACTTGCATTTTCTCACGTATGAACCAAAACAGGATGTGACTTGTTTCACAAGGAGGATGCTAATAATGACATCTCACACGTGTTCACATGTATTTCGTCACTTTCCTTTCATATCGTTATCCCATTATAGTAGTGGGGGATTAGTGAACAACGTCAGTTCAACACACTGCTTTACACGCAAAATGTAGTTAGGCCCTTTGACATAATTTGAATAAATTCATGGGCTAGTCCGTAGGAACCAGTCCAAAGGGACTCATCCACAAGGACTCGTCCACAAGGACTCGTCCACAAGGACCTGTCCACAACGACTTGTCCACAAGGACCTGTCAACAATGACCTGTCAACAAAGACCTGCCAACAATGACCTGTCAACAAGGACCCATCCACAGGGACTCGTCAACAATGACAGGGGCCCTCACCTCAAGGCCTAACATGCCCCTCTTTGATTATTGGTTTGCGGAACAAAGTTTAATTCCATATTGGCATTCAAACTCTCACATGTTGCACTTGGAAAGCGAGATTTTCTAAAAAAAATACAATTTCACCCCCTAGTAGGGGTAGGGTTTATTTTGGGGTTGAAATATGTTTTCCATTGGAAAGGGGGTATCAGCCCGAGTTCAATGACACCTCATTCGTCAAAATCCGACCATGCGTTCGAGAGATATCGGGCCGCCGCCATCTTGTGAGGTGGGGAGGTGGTGGGTTTTGAACTGTCACAAAACCACTACTGAGAACATTCCCTGGCTATTTAATATAATCACAGTAGAGTACTTGTAGGTCATTGCTCCATATTAATTTATAGTAATAGCAGAAGTACCCGTTCTTCGAACGGTGTTCGGTGTTAACACCAGACATTATCAATTGAGCTAATGATGCAATGGTTAGCGGTTTGTCATTCCTTCATAAGTTTAATTTAAGGGCCTTAAAATGTGGTTTTCGGAGACCCTTTATAGACTCCCGAATTTTGTGTCACACATTGAGAAGCGCAACACATGCTTTGGTCGTCCTTCTAGGATAGTTTTTATATTTCGTCTATTTTAGCATGTATTTTGAGAAGTTTTCCCTATATCCACCCTTCTACTGTATGAAAAGTACGGTGAAGAGTTTAATAAATGATTGGTGTATTGACTCTCATGGATACCATACCTAATTTTACGATGCACCAAGCATCCGAACACGAGTTATAGGCGTACATAAAGATACACAGACAGACAGACAATTCTATTGTCTACAATATATCACCCAGATATCCAAATATGGGTATATCTACCACACAGTATCAAACAAAATCATCCTTACGATGAACCCCTATGTCGACAAAAAATAAATTAAAAATAAATAAATAAATGATGAGTTAAAATGTGTTCTCAAACTAAATTCAACTAACGTGTACTTCATGACGTGAAATAGAATTGAAAGCCTTGTGGACGGAACACAATACACGTCACATTAAAACTGACCCTCTATGTTGTGTTAGGTCCCCATACACAGGAAGACTCCTTTCATAAATTATAAAGGCTTGAGTTGCATGACAACTCTCGTTCTTTAGCGTCAAATGGCCCAAATACTTAAAATCCGCAAAACAAAAATGCTGATTCAATTCAGGAATTTTTGAAAATAATGTTGCTGTTTAGAGATATAATAGACCTTCTGTACTATATGTCGCACGTGAAAATTGCGTGAAAAAATTCTAGGGTATCCCCTGACCCCCGTAATTGCATTGATGAATTACACAGTCTAAGTTGGTCCCGTGATAATCTTATAGCCATTTGCAAACTTTCACAGAAATGTAATAAATGGAGTGACATTGCTTCTTACAGAAATAGATGGAAAGTTGGATATCACCCCTTGAGATACTGTTGTCATAGTTACCAACTTGCATTCCTTCATTAGTTTGTTAAATTAAATTGAATTAGTTTTCTGGGAATATCTCAGAAACTGTTGGTTTTAGAGCCTTGTAATGTAGTATTCGAGGACCCTTTGCGGCCCCGAGTTTTGTTTCTGTCACTGAGGGGCTTTGTCACGTCGTAGCACGCCATAATATAATAATAATAATAATAATATAATACTGTATAATATAGGGATACCCCCAGGGTCTCACATCTAGTGGGGCGGGGGTTGGCGACCATGGGGCCCCAGCTGAGTCCGCATTGCTTCCACTTACTTGTACCAAGCTCCTCTCCGTCTTCTTTCCTGTCGACCTCACTTGGCCGATTCTTGTTCTCTTCCGACCCCGACAGTATTAGGGTATCCGAGACCTAGGGAGTTTCTTCCTTTCCCGCCTTAATTGGCCCTTGTCTCATATTTTCTGATACCCTCCTTCTGCGAGGGGTTAGCCGTCTTTTTCTTTTCATATTATCTCCTGCCTTCTGCTCAAGGCCCTCAAGGAGGCAGGGTGTATGTAGCCCCACCACTTCCGTTGCACCCTAGATATTGCTACACCCTCAAGGGCTCACGGCTGGTGAGCGTGGGACTTGGCGACCCCGAGGGATTCCTGAACTGGTCCGGTTTTCCCCCTTTTATCCATTACCTCTGGGGCGAACCCTCTCCTCTTTCACTTTCCTATCTGCCTTTCATGGCTCTCCTTTCTTCGAAGTCCCTCAACCCGCATTCTTCGAGGGTTTAGGGTATTTCTTTTCCTCCTGACCTTTATTTGCCTTATTCTCCTTTTGTTTTCCATTTCTTCTTCTGGTATATAAGTTAGTAGTTAGTTTTAGTTATAGTTTACACTTCATTTTCATCTTCACGATCACCCAAACCATTATGGGCCGATAACCTAAATGTTAGGCCCCCTAAAACAGCAATAATAATCATCATCATCATCATCATCATCAATAAAGGGATAGGAATATAATAGACCTTCCGTACCACTCCTGCAGGTGTAAATCGCGTGAAAACATTATACGTATTGATGTATTTTAGAGCTTAATTTCGTTCCTTGATACCCTTTTAGCCGTTTGCAAATTTTCACATTTATGTAAAATATGGAATTGCATTGCGTTATAGAGCTTGGTTACCGGCTTGCATTCGTTCAGAAGTTTATTATGAAATTAGTTTTCTGGGAATATCTCAAAAAACGGTTGGTTTTAAGGCCTTAAAATGTGGTTTTAGGGTCCCCGAGTTTTGTTTCTCACATTGAGGGGCTGAAAATGAGCCTTGCCTCGTCTTTCTGCGCCTATTTCAGCATGTATTTTAAGTGGGTAGGCCCCCTTTTAAGAGAGTTACATCAATGATTATTGTCGTGCCTCTGATGGATATCTGCACCAAATTTTAGGCTGATACACCCAGCCGTTCTCGAGTTGTCCACAGACAAACAAACAGACAGACAAAAAATATTTTAGTGCGCATCCATCATAAAACAGTCTGTAACGCGTAAGTAACTCAAATTTCCGTAGATATTCAGAAAAAAACAGACAAACTTACATGTTCATATATATAGAGGTATACTGCACCGCTCGGCGTTGACCGTGTTTTATAGGTTTTACACGCTAACCGTTGGAGATACACGAAACGTGATTAGGACCTTTCGGATAGAAAATTAAATTTTAAAGCTCATATGTGCCATCAAAAGTTTGCTATTTCTTACCGTTCTCTTTTTATTTGAAATGGAAATATGAAATTTTGAAACCAAAGGGTGTAGTGACGTCACTAAAATGGTCGCCATTTTTAAATAGTGCAAAATATCGAAATAAAAAGTAGCCTATGTGTAACCCTGGTAAATCAGCTACATCCATGCAAAATTTCATTTCAATCGGACCAGTGGTCCTTGCGTGATTGAGTAACAGACACACAGATAGACACACACCATGTCATTTTTACATATTAGTATGATAATTACCACGCCTACTAAGATTTATGACAGGTTTTCTTGTGGTTTGGAGGGCAGATACTGTCTGTGGATGTAACTTTAGGTTTGGTAGTGTTTAGTAGAACTATTTGTCTTGTAGATTTGTTTCTGATAATGCTTGCTTGACGAGCGAAACGTCATCCCTTAGTTTTCTCCTTCTTCAATAGTGTTTTTTAAAGTCGGTTTACCCTCCAGGGTCGGCTGTTCCCTCGGACTCAGCGAGGGATCCCCCCTGGAGCTTGAAACTTCGGGTTGGGGGATACAACTGGGGAAGTGGGACAAGCACCTTGCCCAGGTGGCCTCACCTGCAAAGCGAACAGGGGCCTTATGAGGGATGATATGCATTGTATCAATTTAATCAATAAAGGTTTACATCAATAAAATTGAATAATACATTAATTACCTTAAAATCAAAAATTTCAAAAATAATCCCCATAAGACATATTTTTTCATTAAAATTTTCATAAAATTAATCAACGACCCACTTAAAATTATTATTTATAAATAAAATCATTATATACTAATTTTATTAATTTGTATCTATGTTAAAAATATTGTAAATCATAATTCTTATAGGATATCATATTCCCGTGCTTAAATGGTTTAGTACAGAGTCAATTAAACAGGTACCGTAGCCTGGCAACTGAGATATTTTACAGCGACGAAAATATTTGGTTCTCAATATTTTATCGAATCTAATTGTAGAAGTTCAAGCAATAAATTCCGATAATATGATGGAATAACTTTTCAAATTCGTACTCTATATAATATTGTAAATTCTCATTACATCATCAGAATTATAGCACATTGAATAATCTGCAAACCGAGGCTAAATTGCAAATTGAGGTCATGTTACAAGTGGTAGGCTGCCGTACCACTATGAATGCCGTTCTGGTTTGTAATGGGAAGAAGTTGTGTGGAATATTTTACTGTTGTTCCAAACTGTTCTGAGTTATGCAAGAGACTGTGTCCATGTGGCACACCGAGTAGGATGTTGATGTGTAGTGTCAGGGTGACTAAAACAGGCTACATGTTGCATACATTGACTGGGAAATTGGAGAGAATAATAACGAAAGGTCGGCCTTTAACAGCAAAGATGAAATACATATGTTATCCTATTCAGGATACATCGTCTAGGCATTGTTAACGTGAAGACGTAAAGTACGATATTTTACGTATTGCAGCAGCTCACTGGTTAAGGTGCAAGGCCATGGGATTCCAGACTCAGTACACGGGCGGCCATCCTTGAAATGTTCCTCAGTGGTTTCCCATTTACAAATGGCCTTCTTATAGACCACAAACACTTCCTATCTTCTCTGATGAGGTTGGCCATAACAATGAACTTACGGCATGCCCACCAGATAAACGCCGGGGTAGTGCTTGATGACAATGGTGGCCATCGGCAGCACCACGGAGAGCACCAACAGAAAGGTCATCAGCACCTTGCCTGCTGAGGGCCACCTCCAGAGAGGGTACAGTAGCACTGGGGCGAGTAGGAACAACTGCATGTCGGCCGACAAGTACCACGACTGGAGCATACACTGCACACAAATACAATTATCACTCTTAGTAACAACTCCAGGTGCATTATACATGAGGGCTGTTGTTTCTTCAAGTTCCGACGGACTGCATAAAAATAACAGATTAACATACCAAACTGATTTCACATGTTTGCTTGTTTTATTGTTATGTCTCAACACATTCGACAAAACGATTGAAACATTTGTCGTATCGTTACACCAGCTTTCCAATGCCCTCGGCAAGAGATTCTGCCGCCACTAAGATGGGTACGTCTGGAGAGTCTCCTGAAGTGTTTCCTTTTTGGCGAGGCGTTGCCGCCCAACCATACCTTCAATTCTTGAAAAAGGTGAAAATCATTCAGTGCTGGTTTGGACTAAACGACAGATGGTCCAAAACTTCACACTTGAATTTTTTGTAAAAGTATATCGTAACGTTGGCACAGTGCTGTCGTGAATGATTTTCACCTTTTTCTAGAATTGAAGGTATGGTTGGGCGGCAACGCCTCGCCAAAAAGGAAACACTTCAGGAGACTCTCCAGACGTACCCTCCTCAGTGGCGGCAGAATGTTTTGCCGAGGGCATTGGAAAGTTGGTAATAATAATAATAATAATAATAATAATAATAATAATAATATCGTATGGCCTCGGGTGCAAGCTTTGTTAATTGACTACCAGAGGGCAGCTTGCATGTCGAATTTCATCGTTCCTTTGAACGCTGTGAAAGTCAAGGAGGTTAGATATCTAAGCTCCTTGACATTACAGCGCTTGCTAGTAGAGAAATGAGAAACTTAGTGTTGGCGGAAAATCCCGAGATTAATTTTGCCATTGAACACGGCCTACTGAATTCAAATGGGTTCTTTAACAACGTATGACATCCATGTCGTGATTTTTGTCGCCTTTCAAAAATCACTTACCACGGACAGGGGCGAACCTGCAATCTTGGGGTTGGTAATCCGACACGTTAACCACTCACCCACCGTGGCAAGCTGGAAAGCTGGTGTAACGATACGACAAATGTTTCGATCGTTTTGGCGATTATGTTGAGACATAAGAATAAAACAAGCAAACATTTAGTAGTAAAATCAGTTTGGTATGTCAATCTGTTATTTTTATGCAGTCCGTCGGAACTTGAAAAAAAAAAAAAAGGATACGGTCCTTACAGTAGTCCCATATGATGGGTAACATCTGCCATGTTATCCTACTATGAAATTGAGATGAAATGTATGTGAAGTCTTCTGACATGTTACCCTACTCATATTCTTAAAATGTTAATTTACGCTCCGTTTTCATACTGGTACTATGATGTATGTATAGATTGAATTGGAGATATGCTACTGTCACACTTGTTTGAACAAACATCACATATTATATAGTAAATTAAGAGGAGGAATGAAACCATAGCCTATCTATAGACTACTAGAAATAATGTTCAATACAATCAAATTTCCCAACTCCTTCTTGAAGCAAACTATTGTAATTAAAATTAGATAAATCGTAATTTCATGTAGGTTCTGTTAAAATGACGCATAATGTTATGATATACATCGATTAAATATATAATCCGGCAGCAAAAATAATTGCCTGAGGCCTCATGATTCGCAGACCAAGATGCTATCACGCAGCCATTACAACCACAAAAATTTAGAGTACATGACAGTTAATCACTTTCACGTGCCGGTAATAATATGGAAGTATTTTTTATTCTCCTTAATATTTTGCTATTTTTCGATAATGTTCCTGCGTGGAATTGAGTTTTAAATTAGTTATGAATACGCCTAGTTGACAGCAAAGGGAATTCCTATACTGGTCCCTGAAAGACTACCTCAGTTCCCGTATAGAACCATCGATATATTACATTGATCGCTGCGTTACCGCAATGTGGGTTAATATCTGAATAGCCATTGTGCAGAAACATAATACCGGCTTTGTCGACTAGTTACAATGTTCCATATTAAAGCATATCATCATTTAAATACTGATACGAAGACTTTTAACGCGTGCTTTGTGTTTCAATCAGTTGACACCAGAGTTCGCATGAGCGTTTACCGGTACCGTTCAGTATGAAAGAGTTGAGAAAAGTTACTCGGGGAGTGGATGCATATCACTTTTTCCAGAGATTGAAAAACCGACTCTTAATAAATCATAATTGTTTTCAGCAAATATGATATAATGAATATTTTTACACCAAAGAACGATAACTTGAAGATGATTTATTGTAGAAATATGTGTCATGGCACCTCCAAACCTTGAAGTAATCCGTTTGTGATAAACATTCCACATGGTACCACTGCCAGCTGGATAGCATCCCTCCTGGCTGCTTTAGCGAGGGATGCGATCCAGCGGGCAGTGCGTCTTATACACTTCCGTCCGATCCACGGCAATCACTCCCACAAAAATATCCAGCAACCGAGTGGAAATATGTTACACATCAAAAACAGCCCTCATATTTGGGTCTCTATGCTCATTGTGTAACAACTGTTTCAATGAGAGAAATGATCTTTCCTTGTGGTTTTTATATGTTAATGATTTATTATGGCTGAGGAAGGGAATCGGTTTATCTGAAACATGTTCTAAGTTGAATATTGCACCGCCCTTTTAAATAACCATATTCATGGCGTGCCTCCTAGCTGCACCACTGGAACCAACTAGAAAAGAAAGGTGTACGCTGTGGAAATTGATGTTAATTTCTGACCCGTGCTGGGCCCGTATTTGCAGGCCAGATGTGCCGAGCGACTCCAGACTCCGTGAAGGTGGTCCCACGACGAGAGGTAGGAATACCCTCCTGGTGCTAGAAAGCTAGAATAAGTTAGGCCTAGGTTTGAAGAGAGAGATGGAGAGAGAGAGAGAGAGAGAGAGAGAGCAGCCCGATCGTCAAACACTACTAAATAAGACACATGGATAAAGAAATGGAAATTTAATGAATTGAAATCGAACACACAAAGAAACTCGGCCAGAATAACACACACAAAGAAAAGAGTACCCTTCACCTAGGGGTCAAATACACTCACTTCATGAGGGGAAGATGATTATAAACAATAAATAACTTACAATAATAAATAATGGAAACAAATAAAATAAATACCTGTGCTCACTTCCAATAAAAATGATGTAAAAAGGAAGGAAGTAATTGACCAACAGGCAATCCAGTCGGTCGCTGGTGAACAACAATCACTTTTCCGCCTAGAGATGGATGGTTGTCATGGCGACCACAAATAACAAGCATAGCAATGATAAAACAAGGGGCTGTGTGCGTGTCGCAGAGGCCGTGGCGAGCAATGGGGATGCGATCGAGCTGGCAGTCCCCAGAGAAAAGAAATGCAAAACCCAAAGATACTACTAGAAGAAACAAATGACGTAAAGTGTCCGTGAAATATGTCAAAGATACACACACGCAATCAAACACACAAAATGCCAGCCGACGATGCAGAAATAAAACTCAAAGCAACTCGTGCTTGTAGGTAGTCGAGCAAAACATGCTAAACCTATATGGTCCCCTACTTACGTTCCGAGTTCGAGCTGAATACGGCAAGGCCTACTTAAAGTTACCGCCGTGATTCAGTTGCCCGAAGCATGGAATGAAGGGAATACATAAGGGCTAAAATATATGGTGTCATGCCTTTTGATGGGAGAATGGTCGAAACGCCAACGTCCACAAACCACGGGAGACCCATTCGAAGTTATGCCCAAATAAAACAACTTCAATGCACCTGGCAGCAAGAAAAACATACACTCACAAAATCACTCGCAGATATATTTCGCGGCACAAATAAAAGGTTAAATCGTAGACTCAAACTAAACAAAACAGGAGACCGCCATTTCGATCGGTTCCACAGCAAATCCAAGCACACGACGAAGGCCAAAAAGAAAAGTTAAATTTAGGAAATGAGCATAGTGGAAACAAGGTTAGATGCGTTACTTACATGAGTCAATGGCAGGCTTCGGCGTAATGACAATGTTAAAGAAAAGGGAAAAATATCACATTTTAAATAATAAGGCGGAGAGCCTAAAGGCACGTCCGGACAGGAAGTATCTCACATGGCATCTGAGTCTACCGCGACGGCCGCCAAAGAAATAAAGAAAAGAGATATGTTAACCATGGCTCAATATTTAGTGCTGAAAGGTGGAGCATACGTAATATAAGGTGTGTTCAAAAAGTAACGAGCCGGAGGCATAATTACAGAAACCAGTACCTGTATGTTAGAAGTATTGGCCCTGGCTGTTGAGGCACTTGTCCCACTGTGACACAAGGCGGTGAATGGCTATCTCATAAAATTCCCTGGGCTGCGATGTGAACCAGTTCCGCACGTACAGCTGGACGTCGGCGTCCGAGGTGAATCTTTGGCCCCGCAGAGCCCTTTTCAGGGGACCAAACATGGCGTAATCACAGGGAGAGAGGTCTGGACTGTATGGAGGGTGGCCGGGAACCTCCCATTTGAATTTCTTCAGGAGTGCCGCGACTGTGTTGGCCGTATGAGGTCGTGCATTGTCGTGGAGCGACCACGGCGGCTATGGCGTTCACTGTCACTCGGCGGTCCTGGGTAATGAGTACATCAACCAGCTGGACGTTGTCATCGGTAATGCAGGGGGTGCCCCAGACCGGGCATTATGGCTAACGACACCCGTCCTTCCCTGAAGCGCTAGTGCCACGCCTTGACCCTTGCAAGGGACATGCAGTGTTCGCCGTACACTTGTGACATTCGGCGATGAATGTCCGTTCCCCTACTCTTTCCGCTGTTAGAAACCGAACAACACCTCTTTGCCCTTCGTTGGACGCCTCCATGTCACTGTTTGCAATGCGACTGGCAGCGTTGGACGATTGATGCATGCTGCTGCTCGCTTTGTATCGCCACGTGACGTGCAAGTGTGGCCTCTAGCGACGGGCTGTGACCTTCCCCGCTCTGGTCGGAAACACACCTCGATACACACGCCACGATTAGCCGATGTCACCGGTTTGCGCATTCCAGCCTCCGGCTCGTTACATTTTGAACGCACCTTATATTTAGTTATCAAAGTCAGCACGGATCAAGATAGTGTTTTCTTATGTTTTACTCCAATGCCTGTCATAAAAATGATGATTAATTGGGATACACCTTGTAACCTTATTTTGAAGGGTACGATTACGCCACTGACGTTATGTCAAAATTTTGACATTCGTTATTTATATCATGTGTTATTTCGGCAGTTAATTAGCCACAAGTTATTAAGTGTAGGGTTAGTCCATATAATGTATTATCATGATTAGGTTTTGTTACGGTATTAAGTTGACAGAAGTCAGAGGCTGTTTTTGTAATTAGCTAGCGCTTGAGCACTAAGAGTCATTTCTTGAGCTTACGTCTTCTCCCAGAACAGCACGATGTGAAGAAATAACTTACCTGCGTACCTACTCAACAACAATAGCCGCGTGCCGAGCCCACGGTAATGAGTAAGGGTGCGGCCAAGGACGAGGGTAGATGAGTGGAAAGAGGTGAGCTGAACAATACAGACGGTCGTGGTACGACTTGGGACGAGACTCCTTTATGTGAGAGGAGAGAACTCAACGAGACTTGGTGGAAGACAGTCGCAGGTAGAACAGTATTGCAGGAGTGGTATTCAAGACTTAGGCCAGTCCGATACATTATGGTGTTGGCAGTGTCATTCGCCAACATCATAAGAGTGGTTTAGGGACTTACAATCCACCACCATTATTCATTCTGAGTAGCCTACATACCTCAGAATTAATAGTAGCCAGTTATTTAAGATAAATTCCTCGTATGAAGATGAACTTCTACCACCTACAACAGCAGCTTTCTCTTGGGGAGAGACTCTTCAATAAAGCCGATTCATCGTTTGGTAAGCTCATTGACTTTATGCACAAGCTCTCTTTCTTCACTCTTGAATAAATCAACCTAAAGTATTAAATTCAGATCTAGATTAAATTAAATTCATAACGCCTCCGTTTTCTTGCAACTTTTGCCTGTCTTAAATTCTTTTGTTTACTTTCTACGGTAAGTCATTAATTAATGCATTTTCCTAACTTGTTTGTTTTTGATGCCATTAAATTTTTATTTAAAGTAAATGCAGTCTGTCTCCGTTCTAGATGATAGAAATAGATATAAGCCATCCTCTTTTCCCCGAAGCAAATGTTATTCAGGTTAATGACTAAGTCATACCACGACTTGAGTCGATGGAGTCTGGTGAATGTTCTACCTGAGCTAGGACGTAAAGTTATTTATGATTTATTGGGTTATCGCTCTCAGATCGAACCCTTGGCGCCCAACACTCTTACATATAACTTCAGATCCGGTGACCACTGATGGGTCATATCAAATGGTAAGTCAGGTAAAAAAAATGGATACAGAAATTAATAATCTGGCAGGTTTTGATCTTATATATTGTTCCAAATTAACATACACAACCAAAAGTCCCGTTACATTGTCGCCATAAACGTGGGACGAAAACCTGATAACATTTGTGGAGGGAAAAGTGACATATTTCTGTACCTGCATTTTGGGGGATTTTATATATCAACGTGAGTCAGAATGAGTGATTCAGAAGACGATATGTTACTACGTAGTCAAAAACAGCTAGGGAGTAAGATGACGAAGGAGAAAGAGGATGAAGCACGTAGTAAGTTAGTAGAGGAAGGTGAAAGCAGCACAGGGATGATGTCGGAGGTAAATCCCAGTAATGATGGTGAGAAAGAAAGTCCGGGAGATATGAAGAGCATGTTTGCGAGTCTTATACAGGTATTAAATACGAAATTTGATCAAAACAGTAAAGAAATTAGTAGTAAACTAAACGATAAATTGGAGGAAAACAGTAAAGAAATTAGTAGTAAACTAAACGATAGTAATAAAGAACTTAATAGTAAATTGGATCAAAACAGTAAGGAGATGGATAAGAGATTTGAGCAAATTAAGGGTGAAATCAGGGGTGTGATGGAAGAGAAGACGAAAGAAATCCTAGCTGACATGGAGAGTAGATTGAGGAGGGTGCAAGATGAACTTGAGAATAAAATAAGTAAGCGAGCAGAGGAATCTAAAGAGTTAATACAGTTAGAGACGAAGCAAATTAAGAAACAATTGGGAGGAGAAATTGAAAAAGTTCAGAGTACAACTATGGAGGTTAAAGAACAGCTGGGGGGAGAAATTAAAAAGATTCAGGGAGTAACAACGGAAATTAAAGAACAGCTGGGCGGCAAAATCGACAAGGTTCAAGCAGAAATTAGTAAAGAAGTTGAAAATTTGAAGAAACAGAGTAAGGAAAGTATAAGTAAAATTCAAGAAACACAGAATAGGTTGAATGATAAAGTTGAAGCAACAGATGGGAGCATATACGCAAAAGTTAGTAGTATAGAGAAACGAGCAGAGGAGAAAATTGCCGAGCTTGAAAATAAATTAAAGTCTAGAATAAGACGAGAAGCAGGTCAGAGTCGAACGACATATATGAATAGCACGCATAAAGAAATAGAGTTAGGGAAATTTAGCAATCGGCAAGGATGCCCCATGGAGTTTCTAAATACTATTGAAGTGAGGTTTAAAGAAAGATTGGAGGACGGAAACATCGAATGGTGTAATGTTGTTGAAATATTAGAACAGGCCTTCGTAGGGGAAACCAAAAACTGGTTTGCAGTTTATAGGGACGGTTTTGAAGATATCACAGACTTCAGACATAAATTTTGTGATACGTTTTGGAGTGAGAGCATACAATCACGGTATCGTGAGGGAATCGTGTGTGGAAAATACAACGCAAGGGGTAATCTCAATATGACGGAGTATTTACTGGGGCAAGTGTTGGTTTGTAAATACTTGGATGGACTGAGAGAGGAAAAAGATGTGGTAAGGCTCCTGTTAAGGCATTTCCCTTACCGGATCAAAGAGGCGGCATGCATACAAAATGTAAAAACTGTCACGCAAGTAGAGAACTTACTAGGTACCTTTGATGCGCTAGGGAAAGGTTCAAGTGAGGAAACAGTCACTAGAAACCAGGGTAATTATAATAATCAGGCTCAGGATGCAAGAAATCAAGGAATGCAGAGAAACAGTGGCGAAGGAGGCAATTATCAAAATAGGGGTCAGAGTGGAAACAATTACCAAAACCGGGGTAATAATTTTGTGACGCCCTATCAAAACAGGAATAATTACTCGCAAGGCAGGAATTATGATTCGCGAGGAAATCAAGGTAGGGGTAATGATGGACGCAACGGACACGGGCAGGGTAACTACGGTAATAACCCTAATGTTAATCAGAACCGAGGATATGGGAGAGGTAATCCCGTAGGTAATAATGAAAATAGTAACCAACAGAATGTGAATAGTAATAGCCAGACCAGCGTTGCGACCACTTGTGAAGCTAGAGACAATAATAGTAATTTAAACACGAGCCAGACTGCATCATAAGGTCAGGATCTCAGTCTGCAACGTGCCCTGTTTTAACCCTGATACAGGAACACTATGACCTAAACGTAAGGAATGATTTGTTAAGTGAACTATGTGACGAAGCAATATTACCAGTGGCGGGTAATATAAGTCCGATCATTAAGTTACACGTGTCCGGGACGTGTACGAATGTGTTAATAGACAGTGGCTGTGTAAGAAGTTGCATAAGCAATGCTTATTATGATAAATTAAAGGGAACTGGGGTTAACTTCGAAGAATTGCCAATTAAGAGTACTTTTGTAATCACAGCCGTGGGTAGGAAGTCTAAAATTATATCAAAGCAGGTGTTAATAGAAATAAATATAAACAGTTACGTAGAGAAGCAAGTGTGCCTTGTAATTCCAAATCTAGTGTACGACGTTATTTTGGGTTCTGATTGGCTGACTAGGGTGTCAGGAAACATATGTTATGAAGAGTGCTGTATTACATTTAAATTTGGTGGTGCGGAAGTGGTGATACCGTTCAATGAACAATATAGGAGTAGCGTAGTAGGAGTGATGTGTACGTTAAATGAGATGTCTCAAGCTATAGAGCAAGAGTCAGTAACTTTTGTAGGCAGTGTGGTTACGAACGACAGTCTCGATGACTCGTTACGTGAAGCTGCGTTTCTTGGAGATGTAGAGGAAGATAAGCGTATGCTTCTCTACGATGTTTTGTCAAATAATAGTAGGATATTTGAAGATCGAATTGGTAGAGCCAATTGTTATGTCCACTCTTTGAACGTTGTTGACAATTCGGTATTTACCGGTCACCGCTATCCTGTGCCTTTTGTCTATCAGAAAGCCGTAGAAAGTCAGATCAATCAGATGCTTCAGGACGGTATAATTGAGTATTCTAACAGTCCCTATGTAAATTCACTTATTACAGTACCTAAGGCAGATGGAAAAGTCAGGATATGTTTAGACGCGCGTTTAGTTAATGCACACATTTCATCAGACCAATTAAAATCTATGTCTATAGAGGAGCTAATGCAAACTTTTGAGGGAAAACAATTTTTTACGTGTGTTGATTTAAGTTCTAGTTTCTGGCAAGTTCCTCTTAAAGTTGAAGATAGAGCCTTTACCGCTTTTAGTCATCAGTACAATCTGTACCAATTTTGCAGGGTACCCTATGGATTAAAGAGCAGTTCAGCAGCGCTGATAAGAGCACTGAACATAGCTTTAGGTGATAACACGGGAGATTATGTAACTATATATATATTGATGATCTTGTAATTAGTTCGCGTACTTTTGAAGAGCATTTGGTTCACTTGGACACGGTTTTTAAGAGACTAGATAAAGCAGGGTTCACCCTGAAATTGTCAAAATCTACGTTTTGTAAGTCACAAGTAACTTTCCTGGGTCATAGTGTGTCACGTTCAGGGGTAACTCCAGAAGAAAGTCGGATTAACAAAATCCTCGATGCAAGTGTGCCACAAAATGTTAAACAGCTGAAGACGTATTTAGGAATCTGTATTTTTTTTAGACGTTTTGTGTTAAAATATTCTAAGTTAGTAGAACCATTCAGGGACCTCTTAAAGCAAGGAAGCAGATGGAGATGGGATGTGACTCATGACGAGGCATTTCAAGCTCTGAAACGAGGTTTTGAACAAGCAGTTGTTTTAAAATATCCAATAAGAGTACCGAAGCAGTCGAATAAATTAGAGAAAGTGATGAGCAAGTTCTTTTTTTTATATGAAGGCCCTTACACGGTTACCAAACGTATAGGCAATACTGCCTATGTACTAGAAGACGATACGTCAACTCGATTATACGGCACGTACAACATAAATAGCCTTCGGAAGTATATATCTTAAGTGACCCAGAAACAGGCAATATTGCAAACATCATGCTGTTGAGCAGGTAAATCAAAATGGTAAATACCTAGGTATTAATAAGGTATCAGATGTGGTCAGTATCATTGATCTGTGTGAGATGAACTGTTAAAGAGGAGAGGGAATCGAGATGAAGGGAGAACTGGTATGGAGTTTGGTACTTAAAGGGAGTTATATCTAAAGGGACAAACAGGACAGAAATATGATGGATTGTATGTATTTCTAGTGTTGTTCTTTTTTTCAGTGATATACACGTAATGACATATGAGAGAGAGAGTTTGGGTGATAGAGTCATATAGCACAACCAAATTACTAGTGATTGTGTGTGTGATTGACCTCACTCAAAGCACTCAAAATGGGAATTCCAAAATCAACGAACTTGCAATACAAGGTGGTTTGGGAAATCAAACTGCAGATCACAAAGTGAACTCGTGTGATTTGAAATAAGAAAATGTGACAAAGGGGAAATAAGAGAACACATATATGTCTTTTTTTTCTTACACATATAGGTAAAATAAACAATGAGCGGTAATGACCGCAAAACAATAAAAAGAAAACAATAAGCTATATGCGATTGAGACATAATAGCCTGAGCAAAAAACATTGGTGTTAAACCAAAAGAAGAAATGTTGATTGTATATATAGATGTCTATAAGGGTAATTTATTATGTGTATTATGTTATATTAGGGTTCTATGTTAATTTACACGTGTCTTGGGAAGATCACGCGGAATATAGTAAACGATAGTCTGCGTGATTTTCCGGGACGAATGTAACCTTATTTTGAAGGGTACGATTACGCCACTGACGTTATGTCAAAATTTTGACATTCGTTATTTATATCATGTGTTATTTCGGCAGTTAATTAGCCACAAGTTATTAAGTGTAGGGTTAGTCCATATAATGTATTATCATGATTAGGTTTTGTTACGGTATTAAGTTGACAGAAGTCAGAGGCTGTTTTTGTAATTAGCTAGCGCTTGAGCACTAAGAGTCATTTCTTGAGCTTACGTCTTCTCCCAGAACAGCACGATGTGAAGAAATAACTTACCTGCGTACCTACTCAACAACAATAGCCGCGTGCCGAGCCCACGGTAATGAGTAAGGGTGCGGCCAAGGACGAGGGTAGATGAGTGGAAAGAGGTGAGCTGAACAATACAGACGGTCGTGGTACGACTTGGGACGAGACTCCTTTATGTGAGAGGAGAGAACTCAACGAGACTTGGTGGAAGACAGTCGCAGGTAGAACAGTATTGCAGGAGTGGTATTCAAGACTTAGGCCAGTCCGATACATTATGGTGTTGGCAGTGTCATTCGCCAACATCATAAGAGTGGTTTAGGGACTTACAATCCACCACCATTATTCATTCTGAGTAGCCTACATACCTCAGAATTAATAGTAGCCAGTTATTTAAGATAAATTCCTCGTATGAAGATGAACTTCTACCACCTACAACAGCAGCTTTCTCTTGGGGAGAGACTCTTCAATAAAGCCGATTCATCGTTTGGTAAGCTCATTGACTTTATGCACAAGCTCTCTTTCTTCACTCTTGAATAAATCAACCTAAAGTATTAAATTCAGATCTAGATTAAATTAAATTCATAACGCCTCCGTTTTCTTGCAACTTTTGCCTGTCTTAAATTCTTTTGTTTACTTTCTACGGTAAGTCATTAATTAATGCATTTTCCTAACTTGTTTGTTTTTGATGCCATTAAATTTTTATTTAAAGTAAATGCAGTCTGTCTCCGTTCTAGATGATAGAAATAGATATAAGCCATCCTCTTTTCCCCGAAGCAAATGTTATTCAGGTTAATGACTAAGTCATACCACGACTTGAGTCGATGGAGTCTGGTGAATGTTCTACCTGAGCTAGGACGTAAAGTTATTTATGATTTATTGGGTTATCGCTCTCAGATCGAACCCTTGGCGCCCAACACTCTTACATATAACTTCAGATCCGGTGACCACTGATGGGTCATATCAAATGGTAAGTCAGGTAAAAAAAATGGATACAGAAATTAATAATCTGACAGGTTTTGATCTTATATATTGTTCCAAATTTACATACACAACCGACAGTTCCGTTACAACCTTACATAATAATTGTCCAAGGTGGTGAATGTCAATCACTGGGAGAATGATATAATTATGTATCAAACACGTTATAATAATTTTTGCACCATGGAATTGCGAGATAACTTACCATTCTAGCCAAAGCCACGTAGTTGTTGACATACAGCAGGTTGACCATCCAGTTCTCGCGGCAAATATCTGAGTTTACTCCAGTAGTCTGATTCCAGGCTGGTCCAGAACCCACATACATCAGCAGCGTAGAGTAGAAACCAATCATCACAAAGTAAGCAGGGCTTAACCTGAAACAAAACAAAACTTGTTGGAACTATAACAATACCCTATACCAACGACAATATTAATAACTATAGTAAAGCCTTCATTCCTTCCGACTTGACGTTTCGGTGTTAGCCTAGAGTTTCGTTCGCTAAATCGCGACATCGTAAACGAAACTCGATTTGTCGTGATATATCGGTTTGAGTGGCTGTCTGTGAGTGTCTAGTTAAAGTAATTTTCCTTCTGACCGCTAGATGACTCTAGGGTAACACTGAAACGCCAAGTCGGAAGTATTGATGGGTTTACTATAGCGGCTCCATGCGTGAGTCATGTAAACTACCCTGTAAACCCCTTACTAGCCATGACCAAGACGCATCAATCACTGATTTTGGTTTTTAAATGATAATAATAATAATAATTATTATCATTCCTATTGGTCATGAGAATCAAAGTATATTCTCTTCAGGAAGTCACAATGTTACAACCGCTCACTCCAAGCCCACGGGCAGAACATGTATAAACTAAAAGCATACTATTGTGAACAGTAGCACTTTAAGTGGACATATTTCTATTATATATTTCTTGGAAGACTTAAACTGAGAGTTGGTCACAGTAAACACATTCCTAACTTTCCAGACTCTCTCCACACCTTCGAAAGGGACACACATTTCTCGTCCTTTCTCATAATACTTCCCATTATTAGCAATATGAACAACAAGGTAAGGTCATGCCAACCCAGCCCCAACGCTTATGGTCTGATTGGCTGCCACCCCTTCTTACCACTAGAGATACACGCTATTGGTGAATCTCTGTTTGTGTCAAGCATTTCTCCCTCCATAGAAATCTAATGTTACTGATTCACAGCCCATTATCGCTCCCTTCACAACAAGTAACTTGTACATGATGCCTCGACTAGGAGACATTCTCTATTCCTAACTTTCAACCAGACCAGGTGGTCGCTGCTATAGAGCTGTCTATATATTAGACAGACTCGTAATAACTAGGCTTCATGTAAAGTGTGTTATAAAAGTACTTAAGGTGTTGGTAATCAATAAACCAACATATTCTCAACGTCTTCAATACTTTGTGAGTATAACATAACCTACAGCGCGAGTAGATCTTGAGAGGACCAAACTAGTAGATTTTCAAGCATATATTCAATTAATAAACGAGTGTCGGTAAGTTCACTCTTCTCCAACTAGACAACTGGCCGGAGATCTACAAAACTTATCTGGGGGCCCACGTCGGGATTGGTACATGATCTATCAGATCTATATGCAGATTGGATCAAACATTCAGATAACGTTCAGAGAAACGCCTTTCGTTGCTTGACCAAGAAGCTGTATCACACCGCAACACTCTGTAGTATATACTCTAAAGAATCAGCGAGCTGGGGTAGCCAGTAGTTAGCCGACAACGCTCAGAGAAGCGTCTTTCGACAAACCAACCTACTACGCACGCTGTAGGAGGAAAGTAGCCGATAACGCTCAGACAAGCGCTTTTCGGCACCAACCACCATCGCTGTTTGAGTGAGCCAACAACTCCAAAGAAGGAGCCTTTTGATCATTCGACAACGGACCGAAGACTTGAAGGAAGGAGGTAAGCTGACAGTTCTAAAATAGGGGCCTTTCAACTATCAACTTCTACCATTGATGTACGAGCTAGCTGGCAACGTTCCAAGAGACTAACGTCCCAAGTAAACGCCTTCCAACCACACGACATCAGAGAGCCAACAACCGACTTCTACCATTGCTGTACGTGCGTGCTGATAACGTCCCAAGAAACCCACGTTCCAAGTGACGCTTTTCACCACACGACAACAGAGGAGGAGCGCAGTACGAAGAAGATGATGTCCAAACTGCCGATTCTCTTTAGCCTGTGAGTACAAACAATACCTTAATTTGTGATGCCTAAATATTGCAGTGAACGCATGGTCTATAAGTTGTGTTGAGCAAAAATTAATAATAAATTCATTTTGCCTTTCGAATAACTTGAGACATCGCTTAATCGAAAGAGCTGTTGCCTTTCCCATGTTATTTGTATTAATACGTAAATAATAAGTTAATAATAAATTCATTTTGCCTTTCGAATAACGTGAGACTGGGCTTAATCGAAAGATCTGTTGCCTTTCCCATGTTATTTGAATTAATACGTAGACGATAAGCTAATAATAACTTCATTCTGCCCTTCAAATAAAGTGAGATTTAACTTAATCGAAAGATCTGTCGTTTTTCCCATTTTATTTCAATTAATAATAAAAATAAAAAATATAATAATTGACTTCGTTTTCAGAAAGAATATTCAATGTGCGCTCTGACTAGCAGACCTTACACTTCTTTATCAACTTTCTGAATTAAAACAGAAACTAAACCTCTTTTATAACAAATAATATCATCACATTAATCATCAAACTTATTTCAGAAGGAAATACCATTCTCATTTTATAAATATTATTATCATTAGAACTTTGTGGAGAATCTAAACGGGATATCCACATATCATTAATCATTTATAATAATAACTATCATTCTCATTTTATAAATACAATTGTCATTAGAACTTTGTAGAGAATCCAAACGGGATATCTACGGAACCCATGTGCTATTGGTTCAAGGGTCGAATCCATAGTTTATTGGCAAAAGAAGAGAGGAAAAATTACAGTCTTTAGAATGACTTAGAAAGAGGCAAGGAGTGGGCTGTTATAATATGGTGCAAGAATAGTTGACTACGAGTCATGCGGATATGATATCATGCGTGACGCATTGATAAAGAGCTGGCTCATGATTATTAATAGAACGATAAAAACTTTCCACGCGTGTAAGAGAGAAGAGGTTTCAGAAATTGACCTTACTCAGCTACAAAATGACAACCTTGCAATTGCTCAAGAAGAGGAATAATTAGATTTAAGCCATTTGCGAGCATTTAATTAATAAAAGAAACACATCATTGTGGATCATTTTGAAATAGAGATTTCTGTGTGGGGAAAAAGTTTATAATATTTGCACAGGAAAGAAGTGCCGACACAGCATGACGTAATTAAAAATTCCCCGAGACCAGAGTTGGTAGGGAGAGAAAAATAAACCGCAACACCCACGTATCTGAAGAGCAAAATTATTTATTATCTTGGAATTGTGCGGTCGATTTTCATGATCAAAGAAACCAGTTGACGTTTAGAACACGAGCTTTCCAGAGATATATTTTTCAAAATTATACAACGATTACTTCAAAAGTTAGTGCTGAAGAAGAAGCGGATTTTATCTTTTTGTCGCTGATTTGTATAAAAACTCTGGCTGAGCCAGTGAGAGCATGCAGTCTTTACCAGACCTCGAGAGGTCGTGATACGCTGTATCACCAACGAGCACTCCGTATGGGAGTGGCCGAGCAGTATCGTCATTTGTATCGCCGTGTGGAGACACATTAAAATCCTAGTAAAGGAATAATATCGGCAAGCTTCAGACAATTATCGTTAAAGTTCACCAGTATAGTCAAAGTTAGGCTGTGAACTCGAAGAAATAACAAGCGATAGGTACTCGAATAATAGTTCAGTGAAAGAAATAACGCATCATAAAGTTTCGAAGTACCCAAGGAAGTGAAATAGACAGTTCTATCGACGTTAAGGAACCCGATCAGGGTAGAACGAAATAAGTAACGCCTAGTGTTTCGGAAAGGTAGGGACTAGAGCGCAGAACGATAAGAATTAGGAATTGTAGTTCCAGGCTTTGTCTAAGTAGACAAACGAACAGTAAACATTGGGGAGGACTCCAATAAGCTACGAATTATAGTAATAGCAGTTAATGCTAGGAAATTACTAGGTCAACGATAAACTATTCGAGAGGCCGTAACCAGGACAGACTTTATCTAGACGAACTAACTAGCGTCTAGTAAGAAACGACATCGTGCAAGTAAAGTATAGAAACCGATAGTCAAAACCCGGATTTGAAGATCAGCCGTTCCAGTGAGGAGTAGTTCAATCGAGACTTTCCATCATCTCGTCAGATTAGGGAGCCGACGTTCTAAAAGTGTCACCCTTGGAAACGGGGAAGAAAAGAAATCACGTGTGTAAGGCGAAAAATTAACGCCCAAGTGATCAAAAGCTATGTAATGTAAATATAGTGAAAATTTTTGAGTGTAATATCTTTAGTGAATTTATATTGTGTTAAGGTAAACGAATACAAAATGGTATTCATTATATTGCAAGTGATTAAGGTAAATAATTTATGTGTTGCTAAAGAAGTGTCATTGAGTGTAAGTGTATCCATGGAGATGGCTTAAAAAGGCAGTGAGTGGGCGAAACATGTTTCATCGTTGGAGGATTCGGTCGCTGACCATACAATCATGTGAGTAACTATTTCATTATGTTGTGTGTTTGGGAAGATTTGCGTATAATACTCATGAAAGAGAGAGAATAGGGATATGGAATAACAAATAAAAGAATAATAGCGCGATCTGAACGATTAATTTGAGAAAATATATAAGAAATATGTGAAATATAAATGATTCCCTTGGGGAATGTATTAAGTAAAATATCAGTGTAATTGATAAATGATATAAATATGAGAAATCAAGCGTAATAATAATAATAATAATAATAATAATAATTAGATAAATGAATGAACTTGATGATGAATTTTATATGGAAAGTAGTAGCTTCCGAGCTCCTTTAAATTAATTAATACATGTTATGAATACATGTTCTTATGGTAAAAAGGATTATTGTCAAGGGAGAAGAGTAATATATAATTGAGATGTAGATCAAACGTTGATTTTGAATTTATTAGTTCTCTGAAGGCAACTTGGCTAATTAATGTATAAGCGCCATGTAGCGCATTGAAGTAATTTGTCACGCTAGGAATGCGTTGAAATGCTCGGTAAAACTAATTATGAGGGGCAGTTGGTCGTGGTAATTGAACTATGGTAAGTCCTCAAAAGTTGTGATGTAATCACGAGGCAGTGTGTGTTGTATGATAAAAAAAGGGTGCTAATTATGTTGTATTATGAGCGCTGGTATATGGCAAGGCCTGCCCTAAGTCGCAAATATTATTAGTCCTCCAGTGTGGG
This sequence comes from Meconema thalassinum, assembly GCA_946902985.2. Classification (NCBI taxonomy): domain Eukaryota; kingdom Metazoa; phylum Arthropoda; class Insecta; order Orthoptera; family Tettigoniidae; genus Meconema; species Meconema thalassinum. The sequence continues at coordinate 94,803,052 of OX336391.1, forward strand.
ATATTGCTCCCGAGGCATTTGAAAGGATCGAACTCAGAGTCGTTCGTGTTGAAGCCCCTAAATATTTGTTGTATTATTGAATTATTCTTACCCGCCAATGAGGACACTTAATAATTACTATATGCCGATGCCAAGAGAATAGGTTTGTTGAGCCTAAATATGTTGTTATAAGAATCAGTATGAAAGCCTTGTCATTCAGGGAATTGCATTTAAGAACAGCTGTAGGAAAGCTGAGGGTAGCCCGTCTCTTGTAGAAGCGAGACTGTGAAGTCTCTGTCTCCCTGCAATAAATCACGCTAAGTAGTCAAGGCCAGACCCTTACCATTGATGTATCACGGTAGGTCGGGAAACGGTCTGTTTGAGTTATAATACACAGGAGTGTTTAGAGTTTGTTTTAACGACCCGGTCTTTGAACCGAGGTTCCTTTAGATAAATGATTATCGCTTGCGGAGTTCAGATCGTTGCTTTCTTATAATATAATGGTCTTTTAAGACGAATAATGATAAATCCCTAACTTTATGATTATATGATTCAGTGATTCACGAGTTTTAGTGAGGACAATTAGATTCCGGGAGTGATCTTAATTTTTGACTTGTTCAAGTAGTCTTCTGTAGCTCGGGAGTACGCAAGTTTTTCCCAATCACAGTAGTGAGTTGTTGACTTGAGAGAGAGGGATGGTAACATATGAACATTGTGAAAGCCAAAAATTAAGTAATGATTAACAATACTTTGTGGTAATTTCGATATTTATGATTAAAAGATATACTCATATAAATAATAATGGATGTGTATTAAATTGATAGCACATTGTAAGTAAACATTGCCGAGCCGTTTGGAGCTCTTATTTTAAAGATTTTGAAGTGATACTATATGGAAGTGAAACTTAGTAGAAGTTGGTTGGTTTATGGAAAACCAATTGTTATGATCTTAGATTTGTTTAATATGAATTCCTTGTTCAACTTTGAACAAATATGAAGTGAAGGGTCAGTATTTGATTTGTTTAATGTTTTGTAGCGCCATATATTTGGATAATTAAATGTTTTTAATAGTAGGAGTTGATTTTTATTTATTTTTGGAAGTGTATCCTCTATTTAATCCAAAGTGTGTAGATCACAGAGTGGGAGAACAAACCATGAACCCCGATACTCCCGATTGAGCATTGCTGGCAAACTGTGATTTGCATTTTTCATTGCTGAATGGGCACATGGGGGCATAGAAATAATGTGCTTGGATTAAATGCTTAGAGGAACACTTAAGACGGTCATATCACGTAAAAGTAAAATAGTGATAGAATTAGCTACAAAATATAAATCTAACTGACCGCATTGGGTCCCTGGAAAGTCACATCGAGCAGCCCTTAATTAATAAACACCCCCTAAAACTTATGAATCATGGCGCCCAGTACGCAGGGCTGAGTTTTCCTAGGGAAAACCCGAGTTTTCTTGAAAAATCAATATTTTCATTTTAGAAAAATATGGTTTTTCAAAAATTTTGAATTTTTAAATCACTTCCATAAAGGTTTTGATATTGAATGAGTATACCAGATGGGTACGTTTTAGTAAACACCCGTACTAAGGTTGAATTTTGGAAATTGGGACACAAGAGTTCGGAATACCATCTCTCATGCATGAACCGGCGATGGGACATAGTACCCCACTGTATTCTCTAAGATAATAAGATGTCATTGAGTGAGGAAATGCAGAGGCTCTTGGACGCCTTAAAGGCGGACAGCAGTGAAAAGTTAGACGCCCTAAAGGCAGACAGTAGTGAACAGTTAGAATCCATAAATCAGAATTTAAAAGCTCTTAAAACTGACAGTGTTAAGATGGATAATAAATTAGAATTTATCAAAGCCGACTGTATAAAAATGAATAGTTAACTGAAGGCTGAGATAGATAAAATGAAAACGGAAAATGGGGAAAACCTTGAAAAACAGTTGAAAGCTGCAAAAGAGGAGACATTAAAATCGATGAAATCCGACAGTAAAGCAAATAACGAGGTACTGAAGTTTGAAATTGAGGAAATAAAAAGAGAATCAGATAAACTCCAAAAAAATATAAAAGAAAACATAGATTTAAAATTACAAGGTTTTGACACGTGGTTGGAGACTTAGAACAAACCATGAACCCCGATACTCCCGATTGAGCATTGCTGGCAAACTGTGATTTGCATATTTCATTGCTGAATGGGCACATGGGAAATCACAAGTAAAATTGAAAGGAAAAACGGGGTACTTCAGTCAGGACTGCAAGACCAAATAAAGAGCTTGAAGGAAAGTACGGAAAATTCCCAAACTAAATGTCAAGAAAATTTTAAAATTTTAGTAAATAAATTTGGTTCTCTGGAAACTAAATTAAGTAACATGGAAGAAACTTGTAAAAAGAATGTAGACGGAAGTAAAAAGGAACTTGTAACCCAGATCCAAGGGGTGCGAGAAGAGTTAATAAAACAGATAGGGTCAAATAGGGATTTTTGTCAAATATCCCGGGATGAGATAAAAGAGAGTCTTAATAAGCTAGGAGAAAGATTCGAAGGGGTTGAGAAAAAAGTAGACAGACTCGAGGGAAAAGTCGAGGAAGTTCAGGCCGAAGTAAATGATATGAAAAGTCAAAATCAAAAAGATGCGAAGAACATGAAAGATCAATTTGATCGTTTTACCGGGCAGGTAGATGAGAACTTGAGGAAACATGAGGACGGAATAAATAAGAGATTAAGTACATACGAAAAGAATCTCCAGGAAGAAAGGGAGCAACGAGACGAAGAACATAAGGAGAATACTCAGAAGATAGACGAAATAAGTACGGGTATAAATGGGGTTCAGGAAACCATAGAAACATTAATGAGACAAGTAGGAAAGACAAATACTGAAGTAAACCAGGTCAAAGACGACTTAACGGTATTGTATAAAATCAAGGGAAAACTGAGGAAAAGCTTGAGGAAATTAAGGGAGATATGGTCAAAGGACAAAAAGAAATGGAGAAAAAGATAAATGAGATACGAGAAGACCTAGATACCAAAGGTGACGTTAAGCCAGAAATTATAGAGAAACAGGTCATGATCATCAAGAAAGAGGTAGAAGAACATTTAGCTGAAATAAGGGATAGTTTCAGGGAAGAAAAATTCCAACTCAAACAAGAAGTTGAAAGCTGTAAGAAGGATCGGGAAAGAGTTCAGAATGAATTTGGATCACGGTTGGAAAGGATTGAACACAAGAATTGTCAAATGGAAGTTCAGCTCATGTCTCAAGAAGAGAGTGCCCGAAGAGAAAGAAAATTAGAATTTGAAAGTCAGGATGAACTCCAGAAAACAGGATAGGTAGATCCCCATGAACAAGGCACTAATCAAGATAGGGAATTAGGAGGGGAGAGCCCTTATAAGAACCCAGGATATCCAATGGTGATGTCAACTCCTTATATGAACCAAACAAATGGACAAATAATTAATATTATCAAGTCAAATGAGGATAGACCGGTGAAGTTTACGGGTAATAATATGTCAATTCCTCCTAAATACTGGTTGGAGGAGATAGCAGAATACTTGAATGAAATGAAAGTTCCTCAGGATCGGAGATTAAGAGCAATTGAGAAGCTGTTGGCAGGTGATTGTCTCACCTGGTTCAGGAGTTTCAGATATACATTTGACACGGTGGAAGGTTTTAGAGAAGCTTTTCTGAAACGATATTGGGCAGCAGATGTACAAGAAAATCTGAGGCTAGATCTGTACTCTAGGAAATATAGTACGAAGGGCCCACTAAATACTCAGAATTTTTCACCGCTCAGTTGTGTAAATTCCGTGAACTTGATATTGCCCCAGCTGAAAACGACCTGTGTGCTGCCATTGCAAGACAACTTCCATATGAGATACAAAGGTTGTTAACCTCATCTAAAGCCAGAAGTGCTGTGGAAGTGGAGAGCGTATTACGTCAGTTGGACATGACAACTTCACACGTTACTCCCAGGCATCAAAGACATACTGAACAAGTACACATGGCCAGTAGTCAAGAGGATAGAGAGAAACCATCGACAAGAAATCAGTCAACTAGTACAAATACTCAGGGACTGGGTCGAGAATATGGACATCAAGAGCCTAGGGGAATACAGCAATACTATAGAGGAGGATATCGAGGAAGAAATCCCAGAAATACGGGTTATAGGCAACAAGAAATCCGACCGTATAATAATAATAATCAAAGGCAGGACAACAGAAAGAGATGGGAAAATTATCCCAGAAGGAATGTGAGACCTGAGGACAGAATCGATGAATATCGGGCTGAAATTGAAGAGAGGTATCAGGAAAGTCTTCGTTATATGAATGAACGAACAGACGAACCTGAGATGCAAAGAGTCCGTTGGAGTGAGGCAATGAAGAACCGAAAATCACCCGACCGACTGGAAGGAGCTCAAAGCTTGGAGTTACAAGCTCAGTTGAAGAATGAGGGGATAGGAAGCCCTCGAGATAAAAAAAACTCCAAATTTAAATCATCAAAAGTGGAAACATACCAGGAGCTGGGAGGAGGTTGAAATTGTAAATTGGATAGCGAGACCAGATGAGCTAATTAAAGAGGATATGGAAGGAATCCCACCTATTAGAAGGGAATTACCTATCATCATGTTAAGGATAGAAGGACTACTGGTCAGAGCATTAATAGATACGGGATCAACTATAAGTTTAATAACGCAAAACCTCATAAATGAATTAGAAACACGAGGTCGTGTATTAAAAATTCCCACCTCAAGTGTGAAGATTAAGGGAATTATTCCTGAAAAATCTTTGACATGTAGATTTCAGGTATACATTGATTTGGTCATGGGTAACACTGAAATTTCACAATGCTTTTTGCTGGTAAATCAATTACCATACAATATTATATTGGGTATTGAATTTAACCGTGAGAACAAGGTCATAATAGACCTGGCGCAAAATTGCATTAGGATTCAAAGAGGGGATGTGGATGGACAAAACATTAATCTACAGGAACAGGATGCAAAATTAGAAGAACAGGTATGGCATGTGGAAAAAATGACCGAGGAAGGTTGTAGGGACATAGAGAAAGTATTTGAAGTCCTAAACATAGAACTGGAAGATAGTATGGAAACCGAGTTCGAGACCAACCTGTCAGGAAAAATAGAGGAAGCTAAATTTACCCTCGAAAACAAGGAAAACTTAAAGGAATTGCTATTAAATTACAGGGACGTATTTGATTCCAAGCCAGGAAAGATCCAAAATTTTAAATACGCATTTCAAGTAAATGATTGGGCACCGTTCAGACAAAAACCATACCCGGTTGCAGAAAAACATTACACACAAACGAAGAAAACACAGCAGGAGATGAGTGATGCAGGTGTTATAGAAAAGATGGCGACACCATTATGTTAGTCCATTAGTAATTGTGAGTAAACCGGATGGCTCAGTAAGGATGTGTTTGGATGCCAGGAATTTGAACGCGAAAATTATACCAGAAAATGATTCGGCACCACCCATAAAAGAAATACTGAGGAAATTTAAAGGCAAGAAGATTTTCATAAATATTGACATGCCTTCTTCATATCATCATCTCGAACTTGAAGAGAAAACCAGTCTCTTAACTGGATTTCAGTTCGATCAACAAACGCATTGCTTCAAGAGATGTCCGTTTGGCTTGAAGACCGCGGGATCCGCCTTAATAAGAGCACTTGATCGCAACCTGTCAGAGGAAGTAAAGGATTGCACTATCCGTTATGTGGATGACATATTGCTTACCTCGGAAAACATAGATGAACACTTGGAAAATTTAAAGAAATTATTGGAAGATTTGAGAAGGGCTAACTTTAAGATTAACTTGAAGAAATCGAACTTTTGTGAAAGACAAGTTACGTTTTTGGGGCATGTGATTGACAAGGATGGGGTCAAACCAAATCCATGCAAATTAGAATCGATAAGAGATTTTCCGAGGCCTTTGAATGTGAAAAACGTTCGCCAGTTTTTGGGATTGATTGGATTTTTCTCAGGACATTGTCCATCCTACACCAAAACTGTTGCACCACTACAGGACCTTCTGAAGAAGGGGGGGGGGGCAAGTGGAAATGGACGGAGGAAACGGAAAAAGCGTTTATAGAGGCCAAGGAAATGCTCTTAAATTATGTGAAGCTAGGATATCCTGATTTTAATCAGAGATTTATAATTCAGACGGATGCATCCCAGATTGGAATAGGGGCAATGCTGTATCAGGAAAACCCGGATAACTCTGAGAAGAAAAATTATCTAGCTTTCACGAGTCGAAGACTGAAACCACACGAGAAAAATTATACAATCAGCGAGATCGAGCTGTTAGCGATATTGCGAGCGTTGTAGATTTGGCGAAAGATTATATATGGGTTTCCAGTCACATTAAGAACCGATCATAAAGCCTTAACCTTTTTGATGAAGACGAATTTATCCAGTCAAAGGTTGATGCGTTGGGCTTTATATATACAACAGTTCGACGTAAACATAGAGTATTGGCCGGGGAAAGAAAATGTAGTTCCAGATTATTTAAGCAGACAGCCAGAGTCCACAGAAGAGGAAGTAATGGCTATTGAGTTGGAAGACAGAGATCAGCGCACTTTGGATGAATTAAGAAGCATTGGTCAACGACAACGTGAAGATCCATGGATGAACATGCTCATATCTTTCTTGGAAGGGAGTTTGATAAGGGGAACACCTGCGTATACTGAAGCTAAGAAGATAGCTCAGGATTATACTTTCTTTAATGGATTATTGTATAAGTTTGCGGACTCTGACCATGCTCGATTGAGGATCGTTATACCTGCTATTTTGCAGAGGAAAATGGTATGGTTGGCCCATAGATCGTTTGGACATATGGGAGTCGACAAAACAGTCTCGATGCTAAAAGAAACATTTTTATGGCCGAGACTGAGAGAAACTGTAAGGGATACGCTTAAGTCATGTGACATATGTCAAAGAATTAAGCCAAATGCGTTTTTGATGAGACAAAAGCCAATACCACTGTTGCCTGAGAGGCCAGGTCAAATTATTTCTATTGACAACTTTTGACCTTTGCCAAAGGCAAGAAGGGGAAACAGACATATAATGGTGGCTATGGATGTTTTCACAAAAATGGTGTTCTTGCTCCCATACAGAAGACTAGTATCAAACAAGTTTTAAAACGACTCAAAGAAAAAGTGATACAGTATAACCTGTCATATCCGGACTAATGTGGCTACCGGCCGATCCGGATATGGAAAAATCCGGATATCACAAGGCTATTTTTATAAATAGCTAGGTGAACAGAAATAATTCACGAGTTTGTTGTTGATTAATTTAAATGTTTTTAACGGTTTAGTATCATTTTTTTAACTGTATACTGTACATAGGCTAAGAAATAGAATTGCTTTAAAGTAAATTAAAATAATTAAATTATAATAATATGCTTTGCAGTACTTGTACTTACATGACGATTTTTCCAGCTTTCGAACCACCCCTCACTTGCTTTAAACTGTTCATCCCCTCCAATTTCCTTATTTAAGTGTAGTGTCTTTTCTTTTAGTAAAGGACCTGAGATAGGTAACCCTTGCTCTCTTCTCAGGGTAAACCAAAGAAACAATGCCTCATTAACTTGGTTGTTAGCTGCCTTTTTCATCATTTTAAGTTTTTTAACACCACTTGTTGACGCTTGTGACGAGCACCACTTTTCAATATCACTCCGAGCCTTTTTCCAGTCACTCACAGAGCTTGTTCCTACTCCCATATCCGCGGCAATCTTCTTGGCTGTTTCACCAGCATCTAACCTTTTTAGAGCACGGAACTTTTCTTCCATCGTAACAACAGTTTTTTCCCTTTTCTCGGACATTTTAGCAACAAAAAAAAAACAAGGTTAAAAGATAACAATAACGATTACCACGGTAAACAATAACAGTAACAACAGAAACACACTCGCAAAACAAACTGTCGCTTCAAGATTCACGCACAGCCTGAAGGGTAGAAAGAGAGGCAGCCTCGTGTTGACGTTGGTGGCAGGCAGGCAGAAGCCGTGATTGGAATATCGCTTATTCACACAATGGGATGAGTTTCCGGGAAGATGTCGTTGACCGAGTCAGGCCACAACCCCTCGCGTTCAAGCACGCACACAGCCTTCCAGCGCTGCAACTTTCACTCGTCCTCCCTGGCTAGCACACTAATGTATCCTCGCTCTAAACTACGACTTAAAAATTCATTCGGAGATGTGTCCGGATATGGGAGGGTTCGGATATCACAGGTCCGGATGTGACAGATTGTACTGTACCTATTCTGGGTAAACCAGAGAATTTGTTATCGGATCACGGTAGTTGTTTTACAAGTGTAGAATTTAGACAGGAATTAGAGAGACTGGAAATACGTCAGATTCTGTCTAGCATTCGGCATCCTGAGGCAAATCCTGTAGAAAGAGTTATGAGGGAAACGGCCCAGTATTGTAGGATATACTGTGCCGAGGAAAATTGGAAATGGATAGATATCCTCGACATCATCGAATTTTGTATAAATAATACGATCCACGAGTCTACGGGAGAGATATCAATAACGTTACATCGGAATGAGCAACCAGAGAGACCATGGAGTCTGGTCATTTCTAGGCCAACAGACGCTCAGCCTGGAAGAGATGTACGAATTAGAAGATCCTTTGAGCATCTAAAAGCTCAAGCTGATAGAAGACAAAGGAGAAACAGGCACAAGAGGTATCATCGATCACTATTAGCAGGAGAAATGGTGTTGGTGAAAAGACCAGCCATTTCGGATCCAGGGAACCGCGTGTAAAAGAAATTCCAGAAAATGTACCACGGACCGTATCAAATAATAAGGGATTTAAGAAATAATGTCTATAGAATTCGGCACTGTGAAACGAATCACGGAGTGGCTATGAATTCAGCTAACCTGAAAGTATATTACCCTCCCGAAGACTTCGATGAAGCAAATGAACAGGCCCTGGTTATGGAACAATTTAGAGATGATAAACCCACTTTTGATACAAACAGGAGTGAGTTAGAACAAGAAAATAGAGCTCAATCATTCAATTGTGAATGTGAACTAGAGAAAACGTATTTGGAGCTAAGAGAAATAATTGACTTTATTGAAGAAGAAAATTTCAATTTAAGAAGAGAAAATGAGGAAATAAAGAAACGGGTAGGGTTAGACCACACCCGTAACGAGGGATTACGTTCAGTAGACTTTAAGTCCAGAAAAATAAGAAAGGAAGAACGGGTAGGGACAGAGCGTACTCAACCTACACCATTACCGGATATGACTTTAAAAGGTGGAAAACCCGGATTATCGTGGGATTCCATGAGAATATAAAATAGAGGTACGGCGAGATGTTATGATGGCTTCGCACTAAAAAAAATAGAATGTCTAGCAAAAACACTTAAATAAATTTCCTCAAAATTTCGAAAATCTATTTATCTAAGGAGGGGAGATTTGAACCCATGTGCTATTGGTTCACGGGTCGAATCCATAGTTTATTGGCAAAAGAAGAGAGGAAAAATTACAGTCTTTAGAATGACTTAGAAAGAGGCAAGGAGTGGGCTGTTATAATATGGTGCAAGAATAGTTGACTACGAGTCATGCGGATATGATATCATGCGTGACGCATTGATAAAGAGCTGGCTCATGATTATTAATAGAACGGTAAAAACTTTCCACGCGTGTAAGAGAGAAGTGGTTTCGGAAATTGACCTTACTCAGCTATAAAATGACAACCTCGCAATTGCTCAAGAAGAGGAATAATTAGATTTAAGCCGTTTGCGAACATTTAATTAATAAAAGAAACACATCATTGTGGATCATTTTGGAATAGAGATTTCTGTGTGGGGAAAAAGTTTATAATGTTTGCACAGGAAAGAAGTGCCGACACAGCATGACGTAATTAAAAATTCCCCGAGACCAGAGTTGGTAGGGAGAGAAAAATAAACCGCAACACCCACGTATCTGAAGAGCAAAATTATTTAATATCTTGGAATTGTGCGATCGATTTTCATGATCAAAGAAACCAGTTGACATTTAGAACACGAGCTTTCCAGAGATATATTTTTCAAAATTATACAACGATTACTTCAAAAGTTAGTGCTGAAGAAGAAGCGGATTTTATCTTTTTGTCGCTGATTTGTATAAAAACTCTGGCTGAGCCAGTGAGAGCATGCAGTCTTTACCAGACCTTGAGAGGTCGTGATACGCTGTAACACCAACGAGCACCCCGTATGGGAGTGGCCGAGCAGTATCGTCATTTGTATCGCCGTGTGGAGACACATTAAAATCCTAGTAAAGGAATAATATCGGCAAGCTTCAGACAATTATCGTTAAAGTTCACCAGTATAGTCAAAGTTAGGCTGTGAACTCGAAGAAATAACAAGCGATAGGTACTCGAATAATAGTTCAGTGAAAGAAATAACGCATCATAAAGTTTCGAAGTACCCAAGGAAGTGAAATAGACAGTTCTATCGACGTTAAGGAACACGATCAGGGTAGAACGAAATAAGTAACGCCTAGTGTTCCGGAAAGGAAGGGACTAGAGCGCAGAACGATAAGAATTAGGAATTGTAGTTCCAGGCTTTGTCTAAGTAGACAAACGAACAGTAAACATTGGGGAGGACTCCAATAAGCTACGAATTAAAGTAATAGCAGTTAATGCTAGGAAATTACTAGGTCAACGATAAACTATTCGAGAGGCCGTAACCAGGACAGACTTTATCTAGACGAACTAACTAGCGTCTAGTAAGAAACGACATCGTGCAAGTAAAGTATAGAAGCCGATAGTCAAAACCCGGATTTGAAGATCAGCCGTTCCAGTGAGGAGTAGTTCAATCGAGACTTTCCATCATCTCATCAGATTAGGGAGCCGACGTTCTAAAAGTGTCACCCTTGGAAACGGGGAAGAAAAGAAATCACGTGTGTAAGGCGAAAAATTAACGCCCAAGTGATCAAAAGCTATGTAATGTAAATATAGTGAAAATTTTTGAGTGTAATAACTTTAGTGAATTTATATTGTGTTAAGGTAAACGAATACAAAATGGTATTCATTATATTGCAAGTGATTATGGTAAACAATTTATGTGTTGCTAAAGAAGTGTCATTGAGTGTAAGTGAATCCATGGAGATGGCTTAAAAAGGCAGTGAGTGGGCGAAACATGTTTCATCGTTGGAGGATTCGGTCGCTGACCGTACAATCATGAGAGTAACTATTTCATTATGTTGTGTGGTTGGGAAGATTTGCGTATAATCCTCATGAAAGAGAGAGAATAGGGATATGGAATAACAAATAAAAGAATAATAGCGCGATCTGAACGATTAATTTGAGAAAATATATAAGAAATATGTGAAATATAAATGATTCCCTTGGGGAATGTATTAAGTAAAATATCAGTGTAATTGATAAATGATATAAATATGAGAAATCAAGCGTAATAATAATAATAATAATAATAATAATTAGATAAATGAATGAACTTGATGATGAATTTTATATGGAAAGTAGTAGCTTCCGAGCTCCTTTAAATTAATTAATACATGTTATGAATACATGTTCTTATGGTAAAAAGGATTATTGTCAAGGGAGAAGAGTAATATATAATTGAGATGTAGATCAAACGTTGATTTTGAATTTATTAGTTCTCTGAAGGCAATTTGGCTAATTAATGTATAAGCGCCATGTAGCGCATTGAAGTAATTTGTCACGCTTGGAATGCGTTGAAATGCTCGGTAAAACTAATTATGAGGGGCAGTTGGTCGTGGTAATTGAACTATGGTAAGTCCTCAAAAGTTGTGATGTAATCACGAGGCAGTGTGTGTTGTATGATAAAAAAGGGTGCTAATTATGTTGTATTATGAGCGCTGGTATATGGCAAGGCCTGCCCTAAGTCGCAAATATTATTAGTCCTCCAGTGTGGGATATTGCTCCCGAGGCATTTGAAAGGATCGAACTCAGAGTCGTTCGTGTTGAAGCCCCTAAATATTTGTTGTATTATTGAATTATTCTTACCCGCCAATGAGGACACTTAATAATTACTATATGCCGATGCCAAGAGAATAGGTTTGTTGAGCCTAAATATGTTGTTATAAGAATCAGTATGAAAGCCTTGTCATTCAGGGAATTGCATTTAAGAACAGCTGTAGGAAAGCTGAGGGTAGCCCGTCTCTTGTAGAAGCGAGACTGTGAAGTCTCTGTCTCCCTGCAATAAATCACGCTAAGTAGTCAAGGCCAGACCCTTACCATTGATGTATCACGGTAGGTCGGGAAACGGTCTGTTTGAGTTATAATACACAGGAGTGTTTAGAGTTTGTTTTAATGACCCGGTCTTTGAACCGAGGTTCCTTTAGATAAATGATTATCGCTTGCAGAGTTCAGATCATTGCTTTCTTATAATATAATGGTCTTTTAAGACGAATAATGATAAATCCCTAACTTTATGATTATATGATTCAGTGATTCACGAGTTTTAGTGAGGACAATTAGATTCCGGGAGTGATCTTAATTTTTGACTTGTTCAAGTAGTCTTCTGTAGCTCGGGAGTACGCAAGTTTTTCCAAATCACAGTAGTGAGCTGTTGACTTGAGAGAGAGGGATGGTAACATATGAACATTGTGAAAGCCAAAAATTAAGTAATGATTAACAATACTTTGGTAATTTTGATATTTATGATTAAAAGATATACTGATATAAATAATAATGGATGTGTATTAAATTGATAGCACATTGTAAGTAAACATTGCCGAGCCGTTTGGAGCTCTTATTTTAAAGATTTTGAAGTGATACTATATGGAAGTGAAACTTAGTAGAAGTTGGTTGGTTTATGGAAAACCAATTATTATGATCTTAGATTTGTTTAATATGAATTCCTTGTTCAACTTTGAACAAGTATGAAGTGAAGGGTCAGTATTTTATTTGTTTAATGTTTTGTAGCGCCATATATTGGGATAATTAAATGTTTTTAATAGTAGGAGTTGATTTTTGTATTTTTGTTTATTTTTGGAAGTGTATCCTCTATTTAATCCAAAGTGTGTAGATCACAGAGTGGGAGAACAAACCATGAACCCCGATACTCCCGATTGAGCATTGCTGGCAAACTGTGATTTGCATATTTCATTGCTGAATGGGCACACTACATATAATTAATCTTTAGAATTAATAATAATAATAATAATAAGTTATTTTCTTTATCGTGGAAACTTAAACGGAGCTCTTTCACGGGCATTCAAATAATAATAAGTCATATTTAATAAAATTGTAATTATTTCTTAAGAACAATTATCGTCTACGTTAATTTTCAATTAGTTCACATTGTGAAATCCTGAACGGGGATTTTTCACATATATATATATATTTAAAAATCAACATTTATAAGTAAGTAATTAACTTTTAAAATAATCCATTTAACCTTATTTTTATTTTCATTAACCGTTAATTATTTTAATAAACTATAATAATAATCCATATTGGCTGAGACAAACTCATCTTTAAGATTAGAGTTAAACCTAAAAACATTCTTATTTGAAATAATAGGTATCCAGGAACCTTACTATTCTTATTTGAAACATGTTTCCAAACAGCTTGTCCACTAAGCTACTCAGCATACAATTCATTTAACTAATCTCTTCGAAGCCACATTATATATACATTGCCAAGCAGTATCCGATATCAAATCATTAAAGATTAAAATCCTATTAGGAAAATATAAATTTTTATTATTCAAATTTCAAATTATAATAATTTAAAATGGCAGAAGCAAACCTATTATCAAAATTCGAGTACGCCCAAATTCAATTGTTACCCGAATTTAATGGAAGTCCATCCTGCAGTCTAGATTATTTCATTGCAAGATGCGACAGTTTTCTAAATACTCATAGAAGAGCAGCCGCGACCGCCAACTCAAATGTAGTTATTGAATTTCTATTCAATGTCATAAAATCCAAATTGAAAGGTGAAGCCAGTAGTATACTCGACCTAGATGCGAACAGTAACTACGAGAGGTTCAAAGAGAAATTAATTAGATGGTTTGAAGATGTGAAAGACGAGAGACTGTTAGTACAAGAAAACTGTTTCCAAAAACGAAACGAGAGTTATACTGATTATCACGACAGATTAGATGCCCTCGTTCTGCAATGTAAAAGCCTATGCAAACTCAAATACCGAGATTAGATCTTGGAGTTGAAACTCAGGGAATTGGACGAGCTATGCTTAAACACCTTTAAGGGGGCTCATACACCGTCAATTGTCGAAATTTAAGTTTTTTTCCTTTTACGGTTAAATGAAAGACAATACCTTTCTCAATATATCTGTTAAGTTTTATAAGTAAATTCAGAGTTTTGGCAGAGATATAGCGTATTACGTGAGACCATGCGCCAATCTGTCAATGGAGTGTTTAATATTCAAAGCTGTTTACCCGAAAGTTTGCTTTTTTGGTAGGAAAAACACAATATCTCGTGAACTATGTGATGAAACTGGATGAAACTCGGTAGATACATTCCAACATATGATCCCTAGAGGATGAACCACATTTATGAAATTATCTTTAAAAATAATTGAGATATACTTGGAAAAATAACCAAAAAACTGTTCATTTCTTGAAAGACAAATTTAATATTTTTTAAAAAATATACTATTTACAATATAACATTCATGGTGGTTCATCGTCGCTATTTATGCGTTTACTTTACATGAAAAATAGTTAATTCCATTCTGACTGGTATTTCTTGCTAAATCGTGTTTTTTGTGATTCACGGAGTTTAAAAAAATCACGAATATGGTCCTCTCAATAAATCACGGAATACTTTATATACTGCTTCTCTCTCTAAATTAGATGAAAGCTCTATGTATTTACTATACATATGTCAGATCTCATAACTCTATGTTACATATTAGTGAAGCTATGATATGATTCGTAAATGTATACGAAAATTCCCACTGGCGGTGTATGAACCCCGGTATTCTAGAACCGTACACACAAATTGCAGACTTAAGTAGTGCGCTGCGACATTGTAGGATTTACGACAATGACCGCGGCCATGAGAGTTATATGGATCAATTGAGAGGAAACCCGAAATTTCCTCCCAACCAGTCAGAAAATGTATCCACCTAAGACAGTCAAACAACCCAACCACTAAACCAGGTTTCTCATAATCCATTTAAATATCCAAGACCACATAATAATTATTTTCCGCAGTAGCGACAGTTTGTAAACCCACCAAACCTGCAGTTCAGATATACAAGTCCACACCCGAACTTAAGACCTGTTCAGAGTTCGAACCCCACCAGTGCCAGACCGCAAAACCAACCTTTCAAACCCTCAAATCGACCGTATCCTACACCAAATAATATTGGAAGAAGATTTACTCCCAATAACCAAAGTTACCCAAAACCAATTTCAGGAGTGTCCACCACCCGAGGACATATAAATACACACGAGGAAGACTTAAAAGAAACGAACAGTTATTCTCCTGAGGTACAATTAGAATATCCTCAGCAGAGACAAGGATTCGAACCCACGCATGAATATGAGACAGAACAGGAACAAAAAATACAACACTGACTAATTAACGTTTGAAACACTTGTCGAACATTAGGCACGATATAGTCAACATTCACTTGAAGTTCCTTCTGAGCTTAATTATGCACAGGAACAGGATTATTCGCCTTACCCAACAATCTTAGCCGAAAACCTGAATTATATAAGAAATGCCCCAAAGCTACCATTTATCACACTATTCGGATTTAAAATCTTAATAAATAGTGGAGCCTGCAATTCTATTATGAATCCAAACGTGGCATATGAATACTTTACAGAATATTTGTTCAAGGAACAATTCTGTATTCAGTCTGTCCATTCAGAAACGATAGGCGAGGACAACATACAGTTCCCCATCTTTTCAGAATACGAAATTAACGTACCGATAAAGTTTCGAGTCAAGAAATGGCATAATTACTTTGATGCGTTAATTGGAACAGCTGACTTTGTGAAGTTAGGAGTAAAAATAGATTAAAAATCTAACCTAGTCACAATAAATAATAAAGTCATACCATTTCAGTTTCACTTGACAAATGAACATGTGAGTCCTCAGCCCACAGTGAATAAAATTAACTTCGCGATTCCCACTAGTAGTGAGAAAGAAGAGGTGTATTTAATGAATTTTAAATACGGTGAAATGCATTACCTAGACAGAAACCACCATACCATAAATCCCACAGAAGTAGAACAGGGAATTAAAGAACAGATTCTAGCTGAACCACTAGAAAGTATTGATACACAATCACCGGAATTAAATCCCGCTACAGGAGATGATATTCAAGAATATCTCCACATACACGTGTGACAGTTTGATTCTGACAATAAAATTGTCAAAGACAAAACTAATTACGTAGCCGATGCCCTATCACGAATTCAAATCAACGTAAACGAAGAAGCGATTTCTAACATAGCCATCCCTGGAGATAAGTCATATCAACTAGAAGTAGACAATGAAACAATTCATTACAACCAAGAAGACCCGATTTTCACTTTGAAAATGTCAGAAAGAAACCAGATAATAGTAAAGTATGTAAAGTTTTCAAAAGTTTTGGAAATAAAATTATTCAAGAAATTTACTCGTCATGTCATGATAGTAACACGAGAAAATCTCGCTGAAGATTTAAGAAAACACCTTCTTAAAATCATACCCACTTATAACAGGTACGCCACTTATTTCGATGATGTGACACTAGAGATTCCATTCATCAGAGTATGCCAAAAATTACCTCAGAGTTAATAATTATTAGAGCATCAACATTTCTGGAAGATATTGAAAATGCAGAAACACAGAAACAACTGATATTACAATATCATTCAATAAACCATAATGGAATCATTGAAACATTTGAACACCTTCGAACCAAATACTATTGGCCACATTTAAAAGAACAAATTAGAAATGTGATAAACCAATATAATCTGTGTCAGAGGAACAAGTGTGAAATACATCCAAATGTAGTACAAAATCAAGGTCCCATTATAGCTGACCACCCTTTTGCACAAGTTCATATAGATACTTTCCATTTTGAACAAACCCGCATCTTGACAATACTAGACGTATTTTCAAAATACGGACAAGCTTATGTGTTAGCTAATGGCACAGCCTTAGCGGCCTTAAACCAATTACAAGTGCACTTCTCTCACCATGGTTATCCCAAAAGAATTACCCACGACCAAAGCGGTGAATTCGAGAATAGTCTAATTACAGAATATTGTAAATCTGTGGATATCGAATGTCATGCAACCACACATTTGAATTCCTCTTCAAACTCCCCAGTAGAGAGTTTGAATTCTACTCTCCTCGAGAAATTAAGAATTTCAAGAGACCATGATAAATTCACCCCACTACCACAACTCATTATAAATGCAATCATGAATAATAATTCATCGATTCATTCAACTACTAAACAGCCACCGTTCAACGCCCAGTATGGTCCTTATTACAAAGCTTTAGATCATATCTTTTCTGCGTCACCGAAAATTAACGAAGACATAGAAATACAAACTAACCAAATTAAGATCTTGAACGAAAAGCAATCCGATCCAAGGGATTCCACATTACAGACCCCTATAAAATAGGGGAAACTGTATATGTTTTGACCCCCTGACCAGGAATAAGAAAACCAAGAATTTGTACAACGAGAGTATGATACTCAAAATCGAAGCCAACCAAGTTCATTGTAAAATGAAAAACGGTAAAATTCATGTCCGGAATTTTAGAAATATTAAACCCAAGAGGAAAATTCTTCCTATTACAGATTCCTTTCCGGATATGGCATCATCCTCACAGAGCCAGTAAACACCCAAGGATTTTATGCTGATCCCCTCAGACCTGTAGTAATTGTTAATAACTATCATAAGTTTATGTTTCATTTCAACCTAACCGCTTTAAAAGAGGCATATAAGAATATTGATGATACTGTCTCCAGTCTAGTAATTAAAAGCAATAATACCTTTCCGTATTTAATAAATTAATTAATTGAGGAAGCTAAAGAAACAAGGAAAGAATCAAATAAATTAATACCAACTTATGTCAATAGAAATAAACGAGGTTTAATTAACGGTTTAGGTAAAGTAAAAAAAAATCATCTCAGGTAATCTAGATCAGGATGATTTAGACAATTTGCAAAATCAATTAGACACTTTAGAACAAAGTCATAATAAAGAAATAAAACATATCAATAAATTAGTATATTTTGCCAATTCAATTGCTCAAAAATTTTACGACGAGATTGACCATGTTAGTAATAATATGAAGGTAATTCAAGGTATTCTACAGGCAGAAGACTTCAAGATCAGTCTACTGTAAGAATCCCAATACGTGTTAATGTGAGTTAATAAATTTAACAAAATATTACGTGTGCTCCAAGAGACAATTTTTCTATAATTTAATGAAATGACTAACGTCAGATTATTTTCAAGAGGAGACTTGACTAATTTAGTAAAGCATTTATTGTCAATATATCCTGTCAAAAGTATGATCCATGCAGATCAATATCACCAGTTTGAAAATCTCAAATTATCAAAAACTCAAGTAATTATATTAGACGAAGAAATGATTGTGATCCTATGCCAATCACAGAGAGCAGTCCATATCAACTGTATGAGATTACTCCTGTACCTAATATTAAGAACATTATACTTGTCCCAACTGAAAAATACTATTTGCAAGGACCCACTTCTAAATGGTCCAGTATACCCTGTATCAAGAATACTCGATCATATGTATGTATGTATGTATTATAATATTAGGATAACAAGTTGCAACTTAACAAATACTGTTGGATGCGAGTATGCTCAATAAGCAATGAGATAAAATATTTCAACCTATAAACAAAGAACACATTCTGTTCTTTAGTAAAACATCTGAGATAGTTATGCAAACATGTATAGAAGCTCAAAGCTCTCTACAAATCTCAGGTCCACAGGTAATATATTCAAATGAATCTTGTCCTATTTCCAGTCTAGGAATAACGTTGCATCAAAAACCTACCAACTATGTCCATAGTTTCCCAATCCTAATTATTCATGATGAACCTTTAATATATAAAGAAATAAACCTTCTCCATTCCCATTTTGATGTAACAAAGCTCAAACTAGATTTGTAGCCAATACCAATTACCTATATTACAAAGAAACAATTTGTATCCATTAATGTAACCATTGTCTTACTCATAACATTTATGATCTTGCATATTAAGGCTTTCACGGCCCGGATTCGGAGAAACGTATGGTTTAAATTAAAAATACACACGGCATTAGCCCAAAAGCATGAATTATTTATGTAATTTATGATCTTGTTTATATTTAGACAAAAATTAAGTAACCTGTATCATTCTGTAAAACATAAATGTAAGAAGAAGGTAATTATCACTGAGGTCAGTGATTCGAATCTTAGGGGAGAGGAGTCATGTACACTACCCTGTAAACCCCTTACTAGCCAAGACCAAGACGCATCAATCACTAATTTTGGTTTTTAAATGAAAATAATAATTATTATTATCATTCCTGTTGTTCATGAGAAACAAAGTATATTCCCTTCAGGAAGTCAGAATGTTACAACCACTCACTCCAAGCCCACGGACAGAACATGTATAAACTAAAAGCATACTATTGTGAACAGTAGCACTTTAAGTGGACATATTTCTATTAGATATTTCTTGGAAGACTTAAACTGAGAGTTGGTCACAGTAAACGCATTCCTAACTTTCCAGACTGTCTCCACACTTTCGAAAGGGACACATATTTCTGGTCCTTTCTCATAATATTTCACAGTATTAGCAATATGAACAACACGGTAAGGTCATGCCAACCCAGCCCCAACGCTTATGGTCTGATTGGCTGCCACCCCCTTTTACCACTAGAGATACACGCTATTGGTGAATCTCTGTTTGTGTCAAGCATTTCTCCCTCCATAGAAATCTAATGTTAAATACTGATGCAGAGCCCATTATCGCTCCCTTCACAACAAGTAACTTGTACGAGATGCCTCGACTAGGAGACATTCTCTCTTCATAACTTTCAACCAGACCAGGAGGTCGCTGCTAGAGAGCTGTCTCTATATTAGACAGACTCGTAATAACTAGGCTTCATGTAAAGTGTATTATAAAAGTACTTAAGGTGTTGGTAATCAATAAACAAACATATTCTCAACGTCTTCAATTCTTCGTGAGTATAACATAACCTACAGAGCGAGTAGATCTTGAGAGGACCAAACTAGTAGATTCTCAAGCATATATTCAATTAATAAACGAGTGTCGATAAGTTCACTCTTCTCCAACTAGACAACTGGCCGGAGATCTACAAAACTTATCTCGTGAACTCCCCCAAGTACAGTATATCAACCACCCGCCAGGTATGCGAACTCAGCGCGTCACAGTTCTGGCAGGGGCTATCATCTTCTTAATTTGCCGAAACGCACTTCTTAAACGAATCGTCTTATTTTTAAACGCACTTTATAAACAAATAAATATATTTTCGTTCACGTGTCAAGAAATGCAAGATATTTCCTGTACTATTGAGACGATTTGGGAGATTTTGGTACAATGCACACTTTCTAACTCCCTCTGGTTCTGGAGCTTGAGTTTTGTGAAACATACACCTTAGTGTTTTATGTTGATGATACAAGAAAATAGCTTTTCAAAACACGGAGGTGTTCTCCGTAGGGAAGGAGTGAAAGGTAGAAAGAAATATGATATTCAATTGGGGCAGATGCACCTTTTCAAGTACTTTGCTTGTGTGTTTCTTCAGGATTGCCATAGCTGTTTCCCGAAGGATCCAGAATATTTTCTACTCGGAATCATACAATTTCAAATATTTCGAAAAAGAGATCCAATGAGCTCAATTCAGTTACTCCCCAGTAACCCGTCTGAAGTCGTCTGATTAAGAGCGTTAAAATCCCTCAGTATGCCTTCCTTTGGAGGGGAAGTTAAACCGGCGGTCCCATGTCATAGATTTATAATAAATTTATTAGAGCACAAAATATGCAATTGAATTTAACATGACTTATCTTTTCCTCGAACATCATCATCATTAATTACTTATCACTAGTACAAAACTGTGACAGAGATAACTTCCTCTGATCACACTGCATTACATGATATCTGTCACATGCTTTGCCGCAGAGGGCACACAGGCACCAGCAATCCGGTTGATGGTACATTTTGTTTGCACACACCCTGAAGTGGAATCCATGCACCGCGAATCTGGTTATCAAGTGTCTCATCTCATAGAAACCCCTCGTCCAATCCCGCGATGTCATCGCATCCGTGATATAAAATTCCTGCCATATGCTTCCTCTCTTTAACTTCATTTCCTGCATTAGTATCTCATAACCCGATGTAGATGGCAGGAGCAGCTGTAATCTGAGGTCTTCAACAAAAGGAGGCTCTTTCGCGAGTTCATACACCAACCGAGAAAGAGTGAATTTCGAAAGACACATTACCCTTTTCAGGTAGGTAGCTTTAACCTTCTCCAACTCTACGAGTTGCTTATACTTAAGGTGATGCCAAATACTTTCCAAACCATATGCAACTACAGGAATGATCTCCAGCGAGAAATGTCTCATCGCTTTCTGTAATGACAGTGTTCGGAGATGTCGTATCTCACTCATGGCCTTTATAGCCGCGTTTGTTCTGTCCTTGATGTGAATAGTGAAGACATTTCCGCGAGTCTGGAACGTCACCCCCAGATACTTGAATTGCGTAACACATTCCAGCGGTCTATTATTGTAGAGAATTGTCGCTCCTCTTCCCCCTTTTCTGAAAGTCATTGCAACTGTTTTCCTTTCATTCAGATAGAGTTCATTCTTTTCCGCCCACTCCGCAACTCTGTCAAACGCCTGCTGTAAATCCTTTTCACTGGTTGAAATTAGAGCCATATCGTCTGCGTAAATGTATATTTTTACATTTGGGGGTAATATTTCCACCACATCTGCCATAGCAAGAGCGAAGAGGATGGGGCTTAAGGGATCCCCCTGCAGTACTCCAATTGTCTGCTGTATTTCCTTGGAAGTTGTAATGTTGTCCGAAATAACGATGTAGTTTTCGCTCAACAGGGTCCTAACAAATCTCGCCAAGTAGTTGCCTTCACCAATCATGTTGTCTAATTTCCTTACTAGCATTTGTCTATTGATGGTATCAACGGCCTTTGCATAGTCCAAGAATACCACATGCAGTTTTCCCCCGGGTGGTTTCAGGGCTTCTTCTATGTCAGCCTGCAGACATTGTATAGCCTGAGTTGCAGATCGTCCCCTCCTAAAACCAAATTGCTCTTCCGGTATCTCAGATTCTATTGCCTTTGTCAAACGAATGCAAACTATATTGCTGAGGAGTTTCAATACTGTCGATTCTAGGGCAATTCCTCTGTACGAGTTAGGGTCCCCACAATCTCCCTTTCCTTTATACAGCACCTTTATTGTCGATTTTCTCCACCTGTGAGGGATTGTACCATATCTTAAACATGCATTAAAAAGAGCGACTAAGCATCTACTCAGTTCTATTGATGCAAGCTTTAGGTGCTCGTTGTATAAGAGGTCAGGCCCACACGCCTTGTTATTCTTTGATTTTCGTATAGCCATCATGACCTCCATGTCCGAGAGCAGCTCTGATTCCTCTAGTAAAATAGGGAAGGGCGGTGATTGAATAATAGGACGGGTATCCCTGCCTTGTAAAATTACTGTCAGGTGGTCTTCCCAAGTCTCTGTTGGAATGTTTCTAGGATATTTTGGTTGCCTAGGGTTCAGCGCCTTATAAGGGTTATCTTCTGCTTCGTCAATTAGTTTCCTTTCTTCCTCCTGGTGGTAGGATTCTTTGGCCGTTTGTAGTATGTCCTTGTACTTCTTCCTCTTGAGCCGATAAACCTTCAGAAGATGTTCTGATGGATCCATGCGAGCTATGTGTAGAGCTTCTAATGCTTCTTTACGGGCCATGTAGCAACTTTCATTAAACCACCTCTTTGCCTTTGTTTCCCTTGAAGCGGCAAACGTGGCTTTTGTGATAAGACACTCTAACCTGATCGCTGCCGCGTCCAAGTTACCTAACGAAATTAGCTCCATGGACTTACTTATTTCCGACTCACTCAACAAAACTGGATTTAATTTCCGAGACGTACACTGTGGTCTTCCGTACTTCCCGGAATCGGCGGAGAACATTTCAAATATTGTCAAAACTGGCAAGTGTTTCCTTAAAGTCTCTCCAAGAGTACTCTGCTGAACCGCCTTGATATTAAACTCGTTTGTGAAAACTAGATCTATTACACTGGATACGTTATGGCAGAAGTATGTGGGTCTATTGCTTTCGTTAATGAGGGTGAAACCGGCTTCTTCAAAAAATTCCATGACATGAGTTGTCTTGAGAGAGTATTTATCTATGCGACAATTCAAGTCGCCGGCCGCAATGACTGTCTCGTTGCAACCTGTTGTTTCCAGCGCAAGTGATAATTCCCCAATTATTTCATCTTGGGTCATTTCTGGTTGAAAGTACATGCATATGATTACACATAAACTTGCTTTTATCACAAGGACGTTTTCTGAATCATATATAGTTCTAAATGGCGAAAGTATCGGATTCAGAAGGCATGTGATGCCTCCTGATGGTCTCCCTCGTTGTCCCTGTCTCGCTAATCTGTTAATCGTACCGTATATGCGTTTCCTGCAGCCCATTCTGTCGTTAGCATCGTTTCTGTTAATATCACTATGTCATAGCGTTCGAACATATCGTCTGGTAGAAGGCTAATTGCATTTCTCAGGCCCTCCACATTCCATAATAACATTCGCAACTGTGTCAGTCCCTGCCTGGATCTATTCCAGATCAACCCCTCTGTAGAACTGTCTCTGTCTGGGGGCTCGAAAGGGCCGCACGAGGATTCCTTTAGGCCAAAATTCTGCATTTTCCACTTGATTTAAGTCTTTAAAGGGAAGTCCTAATTTTAAGGCCTTATCTGTCCCTATAGTTCGCAATTCTTCGCAGCTTGTGGGTTTTTGAATTCCTTTCCTGGAGAAATGATCTTTAAGTGTCTCACTGGTGGTCTGTTGTGATAGTCGTCCCACGTATAGCCAAGCGGTTCTCTGTCCTGCCTGCAAAATGGAAATTGGTGATTCATCCGTTCCAATGATGATTTTATTTCTCCTGTCCGATCTGTATCGCCGTCGGCGCACTACTTCAAAACCGGCGTCCTCTTCTCTGTCTTTCCTACTCCTCGTGCTTTCGTCCGTGCGGTCTGCATCAGCCCGTATATCGTCTCCCTTCCTCTCCATCTTATCGATGGGTTTCATCACTGTATTTACTGTCTCAATGTTCGTCCCTTTTTCCGTTAGGTCCCCTATGATTTTGGTATGCATGCCTATCGCCTCGGTGTAGCGTTTTGGTCTCTGAAGTTGTACCGCTGCAGACCTGTCGTCTTCCACCTGAGATCGGAACTCTTTTCTGATTCCCAATGTATGTCCTATGGGCTCCTGAGAGCCCATCTGAACGATGCTCAGTGTCTCCTCTGCTCCCTGGAACTGTTGATTTTTCCTCATGACACTCATGACTTCATAAACGTCCTCCTCTTCTGTGTGCTCCCCACTCCGTGTGATTTCCTCCGTGGGGTGTGCATCAGCCCATATATTGTCTCCCTTCCTCTCCATCTTATCAATGGGTTTTATCACTATATTTATTGTCTCATTGTTGGTAGCATTTTCCGTTAGGTCCCCTATCATTTTGGTACGCATGCCTATCGCCTCGGAGTGACGTCTTGGTCTCTGAAGGTGTGCCGCAGCAGACCTGCCCTCTTCAGCCTGGGATCGGATCTCCTTACTGATTCCCAATGTATTTCCTAAGCGTTCTTGAGAGCCTATCTGAATGATGCTCTGCCTCTCCTCTGCTCCTTGGAACTGTTGATTTTTCCTCATGGCACTCAGTGAATCCGCTATCACGTCCATTCTTTTATTCATGTCCGCGCGTTGTTTATCCAGTTCCACGTGCATGGACTTCCCTGCCTTATAGAGCATATAGTCTTGTTCACAGTTATGGGATAGCCATATTAGCTTACACTTCTTTTTATGACTTACTCTTAACACGTCAAATTGCCCTTTCTGAAGTTCCGTGCAAGATAGGTGATGCCATCTTTGGCATGTTCCATCACACTCCTCAGCTGCATCAGTGGATTGGACTACCCGCTCACATATAGGGCAGATATCCATTAGGGCACTGTGATCGGCACGTAGCGTGCTTACTTCTGGCAAGATGGTCAGCTGTTTGTAACTAGATCGTATGATCCTTGTGGCGCTTGCTACAGAGCTAAACTAAAAATGGAATAATACGCATCCTTGTCGCTACGTGTCTTTAGTGTCGCGATATCTTTGACTATACTATTACTCTAAACTCAGATGGCTTTGGATATATTACGCTGTTATTCTGCAGCGTGTAATTCCTTGTTGAGAGACAATACTCATTGGTATCTAGTGAGCAGTTATTCCGCGGCGGACAATTTCTTTACCAATATATATTCAAATCACTAATAATTGAGCACTATCTTCTAACAGATCAACTTATGTTAATAGCCACCTTCATACAAACATATAGATCAATCATATCCACTTATTCCCACCTTATTCACAGTAACACTTTCACAAGAACATTCGATTATCACAGCTAATTCACATGCATATTCATCGTCGCCGCCATTGTATTCATAGATTTATGGCATGTAAAAGAACCATCCACTAATTACACTTGTGTGAAGCTAAATTATATGTTAGATTTGACTAACACTCTAAGTTCCAACGTTCGTTGCCAGGAGCAGATTGCGGTGGCATCTAGTAACCAAGTTCAAGACTATTTGTCGTTGATGATAGCATTTGGTAGCAAAAGTAGGAACTACTTGAGAATTGAATGTCTGCTGTTCTTACATGAATTACAGAAAACACACTAATACAGCCATCACAATTAACACCGGTTATCAGACAGATTCTACACACACCCAAAGTACAAGGGGCTACATGACCGCATTGTCGCGTCCCCTAAACTGAGGAACCAAACAACTATTGGGCTCAATTTTAAATAATTGATCTGAATGCTGAATGTTTCTTTTATATTTAACGTTCGTTATAATATTTCTTTAATTATTTTCCTGTTAAATATTTATGAAATTAGATGAACCCATTTGTTTTTTAAGTTTTTCTGATATTTTATTGTCTTGATGTTCCTAATTTCCCTAGTTATGTTTCTTAATAGTTGTAAGGTTTATTTATGTTTTAAGAAATTTAAATTTGCTGATGAAGAAATAAAATATTGTGACAGACACGTGTGAGCGCACCTGGTGGCAGACTCGTGCGAGCGCGTGGCGCGCTGGCTGCAATTGTGAGTTGGGCCGGCAAGCTGGCAGTGGATGAATCGAGAAGGCGACGATACGAGAGAAGAGATTTAGGATTCGGTGGAAAGGCAGTGTTGAGACTTGGGGTGTAGTAGTTTCAGAAAGACTAGAGCTCGACGTTCCCAGTTTAAATATTAATGAACACTACATTAATATTTAGTAGTGTAAGGTTTGCTAAATAAAGAAGTACGGTAGTGTATTTGTATATGCCTGACCGGTTATTTCAAGAACCGTAAACGTAACAACTGGTGTCAGACGTGTGGGGTCAGGCTATAGAGTAAATACATAGTGAAAGTCTTGAGGTACCGCATTTTAGAGTGTGAAATGACGACCAGGAAAGTTAAACTTTCAGCACTGAAGGTTTCGGAGTTACGTCAGGAACTGGAAGAAAGGGAAGTTGATTCTACGGGAATAAAATCTGTGCTGCAAGCGAGGTTAAGACAGGTACTGGTGGACACAGGTGAGGATCCAGAAACATTTCTTTTCGAGATTACTGGTGGGACTGAGGGTTTGTGTCAGGTATTAGAAAACTTGGAAAAGAAAATAGCGGAAAACTCAGAGAATTTGGAAAGGAAGTTAATGGAAAATACTGCCAACCTCGAGAGGAAACTTCAAGAAGTAACGCTCACTACCGAAACCAAACTGAGGGAAGAATTTCAAGAATCCCTGCGGAAGTTTGAGGACGAGCTTGCGAGCGGTGTGCTTCCAAATAAAGACAAGCAGGAAAACGAAATCATTACCGCTGGTGGACCATCGGAAGGTAAGGAGCGTATACCTGTTTCCGCGTTTGGTCGGACTGACCTGCCGACTTTCGATGGGAAGTCTGCGTGGGAAGAATACCTCACCTTGTTCGAGACCGCTGCCATGATTAATGGATGGTCGGATGCCACGAAGGCTTCATTGATGAGTTTGTCGCTGCGCGGGGAGGCCCTACGAGTCCTGCAGGCTGTTCCCTTGTCGGAAAGGCAGAACTACAACATTCTTGTACAGAAACTTGAAATGCGGTTCGGTCATCGTCACATGGAACAGCTGTATCGCTCCCAGTTGAGAAACCGTTGTCAGAGACCCAACGAGAACCTACAGGAGTTCGAAGCAGACATAGTACGTCTCGTTAGGAGCGCCTATCCAACAGTGCCCAGCGATGTGTATGAGAGTCTTGCTACCGAGAAGTTTCTCGATGGGCTCCGCGAGATTGATACGCAGCGGGCTGTGAAACTGGCGCGTCCGCAAACATTGAATGATGCCTTGACTCTGGCTCTTGAGTTTGAGGCTGTCGAACAATCCGTGCGCGGCCAGGCTCGCATTCGAGCTCTGGAGAGAGACAAGGAGGTCCAGCCAGTGCCTTCCATAGAAGAAATCGTGGAGAAAGTACGTCAAGCCTTGCAGTCCAAGAAGAAACGGACGAGGTGCTGGGGCTGCGGGGAGATGGGGCATCTCAGAGATCGATGCCCTAAGTTTATGAACGGGAAGCACCAGCCACAGGAAAACTAAACAGGGTTGATAGAAAGGGGCGACTGTCAACCAGTGGCAACACCAGAAATGCCCCCACTTCTATCGTCGCGTCTCTGGGTTGTCAAGCCAAATCTATTTTTATTAGTGGCCATGTGGACGGAGAGCCCAGAGACCTACTGCTGGATACAGGGGCCACAATGACAATAATCAGACCAGGCATCGTGAGACGAACAGTAACAACCACGAGATGGACACTGCGAACGGCTACGGGGGAACCAGCCAACGTTCACGGGGAGGTAGACGTCAACTTCGTCATCGGTGATACCCAGTTTCGCCATCGTGTCTTGGTCGCTGAAGTGGAGGACGACGTCATTCTCGGGATGGATATCATGACTGAGTATAAATTTAGACTGGACCTGGAGAGTGGGATTTTGAGAGTCGGAAACGAGGAAGTAGTGCTGCAGAGGAGGAACGCCTCATCGGTACGGGTGATCGCAGCGGTAGATGTTGTACTACCTGGGCTTAGTGAAGTGATGGTAGAAGGAAAGCTGGATGGTGGAGTTCCTCATGGCTGTGTCGTCATGGTAGGGCCTAGGTTTGCTGACGATGAACCTGAACGTGGAATACTGGTAGCCAGAGCTTTGGTCCGTGCAGGGGCGAAAATTCCTGTGCGAGTAATGAACCTTAATGATCGCTCGATAATCGTTCGGAAAGGAACCAGTTTGGGAAGCTGTTCGTCTGTGTCCTCCGTCGTACGCCAAGTACAAACAGCTACTTCCTCATCCGATATATCTTCGGTGTGGCTCGACGGTCTTATCGAGGCAGCGTGTCAAGAGCTTAATCCTGGGCAGAGCCGAGAAGTGAGGGAACTTCTTCGACGTCATAAGGATGCCTTCCAGGACGGGACCAGTAACGGAAGAACGAACGTGGTTCAACATCGCATCGATACGGGTGACTCAAGACCAATTCGCCAGACTCCCAGAAGATTACCACTAGCCAAGCGAGAGGAAGCCGAGCAGATAATAAATGATATGGCTCGCGATGGGGTGATTGAACCTTCAAGCAGCCCATGGGCTTCGCCAGTGGTCCTGGTGAAGAAGAAAGATGGATCTACACGGTTTTGTGTAGACTACCGTCAACTGAACAATGTAACGAAAAAGGACAGTTACCCACTACCACGCATCGATGACACCCTAGACACCTTGGGTGGGAGCACGATCTTCTCCACGTTGGATCTCAAGAGTGGATACTGGCAGGTAGGATTGGACCCCAGGGACAAGGAGAAGACCGCTTTTACGATTGGTTCTGGGCTTTGGGACTTCACAGTTATGCCATTCGGACTCTGTAATGCCCCTGCGACCTTTGAACGACTGATGGATCGCGTTTTAAAAGGGCTGTCTTGGGAAACATGCTTGGTCTACCTGGATGACATCATCGTTCTGGGAAGAACTTTTGAAGATCACCTGAGAAATCTCGACCAGGTGTTCTTACGTCTTAAGCAAGCCAACCTTAAGCTTAACTCCAGGAAGTGCTTCCTGTTTCGGAAACAAGTTAACTACCTCGGCCATGTTGTTTCCGGAGAGGGAGTCACCGCGGATCCGGAAAAGATTAACACGGTGAAGGAATGGCCAGTACCGAAAGATAAGCAAGAAGTCAGGAGTTACCTCGGACTGTGCACCTATTACCGTCGATTCGTGCCAGGATATGCTAACATTGCTAAGCCTCTGACCAGACTTACCGAGGAAAGTCGGAGTTTTGTGTGGGACGCGACCTGTCAACAAGCCTTCGAACAACTGAAGGAGGTATTGACCAATGCTCCTATCCTGAGTTACCCACAACCGGAAGGACTATTCGTTTTGGACACCGATGCTAGCAATGTGGGAGTAGGTGGCGTGCTTTCCCAACTGCAAGGTAGGCAAGAAAAGGTGATAGCTTACTTCAGCAAGGTTCTTTCTAAACCGGAGAGGAACTACTGCGTAACTAGAAGGGAATTGCTCGCTGTAGTGAAGTCAGTGGAGCATTTCCACAAATATCTCTATGGGAGGAAGTTCCTTCTACGGACTGATCATGCAGCGCTTACGTGGCTACTGAGCTTCAAGAACCCGGAGGGACAGGTAGCCAGGTGGATTGAAAGGCTCGAGCAGTACGACTTCGACACTGAACACAGGGCTGGCCTTAAGCACCGAAATGCTGATGCTCTGTCAAGGAGACCATGCGCACAAGACTGCAAGCACTGCAATCGGATTGACGAAAAAGTTGCAGCAGTGAGAAGAAGCACTGTGATCGACGACCACTGGAAGGATGAGGAAATCCGTAAGGATCAAGAAAATGACCCGGACTTAAAACACCTACTGCGGTGGAAGACGTCTGAGCAACGACCGACTTGGGAAGAGGTAGCACCCTACACGCGCACTGTGAAAGCCTACTGGGCTCAATGGAATTCCGTGATTTTGGAAAACGGGGTGCTAAAGAGGGTACTGGGGAGAGAGGACGGGGCTCAGGAGAGGCTACAGGGTATTGTTCCACGAAACAGAGTGCCCGAGGTACTACAGTTGCTGCATGATGGAACCTCTGGGGGGCACCTTGGAGTTCGAAAAACCATGGAGAAAGTTCGAGAGCGGTTTTATTGGGCTAATTACTCAGATGACGTACGTGAATGGTGTAGGAAGTGCGTGGTTTGTGCCACTGCGAACGGGCCACAGAAGAAGGGAAGAGCAGCGATGAGACAGTACAACGTTGGTGCCCCGTTTGAACGGATCGCCATCGATGTAGCGGGCCCTTTCCCTACGACTGAGAGTGGGAATAAATACATCTTGGTGGCAATAGATTACTTCAGCAAGTGGGTAGAGGCATATGCGTTGCCCAACCAAGAAGCTGTGGTGGTTGCCGAGACGCTAATAAAGGAGCTGGTGAGCCGATTTGGTGTACCCTTGGAACTGCATTCCGATCAGGGGCGAAATTTCGAGTCGTCGGTGTTCCAGGAGATGTGCCAGATTCTCGGAATCCGGAAAACGAGAACGACTGCCCTGCACCCACAGTCCGATGGAATGGTGGAGCGCATGAACAGGACAGTAGAGAAATACCTGTCGAAAATTGTCTCCGACCACCAGCGGGACTGGGACAAGTTTCTCCACTTGTTTCTACTGGCATATCGCTCTTCTATCCATGAGACCACAGGCCAAACACCAGCTAATGTGCTGTTTGGCCGAGAACTGCGGTTGCCGTGTGACCTGGCGTTCGGTTGCAAACCTGAGGATAATGTCGTTGGGGAGGACTACATCTCCGGCCTTCGTCGAAGGATGGATGACATTCACGACCGCGTTCGCACAAACATTCAGAATGCGAGCGACAGGATGAAGGAGCGATACGACGTAAGAGCCGAATCAGGCGGGTACCAAGCAGGAGATCTAGTCTGGCTTTTCGACCCTAAACGACGGCGAGGGTTCTCTCCAAAGCTGCAACGCTCCTGGGACGGACCATATGAGGTACTGAAGAGGATTAACGACGTCGTCTACCGTATCAGGAGGAGACCGAATGGCAAACCCCGAGTGGTCCACTTCAATCGGCTGGCATCGTTCCTGGGCGACAACCATGACGAGGAGCACGGGCAACTCGCCCGTATATGTCGAGTCCCGGAGTCGGAACGATCGTTCGAAGAATTCATGTCCCAATGTGGTACTGACCGCAATGTTTGTTATGGCGTCAGTACTGAGATTCGGCAGGATTTATTCCAAACCTCCAGTGAGTATGCCTTGGCTCACTCTGTGGCTAAGGACCTGAGGATGAGCCAAGGAATCGCCCAAGTATTCCGGCGGAAGTATGGTGGGATTGAAGAGCTGCAGCGTCAAGAGCCTCGTGTCGGAAACGTGTTGTATTTACCCAGGAACGAGCGATCGCTATTCTATCTAGTGACGAAAGAACTTTCCCATCAGAAACCGACCTATCGTGCCGTCTGGGATAGTCTACTTGCGATGCGAGAGCTCCTACTGCAGCGGAACATATCCAGATTAGCTGTGCCCAAGTTGGGCTGTGGGCAGGATGGATTGGACTGGAGGATCGTAAGAAGCATGCTAGAAGAAGTCTTTCGGCGCACAGGGATTGAAATTCTGGCATGCTGCTGGTCCCAAAGACGAGGTGTCTGCTCCGGGACGGAACAATCTTAAGGAGGGGACAGTGTGACAGACACGTGTGAGCGCACCTGGTGGCAGACTCGTGCGAGCGCGTGGCGCGCTGGCTGCAATTGTGAGTTGGGCCGGCAAGCTGGCAGTGGATGAATCGAGAAGGCGACGATACGAGAGAAGAGATTTAGGATTCGGTGGAAAGGCAGTGTTGAGACTTGGAGTGTAGTAGTTTCAGAAAGACTAGAGCTCGACGTTCCCAGTTTAAATATTAATGAACACTACATTAATATTTAGTAGTGTAAGGTTTGCTAAATAAAGAAGTACGGTAGTGTATTTGTATATGCCTGACCGGTTATTTCAAGAACCGTAAACGTAACAATATACTGTAGTTAAAAATATATATATATAAAAATGGCGGACGAGGTTGAAAGACGGTTACATGCTGCTCTCCGATTCATACAGAATACCGCAGATGGAGGCGGATACATGAAGAAAGAGACTACGGAAGATATCCATAGAATGGTGAGTGTCATTGTGGATTGTTTTCGTGATATGAAATCCATGCTAGAGATTAAATAACAGTATAACGAAGTAGAATTCTCAGTAAGAGGTTATTGAGGTTAGCCAAAATGATTGTATAGAAACGTCAGACATAATGACTACAGAACAGGTGGTGACTCCATCTTACGGCAATTTCCATGAAATACTTAGGCTGTGTTTCTATCTCCCAAAATTTTAATAATGTCACCCCGTCGTGTTCGTTAAGCCGCCATTTTGGTCGCCAGCACGGCCTAGGGTGGGGGCCATGGTGGGGGCTTAACGAAGAGGAGTGAATCAAAACTTTCTAAATTTTTTTCCGAGCATGGTCTACAAATAAAAACGTCCCTGATTGGCTGAGCAATTATTGGGTCCTTCCCGCCACACAGCCGCAATCAATTCCGCCGTTAACCTCAACTTAACATAACCTAAGTTACTTAAATTACAAATATTAATGTTGGTGAAGGATGGGTGACTTGTGGATTAGATAAGCCATTTTTAGCCTACTTTTCACATTTTGCAAAAATGAGGAAAAAGTAGACTTATGAGATCGGGCAAATGTGTGTCTGTCTGTCTGTCTGTCTGTCCTTCTGTCTGTCTGTCTGTCTGGCTATGTGTGTGTCCCCCCCCTATCAACTCCTAAACGGCAGCAGCAATCGAAACAAAATTTGGTAGGAGTAAAGATCTATACCTGAATATCTCACGGCCATATTTGAAAATGATGTCAGTGCTACCAACTGCTAAAAAATCGCAATTGAAATTTGAGCTCCATGTTGGATATCTTGGAAAGTATGAATGGGAGCTATTTCAAAATTGGCACACGTACAGATCATAATATTTCAGTTTAATTTCCAGGAGGCCAAACATGGCAGTGTTGCCAAAATGATTATAAGCCTCCTGATAGGTCCAATTTTTAAATGCATATAACTTCTACACTATCAAGCGGAATTCAACCAAATTTCGTATGTTGTATGTGTACATAACCAGATATGACTGAGCGTATTCTTAAGACCTATCAGGGCTGCCAACTGTTAATAAATGCTCCTAATTTATTTTATCCAAATACCAATATATCAGAAAGTATGCAAGCCGACAGCTTTAAACTATGCACACGTATAGTACCTGACATTCTATATTAATTTGGAGTAACTTATATACGTCAGTGCTACCAACATGATTCTAAGCCTGCTGACAGGTCCAACTTTAAATACATGAAACTTCCATACTATCATTTGGATTTCAACCAAATTTCGTATGTGCTATGTGTACCATAACAGATATGACTATGCGTATTCTAAGGAGCAACCAGGGCTGCCAACTGTTAATATGTGCTGTCCCTATTGTTGTTACCCTAATATCAATATATCAGAAAGGATGCAAGCCAATAGCTCTAAACTTTGCACACGTATAGTACCTGGCATTCTAGACGAATTTGGAGTAACTAATATACGTCAGTGCTGCCAACATGATTCTAAGCCTGCTGATAGGTCCAATTTTAAAATGCACGTAACTTCTATACTAACTAATGGATTTCATTCAAAATTGGCACAACAATAGATCATATTATTTCAGATTATTTCTGACCAATACATGCATGACATTGTTGCCAACATAATTTTACGCGCGCTGTTAGATCCAATGTTTAACTGCATGTAACGTCCATGCTATCCAGTGGACTTCAACCAAATTTTATATTTAGTACCGTAAGAGACGGAACTAAGAATATATTCAGTCATCAGGGCTGCCAACTGTAGTGCTCTATTAGGATACATTATGCCAGGTATACAGTATTTCGAACTAATTGGAAATTTCGATATTAGCATCTTAATTTCGTCATTATTCTAGATAGGTTCATATTCTGTAGAATAATCATTGGCATGAAAAGTAGGCTGTATAGTTCTTCACGGAACTTCTTGTTAGTGTTGTCTTCTATAGATTTGTGGGTGGCATTGCGGTTTTTTTTTTGGTAATCTCGTTATCTTGTAGACATTAAGATAAATAGTTCTATTTCGGGGGTCTCTCACTCAGTAGCGGTTTATCACAACAGTAGCCTAATATTACGAATAGCTGTACTTTATTAAGATTTTTCTGCACCTTCGCGAAATAGTGGCGGTGGTTTGTGATTATTTTTGACTACCATTATGGAGTTTTAATAGTTTTTCATAGAGCATTTTTGTTGTCTTGTGGGTATGATTGATTTGACATGTTAGGCCTGCATGTACAGTTTTTTTTCTGGTTTTGGGAATAACGCTCATTACTATTAAGTGCAACCGTGTTGACCGACTGAAAGACATTGCATATTTCGTTTACTAAGGCAACACTGAAATATGGGTTACAACACGATATGGACTTGGAACTTTTGTTCGCTTAACAAAATAATGATACATCAACAAGTCATCCTTGTAATCTCTGCAAATAATAAAAATATTTCCCATCCAATATAGGCCTATTCATGTTGAACGGTAGAAAGTTATCAACCTTTATTAAGGCAACACTGAAAAATGTTCATTTTGATCTAGCCTACTTGCTCGGAGTCATCAGCATCAATGTCCCTAGAGGTTCAGTTTTTTAAATTCTCCCTTTCCTATGGTCAAATAACACAGGAATGTTCCCTATTTTTCTTAAGGGGATTCAATGATCTTATGCTGAAGTAATTAAGAATAGAGCATGTACCCCAACCCCTTAAAATATGAAGTTGTCAGGATAAAAACATGTCCATAGCCATCAGAAATTTGAGAACACTGAGATCAGGAGAATGTTGATCGACCATGGATACAAGACCAGAAAGTCTTAAAGAGGAGTGCTTCATTTAGAGGCTTGGAACATCATGATCAAGACCCCTGTACTTGGGTGTGTGCTCAATCTGTTTGAAAAACCGTTGACAGATCATGAGTTAATCTATGGCTGGAATCCACTCCGTCCTATGCTAAGCTGTGAGTACTGGGCACCATTAGTGTTCTGTAACTACTGTATCAATTTCTGAAAGTTGTGTCATAGGCCTATGGATAGACAAGTCGCTGAGAATGTTCTCTGAATGGTGAATACCAATATGCTAGCCTACTTAGCTGCCTCCTTCACTAGCATTTCCAGGCACCTGGTTAGTTGGTAAAATGTAATAGAAAAATCACTTGAATGGTTCAAGTTGTCCTTGATTGTCCTCGTGGGACAGTGTACCCCATTCCAGATCTTAGTTCAGAACTAGTTTCCTTGATGGAGTTGGAGAAACAGTCACAATACCTATGGTACTACTAGACCTAGTACGGTACATATAGATGGAAGCAATGTGAGACCAACCACTAGGTAGCTTATGTCCCATTAGTTTTGAGTGTTAGGGAATGGGAGGTTGGTTCAACATGTCAGCCTATGTTGTATATTTCATTAATGTATGGGATCTAAAAGTGTATCATAGGAATATTAAAGCAAGCCATAATATATTACCAGATGGTCAATTGGATACAACAATTCAATGCAACATTCTGTTAATAATTAGGAAGTGTCGTAGGCAACCAGAGAAGCGACAAAAGAAAAAACACCTGAGTCTTCCAGACAGTTGTCATCAACTGTATTTCACATAGAGAAGAATAACTAAAAAAGTTCCTCGTGAAAAAAAAAAACTGGTCAATGGCTTGAAAGTAGTAAGGACTTACATGCCGTCAGTAAAAGTGGAGTTAGGAAAGATGTCTGGAATATTTAAATCAGTATTTGATAGCCAGGATTTTTAAAATTACCGTAGGTACTTGCACCATAATATGATTAGTAGCCTATGTGCAAGATTTTAAATGGTAGGTTTTTCTGTGACCAAAAAACAGCTCTTAACATGGATTATGTTCAGGTTAGGCCTACAAGTTATTGGGAGGGAAGTTTATTCTACATACCAGTTGCACATAAAATGAGCTTCTGATTAGAGCTCTGTGGGAATGTTTCAATGGATTGATGATACAGGGTTTATCAAGCCACTTTCTGTGCATCTTTTAAAAACATTTTAGCAATTCATAATTGGGGCCGATATCCTAGATGTTAGGCCCCTTAAAACATCAATTATCATCATCATCAATTCATAAGTTACTGTCATCATTGCTAATGCAGTAATCTGTCATGTTTATTTATGCAGCATGAGTAATTAGGAAACGTTGGTAGGATTGGTATATTGAGTGGAGATATAGTAGGATAAAATGCAACTGTGTCATGGAAACCTTAGATGTACGGTATTTTTATTTCTCAACTTTATTCTGCAGACTTCAACACAGCCTACCACCAGGGGGAAATAACTTGTTGGTGATGTTTAATGAGAGCAAATCTTGAAACACTGTGATTTAAGTGGTTGGTATCAAAAGTTGTATGGAAAAAATGAAAATGTGAAGTCGCGCCCAAGTTTACGAAGCCTTGCCAGACTCAGCTGAAAGTATCTTGGATGCAAATCAAGTTAAAACTTTAGGACGACCTTTGACATGAGCCCTATAATAGGCCTATATTTCGGATCGACATAGCCTGCAGTAGGTCTTAAGCTACTGTATGCACCTGGGCATGTTTAAAAAAAACTCAGCCTGCAGGTTAATAAGGTAGTCTGTTAGGTAGTCAGCCCGAAGGCTGGTTGGATCCTCAAAAACTACGGCCGTTAAGTTATGTGGATAGATACCCACAAAAACCCAAGGGAGCGCTATATTGAGGCGTACTAGGCAAGATGAAGAATGAGGTAGTTTGCCATTGCTTTCCTCACTGAGTCAGATCAGAAGAACTAACCCTATGCGTAGAACCTTTCACAGCATCCACAGGCACTGACTGTGCCCTGAATGTCATTACTAGGCACCACCCATACCTCAGTAGCTTCCATATAATCACAGCCATGAGTGAGACTGAGACATCGGTGAAAAGCCACATTTTACTCTAGCCTGTG
This sequence comes from Meconema thalassinum, assembly GCA_946902985.2. NCBI lineage: Eukaryota > Metazoa > Arthropoda > Insecta > Orthoptera > Tettigoniidae > Meconema > Meconema thalassinum. The sequence continues at coordinate 94,840,416 of OX336391.1, forward strand.
CCAACAGACAAATGCAAATGTACTGCATTCATCAAGAGATGGCAAACAGGCCAAAATTACTATAAATCTATCTCAAACAAATCCAAGAAGTTACCAGACTGAGAAACTACATATCAATATAAAAAAAGGGTGGCGGTGCGAACTGCACTTTTAATCCTTGCTTCATTAGTTAAACCATAATTTTGTACATAAATACAGTAAGGACTTCACATTACAAACGGCCACTTAAATTATATGCCTTAGGCATAACCTACAAATTACATGTCATGAAATTGGTAAATATATTCAGACAGCAAGATCAATACGCAATGGTCAATAATGTAGTTTTATAGTGCACAAAAGGTTATTGTACTGAATGTATTTCGAACTGATGAATAAAACTGGTGGAAGCGACAGCCAATTGATTTACATCCAAAGTAGTAGAAACTTTCAGTTGATCAGCAAGAGTGTCGATTTGTACTTTTATTTTCGCAAATTTTGATGAACAGTGTCACGCTGCAATTTAAATATAAACGTACATACAATCCCTCATCAATAATGATTTGCACTTCATAATGTCATGAGCTGGAATAGTTTTTTAGCAATTTAATTGATGTAGAAATCTATTCTTCTCGTCGCCATGTTGGTGATAATCAATTGTAAACAAAGCAGCGGGCAGCCAATGGCTGGTAATAATTGCCAATAACAAGCCAGGATGATAATTTGCGTTTCACTCTCATTGCGTTTTGACTTGAGGCGACGAATCAGCTGTTCGTTAACGCCACGGGGTGAAATTATTAAAATTTTGGGAGATAGAAAAACACCCTTAGTAGCCCATGATGGGTCACAGAGAAGTCACAGATAACATCTAGCGAACAACGAGTCGAGGAAATGAATACAGACTATCGAGGTCATTGTCAGATACCATCTAGCGTACTTGCACGGAACAGCTCTCGGAGAAATAGGGATGACATGGCAAGTCTACTTCGTGAGCGGGCAGATGAGGCCATGATTTCAGCGCAGCGTGAACTGGGCCGGATGCCATCTAGCGGGCAACCGGACAGTCTTCAGCTGGGCAACAGAGACATTCACACAGAACAAGCAACGTAGGAAAGAATTTCACGGAAAATAACACAGAATATGCAATCCATGTTGGAGGCCTTATCAGCCAATCTCAAAAAGATGGTACGAGAGGAAATGAACATAAGATCCTCAATACAAGGTGGTGATCGTATCAATCAAAATAGCAAAGATGATTTGCGAGAAAATAACCCGCTCATAAAGAATACTGACGCGGAACAAGCAACAACCTCAAATATGATGCCCATGGAAAATATAACGCATCAATACCGCACATTCAAAGATGTGATTGAAGACTCTCGAACTGCACAATTGAAACCCACATACTCCAACTCGCAACGAACAACCTTGAAAACAGTAGACACACACATGATCAGCTCTGTAAATGGCAGTACGACGAACATAACTGTAATAAATATGAACACTTTGATAAACCTGTCTGTTAGGTTTTATTAATCTTAACTTAACTCATAGCGGTACATGATGCGTGTCAGACATCTACCAAAGAATACAGAAGAAACAAAGACAATTAACTATGGCTGATCCATAGAGATCAAGGAGTCTATAAAAAGGAAAAGCCATATCATTCACCCCCACCTAATTGATAAGTATAGTCCTTGAGGTAAGGGTGAGGGCGACGGATTCTAGTGCTCCGCCTAGGTTGTTGGCCTGGAAGAAGTGTAACTGGACTCTCTGTCGACCGCTGAGATTCTGGAGAAGTCAGGAATCTGGTGCTTCGCCTAGGTTGCTGGTCTGGAGGAGAAGTCGCAACTGGACTTCCTAACGACCTCTGGGATTCTGGTGAAGTGAGGACGTGGGGAACCAGAATCGAAGATTCCGATGGTCGAGGAGGGACCATTGATATTGAAGGCCAGCGATGTCCAAGAGATCTGTTGGAATGCTGCTCTTCTGTTACCTCCCTTTCTTCTTCCCATTCTTGAGAAATGTTGCCTGGAGAAGGTACTGGAGCCAAGTCTCTAGTTGAAACGGTAGTCTCCCGTCCATCAGCAAGTTGTACGTGAGCGTACTCGGGGTTCGCTTCATCAAGAGTGACCTCTTGGACAAATGGTTCATACTTTGAATGTCTGGTATGATTCCGCAGAAATACAGGTCCTGGAGTCAATAACCATGAAGGGGTCGCTTGTCCGTAAGTCGATCTCTGTTGGTGTTTAAACATACGCTCATGAGGAGTTTCGTTTGTTGCGGTACAAAGTAATGACCTGATAGAATTGAGGGTATCATCTAAAACTTTTTCCCACTGCCGGATATCCAATTGTCTTGATTTTATGGCAAGCTGTATAGTTTTCCAGACAATGCCTACGTATTTTTCTGCCTGGCCATTGCCTATGGGATTATACGGTGTCGTTCTGCTCGTCGCTACCCCAACAGTCGTGAGATATGACTTCAATTCTTGGGGCATGAAGGCAGAACCTCGATCTGAATGAATATAGGAAGGAAATCCAAAAATGGAAAAAAGGATTTTCAGTTTTGATATAACGGTGGAGGAAGTAACATCCGTGCAGGGAGAAGCAAAGGGATATCTGGAATATTCATCTACTAAGATGAGGAGGTATCGGTTTCTGGAAGTGGATGGAAGAGGTCCCTTGAAATCCATGTTTATTCGTTCAAATGGATGGATAGCTTTGATGAGACTTCCCTCGTGTTGGATAAATCTGGGTTTTAGCTCAGCACAGACTTTACACGCTGATAAAACCTTCTTTATATCCTCCAACGAATAGGGCAAATTCTTTGACTTAACGAAGTGATTCATTCTCGTCAATCCCGGATGACATAAGGCTTCATGAATGTTCATAAGTCGTAATCCATAGCACTGGGTAGCCGAACAGATTCTGGATACAGCATCAGCTGCTTCGTTGTGTTGTCCAGGTCTGTAGATGGTTTCATAGTCAAAACATGAAAGTTCCATTCTCCAACGCAGTATCTTCTCATTCTTTACCTTGCCATGACGCCTGCTGTCGAACATGAAGGCCACTGACTTATGATCGGTGATGAGGCGGAAATGTCTTCCTAGTAAATAATGCCTCCATTTCTTGACAGCTTCGATAATAGCCTGAGCTTCCTTCTCCACAGATGAATGTCTTTGTTCTGACTTGTTGAGGGTTTGTGAAAAAAAAAAAAAACAGCTACAGGCCGCCCATTTTGTGACAGGGTGGCTCCAATAGAATGTTCTGAAGCATCAGTCTCCACGGTGAATATAACCTTCTCATCTATAGCTGAGACGAGTGCGTTTTCCACATCTTCTTTAAGAGTATTGAACTCTTCAACAGCCTTTTCGTTTAATGGAAAGTGACCACTCGAAAGGATATGTATTTTCTGTGGAAATCTGGGAATGAAGTTTGAAAAATGTGCGAACATGCCCAATGATCATCGAAGAGGAGCAGTATCAGATGGAACTGGAAGTTCTGTCAAGGATGTGAGTCTGTCAGGATCTGGACGAATTTCATGATTGGAGATTATATAACCCAACAGCTTTATTGTACGAGCTGAGAAGACACTCTTCTTATCATTAATTGTCAAGCGATACTTTTCTACGGCTTTTAGGAACTTCTTCAGATTCATGTCATGTTCTTGCTGATTCTTGCCTCTTACTATGACATCATCTAGGTAAGCTGCTACCCCAGTGAGTTCCTCTTTCTGAATGATCGAATCGATAGTTCTTTGGAAACAGGGCACACCGTTCGTTGGGCCAAATGGAATTCGTTTATACTGCCAAAGTTTACCACTAGCTTTAAATGCTGTGTACGGACGGTCCTCTTCACAGATAGGGATTTGATTATAAGCGCTCTTTAAGTCGATAGCACTGAACACTTCATAATTTGCCACTTTGTTTACGATATCCTCAATGCGTGGAAGTGGATATGCATCTAGTTGGGTGTACTGATTTACTGTCCGAGAATTGTCGACTACCATGCGGCGCTTGTGGTTCTCGGTGTGGGTAACCAGAACCTGTGCACGCCATGGAGAAAAACTTTCTTCTAAGACATCTTCCTGAGTCGTTGAATTTCTTGATCAATGAACTTGGCATCTGAAGTTGTGTGACGTCGAGATTTAACAGCGAATGGTTTACAGTCTGGAGGGATGTTACGAAAAAGTTGGACAGGTTCTACATTAGCCACTGTCAATCCGCAGATATTCAACGGTTCTTTGCTACCACCAAACTTTATTTCTATGGATGAATGGCCACCAAGAATGTCGTGACCCAAAATAACGTCCGAGCATAGATCTGTCAGTATATTTAGCTGAACGTCTTCATATACATGGTCCTTGACTTTTAGACTGACTGAGCAAACTCCCTTAACAGATGAGCTAAGAGATGTTGAGGCCATTGTTACTGTGAGACTACTAGCACACACGGGGAGCCGAAGCTTCCGGACCAACCTCTCAGAAATAAAACTTGTAGAACTACCAGTGTCTACCAGAGCATTGGCTTTCGTTCCATTTAAGTGAATGGGACTTATTGCTTTTGCCAGACAAGATGGTGTGGAAGAGGCAGACGATAAGACTGCAGTACCGGTATGGCAATGGTAAGATTTTTGGGAACTATTCGGTTTGGCACTTCTACAAACTTTGGCGTAATGACCAGTTTTCGAGCATACACAACAAATAGCTTCCCTTGCTGAGCATTCATTCCTCTTGTGATAGGCAAGTCCAGAAAAATAGCACTTCCTGTTTGTCACTGCAACAACTTCACACGAGGCTTCACTATTCCCCGAGCAGCTGTCACGGCTGGCATAAGTAATTGAGGGTGGTCTTGGTGAACTAGCACGACGATTCTGAACAGCACTGACTGAAACAGACTCTTGATACTGAAGGGACTGTTTCATCGCTGACTCTAAAGCCTTTGCCTTCATTGAAGCCTCCTCAAGAGTGAGGTTAAGATTTTCTAATAGTCTCTGACGAATATTGGAGTTAAGAAGACCGGCAATGAAAGCGTCGCGAATACAATCATCTCTATTTACTTCCGCTGTTACAGCTTTAAAGTTACAATCTTTGCTCAGAAGCTTCAACGATTCTATATATCTCGACACTGTTTCTCCAGCTAGCTGCTTTCTGGTTGCTAATTTGTGACGCGCAAATATTTCGTTCACCGGTTTTGTGAATGTGCTAACCAAAATGCTTATTGCGTCATTGAACGTTTTAGCTTCATTGAAATATTCGTATACTGAAGGTGAAAGATGATTTATCAGGATTCTTAATTTGTGGGCGTCACTTGCTTGGTAAGACACTATGAAGTTCCTGAACGTGCTGTACCAGTGATTCCATTCTTGTTGTGCATTGCTAGATTCTTGGTCGATGTTCAGACGCTCGGGTCTTAGTAGACGATCCATTCTTAGTTAAGATTAATAAATTGTAATAAATATGAACACTTTGATAAACCTGTTTGTTAGGTTTTATTAATCTTAACTTAACACATAGCGGTACATGATGCGTGTCAGACATCTACCAAAGAATGTAGAAGAAACCAAGACAATTAACTCTGGCTGATCCATAGAGATCAAGGAGTCTATAAAAGGAAAAGCCATATCAATAACAGAACTACAAGCAGCAGAACCAAGAGCATGACTATACATAGGGCGACTCCACCATAACACCACTGTAGAAATGGTACAGCGCCATCTAACCAATCTAAATGTAACAGATATCATTGAATGTGAAGAACTTCCTACCAGCCGCACACAAAAAACACTACGAGTAGTTATCACTTTCCAAGATCTGTCAAAGGGTTACGTCCCAGGAGGGTGGCCCAATGGTGTCTTCGTAAGACGATACCGGCTTTTTCGCTCCCGTGAAACAGGAATTTCCCTTACAGCCTAACCAGCTGCGCATCTTGCTTTGGAATATAGAGGGCTTAAAGAGCGCCTTAGCATTGATAAAGAATAACCTTCTGCATTCACATGATATACTCATACTACTAGAGACTCTATCGACCAAACCTATAGACATTAATGGATTATACGCACAGCATATTACAGCAACGCAAGGGCCAAGAGGGAGACCAATGCGTGGCACCTCATGTTAGTTCAAACCAAGCATTGGTAAAATTCTAAGTACATACTAAGACCATGACACAATGATAATAAACTTCCAATGGATCTCTGTGATAGCCATATCTTCAGGGCCACTAACACCTATTGAGCATCTGATAGCAACAATCATGTTCTCCATAGGACATGTACCTCAGGACAGAGACATTATATTGGCCGGAGACTTTAACTGCAGACTAGTCGTCGATAATCATAGAGTGAAAGAACTCCTCGAACTAATGACGGAGGAAGGATTCAACCTCGTCAGCAAGGTTGAAGATAGAACGCACTTTGCACATTCAGGGAGCAGCACAATAGATTTAGTTTTCTATAAAGGCCGTACCATTAAGTTACAAATTACACTGTATGACTCACTTCAGAGGAGGCGATGATAAAGAAACACTGCCCGATCTCGACACAATTTAACGTCTCACAAATGGACAAGAGAGAAAAACCTAAAGATACCAACCCTTCACGATAGATAGACAAAGATATTTCTAGACAGGATTCGGAGGAATGGAAAAGTTTTGATAAACACATAAAGAGAAAAGACATAGACGCAGCCGCGCTAATCTTGGAAAAACTATCAAATCAGAACTTGTGTATAAGCCGAAAAAAACATCGGGAATATGGTTCGACAAAGAATGCTGTCTGAGGAGAAAAAGAGTCATCGAGGCCATGCATGTCGCAAAATTTACTATGGACCAGAAGGCATTACTACAATACAGCATCATCAAGAAGGATTACAAAAGACTACTATCGGTAAAACGTAAGGAACATTTGGAAAAAGAAACGATGAGAATAGTAGAAGAAGCCATCAATGACCCATTTTTAGCATTGAACCATAGGAAAACACATGGCATTGGAACAACATTGAGTCAAGGAGTGACACACAGATGAGGATAGAGAAAGAGAAAGACGTGTTGCTGATATCATGTATGGACATGCACGAAGCGCGGAGCGCCGTACACTGAGCTTTCGTACAACATGATTCAATAAAATAAATAAATGAATAAATAAATAAATAAATAAAAAGTACACAGGTTCACACATCATGTAATTTATTGATCCAAGAGTAGAGTTAAATCCAAACCATTTTACATATAGTTTATTTCCTTTTTGTTTCAACACTTTTTCCACAATATAATGTTTATTAAACGCTGTTTTCTGAAGTTCATGGAGATAAAGTCTACCTTTTATGGGTTGATGGTTGAGGTCCTCGAGTAAATAGGTGACTGGACTGTCCAAGTTGACTTGACGAATTCGAAATAGTTCAGTCCCCCACAGAGGTGTGTAGCCCTTATTGAAGGCAGACTTAAATTTGCTCACATGAACAAAATCCCCAATTTTCAGTCGGTGACGTTTAGGATCTGCTGATTTTATGGGGTTAAACAGTTTATCCAGTAACTGGATATTTTTGGTCACGAGGCGTTGCTTGGTCCCAATCGTTCTATGTTTGGTGTCATTGTAACGTGACACTAGCTCTGGTAACATGTCCAACCAGCGATAAGTGCCCTGAACGGTAAACGCTCCCCACATATGGGTTTCCAATGTTCGGTTAAACCGCTCGACCACGCTGGCTTTGAGATTGCTGTACGTGGTGTAATGGTGAATATCATTAGATTTGAGAAAACTGGAGAAATCCTTGTTGAAAAATTCTTTCCCCTGGTCGGTTTGTAGTAACTGAGGTTGACGTTTGGAGTGTTGAATAATATGTTGAAAGGCCTTGGTGACTAGTGGACCAGACTTGCGACGCACAGGTTCAACAAAAGCCATTTTGGAATACACATCAATGACGGTCAACATATAGCGTACACCGTTGTTAACGCAAGCATAGGGTATCATTTCAACCAAGCCAGACTGACAAAGTTCATCCACACCTCGATAAATCACTTTGAGTCGTGGATAGTGACGCCTAGCTGGGAGATGCAACTCGTGGGCAATACCCATTTAAATGGGCGAGGGCATAAACAATAATTTTGGCATTTCGAAGTTCTTGTTCAATTTCTTGAATTTCCCAATCGTGACGGGTATGGCCAGCTTGACGTGAAGCATGCAACAACTGTAGCCGCTGGACGAGCTTATTGGGATTGTGCCAGTAGGTAACATCCACAAGGGGTTTTAATTGTTTAAATGTCACTCCCGAAGCGGTCGCTTTACGACGACCACTTCGACTGGTGGGAAACATTTTGCAATGATGGTTTTATATTTTTGAGATTTATTGGCATTCACTTGTTGAGCGGGATCATACTGTCTTTTGTGGGCATGGGTGTCCAATAAAATGGATTTATAATTGCCAAGGTCCTCTGGTGTATAATCATGGGAAGAGGGTGTTCGAGAGAAGAGCAGCGTTAACAGTCCTGTCGTTAATTTATAATCAATGTTCTTAATGGCAGCTTTAGTACGAGCAAATTTAATGGATGAATTTCCAATTTTAAAACTATCATTCTCATAGCGAACACTATACGTGGTATCTGTGTTTCCAATAAATAGATCGGTGAAATAGGGTTCTAGTGTTGATCCATAATATTTTATTAAAATGTTTTTCAGTTGAGCTTTATGTTGAGGAGTGGCCAGGGACGTATTTCCCACTAGGCACACTAGGCACGTGCCTAGGGGCGGCACGGCCTGGGGGGCGGCACAGACTGACGTCCGACGGGCGCCGCGGCATCAGGTGAATTGCCGTGCTGCCAAGCGCCAGGCGCAGTGACCGAGAACGGCAGTCAAAGGGAGCTTACTTTGCATTTTCTCACGTAAATTTGAAATCTAAATACAATTCATAAACTTAAAAAAAATCGCTTTTACAAGTCAAGTGTGAAGTTTTGTTTTATTTAATATGGGTATATTTTATGCCGGTAGTCAACAGACTGGCAACACTGCCAGTCATGGGGATACAGCAGACTGTCAAAGCTAGTGTATTATAAGTCTGAATTACCAATAAAGCTCGCTGACAGCTGTCAAAGCTAGCACGTGGGGAAATGCTGCGTTGCCACTGAGGCAGATCATGACGCATAACATTCCAAGAGGCTTGCAGGAAGACACAAATACTGTGGAAGTTAGCCCCCTGCCTGGCGGTCTAATGACCGTGACGAGTGAAGACACACTGAGTCAAACCATGTGCTTATTGCTGTGTCGGCATACATTGCAACATTGCTCACTGTTACCATGGAGACCGTTACCCCTCTCGTCTCCACTCCTCCCTCACCTCCCCCATCAAGCGTATGACAGCTTTCACCGAGCATCTTTTGTAAATCAGATTATAGTCGTTCGCTTAAATTCTTCACGTTCAGTTGTTATCCTTACCAAGTCGTTCACATTGCCACATTGCTTGGATAAAATAAGTGTGTTATAATTTTATTTTTATAATGTTGAACTAAAAGGTACCAATGAGTGAAAAACGTCGGAAGCTTAGCGGTTCAAGTAACCGCAAAATCGCAAGTGAAAAACGTGAAAAAGAAACTAACTTTTTGAAAAATATTAAGACGGTTGACAGTTTTTTTAAACCTCTTGAAAAATCCAACGAGAGTGGACTGAGTGGAGAAGGCTGCTCATCTTGGGATCAGTACAATTTCAACGAAAGTGGTTCAAACAATGAAAATAATGATCAAGCAACAAGTGCCCCTGAAACGGATAATTTTATATTGAGTGGTGATAACGAACGTAGTTCCGACAGTACACAAATAAATAAAAGTTCAAATGATTCCGTTTCACAACAAACTGATATAAATTTTACTGTTAGTGACGACCCCATTGATTGGAAAATAAATGACACCACGATCGAAGTATTAATACACAGAGAAATCAATCAGTATAAAGATTGTGATTTTAAAAACTCTAAAAGGGATTTTGGCAATAAAACCAGATATTTAAATAAACAAATCTTTAGTAGGAATTTACAAAATGGAGAACTCATTTCAAGAGATTACTTGGTGTATTCAAAAGGTACAGGTTCGGTATTTTGCGCTTCCTGCAGATTATTTGGCTTTCGGAAGACGTGTTCTAAACTAGCCAGTGAAGGTGTTCCGGATTGGAAAAATATTGGAGCGATTTTGTCTGCACATGAAAGCTCACAAGAACACATCAATTCTGAACTGGCACTTTTGACCCGCAAGAGAAGAATTGGAACGCTAGACAGTCAATACGATTCCATCGTCGAAACTGAAAGGAAGTATTGGAAACACGTTTTGGAAAGAGTGTTCGCTGTGGTGAAAAAGCAGGCAAGCCGAGGACGTCCGTTTCGAGGAGCTGATGAAACATTTGGGCCTGAACATAATGGGGAGTACATGATGTCACTGGAATTAGTAGGGGAATTCGATCCTTTTCTCGCTGAACACATACGTAAATTTGGTGATCCAGGTTCAGGGAAAACGTCCTATCTGTCTTCATTTATTTGCAATGAGGTAATTGTTCTGTTAGCCTCTAAAGTTAGAGATATCATAATCAGTGAAGTGAAACAAGCGGAGTATTACTCCATAATAATGGATTCAACGCCTGACATAAGTCACACTGATCAGCTTTCATTTGTTTTGAGGTTTGTACAAGAAAATGGCAATCCTGTTGAACGCTTTCTCATGTTTTTGTCGAATACTGGGCACAAATCCGAAGACTTAGCCAATGCTGTTATGGCTGTTTTAAGATCAAATGCCATCGATCTATTTGACTGTGGATGGCAATCATACGATAATGCTAGCAACATGTCAGGCGTGTATAGTGGCTTACAAGCTAGAATAAAGGATGAAAATCCCAAAGCACTGTTTGTTCCTTGTTCGGCACATTCACTTAACCTTGTAGGTACGTGTGCTGCAAGCTGATGTCCAGAAGCATGTGCTTTCTTTAACCTTATACAAAACGTTAACAACTTTTTTGTTGCATCTACTAAGAGATGGGAAATTCTAGTTACCTTTAGTCAACCTGAAAGTAAAACTCTTAAGGGTTTGTCTGAAACAAGGTGGAGTGCTCGTGAAAGTGCATGTAAAGGGCTCTGTGAAAACTTAGACGGTGTTATGCTGGCTTTAAAGGGCTACGAAGAGAACACTAATGAGAAGCCGTTGGTAAGAAGTGAAGCCACGGGACTTTTGAGATCATTGAATAGGCTGGAAACGGTATTCATGATGGAACTTTGGAGTGATATATTGGACAGGTTTGAACAAGTTAGCCAAACTCTTCAGAAAATAGAAACGTCTATAGAAAGAGTTGTGAGACTGTATGATTCTTTAGTCCTTTTTATTGATTCTCTCCGAGACATGTTTGCCGTATATGAAGAAAGGGCTAAAAACTATGTGATTTGGACTATGAGACTTGCTACAAACGTCAAAAAAAGAGAAAATTCCAGGCTGACGAAAACAAAGAAACTGAAATACTTCTTGAAGGACGTGAAAAATTTAGAGTTGAGACATTTTATGTAGTTCTCGACCAACTGAAAACTGAGTTGCAAAAGCGGAGAAACGCATATGGTGAAATAGCAGACAAGTTTTCAGTTTTTAACGATCTGTCCTCCTCAACTGAAACAATAATAGAGCGTGCAAACAATCTTCAGTCATTGTATGCCAATGATCTACAAAAGTCATTTTCAAATGAATGTGTACATTTTTCTTGTCTGTTGAAGAGTAGTGGATTTAGAAACAACCCACTCGTCATGTTGAAATATATTAGAGAAGAACAACTCCAATCGGCATTCTCCAACATTGATATAGCGCTTCGTATGTATTTGTGCACAGCTGTTTCCAACTGCACAGCGGAACGTTCATTTTCTGTCTTAAAAAGAATAAAGTCTTGTCTTAGATCAAGGATGAATGAAGACAAATTAAACTCGTTGGCTATTCTACACATCGAGGCTGAACTTTTGAACAGTGACAAGATGAAAGTTGAAGATCTAATAGAGGAGTTCTCAATTATGAAATCCACGAGAAAATCTGTGTAAATAAAAAACGCCGCTGGTGCAGATGTACTGTATTGATGCATAAGATATGTGTATTGATTTGCTAGTTTTTAACATCTAATTTTGTTCTTAATTATGAACATTGAATTATGTTTTTAAAAATTGTAAAATCCTTAATAGACTTGATGTATCATGTATTGTAGCTGATACAAAGACTTAACAATCACTTTAAAACTTTATCAAAGTGTAAAGGAAACTTTTCTACTGAGTAAATTTAGCCTATTGGAAATATGCCAGTTTGTAAGAATATTCTTAATTCTTATGTACACACATCAAAAAAAGTTTTGCATCACCTCGGTTCCCAGATCTCCGGCATATAGACGTTGACTGTGTATATTGTATCAAAGATACAGTCCCTTTGACTGTTCATAGATGTCACTAAAACTGCTCAAAGATGTAAACAACCATGCATGAGCAGGGCCTATTAGACGGAGGGGGTACGACAGCCGATCAGTTCCAGTCATTCCACCAGGACGAAGGTACGCTGCTCATGTTGTCTGTAGTTCTACCATGCCTAGAAGGTCAATACCGCAGTTCGATCGCGTCCGCATTGTTACTTTGTGTCAAGAAGGGCTCTCAACAAGGGAAGTTTCCAGGCGTCTCAGAGTGAACCAAAGCGATGTTGTTCGGACATGGAGGAGGTACAGAGATACAGGAACTGTCGATGACAGGCCTCGCTCAGGCCGCCCAAGGGCTACTACTGTAGTGGATGACCGCTACTTACGGATTGCCGCTCGGAGGAACCCTGACAGCAATGCCACCATGTTGAATAATGCGTTTCGTTCAGCCACAGGACGTCGTGTTTCAACTCAAACTGTGCGCAATAGGCTGCATGATGCGCAACTTCACTCCCGACGTCCATGGCGAGGTCCAGCTTTGCAACACCGACACCATGCAGCGCGGTACAGATGGGCCCAACAACATGCTGAATGGACCCCACAGAATTGGCATCCCCCGTGTGGGTGCGGGATAGAATACACCCACGGTATGCCCTGCCTGTCGTAGGAGGCGACTAATAGGGTCGACATGGCCGAATAACTTGCCAGTTTTTGATTTGTTCAGATCCCCTGTGGATGGGGAGGGCAGAATTCATCCACGGTATCCCCTGCCTGTCGTAAAAGGCGACTTAGAGGGGGCCTTATAAAGGTCGATTTTGATTTTCTGGTCCCAGCTCTGGTTTGACCAATAGAAACAAACATGCATGCTGTTAGGGGAAGGGCCACCAGCTTGGCCATCTGGCCAGAAAGCCTAGACGGTATGCCCCATCCCGTCAGGTGGGTGCGCCATGTACCCTACAGTAGTATCCGCCTTACAACGAAGGTCCCTGCATGGCCGAATACTGGAGCTGAATAAATCCTGTGCATGCCGAGGGGGAAGTGCCTGTTCGAGGCACTGGGACCCCGGGCAATATCTGCTATGCCAGGTAGGTATTGCCTTGGCTGGGTGGCGCCCACAGTGATAGCCCCCGTTCGGAGTGGGCAGTATTCGGGGAGGATTTCGTCCGGGATGCGTAGTAAACGATCACGGACACCTGTACAGGGTGGCACCCTTAAAAAGCCGTCTCTGGAGTGTAGACCGAATCCCAAGGTGTATACGCCTTGGGATGAGGCATTTAATAAGAAGTTCCCTGTTGACAGGTCTCCTCGCTACCTGGTAGCTACCAGGACAGACGGGGGAGATTTTAAACAGGTAAAATCGATCCTATTTTCAGAGGAAATCGAGGGGAAATATCGCGACCTTAACGGGATTTCCAAGCTCCGGAACGGGCAGCTCCTGCTGCATACCGTTGAGCGGCAGCAAACCGAAGCGTTGCTGGAATGCACGCATTTCGGCGAAATTCCCGTTAAGGTTGAGAAGCACGATACGCTAAATGAGGTCCGTGGAGTTATATTCCATCGCGACCTCATTTTAAACAGCGACGCGGAATTGATGCGGGATCTGGGGAAGCGAGGCGTCACCAGGATTAGGCGCATCACCCGGAAAATTGGAAATGATAGCGTCGATACTGGCGCTTTCATTCTTCATTTTGAGGGTGATGTAGTGCCTAGGCAGGTGAAGGTCACGTCGTACCATTGCGACGTTAGACCGTACATCCCTCCACCTATGCGCTGCTACAATTGCCAGAAATTCGGTCATGTTTCTGCCAGGTGCACTGCCAAGGCGGTGTGTAGAGAGTGTGGCAAGGGGACACATGACGGTGTGGGGTGTACGCCCCCCCCCGACGTGTCCTAACTGCCAAGGAAGTCACTCTCCGCGGTCGAAGCAGTGCCCTGAGTTCTGCAAGGAAGCAAAGATCCAAGAAATCAGAACATTGGATCGGCTTTCATATCACGACGCTCGAAAGAGATACCGTGATATGACTGCACCCGAATTTCCGGTATCTTTCGCGGCTAAGGTGACGCCACCTATCACCCCTGCCACTTTCGTTCCCCGTGCTGTACCCTCGACGACGAACTACTCTGAGATCGTAAAGTCTCCCCTCGCTGTCCAAGCGAGACCTGTCAGCCCGAAGAAGGTTAAACAACCTTCTTCGGCCATTGTGAAAAAGGCGCCGGTTACACCATCTAAACCGGCGCAATCGGAGAAGAAGTCATCTTCCTCTCCGAAACGGTCGGAGATGAAGTCTTCCCCTGCCAACGAGGCAAAGAAGACTTCTGCGACCGGGGCTGGATCGTCATCCAGCCCATCTGATAAGACAAAGATAGTGGAGAAGAGGGGGACGGTTCGTCGCCGTCTCTCTCGCCCTCCTGCTGACGGGGTGGCTACTGTCTCTGCTGGCCTTTCCGCTCCCACTACCACCAAGGGAGCGAAGCCTGCTGAAGCCAAGCCCGTCCGTATGGAGGAACTCCCCTATAGAAAAGAAAATAGATCGGCGGAGGAGAGGGGAGCGGTTCAGCGCCGTTTCTCTTCCTCTCCTAAAGGCAGGGCTGCTCACGTATCTGCTAGCCATCCCGCTGCCACCACTACCAGTGGAGCGGTGCCAGCAGGAGCGACCTTGTTTTATAAGGACCCGGCGTCTGTGGGGAAGGGACCATCTACTTCCCCAAACACACGTCGGCGCCGATCCAAGAAGAAGTCTCTTCGGGGCGTGTCGGGGACAGACACCCAGTCTTCGGACCGGGAGAAAGTCCCTCGACACCGCTCTCGCTCTTCCCCAAGGGCGAGACCCGTGAGGTCCGACGACGACCGTGCGCAACCCAAGAGAGCGCCCGCTCCATTTTCTTCGTCATCGGACGGAGATGTGGAGATTGAAGTGTGCTCTCCTGCCCCATCATCTCCAACTAGAGATGGGGAAGGGTGGCAAACGGTCAAGCATAAGTAGAAGACCCACTTCTACTTAAGTCCACACCATGGCACTATTACAATGGAACTGTAATAGCTATTCTGTTCATCTCGCTGAGTTACGACAATTAATATCTTCGTTTTCGGCAACCATTGTCTGTCTTCAGGAATCCAGGTTTCGTCCTGGACATGAGACAACAATGCGTCACTTCAAACTCTTCTCTAAGGACCGGGTGGACGGAGCTGTGGCCGCTGGTGGCGTCTGCACTCTCGTCCACTCTAGCCTCTTTAGTGAAGAGGTGCCGTTGCGTACTCAGCTAGAGGCAGTTGCAGTTCGTACTTCGTTGCCAGTAATGGCAACAGTATGTAACGTGTACATCCCACCTGATTCTCAGCCGGATTACGACCAGCTGGTGGATCTAGTCTCTCAGCTCCCCCCTCCTTTTCTCCTTCTGGGAGATGTTAATGCCCACAACACCATCTGGGGCTCCGCTACCACTAGCGGTAAAGGGAGAGATTTTGAGAGGCTGATCAGGCGGCTGGACCTGTGTCTGTTGAACACAGGGGAGCCTACGCACTTCTCTATTGCACACGGTACTTATTCAAGTATCGATATTACCCTGTGCAGTCGTGCGCTGGTTCCCCTGCTACAGTGGGGTGTACACGATGACCTTTGTAATAGTGACCATTTTCCAATTATCGTTACTCTTCCGAACCAGAGAGCCATCGAGTTACCAAGTCGATGGCTTCTCCGTCGGGCTGATTGGCCAACTTTCACGGCACGTGCGGTGTTTGCCGAAGATACCTTTGAGAGTGTCGACGATCATACCATTCACATAACGAATGGTATTTTGACTGCTGCTGGGGAAACAATACCTTCCTCATCCGGCATCTCACGCCGGAAGCTTGTCCCTTGGTGGACAGCCGAGATTGCAGCAGCCATTAAAGATCGTCGACGTGCTTTCAAATGCTATCGGAGGCAAAACACTATGGCCAACCTTATCACCTTCAGAAGGATGCGTGCTAGAGCCCGATATCTGATTCGGGAGAGTAAGAAAACGACGTGGGAAAAGTATGTGTCGTCCATGACGGCGCATACTCCTTCATCTCAAGTGTGGACTAAGCTTCGTCGGATCTCCGGACTCCCGACATCACTATCGATACCCGGAGTGTCCATCAATGGGGACATCATCACGGACCATCTCGCCATTGCCAACAGCATTGGCTCGCACTTCTCCGATGTATCCTGCTCCGGGAGTTACGATCCTACATTCTTGACTCTGAAGCGGGAGGCAGAGACTCACCCCTTGTCCTTTGCCACTGCTGCTTCGGAGTCCTATAATGTACCATTCTCTGAATGGGAACTGCGCAGTGCGCTTGCACTGTGCAGGGATACGGCTCCTGGACCGGATAACATACATAATCAAATGTTAAAACATCTGTGCGAATCCAGTATGAAAGAACTGTTGATCCTCTTCAATCGTATATGGATTGAAGGGGAGTTTCCATCTCAATGGCGAGAGGGGATCGTGATACCGATTCCTAAGGCTGGAAAGGATCCCAAGTTTGTAAGCAACTATAGACCCATTTGTTTGACAAATGGCCTATGTAAGCTGCTCGAAAAGATGGTGAACCGTCGACTGGTGTGGTTCTTGGAGGATAAAGGTCTCCTGTCTGAGTACCAATGTGGATTTCGCTCTCATAGGTCCACCACTGACCATCTGGTGCGACTTGAGAGCGCCATACAGGAGGCTTTTTTCCGGAAGCAGCACCTAGTCACGGTTTTCTTTGACCTCGAGAAAGCCTACGACACCACATGGCGCTACGGGATCCTTTCCACCCTTCACAAGTGGGGACTCCGTGGTAACTTACCGACTTTCATTGCGAATTTCATGTCCGTCCGACTCTTCCGTGTAAGGGTCGGTAGGACATTGTCGCAATACTACACCCAAGAAAATGGAGTTCCTCAGGGTTCAGTGCTGAGTGTCACCTTGTTCGCGATTGCCATTAATGGCATTGTTGCCGCCGCCGGGTCCGCGGTAGTTCCATCGCTGTATGTAGACGATTTAGCTCTGCATTACAGCTCTGGAAGTATGGCAGTCGTGGAACGGCAATTGCAGCTAGCCATCAACCGGGTCGACAGGTGGGCTCACGACCGGGGTTTTCGTTTTTCAGCAGCGAAAACCTCCGTCGTCCATTTTTGTCGGCTACGGAGGCTACATTTACACCCTGAACTACATCTCAGGGATGCTGCGTTGCCGTTGGTTGACTCTTATCGCTTCCTGGGGCTCCATTTTGACAGCAAGTTAACGTGGCAGCACCATATACGGCAATTGAAAATGACATGTCTCAGGAAACTGAACATGCTCAGGTTTCTTAGTGGCACTACGTGGGGGGCTGACCGTGCGGTGCTGCTACGGTTCTACCAAGCCCTCGTCCTGTCCCGGCTAGACTATGGTTCTGCGGCATACGGTTCAGCAAGGCCGGCAACCTTGAAAATGCTGGACAGTATCCACCATAGTGGCGTTAGGTTGGCTACCGGTGCCTTCCGGACCAGCCCGATACCCAGCCTACTCGCCGAATCGGGTGTTCCACCTTTAAATTATAGACGCCAACATATGCTGTTAGCATATGCTGCCAATGTGCGTCAAATGCCGCAACACCCGACCTATCAAGCTCTCTTCGGTACCCAAAACCACCAGGGGTACACCAACCGGCCTCGTGCCACTCGGCCGGTTGGTATTAGACTTGATAGCTCGTGTACCGAAATAGGAGTGGCTGTAGGTCCCTGTATGATCCGGACATCTAGCGAGGTGCCTCCGTGGCAAGTCCCGCGTCCGGAAATTCGGTTAGATCTGCACCGAGGTCCTAAGGTGAACACGGATGCCTCCGTTTACCGGAGGCAGTTCCACAGCATAGTTCACCAATTTCCGGACGCTGGCATTCTATACACGGATGGTTCGAAGGTGGACGAGAAGGTGGGTTGTGCTTACGTTATTGATGGTGCAAATACCAAGATCTCTTTGCCTGAGGCCTGTAGTGTGTTTACTGCGGAGCTCGTTGCCATCTATGAAGCTCTGCAGTTTGCACTACAGGATGCTCGAATCCACTTTCTCGTGTGTACCGACTCTTTGAGTTCGTTGCAGTCAATTGCTACATGTTTCCCGCAACACCCCCTAGTGCAGCGAATCCACGACCTACTAGCCGGCTTGTGCCACGCTGACACTCGAATCACCTTTCTGTGGCTTCCAAGCCACATGGGAATTGCGGGAAATGAGTTAGCAGATCAAGCTGCAAAAGAGGCGGTATCACTACCACCTCGACCAATGGAGGTACCCGCTAGAGATATTCGCTCTCAGTTACGCCTACAAGTTCTGGCTTTTTGGGAGAGTCAGTGGCTAGCTGACCCACTGCCCAGTAAACTGAGAGCGATCAAGGGAACTACTCGCGTTTGGCGGAGCTCCTTCCGGGCCCGGAGAGAGTCCGTCATTTTGTGTAGGCTAAGGATAGGTCATACAAGATCCACCCACTCGTACCTAATGAGAAGGGAAGACCCCCCACTTTGTACCTGTGGAGCCGTTTTCACCGTGGCCCACATTTTCACCGAGTGTGTGGATCTTGCTGACTTACGAAGAAACCTTGGTTTGCAGACGACACTCAAACTTATATTAGCCGATGACGCGGTGGCTGCTGATCGCGTTATCCGCTTTATAAGTGAGAGTGGGTTAGGGCCAGCAATCTAAATTTTCCAGTGAACTTTGACTCAACGACTTGTTCGTTTTTGAATGATAATGTTTTGTTTTTTCCGTAATTTTTGTTTATGTTTATAATTTTTATTTATTTTTATTTAATTGTTTGTTTTTGTTTTATTAATTTTTGGTCTTTTTAAATTTAGATGTCCACCTCAAAATTTTAAATTCAATTCAAAATTTGTATTCTTTAATCTGTGTTAAGAGGGGCAGATGACCTCGTAGTTCCGCCCCTTAAAACAACAATAACTAACTAACATAGAATTGGCATCACGTTCTCTTCACCGATGAGTGTCGCATATGTCTTCAACCAGACAATCGTCGGAGACGTGTTTGGAGGCACCCTGGTCAGGCTGAACGTCTTAGACACACTGTCCAGCGAGTGCAGCAAGGTGGTGGTTCCCTGATGTTTTGGGGTGGCATTATGTGGGGCCGACGTACGCCACTGGTGGTCATGGAAGGCTCCGAAACGGCTTTACGATACCTGAATGACATCCTCCGACCCATAGTGCAACCATATCGGCAGAATATTGGAGAGGCATTTGTCTTCATGGACGACAATTCTCGACCTCATCGTGCACATCTTGTGAATGCGTTCCTTCAAGATAACGACATCGCTCGACTACAGTGGCCAGCATGTTCGCCAGACATGAACCCTATCGAACATGCCTGGGATATGTTGAAAAGGGCTGTTTATGGACGTCTTGACCCACCAACCACTCTGAGAGATTTACGCCGAATTGTCGTTGAGGAGTGGGACAATTTGGACCAACAGTGTCTTGATGAACTTGTGGATAGTATGCCACGACGAATACAGGCATGCATCAATGCAAGAGGACGTGCTACTGGGTATTAGAGGTAGTGGTGTGTACTGCAATCTGGACCACAAATGCTGCAAGTCTAGCTGTATGATGGTACAACATGCAATGTGTGGGTCTCATGAGCAATAAAACGAGCTGAAATGTTGTTTGTGTTGATCTCTATTCCCTTTGTATTTAAAGGTTCCGGAACTCTTGGAACCGAGGTGATGCAAAACTTTTTTTGATGTGTGTAATTTAATCAATCTTAGATCAATAACTTAAGTTTTTATTAACATCAACCCCACAATTTAGATTACGTTTTTTTATAATCAATCTGCTTTATATACAATCAATAATGTCTAAAATTAAAATGACGTGCAAGATTTATCCTATACTCAGCCGTCCAGCGGGGCTTATCCTTACTCGGACACAAATAAAGCCAACCGGCCGATGAATTAGATGATTCATTAGCCGGTCGGCTGCATTTGTGTGCGTGCGTGAGTTAAGGATCACTCTCAGTTGCCACCCCCACCCCTGGACGACCAACGTGGGAGGGGGGGGTGTCAGAATGTGCCTAGGGGCGGCAGATATGTAAATCCGTCCCTGGGAGTGGCCAAGAGTTGTGAAAACGGAGACGATCTGGAAGGACAAGGTGTTTCGACCATGACCAAGGATTTCTATTTTCTTAAAAACTCTGCAAGGGGTGAGGACTTTTTTGAGGCATAAACACTTGTTCCTCTTCATCCTCAACCTCGCTAACACTAGTCAAATCTTCCTGTTCCTGTTTCTCTTCCTCAGGGTCCTCGTGCAGCGTCTGCGTGGCTTGTGAAACGGTGGGTAAAGTTTCAGATGGCTTGACAGAGGGTTTCAACATGGCTTTAAGCGGAGGTGCTAAATGTTGTTGAATAAACAAACCATGATCCACACGTGATAGTTTCAATTGACGAAACTTTTGGCGAATATTATTTTTTGCTTTAATAATATGCTTTTTCAATTGACTCTCTGCTAACGCCATGGTATCTTGACAAATGACTTGAAAGGGATTGAGACAGTGCCTTAAATAGCAATAAAATGATCAAACACTAAGCGATACCGTCCCTGGTTCAGTTCACTTTGTTTCTCAATGCCCAAACAGGCATGACGTTGAGTGTTCCAGCACATAGCACACAATTCAGTAAACATTTGAAACGTCATATCCGGATTCACATGTTCATTATAAATGTGACGACTGTTCCTCTCGTCCTGGCGAAATAAAACAATGACATTGGCATTGTCACGAATCAACTGTTTGGACATTTTAGAATACATTTGTCCAAGATAGAAGCAATCGATATGTTTGTGACGACCCATGCTGAAATAGCATTGACCTTGATGTTCAGTGGATACATCATCGACAATCATGAGTGAATCAGGCTTTACCTCATCCGGTGAAATAACATTTTCTTGCATGGAAAATTTGAAATAACCCATATTCTCATTTTGTAATCCAGACATGACTTGATCCAGAAACACGTAGAGGGTTTGGTAGAGAGATTTTGCAAAAATATAAATATTAAGAAAACGCAGACCATTGGGCGCTCTAATGAGCGTCAGCAAAAGATTGGTCTTTCCACAACCGGAAGGTCCCTCAATGAAGCAGCGAATGGAAGATGGAAACAGTGAACCATGGCGTTGTTGACGTGATGTGGGTCAGAGATGGGAATCCATGTCCCCAACGGGGAATGACTCTTGCTGTTTAATAATCTTCATTTCAACTAAGGCGTAGAGAGGCTAGCAGGCTGTCTATATACATGGCACCGAGCCTTGTCATAGAAACAGTAGACTCATACTACAGGCTGACGATGAATATCTTTGGACGTGCGTTGATGGCCAAAGCTAGGTCTGTCCCCATACATGATCCTAAACAAGAAACAGATCCTGCTAATAAACACTATGTGGATAGGTCTGAAGTGCCACCCACAAAACAGGAAGATTATGACTTTAAGGGAAAGCGGTTAATCCATGTGAAACATCCTCAAGTGTCTACAGTCTTACTACAAAAAGTAAGTGGATAACAAGGTGATGAGTTTTATGATAAAGTGCCTCAGCTTACAGTGAATAGTTATAGCGCTAATCACCATCGGATTATTCATGTGGACGACCCACAAGACGAAGACGATGTTTGAACCAAGCGTTACGTGACCTATGCAATGAAAAGTTTTTATAAATTTATCCCATCCGTATTTTTAGTGTATCTGACAAATGAAAAACCTGTGAATGATAGAAACCATTTACCGCTAGTCCATGACCAGCACCTGACCTATGTGCTTGCTTCGGGTTTATGCCACTATCGATTGAACTATGATGGAACCATTCACATACGCGATGCCAGATGAGAACCATTTACAAATAGATATAAATGGCCATAGGATGTTGGTCCATAACCATGAAATGGTCAACGCAGGTGACGAATTATCCTTTCATCTCATGTTGACATGGGATGAAAAGCAAGCGGGGAAAACCATAAACGATTTCCCACTTTATGTGGAATTGGAATATACAGCCATGAAATAACAACCTGACGTTAGTTGTAACTTAAACTTTCTTGTGAAAGGTTGTTGGTCATCATCATCACGGTGAAACAAAGATATGTGGTGAGAAAGACAAAAAATACTAAAAATAAGACCCTGTCCTTGGCAAAGCCTGGGCTTAAGACATTCGTGGACAAGCCCTTGAGAAATAAAAAAATAAAAAATAATGTATTGACCACAAGGAAAGCCCTTCGAGCAGCACAGAGACGTGTTATTCCAAAACATCAGCGACAGGGTTCAAAACAAGGGCGATTGATTCCCGTCCCCAAACGAGCGGGATTTTTATCGCTTTATTTGCCGGTATGGCTGCTCTGGGTTCACTTTTGGGCGATGCCAGTGCGGTGGCGAAAACCATCAGAGCCGCACAGCAGGGCAAGCAACAACTCAAAGAAAGTCAGCGACATAATGAAACGATGGAAACGATTGCTACGGGGCCTAGAAATGCCAATTTAAAGCCAGCCTTTTATCAACAAGGATTTGGGATTTCACCATTTCGAAATATTAAAAAAAAATAACCTCAGCCATAGCATGCCCTGACGCATCAACAAGTGGAAAAGTTATGCTAAACAACTAAAACTTTCTCATTTTCGAGGTGTGTTCATGCGAAACCAACTACCCCCATGACCCTGGAAAAAGGAATGATCTGTTGTCAATTTGGATGATCACCGAGGACCAGGAACGCATTCTGTAGCTTATGTCAAAGAGGGATCCACCGTATGGTACTTTGACGGTTTGGGGAATTTGCCCCCGCCCATGGAACTAGTGACCTATTTTGGAAACAGGATCAATTTATATTATAATGTGAAACGTGAGCAAACGTTTAACAGCCAACAGTGTGGACGTTCGAGTTTATTTTTTTATATAAGACGCAGCAAAAGCAAAAACGTTCACAGTATGTCGGCAGAAAGTAAAACGTTTACACTGCATGGACGTGGACCTGAAGTCAGCCTAGACTTTTACCCACCCATCGAATTGAGTGAGAGACCTTATGGTTTGGGACTTGTTTCTCTTGAAACGTACAATCGAATATACAACATACGTGAAAATGTGATCTTCAAGTTTTACTATGATGATTGTGTGCTCACCCTGAACTCTGGTGGATATACGATCGATATTTATGAACACATTTTTGTGGTGTTGATCAATCAATATGGTTTAAAGTCATATCTCAATGGATCGCGCAAGTTTGATCTTGTAGGAAATACCAACACTCATCGCTGCAGTATTTTCTCTACATTCAAAATTGACTTTAAAACACGCCCCGATTCCATTGGTCCATTACTAGGATTTAAACCATGCGTGTTAGAGCCCAACAATAAACATGAATCAGACCATGAAGTGAAATTCATTGAGGACCATCATGTGTCGGTGACGTGTAATATTATTAGTCAAGTGTACACCAATCAAGAACCATCGCATTCGCTCTATGACTTTATTGTGACATCGCCCGATGGCTATATTATTCGTGAAAACCCTCCAGTAGTGCTTTTTCATTCTGTGGCTGTCGATGGTATTAGTAATATAACTTTAAGACTGATCAATAGAGATCAACAACTCATTCAACTAGATTCTACCACACCAGTGACTTACAAGTTGGTGCTGAAGCCACTATGAAGTTTGTGTATAAAGTAACAACACCGTCTAGGGATGGTGTTAGTTGTTTGCCACATGAATACGCGTTAACATCTAAGGGCAAGCAGATTTTACAGCATTTGGGTTACCACGTCAACCCCCATGATGAATTCTATCCTAGAGATAGCAAACTACATCGAGGAGCAAGCAGGTGTGGTAAGAATTGATCTCCATTCCTATCATGCACAAACACCTGGACTCAATAACAATGATGAAATTCAATTTTTTATCAACAACCAAGATATTTACACCCTACCGCATGAAAGTGTCATTCAGATTGAAGGTAGGCTCACCAAAGCCGTTGGCTCTACACCCACCACATCCAAGTTGGCCAACCATGCTTTTGCCTTTCTGTTTTCTGAGGTGCGGTATGCCATTAACTATATCGTGGTGGATAACACTCGAAATGTTGGTATTTCCAGTGTCATGAAACTATACCCCTCTTATAGTGAGGAAGAAGGTAAAACACTTTGCATGGCAGGTTGGTGCCCTGACTCGACCAATGACTGGATGATACACACCGATGGGACCTTTACTGGATATTTACCTCTAAAACTGATTTTAGGCTTTGCCGAAGATCACCAGCGCATTGTGGTGAACGCAAGGCAAGTGCTTTATTTGGTGAGAGACAGGAGTGATAATAATGCACTCAAGGGAGCCGACAATGCCCCCATAGATTCAAAAATTCACCTACAACGCATGCTATGAAAAGTGCCCCATGTGTCACTTGACGATAGCAAAAAACTGGACATACTCAAGATGGTAAAGAGAGATATGCCTCTACCCATGGAATTTAGAAGCTGGGCACTCCATGAGTACCTGCTATTGCCCATCTCCAACACATATAGTTGGTCTGTAAAAACAACCCGGTATACAGAGAGACCGCTCTACATGAACGTGGGTTTTCAAACGAATCGCAAGTATCAACAAACCAAAGATGCCACGCAATTTGATCACCTGCAATTGAGAAATGCACGTCTTTTCTTCAACGGTGCTGTGTTTCCCTATGAAGGACTGGATTTGGACTTTTCAAAAAATAAGTTTGGTCCCCTGTACGACTTGTTTTCTAAATTTCGATGGTCGTATTATCAGAAACAGAACTGCCCCATGCTGCTACCCCAAGCGTTTAAGGCAAGGGCGCCACTGATTGTCTTTGACTGTCCTTACCTGGAAGAGTCTGTCAAGCCATTGAATATTGACATTGGTTTAGATTTTGAAACGCATGACAATGTACCAGCCAATACGATGGCCTACTGTTTGATTATTCATCACAAACAAGTCAACTATTATCCACTGTCCAACCAAGTGACAAGTGTATAAATAATAGCGCAGAAAAAATCACAGACACCATACGGAAGAGAAGATTGAAGTTCTATGGACACCTTACGAGAATGAGCGATAGTCGACTAACGAAGAAGATCTTTAATTACATCACCAAGATAAAAGCGACTACAAAATGGGTAGCTGAAATAAGAAAGGATATGGAGGAAGTTGGGGTCAGTCCAAATGAGATCTGGAATAGATAGGTGTTTCGAGGTAGGATTGATGCATTCAAGGGGTTCCAGGAAAAGCAAAGGAGAAGAGCCAAAAACAACTGGTCGGAAGAAAGGAAGAGAATCCACAGTGAAAGGATGAAGAGTTTCTGGGAGCAGAAAAAAGGACTAATCAGCAAGTCAATTGTTTCCCGTGGTCCAAAGTAGGCCAAAATCGAACAAAGAAGAAGAATAGGGCAACCCACGTCAAGCCGCTCAGTCATGTCTTGCTTCGAAGCCTCAAGAGACGTCACATCCATTAATTTAAACTCTGAGGAACAACGTTTCAAGAGCTTTGCGACGTGTCGGTGCCTTTCATAAACCCTCAAGCCTTGGCGGCCGCTGGATTCTATTATTTAAAAACAAGAGATGAAGTGAAATGTGCCTTTTGTGCCATGACCGTAGACCAATGACAAGAGAGTGATGAACCCATGCAGGAACATCAGCGCTGGTCACCCGCCTGCCCGTACCTGTGCAGAATGGAGGTGGGAAATATACCCTGTCATTCAAGCTACCCCTCACTCATGCCTCTGAGTGATGAAAAAACAAGTTACGATACGTGTGGACTGTATGGTGTCCATGGTTCTTCGGTGAGCATCTCACCGTCAAAAACGCCTAGTTTAGAGACATTTGGACATCATCGGTGTTATGGACGTTTTAAACACAAAATACTGTATTGTTGTATGCGTTGGTATCGTCCCTATCCCAAAATGACTAAAGCCTGTAAGACGTGTTGTGATAATAAAATGATGTAATAAATAATAGTAGTGCGTGTTAATATTATTTCTCATGTCCCCCTGTC
This sequence comes from Meconema thalassinum, assembly GCA_946902985.2. Classification (NCBI taxonomy): domain Eukaryota; kingdom Metazoa; phylum Arthropoda; class Insecta; order Orthoptera; family Tettigoniidae; genus Meconema; species Meconema thalassinum. The sequence goes on from OX336391.1 coordinate 94,866,825, forward strand.
CTTCCCTAACCTCATTTTTTTAAACTAGCATGGCAGGTAAGTCCATGTCATGGTCACACCTTAGTCATTGATCGTCAGTCAGTCGTCAGTTGAACTTGGTCCAGACAAGCGTCAACATGTTGCGCACACTCATTGCGGATTGCCAAGGGTTTAAAATTGGTGACAACACATTTATATTCAAACAAGTGGCCATTATCGATTGTACCACGTTTTGGATATCGCAAGCTACGCATTTGGTATTTAAACCGCCCCATGCTTTTGATTTGTTGTGTGAAAAAGACCGTTAACAAACCCAGTGGATTGAAAATCATAGGCAACTAGACTGGAATCAAGGAACCATTTCCTATAAATATTTGGACGTGGTTATGAAAGTGCACTTGTCCTCGGCCAATGTTATATTTGTGAAAGGTAATGAAAAACGAGAATGGTTGCCACCATTTTTGGCGTCTTACTGTCAATGTATCGACCTCATGGATTTGGGCTGTCCTTCATTGCAAACGCTCATGGATACTTGTCCCTGTGGCAACATTACCCATACAGCCCTAGCGCATGCGTGGCATCTCTTTCATTGGTTAACCACTCATGCTTGCTGGGAGTTGTTAAACAAAATAAATACTCAAGATTTAACTGTGAATGGCGCCAGTGAGATTTCTACAAGCGAGGTGTAAACATCTACAGCACGTAATACCATGGAGAAAGGCAATGCTACGGACAAAGCCATCGACAAGTTTTTTGTGTGCAAAAAGAAACTAGACAGTTTTACCAAAGAGGAACTCTTAACGCTGCCCAAGTCATTCATTTATTATGTGGCTGCCAACGCGGTGAAAGAAATCAGGCAACATGTACCAAAATCATGATCTCAAGACCCTGTGTTGAGTGAATTGCAACCCTGTACGGATTACGATCACCATAAGCAAGTGGCCATGGCAAAAATACCCTGTATACGGCAGTGCGCAACTTGTCAGCTAGTGAAACTGTATCACGGACATATGAGTCCGTGTAAAGACTTTGTTGAATCATTCCATGGGTGTCATGGCGAGAAAAAGCAACAACAACAACAACAAAAACAAGCATCGCCCACAGAGGAATAGGAAGACCAAACCTGTTCACCATCCATGGAAAAGGATATGCCAGACCTGTAATGGCAATGGCGTCATTGACAAAGTGATTCAATACTTACCTTTTGAAATCCATCTCCCAGGGTATCGTTTTTGTGGGCCTGGAACTCGTCTCGAAAAACGTTTGCAGCGTGGTGATGTACCAATTAATCTTTTGGATCAAGCATGTAAAGAACATGACATTTCTTATCGCCATAGTCATTCTGGCTTAAGACACGTGGCAGATAAATTATTATTGGAAAAATCTAAACAACGTTTCATGGCAGGCCTGATTGTCATGACCGCTATGAAAGGAAAGTTAATGCTACATGGACATAAACATTGAGGAACTGAGGAGTGAGGAATTGGGATGTGTTTGTATTCTAATTTATTTTGTCAATCCCTATGGTTATGGAATAAAAACAAAGGTTTACCAGAGCATGATGTTGTTTAATTTTTAAAAATCATGATGTTGATGTTCTGATTTTTCATTTTCACATTTTCACACATTGCCATTTGCCAATTTGCAATTTACAGAATTAAGAAATGTCTGTTTGAAGTTTTGCGTTTTTGATGATATGGATTTTCCATTTTGTTGTTAACACTTTTTAAACAATGTTCGTTTGAAGTTTTTTTGAGTTTTCATATTTCACATATGACCATTTTCAGTTTACAAAAAGATAGTTTTACGTTTTTTGAATTTTGGTGATATCGAAACATCTATTTTCCATTTTGCTGTTTACACTTTTTCCATTTGGTGTATGTTGAAAGTTGAGATTTGTCAGTCATGTTGATGCGAGTGCTTGACCATAATAATGATGCAGTGTGTTTATGTGTGTTTGGAGAAACGTAGAGGTCTACAACTAGTGCAGGTAAGACTGTTTTACAAAAATAATGTCTATTGACCGCTACATTTCAAAGAAAAAGAAACTATAGACAAAACAAAATGACTATATAAGTGACAATTTCCCCCTCCCCACCCACCCTACCTCACCATGTTTGCTCTGTTCAAACATATACACCAGCTTTCTCTCTACTCATACAATCACACACACACAACCATACCTGCCTTTAGGAACAAACACAACCAATCAATTTATTCCCAAAAGCACATTCTCGACATGCACACTTATCCCAAAATAACTTTTCATTATAAATTTAACATTTACATTACAAAAAATAAATAATTAAAGTTACAAACAAAATATTACTTATTTTATATTTACAAAAACTACAACTTTGTACAGCTTTAAAAGAATCAAACTATATACCATTTTCCAATTCCCAACTGTGTTAAATTTAAAATAAAAATAAAAATAAGGTTGTATAGAACTTTTTAAAGAGCAAAAGGTCCAAGTTGGTTGCCACTATTTACAAAATCTACTATTTACAATGTCAAAAACCAATATTTACAAAATACTAAATCTACCAGTTACAAAAATCCATGCCCCTAAACGAACAAACAGAAAAATCACAATTCCTTCTCCTTGCGATCATAACCCCAGGGCAAGCTGGCAAGCAGGTCATCAGCTCACACACGTTTGTTATCCATGGAGGCGAGGGTGCGTTTTCTCTGTTCCACAAGATACAAATGATGGTTGCTAGATTGTATCCTGTACTGTGTATGGGACATAGCTTTGCCAGTGCTTAAAACCGCCAGGTAGTCATCTACACGTAGCGATTTTACCACTGCCCTACCTACACCTTTTGCTCTTTTGGCTTCCTTACCGTCTAATATGCGACTAGCATACATTTTCGAGGCCAAACCTACGAATTCCGTCATAATGGAATCACCGCATTCATCTTTTTGAACACTCATTTCATTCTTGTTTTTATGGGCAGCTGAAACACATTGTCAGCGCTATAGCAAGAGGTGTCGAACCAGTCACTATGCTGCCTCATGACGTCATAGGGGTTTCAGTGGCGAATGTGGTAAATGAATGAGTCCGTATCCATATACAAAAGAGAGACGTACTCAAAATGGCGTTTGGCAAACTCATAGTGGAATCGATACATGACCGATTTAGAAAAGTATAAAATGACTTGTCCCAAGTAAATGGGCTTATCCATGGTCACACTGGTTCTACTCATTTCAATAGTAGCCAAATCCTCATCGATAATGTTGATCGATTTAAAATTTGGCTTGACAATGTACCGCCGGGCACCGTATCGTCCTTCCCAGACATTGACCAATTTGATGTCACGGTATTTGCGGACATTTTCCACGGACTTGCCATAGATGCAGTTGTTCACTAATTTAAAAAAATAAATTTCAAACTGCTGTGTTGCCATTTGTCGATGCTCTGTGTTGCGTTGCATGTATGGCTTGAGCCATGGTTTTTGAGCAAAATAAATACCCCTATGGATTTTCTTCAACACCAGGCCTTGGGCTTGCACCAACATTTGGATATGTAGCACATACCGATTTTTGTTGTAAAGTGTGCCCATGAGTTTTCAATTTTGACTTAACTGTCAGGGGGGACCATTTGCTCAAGACAGAATGGGAAATCGGCATGTTTATCATACAAGGATGAGGGATATTCAATATCCACTTCTAGCACATATCAACGGCCTGTTTCTTGACTACCCATGTTCAAATCAAATTGTGACACTTGTTTCTCAGTCAGCCAAGCAAATTCCCCATAGGGCAAAGGCTGACTCATGGCGTAGCCATACAAATTAATTACGTCATAGTACATTAAGTAAGATTCTGGTTTGTCTGGTGAATAATCAGGCATGTAGACATTGTTCGCTTCGGCATGGCGCTGGTTAAGCGACAAAAAGCCACCGCGAATGCCCTTTAAAAAAATAGAACCATATCTACATCAGTGAGTAAATCCAATTCCACTTGAGTATATTTCAAAGCGGCATCAAACGAGAGCCCAGGACTTGTATAATAGTGAGCCGGGTCAAGACCATAAATGTGTTGACACAACTCACGGAATTTTTGAAACTCATCGGTGAGCAGCAATACATCCAGTTTTAGGTAATGCATAGCATATCCACTTAGCGTCTTAATGTCAAACACTCGCCAAACTTGACATGCATGTGCATAGTCTTCATCGTAAACGGTACTGCGTGTTAGTTTCGAGAAAAATTTGTCTTGTGGTGGGAGTTCTTTTTGCTTTAACACGTCCCAGCTTTTGCAGAAATCATACGGGAATATACCTTTCCGAATGCATAATCGAAATTGTTCAGGATCATTAAAATGCATTCTGGTATTTTTTCATGCCTCCTCATTGAAGCCATTCACAAGACTGTCTAGCGAGGATGCCATAAACTTAAAGGAATCCAAAAATCGAATGCTAAAGTCGCCCAACCTCCATGTCAGGGCTGTAAAATGCTCATGGTTTTGGGGAATAATGGTAAACGAGCCCTTGTTGACATGACCCAATTCACGAATCAAAAACTGAATGTCATAATTCACCAGATTGTGGAGAAAGACACTGATAAAACGAGGAGATGGAAAGTTTAAATTGCATTTATTTTGCGCAGCTCCTCGAAACTCTCACGTAAAGTGCGAGTGATCTCTGACTTTTTCCTCTCCGCCTAAAATAGGCTTGTCGTAAATATGGCATGTCGTGGCATGCTCATACTACTGCTGTTGTTCTGGAGATAGGCTCATGGGTACTGGGTGGTCTAGTTATTCCTGTACATCATGAGCCAATTTTACAAGTTCATCCAAAAACCATCTGGCACAATCTGGGCCCTCACGGGATTTGTAAAAGTATTGTGTGGGGTCATAGGCACACACCACATTAAATCCTATGGCAGAGATCTCATGTTTTTGAATGGGTGTGGTTGAGCTGATGGTGGGATCTGGTTCACGTCCCGCCAGGGGTGTGGTGAGGGCTTGGAAATCTGCGTATACCGCATGGGGACAGTGTTACGCTTGTGAATGTCCTTAAACTTTAACACAGCCTTGTCCCCTTACGGCAATATCAATCTCATCGCTTCCTGAGAAACACATTCTACCCTATGACGTTGCAATAGTGTAGGGTTTATAAAATATTGCAAGCAACGATCACAAATGTGTGTTTTATGTCCATGCTTATACGCTTGACTGCTTAGCAATCTACTCAGGCTTTTTATGAGGCAATAGTGATTCACCTGTCTCTCATACAGATATAAAATATGAATGTGGTGTCGTATCGGTTTTTTGTGGCATAAAGAGGAGCCACAATCTCATCACCATCAAGGCCATACACCATGAACGAAAAGTCCGGGTCGTCTTGTTCAAACCTATGGATCTCGGTTAAGTCCATAGGGAACGATACTCGAGTTACATTTAAAGTTTGTTTTAATTCATCAAACTTGGCCCTGTACATTCCAGGACTACAACCATTACATTGTACTGGCTGCAAATATCCAGCCACACACCACAGGAAGCAATCATTGGCATGATTCTTTATATTCACCACAGCCTTTTTCGAAGCTATTGCTGGTGGTGTTTCAACATAGCTAGACCCAGCATTCAACGGAATGAATTGACAAATGTTGATTTGTAGGTAATGGATTTTGTCTATTGCTAAACCATTGGGTCCTTGTTGCAGTTTATCAGAATTTGATATCAATGCATTGATCACATGGCTTTCATACCAATCTTTCAGGTTATCAGCTATCAAAACCTGTTGCATTTTACTGCTGATATAAAATGGTTTTTTATGCTCACTGTCCTTGTTTTTATAAATAAAATCGCACACGAGTTGTGTATTGACCTTTAAAGCCGTATGCAACCTTTGCGCTGTAAAAATTTGTTCTTTAAAAATTTCAAAACATGATTCCATAAAGTCTTTTGGGATTAAACTCTCACTAACATTCACTACCCGGACAGAGCACACACGTGACTTAAAACAGGACTCAAGGGGCTCTCAGGTTAAAGTATCGGTAGTAGTGGCTAAAGACATCATTTTTATAAAAAAACAACAATCTCACCCAAATTTTCAGCCGTAGACTGCTCGGTAAACATTGGTCCCAAACACACACGTTCTCGGTTTTTCAACAGCGTTTGTAGCGGACAAGCTTTTTCCAACATTCTAAAAAAAGAAATAAAATAAACCACCATGAGTATATCAATTCCAAATAGCACCTTTGTACAACCTAAAAAAAATATTACACAGTGTATATATATATATATATATATATACTTTTTTTTAATCTTACTTTGCTTTGTAAAAAGCCCTGCGTTCTCCTTTTTGTAGGTTCAAGTGGATTGGGGTTACTGTCTCCCACTACAGGTATGCAGATTATCTAAAACAAACAAAATAAAACAATTCATCAATGAAATGGTTAACCAACAATGATTTAAACATTGATTAGCATAAAAAGAAACTAAACAATGTTAATGTTACACTTACCTGTAAATATACAATGTATCCAATATAGTAACCAACTGGGGTTAAGCACACGAATACAATTAGTTTTATACAGATAATACACAGCCTATGTTTACACTGCAAAGTTTGAAACAGTAATGACTGACTGTGTCATAACATGATCAACTCTAAAATACCCCCTGCCCTCCTCTCCCAGCCCCTCGCCCTGTGTCCCTCTTACCACAGCTGTTATAATCACTCTTGCCCTGCAATTGGCTATGGCAATGGTAGGGGGAGGAGTTATACTCGCTTACTGCATTATTTCTCTGACGTAGTTGTGATATTGTTCGACCTTTAAGTCACCTCTACATCACTGTAATTTTCCATTGGCCTGATGTCCCGTCCGCTCACATTCCTGAAACGTGATAAGAAGATACATTCTGCTAGCCAGCTCTCAGCCGGCCAGCTTGAGCCGGCCAGCTTGAGCCGGCCAGATCCCAAGCGGATTTTTTTCTTTCTTGGCTGCCAGTCAGACATACATACAAAGCAAGTTCTTAAAGTTCTTAATGACAACTATCAAACGTTTCCCGCTTTCTTTCAACTCATACAATTATTATAATTTGTCATGTTACCCATGACCCATTTACTAACATGTTTTAAAGATCGCCATGAGGGATTTTTTGAAAGATCGCCTTCATTCGTTCGTCATAACAAAATATCAGAAAGCGCTCCCTCGCTTTGTTGCCCCCTCGAAATAGCAATTTCCTGTATTCACCATGGCCAGTCATAGCCTCGTTATAACACATGCCCAGCGGTATCATCTCTCTATGTCTACAAACACTCTTTATTTTAAATTTTAAATTATTATTATTATTATTTCAAATAATAATATTATTATTATTTTCAAACAATAACGATCACATTGGAAAGAGGACGTCACCCCGAGTCCTTGGACACTTCGTACACGTCTGTAACATGATTGGTTCACCAGATATCTGTAAAATGTCAAAAACCCATATTTACCCCAAAATCGAGTTTCCAAATTCCACCCCATTTAAAAAAATAACATCATCAAATAGAGCGGAAAAAATACCATTCAAACGATACCACGCAGGCCTCTATACGAGTATTCCTTCACCCTTTTGCAGCATAGCCATGCGTATTCAAGCACACACGCGACTTGCAGGAGAACTGTAAAACGTGCATAGGTTTTTCACCTAGCGAGTACAAATTTATCGTGCGATTAGAGGGAGTAAAGAGCAACCATTCATCACAAACAAACCTTTTTGTCAAATTCACCGTGTCCAAAATAGTCACCATTTTTCAAAATTCATTTTCTATTGGCCTACAAACTTGAAACTTGCTGTCCACATAGAGGTCATAGCCACCTTTCATTAACGTCAAACAAACTTTTTTCAAAAATTCACCATTTCCAAAATAGCGCCAATGTCGAAAACAAGAATTTTCAAAAAAAAAATAATTAAAATACCAAGACACATTCTTAGCAAAGAGGACGTCTCCCCAACGCCAACAACACTTCGGTCGTTAAAATCCGATCATGCGTTCGGCAGATATCGGAAAAGTTCGTAGGAAAGTAGCCCGTGAAGGAGAACCGGCCTTCCCACACTACTGCAAGCACTACTACAAGTTTTTATCCTAGAGACTTAAAATTTATTGTGAGTGTAGAGGGGATAGGGACCTTTCATTTATGTCAAACAAACTTTTTTGTGAACTTGTTAGTTTCCAAAATATAGGAATTTAAAAATTGAACTGTTTTCAAAAAAATGTCAAAAAAGAGAAAAGTTTTATTATAAATAATAAAGGACGTAAACGTCATTCGATTGAACCATGGCACAACGTTCTATCATGTTCAGTTTTCAAACTATCGCCTAGGCCTACCTTCAAAAACGAAAATAAAATAAAAATATAACCCTATATCCCTATATCCCTATATATTATAATTGTGAAAATCTGTGTGTCCGTGTGTGTGTGTGTGTGTTAGTTTGTTACTTCTTGACACTAAAACGGCTGGACGAATTTGGGTGAAATTTGATATGGAGACAGCTTATACCCTGGGATAACATATAGGCTGCCTTTCATCCGGAAATACATCATTGTTCCCGTGGAACGGGCAACATAACTGAAAAGTCACCAAAAATACTCAACTGGGACAAAATATCGAAGTTGTCGCATAAAGACCGGACAAAGCTCATTTTATGCCTCTCGATGCGAGAAATAATACTCGGTGGGTCCCTACGGGACACCGAAAACCACATTTTAAGGCCCTAAAACCAACAGTTTCATAGATATTCGCAGAAAACTATATTCACTCTGATAAACTGATGAACTAATGGCAAGTCCGTTTCCATGGCAACTGAATCTGAAGGTATGACATCCGATTTTCTATATATCCCCGTAGGAGGCAATGCCAATCCATTTATTATCTTTTTCAAGATATATATAAACACAATAAGAACAGGGTAGCGCGCCTGCCTCCCAACCGGAGGCCCCGGGTTCGATTCCCGGCTCCGTCAGAAATTTTAGACACTGACGTGAGGACTGCCACGGAGTTCACTCAGCTTCTTGAGGACAATTGAGTAGCTGTCTGATAGAGAGGCAGCGCGCCGGTCACGAAAAACAAGATTAACGGCCGAGGGGACACGATGCACTGACCACGCGTCACCACAATATCTACAGGCCAAATGGCTGGGAAGCGGTCGCATGATAGGCCTAGGCCCTTCATGGTCTGTAAAGCCAGGGGTAAAAAAAATAGGTGTAGCGCCTTCCAATACCACTTTTAATTTTTAATCACTACAGTAGCGGCTACTAAATAAAGGTAGCGATATAGCTACGTTCAATTTAATAAACACTGGGCTTACAAATCCCGTATAGTTAAGTAGAAATATCAGTCTGGTCGTTATTTCAGTAGCAACGAAGTTCTGTGGCGGCTATTGCCGTTTCCGTAACACTTAAAAGGCATCCCGCCGTCACATACCTCAATGTGGACTTACAAAATTGTGAACCAGTCTATTTTCCTGAAAAGAATTTCTACGAGCGAGTATCCACTCCGGCAAAAACCACACTCACCACCTTTTCCAAAATTTACACAAGACATGATTTTTAAAGCACTCTTCTGTATGGTTAGGTACAGACATATACCACACGGAAACATAGAATAAAATGTTGGCAAATCTGAGTTCAAGGAACTGCTGTCCAGAATAGGCTTAGGGCAGGTTATGCGGCCCATGTTCGTAACATGGAATGTTTTCCTTTGACAATGCATCTACACCATGTGCGAGGGCAACGCATTTCAAAGATCTCTAAAAACACAATAATCAGGAAATTGGAGAAAAATTTAAAGTGGGAGCGAAGATTCAAGGAGAAATAATTTCATGTCTGAGATTTGCTGATGACATCGTCATCTTGGCCGATACGCCAGAGGATTTGAACGAGTTTTTGAATGGTAAGGACTCCGTCTTGAGGAAAGAATTCATGATGAAAATCAATAAATATAAAACAAAATATTTGGAATGCAGCCGAAATAAATCAGAAAACTCTATGGACCTCAAATTGGTAGGTGAAACGCTACGGGAAGTAGGAGACTTCTGTTACTTAGGAAGCAAGATAACCATTGATGGACGAAGCAAAGAGGATATAAAATGCAGGTTGGCTCAGGCAAGGAAGCATTTCTACAGAAAAGGAATCTGTTGACATCGAATATATATTTAGGTATTAGGAAGTCATTTTTTAAAGCTTTTGTCTGGAGCGTGACACTATAACGAAGTGAAACTTGGACAAATGGTGCAGCAGAAAAGAGGACAATTGAGGCATTTGAAATGTGGTGTTAAAGGAGAATGATGAAGATCAGATGGGTAGATAGGGTCACAAATGAAGAGCTATTAAGACGAGTGGGAGAGGAGAGATGTTTCTGGCGACTGCTAATGAAGAGAAGAGATAAGATGGTACGACACATATTTACACACCCAGGAATACCAAGCTTAGTTATGGATGGGAGGGTCGAGGACAAGAACTGTAGGGGTAGACCAGGAAAGGGAGGAAGGTGATGATGATGATAATTGTTGTTTTAAGGGGCCTAACATCTAGGTTATCGTCCCCTGAAGGGAGGATGGAGGGCTGCATCAAACCTGTCAAAAAAACTGAAGACTCAAACAACAACAATCTGGAATTTTAATTAATTAGAGAGGCATGTGAGGCAAAAGGGTTGTTGGAGAATTTCAATCCCTGGGATGTAACACTAAGAGAGACTGCATAATGTACATCAGCGTCCAAGGTGAGAGATATTTTACTATAGGTCTATTAATAGTGACATGTTGACGTTCAAATCATCAATAAGTGTGGCAAAATTACACCCAGAATAACTTAAGGAAATATACGCCTACTTTTAATTCTCCATATTCCGATATATTTGCCATTCCAGTGTGCAAGAGTGCAGTTCCCTCTTCAAACAATATTCGCAATTTCTATTAACAAAGCGCAATGACACACACTTAACAGCAGCAGGTGTACATTTAGACAAAACCATTTTTTCCCATGGGCAACTGTATGTGGCGTGCTCTCGAGTATCCGGACAAAAAAATGGTCAGCAGAAGATGACAAAACCAAAATCGTAATTCTAACATGTGTTCACATAATGTAACATCGTACCCTGCAGACTTTCACAACTCTATAAAATTCCCACTTTGCTGCTCATATCAATATACTGTACTGTATGTATCAACATTTTCAGAATTACAATGGACCCACCTGTAACCGCGATTGCTGTAATAGAATAGACCAATTATCAGCAATGCTTGCCAGGTAGATGAGTGGATAGCGTGTCGGTGTACTAACCCCAAGATTGTAGGTTCGCTCCTGGTCGTGGTAAGTGATTTTTGAAAGGCGGCAAAAATACGACACGCATGTCATTCGATGTTGGCATGTCAAAGAACCCATTTGAATTCAGTAGGCCGTATTCATAATGGCAAAATTAATCTCGGGATTTTCCGCCAACACAAAGTTCCTCATTTCTCTACTAGAAAGCGCTATAGTGTTCAAGGAGCTTAGATATCTAACCTCCTTGACTTTCATAGTGATTCAAGGAACAACGAAATTCGACGCAAGCTACCCTCTGTGTGCAAATTACAAAGCTTGCATCCGGCACCCGAGGCCATATGATATTATTATTATTATTATTATTATTATTTTATCAGCAATAATGCATCGTCCTCATTGTCTTTATCGCGAGCGAAGCCGCGGGTACCTGCTAGTATATTATAATTGTGAAAGTCTGTGTGTGTGTGTGTTTGTGTGTTAGTTTGTTACCTCTTGACACTAAAACGGCTGGACGGATTTGGATGAAATTTGAAATAGAGACAGCTTATACCCTGGGATAACATATAGGATGCCTTTCACCCAGAAATAAATCATTGTTCCCGTGGAACGAGAAACATAACTGAAAAGTCACTAAAAATACTCAACTGGGACAAAATATCGAAGTTGTCGCATAAAGAGCGGACAATGCTCATTTTACGCCCCTCGATGCGGGAAACAATACTCGGTAGGTCCCTATGGGACACCGAAAACCACTTTTTAAGGCCCTAAAACCAATATTTTCAAAAATATTCGCAGAAAACTATCTTCGCTCTGATAAACTGAACTAATGGCAAGTCCGTTTCCATGGCAACACTACCTCAAGGTATGACATCCGATTTTCTATATATCCCTGTAGGAGGCAATGCCAATCCATTTGTTATCTTTTTCAAGATATATATAAACACAATAAGAAGAGGGTAGCACGCCGGCCTCTCAACCGGAGGCCCTGGGTTCGATTCCCGGCTCCGTCAGAGATTTTTGACACTGACGTGAGGTTTGTAACGGTGTGCATTCAGATTCGTGAGGACAATTGAGTAGCTGTCTGATAGTGAGGCAGCGCCCCGGTCACGAAGAACAACATTAACGGCCGAGGGACACGATGCACTGACCACGCGTCACCACAATATCTGAAGGCCAAATGGCTGGGAAGCGGTCGCATTATGGGCCTAAGCCCTTCATGGGCTGTAGTGCCAGGGGTAAAAAAATTAGAGGAAGCGCCTTCTAATACCACCTTTAATTTTTAAACACTACAGTAGCGGCTACTAAATAAAGGTAGCGATCAAGCTACGTTCAATTTCATAAACACTGGGCTCACAAATCCCGTATAGTTAAGTACAAATATCAGTCTGGTCGTTATGTCAGTAGCAACGAAGCTCTGTGGCGGCTATTGCCGTTTCCGTAACACTAAAGGCATCCCGCCGTCTCATAGTCAATGTGCACTTATAAAATTGTGAACTACCTTTTGCAAAATTTACACAAGACGTGATTTTGAAAGCACTCTTCTGTATGTTGAGGTACAGAGAAATTCCCTTATGGAAAGATACAATAAAATGTTGGCAAATCTGAGTTTAAGGAACTGCTGTTCAGAATAGGCCTTGTGTTAAATCTGCAGAAGCTTTCGGTAGAGGTTATGCATCCCATGTTCGTAACATAGAATGTTTTCCTTTGACAATGCATCTACACCATGTGCGAGGGCAATTTCATCTTTGAGATTTGCTGATGACTTCGTCGTCTTGGCCGATACGCCAGAGGATTTGAACGAGATTTTGAATGGTATGGACTCCATCTTGAGGAATGAATTCATGATGAAAATCAATAAATGTAAGACAAAATTATTGGAATTCAGCCGAAATAAATCAGAAACCTCTATGGACATCAAATTGGCTGGTGAAACACTACAGGAAGTAGGATACTTCTGTTAATTAGGAAGCAAAATATCCAGTGATGGAAGAAGCAAAGAGGATATAAAAAGCAGGTTGGCTCAGGCAAGGAAAGCATTTCTACAGAAAAGGAATCTGTTGACATCGAATATACATTTAGGTATTAGGAAGTCATTTTTGAAAGCTTTTGTCTGGAGCGTGACATTATAAGGAAGTCAAACTTGGACTAATGGTGCAGCAGAAAAGAGGAGAATTGAAGCGTTTGAAATGTGGCGTTACAGGAGAATGATGAAGATCAGATGGGTAGATAGGGTAACAAATGAAGAGGTATTAAGACGAGTGGGAGAGGAGAGTTGTTTCTGGCGACTGCTAATGAAGGGAAGATATAGGTTGGTAGGACACATAAATAAGACACCCAGGAATAGCAAGCTTAGTTATGGAAGGGAGGGTCGTGGAAAAGAACTGTAGGCGTAGACCAGGGTTAAACAGAATGCCTCGGATGTAGGGTGTGGTTGCTGTGTAGATGAAACGATTAGCTCAGGAGAGGAAAGCATGGAATGCTGCATCAAACCAGTCTAAAAAAAACAACCTGAAGAATCAAGCAACAACAACAACAATCAGATTATTTAGGGAGGCATGTGAGGCAAAAGGGTTGTTGGAGAATTTCAATCCCTGGGACGTAACACTGGAAGAGACTGCATAATGTACGAGTACATCAGCGGCCAAGGTGAGATATATTTTACTATAGGTCTATTAATAGCGACATGTTGACGTTAAAATCATCAAAAGTGTGGCAAAATTACACCCAGAATAGCTTAAGGAAAAATACTTTTAATTCCCCATATTCCGATAGATTTGCCATTCCAGTGTGCAAGAGTGCAGTTCCCTCTTCATACAATATTCGCAATTTCTATTAACAAAGCGCAATGACACACAATTAACAGCAGCAGGTGTACATTTAGACAAAACCATTCTTTCCCATGGGCAACTGTATGTGGCGTGCTCGCGAGTATCCGGACAACAAAATCGTTATGTCTCATCAGAAGATGGCAAAACCAAAAACGTAATTTTAAAATGTGTTCATATAATGTAACATCGTACCGGTACCCTGCAGACTTTGACAACTCTAAAAAAAATCCCACTTTTCTGCTCATATCAATATACTGTATGTATCAGAATTTTCAGAATTAGAATTGACCCATCTGTAGCCGCGATTGCTGTAATAGAATAGATCAATTAATGCATCGTCCCCATTGTCTTGATCGCGAGCGAAGCCGCGGGTAACTGCTAGTATATAATACGTGGTCCATTGCAAAGCCCCCGTCAGCTCGAGTCCAACGATATGTCGCATGCCAAAATTGGACCATGGGCTCGCGAGAAATCCACTAATTTAACATGGACGCCCCGCGACGCCAGCGTCGAGTGCGATGGAAGCACCCCTGCTCCCCTACTGATACCTTAATTGTGAAGGATCCGAGAAAGTTGGCATTAATATTTACCATGAGGTGTTGTTAGCATTGTTTATCTTGTAACCGTAAGGTAACCAGATTTAGTATTACTTAACTTAAAAACACACAATGACACAGGTTATCAGTCAGATTCTATATACAAACAAATGCACAAAGAGCCACATGACCCTCTAAATGAATCAAAAACAACAAAATAAATTAATAAATAGTTCGGCTTCGGTGGCGTATTCAGTAACATGCTGAACTGCTATGCCCAAGATTGCGGGTTCAATCCCGGACGAAGTCGTCGGATTTTGAAGAGCGTTAAAATCCTTTCGTATGGCTTCTTTCGGAGGGGAAGTAAAGCAGGCAGATTTACGGCATGTAAAGGAACTTACCATTGTAATTGGTTAAGTGTAGCAAAATTTGTAGGTTATATTTGGCTAGTTAGCAACGTTCTATCAAGTGCCAGCGTTCGCCGCTAGGTGTTAGTGACAGTAGCATCTGGTAGCCAAACTTGGAACTACTTGAAATTGAACTAGTTGGGAGCCCTCGGGCGATCAATCTAAATACCTAGCTATGGCATTTGGCTGCGATTCATCTACTCACTCACTCACTCACTCATTCATTCATCACGAAATCTCAGAAACCACCGAACGGATTGGAATGAAATTTGGTATGCAACTTCCACAAGGGCCGCAAACGCCCACAAAGACAGGATTTTTGGATATTCAGGTTCTAAAGGGGTGTTAAGGGGGTAGACCTGAATTTCAATGAATAGCAATATCTCCCGATTTGTTCCATTGGGGGATGTGATACTCGGCACATAAACTCATCATTAAAAATAAGAAGACATGTGTCTGAGGGTTTTTCGATGTGGTGTATATTATGAGGTGAAAGGGGTGAAAAGTGGGGATTGAAGGATTCCTAACGGAGTGTGTATCTCTTAAACGACATACGCGAGGAGTTTGAAACTCATCGGAAAAGGATCAGCATAAAAATAAGTAATTAGGTGTTTGACCGTTTTTTTCATAAATCCAATTTAAGGGGCCCATGGGGAGGGGTGAAATTCTGGGGGAAAAAAACAGGAAATAAAGTGTCCTAAGTGATTGACTAACTGACTCACTCATCAAACTCAGGGGGAAAAACTACTTAAAAATAAGTAAATAACTGTTCGACAGTTTTTTCATAAATCAAATTTAAGGGGTTCATGGGTAAGGGTGAAATTCTGAAAAAAGAAAATTGAAAGAATATGTCCTGACTCACTCACTCACTCACTCATCATCGCCCAGCCAAAATGGAATGAAATTTGGTATGCAGCTTCCTTGAAGGCCGCAAACGCCCACTAAGGAAGATTTTTTGGATATTCAGGTTCTAAAGGGGTGTTAAAGGGGTAGACCTGCATTTCATTGAATAGCAATATCTCCCGATTGGTTTCATTGGGGGATGTGATACTCGGCACATAAACTCATCATTAAAAATAAGAAGACGTGTGTCTGAGGGTTTTTCGATGTGGTGTATATTTTGAGGTGAAAGGGATGACAATTTGGGGTTGAAGGATTCTTAACGGAGCATGTATCTTTTATTTGACACAGGCGATAAGTTTGAAATTCAGCGTAAAAAACAGCTTAAAAATAGGTGTTCGACCGTTTCTTCATAAATCCAATTTAAGGGGCCCATGGAGAGGGGTGAAATTCTGAAAAAAAAAAAAAACAGGAAAGAAAGTGTCCTAACTGATTGACTCACTTACCTACTCATCAAACTCAGGGAGAAAAAACAGCTTAAAATAAGTAAATAGGTGTTCGACCGTTTATTTCATAAATCCAATTTAAGGGGTTCATGGGGAGAGGTGAAATTCTCAAAAATAAATGAAAGAAAATGTCCTGACTTACTCACTCACTCATCAGACTACCATTTTCAATTCAAACGTCTGCAGTTTCCTTTGAAAGTCTGCTATGCCATGACAATTAACAAGGCTCATGGGCAGAGTTTAAAAGTAGCTGGTGTGGATCTGAAAAGTGACTGTATCGCACACGGCCAACTGTACGTGGCATGCTCCAGAGTCAGTTCTTCTGGTGGCTTAGTCATTCTGCAGCCTGAGAGAAAGACCAGAATTGTAGTTTACCGAGAAGTGCTTAGGCGTTAAAAACAATCTCGATAGACATGACAGTAGGTTAGGGGTCCTGCCTTAAATCAAAGCTCCCCGTCGTATATTGCACACGATTTTCAATTTCAACGCTCCATGTTGTCGTGATTATCTTCCACTACAGGAAAATTCTATATAACTAATGTTATAACGGCATTCCAAATGTTATTGCGGGCGAAGCCGCGGGTAACAGCTAGTATATAAATGAAAATGAGATTGAGCTTCATTTCCTAAGTGATTCTATGACTAACTTTACAGCTATTGTTCAGCAAACAGTTGAAGGAAGCACGATGACGGTGAAGTACCTGAGGTATCGCTGCAGCAGTGAAGGGATGTAGCGGAAGCGACCCTCTTGCAGTTCTCCCAGCACGTGGTATCCTCTCAAAAATCCACTGATCAGGAAGAACGTATCTACATTCAACATGCTGTTTAGAATGAGCATCTTTGGGAAGTCCTGGATACTCTGCAACCAATAATATTTCATACGTTCACATTAATACAATGCCATGAGCTTGGGGGGCAGACGACCTTAATCATTATTACGGATCGGTGTCCAAATGTTAGCTGTGAATATTTGCCCTTTTACCTACCATTTTCATTTTATATTGCACACCACTGAATGTTTTGTAGAGAAACGGAGCTTCAGTGCTGCCTTATTGACAATAATAATATGTAAAGTCAGGGAAGTAACTATTGTACAGGTCATACCAAAAGTTTACGGACACCCGCAAATTTCATGATCATTATTCTGTTCCTATACTTTTGGTCTCAGGATACCAATTTTTACATTTACTCTCATTTTATAATTATAAAAAAAATGTTTGTTGTGATTTCTTTCTTACATTCTAACCCAATAATAATATAAAAAGTGGTTACTCGTCTGTCATTGTCCATTCCCAGTTTGTGAATAAAATGTGAGAGTATTTGATCGGTAAACAAACTGAGAAATGTGTACCTCAAGTAACTATTTTCGGAAAATTTCTCTGTCAACATTCGTAATCATTTCTCACATTCTATAAAAGCAAAGTACTATTTCATGGCCATAATCAGCTCAGAATATACTACTTTTTATATGTTACAAGATCCATAGCAGTACCTTTACCAGAAACGCAGAAAATACATAATATAATTATGCCAGCGTATGTGCACAATTCGTTGCCCAAGAGTACCTGGTGCCAGCAGGTTACCTCAGAATGCCAAGAGATAACAACCAGATGGCCTCTCGTTACATGTTTCTCAGTGCTGTCCTATAATGCGCCCCATTGCGTTATCAAACCTCGACCTTTGACGGCATTACGACCAGCTTCTCCATAGATTAGTATGATGTTCGTGTGTTCGTCGTTGCTGAATGCACCAGCCATTGTCAATATGCTGCCAGCAACTGTCGTCTTGTTGTACCACATACAGTATGAGCTCTCAAATGCAAGGTTTCATAACGCAAAGGGGTGCATTAGCGCTGAGGAACATGTAGCGAGCGGGCGGCCGTCCATTTGATATCCCATCGTATTCTGACGTAATCTGCCAGCATGCAGTGGGACCCCTGTGGGAATCAGTTATTAGACATCCCATTAGCAGTAGTGTATGCGGGACACTTATTGGTAGATTGTACGGGGCAAATGAGCCACCTGGTATGTACTGCGTTATTTTAAGGTTGGAGGAACATATACTCGTACGTTATTGTGTATGCTTTTGACAAACAATTTTATTTATATACAGGCTGTACCCGGCATGCATTAGAATGCCAATCAAAGAAAGTGTTGGCGTTGTAATTTTGTTTCTTGAAGTGCTTTTGGATACACAATATTTTCTTCAATTTCCTTAACTGCCTCTAAGCTATCGTAAAATGGATTTACTGATTTAGAAACGTTTGTGGGAGCGTGCGCAACAACTCACCAAAGTTTCATCGCAATCTGATGAATGGCATATGAACGCATACGGGACTTTGTTGAAGCGATTCGCGTGCATTCGCTCATTAATTGAATCTACTTCTACGCTACCAATTGTAGAATGGATTTACTAAGCCAGAAAGTTTCTCTGGACTGTACACAACATCTCAGCCAAGTTTCATCGCTATCGGACGAATGGTACATGAACGCGTACGGGACTTTGTTGAAACTATTCGCGTGCAGTCACTCACTTGTTGAATCTACTCGTGCCCTGACTATTGTAAAATAGATTTATTAAGCCAGAAACCTTCTTTGGAGTGTACTCCACATCTCGCCCAATTTTCATCGCTATCGGACGAATGATATATGAACGCACACGGGACTCTGTTGAAACGCTTCGCGCGTCGTAGCTCATTTGTTGAATCTAATCGTGCGCTGCCTATTGTAAAGCAGATTTACTAAGCCAGACACCTTCCCTGGAGTGTACTCAATATCTCACCTAAGTTTCATCGCTATCGGACGAATGGTACATGAACGTGTACGGGACTTTGTTGAATCTACTCGTGCGCTATCAATATTATAAAATGAATTTATTATACCAGAAACCTTCCCTGGAGTGTACACAACATCTCACCCAAGTTTCATCGCTATCAGACTAATGGTATATGAATGCATACGGGACTTTTTTGAAACGCTTTGCGTGTCGTCACTCATTTGTTGAATCTACTCCTGCGCTTTCTACTGTGAAATGTATTTACTAAGTTATAAACCTTCACGTAAGTGTTCACAACATCTCACCCAAGTTTCATCGCTATCTGACGAATGGTATATGAACACATACGGGACTTTGTTGAAAGGCTTCGCGCGTCGTCGCTCATTTGTTGAATCTACTCGTGCGCTATTTATTGTAAAATGGATTTACCAAGCCAGAAATCTTTCGTGGAGTGTACTAAACATCTCACCCAAGTTTCATTGCAATCGGATGAATGGTACATGAACGCATAAGAGACATACTCACAGACAGATCGACAGACAGACTATCACGTAACACTGATTTATATATACTAGCAGTAATGCCCGGCTTCGCCCGGTGGATTTATTTATTTTATGGATGATAATGAATACTACTACAGAACTGGCACATGATACTTAAACTAACAGGAAAAATATTTTAAAAATACAACTTTTTGTGGTGGTGGAGGTGGTGGTGGTTGTAGTGGGGATGATAAGTAGTACAGTATAATGGACGTAACAATCAGTTCATTTTCCCGTAATGATAATAATAATAATGAATAGGGAAACGGCTATTTACTAACTACAGTACTGACACATGTAATTTACAAACGAATTAAAAAAATGATTAGGAAGAGGAGTAAGTGTAATAAAAGACACTGCCTCGGGCCTGTATCTCATTGGCTGTTAGAAATGTAGAGACCAATAGTGTGGTCTTTTGTCGCATAGCGCCGTAGGAAAATAATCAGAACACTTTGGAAAACTTCGGCTGTACCGAGCTCCTGAGGTAGCAATATTATCATTTATCGCCACATAGCGCTCAACGATAAGGTTCGGAATAAATGAAGGTAAATTTGAAAGCAACAACGCTTATTACAGCTGATAACCTCAATGCACTGCACCAACACCATTGCACTTACACAGATGCATAATATTTTCATGATGATAACTGCTTTAAGGGGCCCAAGAAATCTTTTTGCACTAATTACTCCCCGTGACTGCAATTTATAAGCTGCGCAAGATTTAACTATTTTCGCAATTCTGCACCAGAACACTGGTAGGGGCGACGTGATGCAGCCCGAATTCCCAGTCAACAATAGACTTATTAAAATACTCCTACAGTTACACTACTACGGACATGAATGATCCTAGGGACTTAATACATGGTTTTCAAGTTCATTTTGTCTGTTATTCTAAATGTAGGGAATGGAGAGCGTTGTCCAAAATATCAAGTGGACTGTGTTAACAGCAGGGCTTCAAAGTGTCTGTAAAATTTGGTGCAATAAGGAGAAACGGTGTAGATTTGTGATAAAGGGCCTAAATGCAGGGAATGGAGTGGTCTGTCCGCAAAATTAAAGTGGACAGTATCACACGCAGGGTTCCAAAGGGTGCGTATACAACATGTTGTTCAGATCAGTGAAACAGTGTAGATTTATGCAAAGGGCCTAAATACAGGGAATGGAGTGGTCTGTCCGAAATTTAGCATAGCCTAAACTATTCCCCTTGAATCTGGCTATCATATACAAAATAATTTTTCGAATCCGACTGGTAGTTCCAAAGATTTGCGCGTTAAACATACAAACAAACTCTTCAACTTTATTATATTAGTATAGATAACTAAAATGTTGGTAAATTATAATAACTCATTATAATGTTAGGGTCCCTACCCTTATACAAGGGTTGTGCCTATTCCTACGTAAAAGTTAACAGAAGAAACTACAGGAGTACCGACATGGCAACACAACTGCAACGTGAGCAGCAGGGCATAGGTCTAAGGGTGCCAGCTATCACAATAAAGATGTCACCGCGGGCGTTGCACTCTAAGATTCCGCTGAGTGGACTGACACCGCATAATTACCGTCTAAATACGAGGTACTACCGCGCGCCCGCTCTCTTATTTCTTACTCCTGTGACGCTTACACTTGTGCTACGAAGGATCGGTAAGGGCGCTGCCCTTTACCAGATCCCAACGCCACCAACATCATGGAGGACCTGTATCATCGGTAGGGTGAGTAAAGTGTGGCTGCTAAATTCCTTTTCCCTCTAGCAAGCATCCACCCCCTCCCCCCGCCTTTTATCTAAACCTAATTGCCACCACCATTAGATAATAAATCCCTTTTTAACAGTCAAATGCTTTATCTTTCATTTCACGTAGTTGTACGAAACCTGCCCCCTTAAGTTTGAGTTTAGGTTAGGATCTACACTGCATGCTACCGAGCAGTAGCCGCTGTTCAGCAAGCGCTTGGCTTGCTAAGGCTCCCTCAGGTAAGCATGGTAAGTATGTATCCCGCAAGCTTTCTCAAAGTCCCTCTTTCTCATTGATTGCTCCCTAGACGTCTCCGCAGCTCTTCTCAAAACACCATGATTATACGTCCTAGTAAATCTCCGTAAAAGCTAAGGATGCCAACTAATCTACATCCCTTTCAAATAGTGGTTGGGCACCATGTAACCAAATACCCAACAAAGAATGGTATGGGCTCCGGGTAAAACTGAGTAGATACCGGAGATGCCGACCAGGTCAAGTAAATCCCAAACACTTTTAATAATTGTTATGTCAAATACATAACAATATTATGAAAATTCTTACTGGTGAATTGCTAATTAAAAATTATGGCATTAGTGGTTAATATTAATGGAAGATGTGTAAAGATGTTACTTGTTATTGGTATTGCAATTTTCAATCGGTCAACTAAATATAATCCCAATTACTGGGGCTTGTGAAACGAGATTTTAAAATAATGCACGGCCGCCATTTTAAGTTCTCCTAAAATTCCATTAAATCAGACGTCAGTATGAAGATATACCGTGCCATGTTTCACAGCGCTCGGATGGTTAAATCGCGAGAAACATCCATTTCGCGTCACCGCCATATTGGTTTTGTGCTCATCAGGTCATTGAATGATCCATAGGTGTGACTTATGTCAATGGCCTCTATCAACATAGCATACTGTAATGTGTACATAACTTAATCAAAATCAAGTCTCTTATGTACGTGTGCCTTTTTCCCTCTCCACTTAGTCCTGAATCCTTGCGGAAATATCTGAAAATACCTCAATGAAGAGGATAAAATAATAAAGTACTGAATTCTTTAGTGCTGGCGGACCAGCGACAATAACTTAATGTACATAATTATTAAAATCAGAAATGTAACAGAACTCGCCCATTTAGTTCATTGCGAACGTCTCGACTAATGTTAATTCTTACGAGTCCGGTTAATCATCAATTATTTTGAAAATTTACACATTACACTGTGCATACAATGGAATAATTTCGGTATGTGAGATTGTCAACAAGGAGTGGGTCACGCAAGAGAACATGCACACTACATTCCAGCGGCTGGTGCATGGCTTTCTGTCTAATGCCGACACATATGGAAACCTTTAATATCTCAAAAAATACTCGTCGGTTTTGCAAAATAAGCACATCACTCTACTTGTCACTTGATTCCTAGTTGTTCCAGCGGATGAAATTAGTATAGTCCAATTTAAAAAACCAAAGTTGCTACCGGTTTCTCTGTAAATAGGGGTGTGGTGGGAGTGAAATAGACCGTGTTGTATCAGCCCCGTAGTACGATTAAGAATTTGAAAACAGAATGACGATATCTTATATGGTTCCGTAGATATTTGAGATGAATCACCCTGTGTATAGGATGATTGATGATTGATTCCAAGGATATATTGACCAGGGATAAATTCAGAAAATCCGACACTCTCCAGTGTGAAACAATGCGTCCAGGAGTGGGAGTGAAGTGGACTCAGAACATCCGACACTGTCCTGTGTGTAACATTGCGTCCTGGAGTGGGAGTGAAGTGGACTCAGAACATCCGACACTCTTCAGTATGAATCATTGCGTCCTGGAGTGGGAGTGAAGTGGACTCAGAACATCCGACACTCTTCAGTGTGTAACATTGCGTCCTGGAGTGGGAGTGAAGTGGACTCAGAACATCCGACACTCTCCAGTGTGTAAGATTGCGTCCTGGAGTGGGAGTGAAGTGGACTCAGAACATCCGACATTCTTCAGTGTGTAACATTGCGTCCTGGAGTGGGAGTGAAGTGGACTCAGAACATCCGACACTCTTCAGTGTGTAACATTGCGTCCTGGAGTGGGAGTGAAGTGGACTCAGAACATCCGACACTCTTCAGTGTGTAACATTGCGTCCTGGAGTGGGAGTGAAGTGGACTCAGAACATCCGACACTCTCCAGTGTGTAAGATTGCGTCCTGGAGTGGGAGTGAAGTGGACTCAGAACATCCGACACTCTCCAGTGTGTAAGGTTGCGTCCTGGAGTGGGAGTGAAGTGGACTCAGAACATCCGACAGTCTTCAGTGTGTAACATTGCGTCCTGGAGTGGGAGTGAAGTGGACTCAGAACATCCGACACTCTTCAGTGTGTAACATTGCGTCCTGGAGTGGGAGTGAAGTGGACTCAGAACATCCGACACTCTTCAGTGTGTAACATTGCGTCCTGGAGTGGGAGTGAAGTGGACTCAGAACATCCGACACTCTCCAGTGTGTAATATTGCGTCCTGGAGTGGGAGTGAAGTGGACTCAGAACATCCGACATTCTTCAGTGTGTAACATTGCGTCCTGGAGTGGGAGTGAAGTGGACTCAGAACATCCGACACTCTTCAGTGTGTAACATTGCGTCCTGGAGTGGGAGTGAAGTGGACTCAGAATATCCGACACTCTTCAGTGTGTAACATTGCGTCTTGGAGTGGGAGTGAAGTGGACTCAGAACATCCGACACTCTTCAGTGTGTAACATTGCGTCCTGGAGTGGGAGTGAAGTGGACTCAGAACATCCGACACTCTTCAGTGTGTAACATTGCGTCCTGGAGTGGGAGTGAAGTGGACTCAGAACATCCGACACTCTTCAGTGTGTAACATTGCGTCCTGGAGTGGGAGTGAAGTGGACTCAGAACATCCGACACTCTTCAGTGTGTAACATTGCGTCCTGGAGTGGGAGTGAAGTGGACTCAGAACATCCGACACTCTCCAGTGTGTAATATTGCGTCCTGGAGTGGGAGTGAAGTGGACTCAGAACATCCGACATTCTTCAGTGTGTAACATTGCGTCCTGGAGTGGGAGTGAAGTGGACTCAGAACATCCGACACTCTTCAGTGTGTAACATTGCGTCCTGGAGTGGGAGTGAAGTGGACTCAGAATATCCGACACTCTTCAGTGTGTAACATTGCGTCTTGGAGTGGGAGTGAAGTGGACTCAGAACATCCGACACTCTTCAGTGTGTAACATTGCGTCCTGGAGTGGGAGTGAAGTGGACTCAGAACATCCGACACTCTTCAGTGTGTAACATTGCGTCCTGGAGTGGGAGTGAAGTGGACTCAGAACATCCGACACTCTTCAGTGTGTAACATTGCGTCCTGGAGTGGGAGTGAAGTGGACTCAGAACATCCGACACTCTTCAGTGTGTAACATTGCGTCCTGGAGTGGGAGTGAAGTGGACTCAGAACATCCGACACTCTTCAGTGTGTAACATTGCGTCCTGGAGTGGGAGTGAAGTGGACTCAGAACATCCGACACTCTTCAGTGTGTAACATTGCGTCCTGGAGTGGGAGTGAAGTGGACTCAGAAAATCCGACACTCTCCAGTGTGTAACATTGCGTCCTGGAGTGGGAGTGAAGTGGACTCAGAACATCCGACACTCTTCAGTGTGTAACATTGCGTCCTGGAGTGGGAGTGAAGTGGACTCAGGACATCCGACACTCTTCAGTGTGTAACATTGCGTCCTGGAGTGGGAGTGAAGTGGACTCAGAACATCCGACACTCTTCAGTGTGTAACATTGCGTCCTGGAGTGGGAGTGAAGTGGACTCAGAACATCCGACACTCTTCAGTGTGTAAGATTGCGTCCTGGAGTGGGAGTGAAGTGGACTCAGAACATCCGACACTCTTCAGTGTGTAACATTGCGTCCTGGATTGGGAGTGAAGTGGACTCAGAACATCCGACACTCTTCAGTGTGTAACATTGCGTCCTGGAGTGGGAGTGAAGTGGACTCAGAACATCCGACACTCTTCAGTGTGTAACATTGCGTCCTGGAGTGGGAGTGAAGTGGACTCAGAACATCCGACACTCTTCAGTGTGTAACATTGCGTCCTGGAGTGGGAGTGAAGTGGACTCAGAACATCCGACACTCTTCAGTGTGTAACATTGCGTCCTGGAGTGGGAGTGAAGTGGACTCAGGAAGGGAAAGCACCCCACAGTACGAAGATGAACTAATACTGGGCTAAGAAGAGTTAGGAACTACGTGGTCCAAAGGGCATCAGCGAACCAAGAATATAGGATGATACCGTATGTTTAGCTCCTCGAGCGACCTCCATCACAAGACAAAATATCTCTTCAAATCATTACCAATAACCACATTGACACTCACAAACGGTCTCTGTCCTCCAAAGACAAAAAGGATGGCTGAAACTTAGAAAGTGTGGCGTCTGTTACTGATAAATATTTCTTTCTTTGGGTGTTAATTCTTTATAGGGCAGAATATTGAAAATATTTTGTTTGTATTTTTTTTAGCCTATTTTAATTTTATATATATATAAAAAAAGGCTTATGAGATCACCTTTTGTCCGTGTGTGTGTGCTTATGTGTGTCTTTGTGATGTATTTTCCCCCCTAATAATGTCTAAACGGCTGGAGCGATTTCAATGAAACTCGGTACGGTCATAGTCCCATCTCGGCCGACCCCGACTGTGCTCTTCAAATTTTCGACGTCTCACCAATCCAACATGGCGGCTGTGCGAAATATTTAACCAGCATTCAATATCTCCGAAACTATTACTGATATCACCCTGAAATTTGGTACGGTGATAAAGAGTACTACTATAAGTTCACCTATGGAACTTTCAAAAACCTGGTAACTACTAAACTAACATGGCGGCCAAGCGAATTCGCGACATTTAAATAGACTTTTCTCGCGATTTAACCGTCCAGCCGCAATGAAACTAGGTACAGTAAATGTTTATACATATTGCAATGCATAGGCATTTAATTTAGTTCAATTGTTTACATAACCTCAATATGGCGGCTGTGCGATATATTTCACTGGCATTCTGTATCTCCGAAGTTACCACCGATATCACCCTGAAATTTTGCACGATGATAAAGGGTACTACTTCACGTTTATCTATGTAACTTTCAGAAACCTGTAAAGACAAAACTAACATGGCGGCCAAGCGAAGTTGAAACGTTTTAATTGATTTTTCTCGCGATTTAACGATCTGAACGCAGTGAAATATGCTACAGTATATGATTATACATATTGTAATGCACTGACATCTAATTTAGTTCAATTGTTTACATAAACTCAAGATGGCAGCTGTGCGAAATTTTAAAACTAAGTTTTTATTTATTGTGTCGTAATCATGCTATAGAAGTGAAAGTTTGCATAATTTTCCTTTAATGGTAGATAACTCTATGGCCTATACATATAACAATCCAAAATGGCGACCATCCGAAATATTTAGACGGTTCTCAATATCTACGAATTTTTTACAGCTATCAAACTGAAAGTTTTTAGATTCATAGAGGCTATGAACATACATTCACTTATAGGACTTTCAATAACCTGGTGGGCACAAATCCAACATGGCGGTGACACGAAGTATAAATATTTAAATGGACGTTTCTCGCGATGTAACTATCCGAGTACAGTGAAACTTGGTACGGTGAATGCTTGTACAAATGTTAATCCACTGGCATCTAATTTATTTCAATTGTTTTCATAAACGCAAGATGGCAGCTGTGCGAATTTTTAAAATCTCGCTTTTTCGTCTTGTGTCCTAATCATGCGATTGAAGTTTGAATATCACACGTACACAATAATCTTCATATAATAAATAACACGTAACTCTCAGACCTACATATATGCAAACATGGCGACCATCCTTAATATTAGACGGATCTCAATATCTACGAATCTATTACATCAATCAAACTGAAATTTTGTATGTTGTTAGAGGCAATTAATTGAAAATGAAAATCCACAGCCTGCTTCCAGTCTCCGACCGGGTCAGGAATGGAATGAATGAAGCAATTAATTATTAAAGATAAATCGCACAAATTATGCATATTGATGAAAACAAACTGTCATTCCCAAAACTTCACAATGGATGAACCTCAATTTGCACAAGAAATTACGTGGTATCTACTACATTGCACCCCGCATAATTTACATACGCAGGATTCATCAGAGTCATGGAAATATTCGGTATTACTCAGTTTATGGTGATACCCATGTAGCGCCATCGAATTGACAAAGTAACGCAGGTCTTGATTTGTGTTCATCCATGTCCTAGTCAGCATGGCCTCCGTGGTGTAAAACTCGAACCAGATTTCGTCCCTTTTCTGTATTCTTTCCTGCATTAGTTTTTTCCAGGCGTCTGTGGATGGTAGCCCTCTCTTCATCCGAAGGTCCTTAACGAAGAAGGTCTCCCTGGCGAGTTCATATGCTAATCTTGATTTTGTATACTTCGATATCCCCAGGGTAGCCTTCAGGAAGCGCGATTTGGCTGCTTCAAGCGTCCGCAAGTCTGCCAGGGATAATTTCTCCCATATGATTTCAAGTCCATATGTGGCGATGGGCGTTATTTTCGCCTCGAGTAATGTCATAGCAGTTCCCAAAAAGAGCTTCGTGATTGTTTTGATGTCATATATGGCTTTGGTAGCGGCTATTGCTCGAGACTTTATGTGAACTCTGTAGGCTCTTGCTGTTGTTTGCATTGTCAATCCTAGATATTTTAATGTATTGACTGACTTAAGGGGAGTCGTTCCTAGGTGTATCCTGTCTCCTGAAGCTTCTCTATCTCCTTTCCGAAAAGTCAATTTCACTGTTTTTTCTGTGTTTATTTTCATCTTGTTGTCCTACATAAATAGGTATCTGATAATAGGCATTAGTTCTTCTTTCACTACTTGTTAAAATTTAATTTTAATTATTGTAGCCTAATATTGATTATTATTAATATTAATTTTTGTTTACTTTAACATTTGAATGTTCATGTTTATTTTATAATTTCAATTTTCATTTTCATTTTATAATTATTATTAATTTTAATTTTTATAAGCGTATTCTTTTTATTTTATAATTAATATTAAGCGTATTCTTTAATTTTATAATTATTATCAAGCGTATTCGTTTTATTTTATAATTATTATTAAGCGTATTCTTTAATTTTTTACAAGAATATTTATTTAAATTCTAATTTTTACTGTCATATTTTTTACTTTTAAATGTTACTTGTTTTTATTTTAAAATAATATTTTTTAATCACCTTAGTTCAATGTGGTAACGTGATAATATTTAGTTTTTAGAAATATTAACACTTCAAAAAGAAAATATCGCTGAAAATTCAACCATCAGCATCTTTGACAACATAAATAAATTGTCCTTAATATACAGGCCATTAACTTATAACCATTAACTTAATCGATGGTTCCCAGCGTTGAAGTGCATCTACGACATAAATCATCTGCTCCATTCTCAGAATGTGCTTTCTATAATTTGTTGTTATTATTATTATTTGGTCGTTCCGGCGACCTATGGTTTTAGCTGTTGTCTGCCATTTCTGGTGTTCTTGATGAATTATTTAGCGGCTGCTTTCGTTTTGAAATCTTGAGCGTTTCTATTGGACCAGTAATCTTTCATTTTCTTGCTGAACATTTAATCAATGGGCGCCCGATTTCACGTACATTACTTTACTAATTACATCAATAAACAAAACGTGAATCGTATTTAACTTGCAAACTCGTGATTCTACTGTATATTCCAATTTCTCGGCGGTATTTCTCTTCGCCGTAATTACGTTAACAAAATATCACTTCCGGTGATTTCAAACAGTCCTATGATCCGCTAGAAAAGCCTAAAACAGCGAAAGGCCTCACGTTGGCTAAGCCAGCTTGTCTATACACCCCTCAATAAAGCATGGTTTTCTCAAGATTCATCTACGGGGTCGTGTTCAGTCCTGACTGCGTTACACAGCAAAGTTCGCTTAAAAACAACATGCTCTAATGAATAGAAAGGTCCATGACAGAGGCTATACTAGAAATAAAATGAATAACAAGTAGAATAAAAGATATTTAATGACTGAAAATTATGTGCATAATAATAATAATAAATAAAAGGAAATCCTCCCTGACTTTCACCCCCTTAATAAATAATAATATTACTGAGCGGTAAGACTCGCTCCACCAACAAAACAATGTGAATACAGCTTCACACAAAATAATTAATCATAACATAAACTTTGAGCGGTAAGAACTCGCTCGTCACGACATATGGATTCAAGTCCATTTTTCCTGGTCAAGAAGTTATATAATGCGTGGTGTACTGCTCGTTAATAAGAAAATGAGTACTGATGCGAGTCCGTTTACAACTGAAACGGTCATGTTGCTCACGGAGTTGCATCTTTTAAATCACACTACGGCTATGGGACCCACCCTTAATTAACACACTATAATTACAATTATCATCATCATCACCGGGTGAGTTAGCCGTGGTCGTTACGGCATGGCTAATAGCAGTCGCTCACATCCGGGAGGCGAGGAGGTTCGAATCCCCCCGCCGGCAACCTTGAAGATGGTCTTCTGTGGTTTCCCAGCTTCCTTCCAGGCAAATGCCGGGGTTGGTCCCTAACTATAGGCCACAGCCGCTACCTTCCAACTCCTCGCCCTTCCCTTCCAACTTTCCTCCCCAACGGTACTAGTAGCTCACCCATTGGGTGTCCGTCTCGAAGCAGCTACAAAACTGGCGAGCCGAACATGTCCTCGGACACTCCCGGCACTAAAAGCCATACGCTAAAAAAAATCATCATCATCATCATTATTGACTACAATGGCTCTATTAATAGTCTTCCTCTTCATCTTCAATAGTCTGTAAAATATCTATAACAAGTAGTTCCATGAAGAAATAAACAGCTCATTTTCATGTATCCCACTTACTGTATATTAATTGCCTCTATAAACATACACATTTTTAGTTTGATTGCTGTAATAGAACCGTGTAAATATCTTGGATGATCGCCATGTTCGATTTTCATATAAAAGGCCATAGAGTTATGAGTAAGATTTGACATTATATGTTTCCCACTTTTCAATATGTCTTTGAAGGTTACAATGATTACCAGTATATTCCAGTATATTTCCATCCACATAAGCTTTTATTCTCAATTGCATTTTGTGACTATTTTGAATCTAAATTACATTTTGTAAGTATTTTCTATCTAAATTGCACTTTGTAAATCTAGTCAACTCAAATTACAGTACAGTAAGTATGTAGTTAGTTTTAGTTGTAAGTATGTAGTTAGTTTGTTTATTAGATATAGGTCATTGTTCTATTAGACTGTGGTGTGTGAGTGTGTCTGGTAGCAGTTGCAATGTTTGTTAGTTATAGTTCATTGTTTCAGTAGACTGTGATGTGTGAGGGTGCATGTGAGTGTGCCTGGTGACAGACTGTTTTAGTGGTAGTATTTGTTGTTGGTGGAACTTAAGTATTTCTTTCGTTAGTAGAATTTTGGTATTTAATTGTTAGTAGAAGGTTAGTATTTTTGTTAGTAGAATTGCTCTTTACTTATTCTGAAAGGGAGTAGCTGCCTTACAGAATAAATCAATTCTTTACTAATCTTATAGACGGTAAAGATATTGATAATATAAGCCAAATAATGGCTACACTGCGTCCTGCTGCACGGCTGAAAGCAACGGGAAACTACAGCCGTAATCCTATTCCCGAGGATATGCACCTCTCTATGCATAATGTCATGTGATGATGGCCTCCTCCCTTGTAAAATTTCTATCCGGAGGTAAACTAGTCCCCCGTTCGGATCTCCGGGTGGGGACTACTCGAGAGGGGGTTAACAACACAGAAGTGACAAAGAGGAAATCTGACATTCTACGGATCGGAGCGTGGAATGTTAGAAGTCTGCTAGGAATTGGAAGGTTAGAAAACTTAGAAAGGGAATTGGATAGGTTGAGGTTGGATTTGGTTGGGATTAGTGAAATGCGCTGGCAGGAAGGACAGGACTTTTGGTCAGGAGACTATAGGGTCATTAGCACTAAATCAAACAATGGCCAAGCAGGGGTTGGCCTCATATTGAGTAGGAAACTTGGACAGCGGGTGGAATATTATGAACAATATAGTGAACGGATTATTGTAGCAAAAATCAATACTAAACCTACCTGCACCACAGTGGTACAAGTCTATATGCCTACCAGTCAAGCTGATGATGAGGATGTTGAAAAGGTCTACGAAGAAATAGACGAAATTCTGAGGTATATCAAGGGTGATGAAAATGTTATAGTAATGGGAGATTGGAATGCTGTGGTAGGAAAAGGGAGAGAAGGGAAGATAGTAGGAGATTTCGGATTAGGTGAAAGGAATGATCGAGGAAGCAGGCTGATGGAATTCTGCACCGAGCATGAGTTGGTCATAGCTAACACCTTATTCAATAACCACAATAGAAGAATAAACACATGGATGAGACCAGGAAATACAGGGCGTTACCAAATCGATTTCATTATGGTCAAGCAGAGGTTTCGAAACCAGATTTTGGATTGTAAAACATATCCTGGTGCTGACATAAACACTGACCACAATCTGGTTGTAATGAAATGCAGATTAAAGTTGAAGAAACTGAAGAAAAGTCAAAAGCCAAAAAGGTGGGCAATAGACAGACTGAAAGTAAAGGATGTAAACGAAAGATTCAAGAAGAGTATAAAGGAAGGACTAATGAAAAACCGTAAACAAACTTCAATTGCAGACGAATGGGCACTTTTGAAGAATGAAATAACAAAATCCGCAGAAGAAAACATTGGTAGGAAAGAACGAATAGGTAGGAAATCGTGGATCACTCAGGATATACTAGAATTGATGGATGAAAGGCGGTAACACAAGAATGTAAGAGATGAAAAGGGGAAAGCAGAATACAGACGTCTGAGAAATGAGGTTAACAAGAAGTGCAAGGAAGCGAAAGAAGAATGGTTGAAAGAAAAATGTGCAGGTATAGAAAATTGTCTGAAATTAGGAAAAGTAGAGACAGCTTATCGAAGGATTATGAATACTTTTGGGGAAAAGAAGACTAAGTGCTGTAATATTAAGGACACAAATGGAAAGCCTCTAACAGATAAGGAAGAAAAAGTTGAGAGATGGAAAGCTTATATAGAGAGTTTGTATAAGGGAAAGGAGAGTGAGAATCATGTAATGGAAAGGGACGAGGAAATTGATGAGGATGCGAAAGGATATTTAATATTGAGATCAGAATTTGATATAGCTTTGGAAGACTTAAACAGGAACAAAGCACCAGGCATGGATGATATACCGATTGAGTTGCTACGCTGCATAGGAGATGAAGGTCTGATCAGGTTATTTCACTTGGTGTTAGGATTCATGAGACAGGTGAGGTACCCCCTGATTTCAAGAAGAATGTAATCATCCCTATACCAAAGAAAGTGGGAGCTGACAGATGTGAAGATTACCGTACAATCAGCTTGATTACTCATGCTTCAAAGATCCTGTCTAGAATAATTTACGAGAGGATTGAAAGCCAGATAGAAACGGAGTTGGGTGAAGACCAGTTTGGTTTCAGGAGAAATGTAGGAACAAGGGAAGCTGTACTAAGCCTTAGGCTGATTTTGGAAGGTAGAATAAGAAAAGATAAGAGAACGTTCATGGCATTTCTAGACTTAGAAAAGGCTTTTGATAACGTTGATTGGACTAAATTGTTTGACATTTTGAAATCTATTGGAATAAAGTACAGGGATAGGAGGGTAATCTACAATCTGTACAGAAACCAGACAGCAGTCATTCGAGCCGAAGGACATGAGAGAGAAGCTGATATTCAGAAAGGTGTTAGGCAAGGCTGCAACTTATCACCCATACTTTTCAATCTTTACATTGAACAAGCAATGAAGGAAATTAGAGACAAATGTAAAGTGGGAGTGAAGATTCAAGGAGAAATAATTTCAACTCTGAGATTTGCTGATGACATCGTCATCTTGACCGATAAGCCTGAGGATTTGAATGAGTTTTTGAATGGTATGGACTCCGTCTTACGGAAAGAATACATGATGAAAATTAATAATTGTAAAACAAAAATACTAGAATGCAGCCGAAATAAATCAGAAACCTCTATGGACATCAAATTGGCAGGTGAAAAGCTGAAGGAAGTAGGAGACTTCTGTTACTTAGGAAGCAAAATAACCTGTGATGGACGAAGCAAAGAGGATATAAAAAGTAGGTTGGCTCAGGCAAGGAAAGCTTTTCTACAAAAAAGGAATCTGTTGACATCGAATATAGATTTAGGTATTAGGAAGTCATTTTTGAAAGCCTTTGTCTGGAGCGTGGCGCTCTATGGAAGTGAAACTTGGACTATTGGTGCAGCAGAAAAGAGGAGAATTGAAGCATTTGAAATGTGGTGTTACAGGAGAATGATGAAGATCAGATGGGTAGATAGGGTTACAAACGAAGAGGTATTAAGACGAGTTGGAGAGGAGAGATGTTTCTGGCGACTGCTAATGAAGAGAAGAGATAGGTTAGTAGGACACATACTAAGACACCCAGGAATAGCAAGCTTAGTTATGGAAGGAAGGGTCGAGGACATGAACTGTAGGGGTAGACCAAGGTTAGAATATATTAAACAGATTGCCTCGGATGTAGGGTGTGGTAGCTATGTAGAGATGAAACGATTAGCTCCGGACAGGGAGGCATGGAGAGCCGCATCACACCAGTCAAAAGACTGAAGACTCAAACAACAACAAATGTTTTTGATTTCATCAGTAATAGATTCTTCCCAATGTTCTTATTGCAATCTATTGCTCCGTGAGGTGTGACAAAGGCTCTCGTTGCTAAAGAGTCATAAAGGCTTAGGATTTAGACAGTTGCCGTGGAATCCTTTGATCCTTAACTGGGAACCTAGCGCATGCGCTCTGTTCATTAAACCCAACTGACGGAATCTTGACAGGTATTTATGAATATTTATGTTAGAACATATAATAAAGTTATAATTATCGACAAATCTAAACAGTCGTATGGAACTCGCCTATAATGGTAATTAAGACACGAGTATGTTTATAAAACGAACGAAGCGACTGTCTAAATACGCTCTATGGAAGTGAAACATGGACTGTTGGAGTAGCAGAAAAGAGTAGAATGGAAGCATTTGAAATGTGGTGTTGCAGAAGAATGATGAAGATCAGATGGGCAGATAGAGTAACAAATGATGAGGAATTAAGACAAGTGGGGGAGGAGAAGAAATTCTGGTGACTGCTAATGAAGAGAAGAGATAAGTTGGTAGGACACATACTAAGACACCCAGGAATAGCAAACCGAGTTATGGAAGGAAGGGTCGAGGACAAGAACTGTAGGGGTAGACCAAGGTTATAATATGGTCGGATATAATGTGTGACAGCTATGTAGAGATGAAACTTTAGCTCAGGACAGGGAGGCATGGAAGACTGCATCAAACTAGTCTAAAGACTGAAGACAACAACAGCAAGAACAGAATAATTGGGCAAAATTGTGTTGACCGATTGAAAAGCTTATTGTTACATACATGAGCCAAGGTAGTCTTGTTGACCCAAGGCTCCGTGGCAAGAAACAACACCTTATGGGTCATGATGACTCACAGCGTACTGAGCGTCCGGATACCGTCGATACAGCCCACGGCGCCAGGCGCCAGGCGCCGTCTTACTGTTGAACAGCTTATTGCTACTTACATGAGCCAAGGTAGTTTTGTTGGCCCAAGGCTCCGTGGCAAGGAACAGCACCTTATGGGTCATGATGACCCACAGCGTACTGAGCGTCCGAATACCGTCGATACAGCCCACGGCACCAGGCGCCGTCTTACTGTTGAACAGCTTATTGCTACTTACATAAGCCAAGATAGTTTTGTTGACCCAAGGCTCCGTGGCAAGGAACAGCACCTTATGGGTCATGATGACCCTCAGCGTACTAAGCGTCCGAATACCGTCGATACAGCCCACGGCGCCAGGCGCCGTCTTACTGCTGAACAGCTTATTCTTACTGTACTTGCATGAGCCAAGGTAGTCTTGTTGACCCAAGGCTCCGTTGCAAGGAACAAGACCTTATGGGTCATGATGACCCACAGAGTACTGAGTGTCCGAATACCATCGATACAGCCCACGGCACCAGGCGCCGTCTTACTGTTGAACAGCTTATTGTTACTTACATCAGCCAAGAAAGTTTTGTTGACCGATGGCTCCGTGGCAACTAACAACACCTTATGTGTCACGATGACCCACAGCGTACTGAGCGTCCGAATACCGTCGATACAGCCCACGGCGCCAGGCGCCGTCTTACTGTTGAACAGCTTTCTCCAGTTAGCTGGCACTGAGAACGCCAACAGAGCCTTCTTCAAATTGTCTGAAAAAATGGGACGTAAAGAGTATGAGAAACAGCTCAGTAAGTTGGGTTGCCTATAATGACAGGAGCTTCAGAAAAGCATCCTTGGATTTGGAAAAATTGGCTTTCACGGTCAGTGAATAAAATCTCAGCATTTTGCTAGGGTTATGTATGTCGTTTCTTGTGTGGGGTTTCGCCTAAGAATACCAAGCTGGCTCTTGGTGCCCACGTCCGAACCCCCACAGGAGTAGCGAACTGTGCTCTACCTCCCTTCTTATGAAGCGCACGAGCGTCTCTTAACTGAGAGAGCCGAAAGCTCAAGCAGGCTTTCGCCTCCCTATAAAGGCTTCCAAAAAGATGGTATATTGGTCTTCACGGCTTTTAGTAGTCAAGTAAAGCCTTTGTTGTTGTTGCTAATTTTAGGGGCTGCGACGTCACGTTCATTTAGCTCCGTGCATTTTGTGTGTGTGTAAGTGAAAATTGTGTGATAACCCGTATTATTGTGGTGCCTGTACAAGTGTGTGTGTGTTCGTAAATCAGGTGAGGTTTGGGAAGGAGGTGGTCATGGCCTTAAGTTATGAACCATCCCAGCATTTGCCTGGAATAGAAGTAGGGAAAACCACAGAAAAAACAGTTTCACTTCCAGGATGGGTGAGGCAGGAATCAAACCCGGCTCTTCTCACTTTTGCCACACGAGGCTGAGAGTACCCCGTTCCAGCCCTCAGACCAGAATATAATTTCTTGGCAGAGTGTGGAATCGAAGCTGGACCTTCAGGGCGACAGCCAAGAAAGCTAGCCACTACACCACCATGATGACCGATGACCTTGGTGTTCCGCCCCTTAAATAAAAAATAAGAAAGTGGTCCACAGGTAAAGTCTATAGAAAGTTAATTAAAATTATAGAACCACAATTCGTTTTCTGATTAAAGCTCTGATAGACAAGTTAGAATCTGTAAATCATGCTAAAAGTTCAATTTTGAGAATATTTGGTGCCAAAATAAACCCCACGAATTCTTTATATTTAATTTAACAACACTTCAAGCAAACATTATGGTGTTTGAAGTCATTTTCCGTGTTGCCTTAGTGAACAAAAGTTTGACGCTTTTCAGGATTCGGGAATAACCCATCTCATTTGGGCACAACCGTGTTGACCGACTGAAAATCATCAAGCTTTTGTTTTTTACTTCAAGAAAACTATCTTTCTTTCATGACCATCAAGATTATTAATCCTATCGTGAATGATTTGTGGTCAGTTGCCTAAGAAATTACAAAGATAACCACATAGGATGATCGAAAATTTAAAATACCTGGCTGGCGATGTCATGAGGGAACAATTTAGTTGATGGAGTGTTCAGTTGAATGCTCTTCAAGACGTATAGTTTACAGCATTCAAAAATCTTAAATTGTTCATTTTTGATTTAATTAACAGATTGAGAAAATGATTTACTATATTAACTTGGCCATGATTGTACTTAGAAATAATTATACTCAAGGCTTTGTATGTTACTGTCATCTCAGCAAAGCACTCGTAGGTCATTCCTGTAGGGCCTATATTGGTTTGGAATGCAGTCGAAAGAAATCAGAAATCCCTATGAACGTCGAATTGGCAGGTAAAAAGCTAAGGGAAGTAGGTGACTTCTGTTTCGTAGGAAGTAAAATAATCAGTGATGGACGAGGCAAAAGGATATAATGAACCCTTCAGTATCGCAGTGTTTATATGCAAGAATCTTGATCAAGGGGTCGCACTCAGTTCATAGTGTGATGTTTACGTTCGCCAAACAATATGCTCTACTGAGGGAAGGGTCATAGGATTAAAACTATAATTAAGTAAGGAAGTGACAAGACGTAAAATAATAACATAATTTAATGACTATTT
Source organism: Meconema thalassinum (assembly GCA_946902985.2). Lineage (NCBI taxonomy): Eukaryota > Metazoa > Arthropoda > Insecta > Orthoptera > Tettigoniidae > Meconema > Meconema thalassinum. The sequence goes on from OX336391.1 coordinate 94,904,439, forward strand.
GTGCAAAAAAAAATGAATATAGACAACAACAATAATATTCCTCCCTGAATCTTCCCATGACAGAAATATCTATCAACGTTGATGAGTCAGACGGATCTCCTCCTCATAAAAATGTGGATCCAAGTTCCACTAACTTGCATTGGGATTTTATGTACGCGTAATGACTAACTACGAGGAATGAGTACCTGGATGACTGTTCGTTTACAGCGGGTAACAGCCACGATGCTTACGATCAATCATCTCGTAAATCAACGTTTACGGATATAGGACACAACACTAATAAAAACCCTTAAAATTAATGCTGACACACAATCTAAAATCTAATATTTACAGGAACCTCCCTCGAGACCCTCCTTCAGTGCGATGACGCATCTGACAAATGAGCTGCCAACACGACCAATTGCTCAATACACAAACAAGGTAAAGACAGCATCGCACGTGACTGCACGGGTCACTGATACGGAACATAAACATGGAATGAAACCAACAACAACAAAAGCCTCACCGGCTGAGATTACCTTATATGAACAAAAATGCACGTTAAGCTAACGCTTCGGAGATTATAGTGAGTCGTAGGCAACTCCCATTTATTTAAACAATTTTTATCGTTGATCAGTTCTTATTCTGTATTTCAAGTAATTTTACGGAGCCAACAAGTACTACACTAATGACCTCGATGCAATCTTTTCAGCCCGCCTTGTGAAAACAGCTTCCCCCTTCCTCAACTCATGTCATAGTCCAGCTCCAGTGTGTAAAAATAACTTGACCAACTGCCCCGTTATCTCGTAGAATCAACAGCAACAAATCTCAACCACATAAACATATGGTAAGACATTAATCGATATAGCCACATATGTCCTCGCAAGGTAACGATATGGACTTGGCACCAAGCTGACAGAAATCAGTCTAAGCTGAAATTCCCGCTTGTAATTACCAATAAAATACACACACACACACTGCTGGGAATGACATAACACTTTTCACACAGGTAGGTTGAATCAGATGCTCACAATCTATTTAAGAATATAAAACCTACGAGAGAGCTGACTGCTCTTCGCCACAACTCACATTGCTCCAAAGGCAATAAACTCACTGAATCTGATCAATAATAAACATTGCAAAGATTAATTTACCCTCCAATCTACTGTATGATTATATTAATTCAGTCCTACTTCTGAAACACAATATATCTCCGAGAGATGTTTCTTAACCGTATTGCGTAAACATATGCAAACACGGTTGTCCACATAGCCACGTTAGTTAAAACAAACAAACAAGAACTTTCGTCTATGAAAAAATTGTGCGAGCTGTTTCCATGCAAAAGGTGTGTCAGACCAAATCTAAATACACTACGTTAATCAACACAAGCAAGATATTTACAAACAAAATATGTCCCATATACCATAAGTTAACTTGTCAGATAATAAGAATATTATTCAGTACTCATCCTCGGCCAGTCACCCGTCAGCGAACATCTGCAGCCATCTCCCTATTTAATGCTGCCTAGCTCATCTCAAACATCTCGACGGAGTGTTGACAGTTCCAAACTTCTTCCAGGATAAGCGATGTCATCTCTCGTGCTGATGCAAAAAGTTATATATTACTACACACTCGATATCTGTCTACTAAATTCACCGTTTTAGGTACTTATTTCCCCAGAACAATCTGTTGGCGAATTGTCGATGATACTGCCCCTACAAAATAGTACTGTGACTATCTATCACACTGAATTTACAACACATTTATATTAATAAAAATCTGTGTCCTCATGACACGCAAAGTGCAAGTGCCTACGTCCTCAGACGCGCAAAATGTAATAATAACCTGTGTCTTCCGACACACAAAATGTAATAATAACCTGTGTCTCCCGACACCCACAATGTAGTAATAACCTGTGTCTCCCGACACACACAATGTAATAATATTTCTTGGCTCTTCACGCCACTTGTAAATGAACTGGCCCTAGGTATCGATAGGGGGGGGGGGGGGGGGGGGGGGAATTATATAAAAATTTCTCAAAATAATAGTGGTACAGGAATGAAACAAATATCACTGAACTCGTAAAATTGCGCAGGTCAAGAATATGCCCATTAATTCTAGAATCGATCGTAGAGATGTTGTCTAGCCGATCTCCCGCGTTAATGCTAGCTATCGCGTGCCCAAGCTAGACTTGGCGCGTTAGTAAGCATTCATCTCCCATTGGTTCCACTTTTTCGTTAACTTCGCGGTTTTTATCAGACCTCGGCCTCGTAGGAGGGTCAAGTAGTACCATCAGCCACTCACGTTACTGCATTATATTTTATTTTAGGCGCGAATAGTACAATGAACATGCCATAAGCGTGTCTCACCATGCGTCCCTTCTATTTTGAGGTAGCCATCACCTGTCCTTCTGAAACATTGCTAGGCTCTTTCTTTTCACAATCCTTAAGTATTTAGCCTTTTGTCAAACTGCTGCAGGTATGTCCCCACTGTCTCCAACAAATGCTTGAAGTTTCCTTATCTTCGTCTGGCTATTTCATGACGCTGGTGGAAATATTAATTAATTGTAGAAATAAAACATCGAATCATTTATCCATCAGAGGATAAAGGGTTCAATAAATAGGTAGGCAAGGAAAGCATTTATTTAGAAAAGGAATCTGTTGACATCGAATATAGATTTAGGTATTAGGAAGTCATTTTTGAAAGCCTTTGTATGGAGCGTGGTGCTCTATGGAAGTGAAACTATTGGTACAGCAGAAAAGAGGAGAATTGAAGCGTTTGAAATGTGGTGTTACAGGAGAATGATGATGATCAGATGGGTAGATAGGGTTACGAATGAATAGGTATTAAGATGAGTGGGATAGGAGAGATGTTTCTGACGACTGTTAATGAAGTGAAAAGATAGGTTGGTAGGACACATACTAAGACACCCAGGAATAGAAAACTTAGTTATGGAAGGAAAGGTGGAGGATAAGAACAATGGGGGTAGACTAAGGTTACAATATGTTAAACAGATTGCCTCGTATGTAGGGTGTGGTAGTTATGTAGAGATGAAACGATTAGCTCAGGACAGGGTAGCATAGAGTGCTGTATCACACCAGTCGAAAGACTGAAGACTCAAAGAACAATTCTAGTTTGGCGTATCACAGGAACACGTTCATAGATTACTAGGTGGAGGGATGGGATCGTCATTGCTCAGTCTGGGAATACTGTAGGAACCGTATATAAGTAGTTGCTTTAGTATTTTTCTGTAGAAGTTGGAACACTTTCAAAGATTTTAACAGGCTTCTTTTTTCTTTTTGGAGGGCTGAGACAGTTTGTGGGTGTAACTGTGGGGTTGATAGTGTTTTTGTCTATTTGGATCTGATGATGATCGCTTGACGATCGTAACACGATATCCTATAGTTTTCTTCACTTCTGTTCATTCATACTATTAATTTATACATTTATATATTTATTTATATGTATATTTACAGGGTGATTCTTTTGCTGGTGTGGGAACGGTGGCCGGTTGCCGGGCGCGCACGCCTTCCGCCAGCCAACCAAGGCCTAGTCGCGGATAGCGCGCAGGTGGTAACCGTAACAAAGTACATTAATTAATGGTAAATTCACCAGCAAATCATGATTAAAGAACTTACCTATCCACAGGAGATGCTGAGATTTTTCTCCTTCAGCTGACAGACATGCGTTGTACGAGTAAATAAATTTGGGTTTACACATTGTGATTCCCTTCTGTTGTGAGGGATATCTGCTGCCGTATATTGTTCTCCAGCTCCACTAGAGTACGGGTAATTGATCTGTACACTTTGTATTTTAAATTACCCCACAATTAAACATCAAACGGGCTTAGGTCCGTGCTTCGATTAATTACAGTAAACACGCAGGGGGGGGGGGGGGGTGCAGGAGTAGCTACATAATGTAACGATGTAACTTCCCAAGTTACTGTCTGTCAGCTGAAGGAGACCTTATTTAGTATCTTCTGTGAAAAGATAACTTCTAACCTTTAACTGGTGACGTGAGGTCATCCAGAGTCCCAAGAAATTAAATCTTGCAGCTGTTGTTTATGTTACCTTCTTATCTGTGCGGTGACACTACACACCCTCGTTGATGAAAGTTTAGTGACTTAATGACATTAATGACCCTGGTTAACTCGCCTCCGCCTCGCGCAACCCTGCGGACCAAGCTCGGTTGGTTGGCGGAAGGCGCGCGCACCCGGTCCCTCTCCAGCAAAAGAATCTCACTGTACTTGACTCCCACATTGGAGCACACCGTTAAGTCCTCTACGGATTGACAGGGAATTTAGCTGTGCTCATCAGATATGACATATGGTTTGTTCTTCAGAGTCCTTCTCTAGTTGCAATATGTTGCATTCTAATATTCAAATCTTCAAAATCATATTGAACTTCTTTGAACCAACTTTTGTTTCCTTTACTTTTCCGTAAAGAGTTTGGTGGGTTGGTTCCTTAGTTTAGGGGCTGCGACAACGCGGTCATCTAGCCCCGTGTACTTTGGGTGTGTGTAGAATCTGTCTGATAACCAGTATTAATTAATAATATATTTATTGCAGCTAAATAGCCATACACAAAGAAAAGAAATAATACATTTATATACACTGTACTCGCGCGCTTGGGCCTTGGTTTGCATATTCTTTAATTGTTTTTGTTCTTTTGATGCAGAGTCCTAGGTGGTAACGTTCACACATGTATCCACATAGTTCGCACTTACATGTTTCTGTCGGTTCATGGTATGAGGTGTAATTACAAATTAGATGGTGGAAACCATGTACTACCAGTCTTGTGAACACGTGCCTCATCTCGAAGCTGGATGTTGTCCATGTCCGGTCTATCATAGCTCCAGTTCCAAAGAATTCTGGAGGGGTGTCTTCTCTTTTTGTGTTGAGTGTTGCTAGGAGATTTTCTGATGCTCTGGTGTTGGGCAGGTTCAGGTGTGTTCTGAAATCTTCAATGAGGAAGGATTCTCGCGCTAGAAGGTAGACGAGTCTTGATCTTGTTGTCTTGGATACTCCGATCGCTCTCTTTATGTATAGAGCTTTTATTCTTTCTAGAGAGGATAGGTTCTTCTCTGTGAGGTACGGCCAAATGATTTCCATCCCATATGTTAGAATAGGCATGATTTTTGCTCTAAATAGTGCCATCGCCGTCTCTAGGCTGAGTGATCTTTTGTAGTTGATTTCGTGCATCGCCCGTATTGCCTGTGTTGTCTTTTCTATTACATGCTTGGTAAAACATTTGGCACTTGTTTGCAGAGTAATGCCAAGGTGCTTGAAGTTGTTTACTATGGCTACTTTCTGCCTCTTTATGAAGATTTCTGTCATTGCTGGGATCTTTCCTCCTTGCCTAAATACCATAATTTTTGTTTTCGATGTATTAATTTCGAATGTGTGTTTGTAGCACCATTCCTCCATTTCTTTTATCACGTTTTGTAGTTTTGTGATGTCCTTTGATCCGATCACTATATCATCAGCATAGGCGTACGATACTACGTCATCTTTATGGGTTATTCTCATTATTTCTTCTGCTGCCAGGATGAAAAGTAACGGGCTCATTGGGTCACCCTGTAATACTCCGTTCGTTTGAAGTGTCGGTTCTGAGAGTGATATGTTGTCAGAGATTCCTATTCTGTTCCATTGTAGTATCGTTTTTATGGTTTCAGTCCACACATGATTCCTGTTTAGAGTTTATTCCAGCTTCTGTGTCACAAGTTCCCGGTTTATGAGGTCGATTGCTTTTGTGAAGTCTATAAACACTACGTAGAAGTTTTCTCTTCTTTCAAGGGCTTCCCTGATGTTATTGATTAGTAATTGTATAGCGGTTACAGCTGATCTTCCTTTCCGGAATCCGAATTGATTTTCTGGTAGATACTCGTCTATTTCATCTCTGACTCTCCCCACGATTGTTTTTGTGAATATCTTGAACGGAACATTCTCCAGAGAGATGCCTCTGTATGTGTTTGTATCATATGGATCGCCATTGCCTTTATAGAGTACTTTTATAGTTGAATGTCTCCATCTCTCCGGTATTGAGGCGTCTCAATGCATTTATTGTATAATTTTGTCCATGTAGGTAGTAGGAGATGAGCAGTGTCTTTTATGTACTCACTGTATATGTTGTCTGGTCCTGCGGCTTTGTTTTTCTTTGTGCTTGAGATGATGTTTTGGACTTCATTATCTGTCAGTGGAGTCCATTCTGTTGGCGCTAGTGTATAGGTACTTTGATTATATTCTGGGGTGTTTGTTATTCCTTCCTTGTTGAGTATTTTGTTAAAGTGTGTCATCCATTTTTCCATGTTTATATAATGTGTCTGCGCTTGCTTCCTAGGACGTAGAGCGATATATGGGTCTTTCTTAGCCTCCTCTACGATTCTTTTACCTTCTTCCTCCCAGTATACCTTTTCTTCTCCCGCGTGAGCGTTTTATAGAGACTTCTTTTTCTGTTGTATACCTGATAGAGTGTGAGGTTCTTCTCGTTGGTTTTTAGTTGATGCAGGGCCTTCAATACTTCTTTTCTTAGCAGGTAGCATTCCTGATCGAACCATTGTTTCGCCTTTCGTTTCTTTCTTGGGGGTGCGGCTTGTATTATCAGTTCTTCAAGTGTTTGTGCCACTTCTTCTAGTCTTGATTCTTCAGTAAGCGTTTCTATTTTTCTTATCTGGTCGGCTCGTCCTTTTTTTCCGACGTCAATTTTTCTTGATAATAGGCATTTTGTTTGTTTTTTGGGTGCTCGCCAATCGCCATGAATTTTTATTTTCATGGGGATATGTTTTCTTATTGGTGTGTGATTTGCTGACCAGATAGGGGTTATTTCTCCATTTATTTGTCCTTTTATGAGTGCCACATCTATGACGCTTTTTCCATTGTGAGATATATAGGTTGGTATGTTGCTGTTATTTAATAGGAGAAGGCCATCTTCTTGTAGTTTTTCCATAACTACTTTTGTTTTGTAATTGTGTACATCCAGTCTACAGTTTAAGTCCCCTGCTACGATTAGGGGGCTGTCTTGTTTACTCTGAGTGATAAGTTGTCCTAATTCATCTATTATCTCCAAGGCCGTTGTATGTGGTTGAAAGTAAGCGGCTATAATTATTGATGTGTTTTGTTTCTATTAGTAGAGAGTGATCCAGTTGTGTTATCATTTTTGTTGGGGTCAGCCAAGGCTTTAAGAGAACGGTTATTCCTCCTATTGGTCTTCCTTTTTCTCCTAGTTTCGCTTGTAGATGTATGCAATAATATTCTTCATGTTGCCAATGGTCAGTGAGGAATGTTTCTGTTAATATTATTATGTCATATCCTTTTAGGCAGTCCGTTGGTGACATGTTTAATGCGTATTTTAAGCCTTCAATGTTCCATAACATTATTTGTATGTTTCCTCTATTCTCTTCTCCTCTGTAGCTTGTGTTGCTACAAAGTCCGTTCTGTGATTTATTCGAGTGGCATCCCTGTGTTCCTCCGAAAAACTTAAAACGACTGACGGTGATGTTTGATGGCCAGAAGTCTGATTTATTTACTGTTTCAAGATATTTATATGGGATTCCCACTTTGAAGCATTTCGTGTTATACTTCGTTGATAATTCTTGGCAGATTAGCTTTCCTTTAATTTCCTTCTTGGTAAGGAATTTCGTTATGTCCTCTGTTGTTGTTTCCTCTTGTACTCTTCCTATGAAGAACCAGGCCATCTTTTCTGCTGCTTGTAGGTTTTTGTCTTCTGCTCCTGTTCCAGTTATGGGAGCTTGTGATCGCGCTGGTTGTCTCCTCCTTTTGCCGATTACATCTGTCCACTTCTCCTCGGCTAATTTGTCTGTTGGTGTTTCCTGTTTTTGGCCTTGTGGAGGGTCATTTGTTATCGCTGGGAAGTTATCATCCTCTACATTGTAATCCTCGTTTCTTGCTATAGGCGTTGGGATGGGGTGTGTTCTTCTTCGCATGTTGGGCATCTGCGCATTCCTTTCGAAGCGGTATGGTATTTCAGGGTTTGTTTTAGAAATATCTAGCTGAGGTGTCAGATTCTGTTGATTTGTACATCTGATCTCCTCTCGTATCATCTTTTTGTTATTTTGCGACATGTTTTCCATTATTGATTGTATTTGCAGGGTCATCTTTTTTGTGATTTTGTCTTCAAGCGATCTGTATGCATCTACCGCTTTGATTGTTATTTGTTTCCACAGCCTGGAACGGTATATGGTGGCTACTGTTAGTCTTCTGCTTTGTGTCGGTAGGTGACACCGCTTGCTGGGTGCTGTTTGTGTCCTGACTGGTGTTGATAGGTTTCTCTCCTTGCTGGTTCTGGTCGTTGCCGGTAGATGGAACACTTGATTGGTTCTGAACGTTGTGTGTCGGCGGCGCTACTCGTACCGTAGTGATGTTGTTTTCCTTCTGCGAGTTGTCGGTGAGTGACACTCTTTGCTGGTTCTGTTCAATGTTGATAGATGTCGCTAGTAGTCTCGTATTGGAGCTCTCTGCTCCCTTAGTTGTGGCATCTCTTTGGTTATCCATAACCTTTCTTTGGTGTATCGTCTTTTCGATAACCTGTCTTTCAGACTTGTCCTTTTCATTGATATCAAGAGCCACATTTGAATTCCGTGCTAATATATTATTCCTGATAACACTTACTGCTTCTGCTATGTCTTCTTTCGTTTCTCTCTTCATATAACCTCCGGCTTCCGCGATGTCTTCAAGCTTTTTAAAAGCATATTCAATACGTATTTCTAACTTATCCGCCATCTTGTCAAGTCTGGTATTAATTGTGATGCCTGTTTTAGTGTGTGTTATCTTTTTTAAATTCATTTAAGGACTGCAGACATTCAATTTTCAAGTAGTTCCTACTTTTGCCACCTGACGCCATCGTCAATGAAAACTAGTTCTCAACTTGGTTACTAGATGCCACCGCAGTCGGCTCCTGGTGGCGAACGTTGGAGCCTAAGAGCGTTAGTCAAATCTAACCTATAATTTAGCTTCATACAATTGTAGTTAGTTAAAGGTTCTTTTACAAGCCATAAATCATGGGCCCGCCGGTTTCACTTCCTCTCCGAAGGAAGGCTACTGAGAGATTTTTAACGCTCTTAAAAAACCGACGACTTCGGCTGGGTTTTAACCCGCGACCTAGGGCATAGAAGCTCAACATGCTACCAACTACGCCACCGAAGCCGCCCAAAATTAGTTAAATAATTGTTGTAGTCTATTGTCATGTAATCTCGATAAATGGCAGAAAAAGGCAATTCTCCCTTTTCTCATCGTGTCTGTTATTGAATCACTTTCCGGGTAGACAGCTGCGTTAGGCGACAATCTCCACAGTCCACAACAAATATATATTTAATCGCATGTGGTACTTATCAGGTTATTTTCACGCATATCTCAGTAATTGGGACTATACTCGTATTATGTTGAAAAGTTGCAATATCATTGATTATATTTAATGCTGTTCAATTCCTAAATGAGACAGCAGTGAAAACAGGACTACAAATATCATACGAAAAGACCAAGTTCTTTGAGAGTAGGCACCCCGGTAAAACCCCTTTAACGCCATCTTTGGGAAGATTGAAAAAGTCAATCGATTCCGGTATCTTGGTGAATGGGTCCCCTATGATGGTAGAGACGAAACCCCCATCCTAAACAGATGTGCAAAACTCAACACGGCTTACCAATTGTCGCAAAACCGTTACAACAAAAAGTGCATTTCCAAGAACCCCAAGATATGCCACTACAAAACTGTCATCAGACCCTAGTTCTTATATCCCGTGGAAACCTTACTGATGAACAGAAAAGGCGCCATGGACGACCTGGAAAAGGTCTAAAGGCGTATCCTCCGGAAAATTCATGGGCCAAGTGTGCTCCCGGATGGTACGAGCCTATCGACTGAAGGCAAACTCGGAACCTTACCAACAGTTGGAAACGGCTAATACTAGCATGCGGCGTAGGCAGGCACCTTCTGAGAGGACAACGGCAGGCTTACAAAGAAGATCTTCTCACTAGTCAAATGCTACAAGACTGGGAGCTTGTGGCTCAATGAAGTAAAAAAAAGACTTAACTTAGCTTCCGCTGATGTTTATGATACTGATGTCTATGACCTCCCCAAAGTTTGTCACATGGTTAATTCGTGGTCGCCTCTACCAACGGTTGTTAAATCTCGCCAACCTCTTTTACAGGAAAGGAAGGAAAAACTCGTGTTGGGAACGGAAACGAGCATCCAAAAAGAAATAGTCATAAGCACTCCTTAGTAGGCGTAAATCAATAATAATAATAATAATAATAATAATAATAATAATAATAATAATAATAATAATAATATAATATAATATTTAATGCAAATGAATGCTTCAAAGGGAAATAAATCTAATATTGGGGCACCTCTTCTGTAGTAAGAACACTTCTTGTGCGCACTTAGAGGACTTGAACATCACTTTCTGGATAATGTTAGGAGTTGCATTGCCGCAAAGTTAGGCCTAACATGGATATTGCCTTGTTTTAGCGAGGAGTGTTCGGTATTGGTATAGTTATAAATACTGTATGCTGCTCATCTAAGAAACGATGTAACATCTTACCTGTTCTGTATTTGAGATCCTCGTGCTCTTGGATATGACAGTCAAAAGCGCTCCCTGCGCCAATCAGAACCAGACTCAACGTGAGGACTGATCTGAAAATTTAAAAAAACTTCGTTTTAATTCAGTTCGTATTTATTTTGAAAATAACACTGTATCACATAAAAGGACACATGACCATATTAGCCCTGTCCCTTACTGACAAAGTATATGATAAAAAGAAGATTAAAGCCTTAAGGGAACCGGGACGTATGAATCGATAGAAAATGTAGCTTCCGATGTTTAGCTACATATATCTGAAACTACAATAGATATTTCCTTGAATGTTCTTTTGTTATATTCAGAGTACATTCATCATTATTTGGGTAGAATTTGAAGCTTCTATGTTGAATATTTTGTGTCAGAGAGAGCATCACAAAATCTTTAAAAAAATATTCACACAAATTCCTTTAACTCATGTCCCTTTTTCTGAGCAAATACTCAAACCAGACAAAAAAAAATTGCATGCATAATATTTAAACCATTTTTGAGCATTTGAAGTAAAATGTTTGTCCTATTGTTTACAGGGGATGGATTTCTTTTTTTTTCTTACATCCTTGTTGAAAACTGACATTTTCTGTAAAATTGTCAGTGCTTTTCAAGCTGAGCTCCATGAACTAATCAAGATACCTGAATACATTTACTTCCACTAGTACATCTATATATTTAGTTTATGAGAAAATGGTAAATGAAGTTTCAAAAAAATATGACTTCCGGAAAACACAAAAAGAATGCTTGGCTAGTAGGTACAGTATAGCCTTAAAACATTATGTTTAAACCTAATTTCATTGCCTCAAATATCACTTCAGCACGATAATTGATACACCAAATTATTTAGGAAAGATGGGAGATTTTGTGAAAGCTAAAATAAAAAATTGACATCTCGGTTCCCTTAAGTCAATATATGATGTACTTTTAATGTTGTACCGGTTTCTACCACATTGTGACCTTCCCCAGCGCAAATTATAATAACAAAATGTGCAGGAACTTACATTGATCAAATTTACCACATTGTTTTCAAAAATAATTCAAAAAATAATAATCGTCAAAAATAAAACACCACATTAACATTTTGAAAAGCCAGATCTGTTACAAAAATATATTAAACTAGCCGTAGTGCCTGGCTTCTCCCGGTGGATTTATTTGTTTTATGGATGATAATGAGTACTACTACAGAACTGTCACATGTTACTTAAACTAACAGAAAAAAATGTTTTAAAAATATAACTTTTTGTGGTTGTGGTGGTGGTAGTGGGGGTGATAAGTAGTACAGTATAATGGGCGTAACATTCAGGTCATTTTCCCGTAATGATAATGATAATAATGAATAGGGAAACGGCTATTTACTAACTACAGTACGGACACATGTAATTTACAAATGCATTGAAAAATATGATTAGAAATAGGGTTAAGTGAAATAAAAGACACTGCATAGGGCCTATATCTCATTGGCTGTTACAAAAATAGACACCAATTGTGTCGTCTTTTGTCGCATAGCGCCGTAGATTCTACTACCAAGACGAGCACTGGCGCTGGACAGAAGTCCTTGTTGTCATAGCCAATTGCATTAATTCTACCGTACATGAGAGTACTGGACAGATACCTATGGTACTGAGTTTGAACTAGTGGACTGTATATTTTTTGGTGAACTTACTTGCCTTATGACGAAAGGAAACAACCAGCAGAACATACGACATCGTAAAACTTTACTTAGAAAAACTTATGCGTATACATCAATTAACATGTCAGCACACAACACAACTCCAAACATGATGACGATCACTGGCATGGTACAAGGCAGTGTCAACCTAGATGAACCAAAAATAAGAAAATATCCCTCAACATACTCCCAACCTTAAATGGTCACATTTTAATAAGATACACAGAGATAAAAAACTTGAAGGATTCAAAGTCTGATATCACTCTTCAATGGGTAACCCACAGAGGTTATGAATTGGCCTTTTAAATACATTATTACCAATCCGCGCATCTGCCTCTCGAACTAGTCCATCAGCACTCTTGAACACAGATTTTATTAAACCTAGCCTCCAGGACAGTGGAGGTAGGTTATTCTCTTTCACTATGACGATCGTGCCTGGAATGACGTTCGGTGGGCTGAACATCCATTTGGTTCTCTGTTGGAGGCTGCTCAGATAGTCGGTTGACCATCGCTTCCAAACATATTGTTGCATTCGTTGCAGGCGCTGCCATCTCGAAAGCTTATTCATGGGTACATCTGTGATGTCAGGTTCCGGAAAGGCCATTAGGGGCTGTCCAATAAAGAAATGCCCTGGACTCAGGTACGAAGGATCTTGAGGATCGTTGGATAACGCTGTTATTGGGCGGGAGTTTAAACAAGCTTCGATTTGATACAGAAAAGTTGTCATTTCTTCAAAATTAAGGGCCCCTTCAGACGAGGCCACCGCAGCGCTGCTTCGTGGCGCGTTGGTGGCGCTTCTACCAAGCATTAGTGGTGCTTCTACCAGGCGATAGTGGCGCGTTGGTGGCGCTCCTACCGAGCGTTAGTGGCGCTTCTACCAAGCGTAGCTGGCCCTGCTATTGTTGATACCTGGGTGGAGATGTCGTCAGTTTTCCAGTAAACATGGACTTTGAAGGTGATATAATTCTTGCCATGCTCCTCATACGCAGGAGAAAGAGACTTAAACGGAAAACAAGAAGATTCTGGGTGCATCCATTGGTTTTGGAAAGGCAGAATCGAGGACTGTTCTACACCTTATTCGATGATCTACAACAGCAACAATATTCGAAAAAAAGACTCCGTCATGAGACAGACCATTCCACCAAAAGAGAAAGGGGAGGGTAGTCCAAAGATATAATATTTAATATACGCATAAAGTGTAATTGGAAAATTTCCTCTTGTTGCCGATAGAGCGCACCTCTAACCCATGTATAGGCTACTGTAATGTGTAAACTGCTGTAATATTTTCATTGTGGATAATAATAATAATATCGTATGGCCTCGGTACCGGGTGCATGCTTTGTTAATTGACGCCCAGTTTGAAGATTGCAAATACTGAATTTATACTTTACCTTAGTGTCAAAGCCAGTTTCAATTATTGTAAGTAGTTGGTATCAATATACTGAATTCCTACGTTGTTTGGAGTGTTTGCTGATGAAATTGTAAAATGCTGGGGTAAATTATAAACTATGGTTTGAACGCCGCTGCTCAAATCCAGTACTGTATGTCATACTGTTTTGTGCCATTTTGGACTTCGAATAGGAAGAAAATAGAAAATAGGTGTGCTTTCATTTCACGAGTTTCCGCATGACAGTGATGGGTGTGATGATTGGCTTAACGTGATTTCCGGTGATAACTTTGTTCCGGACACTAACTCTCCTTCGTCTGTTGTGTGGAGTCGTCATTTTAAGTGTCCCATGACATAGTTGTGATCGTAGTTAGTTGTTTATTTATTGAGGTTTTAAGGGGCGGAAATACGAGGTCATCTGTCCCTGTAGTTGTGGTCGTTTAGTCGTGCACCACGGCTGTGAGGGCAGCTGTAGCAAGTCTAGAGATCGTAGGTTCAAAACCCAACACCGACAGAAAATATCCAGAGTGTGGTTTTTCTACACTCCATCTAGGCAAATGCCGGGATATTACTTGACCACTGTTAGTAAAACAATGTTAAGGACTTCCTGGCCTCTGAGACCTACGAAGATATCCAATTAACTACGGAATCAACCGGCCAGTGCATACCCATAAGGTATCTTCTGAAAAATTGAAATCATAATGTTTGTTGAATCATTCTTCAGTACATCCTCCAGAGGCTCACGACTAGTGGGACGTGGGTTTGGTGACCACGAGACCCCAGCTGAGTCCGGTATTGCTTGCACTTACTTGTGCCGGGCCCCTTTCTGTCATCTTTCATGTCAACCACCCTTGATCACCTTCCGTTCACTTACGACATTAAGACACTCCCGTCCCTCAGGGGCGTACAACTTGTGGGACGTTGGTTGGTGACCACGGGCCTCAGCTGAGTTCGCGATTGCTTCCACTTAATTGTGCCGGGGTCCTCTCTGGCTTATTTCCTCCCTTGATAAACTCTTGTTCTCTTCCAACTCTGACGGTATTAGGATATCGGAGGTCTAGGGAGTCCTTCAAATTCCCACATTGGACCTTGTCTCATCTTTCCTGATACCCTCATTCTTCAAAGGGTCAGATCTCTTGTTTTTCTTGTCATCATGGCTCTACATCCTTCCAAATCCGTCAATTCTCATTTTTCAAGGCTTGAGGGCATTTCTTTTACCTGTATTGTATTTCCCTTATTCCTTCCTTTTGTCCTTTTCTTCTCCTAATCCGTAAGTTAGTTGTAAGTTTTAGTTCTAGTGTTCATTTCATCATCAGATTTCATTTTTCACCCCAAAAAATTAGAAGCCGATAACCTCGATGTTAGGCCCTTTAACGTCAACAAACATCAAATTACAATTTCAGCAATACATTTGCCGACAATGAAAATTGCAAGTCCGGGTTACGTTGTATGCACAGTGGAAAGAATTTCTTGTATGGAATGTTTGGATTACATTTCTCAGAACTCTAATCCTCTCCACTCATTAATCTAACCGCAGCAACGGACTTGCCAGAGTCATTGCAGAGAAATTTGTATCACCGATTACGGATATTAGACCCTACTGCACAAGCCGAAATACCGGTTGCTTCCAAATGCCTTCTGTACTAACCACTCAGCAGGAAAGTTAATGAAGTTTTATGAAATCCGAGTGAACCTAATGGAATTCTATTTTAATAAGGTGATGCCTAGTTTCTCAGATTTAATATCACGCTATTTTATTTTGTGATATAATTTGCATTTTAATATTGTGGAAATGATGTCATAACCCATAAGTTATAATAAGTCATTGTCATGCTATGCTGGGTTGACAGCGATGTGTGAGCAGTTGAGTAACTAACGGGATCTCATGAAAAAACCTCATTGTCATGGCCGGTAGTGGAGAGTGCAGCTCGCATCCAGTCGGCTGTGAAAATGCACGACCATGTGGCGAGCCGTCCGTTAATAGCGCTACCGACGCGCAACTAACGCGCTACGTATACGCCACTAATTAGTGGCGTGGCTGCAGCCTCGTCTGAAACCAACGATATAGTTCCTGGTTTCGCGGAGAGAAGCGCTTCTTTTTGTGGCCGCCACCAGTGGCGAAGTCAACTACACAGAGCGTCTGCAGCGCCACTTTCCTGTGGCCGTGGCTGTGTGTGAACGCTCTCATTTATCTATAGTATTTATGAACGGAAGCGCTTCAGAGAAGCACTGCTAAGTGGCCTCGTCTGAAGGGGACCTATGTGATGCATTTCCAGCCACTCTACTTAAGTGATATTATATTGACTTAATGGCTGCTTCCCAAATACCACCGAAATGTGGAGAATTCGGTGGGGTGAAATGCCAAGAGAAAGCTTCCTGCCTAGCGAACTCTTGCATTTTATTGATGTGTTCTGCGGATCTGAACAAATTGTAGAGTTCTCTCAGCTTGTTGTTGCAGCCAACAATTTTTTGCCGTTATCACTGAACATCTTTTGAACCTTTCCTCTCCTGGCGGTAAAACGCCTTAATGCAGCTTAGAATGCCTCGGTACTGAGATCACTAACAAGTTCTATGTGCACAGCCTTCGTACCTAGGCAAATGAACACTGCCATGTAGCATTTCACTCTCGTCTTGCTCATGGGAGATCCTTGTCGGATCATGAAAGGACCTCCAAAATCAACACCACTGTTCGAGAATGGTCTTGATTGTTGAACCCGGTACGTTGGTAATTGTCCCATGAGCTGCTTCGAGGTATTCACCTTAAACCTGTAACAAGTTATGCATCGATGAATAACCAGTAATCTAAGATGCTCCTCTCTGATGATTGATAGTGTCAGTTGATGTTTAGGGGGAAGAATTAGTGGATGTTGCTGGTCAACTGAAACTTCGGCCCTTTCAATTCGACCTCCTACTCGGAGAACGTGATCCTTGTCTAGAAACGGATGTAGACTTCGCAGTTTACTAGATTTGGTTACTTCGCCTCTTGCTTGAAGGTCTTCGATTTCTTGTAGGTAATATTCGCGTTGTGTTCGTCTTATACAAATCTGAAGTGCCAGTTGCATCTCTTCGCATGATGGTGTTTGTGAGGTTGCTTGGCGCCTTCCCTTTGCCCTCTCGACAAATCTAATGAGATAGGATAAAACTCTTAACAGTTTATGCAACGAAGAAAATCTTGAGAAGAGTGTCCAGCTGTCACATTCTGACATAGCTGTACATGTGGTTGTCTTCCGTTGTTCGGGTAATTCTTGTACTGGTGTGTTGGTTGGTAAAGATGGCCATGGTTCCTCAGAAGAACCCAACCAACTCGGTCCGTGCCACCATAATTCATAGCACCGCAATAATTTTGGTTCCAAACCTCAGGAAAGAATATCAGCAGCATTCTCTTCCGAAGGTACGTGATGCCATTGTGCCTTTGAGGTCAATTGCTGAATCTCGGATACGCGATTTGCTACATAAGTTTGCCATCTTGTAGGTTCAGTTGTCACCCAAGCTAGGACGATCGTCGAATCGGTCCACAGGTGAATTTCGTCCACATCCAGGTTAAGGATAGGAATTATTTTATCAATAAGTTTAGCTAGCAAGAGTGCAGCGCACAATTCTAATCTTGGTAAAGATACTTGCTTGAGTGGTGCAACTCTTGATTTCGCTGAGAGAAGATTCACACTAATATCTCCAGTATCGTTCATAGTGCGTACATATACACATGCTGCATATGCTTTCTCGGATGCATCAGAAAATCCATGTACTTGTACACTTGAAGTTGCTCCAGGGCCTAAGACTCTTCGATCAATTTCTATTTCATTTAGTCTCGAAATTTGTTGATGCAATGAAGTCCAAGTCCACCTGTGTTCTTGTGGAGGTTCTTCATCTCATGAAATGTTCAACTTCCAGAGCTGCTGAATAACTATCTTGTATATTATGACTGATGGACCAAGTAGACTTAATGGATCAAATATGGATGCAATGACAGACATAACACTGCGCTTTGTAATGCTTCCAGATGGTGGTTTTGCATTAACTTCAAATTGAAACTTATCTGTTGAAGGATACCAAACAAGTCCTAAGGTTTTAATTTTCTGCTTATCATCCAGCTTTAAACAAAATTGAACTGTTAGTTGCCAGTACTGCCTCCGTAAATTGAATTATGTAGGGACGAAATGAGAGTATTTTCCGTCCCTGTGATAAAATTTAACCAGCAAATATAATTTCTGGAAATGTGACACAGAAGTGTAGTGTTACAATCTCGAGGCTGTGGGAGAGCCCGATCACGTGATATATTGCACAATGGACGCTTCTAGAAGGCTGTAAATAGCATAGCAACAGCGAGTCTGGAAATTAATATTATACATATTGTTATAAATTATGCTATTGGATCCCAGCCCAGAGCCAATGAGAAGAGGTCTTAATGAAGACGGGATCAACTTCAATTACACAATTTGATGAAATTATGCATTTAGGCCCTTAGAAGATTTTCTTATTTGGTAATGAAGAGAATATTAAAAGAAATTATGTCTGATGCTTTAAAAACCGCAGATCGGTTAATCTACGCAGTAATAAGCATTAGTAATCTACGCGGTAAACTTATAGTGGGAGTTTGATATGGCCGCCAAAAATTCGACTTGGAGGGGGAGATCCAAGGATCGATGTTCTTATTCCAGCAGTCTTTGAAGAGTGAGGAAGTGTTTATACTGGGTTAACGGAGATCCCAAGGCTTAGTCCGAGTGTGACGACTGTCGACTTGTGGAGACGCGAGGATAGCTAGGTGGAACGTAGGAGATCACCGCACTTCCATTCTATGTGAAGTTGCGAGGAACATTGAATTGATTATATCTCTCATATCATTGAGATCTGAATTTAAATAAGCGAATATGTATAAAGAACAGGTCGCATACTATATATTGTGAAAAGTCGAGCGTTTTAAATCTCACCGTTTCGACAATATAAGCCTGTTAAGTCAGATTTTCAAATGTGTTGGAAATAAAGCTGAATATCATTTTAAATTTCAACGTGAAGTTGACGAACGCAGTTCAAGTGAACAGTAGCGGAGAACTGTTAATATTGGCACAACACATAATGTGCCCGTATACACGGATGATGATTAATCAGCACTCGGCTTATGCTCTTGCGGCTTCGGGTTATGGTACGTCCCTTCCCCCCGCTGATTAAACATCTGATATGGACCTTGCTTTCTTAGATCTCGAAAAGGCTTTTGATCGTGTACCGCACGACTTGATCTGGTTGACTCTCCGACAACATGGCACCCCAGAGTACCTTGTCAACTGGGTACAGTTGCTCTACGCGGAGCCAAGAAGTTGCGTCCAAGCCGCCGCAGGAGCGTCGGAAAACTTCCATGTAACAGTTGGTGTTCATCAAGGTTCGGCCCTGTCACCATTGCTGTTCATTATGGTCATGGACACGGTTACTGCAGATCTACAACAACCGTTACCTTGGACCATTCTGAACGCTGATGACGTTATGTTGGCCGCTCAAAACAAGCTGAATCTCCAACATCAAGTCCAGGAATGGAGTGATCGTTTAAGTCAATATGGCCTGCGGCTTAACAAAGCTAAAACAGAATATATGACAACGGATGCTGGAGAAATCGGAACAATCCAAGTCGACGGCGATGATCTGCCTCGAACGACAAAATTTAAGTATCTTGGCTCTACGATAACTGTTGAAGGTCGTCTCACCGAGGAGGTCAACATAAGAATTAATGCTGCGTGGATGAAGTGGTGAGCAACGACAGGTGTCATGTGCGATCGCCAGATGAAAGACCACCTAAAATCGAAGATTTACCGCACTGTCATTCGTCCCGTAGCGCTTTATAGTACCGAATGTTGGCCGACCACGAAGGAAGCAGAACGTCGGCTAAGTGCCATGGAGACCAAGATGCTTAGATGGACAGCAGGCATTACTAGGTTGGATCACATCCCCAATCAAAGAATAAGGGAACGATTTGGTATCGCAGCAATCAGTAACAAAATGCGTGAGGGTCGTCTGCGATGGTTTGGGCATGTGCTACGGTCAGGAGCGGACACCATTACAAAACAGGGCTACACACTGGAGGTCACCGGGAAAAGACCAAAGGGGCAACCGAGACAACGTTGGGCCGATACACTGCACAGGGATTTGAAAGGCGTCAACCTTCATCCGGACATGGCCCATGACCGAGTAAAGTGGAGACAGCGGACTCAAATAGCGGACCCTGCCACGAGGTGGGACAAACGCTAAAGCAAAAGAAGAAGATGGAATACTCAGGTTCTCAAGGATATTAAGGAAAAACTCAACATTTTAATTATTACAAAAATTTAATTCATAAAAGAAAAACATTTCACTCAAAAACATGTAAAAATCAATCACTTGGCATAGTTGCTTCAAGTGTTATCCAAAACTAATAATTAATCACTTGGCATAGTCTCTTCAAGTGCCATTAAAAAAAATCACTTTGCAAAATTTTATCAAGATCACTATAATGCCATTTCATTACTTCTTGAACTTTATAACCACCTTTCTAATCACTTTGTCTTGCTTAAATCTAGTTATAATTACTTGTATTATATTTCACTGAGGCGTCAAGCGCGCCTATCATTTAAGTCATACAACTTTCCAAGGCTTTGGATATTTATATTCATTTCAAAATCTTTACCCTTCTGGGTTTCTTTAACGTTACATAATATTCATTTATCTAACATTCATTTAGTCCTTTGGACCTTACCAGTAATTTTCCACAAAGCCTTAGATTTTACACATTTAAAGTATTGTACAAGAACATGCCATGTCTGTGAATCGAACCCTTGTTCTACCAGTTTCATTCTCATGCATTAGGTGATCTTTCTTTGCAACGTACGATGCACTGTGTAATTTATTTTTGTGGGATCTTAACTCATCTTTAAACTATATTTTTCATAACCCGTATCTTTTATTCTTTTGAGGAAGGAGTCCTTCTACTTGCAACAAGAATGTTTGACAAACTCGTAAAAATCCATATAAACGTTTCAAACTTATATTCTGGTGAAATGTCTCCCTTTCATCATTGTGATTCTATACGTTAATTTTAGCTTGCATCTCTTTATAAAAACTTTTATCTAATGGCCTTTTTATTATGTTAGTCTTCATACAGACCCTAAGTTGACCGCGAAACTCATTAACTCTCTATCTCACTCCCACAGTACGGTAGGTCGGTTCTCAACAGCGGTCTCGCCTCCGTGGTGGTACTTTACTTGATTTATGGTGTCTCGCCGGCCACCGCTTCCTACAGTGTTTATCTTTTAAACATATGATTACCAAGACTTCTAAAAGCGGTCGTTTGTCCCTGCTTTTAATATTATTATTATTATTATTCATTTATATTTCGTTTTTACAGGATCTTTATAACTTATTCCGGAGAGGATGCCTAATATAACAACAATTCGTATGACGCCTCCTATCAATACTATTTTATAACAAAGCGGCTAACGGTCTTATATGCAAATTTTATTCAATGATTATCGCCTACCACAATTTGATATAACAATGCTCTTATGGTCTTACATGTATATTCACGTACAACGCGTTATTTCGACGATTATGGCCTTCACTATATATATTATAACAATGCCCTTCAAGGTCTCACATGTATATCATTCGACGATTTTGGCCCACTATACTTATTTGACACAGCCTGTTCGGACTTACAATGTAATTATTATTTTAACGCTTCAATATGGCAATACCAATTTTTGGGAATTTCACCTACCCAATACAACAATGACGTCAACATACAACAACAATACAAAAGGGAATCTTTCACCCACAACATTTCGATGAGGCTCTCCATCTCCAGAGTAATTATCCTGATTAACGCACAATTATTAGCTTTTAGCTTCATTTATTTATTTTTCGGCTCTTTTGGCATCAACTATTTCTTACTTGGCTATTAGCAAATTATTTAACATCTCAAATTAATATTTCGTTTATCGTGTTAAGCCTTCCTATCATTTATTTCATATTTCTGGCTCGCTAGCCAGTGGTAATACATTCCTTTAGGTGTTTTAATTCACCAATTACTTTTAAAGATTTATAACATTGATCATTTGACAACAATATGTCAAGACATTTTAATTTATTTCGTTCTGTTCATTACTTGAGTTTCTCGTTACAAATTTCATTATCACTTTATTTTTAGTGCATAACCACTCGATACTGTTTACTTTTATTATTTTTCACTACGAAATCTCAATTATCTTTTCCTTTCAACCTTTGTCTTATTTGTCATTTGATTATTATTTTATATATTTCATTATTTATTTTTAACAATTTATTTATGATGCATATTTATTTTATTATCTGCTTTTACTATGGCGAAACTTTAAGCCATTTAAATATATATTTCGGTTCCTTCCTCCAAATCATTTATTATTTGTTATTTCATTTCTTGGGTTTTTATTACGTTACATTATTGATCCCGTCCACATATTTATTTTGCGAGGTCATTCTCGCCATTATTTATTATTGTCATTTTAACATTTCAATCATATAAGTGTATTCAAATACCCGATGAGTTCGATCGTGTAACTCCCAGTTACGACCGATCTCATCTGGCCAGTACATCGTACATGTGCAATTTAATGAAAAATCATGATTCACCGTCGTGATCCGTCTTCCGATCCATTTTTGGGAAGGATTTCACCCACCTTACGACATAATTAGTACTCTTCCAATACACTTTCTATTGTGAGCGACATCTCACTTTGGTCCAATCGACCTTTACTTAAATCTACACACATCACTAATTTGTAAAACACTATATTAACACTAAAACACATATATCTTGAAGCTTATTTACACTGCTTAAAATTTTCACCACCTCTCAGTGACTTTTGGCACGTTTTATCGGTGTTCACGCCCTGATGAGATCCCCGGACCCGGCATTGGACGTGATGCAAACTCGAACGGCTCCTAATTGTTCACTGGATCTAGTCTCTGTCCTGTTCTTTAGATAGTCTATTTTTGACTTCTATTACTGTCCTTTTATTAGCGATTTTAACTTTTACTTGTCCTACGTTTGCGTAGCGGTCTATCGAACCTATGGCCCGCTTATTTCGTGACCGTATTGTCCTTATTTGCGACAAGTTTTCCTTTACTTCTCCTACGAGAATGTCTTTATTTCTACGTTCCTATTTGAAACACTGTAGCTTCGCTAAAGTTCACTAAGTTTGTTCTGGGTCTCGAACCCGTGTTCATTTACTTGTTCCAATATCGGTCCCTCAATACTATAGTCTTTCACTTAACATTCGCGGAGACCTGTCCGTATATTTTGAAACGATGACCTCCAGCGTAATGTCTTTACTGATCTGGACGGTTGTATTCTAGCTAATACTGCTCTAGAATTTGTCGCGGCACAATTTTACTTTGATGCGGTTTTCGAGTAGCTTATTATATTATTGATCTAGCACAAGTGCCTTAGTGATCACAGATAACAACCGTAGCGGATTTAATTTACTACGCACATACAACTTTTGTTATTACCGCGGATACTGATGATCGTTGATTCGTTTTAACACGCTCTACTTTGGCGTTTGGTAACGAACTGCGTTACTTGCTGTAGCTTCTCCATACAGGAGTACGATGAGTCTTTACTATTGTGAGGACGGACTTCCGTCCCGACAGCTTGTTAATACTGTTTGCGGTATACTTGTATACTGTGCGGAAATGCGTTGAGCCTCCCCGGGCTTACTGAACTGTGATGATTATAATGCAACGCTTCTGCATTTGGAGAGACAGCATGGAGCCTCTCCCCGCTTCTGGTGAACTGCTTCTGACACAGCCTATAGCCTCACTTGGCTGTCGGATACTGCATTCGATGTACCACCTCCATACGAGATCTGTGGTAAATTGTACTTGATGCGGCCTGACGCCCCCGTCTCGGGCTGTCGGAATACTGGCTATGATGATGTTCCAATGCCACACCCCTCTCGGGTGGACAGATACTGCATTCTATGTTTGATACAGCCAGACGCCCCCTCTAGGGCTATAGGAGAACTGCTTGCTCTATGGTTGAAACCTGGGCTATTTATTGGGAACTTGCAAAAATAAACTACTTTTGCCTTCTTCCTGGAACTAACTTCTGAACTAGACGTCGCACGTTTTTGAAAAGTACATCATTATGTTCCCTATAATTCAAACGTGTCATTACCATTTCGTTTTCTGAAAATCGATCGTCTAATTAATTTAAATAAAATCTGCAAGGCTCCTCAGCTGCGTGGGTGATGAGTTTTCTTATATTCTTCCCACTACCTTTGCTTGGCCCCGCCTAATGACATAACTGCTGACTAAGTACTTCTTTCCTGGGCCTAAATTAATCATTTTTAACTTCGCTTAATTCCTAATTTCCGGGATCATTCTGATTCCCATAAGCATATTGTTATAATTTTGCACTGTTTCCGTGAAAACGGCTTATTTCACAACTTTACGGTGTCGATGTGCAATCCAATGTTGCCAAAAAGATGCTAATGCCAGCACTCAATGGTGGTTCCCCTGCTAATTTGCTCGGGCTGATTCATCCCAGCGTGACTGCTTGCGTGATTCTCATATCGCTTGCACCACTTATCTCTAGATAAAGCTATCAATGTTCTGCGTCATGCTCTGAATCATTTCCTGGTTTCCTCACTGCCAGTTCATAGCTGGACCTCTTATCATCTTAAAGGTCGGAAGTTCATACCCTGTACCAACTCTAGCTGGGTACAATAAACAGTAACAGAATGACTATCATTATATTCAAATGTCCTTATTCAACATAATTAACATTGTTGATATGATGAACTAAATAGTCATGCGCCAGAGACATATTCGATAACAGGAGTTAAGATACAACGAAGGAGCTTCGTTAGGCAACGTATTCTTGAATACAGACGTAGTGTACGGTCCATCTTGTACATTTTCGTCAGTCTACGAACACAAATATAACATCAATTAGCAATGGAAATATTTCATTCAGCATTTATATGAATATTTCTATAAATTATATTTCAATGATGAGGCTGATACATATTTACGACGGAGAATGAAGACTCTACAGAAGAGATTTGTCAAGATGCTAGGAGGTAGCCCAGCAATACAGAAGAATTTGCCAGAAGGATGTCGTTCGAGCCCAGGCGAATATTGGTGAATTCCAGAGAGGGACTTTTCCTATCTCTGAGGTCGCAGATCTGAGGTTCGAATGCAGATCCATCTCAGTGTCTTGTACTGAGGAAACATCTAAAGTATTGTGGGAATACTTACATAGATCTTCAAGTTTTCGTCCAAATAAGGTAGCAGTGTATCTCATTTGCAGTATAGAGCTTAATTATTGACATCCTGAGCCAGCGATCTTACTCCATATTTTTATGTTTCCATATTCCATATTTCCATATTTTCACATTTCATGTATTTCAGTATTTTCATGTATTTTACACTTCAGATGTGTGTTAAAATTTTTATGCTTCAAGATTATTTAGGAGATGATTGCCTTTCATCTATTTTTCAATTTTATTCTACGGATCAGTTGTGGAACTGACATCAAAAATTTTGTTTGAGGAATTATATAGCGTCATAGAAGACTAGTCGTTTCGACTCTCGAATTTTAATAATTTTATTTTAACCAAGTATTCTGACATTGTGTCATAGCTTCAAATTAAATTCTTATAAAATTTAATTTGAGCACTTTAATGTAACAACATTTAACTTCAAGAACAGAAGAAACATCGAATGATATTGTTATATCATTATTACACATAAACTGTCGACGATCTAGGAAATACTAGTCGTTTGATAAGACCGAAGTCTTAATCCCTATGAACATTCTTTGTGTAGAGTGGAAAAACATTACGACATTGACAAACCTTTTTATTATTTGTAAAGCTAAGAGCTTTGTTCATTTAATAGGCTAGATGAAATACCTTTTGATAGAAGATTATTCAAATCTTTGGCTAGGAATTCAAAGCTAGTTTATCCCTGTCAAGATTGAATTCTATCTTACACTATAAATAACATGTGTGTTATTTTATTCTATTTGTGTAACATCACGTCATTTTGTGGACATGATATTACAACGATAAACAATTTAAAGCTTGACAAGTGAAGTGAGACAGGAGTATTATTTTTATTACATGTATTTGCGACAGACGAGTTAACAGTTAATTATCTTGTTGTGGAGTAAACTTTAGGAGGTTAATCACGACTGTCTAATATCGTTCATTACAATTGGAAGTTTCGTTTGAAGAACTTAAGCATGTATAATTGTAGTCCAGTAGTCATGTGTAATGATACTGAGGGTCATGCCATTATTTGAGGGAAGTGCCTACAGAAGATATGTTAATAACAATTAATCCTTTTTGGTTATTGTTTAACATAGTGGATGATAATTGTTTATGCCATATATACTGTTATATGAAGATTTGTAGAGCTATGAAGAGTGCTCGTGCGAGGGAGCTCCGCGTTTTAAAGAAGTCAAAGTATAATTGTTATTTGATAAGAAGGCATGAATCATGATAAGAGCCGTTGTATACAAGTAGTCCAGTTCTTGTGAAGTAACGATTTAGCTGTGTTAACAGGAGGGTTTTAGCGGAAATACAACTTGAGAAAGATTGTCTACTCATGTCTATAATACAATTATTAAATTTTATTAAACCCCAAGTTATGTAATTACGTACAGTTAACTTTCATTAGTCGACTGTATTATACCGACAATGTAATGAAACCTATATAAGACGATGTGTAAGCAGTATATCAAAACTACGGAACGTTAGAGAAGGGTTATGTGAAAAACCAGTGTATATATTTAGTTGAGAATTGTATTGTAACCGAGAAGCCAGAATCTCGAATGTATCGTGTTTGCAACACTAAATAATGTATATTATTATGAACATATTATATGTAAATTTCTTTGAAAATGATTTAATTAGTTAAATAATTTAGTAGGATTTATTAATCAATTGTTTTGAAATAGCGTGTGTTTTATGAGCGGATGTTTTTGGTATGAATGCTTGTTCACTGTTAAGAGTAAATGTGGAACCGAATTGGTCATGAACAATTGCGGGGTGCGAATGCAAGAGTGTATAAAAATTTTTAGAATGATTGTTTAAGAAACAGAGTAGTTATGTGAACTTTTGTAAGATCTAAATGTTATTTTTACGTGTTTTTATAAACGCACACAAGATAAGTCTCTATATGGGCTAGCGAGAATGATTCACCGTTATAGTTGGAGAGCGATGACATAATATAAGCATGTGGACACTCACCGCCTTATATATAAATTGTAAAACAGTTCCGAGTGCGGCGTGGTGCTGATATTTCATTGATGAAACAAGGCCACTGCACGTGCGTTTTACAAACGCAGGCTAGAGAATGAAATCAGGTGTCTGTAATGCCTCGAATGTAAGAGCATTCATTAAACGGTTTTATTTTTACGCTGTGTAGGCCTAAAACAAGCCAAGATTTGATGCTCATAATTTTTAATACAGCATTGTAGTAAGATGTGGAGTTGAAAGGAAGTGTGAATGATTGCGTGTTTTTATTTTAATTTCTATTGTTAAATTAGTTTATTGTAATTTTGTTTAGACTAGATTAGTTTATTGTTAATAAATTTTATTCAGTTTGTTATCCGTTGTTGTTGGAGTGTGATTCATTTTAAATATAAGGAGAAGAGTATTGTGGATGTATTGTAGGCGAAGCTGAATTCCCAGTCCCCGAGGAGGTAAGTAAAGGTAAGTGCCCCGTGTAGTTGTTTGTTGATCCACAATATTCTTGTAACTGCTGTATGTAAATTACTAAAGGCCATGTTGGAAGCGATTTCTAATGTAGTATTTGCCGGTGCTGTGAGAAATAGGCAATCCAGCTGGGGCAATGGATATTCCAACAGGATCTTTTCCGGATTTTCGGGTACAGAACCTCTGAGCTTTTCGAGCACCATTTTCGCAACGGAAAACCGCCTTTACTAAGCAGCTCTTGAAGTTCTTCTCTTAGTTTAATTTCTTCTTCATTGGTTTTACAACCTGTTAGAAGATCATCCATGTAAAAATCTCGCTTTACGATTTCTGCTGCTTGCGGATAACTGTTGTCATCAATATCCAGCTGCAATAGACATCAGGTGGCTAAAAAACTCGCTGGGCTTGTCCCATAAGCGAGTGAGTAGCTGGTATTGATTCAAATCTTCGTCGGGGGAGAATCTCCATAGAATGCGCTGAATATTGTAGTCATCTGGATGTAACCGAATCTGTCTATATATCTTGGATATATCTGCTGTTATGGCATAAGTGTGGGTTCGAAATCTAGTAACAATTGACAGAAGATCTTGTTGAATTGGCGGGCCTGTCATGAGAATGTCATTCAACGAAATTCTGGTACTAGTCTTAGCCGATGCGTCGAAGACTACTCCTGTTTTAGTTGTGATGCTATCAGGCTTTTAGCACGGCATGATGTGGTAAAAAGAAATCTCTATCAGCTGCTCCTTTACTAGATATATAAACGCCTCGGTGTTCTTGAGATACTAGTTGCATGTGACCAAGTTCTACATTTTCCTGCATGAAACTCTTGTAGTTTTCATCTAGTCCTTTATTTCTTGTCAGTTTCTTTTCCAACTGAAGAAATATTCGTTCTGCGCCGATATAAGAATCACCAAGTGGTGGATGCTTTGAGTGACAAGGCAGCTTCACTATAAAGCGACCCGTTTCATCTCTTGAGGTAGTCTCTTTGAAGTGCTGCTCAACAGCTCTCTCTTCCTTTGTGTGGTGAGTGATCACTTCTTCTTGCTCCCAAAAACCTTCGTATTTGGGATTCTAAACTAGTTTTACTGCTCAGAAATAACGTTGTAGAGTTCTGACAGTGATAGTCATCAGTTACGCGTCCAAGAAGCACCCATCCGAGACTGGTTTCTTGAATGACTGGATGATTTTCTCCATTCGTATAGCGTCCATCCTTCATGAGGTAAAGATACATATCTGATCCGATGAGCATATCAATTTTGCCTGGAATATTGAACTCTTCATCGGCGAGCTGAATGTTCTTGGGTATTCTGAATCTACTGATGTCAACATAAGATCTTGGTATGTTTCCTGTTAAGGTTGGCAAAATTAAAAAGGTTACCGTGTTCTTATATCTTCCATCCTTAGACGTCAGTTTGACATCTACACTATGGCTTGCTGAACACGATGTGCCGTTGATTCCGTTTATCGGCATCTCATTACGATGGCGCTTCAGACTCAAGCGTTGACCGAAGTCTTCAGTAACATAGCTTGATTGAGAACCTCCTTCCAACACTATTCTGCAAGTCTGAGGTTGACCTCGGGCATCTATGACCTTGATTACCGCGGTGGCAAGAAGTACTCTTTGACATGATTTTAAGCCTTGCTGCTTGAAACTACAATAACTTCCTTGACCTGCGCTAGATGATAATGAAGGGTTCCATGCTGCTGCGCCCGGTGACAATGGGGAGAATTCCTTATTATTTGCTGCAGTATTGTTGTTTCTTTGGTGTTCATTTTTGCGGTCTTTGTGTAGCAGTGTATGATGGTATTTAGTACACTGCTTACAACGATGTTTGTTTGGGCACACTTGTGCTCTGTGACTGTCCTGCAAGCAATTGAAGCATAAATTACACCTTATTTATTTATATATCGTATGGCTTTTAGTGGCTGGAGTGTCCGAGGACATGTTCGGCTCGCCTGAGTCTGTAGCTGCTTCCAGCGGACACCCTAAAGGGTGAGCTACAAGTTCCGTTCAATTTCAAGTAGTTCCAACTTTCGCCACCAGATATCAATGATACCTAGTGGTGAACGTTGGAACTTTGATAGAGCGTTCTGACGAAATCTAACCTAACAATTTTGCTTTACACAAGTTTAGTCTGTGAAAGGATCTTTTACATGCCATAAATCTATGTCATGGGACCGCCGGCTTTACTTCCCCTCCGAAGGAAGGCATACTGAAAGATTTTTAACGCTCTTAAAAAATCCGACGACTTCGGTCGGGTTTGAACCCGCTATCTTGGGCACAGCAGTTCAGCATGCTACCGACTACGCCACAGAAGCTTCTTGAAATCAAAAAAAATCACAAGGAATCGGCTAGTGAGCTCGCGGAACTAGTCAACTCCGTGACACCTTATGACTAGTGACCGTCTTTCTTCCAACGGAGAATTGATGAATTCATCGCACTTGTATAAGGGATGGCATTGTTTGCATTTTGGGCAGCTGGAACTTGAGGTTGATAGGAATCTATCGTTGTCCCTACGAGACATGTCATATTTAATTTGATTGGGTTCCATGTTACGAGAATGGGTAATCTTCGTGGATTCCATATTTTCTAGCGCCTGTCTTCTCTTCTCTAGGAAAGAGATGAAAGCTTTAAGGGGAGGATATGGTGTGTCATTGAGCTTCAGCTCCCACGCTTTGCGAGTAGCAAGATCTAACTTTTTCGTCACTACTTGTGAAATTATCACTTCACTCAGTGGAGCTTCAATGTCAAGAGCGTCTAATGCATTCACATTGTTAGACACGGAGTTGACTAGTTCCGCGAGCTCACTGGCCGATTCCTTGTGAATTTGTTTGATTTCAAGAAGCTGTCTGATGTGGCTTGCCGCAATTAGTCGCTTATTTTCAAACCTATCTACTAGTAACTTCCAAGCTACCACTTAGTTTGAGGTGGTCATTGGCAAATTACTAATAAGACGCTCAGCTTCGCCTTGCAGTGCTGACTTCAGGTAATGGAACCTTTGAATGTGAGTCAATTGTTCGTTATCGTGAACAATGGCTCTAAACATGTCACTGAAAGTGATCCAGTGCTCATATTCTCCGCTAAAACTCGGTAGTTTGATAGCGGGTAACTTTAAATTTTGCTGACAATCTGTCGACAAGCTGCGTTCTGAATCTTGTCTATCTAGCGAATTTCCTGTATTCCGTGCTTCGTAATTGTCAATTATTCTCGACATGGCAACATTAATGCGATAAAAATTTGTTTCAAACTCTGTCCTATCTTCATCATGGTCGGAATGATTATTGTCAATGGTTTCTAACTTGTCCTGAATCTGTTCGTATTTAACCCAAATTTCTGGAAGTCTTGAAATGCTTAGTTTGATTGAAAGGATGTCTTGATCGTCAGTGAATTGTCGCACAAACGTTTCCATACGTGTAAGACTAGCCTTGACGCGGCCTCGAGCGTTTAGTAATTCCTGAGCTATTTCCGTGGTCAGGTATCAATGATGTGGCTGCTCTCGAAATCTGGCGAGCACGATGCGTACTAGAATGTGACTGTTAACTCTTTGGAGATTGAGAGAAATTCTAATGTTGTAGTTGGTCCTTCGGTAAGTCAATAATTTTTCTGATTGGTCGGTTTAGGTCGTTTGACTTGACACAGCAATGATGTCGTGGATTGGCTGGTGGCTTACGTGATTGAAAGACTCGTTCTGATAGGTTGTTGCTATTTGTTCTTCAAGCGATAGCCTTGTGCTAAACGCTCGCCATCTTGGATTATCATAACCTTATTCTTAATATGCTGTACATAAATCCGGACGTGGTGGACCATATGTTGAGTTTGAACTAGTGGACTGTATATTTCTTGGTGAACTTACTTGCCTTATGATGAAAGGAAACAACCAGCAGAACATATGACATCGTAAAACATTACTTAGAACAACTTATGCGTATATATCAATTAACATGTCAGCACACAACACAACTCCAAACATGACGACGATCACTGGCATGGTACAAGGCAGTGCCAACCTAGATGAACAAAAAAAAAAGAAAATATCCCTTGACATATGGTTTTATATTTAAACCAAACACCTATTCGAGTTTGGAGCAGAGTTGTCATAACTCCACCCTATTTACAACCTTCATATGCCAGCAAAATCGCTCCTGCCCGGAATAAGTTAAATCGACAAGATGAGAAGCGCTTGTGGAGAATGCGACACGAGAGATTTAGGAATCCACTCGTCGTGGGAGACCTCGTTCTTATCCGGAAACCCGGAATTTCCAACCCCATGGATAGAGTATATGCGAAGTTTCTTTCGATTTACTACGGCCAAAATCGAGTCTTGGAGACCCGGAACAACGGAAGTTATGTCATTGGTGACCTGCGTACTGGCGAGCGTATTGGTAATTTTAACGCCGCCAACTTAAAACAAGTAGTTCCGTGAAGAACTAAAGCCTATTTTCATATATCCTACTTATGTTAATTGCCACTATCAACATACAAAATTTCAGTTTGATTGCTGTAATAGATTCGTAGATATTGAGAACCGACTAAATATTTAGGATGGTCGCCATGTTGGATTGTTATATGTATAGGCCATAGAGTCATGTACCATTAAAGGAAAATTATTGCGTAGGTTCATTATTCAAACTTTCACTTCGATCGCACGATTACGACACAAGAAACTTAAACTTAATTTTAAAATTAGCACAGCCTCCATCTTGAGGTTATGTAAACAATTGAACTAAATTAGATACCAGTGCATTAAAATGTGTATGAACGTTTGCTGTACCAAGTTTCATTGCGTTTGGTTCATTAAATCGCGAGAAAAAACTATTTAAAACTTATAATTTCGCATGGCCGCCATGCTCGTTTTGTAGTTATCCGGTTTTTGAAAGACTCATAGATGAACTCCCAGTAGTGCCCCTTATCTCCATACAACATTTCAGGATGAGACCGGTAATAGTTTCAGAGATATAGAATGCCGGTGAAATATTTCTCACAGCCGCCATCTCGAGGTATGTAAACAATTGAACGAAGTTATATGTCGGTGCTTTACAATGTGTATAAACATATTGTGCCCGTTAGAGGAGCTATCAGGGTTGCCAACAACCGAAATGACTTCCCCGACACCTCACCCACCAGACCCATGTGCCGAGAGGATCAGGTGAATTTCTTATAGGCCAGAGCGGCACGAGAAAGTGTGATCCAGGGGATCTGTGGTAACATGGTGGCTAAGTTCATAGACGGCCCAAGAAAATACACATAAGAAAACTAGACTGAGAAATGAAACATCCAGACTTATGTAAAACGTGTGAAAACATTTATTTTAAAATATGCTAGCACCTATCCTAGTTCGGAGGGTTTATATCGGCTAATCCGCAAACTAATAAACAAAGAAAAATAAAGAACAGAGCCCTACCTGTAAACTAAGGTAAACCCTCGTGAGAGATCTAATTTACAAAGATAAGCAACAACAGCAAAGCTAGGATGATACGAAAAGAAACCCTAATTCAAGTTAAAAAGTATAAGTTATTAGCAGAATTTACATTTAAAAGGGTGGCAAAAGAAAACTAAGTTACGATGATACCATTTCCTTATTTACATTTAACGTTAATCAATTTAGCTAAGTCCTGACAATTAATACAAAATGCATGGCGATGACGTCCGTAAAGCAAAAGCAATTACATCAAAAGCTACATGACAAGCCATAAAAAATGTTAAATACACTCGTATCAACTACGTGCTTATCAGCACAAACAAGGTAAACATTGGGATTTACACACATTGTAATAATAAATAAAACACAAGACCAAATTCATATTATATTCCTGCCTGTACCTTGGAATACTCTTTGTAACCAATGTTATCTAAGTGAGTGTTATTTAGGTTGGCAATGGCGTAGTTATAACTACGACTTATATTGCATGAGTGTCAAGCTCCACCAGCTACGAACTAACGGTTAAGCAACACTCCGTCGATCAAAAATAGTGTCATCTGTCCTAGGTTATTTCCATCAGGAAATGTAAAACATCAACAAGGTGTCGGTCAGCAGGTCCAAAATGCATGTATTTCAAGTTTAATAGCAATAAACAATTAGTTATCAGGTTGTTTAGAATAATTATGCGCTTGATTATTATTTTCGTAAGTTTAATTCATTGTCGGTTTATGGCGATATTGCTGACATTCCTAGACACCTGGGATCAGCAGTAACGTCTCGTGCGAGATCAATTATCTGCTGTCACATCGACATACAAGTCGGAAATACCTTCCTCGAGCTCCCATCACTCGGACAAACATTAACACAAGTTACCAATGGCGCGCGGCTCACTTGGATAACCTCGGGTAGGCCTGGGAAACACATCAGTCACCTCCCGTAAATAAAAAGTCTACTGAACGTAGACCTACGTGTATTATCAGCACTGAATACATAATAGTAATGCGTAAAAGCACGCCATAAAATATACACAATAAGACGTAGCATGTCTTTCCAAACAAAGAATAGTAAAAGATAGCAATGTTATTTGACCTGAATGTCTTTGACATTGGCAGATATGTCAGTTCATAAATGACTAATATTCAATAACCAACAAAAACACGTGTCTGATCACTTGACACAAATAAACATAGAAAAAGGCGCAACATCTCACATCCGCTGAGTTTGCTAATGATACGTAGAGTAAAAATCCCTAAAATTGTACTTAAGAAAAAACCAAAGATCAGGATTTGGGAATTGGAGGAGGAGGACAAAAGGATAGCATTCCAAGATAGGATAAAAATGAAGCTGCCTAACACAGAAACACAAAGTGGAGAAAAAGAGTAGAACAATTTCAGACAGACATTTGTTGAAGCAGCAGTTGAGGTATGTGGGAAAACAAAAGCAAAGGTTAAGGAAAAGGAGACCCGGTGGTGGACAGACAAAATAAAGCAAGAAATAAAAGAAAGGAACAAGGTGAAGAAAGAAATGGATAAGGAAAAGCAAAAAAACGTATCAGAAAGATGAGGATAGGATAGAAAGGTTACATGTGGTGTAACCTATATTTTATGAGTCCCCCATGACAGTTTTAATGTAGGCTAGTGGGTTTATTATTTCTTTATATCATGTTATCGTGTTGGCAACGTGTTCAATTGCATTGGACACGTCTGCAGTAGACGCAGTGTCATTATTATTATTATTACTATTATCATATACGAATGCTTTTTATTATTAATTATTCAATGTATTTTAGGTCACTTTTGACAAGATTCTGAAGCTAGCTCTAATCATATGTTGTCTAAGAAAGTTTATTAATATTGTTCGGACCACTGAACCAGGAGTCAGGTTCATGTTTTGGTCACACGTACAGGAGGCAGCATTTATGGACACTATTGTCTCGAGCAGGTATGCTCGCTTACCCCGGGGAGGGTGAGGAGGAAGCAGCCAGGGGGCCTTGCTAGGAGTGGAATGGACAAGCAGGCGTATGACAATAAGACTTCCTAGAAGGAGCTGTGGGTTTCAGACGTGTGGTAGCAAGCTACTGGATGCACTGCGGAAGAGATTGTCTCTCTGGACATTGAGATGACTGGTGCGTGTCTGTCGTGAGCTGAGTGCTTCGTGTTTATACGGAAAGAAAAAAGCTTGAAGACTCCGATTTGTTTTAGTATGGAGGGCACCAGGTGATTGGGTTCTGGCTGTTATGCCACAATGACAGTAGGCCTAATAACTGTGCTAAGTTGAAGAAGACCTTCATGGCGGTAAACCATAATGGCATGGCTGACCAGCTTCAAAGTGGTGACGAAACTAGAAATATACGGCAGACGACGGCATTACCGGTAATGTGAAAACAAATAATAAATCTTTAAAGGCCTAAATATTATTATTATTATTATTATTATTATTATTATATTATTATATTATATAGTTTTAATTGCATTTTTGTGTGTCACTCTTTTTCTTATATTAATCAATTTCTTGCATGATGCAGCTTCAGAATACAAAGTAAATTTAAATAGGATAGTTTCTTTTTAGTTAGATGCATGTAAACCTTCCTTCATCTTTATTAATTTATAGGAGGTTTTGGTAAGGCCTATGTACGAGCCAGTCCTTTCAGAATATCTGCACACGCCCGGAGATGAGAAGAGTTTCGATAAGGTGGATTTGTTCAATTACAGTACTAATTATGTCAGTTTGTTTAAATTTTAAAGAAAGGCCATTTATGAGGCAGAATATTCATTTTTATTTAATTTTTGTATCTTCAAAGTTACAAATGGCTTCTCTGGGTGAAGCCATCTTGTGGCTAGAATTGAAAGATTACAAATGGCATTTTTGTGTGTCACTCTTTTTCTTATATTAATCAATTTCTTGCATGATGCAGCTTCAGAATACAAAGTAAATTTAAATAGGATAGTTTCTTTTTAGTTAGATGCATGTAAACCTTCCTTCATCTTTATTAATTTATAGGAGGTTTTGGTAAGGCCTATGTACGAGCCAGTCCTTTCAGAATATCTGCACACGCCCGGAGATGAGAAGAGTTTCGATAAGGTGGATTTGTTCAATTACAGTACTAATTATGTCAGTTTGTTTAAATTTTAAAGAAAGGCCATTTATGAGGCAGAATATTCATTTTTATTTAATTTTTGTATCTTCAAAGTTACAAATGGCTTCTCTGGGTGAAGCCATCTTGTGGCTAGAATTGAAAGATTTCAAATGGCGCCCAACTATGGAGTGTGAATAAGGCTGGCTGGTGCATAGTATGGCAGTACGCACAGGTAATTTGTGAAATCTGATCGGGTATTTTAGGAAGGGTATATATGTTCAGTGATTTTGGAGGGTATGCTAAGTAATAAGAGTGAGCCTGATTTATTAAAGTTGAGATCTAGAAGTGTTGATCGAAGCACTCTTGGTCATTCTAGAAGAGGCAGGAGTCAGTCAAACAGGCAGACCAATAAGCGGTCAGATTCCACACATTCGAGAGTAGTTCTTAGTAAAATGGCAGATAAGGATGTGATTTCTGGTACGTTGGAGGGACGTGAGGGGGCCGAGAAAGATGATGTTGCAACTGGCAAGGAGTTAGGAATGGGAGTGAATAGTGACGAGGAAAATGTAGGGCTGGGGGAAAACTCACAGATGATCAAGTTAATGGAGCAGATGATGTCAAAATTCAGTAGTAAACTAAGTGATTTAAGTAATAAAATGGATACTCAGAGTAGTGATTTAAGTACTCAAATTAATAATCAAAGTAGTGAATTTAGTACTAAGATAGACATTCAAAGTACGGATTTAGAGAGCAAAATTAATAAGATTGTAGAAAGTATGAGTAAAGGCTATAAGGAAATTCGTCAGGAAATTGCCAGTAGAATTGAGATGGTAGATAAAAGATTCGAGCAAGTTGAGGAGAAGATGAGCTTACAGAGGCAGGGCATTATGGATACTGTTGATAAGCAGATAGGCGAGGTGAGTAATGAGGTAGCCATTGTCAAGAAAGAAGTTAGTGAGAGGTTGATAGTTGTAGAGGAAGAAATGAAGGATATAACTGAGATTAGAAATAAGCAGGTGTCTTTCGAACAGGAGCTAGCGGTTTCTTCAGCCAGAGTAACGATGGTAGATAAGAGTGTAAAAAAGGAGATTAGTGAACTGAAATCCTTTAATGAGAGCGAAAATTTGAAATTAAGAAGAGAGCTGAATCAGGCCAAGTCAAATAAGGAAAATTGTAATCACTCTGTAGGACATAGTAACTTCTATCGGGAATCTGACTTACCTAAATTTAGTGGAAGGCAGTTTAACCCCATGGAGTTTGTTAAAGTTGTTCAGAAGAGGTTTTCGAAAGGGTTAGAAGATGGGACTTTAGACTGGGATATTGTTGAGGAAATCATATCATTAGCTTTTGTGGGGGAGGCTAAATCTTGGTATCAAGTTTTTAGGGGAGGTTTTCAGGGGTTAGAAGATTTTAGGCAGAAGTTTGAGGGAAAGTTCTGGAACGAACAGACTAAAGGAAGAGAAAGAGACAAGATTTCTTTTGGGAGGTATCAGTCGAATCAGGGGGTGAGCATGACGGAGTATTTCCTCACACATGTCCTTATCAGTCAGAATTTAGACACTAGATCTTCTGAAGGTGATATTGTTAGGCGTATGGCCCGTCATTTTTCTGATGAGGTGAAGATGGCCATAGTCATGCAGGATGTAAATACGATTAAGGACATGGAACGTGTGTTAGAAAGGTTTGATACTTTGGGTAGAATGGGAGGCAAAAGGCAAGAACAGGGAAGGGAAGGAAATTACGGTCAGGGGTATCAGGAGGAAGGGAATAGGCATTATGAGCGTAGGAATATTGATAGGCCAGGTAACTTTGTGAGGAATGATAGAGGAAATTTTGTAAATAGGGATAGGGGTGACCAAGGGAATTTTCGGAATAGGGGGCGCGGAGAACAGAGGCAGGCAGAAAATCGGGGACCTGGGGAACAAAGGCAGTTAGAGAATAGGGGGCGTGAAGAAGAGAGACAGCCAGCTCAGCCGAATAATTTAAACGGGAAAAGGGCTCTTTAAGACGGTCAGATAGAGGGTCCCATCCCAGTATTCCAGTTCATGTGTTGAAGAAGATAGAATACGACCTTGATGTTAGAAAGGAATTGTTAGATGACCAGGTTGAGGTTATGCAGGAGAGATGTGAGCCTACGTTGATCAGTCCTGTGATTAAAGTGAAGATATGGGGTCAAGTCGTCGATGCCTTATTGGACTCAGGGAGCATGTGTTCTTGCATTAAGGCAGGCTTTTATGATGAGGTTAAGAGTAAAGGAGAATCCATAGAGGAGATTACTGTGTCCAATATATTTATATTGTCTGCTGTTGGGACTAAGTCACAGAGAGTGCGTAGACAGGTTGTCGCACCAATGTACATTGATGAGAAATGTGGTCGTCAGAGTTTTCTAGTGGTTGCGAATTTAGTGTATCCTGTCATATTGGGTGCGGATTGGCTAAGCAGTCAGATGTGTAAGCTTGATTACGGCGAATCTAAGGTGAGATTCAAGTGGGGTGAGAATTTTGATACGGTTAGTCTGAGTTATCAGGTGGACTCGGGAACTTTTGTGAGTATATCAGTGTGTGTCCAGGTTTTAAATGAAGAGGAAGAAGTCAGTGAGGTTAGCAGTGACATGGTATCAGAGGATATTCAAAGTTGTAGTATGGTAGTGGAAGAGGAGCGTGAAGGTGAATTTACAAGTGTTGTGGAAGATACCATGTTGGAGGTAGAGCAGAAGGCTCAGTTGTTAGAGGTCTTGAGAGACCACAGTGAGGTGTTCTCTGACAAACCTGGTAGGACACATGTGTACGAGCATAGTTTCGAGATCACCGATAGGTCTAGTTTTAATGGTGTTAGATACCCGATACCACACGCCCATGTCAAAGCAGTAGATGATGTCATTTCGCAGATGCTAAACGATGAGGTGATCGAATTCAGTAGGAGCCAGTATGTCAATCCGTTGGTAGTAGTGATTAAGAAGGATGGGTCAGTTAGGCTATGTTTGGATGCAAGACAAGCTAATAAACGCATTGCGCCGGATCATCAGCGACCGGAAACTACTGAGGATTTAGTTCAGAGATTTGGGGGTAAAGAATGGCTGTCCACATTAGATTTGAGTGCTAGTTTTTGGCAGGTACCCTTACGGAAGGAGGATAGGCAATTCACGGCTTTTTGTTACAAAAACCAGCTGTTACAATTTACACGGATTCCTTTTGGTATGAAAACATCGTCAGCTGGGCTCATTCGCGCACTTAACATCGCTCTGGGACACGACACAGGGGATTTCACAGCCAGTTACATCGATGACTTAGTCATCGCATCACGTACATATGGGGAACACATGGAACACCTTAGAATCGTTTTGGGAAAGTTGCATCGGGCTGGGTTCACAGTGAAACTTAAGAAGGCGACTTTTTGTGCACAACAGATCACGTTTTTAGGCCACACCATTACACCACAGGGGGTTACGCCAGAAGGGTCGAAATTAGACAACATAATCAACACTCGGACACCACGTAACGTCAAACAACTTCGCTCTTTTCTGGGGGTATGTAATTATTTCAGGAGGTTTGTACTGCGGTATTCGCAGCTGTGCGGGCCATTTAGCGGGTTACTTAAACAGAATTCTAAGTGGGTTTGGGAAAAGGAACACGATGAGGCATTCATCAAACTTAAAGAGGGTTTTAGGGATGCTGTCACACTTAGGTACCCCGGGCAGGATAGTCAGTATATAGTGATGACAGATGCTAGCGACTTAGGTTTAGCAGGGGTGCTTTGTCAAAAGGATGGGGATGGTAATCTAGGCATCGTGTCACTCGCCAGTAGAGGTCTAAATTCCGCGGAGAAAAGATACACTACTAGTGAGAAGGAATTGCTAGCCATTGTATATTCGCTGGGTAAGTTCCGGACCTATGTGCTTGGCCGGAAATTCCTAATCTATACCGACCATAACGCACTTACGTTTCTTAGGACATGTAGGATAACCTCGAACCGGCTTTCTAGGTGGATATTGGCGATCCAAGAGTACGATTTTGATATATTTCATGTAAAAGGGTCAGAAAACGAATTCGCGGATTTTGTGAGTCGCCACCCGGAAATTGCTGGGGAGGGAGTTGAAGCTAGGAGAGAGGAAGGAATTTTGGTCTGTGTAACTAGGATTTCAGATAGGGACGGGGAGAGGTTAAAGTTGGGTAAAATGAGAGAGGAACAATGCAAGGACGAGGAGATTCAGGACATTTATCGGGAACTCGAGGAAATGGAACATATGAGCATTGCTAACAGGGGTAATAAGGAATTCAGGCTTTTTAACGACTTGCTAACTAGGAAATGCTTTGGCGAGAGATGGTGCGTGTGGGTTCCTAAGTCTTTGAGGTATGATATTATCTGGTTTTATCATAAGGAGTTAGGCCACTATGGTGCAGAGAAGGTGTTGGGTGCTATTCAGGAGAACTTCTTCTGGAAAAACATGGGCAGGGGAGTCAGAAAAACCCTAGCAACATGTGAGTTGTGTCAGAAGTGCAAGCACCCCACAAGGTATTTAGAGGGGCCAAGGCAGGCTGTTCTAACTCAGAAACCAGGTGAGTTGGTGTGTGTTGACCTCTATGGGCCGTTGGTGAAGTCTCAGTATGGCTACCAATATGTGTTTGTCGTTGTTGATGCCTTTTCTAAGTATGTTAAGCTCTATCCTCTAAGACAGGCCACGGGGAGGGGTTGTGTAAGTTGCATACTGGGGAAATATGTTCCGGAGTTTGGTAAGCCAGTCCGAATACTCTCAGACCACGGTTCTCAGTTCACCTCGAAGATATGGAGGACCAAGTTGAGTGAACTGGGAATACAGTGTACGTATTCCTCTATTAGGTATCCCCAAGGAAACATGTCTGAGAGAGTAATGAGAGAACTAGGGCGCATGTTTAGGACTTATGTGAGTGAGCGACATAATGCCTGGTTTTCGATGCTTGAGGACGTTGAGCGTTGGCTCAATGTAACTAAACACGAGAGCACGGGTCGCACTCCCATAGAAGTCCAGCTGGGCAGGAAGCCTGTCAGCGAACTTGCCATGATTTTGGGTTTGAGGACAGGGGAGGCCGTACCCAGAGATTTAAGTATCAGGTTAGCTGGGGAACATTTATGTAAGGCCAGTAAGAAACGGCAGAAGCAGCAAGGGAAGCGGGCAGGAGATAAGTTAGATGTAGGTGACCTTGTGCTTTTGAGGGTGCCTCATGTCTCGTCCGCAGACCAGAAATTGGTGAGTAAATTTTTTCATTTGTATGAAGGACCGTATGAAATTGCACGGAAATTAGGGGCCTGTGCGTACGAGCTCCTTACAAAGGACGGAAGGGTGCTAGGGATTTACAATATTTCCAATCTGAGGATGTACATATCCTAGTAGCCCTGTTGGTTGTGTATATATTTGTGGAAGGAAGGAGTTAGGATTTTGGAAGGGAAGTCATGCCTAAAAGGATTGCTTTTTATTCTATGGTATAGGACCAAATGAATGAAAAGCAAGGGGGCGTTCTGTAACCTATATTTTATGAGTCCCCCATGACAGTTTTAATGTAGGCTAGTGGGTTTATTATTTCTTTATATCATGTTATCGTGTTGGCAACGTGTTCAATTGCATTGGACACGTCTGCAGTAGACGCAGTGTCATTATTATTATTATTACTATTATCATATACGAATGCTTTTTATTATTAATTATTCAATGTATTTTAGGTCACTTTTGACAAGATTCTGAAGCTAGCTCTAATCATATGTTGTCTAAGAAAGTTTATTAATATTGTTCGGACCACTGAACCAGGAGTCAGGTTCATGTTTTGGTCACACGTACAGGAGGCAGCATTTATGGACGCTATTGTCTCGAGCAGGTATGCTCGCTTACCCCGGGGAGGGTGAGGAGGAAGCAGCCAGGGGGCCTTGCTAGGAGTGGAATGGACAAGCAGGCGTATGACAATAAGACTTCCTGGAAGGAGCTGTGGGTTTCAGACGTGTGGTAGCAAGCTACTGGATGCACTGCGGAAGGGATTGTCTCTCTGGACATTGAGATGACTGGTGCGTGTCTGTCGTGAGCTGAGTGCTTCGTGTTTATACGGAAAGAAAAAAGCTTGAAGACTCCGATTTGTTTTAGTATGGAGGGCACCAGGTGATTTGGTTCTGGCTGTTATGCCACAATGACAGTAGGCCTAATAACTGTGCTAAGTTGAAGAAGACCTTCATGGCGGTAAACCATAATGGCATGGCTGACCAGCTTCAAAGTGGTGATGAAATGGACATATTGGGCAGACGACGGCATTACCGGTAATGTGAAAACAAATAATAAATCTTTAAAGGCCTAAATATTATTATTATTATTATTATTATTATTATTATATTATTATATTATATAGTTTTAATTGCATTTTTGTGTGTCACTCTTTTTCTTATATTAATCAATTTCTTGCATGATGCAGCTTCAGAATACAAAGTAAATTTAAATAGGATAGTTTCTTTTTAGTTAGATGCATGTAAACCTTCCTTCATCTTTATTAATTTATAGGAGGTTTTGGTAAGGCCTATGTACGAGCCAGTCCTTTCAGAATATCTGCACACGCCCGGAGATGAGAAGAGTTTCGATAAGGTGGATTTGTTCAATTACAGTACTAATTATGTCAGTTTGTTTAAATTTTAAAGAAAGGCCATTTATGAGGCAGAATATTCATTTTTATTTAATTTTTGTATCTTCAAAGTTACAAATGGCTTCTCTGGGTGAAGCCATCTTGTGGCTAGAATTGAAAGATTACAGTGGAATACAAAAGATTAAAACTACAAGTAAAAAGGAGTATTAGGAAAGAAAAAGAGAAATGCTGGGGAGAGTTCACCAACAAAATTGAGCAAGATAGTAGAGGAAATCAGAAACTACTGTATAGAGTAATAAAATCGAAAAGAGCAGACCAAGAAAAAATCAAGGCATTAGAGAGAGAAGATGGTTCCATAGTACATGATGAAAAAGGTCTTCAGAAGGTGATGTCTAAGTATTTTGAAAAGCTTTATAATGGGGATGACTTCCCAGAGGAAGAACGAGATAAGAAAATGGAAATAGATGGAGAAAAAGAAGAGAACCCAATAACATGGTTGGAACTTGAAAGGACAGTGAAAGCAATGAGCAAAGGTAAAGCAAGTGGAAAAGACGAATTCAATGCTGATATGATTAAGGCAGCAGGAAGCATTGGACTACAGTGGCTATACCGAATCCTCAATGCCATATGGAAGGATGAAAGGATACCTGAAGATTGGCAACAAGGAAGCATTGTACCACTGTTCAAGAAAGGAAATAGGAAGAAATGTGAAAATTATAGAGGTATAACATTGTTATCAAATGGGCTAAAAATAATGGAGAAAGTCATAGGCAAGAGACTGAGGGATATAATAGAACCTCAGTTAGAGGAAGAACAGTATGGCTTTAGACCGAATAGATCAACAATAGACTTGATATTTGCAGTGCGAATGATAATGGAAAAGCATCTAGAAATGAACAAGGAAATCATCTTTATATTTTTGGATGTGGAAAAAGCCTATGATACAGTTAAAAGAAAATATGTATGGGAATGCCTACTGAAAAGGAATGTACCAAAATCACTAATTAACAAGATAAAAATGTTGTATTATGAGAGTAAGAGCAGTGTACAAGTGGGTAGTGGTGATTCTGAAACATTCTATACAAAAAAAAGGCCTCAAGAAAGGAAGTGTACTGTCACCATTATTATTTGTTATATTGATGGATGAAATCATAAAACGTGTAAAACAGAGTATCAGTAGTGATGAAGTGAAGGCCTTGGTATTTGCAGATGATGTGGTGATTTGGGGAGAGGGAGAAAAGGAAGTACAAAGGAGATTGGACATTTGGAATGAAAAGCTGAAGGAGTTTGGAATGGTAATTAGTAAAAAGAAAACTGTAGTCCTGCACTGTGGAAAAGAGGAAAAGAGAAGCCAAGTGAACATAGATGGAGAATGGTTGGAGAATGTGGAACAGTTCCCATATCTGGGTAGCATTGTTAACGGAGGTAATGAAATCAACCCTGAAATTAACAACAGACTAAGTAAAAGCACAACATTCTATCATCAAGTCAGAGAGCTTTTATGGGATGACAAAGTGCCCAGGAGAACGAAATTAACACTATATAAACAGTACTTCATACCAATTGTAACATACGGACTGGAAACGCTGGTAACTAACAAGAGACAAGATAGTAAGACCCAAGCAGCAGAAATGAAATTTTTAAGAACATCTGTAAAAAAGACAAGAAGAGATAGAATTCAAAATGTTAAAATCAGAGAGGAGCTAAATGTGGAACCGTTAGTACAGAAGATACGGAAAGCAAGACTGAGATGGTTCGGACATGTGAAGAGAATGGGAAAGGAACGAGCGGCAAGAAGGGAGTTGGAAAGAGAAGTTAAGCGTAAGCGATCAGTTGGAAGACCAAGAAGAAGATGGATGGATCAGATTCGGAAGGACATCGGAGAAGCTGGATTGGATGTGGAGGAAGTAATGGAGCAGGAAAAGTGGAAGGACAGAAACGAGTGGAAGAGGCTTGTTAACCACACCCGGGCGACTGGAGTGGGATATTGATGATGATGATGATGATGATGACGTTGAGTACAGGGTTCGATTCTCTACTGCATACAATTTAATATTCCCTAACTGTGTTCTTCACTGAGAACTGTATGGCCTCAAAGCTCATCTGAATGAAATATTATAGCTTAGTAACAAAATTGATGGTTACAGTCGACCATCTACTGATACGGTCTAATCTAAAGAACTCAGCGGCGTGACATGCAGTTAAAATAAAAGGGCGTCATGAAAATAACACTGACAATGACGGCCAATCGTCATGTCAAAGAAAACTATACACAAAAATCACCCATACCTGGGTTAAACA
Organism: Meconema thalassinum; assembly: GCA_946902985.2. Taxonomy (NCBI): domain Eukaryota; kingdom Metazoa; phylum Arthropoda; class Insecta; order Orthoptera; family Tettigoniidae; genus Meconema; species Meconema thalassinum. Next base: position 94,949,169 of record OX336391.1, read on the forward strand.
AAGTAGTACAAAGACTACAGTCACATTCAGTAAGCGAAAAGACTTGACATCTTTAGACGTCCAATATAATGCACCTGGTTGAACTGAGTTCAATCACAGGGGGGCTCACAATCACTCTAAGTGAAAGACAAAATATGAGTGGTAAAAATACTAAATCCTACCAAATGGCTGTTACGAAAGTTCGATTGGTTCTACTAAAACTACTCTATTCTACCACTAAAAGAATCGTGCAAGAAGAGTGTTGACTGACTCACAAGATTAGGGCATCTACACCTCGTTCTTTCCAACGAACTGAGGGGTACAAATTATCCTCTGGCTTCCGGACAAGGGTTATCCAAACTAGGCCTCCATCATAGGCCTTATCCATGACCAGGGTCTTGATGCGTCCCCGTCGTTGACGTAGTGATGTCGTCTGCTTCTCTCCCATCGTGGTAGTGGTCATTCTTCTTGGTCCGGCACGTTCATCTCCATCTCGTGCGGTAATCCTGGATTTTCCGTCATGTCGTAGTTCCTTAGAACGGCTGCTTCACATCATGGGGATCCTTTACATCATCATCCCCATCGAAGATAAGTAGTTAAACATGTCGAATACGTGGTCAGTAGAATGATGCATAGTTGAAGATAAACATTCACTTGAAAAAATATGTGATTAGGACACAGCTTTCCACTGAAGCTAATATTATTGGTAGAAATGAATTCACAGCTTCTACACAGCGCAGATGTTATCAAAATTGCCCATGCACTATCTGATTTTCACTTCACAGATTTTATAATCACTGAATCTCGGGGCAGCTATGTATTCCACGGTTGAATTTGTTCGCATTTGCGGCCATGATAATTTTCACAACTTGTAGCGTTGAAATAATGCACTTGAACAATTATTAATTCACAGATGATAACATATTTCGTGTCTCTCGTGGACATAGAATTTTCATCAAGCACGTGGTAAAAATGTGGTGTTCCACGGCGCAAAAATATTCACTGTTTCTAATAAATGTACTGAAATTATCACTGAAGCACATACAGGCTTTAGATTTCACTCGGTTGGCACACAAATAAGTGCTCGTTAATGCTCGATGCACGTTGATTATATTGCTCGCCTACTGGCGGACTGTTCCCTCGTCTTAACAAGACGGAATATACCACACGTCCTATATGGACGGTAAACCATACTCGAGTGCGTAGAGCATTGTTCCTCGTGGCGGGATCTAGCAAATACATGAGTCGTTCAGTGACTAATTCCTTCCGGTTTGCGTGTCTGCGATGATAATACCTTAGCGCAAAATAAAAATACATTCACCTGAATGTTTAGATTATGCAGAATGTCGAAATGCGATGATCTGAGCCTTGCAGAAAGTTGAGACATGTTAATAAGGACTCAGATAAAAATATAGTGGATTTCTTCAAAGTCAAAAGTGCAACCATAATTATCTCCAGGTATGACAGCAGCATGGCTGGTCTGTGGGTGCGTTCTAGGATGATGCATCCCATTAACAAAATGCGTTGCAATGAAAAATATCACTGAGCATGAGCCCTGCGGGCTCAATATACTGTACCAAGTTTCATTGCGATTGGTTGGTTAAATCGCGAGAAACGTCTATTTAAAAGTTACAATTTCGCTTGGCTGCCATGTTGATTTTGTAGTTACCAGGTTTTCAAAAGTCACATAGATGAACCCTTTATCATCGTAGAAAACTCTAGGGTGATATCGGTAATAGTTTCGGAGATATTGAATGCTGGTGAAATATTTCGCACAGCCGCCATGTTGGATTGGTGAGATACAATAAAATTTGAAGGGCACGGTCGGGGTCAGCCAAAATGGTGCTAATATCTTTCCGAGTTACACTGAAATCGCTCCAGCCGTTTAGATTTTATTATGGGGGACACACACACGAATCACACACGCACAAACAGACACTCGGACAAAAGGTGATCTCATAAGCCTACTTTTTCATAGTTGAAAATAGGCTAAAATATCACCAGAATTAAACAAGGAGATTGAGCAAATACAAATGCAGTCCTTACATTTTAATTGGATAGACGGCGGAGCATATGAGCCAGTATGAGCTCATCCCTGGTGATATTTTCCTTGAAGGAATGTGTGAGTGCTTTGCCACAGCACATAACGCACTCAGAAGCCAGCCCGAGCTTTGTCATGATATTGGATATTCTCTTGACTTTGGAGAATCATGCTACTATTTTTCCTGAGCATTTTTTAAATTAAATATTTTGCTTCTACGAGTCTCAGGATTTTTCATTTTGTAATTCTGTATGAATTTACCACATTGATGTGTATTTAAATCTTTACGGTATAGGTATTTCCATCTCGGATATGCGAATTGGACATAATTAGTCGCTAATCGACTTGAGTACTTCCTTGAACCCGGACCACTGATCCGGCATCTAAAAAACACGTTTCGAATCTGTCGAGGACGGACGCATCTACGTTTGGGTCTGTTAAGCCCGTATTTTTCAAGTCCACTCAGTCGAGTGAAGAAAGTATTATCTACAAGCATCGTGCATCAAGAGCACATTAGTGTGCTAAATGGTAATTGTATTGCCAAGCTGGGCACGTACAATTCACGTCTGTGAAAGAGTTTTCGTATATTTGTATATTTTGTTATTTGTAATATTTGGACGAACCAGCATGTGGAACACACATTTTCAACCACGCTCCTAACATTATCAAAGACCACTGAGTGGCAAAATTATATTCATAGGGAAGAGTGAATATTATTCAAGCTACTTTAAAAGCACGCCACTGCTGCAACTAAACTGCGACGAGTTGTGCGCGAATTTTCTACCACCGATCTCAGAGATATTTCGTGATTTTCAGTGCTTGAAAAGTAACAAAGCCTGTGAGCCGATACCATCCGTGTATCGTAACTTCAGCGGCAGACCTATCGTGGCCTTTTTTAATATTGTCTGCAAGTTAATAAAGCCTGTGAGAAATTTATAATCAACTGTGTAACATGAAGTCTGTGAGAGAAAATTACCAGCACTTAAACATAAATTCTGTGAAAAACACGTGTGAATTGTTCTTCAAATTATGCATTACTTAGTCAACCACGTGTACGATATGTTGCAACTCTCACTCGTGATGTGTGGCACGGCTTAAGCTACACATGTGAGGGAGATGTCCTGAGATAAAGCTGCACTATGGATTGAAACCTACGAACCACGAGGGACTTGCAAACCATGAGGAGCCCATAATGAGAACCACGATCATGAAGAGGAAACCACTTGGAAGGAGACCACGAGAATGCAAGAATTGGTTAAGAAGAGAAAAAGGCCGAGGATGGATGGCCTAGGATGTATTTATTCCCTTCTACCACGGGAAGTTGTATACCCCTCAATTCCGAGCCAGGAGTGAGGTGAATTACTAATGGTCCTGTGAGTTTTGTATTCCCTTTCTTGTGCGTTGTTTTTATTATGGTAGACTTAGTGTAGAAATCAACCGAATTCATTGACAACCAATTAGGTAGGGTTAGTGGTTTGATCCATCATATGTCTTAATTTTTCAGAATGTTTCAATATTGGTGAGACACCGTGTATTTTGATTTATTCCATTGGTGCATTTCGTTTGGGCGTACTAAAATGTCAAGTCTTGAAATTCATTAATTTTGTCATAGCTGTTGAGCTATTTTTTTCTATCAGCCTAGACTGATCATAACTGGATGAACTGCCATCCGTATAAATAATAGGGGTAATTTTTACACCCTGTTCTGCCATTTTATTTAATTTACGCCTCTGTCTTATCGTTGTATCATTTGGTGTCATTGAGGATTAATCACCACATTTCTAAATGGATTACTTTAAACATTGTGGATCTCTGAAGCCACTGAGTTCTGAGTGAGAACTAATTTAGGGTATAATTAATGTTATCAGATTAACATCGAACCCTGAAATATAACGACGTATCATTTTAAACAGCTCAGGAGTAGAAGGTGTTGTGTGTTAATTATAATTTGTGTCCAGGAGTCGACACGCAAACATTATTGATGAAACTTGTGAATAGAAGGAGTGGAATGTCTTTCAGAAAATCCAAAGCAGTTGGGAGACGGTGTAATATCTCTCGTTCAAGTTTAGTTGCTATTTCAAACATGTTGTATTGCTGTACTGCGTAAATCTAGGCAGTATTCAATCTACTCTTCATTGTGTGATAATGTAAATACGTGTACGGTTCACATAACAGGACTGTACTATGTGAATCCTTGCTTAAACGAGTGTAATATTTCCCTGCTAGACGCAGGAGTTCTGAGTGCAGTTATTTGCACGCGCACGCTATAAGACTTGCCATGACCGAGCCAGCGAAAACCCAGTTTACTGTACCCATAAGTTACCGCACCGCTACATGTGAGACCTAGACTGTTGATTATTTTAAGACGTATTCTGACGTCACATAACTGTGTGGAATGTACTTTTGACAAGGTCGAGGAACGCAGCTTAAATGTAGGCCAGTCAGCTGCTTGATATTTCGTAATATGAATGACCATCACGCCACATTGAGATCGCTATTTGAGGCGACAGTTCTGATAGGAGTAACTTCATGGATGTTAGGAAATGATGAAAGGTTTACTCAATGTTATAATGACCATGATGATACCGTGCATAAGGCTAGTTAATTGATGTTATAAGCGGCTTCGGTGGCGTAGTCGGTAGCATGCTGAACTGCTGTGCCCAAGATAGCGGGTTCAAACCCGGCCGAAGTCGTCGGATTTTTTAAGAGCGTTAAAATCCTTCAGTATGCCTTCCTTCGGAGAGGAAGTAAAGCCGGCGGTCCCATGTCATAGATTTATGGCATGTAAAAGATCCTTTCACATACTAAACTTGTGAAAATCAAAATTGTTAGGTTAGATTTCGTCAGAACGCTCTATCAAAAGTTCCAACGTTCACCTCTAGGTATCATTGATATCTGGTGGCGAAAGTTGGAACTACTTGAAATTGAAAGGAACTTGTAGCTCACCCTTTAGGGTGTCCGCTGGAAGCAGCTACAGACTCATGCGAGCCGAACATGTCCTCGGACACTCCCGGCACTGAAAGCCATACGATAAATAACAATAAAATAAAATAAATAAATAAATAAATTGATGTTATTATAGTGCCCGCAGAGTGCACTGTCGCCAGATGGATTAATATCCACAACCATTATTGTTGTTACCAGAAAAGTACTGAGCGATTTTGCCAGGCTTGTTCCGAGGCTTATTATGCGAGCCATGTGTGTGCCGCTAATAGCTATTGTTATTGGATTACCGAGCCGGTGTTAGCTCATGTTATTCTTGTAACTGGAAGTCACTGATCTTGTGATGATCTCAGAGGAGACTCAGTATTAATGTGTATTCAGCCTGTGTCATAGATTACCATCAGTATTGGACATAAAACCAATTAGGGAACCTAAACCTATGACTATAAATCATGAAGCCTAATTTATCAAAACTATTCAAACTAATTAATGATTGATCGATATAAGCTTGAACCTACATTTTGCTTGCACTGATGCCATGTGCTGAAGCATTTCCCAGAGGGAGGTAACATTGGATTAAGCTGACACTTTATTTTGGACTGACGGAGTTGCGGGTGGACCAAAAGTTCGTAACTGGTGCAACACATTCTCATACAACATAAGACATGGTTATTACTACGCTGTTGTCAACATAATTTACACACATTCAGATGACAATTGAGGGCAAGCAGCGCCTCAATTTGTGTTGGCAGAATTTACAATAAGGAAGCCTATGTGTTCAGTGATTTATTTATGTGAATACCTGTCTTGTACCAGTATTGTTGTATATTTGTTGTTGTCATATTAGCTTTTGTCGTAAATATTTGTTTACGGACGCTTCTCGCAGTAATTTTTTGACATGTCAGGACTTAGCTAAATTAATTCAAATTAAATGTAAATACCTTGCTTTGCTGTCCTGTTAAATATAAATTCCGAAATTATTCACTTGTTTATAATTGCGTAGGGATCACCTTACGTGCCACATACCACGCTTTGTTGTTTTTAACTTTTCTTGTATCAAAGGACTTTCGAGAAGGTTTAACCTAGCTTCAGTTAGGGCCCTGATATCTTTATTTATTTTATTTATTAGCCTTGCGGATTAGCCGAACAAACCCTCCGAAGTAGGATAGGGATTTCTTTCATTGAATAAACATGTTCACGAGATTTTTCTTAAGCCTGGACGTTTTCATTTCTTAGCTTTGTGTTTGAGGGTGTACTTCTTTGGCTGTCTATGACATATCCTCCATGTATGGACCTGATCCCCGGGGACCATAGTACTCGTGTTACGCTAGCCTTAAATTAAGTGCATCCGATCCTCTCACGTTGTGTGTTTGACAGATGGGACTGTTTGGACTAACAATTCGGTTGATGGTACCTTGCTAATATCCTCTGACGGGCACAATACCTCAGTAGCATCCATATAATCACAGCCATGAGTGAGCCTGAGACATCGGTGAGAAGCCACATTTTACTCTAGCCTGTGCCAACAGACAAATGCAAATGCACTGTATTCATCAAGAGATGGCAACCATGCCATGTGTATGGAACATTAATTGAGTTTGGTGGAACAGTGTAGGTTTGTATAGAGAACAAACATATATACTGTGCCCAATCGGTCACGGCAGACTGGCATCGAACTCGGGTATTATCAGAGAAGACCAGGCACATGATTCTGCCTAGAGTCGAACCATCGACCTCTGAGGGGGAACAGTGACAGGGAACCCGAAGAGCAATGAGATGTATACTGACATATAATAATATAGCATGATTTCACGGCCAGATTGTGAATATCATAGCTGTTTAAGGGAATAATTGCCAGAAATTGCAGTCATATGTACGTTTTCAAAGTATAGAAACGTGAAAGCAGGCCAGCTTGACGTTTTACTAATTGCAGCGAGCGAGTGGGAGGAGATACAAGGCGCCGAGGGAACTTCTTTCGTCTGGACCGAGGAGACAGCTCGAAATTAATGACCCTGGGAGTCCCCAATGGACAACGCTTGAGACTATAGTGGGGATGATTGCCCACGGAAATTAATTGATTACAGCCAAGTGGAGCATTGAAATGGAGTGAAATGTACACCCAGGTGAATATATTCTGGGAGAGATAATTTAGGAGGGGTTTTACACCTAAATTAAAGCCTATATCTCCAAATGAGCGTGTTAACACCGAGCCTACGCTCGAGAGGAGTGATTTGGTGACCAGCCAGAGGGGAATCTCCATGGTGGCGTCATGACGCGATGGAATAAGGCAATTAATTGTAATTATTGGCCGATGCGATCGCTTGCACGCAAGTGATTATGGAACTCCCACATGTAGATAAACAAGGTGTATACGTCATTTTGAATGAAAATACAGTATTTCAAGAAAGGAGTCGCTCTCGTGTGTCCTGTGGACTACATTTTACGAGAAACCTTTATATAGGGGAAGCAGTGCAGACCAAGCCAGTTGTCTTCAAGTTGTCTTCAGTTCGTCGTGAGTTCATCTGCAGTCTACACGTAAACTAAACGCTACCAATAAGTGCGCGAAATGTTAGAGTATTTGAAGAACAATGGAAGCATCATACAGCTTCTTAATAGTAATCATGAAACGCATAAGATTTAATTTACAGAAGATATTCATCCATTATTATACGCAAGTGTAATTTGCTACAGCGTAGCAATAATTTAGGATGGTTATGGACACTGAATACCAGGAGGTATTGTCATACTTATAAATGACGCAGTATCGTCAGGATCATTACATTTATGGGAGCCGAGAGGCATCACAAATAATCATGACGGTAAAATAAACAGTATTGAAGGGAACGAGAATCGAACGCACGTACACGCAGATAGACTTTCACGGAGACCAGCGGATGTCGTAGCTTCATCGCATCTCTGAGGTCAGGCGTTAGGAGGAGTCCGATTAAGGATCAGCCTGTGAAATAGTGAAAAAGTGTACATAAATTTTGTTATAGTGATTTCAAAAGTGTTTATGTATATTGTGATTAATATGTATTGTGCAAAAGTGAGAGAAGCCACTGATAAGAGTATGATTATCATGTGGGAAATATGTGAAATCAAGTGTAGTGTGAGTTATAGCATGATGGCTTAAATCAAGCGTCATGGTAGGCCCGGAGCTGGGATGCTGGTATCATACAGCGAAAATGAAAAAGTGAGTACCAATTTACAATGTTATTCTAACTAAATAGTTCACCATACAACGATGCATCACTTAAGACTAAGATGTAACAGTCACTTATGAACGAGCTTTCACCACTCGTCTTGAATAGAATATGGCTTGGAAGGTGATTTGTTTAGGGCCATTCAGGCCTAAAATTGTGATGAATGTAACGGTAACGTTAAATGATAAATAATAATAATAATCTGGGGTCGGTAACAGTAAAGTAAAGTAATAGGCATTTTTGGCCTAAATAACGTTCAAAGTGTGTCATGTCTAATATAAAGATACTGTATTTTGGTAAACAGTAAGAAAGTAACGTGGAATATAGCGAGATACGAGAGTTATTCAGTGTCAATGAAGTGTTGAATGAATATTTGATATGGTCAATTCTTAGGATTGTATTTGAGAACCATTAAAGTAATGTAAGCCAGTAAAGTTATAGTTGTTTTTAGGAGCTATTTAAAGCTTTGGCTTAAGTGTAATTGCAGAGGGGACGCGAGTGCCTTAATAATTGAGTCATCTATGAGAAGTATTGTTTGAGCCGCATAGAGCGAGCGAAGTAACGTAGAATCCAGTGATTTACGTAAATAAAGTTGCGGGGACCAAACTAGCATAGCTTGCACGTTAGGTGAAAAGTTGGCTAATCTACGAGTTAGTATCGCCGTTGTGCATACTTTTATTATTCGCAGTGAATTGGACAGAGCCTGTCTGCATCCATCGCTTGCAGGAATAGTTGCCACAAGGGATGTCCTTCGAGACTCCGTGAGCACATGTATAAAATGATCTGCCCTGAGAGGTAAGAATCAAGTTCGTCGTTTAGGAAACGCAGATTTCCTTATTATGTTATTATTGAGACAGCTGCTGGTGAGAATCTTGTATTCTCATTATGATGCGCGTCCAAAGCCACTAGTATTCACCATAGAACGGCAAGGCTATTACAGAATCCATCCCCAGCCATGAATGTTAATAGGAGCCGAGTTGAGCCCATTACACTATAAATATAGGTGTTAAATAATTAGAATGACTCAATTACTTGAGAACAACACTTAGCGTAACTCCATTGTACTGCAATTGTAAACAAAGTTGACCTTGCTTGCAACCAAGAGAGGGAGTGGGAGTAGACCACTAGTGCGACGGCCATCTTGCTCGGCCAGCTGGAACTTATTTTATTGCCTGCTTGGAAGGGGAGGTTTAGCGACCTGATTCCTTTATTTTTAAAGCAGAGTGGGACACTGAAGAATCTCGATATTTCGATATGTAATTAAGATATGATTGTTATGATGATGCCAATTGAATTAAATGATGTGTTTCAACACACATACATTGTCGAATCATTGAAATCAGATAATATTTGGCCCAGTTATTCTCTGAGGAGTAACACTGAACCAAATAAATTGTTAGGCATCTTTTTAAAGTGCATTTTTGCCCAGTTCATACTAATTTATGCAGACGGGTATGTGATTTCTAAGAACATGACACGTTTGTAACGATAATGATTTCGACCAGACCCAGAAAATCGTTGTGTGGTGAAACTGTAAACATTTCTATCCATGTGTATTTTGGAAGGGAAACGTACCACTTTTTAAGCGTTTCATATTGATGGAAAAGAAGGACGATGATTCACACGACACAACAATATTTGTTAATTAAGGCATAAAATAATGAATTTATGCTAATGAAAGTAAATGCCGTAGGAAACGGATTAATGTTTTATTATTACAGAATTAATGTCATTTGATGTGATATGTGACTTTTGTGTTGTGATACTCCAGTTATGTAAAATTGTGTCACATGATGAACACTATGGAGACTCGCAGAGGTCTGAAAGTATCAATGATAGGATGCTAGAAATATATTTGAGTGCAGTGTAGCACTAATTAAGAAGAGACTCACAAAATAACCCTGATTTTAATTGTGGGAATTAAATGTAAATTATCCTTTGTCTGTATTTGTTGTATAGCCATGATTTTATATCAGTAAATATTTTATTTTAGGAATATGTTGTTTCTTTCATGTAGAGTAGTTACCTGGTAGACTCGAATCCTGAGCATGTGGTCGTATGGTGGGCAGGACCGTCCCATACCTCGAAAGACCGTGAGTTAGCTGGGATAAGAACACATGTTCCACATGATGACAATTGGGTACAATACAGAATTTCACGCTTATGTATAAGATGTTACCACACTTACTAGGCCTTTTGACGGGTTTCGCTTTTAGAGGGCAGAGACTGCCAGTGGGTGTCATTGTAGATTCAGTAGTGTTTACTAGAGCTATTTATGTTGATGATTGGGATCTGATGATGCCCGCTTGACAAGCGAAACATGTCATCCCTATGTTTTCTCCTTATTCAATTGTCCATAACAATTGAGGTAGGGAGATCAAAGACCCACTAACTCCAATTTTTGGTGAAATTGTGTTATTGGCTGGATGGGGACTTTTAGTTTGTTACACATGGATGGAAGGCAAGCATACCCTAATTCCGCCATTTGTCTGCATACAGGAGGTAGTTTTAAAATCTATGGAAATCAAAACACCTCTTATTCGATGGAAGTAGAGAGTTCTTGCTTTCTATGCTTAATTTCACGGTAGATGGCAACACCATAGCTTAACCAGCAGAGATTGCGAGGTTAATATTCAAGAGAAACCCAAATACTAAAGAAACAAGCATAATCCAACCGAGAAATTCCTCATACCAGAAAGTAAAGTGATACGATAATCGTCATCCCACAAAAATGAAATCCATGTGAGTAAAACATGAAAGGTACAACATGGAGTCGATTGAACATCCAGAGAGTCAATACAACTGTATATTTTCCCACTCAAAAAAAGTACAACTCACACTTGCCACTGAAAATAGAAAAGCAAAAGGACTTGCAAAATTTAATGAAGTTCGTTTCCGACGACGCTGTTTCCTGACATTAATAACCCTGATTCATCGACTGAACAAGAGAGTGAAAGTAAAACAGAATATCTGTATCACTAATCAGAGTGATGAAAGTATTAAGCTCTTTTCTGGTTTTCTTTCTGTATTTTGGTATGATTTAGATTAGAGTATTTAATGGATTCCCTTTGAAATTTAAATGTAACTATACTATATCTCATAATATACTTTCATATTCAATCGTTTCATACGGTAATTATGATATATTTGTACCATTTGTGTAAAATTTGTTGCCTATTTCATATTTCATTCACTCCGGAAGTCAAAAATCCCATAACTCCACCACTATTTAATTCGAATTGTAGTATTAAATAATATTAACACTTAGGTTATGAAGTATTTAATTGATAAAGAATATATTTCTACTTAATATGCGCACATAAACCCATTAGATTTAAAATCAGCGAGGGAGATTATCAGTCTTTTTCTCTCTCCTGTAAAATTTGGTTTACTGGAGTTAGTGGGTTAGTATAAAGGTCACATGTACTATTTTTCAGTTTTCTTTCGCATATTCCAGTAATTGTATATATTTTGTGTTGCCCGACTGAAAATTAAAATATCAAACATCAATTGGATTATTTTGAGTCCAAGAGCACCAAAATATTGGATGCAGATGTTTTGCCAGGCAAGTAAGTTGATCAAGACGATAGTAAAATGATGAGATTGTGCCGTGGTCGGTGATTGTGTCTGTACATTTTGCATTTTCAGGTGGACCATTGTATTTGCTCAGGACAAGGTGTATAGTGACCACGCAATGTTGTCTGGCATCGAAACTGATGGAGCATTAAATCAACGTTAGGCTACTAATTACACAAGTCAACACGAATGTTGTGTCTGGGTACTGTAGGTCTGATTTTGATTTGTCATGCCTGACTAATGAAATGAAAAAGAAGTGTTACATAATAAAGTTTGATTTGGTAGCTACCACAACGAAAGTTAAATATTGAAGAAAATTCTCCATTTTTAGCCTAATTTCATTTATGAAACAAGTAGTTCCCTGAAGAACTATACAGCCTATTTTCATATATCCTACTTATGTTAATTGCCTCTATCTACATACAAAATTTCAGTTTGATTGCTGTAATAGATTCGTAGATATTCAGAACCGACTAAATATTTCGGATGGTCGCCATGTTGGATTTTATAAATGTAGGTCCTAGAGTTATATACTGTTACATGAAGATTATTGTGTACGTGTAGCATTCAAACTTCAATCGCATGATTAGGACACAAGAAGTAACAAGGAGATTTTAAAATTTCGCACAGCTGACATCTTGTGGTTATGGAAACAATTGAAATAAATTAGATGCCAGGGGATTAACATTCGTATAAGAATTTACTGTACCAAGTTTCACTTAACTAAGCTGGTTAAATTGCGAGAAACTTCCTTGTGAATATTTATATTTCGCGTCACCGCCATGTTGGATTTCTGATCAACAGGTTATTTAAAGACCTATAGGTGAACTGAAGTTCATAGCCCATATGAACATAAAAAATTCAGTTTGATTGCTATAATAGATTCGTAGATATTCAGAGCCGTCTAAATATTTCGAATGGTCGCCATGTTGGATTGTTAAATGAATAGGCCATAGAGTCATGTACCATTAAAGGATAATTATTGCGTAGGTTCATTATTCAAACTTTCACATCGATCGCATGACTACGACGCAAGAAATAAAAACTTAATTCTAAAATTCGCAAAGCCGCCATCTTGAGGATATGTAAACAATTGAACTAAATTATATACCAGTGTATTACAATATGTATAAACATTTCCTGTACCAGATACCATTGCGGTTGGAACATTAAATCGCGAGAAAGGCCTATTTAAAATTTTCAAATTCGCTTGGCCGCCATGTTTGTTTTGTAGGTAACCGGTTTTTGAATGTCATATAAATGAACTCCCAGTAGTGCCCTTTATCTCCGTACAAAATTTCAGGGTGAAACCGCTAATAGTTTCAGAGATATAGAATGCCGGTGAAATATTTCGCACATCCGCCATCTTGTGGTTATGTAAACATTTGAACCAAATTAGGTGTCGGTGCATTACCATGTGTATAAACATATACTGTACCAAGTTTTATTGCGTTTGGTTGGTTAAATCGTGAGAAACGTCTATTTAAAAGTTGTAAATTCGCGTGGCCGCCATGTTGGTTTTGTAGTTACCAGTTTTTCAAAAGTCATATAGGTAAACTTCTAGTAGTTCCCTTTATCACCGTAAAAAATTCCAGGGTGATATCGGGAATTGTTTCAGAAATATTGAATGCTGGTGAAATATTTCGCACAGCCGCCATGTTGGATTGGTGAGACGTAACAACATTTGAAGGGCACGGTCGGGGTCGCCCGGAATAGTGCTATGAACTTACCGAGTTTCATTGAAATCGCTCCAGCCGTTTAGAAGTTATTAGGGGGAAACCCACACACACTCCTCACACACACACGCACACACACACACACACACACGCACGGACAAAAGGTGATCTCATAAGCCTATTTTTTCAAAATTGAAAATAGGCTAAGGCTCATGAGATCACCTGTTGTCCGTGTGTCTTTCTGTGCGTGCGTGTGTGATTCGTGTGTGTGTGTGTCCCTAGTAAAGCTAAATGCCTGGAACGATTTCAATGAAACTCGGTACGTTCATAGCACTATTTTGGACGCCCCGACCACGCCCTTCAAATATTGTTACGTCTCACCAATCCAACATGGCGGTTGTGGGAAATATTTCACCAGCATTCAATATTTTCGAAACTATTACTGATATCACCCTAGAATTGTGTACGGTGATAAAGGGAATTACTAGACGTTCACCAATGTGACGTTTGGAAACCTGGTAACTACAAAGCCAAGATGGCGGCCAAGCGAAATTGCGACTTAAAAATAAACGTTTCTCGCGATTTAACCAACCAAACGCAATAAAACTTGGTACAGTATATGTTTATACACATTGTAATGCATCGACATCTAACTTCGTTCAATTGTTTACATAACCTCAAGATGGCGGCTGTGCGAAATATTTCACCGGCATTCTATATCTCTGAAACTATTACCTATATCACCCTGAAATGTTGTACGGAGATAAAGGGCACTACCGGAAGTTCATCTACGAGACTTTCAAAAACCTGTTAACTACAAAACCAACATGGCGGCCAAGCGAAGTTGCAACTTTTAAATAGTCTTTTCTCGCGACTTAACCATCCAAACGCAATGAAATGTGGTACAGCAAATGATTATACACATTGTAATGCACTAACATCTAATTTAGTTCAATTGTTTACATAACCTCAAGATAGCGAGTGTGCGAAATATTTCACCGTCGTTTTCTATCTCCGTAACTATTACTGATATCACCCTGAAATTTTGTACGGTGATAAAGGGCACTACAAAAAGTTCAGCTATGAGACTTCCAAAAACCTGTAAAATACAAAACGAATATGGTGGCCAAGCGAATGTGAAATATTTTAATAGACTTTTCTTGCGATTTAACCATCTGAGCGCAGTGAAATATGGTACAGTAAATATTTATTGACATTGTAATGCACTGGCATCTAATTTAGTTCAATTGTTCACATAACCTCAAGATGGCGGCTATGCGCAATTTTAAAATTAAGTGTTTATTTCTTGTGTACTAATCTTGCGATCGAAGTGAACGTTTGAATAATGAACCTACGCAAAAATCGTCACATAATAGTACATAACTCTATGACCTACATTCATAAAAATCCAAAATGGTGACCATCCGAGATATTTAGACGGTACTCAATATCTATTAATCTGTGAAAGCAATCAAACAGAAATTTTGTATTTTGATAGAGGCTATGCACATAAGTTCAGGTGTGGGACTTTCAATAACCTGGTGAACACAAATCCAACATGGCGGAGACGCGAAATATAATTATTTAAATGGACGAATCTCGCGATTTAACCATCCGAGCGCAGTGAAACATTGTACGGTAAATGCTTATACAAATTTTAATCCACTGGCATCTAATTTATTTTATCTGTTTTCATGACCACAAGATGGCAGCTGTGCGAAATTTTAAAACCTGGTTTTCATATCTTGTGTCCTAATCATGCGATTGAAGTTTGAATAGTACACCTACTCAATAATCTTCATGTAATAGTACATAACTCTAAGACCTACGTACTGTGCCCATTTGGGTAATGGCACAAATTGAACTCCGGACCGTTCATAGGAAGGTATTTTAGAACTTTATAAAGACCACAAGAAGTAACGAAGATGAGCTCACTGGAAAACAGCCACAGAGAAATTGCTGGAGACGCAGGTGGTCATTTTAAACACATAAACTCCTATTAGCCGGACAGTTTAAGTGACAATAGCCATTAAGGAAGCCATAAAAGAACTAGAGGGATGCAGAGTCGAGAGGCTATAAGAAACACTCGACATTCCGATGAATAAGCAACTCAACGAAAATTATTACTTTCCGAGTGCGACAGTGATGAGGGAAACTACTTTCTCAAGAGGTACTTGAAACTAGGCCCCGGATATTGTCTAATCAGCGAGATTTTGAAGCATACAGAGGGGGGACTTACAACCATCAAACTTAACAAAATAAAACTCCCAAAGTTATTAGATCTGAAGTCAGAAGAGAATCAGGGATAGTAAAAATCGAAAGCTTGGTAGACCCGAAATACGACACTTCAGATAATGCAAGCTCAGGAATACGTCATTGGAATGTGAGCGGAAGGTTACCTGCGGACGGGAAGAAAAATTAGGCTGGCCCCGTCGAGTGGATACTAACTATTTTAATTAATTAAAAATAAACCCGTGAAAAATTCTCGTTCCGCCAGCAGGCAATTGTAATATTATTATCAATTACACTTGGAATTAAATTATAGATAAGATTGAAGCCAGAACTCAGGAGTTGAATTCCCGGCGTTGTCAGGGACTAATTTCTGTCCCAAAACGAATAAATAGGCTTTAAGCCCAAGCAAAATCATGAAGTTCGTCAGTCAGATTCAAACCTCGGCAGAGGAGGCACGTTGTATACGAAGTCGGTCAGTCTGTAAGACACCCAGTAGAGGCACGTTATAAACAAAGTTCGTCAGTTTGCGAAAAAGCCTTAGTGTAGGCATGTAATAGAAAGTTATTTAGTACGATCAGTTAGATCAAGCCTCGGTGAAAAGTTACGCTAGTTAGCGATATTATCGAAACCTCAATTGAAGAAACTGTATTCAAAGACATTAGAATTCGAACCTCAGAAGAGGCAAAGTACAATACAAGTTGCGATAGGCAAATCACTAAGTTTCGAGTGAAGCTTAACGAAGTTACATTGGTTCGAGACCAAGTCGCATTAAGATACGTCAGATTACAAGACGCAAAAGCACGCTAAAGACTTTAAAACAGAGTGCGGAAGTAAAAAGACATTGAAGGAGTTGGTAAACTCGGATCCAAGAGAACGTAGGTTCAAGACCAAATAAATAGATAGTGAGCGATAGAAAGCTACGCCACGCAGAAAGAGACAATATAACCCGAGGGGAACCTCAGAACAATTTATTACAGTTAACCAGTTGAAACGTCAGAGGACGTAGGTTCGATAAAACGGAACATTTGAAAGGACACAAATCCTAAAGTAGAAGTATGCAATCTTCGCGGAAGACTAAGATAGAATAAAAACTGTAAGATTGCGATAGGAGCAACTGTAAATATCAAAAGTACAGAGTATAGCAGATAGACAAATAAACATTAACAAGGGAAAACGCTCTATAAGAAAATATTCGAACGAAAGACAGGCACGATATTAGGAAGAATAGGAAGAAAAGAGACTTAAGTTACCTAAAAGTAGGAGGAGTAGGAGCGATCACACGTCCAAAGCAGTATAGAAAGAGACTATCTAGGATCACCAGCATCGTGATGTTACCACCACAGTACGCTGAGATTTGGGTCCGAGTGTAAAAATATTGATTAAGTGAATTTCTTTTTTGTGTTATAAATGTTATCAGAGCAGTGTAAAATGTATAGAAATATATTCGCGTGTCAACTTGAAGACCATAGATTGAAAAAGATCTATTTTAGTGTAGTGTTGAAGTGCTGAAGAAATTATGTATGGGTGAAGCCATCCAAAGGCCATGTCATGAGCTGGACAACAAGGTGAGTCAAAATGTTTATTTTATTAAAAGATGTGCTAGTCAGTGAATTTATAAAAATGTGCGAAAGGTATGCAGTAACGAACAACCAAGTAATGTTAAAATGTAAAGGAGAAACCGCCAAGATGGTTTGCAAAAATGTAAAGGATAATTATCAAAGTGCAAAAATCAATAATAATAATAATAATAATAATGAAAACCCGTAAAATGATTAATTAATAATGAAATGAAATCTGAAAGGAGGAATCGAATATAATAATGCTATTGGCGAGTAAATTACGCCAGATAAAGGAAAGGTAAAGTAAATGAAACAAGCACCATAATAATAATAATAATAATGAATTTTGAGTTTTTATACTCCGAAATAATTCATATTGAGTTTTTATACTCCGAAATAATGAATATTGAGTTTATATACTCCGAAATAATAAATCTTGAATTGAATAATTGGATTCTTCAAGTTAATAATGAAGCGATGAATATTAATAAAAATGATAATAATAAACTCGCGTTGAAATGATCAAATAATTGAAGTAATTGAAGTAATTGAAGTAATGGAAGTATTGAAGTAATTGAAGGATCTTTGGGATACCTTAAACATATTGAAATAAAAACGCTATTCAGCCGATAAATGTAATGAGTCAAGGTAGTTGGTGATAATCGAATACCGTGAAAATGTAATAGGAAGTTATAAGCCATAGGCTATGTTGAAGTAAATGCTAATGCGAGCAAGTTGAGTTGTCAAAGATGCGATGATAGTCCAAGTTTTTATAAAAGTTGTGTTGCCGAAATAGGCCTATAAGAAATGAATAAATTAATATTATGCTAGCAAATGAATATATCATATAACATGCGTAACTTGAGAGATCAAAAATGAAGGTATCAATTGTCGGAAATCGTCGCTATTATTGTTGTTTACGAGGGTATGACCCACTCGGGGGATCAAATGGATTCCGCACGAGGTGTGGGACCTGTGAGGCTTCGCTAAATGTGTGTATTAATCTGGAAGGTGTAAGGGTTTTCTACGAGATATGGCAACAACTGGAGAGGCATAAGGAAGTCTCTGAGCCTAGTGTCATATAAACCATTCTTTGCCAGCATCGTTGTGTTATATCCGACCAAATAAAAATATGTGGAATTAATAAAATTATAGGATAGGGATGAGGAGTGATTGGGATCCCTCATTGCCTGCCTATAAGAGGGACGAAAGCAAGAAATGATGATGATCTCTTGTTTTCTCCTAATAAATATATAATGCGCCGTGATCTCTAATTATGGCATTGGTTATAAGGAAAGTGAATTAATGAATAATGAGTCAAGTGAGGGATAGAGTCGTTGAAATAATGTAATAACTTGGATGGTCATACGCCTTTTAAGAAAAAGTAAACATTTGAGAGTTGCAAGGGGAATGAATGAGACGAGGATAGAGTCGTAAATCACAGCTAAACGAGAGGGTGAGGGAAGTCTAGCCAACATGCAGATCTTTCCAACAGCGAGGGGTGACGAGTACAATGAGCGCTTTGTATACAGAAGTTGTAGGGATGAATAGATATTAATAAATGGTAATGGAATATGCAAGTTTGTTAATTAAAGGCGCTAAGAAATTATAAAGTAAATAAGTGAATTGGTGGGTTTTTGAAAATCATCCCCACACTAAGTTTGTAAGATTTCGATAATATTTGACCATAGTAGTCAGAGAATAAGTTTGTTACTAAATATTCGATTCCTGCCTAAAGAAATGTGTGAAGTAAAACTGGTAAACTTATAATTAAGTTTGTAAATAACTGAGTAATGGAATAATGATAGCACATGATACATCATTAATAAACCACCCTAATGCATGAAATAAATGGTGAAGGGACATGAGTTCGAGGACATGGCATGTAGTTATTTTAAAGTTTTGATTTGTTGTGTGAAACCTAAGGCTTACCGGAAGAGTTAATAGAATTAAAAGTGAATGATAATAAAGTAATTCAAAAGTGAAATAAGAATAAATAAAAGCCCAGAAGGGATATGGATAATACGATTAAATATCCGTAAAGCATTAGAGTACAATTGTTATGAAATGATAGGCATGCTCTATGCCTTAGTAAAATGTTGTGAAAAGGGAAATGTATAATGATATTCAAATGTAAATACTACCTAAGCAAGATAAAACGATAATATAGAATGATATGAATTTTTTGACAAGAGTTATGGATTTTTTTAATGAATTTTGGATTTTCCAAAACATTGATGTTTTATAGATTTTGGTATTTGTTCCTGGGAGTTTTCATGAATAAACTCATGTAATTTGTAACATGTTTGGTTTTCAATCTAGTCGTGTAGATCCTGAAAAGTGCTATCATATCTAAATGTAAGATCATGTTGTGGGTTGGACGTAACATGTCCCGAACCGCAGCAGCAAGCCAGGTCGTGATCGAGCATTATCCATATGATTGGGTACAGTACATAGAAATCCAACATGGCGACCATCCAAAATATTTAGACGGTTCTCAATATCTAAGAATCTATTCGAGCAATCAATCTGAAATATTGTATATTGATGGAGGCAATTTACATAAGTACGATATATGCAAATAGGCTGTATATTTCTTCACGGAACAACTTGTTTCTTTTCAGCAGTGGTCTTTTCGCGGTTCTAGGCCCTCCTACCCTCCTTCCCTCCTTACATAGCGCACTTTTCAAATAATGATGGTGAGCATAGCTTAACCTAACATATCCTAGTCTAGCTAACCTAACCTAGTCTATTTAACCGGAACCAAACCAAACCGAAACCGAACCGGAACCGAACCGAACCGGAACCGAACTAAACTGGAACTGAACTGAACCAAACTTGAACCGAACCGGAACCGAACTGAACCGGAACTGAAGTAAACTGGAACCGAACTGAACTAAACTAGAACCGAACCGGAACCGATCTAAAGTAGAACCAAACCGAACCAAACTGGAACCGAACCGGAACCGAACTAAACCAGGATTGAACCAAATGGGTGGATAGATATGTTTTTGTGCAAAGGCTAATGCATACACCTAAGTACACGGGGCACTCTAAACTCTCAGAAGTTGCGATGTGTGATTTTCAACAAGCAAACTTTCGAAGACGTATGACATTAATTGATGCAGACGTTTGCAAGTGTTAATCCTTTTACGAATGATTCTAGCTCAAGGTTAAGTCAATATTCAAACAAGAACAAATCTGTTGAGATGGTGGATGATGTCAGAGGAGGGATATTCATGGGTAAACATGCAAAAAAGTATTTTAATAAATGACAAGGTTTATACTAAATCAGATTTATTGATCCAAGAATTTTTGGTAGAGTTAAACCCCAACCATTTTACAAAAATGTGTTTTCCAACTTTTTCAACCAGAAAGTGTTTTGGAAACGCTGCCTTTTATAATTCTTCCACGTAGAAACTTCCTTGTATAGGATGTCCTGTGTCGTCTTGGAGTAAATAAGTGACTGGATTGTGAAGTTTTACTTTTCGAATTTGAAAGATTTCAGTGCTCCAGTTGGGCGTGTATCCTTGTGTTTACTGATCTGTACCTAATCACCAACTGGAGAGCGATGACCTTGTGAATCTGTAATTTCTGATGGGGTTACAAAGTCTAACTAGCTGTGGAATATATTTTTGTTACAAGAGTTTGTTTCATGTTGATGGTTCTATTTTTAGTATCATTATACTGGACCACTAAGCTGTCCACAAGATCAAGTCAGCAATAGGTTCCTTTTGTTGTAAATTGCCGCCACATGTTAGTCTTTAGCGTTTGATTGAAACGTTCCACTACACTTGCTTTTTGATTAAGATAGGTAAAATACTGGTGGATATCACATGTTTTGAGAAAGTTAGAGAACGAAGAGTTGAAAAACTCTCTCCCCTGATCTGTTTGGAGCAGTCAAGGTTGTCGTTTAGACCGTTGGATAATATTTTTGAATGCAGCGGTGACAAGAGGACCTGACTTACGACTCACTGGTTCAGCAAATGCCATTTTTGAGCACATATCCATATTGCTGATTAGATAGCATACACCATCGTTAGCGTTAGCATAGGGAAACAATTTCAACCAAATCAGCTTGCCACAAATCATCAACTCCTCGTGTAATGGCATGACGTCGACGGTGGAGGCGACGAGCTGGTCTATGTAACTCATGAGCAATGGCCGTTTTAATAGGTGATGGGGTGTTGCTATTACACGATAATACCAGCATGACGAAGCTCATCTTCTATTTCTAATGGTTCACCTTCATGACAAGTATAGCCAGCTTGTTTAGGAGCATGTAAGAGCTGTAGGCGTTTGACCAACGTATTAGGATCATTCCAGTAGGTTGCATCGACGAGTGGTTTTAATTTTTTAATCGCAACACCTGAGGCTGATGTTTTACGGCGAACACTCTCAGTGGTTGGAAACAATTTTGATATAGGTAAAGGTTCTATACTTGATACATTTATTAGCATTAACCCCTTCAGGTTGCTTATATCTCCGTCTATAGGCATTTGTAGTCATTAAGATGGGTTTACACGTTATGCGATCATTATGGGTATAGTCATGTGAAAGAGAGGTGCGTGAAAATAACAGCCCAAAAAGGTCCGATGTTAATTTATAGTTAACACTTTTAATAATAAGCACATTATCTTTAAACATGATATTGGAATCACCAATTCGAAAACAATCTTGTTCATAGTAAACACCATAGTAGATAGATCTTTGAGGTATGGTGACACTAAAGCCCCGTAATTCTTTACCAGATTGCTCTTTAGCCGAGCTTTATATTCAGGTGTAGACATGATATCTGATAGGGTTGGTTCTCTAGAAGATGCGATGTTTTCAGAAACTGAGGGAATGGTGATGGTTTTACCGGTGTGAAGGGTTTTCACGAATGATATAGCCACGTGGTGATGTGATAATAAAATGGAAGAGTGAATGGGATGGTTCTTTATTGGTGTAGACTTTAGTAATGCTGTTACTCGTATCGGAGATGTGATCGTCTTCACTTAATTCCACCTCGTGATCTGATTTATGTATCTTGTTCGGTTCAAGAACTTGAAGCAAAAATCCTAGTAATGGTCCTATAGAATCTGGTTGTGATTTAAAATCAATCTTAAAGGATGATAAAATACTACAGCAATGTGTCTCATTGTTGCCTGCAAGTTCTAACTTGTGTGTTCCCTCGGGAAATGTCTTTAAACCATATTGTTCCACAAGCACTTTGTAGATGTGTTCGTAAATATCATCGATGGTATACCCGCCAGGTGGTAGAGCTAACATAAAATCATCAAAGTAGAACTTGTCGTTGACGTTTTTACGTATGTTGTAAATTCTACTATAGCCTTTAAAGGATGCTAGTCCTAGTACGTAAGGTCTTTCCCCAATTCAATAGGAGGGTAAAAGTCGATGATAACTTCAGCACCTTGTCCATGCACTGTGACCGTTTTACTTTCTGTTGTTATAATGCACACGTTACCTCTTGGGTTGGGTCTTATATAGAAAGGTGAGGCATAAACGACCACACTGTTGTGTGTTAAACTTTTGCACCCGTTTCACATAATAGTATATTGTTGCACTGCTTCCGAAATAGAGAACAAACTCTACGTGTGGAGGGAGATTTCCAAAACTGTCAAAGTACTACACAGTGGAACCATGTTTTACGTACGCCACATAATGTGTTCCTGGACTATGACTACATCTAAATTAATGACAGCACGTTCCTGCTTCCATGGACGTAACGGTAATAGGTTATGCATAAATACACCTCTTAAGTGTGGAATCTTCATGAGTTTTGCGTATTTTGTTACTTCATCATGGGTAATAGCTCCTCGAGGCAGAGCATTTATTAAACGTTTTGGGAGACAAATAAATGCCGAGTCCCTTTTTATACGAGGCCACCTTGCGGTTAACTCCCTTACCACGAAGGGCTATAGCTTCCATGGTTTTATTATGTCTTTCACTTTCTTTCAATTGTTGCTTTGCCTCTTCAACGGCCTTAACTGTTCGTGCTACTGCACTTGCTTCATCGAGTAGGGATCCCAGAGCAGCTAGACCAGCAAACAAAGCGGGTAAAAATCCCCCACGTTTTGGAAAAGGAATCACTCGGACACGTTTTAAAAATCGTTTCTTACTTTTGGGGTTAGTATGTAATTGTGCCCCTTGAAGCGCTTTATTAATGACAAACACATTTTTTTTTCTCCTCGTGAGACCACACGTGTAGCATTAAGAATAGCTTTGAAACCACCCTTTTGCGATGGCTTTTTTTACTTTTTCACCACGTATCTTTGTTTCACCATGGTGGACAACCTTTCACGTGAAAGTTTCAATTACAACTAACACCTATTTGGAGGAAGAACCCATTCATATTTAATTCAACGAGGTTCTATATTCAAGTTCTATGTACAGCCGAAAATCATTTATGTTTTTCCTCGCTTCTTTTTCATCGAGTGTAAGCATCTGTTGAAAGGATAATTTATCATCAGCTTTAACTGTCTGATGTATAACTAATGGCATAGCATTACCGTTTAATCGTATCGATAAATGTCTTATATCTGGCATATATTCCATAATACGAATGGTTCCATCATACAGCAAGCGGTAAGTGGTATATCCCGAAGGTAGAACATAGGTAAGTTCTGTAGTGCCTTCCACTGGCAATCGGTTTGTAATGTGAACTAGGAATAGGTTGGGTCGTGATTTAATAAATGAGTATATATATTGTTCCACAAATTGTTTGGTTGTTACGTAATGAGGTTGTATGGGGTCTGAAATGTCGGCTAGTCGCCTTCGCTTCATCTGTAGAGTGTTCACTCCGATTTCACACACTTTTCCCATTTCAGAGGTTAAAAACCGTTTATTGCAAACATCCTGATCTTCTTCAGGATCGGCCACGTGAATGATGCGGTTATAATTAGCCATATAGACATTGACAGTCAGGTTTGGCACCCTGTCATACAAAACTGTTAATTTATTATCCACATAGTCCTTTCTAGCAGCATCTGTATAAGCCATGGGAAGAGGTAGCTGTGTTAGTGGACGTTGCTGTACATCAAACTCATTATTCTTGTTCTCCATTAGAGTGTAAACAGACATATAGGATTTAGTGCAGACATCTTGTTTATTCACGGGGTTAGCCCCGTTAATTATTCGTTTATTTTGCATGTCATAATCTCCATTGATACGTCGTAAGCTGTATGTATCAACATAATTTTAGTACATGCTTCAGTAGAGACTTGTGGATGTTTCACATGGGTTAACCGCATTCCTTTAAAGTCATAATCACCCTCTTTAGTGCGTGGTATAATAGAAACGTCACCATAGTGTTTATTAGCAGGATCTGTATCCTGTTCTGGATCATTTAATGAGGTGACCGTGGTCTTAGTTACTAATGTTCGTGCAAACACGTCCATGGTTAGACTGTCCCTGTAACGGTCCTAAGTTCCATGTATATAGAGATCGTACTAGCATCTTTTACGATTAGTCGCTATGAAGATTATTAAGCAATAACACTCCCTCCCACTGGGGGATTTGGTTTCACACCACTTTTCAACATCGTCTGAACAACGTCACAGCTCACTCCTATCATCTTCTATTCGCTGTGTCATTGTTGGACCCCCAGGATTTGGAAAAACAAATCTTTTTCTTACCCTCATTACTGCTTTAAACGGCGTGCGCTTTCAAAATATTTATATTTTCGCCAAATCTACCAACCTCTCTATGTCTTTTTGGAACAGGTGATGATGGATCTTCACCACGATAACATGAGATACTTAACCTTTACGGCACATGAAGATGTTATCTCTCCGGACAGTGTTCGCCCTGATTCACTCATGATTTTTGATAATGTGTCAACAGAACGACAAGCCATTATCCAAGCATACTCTAGCATGGGACAATAAAAGCATTATTGACTGCTTCTATCCCGGTCAAACCTATTCACGAATACCGGAACAGTTAATTCGTGATAATGACAATGTGATTGTTCTCTTCCGTCAAGATGAACGAAACATGCATCACGTGTATGATGATAATGTTGACCTTTCACAACTACAGAGTTGTGCGCCAAGTGTTGGAATGCTTACCATCATGTCTGTCTTGTTATCGATAAACAGAGTGATATTAACAAAGGACGCTACCGCATGGGGTTTGACCATTTTATTCATATTTAAATAGCTGCTTCTTTTATGATACGTCACTTGTGCAAACACCATGACGCCAACAACAGAGTGTCAGTTAAAGAAACACATTATCCAAGCTCAGGAAAATATTCGCCACAAGTTTTGTGAATTAAAACGTTCACGTGCCGATAGTGAGTTGTTTGTTGAAACATTCGACACCTCCTATGAAAACTATATTCAAGCTCTCCTCCACATCTGAAAAGCCTACAACACTATCGAAAGCAACAAAGACCATGAAAGAAGTTGCAGTGGAAGAGAAAGAACAAGAGGATGATGATGATGATGACGTGTTTGCACCGTAAAACCATCAGTTTCAGAAAACACCCGATATTGCAGAAACACCTTCATCTTCTAGAGAACCAACCCTATCAGAAATCATGTCTACACCTGAATATAAAGCTCAGCTAAAAATCAATCTGGTAAAAAATTACGGGGCTTTAGTGTCACCATACATCAAAGATCTATTTACTAAGGGGTTTGCTATGAATAAGATTGTTTTTGAATTGGTAATTCCAATATCATGTTTAGAGATAATGTGCTTATTATTAAAAGTGTTAACTATAAATTAACATCGGACCTTTTTGAGCTGTTATTTTCACGCATCCCTCCTTCAGATTACTATACCTATAATGATCGCAGAACGTATAAAACCATCTTAATGACTACAAATGCTTATAGACGGAGATATAAGCAACCTGAAGGGGTAATTGCTAATAAAATTATCAAGTATTGTACACAACTAGGGTTGGTACAGGATATGAACTCCTGATCTTTAAGATGAAAAGAGGTCCAGCTATGAGCTAGCAGTGAGGAAATAAGGAAGTGAGTCAGGCCATGACGCAGAACATTGACAGCTTTATCTGGAGATACGTGGTGCAAGCGATACGTGAATCACGAGAGCAGTCACGCTGGGATTAATCAGCCAGAGCAGATTAGCAGGGAAATCACCACTGAGTGCTTAGATCGGCATTTTTCTGGCAACATTGGATTGCGAATCAACACCGCAAAGTTGTGAAATAAGTCGTTTTCGCGGAAACGATGCAAAATTACAACAATGGGCCTACGGGGATCAGAATTATCCAGGAAATTATGAATTAAGCGAGGTTAAGAATGAATAATTTAGGCCCAGGAAAAATATTATTTAGTCAGCAGTTACGTCATTAGGCGGAGCCAAGCGAAGGTAGTGGGAAGAAGATAAAAAAACGCAATCGCCCACGCAGCTGAGGAGCCTTGTAGATTTTATTTAAATTAATTAGACGATCGATTTTCAGGAAACGAAAGGGTAATGAGACGTTTGAATTATAGGGAACATAATGATATACTTTTCAGAAAACGTGCGACGTCTAGTTCAGAAGTTAGTTCCGGGAAGAAAGCAAAAGTAGTTTATTTTTGCAAGTTCCCAATAAATAGCCCAGGTTTCAACAACAGAGCATGCAGTATCCGTCAGCCAAGTGAGGCTACAGGCTGTGTCAGAAGCTGTTCGCCAGAAGTAAGCGGGGAGAGGCTCCACGCTGTCTCCTAAAATGCAGAAGCGCTGCATTATACTCGTCGCAGTTCAGTAAGCCCGGGGAGGCTCAGCGCAATTCCGCACAGTATATAAGTATACCGTACACAGTATTATCAAGCTGTTGGGACGGAAGTCCGTCCTCACACTAGTAAAGACTCATCGTACTCCTGTATGGAGAAGTAACAGCAAGTAACGCAGTTCGTTACCAACCGCAAAAAGTGGATCGTGTTAAGACGAATTAACAATCAGCAGTATACGCTGTAATAACAAAAAGTTGTGTGTGCGTGGTAAATTAAATCCGCTACGGTTGTTATCAGTGATCACTAAAGCACTTGTGCTAGATCAAAATTATTATACGCTACTCACAAACCGTGACAAAGTAAAATTGCGCCGCGACAAATTCTAGAACAGTAATAAGCTAGAATACAACAGTCCAGATCAATAGAGAC
Organism: Meconema thalassinum; assembly: GCA_946902985.2. NCBI lineage: Eukaryota > Metazoa > Arthropoda > Insecta > Orthoptera > Tettigoniidae > Meconema > Meconema thalassinum. The sequence continues at coordinate 94,976,502 of OX336391.1, forward strand.
ATTACGCTGGAGGTCATCGTTTCGAAATATACAGACTGGTCTCCGTGAAATTTAAGTGAAAGACTACAGTATTGAGGGACCGATATTGGAACGAAATCCAATAATTCAAGTAAATGAACACGGGTTCGAGACCCAAGAACAAATATAGTGAACTTAGCGAAGCTACAGTGTATCAAATAGGAACGTAGCAAGAAAGACATTCTCGTAGGAGAAATAAAGGAAAACTTGTCGCAGGTAAGGACAAAATACGGTCACGAAGTAAGCGGGCCATAGGTTCGATAGACCGCTACGTAAACGTAGGACAAGTAAAAATTGAAAGTCGCTAATAAAGGACGATAATAGGAGTCAAAATAGACTTTCTAAAGGACAAGGCAAAGACTAGATCCAGTGAAGAATTAGGAGCCTTTCGAGTTTGCATCACGTCCAATGCAGGGTCCGGGGATTTCGTCAGGGCGTTGAACACCGATAAAACCTGCCAAGAGTCACTGAGAGGTGGTGAAAATTTATGCAGTGTAAATAAGATACATGATATATGTGTTTTACAAATTAGTGATGTGTTTAAATTTAAGTGAAGGTCGATTGGACCTAAGTGAGGTGTCGCTCACAATAGAAAGCGCTATGGTAGAGTACTAATTATGTCGTTAGGTGGGTGAAATCCTTCCCAAGGATGGATCAGAAGACGGATCACGATGGTGAGTCATGATTTTTCATTAAAATTGCAGATGTACGATGTACTGGCTCGATGGGATCGGTCGTAACTGGGGAGTTGAACGATCGAACTCATCGGGTAGTTGAATTCACTTATATAACTGAAATGTTGAAATAATAATAAATAATTGCGAGAACGATCTCGTAAAATAATTATATGAATGGGATCAGTAATGTAAAGTAATAAAAAACAAGTAATGAAATAATAAATATTAAATGATTTGGAGGAAGAAACCGAAAATAATAATTTAAATGGCTTAAAGTTTCGCCATAGTAAAAGCAGATAATGAAATAAATGTGCATCATAATAACATTGTTGAGATAAATAATGAAAAGGAAGTGTATAAAATAGATTGATCTCATAATTAAATGGCAATTAAGACAAAAGTTGAAATGAAAAATAATTGAAAGTTCGTAGTGAAAATAATAAAAATAAATATTATCGAGTGGTTATTCACTAAAAATAAAGTGATAATGAAATTTGTAATAAGAAACTCAAGTAATAAACAGAACGAAATAAATTAAAATGTCTTGACGCATTGTTGCCAAATGATCAATTTTATGTCTTTAAAAGTAATTGGTGAACAAAAACACCCAAAGAAAATAAATTATCACCGGCTAGCGAGCCAGAATTATGAAAATTATATGATAGGAAGGCCGGGGTCTTACCGCTATATATAAAATGTTAATTTGAGATATTAAATAAACCGCGAATAACCAAGCAAGAAATCGTCGTTGCCAAAAGGGCTGAATAATAAATAAATTAAGTTAAAAGCTAATAAATGTGCGTTAATCAGGATAAAGATTACTCGGGAGATGGAGAGTCTCATCGAAATGTTGTGGGTGAAAGATTCCCCTTTCTGTATTGTTGTTGTATGTAAACTTCATATTGTACTGGGTAGGTGAATTTCCCATAAATTGTATTGCCATATTGAAGCGTTAAAAATAATTACATTTTAAGATCGATCAGGCTGTGTTAAAATAATATTGTAGGCCAAAAATCGTCGAATGAAATATACATCTAAGACCATGAGAGCATTGTTATAATTATTATAGGCCATAAATCGTCGAAATAACGCGTTGTAAGTGAATATACATGTGAGACCATGAGGCATTGTTATATCTAATTGTTGTAGGCATTAATCGTCGAATAAAGTTTGCAAGTAAGACCGATTAACGGCGTTGTTATAAAATAATATTGATAGAAGGCGTCATACATTATTAAATTAGGCATCCTCTCCGGAATAAGTTATAAATATCCTGTAAAATCGAAATATAAATAATGATAATAATAATAATAATAACTAAAAGCAGGAACAAATAGCTGTTTTAGAAGTGATACGAAAGTCTTGGTAAAATCATATGGTGAGAGAGATAAACAAAGTGTAAGACGTGGTGGCTGGCCAGACGCAATAAATCAAGTCAAGTATCACCACAGGGGACAGACAGCTGTGAGCGCCGACCTACCGTAATGTGGGAGTGAGACAGAAAGTTAATGGGTTCTGCGGCAAAGTGAGGGTCTGTCAAAGGACTAATAATAAAAAGGCAGTATGTAAAAGTTTTATAAAAAGATGCAAGCTGAAATTAACTTACAAAATCACAATGCTGGCTTGGAGACATTTCTCCAGAATATAAGTTTGAAGCATTTACATGAATTTTTACGGGTTTTGTCAAACACTCCTATTGTAAGTAAAAGGATTCCTTCCTCAAAATTATGAAAGAACGGGTTTTGAAAAATACAGTTTTAAGATGAATAAAGATCCCACCAAAATAAATAACACAGTACATGGTACGCTGCAAAGGAAAGATCATCTGATGCATGAGAATGAACCTGGTAGAACAAGGGTTCGATTCACAGACAGTATTTTCTTGTACAGTATTTTAAATGTGTAAAATCTAAGGATTTGTGGAGAATTAATAATAAGGTCCAAAGGACTAAATAAGTGACAGATAAATGAATATTATGTAACATTAAAGAAACCCAGAAGGGTAAAGATTTGAAATGAATATAAATATCCAAAGCCTTGGAAAGTTGTATGACTTGAGTGATAGGCACGCTTGACGCCTTAGTAGAATATACTACAAGTAATTATAATTAGATTTAAGCAAGACAAAGTGATTACAAAGTGGTTATAAAGTTCGTAAAATAATGAAATGACATTATAGTGATCTTGATAAAATTTTGCAAAGTGATTTTTTATGGCACTAGAAGAGACTATGCCAAGTGATTAATTTTTAGTTTTTTATGGCACTTGAAGAGACTATATCAAGTGATTATTTTTTAGTTTTTAATGGCACTTGAAGAGACTGCCAAGTGATTAATTTCTTTTAACATATTTTGAGTGACACTTGAAGGATTATGCCAAGTGATTGATTTTTCATACATGTTTTTGAGTGAATATTTTTCTTTTATGAATTATATCTTTTAATATTTAAAATGTTGTGTTTTTCCTTAATATCCTTGTGAACATTGAGTATTCCATATCAGATATTTAATCAGCGGTGGAGGGAACGTACCATACCCCGAAACCGCAAGAGCAAAAGCCGAGTGCTGATTGATCATCATCCGTCTATACGGGCACATAGGGGAAGCATATAATGCGTGCTGGATATGGATACTAAGTCACATGGAAATTCGGTCAAATTAAAGATAAAGTAAATATTAAAGCAGTAAAGGTAGGGTGACCGCAACCCGCAACCCTATATAAATTTAAGGAGATACGACCTCTATGGTATTTCTTCTTTGGCGCCCACCTTGTGGGGGGGTTCAGGAAAAAAAACACACATGCTTAAAGTTGTTGAAGTTTTTGAAGGAGGGACGTGTGGACGGGTTCGTGCGCCTGCACACCCGTTAAACACTTCACCTCAATTAGAATGAAAGAGTACAAGCATGTCGGGTCGAGCCCAGATTCATCTTGTGTGCATGATCCATTCTGTGGGGGGGGGGGGGGGGGGGGTAGTAGCCCATCGTTTCTCAAATAAATTGGAAAAAGAATGGCTACAACGGAAGAGATGAAAAGTCTCTTGGAAGTTTTAAATAATAAATTTCAAGAAAATAGGGATGAAATAAAAAAGGACTTTAATGAAGCAATAGACATTAAGCTTCAAGAAAAGATGGAAGTTTTAAATAATAAATTCCAAGAAGGTAGGGATGAAACTAAAATGAACTTGGAAGGAATAAATAATAAACTTCAAGAAAATAGGGATGAGAGTAAAAAGGACTCAGAAGTTTTAAATAATAAATTCCAAGAATGTAGGGAAGAAAATAAAAGGGACTTGGAAGTTTCAAACAATAAAATTCAAAAAAAGATGGAAGTTTTAAACAATAAAAGTAGGGAGGAAACTAAAAAGGACTTGGAAGGAATAAATAGAAAAATCCAAGAAACTAAACAGGACTTGGAAATAATAATCAATAAACTCCAAGAAAATATAGAAGTTCTAAAGTTTGAACTTCTAGATGATATCAGTAAGGGTAGGATTGAATTTCAACAGAATTTTGAAACAACACACAATAGACTAGGTGAATTAAATAGTAAAGTTGACGCCGTACAGGTAAATGTAAATGATAGTATATTACAAATACAGGGAAGTATTGATACTATTAAAGTTGATGTAAACCATATCTCAGGCGAACAGACACAGGTTAAGTCACGCTTAGATGAGATCGAGGTGAAAATTAACGATATCAAAACCAAAACAAGAGAGCAAATAGATAGTAGATTCAATGGAATAGAGAAATCGTTTGGAGACACGTTAGATCTTAGACTAGAAGTAAATAAGTTCGATTTCCAGGAATTTAAGAACGATGTAACGAAGCAACTAGCGAACAATGAAAAACAATGCAAAAATTCCACACAGGAATTAAAGAGGGAAATAAATGATTTATCGAAACAAATCCAAAAAAATAATGAACAAAGGAAGTTCGATATGGATAAAATAGGCCAAAGAATAGATATGCAAGCAAAGGAAATAGAGAGTACATAGATCAAAGAATAGATGAACAGGATAAAGCATGGGAAACCACGTTAGGTAAACGTATAGAACCCATACAGTCATTAATAAAGACACAGGGAGAAATTGTTGAAAAACAGGGGGAAAACATTGATAGGCTACAATCCCAAATTGAAGAAATCATGAATGGCATAAATCCATTGAAAATTAGCATAGGGGAAACCAACAAGAAAGTAGAACAAAACCAGGGGGATCTGGCAAGAATAAAGAAAACCTAGGAGAAAACCCAAGGGGAAATAAAATCTATAAGACAGGATTTTAAAGAAATAGAGAAATGCGTAAAGCAAAACTTAGAAAACGCTAAAGAGGAAGTAGAAACAAGAGCACAGGTTAAATTTAAAGAAAAAGAACAACAGATCCTCGAAACTAAAAAGGAAATAAAGGTAGAGTTTGAAATATTTAAGGAAAACAGGAAGGGAAAGCAAGAAGAAATAGGGAGAAGAACTGAGGACAATGAGGATCGAATGAATAAGATAGAACAAGAATCATTTGCCAGGATAGAGAGACTCGAAGGAAGAGTAAATCAGAGCGAAACAAGAATGATTGCTATAGAAAGAATTAGTGTGGGAGATCATAAGTCAATTCGGGAAAGCACTGATGATTTGAGAAATAAATGGGGAGAAACAAAACCCCAAAACATATTCAAAAATTACCCAGAAGGGGAAAGTCAATTTAATACACCGGGACCACTTGTATTCAAGTCTACCCCTTTTAATAACAACAATAATAATGAAGTCCAAAACCAGGTGATAGCCATTATTAGATCAGACTCTGATAAACCCAGAAAGTTTTCAGGAAACGTGTCTTCTCTAAAGCCTAAATACTGGTTAAAGGAGGTATCTGAGTACCTAAAGGACACACGAGTTGCACCAGAGCGCCAATTAAGATCAATCGAAAAATTAATGGATGGCGATTGTATAACATGGTTTATAAGTTTTAGGTATACTTTCGACACCGTGGACGAATTTACAGACGCATTCTTAAAGAGATATTGGGCAGCGGACGTCCAACAAAATTTAAGGCTTGATCTCTCCTCCAAAAAGTATAGTACGAATACGCCCACGCACTATTCCGAATATTTCACTGCACAGCTGTGCAAATTTAGAGAATTAGACTGCGCACCGTCAGAAAATGACTTATGTCTGGCAATAACAAAGCAGTTACCGTTTGAAATACAAAGGTTCCTAATCTCATCGAATGCGAAGACAGCGATTGAAGTAGAAAGCGTCTTGCGCCAATCAGACATGACTACTGCACACATGTCGCCACGACAAAACAGAACAGTAGAGATGCGCACGTGACTGAAACCCAGACGGGAAATTTGGATAGGTCAAGAAACGATAAAGCAACGGGTACGGAGGAAATCAGAATTGGACAAAATAACCCAGGATATAACCCGAGAGAACAGAACACACCTTATAGAAGAAACTATAACGGAAATTATAGGGACAACTATAAAGGAAATTATAGCCCAGGTAATAGCAAGAACAGAGGTTATTATGGATCAAAACCCGGGAATCAGAGGGGATCGCCGAATGAGAGGCCATATCAGGCAAGAAAATGGAACCCAAATTACAAAAGAAACAATCAGCAGAGGGATAATGACATTGATTATCGGGCTGAAATTGAAGAACGCAGAGTAATAACTCAGAGGTATTACGACGAAAGAGGAGATGAATAAAATCAACCTCCTAAAGTGAAATGGAGCAATGCAATGGAAAAAAGAACCTCGCCAGATATTCATCATATGAGAGGAGCACAGAGTTTGGAACTCCAAGAACATAATCAGAGATCCCAGCGTGAGGATCCTGAGGAAAAAACGCCAAAATTTGAAGGATTAGTAAGAGATGGAATTGGAGGATGGAATACTATCCAAGTGGTAAATTGGATTGAGAGGCCCGAAGAACTAATGGAGGAAATATAAGAAGGTCCTGTCGCTTTTAAAAGAGAGTTACCAATAATATTAATAAGAATCGAGGGTACTCTAGTTCGAAGCTTGTTAGATGCAGGATCAACGGTCTGCTTAGTAACTCAAGCACTAGTGAATGAGTTAGAAAGGGAAAAGTACTAAAGATACCTATATCAGTGATTAAAATAAAAGGAATAATTCCAGAAAAGAGTTTAGTTTGCAAATATCAAGTGTTCTTAGAACTGCTATTAGGAAACTTATTGTTGTCTCAAAGCTTTTTGTTAGTTAACAAGCTACCGTACAACATAATTTTGGGCATTGATTTTATAAGAGAACATAAAGTAGTGGTCGACTTGTCCCAGAATTGCATTAAATTCAAAAATGAAGAACAGGAGTCTGAAATTGATATCTCATCTCAGAAGGCAGAACCTAGAGAGGGCGAACAAATTTGGAATATAGAAGAAGAGAATTACAGGACTGTAATGGAAGAGGAAATACTATTTTTAGAAAGGGAATTAAGTACACTGGCTGCAGATATTGAAAAGGAAGAAGAAGTCAAATTCGAAGAATGCCTTAAAGAAAAATTAGAAGAAGCAAAGAAGTCAGCAGAAGACAAAGAGGTTTTGAAGACAAGGCAAGAGAAATGCAATCGACTCCAAGCCAGGAAAAATTAAAAATTTCAAGTATGCCTTGCATGTAAATGACTGGACGCCATTTCGCCAAAAACCTTATCCAGTAGCCGAAAAACACTTCAAACAAACCAAGGAAGTACTTCAAAAGATGATGGAAGATGGGGTAATAGAAAAAGTACCTACGCCTTATGTAAGCCCATTGGTCGTGGTAAATAAACCAGACGGATCAGTAAGAGTATGCTTGGATGCCAGAAATTTAAACTCAAGGATAATTCCAGAAAATGATGCAGCACCTCCAATTAAAGAAATTTTGAGAAAACTTAAAGGGAAAAAATATTTACAAATATTGATTTAACAAGTTCGTACCACCATTTGGAGTTGGAAACAAAACATGCCTACTAACAGGATTTCAATTTGAACAACAAACTATGTGTTTTCGAAGGTTACCGTTCAGATTGAAAACGGCAGTTTCAGCATTAATTAGAGCATTAGACAGGAACCTCTCTGAAGATGTAAAGGAATGTACAATTAGATATGTCGATGACATTTTATTAACATCAGAATCTATGGAAGAACATTTGGAAAATTTGAATAAATTATTAAATGATCTGGAACAAGCAAATTTTAAAGTTAACTTCAAGAAATCCAATTTTTGTCAGAGGCAAGTGACGTTTTTGGGTCACGTGATCGACCAACATAGAGTCATGCCGAACCCTTGTAAATTAGAATCAATCAAAAAAATTTCCAAGGCCACCCAAGTCAAGAATGTAAGACAGTTCTTGGGACTGATAGGGTTCTTTAACAGCCATTGTCCTGCGTACACAAGTACAGTTTCACCTTTGCAAGATTTGCTTAAGAAAGGGGGAAAGTGGAAATGGACTGAGGAATGTGAAGAAGCCTTTAAGACGGCAAAATATATGTTACTCCATTCCGTGAAATTGGGATACCCGGATTTTAGCGAAAAATTTATCATTCAGACAGATGCTTCTCAGATAGGCGTAGGAGCCATGTTGTATCAAGAAAGTAAAGAACAAACACATCAAAGAAATTATTTAGCATTCGCCTCAAGATGATTGAAGCCCTATGAGAAGAATTAGACTATTAGTGAGATTGAACTTCTCGCCATATTGTACGTGCTACAATATTGGCGTAAAATAGTGTATGGATTTCTGATTATATTGCGGACAGACCATAAGGCGCTGACGTTTCTGATGAAAACAGACTTATCAAGTCAGCGGTTAATGCGATGGGAGCTATATATACAACAATATGATGTCGACATTGAATAGTGTCCTGGAAAGGAGAATATTATTCCGGTCTTTTTAAGTAGGAATCCAGGCAACAGTGAGGAGGCATGTACAATTCAGATGGATACCAAAGATCAAGAAACAATTGAGGAATTAAAAAGAATTGAGGAAAAACAGAAACAAGACCCATGGATGAGGATGTTGATAAGCTACTTCGAGGGAAGCCTTGACAGAGCGTCACCCGCGTTCATTGAGGCAGAAAGAATTTCTACTGATTACAGTTACTTTAATGGGATCCTACACAAATTTGCAGATGCAGACACCACTCGTTTAAGAATTATTGTGCCTGCAGACATGCAGAGAAAATTAGTTTGGCTATTGCATAGATCATTCGGACATATGGGGGTTGACAAGACAGTCAAAATGTTACAGGAAGCGTTTACATGGCCACGGTTGAGAGATACAGTGAGATACACTATAAAACTTGCGATATATGTCAGAGAATAAAGCCAATTTCTTTCCTAATGAGGCAAAAACCAATTCTACTTTTGCCAGAAAGACCATGTCAGATTTTGTCAGTGGACAACTTCGGTCCACTACCAAAGGCCAGAAGAGGCAAAAGACATGTCATGGTATCCATGGACGTTTTCACAAAGATGGTCGTGTTATGTCCGATACAGAAAACATCGACAAAGCAGAATGTCAAGAGGTTAAAGGAACGAGTAATCCCTGTGCTAGGCAAGTCAGAAAACCTACTTTCAGACAATGGAAGTTGTTTTACGAGTATAGAGTTTCGCCGAGAATTAGAAAATTTGGAAATTCAGCAGATCTTATCGAGCTTAAGACATCCAGAGGCAAACCCGTCGAAAGAGTGATGAGGGAGGTGCAAAAGTATTGTAAAATTTATTGTTCAACGGAGAACTGGAAATGGATTGATATTTTAGCAACCTTTGAATTTTGCATCAATAATACAGTCCACGAAGCAACAGGGGAGGTACCCGTTAGGTTGCATTTGGATAAGAAGCCAGAAAGGCCCTGGGACCAGATTTTACCAACCTTTACTGATGCTCAAGTAGGAAGGGAACTAAGAATCAGGAGGACATATGAACATTTGAAGGCACAAGCTGATAAAAGGAAGAAAATAAATCGAAATAAAAGGTACCATAGGCCGTTGGTTGAAGGAGAATTAGTACTGGTGAAGCGACCGGCGATATCAGATCCTGAGAATCGCGTATACAAAAAGTTCAGGAAGAATTATCATGGGCCATACCGAATAATTAAGGACCTTAAAAACAACGCATATAAGGTACTGTACCCATGTGAGTAATCTCGATGGAAAATACGCTTCCGCCTCCAGCTAGCGTCAGGACCCGGGCGTGTACCGTTCCCCCATTGAGCAGTTGCATATTTTGGATTTGAGGCTAAAAGGTATCAACTCTACAATGATAAGGCACAACTCTATTCTAAAACTTTAATTCAGTAATAAAATCATGGCTTCAAACAAACAAAACAATCCCCACAACCATAAAAACAAAATCAAACAAAAATTACTTCCACAATCCACTGATATGAACATAATATTATCATAATAAAATCATGTCATAACACAAACCTTTACCCTTATATCAACTTCACAAAATACTCTAGTGCGCTGATGCACATACAACTTCAGAAACAACTGTACATTGATTCTACTGTCATCCAATGTGACTTCTTTAATTTCACAAAATTACTTATTCCTTTAACCTCGTCTTAATTTGACAATTATGTGTACCGTGTGTGTTTGATCTTTCTCTTCCCACCAAATGCTTTACATGCATTAGCCTATTCTGGTGTTGCACAGCAGTCTACGTGCAACTCCATAATTATGTAAGCTACCCCTTCACTTCCTCTATTTATATAGTTCCACTGCATGCCGTTTGTGATTTCATCTTAAAAACGTTAGTTATTGCTGTGTCGGATGGTACTATTAAACTACCTTGCGCGCGTAGCCTGTGGCGTCGAGTAACCAACTTCTGAAAAAGTTGTCAGTGACAGTATAAATGCAACGTCTAACCATTCGTTAGATTGCTAAAATCATGAACCATCAGGGTGATCTATAATTACCAATGTGTTCTTAAACCACATGACTTCATTACTCAATATAACAATATTTCATTTCATGTCATTAACAGGGTCTAAAATCTGCCCTTTTTAAACCTTCTTTCACGGTTCGCTTGACAGTCCCAGACCCTCTTCCGAGCGGCCTGTACACAATAGAAGTGGAGTGAGGTCCCACAGTACCTCGACCCTCGTTTCCTGTCTCAAGTCTTTATCTCCCCTAAGCAGTATAAGATTCTACAAGGCAAATACCGTGGTCCCAGTGACACACATATCCCAATGGATTTAAACTGAATATTATGCAAATAGGTACTGGATGAGCTTTAACATTTATTCCTACCCTGAGGATATAATAACTGGCACCAAATAGGCCCATTTCAACATGAAGGCACGAGGTTCATAAAACATTGGTCGAGTAGGTAACCGGTATCTTAAATAAATGCTGCGGTCAGCCCACATGCTGCCGTCATAAGATTCGCTTCGACGAGCCGAATCACTCAATAATAAGTTCTCGGGGAATCAGATAGAGTGCAGAGGTGTCCATCGTTTTCCTCTCACCTATCACGGGATTCGAACCCGGAACATTCCATATCCATCATCAGAGTTAGGGTCCAATCACTAATTACACTCTGGCATAAATCATATCTCCCAGTATGCCCACGGCATACGAGATTTCATACGTCGAATAGACCACCTGGTTCCTAACCTAATGTTATGACCTTCGTCCTATAATTATCAAGAGAAATCTATCAATTACTCTATGAGCTTTTACATAAGCTGCAAATTCAATTCACTTGAAAGCTGGCATAATTATATTCCCATTAATACAATATTCTGATAAAAACTCTTTTCTTAATCCCGTAATGTAATCTTACTGTATAATCTTACTGCTTAGATCGACAAGTCTTGCAATTAGCGTAACTATTTCTTGCTTACAACATTTTGCCTGATGCATTCATTCATACCTTTATTATTCATTATTATTATTATTATTCTCACTGACATAAATTACCAAAATCCGACACAACCTAATCATCTTAAAACTCGAACAACCGTGTTCGTTCCGTTTACATAACTGATTTGCCATTTTTAATAATAGTGGTAACGATTAATCCACTCTCTGATGCAAAATAACATCTCAACTCTATTAAAATCAACGCAATAATGATTAAACCTGGAGGGTCTATCTCCTACTACTGATTCTTACTGGCATCTTTATAACTCTGAAATCACATTACATGCAGTGGCCTATACTTCTACATCAACATAATTTGTGGGGTACTCACATATATCGGCTCATCATGGTGGCTCCAACCACTCATATCCTTCCGGGTCGCCTGCCATATGCAGATTTAGTGCGACATTTGCATCTTGAATACACACATTTTATGATACATTTCTTCTACTAACCACACGGCACTTTGCATCTCCATAAAGAAGCTATTGCTTCCAAAACACATGACACTTTATAACACTCATTAAACCAGTAATTTAAAAGACATTTCACATATGATTTATACATAACACATGTCACTTTTTTTTACACTTTTCATTGGTTGAAATTCCCTAGCAAAGATATCAAAATTGCAGGTGTCGACGGTATCTTCCGTGCTCCTACCAACTTCTGATTGAAAGTCTGGTTCATCTGCCCTCGGAATTCACCAACAGTCTATCAATAATCCTACGGTAAGCTTCCAGATTTGCATAAATATGCTAACTTCCGTCCTGAGCGTTACTATTTGGTATTCTTAAGACATTACCAAATGCTTCGTAAAGTTTCTCCCAGCGCATTCCAGCGTAATAAGACATGTATGATCAGTCAATACATTATACATTGCGCTTAACATTGTACACAATTTTCACACAAATTATTATTTTCAATAGTTCTGCAACTTCTCTCACACGGTGCTTCCTAAGTGAACACAAACCATTGTTCGTACTGCTGACTACACCTGCAGCACGACTGTCATTAATAAAAGCTTTCAAAACGTTTTACTGCACGGCTTCCCAAGTCGAAGTCCGGGCCTCCTTCCTTGCCTTCGGTAATACACATTTCACACAATACATTTCGTTGATTACCGTACTTCTTATTAATTTCTGACTATACATTATTATCTTCTCACTTGGTGCATTACGATGTGCGGTGAATATAATGGTTCACTCAAATGTACAAGTCTTTGTTTGAGCGTCCTTTCATGAGCCGGACCGACATACGTTCCGCCTCAACAACTGCTTGACAACTGTGTTCTGACAGTGCTCTGCCAAGGGTCGACTCCCTTATATTGGTTTCACACAAAAGGTAGAGCTACATTTTCCCGCGCCATCTCGACTCCTCTCCCAGCATGATTCTGGTCTCGAAACCATGCTCATCGGGTTCCTTTTTCTTCACTGATCCCAGAACTATCTGCGTGCTGAAGGATCGCTCGGCAAATTAATTAATATTAATTGTGTTCTCCATAGCGTGGGGACGCTGTTTCACTGGGAATCCCTGGCGACCTCGTCAAACCCAGCCGCGAACCTCCATAGTCTTATGTCCTTCCGCACTCCATTAAATATGCGTCAATTTCGCAGATTAAAGGCTCTAAAATTAGCCTCCTGGCTAAAGATTCACCTGTGTGCAACTCTCATGTCATTGCGTTACTCCAATCACGAGTAATCAATGATTTTCCTTGGGATCTCTCCCCAATCTTCTTCGTCCTATTCTCAGTCGGGGAAAAACTGGGTCATTATTCAACCCCCCAACCTCTTCCAGACGACATAACTAGGTCAGCAAGATTAACGTGGCTCCAAGGGTCACCTCCCACAATTCTGGGCCTATTAGTAAAACGTCAAACTCTGCACTTTCTCTGCTCCAAGTCCAGCATAGCCTACTCCAAGTAGTCTAATAATGCTGTATTCTGCTCCTTTTCCCTGCATTATTTTAATAAATAATGTCATTATCAACTGAAATCCCACCAGTGATTAAATATATACTTTTCTCTAGGGGTTTTTACAATGAAACTCCCTCAACAGACCTCGGGTTCGTTCCCTGGTGGAACCTTTATTCTGAGATCACAGTCTCTGAGATCCACGTTCGATATCAGTCAGCATGACCCCCTCGGGTTCAGTACAACACACCGAAACTGATCATAAAATGATCATGAATGCGGCAAATTTTAACGTTTACCATCCTCCAGAAGAATACGAGAACGAAATCCAAGCATTGCTAACCCAAGTAGAAGATAACAGTGAGAATGAAAGAGAAAGGAGATGGAAGAAATTAAAGTGCACATGTGATCTGAAGGAAACATATGAAGAAATGAAAGAGTTAATCAGACACATCGAGAAAGAAAATGGGGAGTTGAGAGAAAGGGGTGAGAGGCTCAGAAACCTCATGGAAATGACAAAACTAAATTGAAACGGGTAAGGACAGGCCTAACCCAACGACGAATTGATAATATATCTGTAGGAATGAAACTGGAATGGAAAAAGATCCAGAAAGGAAAGTACGGTGGAAACGGGCAAGGATAGATCATACCCAGGTGCTAATGGAACTGAAAATTTGAAGAGGACAAACAAAAATACTAAATTAATGAAACGGGCAGGGAGAATCCTTCCCCATTCAAGGAATTAAAAGAAATATTTAAAGGAAGTTCATATAAGTGTTTTTTTTTGAATTTTGATAAATAAATTTCCTCAGCTCTTCGAAAATTTATTTACCTTTGAAGGAGGGATTCTGTACCCAACTAGGGTTGGTACAGGATATGAGCTCCTGATCTTTAAGATGAAAAGAGGTCCAGCTATGAGCTAGCAGTGAGGAACTAAGGAAGTGAGTCAGGCCATGACGCAGAACATTGACATCCTTATCAGGAGATACGTGGTGCAAGCTATATGTGAATCACGAGAGCAGTCACGCTGGGATTAATCAGCCAGAGCAGATTAGCAGGGAAATCACCACTGAGTGCTTAGATCGGCATTTTCTGGCAACATTGGATTGCGAATCAACACCGCAAAGTTGTGAAATAAGCCGTTTTTGCGGAAACGATGCAAAATCACAACAATGGGCCTACGAGGATCAGAATTATCCAGGAAATTATGAATTAAGCGAGGTTAAGAATGAATAATTTAGGCCCAGGAAAAAATACTTATTCAGCAGTTACGTCATTAGGCGGAGCCAAGCGAAGGTAGTGGGAAGATGATAAAAAACGCAATCGCCCACGCAGCTGAGGAGCCTTGTAGATTTTATTTAAATTAATTAGACGATCGATTTTCAGGAAACGATAGGGTAATGAGACGTTTGAATTATAGGTAACATAATGATATACTTTTTCAGAAAACGTGCGATGTCTTGTTCAGAAGTTAGTTCCAGGAGGAAGGCAAAAGTAATTTATTTTTGCAAGTTCCTAGGTTTCAACCACAGAGCATGCAGTATCCGTCAGCCAAGTGAGGCTACAGGCTGTGTCAGAAGCTGTTCGCCAGAAGTAAGCGGGGAGAGGCTCCACGCTGTCTCCTAAAATGCAGAAGCGCTGCATTATACTCGTCGCAGTTCAGTAAGCCCGGGGAGGCTCAGCGCAATTCCGCACAGTATATAAGTATACCGTACACAGTATTCTCAAGCTGTTGGGACGGAAGTCCGTCCTCACACTAGTAAAGACTCATCGTACTCCTGTATGGAGAAGTAACAGCAAGTAACGCAGTTCGTTACCAACCGCAAAAAGTGGATCATGTTAAGACGAATTAACAATCAGCAGTATTCGCGGTACTAACAAAAAGTTGTATGTGCGTGGTAAATAAAATCCGGTACGGTTGTTATCAGTGATCACTAAAGCACATGTGCTAGATCAAAATTATTATACGCTACTCGAAAACCGTGACAAAGTAAAATTGCGCCGCGACAAATTCTAGAACAGTAATAAGCTAGAATACAACAGTCCAGATCAATAGAGACATTACGCTGGAGGTCATCGTTTCAAAATATACAGACTGGTCTCAGTGAAAGTTAAGTGAAAGACTACAGTATTGAGGGACCGATATTGGAACGAAATCCAATAATTCAAGTAAATGAACACAGGTTCGAGACCCAAGAACAAATATAGTGAACTTTAGCGCAGCTACTGTGTTTCAAATAGGATCGTAGCAATAAAGACATTCTCGTAGGAGAAATAAAGGAAAACCTGTCGCAGGTAAGGACAAAATACGGTCACGAAGTAAGCGGGCCATAGGTTCGATAGACCGCTACGTAAACGTAGGACAAGTAAAAATTGAAAGTCGCTAATAAAGGACGATAATAGAAGTCAAAATAGACTATCTAAAGGACAGGGCAAAGACTAGATCCAGTGAAGAATTATGAGCTGTTCGAGTTTGCATCACATCCAATGCAGGGTCCGGGGATCTCATTAGGGCGTTGAACACCGATAAAACCTGCCAAGAGTCACTGAGAGGTGGTGAAAATTTCTGCTTTGTAAATAAGCTACAAGACATATGTGTTTTAGTGTTAACATAGTGTTTTACAAATTAGTGATGTGTTTAAGTTTAAGTAAAGGTCGATTGGACCTAAGTGAGGTGTCGCTAACAATAGAAAGTGCCATGGAAGAGTACTAATTATGTCGTTAGGTGGGTGAAATCCTTCCCAAGGATGGATCAGAAGACGGATCACGATGGTGAGTCATGATTTTTCATTAAATTGCAGAAGTACGATGTACTGGCTCGATGGGATCGGTCGTAACTGGGGAGTTGAACGATCGATCTCATCGGGTAGTTGAATGCACTTATATAACTGAAATGTTGAAATAATAATAAATAATTGCAAGAATGATCTCGCAAAATAATTATATGAATGGGATCAGTAATGTAAAGTAATAAAAAAAACAAGAAATGAAATAATAAATAATAAATGATTTGGAGGAAGGGACCGAAAATAATAATTTAAATGGCTTAAAGTTTCGCCATAGTAAAAGCAGATAACGAAATAAATATGCATCATAATAAAATTGTTAAGATAAATAATGAAAAGGAAGTATATAAAATAGTTTGATCTTATAATTAAATGGCAAATAAGACAAAAGTTGAAATGAAAAATAATTGAAAGTTCGTAGTGAAAATAATAAAAATAAATATTATCGAGTGGTTATGCACTAAAAATAATGTGATAATGAAATTTGTAATAAGAAACTCAAGTAATAAACAGAACGAAATAAATTAAAATGTCTTGACGCATTGTTGTCAAATGATCAGTTTTATACATCTTTAAAAGTAATTGGTGAATAAAAACACCCAAAGAAAATATATTATCACCGGCTAGCGAGCCAGAATTATGAAAATTAAATGATAGGAAGGCCGGGGTCTTACCGCTATAAATAAAATGTTAGTTTTAGATATTAAATAAACCGCGAATAACCAAGCAAGAAATCGTCGTTGCCAAAAGGGCTGAATAATAAATAAATGAAGTTAAAAGCTAATAAATGTGCGTTAATCAGGATAAAAATTACTCGGGAGATGGAGAGTCTCATGGAAATGTTGAGGGTAAAAGATTCCCCTTTCTGTATTGTTGTTGTATGTAAAAGTCATATTGTATTGGGTAGGTGAAATTCCCATAAATTGTATTGCCATATTGAAGCGTTAAAAATAGTTACATTGTAAGTCCGATCAGGCTGTGTTATAATAATATTGTAGGCCAAAAATCGTCGAATGAAATATACATCTAAGACCATGAGAGCATTGTTATAATTATTATAGGCCATAAATCGTCGAAATAACGCGTTGTAAGTGAATATACATGTGAGACCATGAGGATTGTTATATCTAATTTTTGTAGGCAATAATTGTCGAATAAAATTTGCAAGTAAGACCGATTAACGGCGTTGTTATAAAATAATATTGATAGAAGGCGTCATACATTATTAAATTAGGCATCCTCTCCGGAATAAGTTATAAATATCCTGTAAAATCGAAATATAAATAATGATAATAATAATAATAATAACTAAAAGCAGGAACAAATAGCTGTTTTAGAAGTGAAACGAAAGTCTTGGTAAAATCATATGGTGATAGAGATAAACAAAGTGTAAAGCGTGGTGGCCGGCGAGACGCAATAAATCAAGTAAAGTATCACCACAGGGGCCAGGCAGCTGTGAGCGCCGACCTACCGTAATGTGGGAGTGAGACAGAAAGTTAATGTGTTCTGCGGCATAGTGAGGGTCTGTCAAAAGACTAATAATAAAAAGGCCATTATGTAAAAGTTTTTATAAAAAGATGTAAGCTGAAATTAACTTACAAAATCACAATGCTGGGATGGAGACATTTCTCCAGAATATAAGTTTGAAGCATTTACATGAATTTTTACGGGTTTTGTCAAACACTCCTATTGTAAGTAAAATGATTCCTTCCTGAAAAGAATGAAAGAACGGGTTGTGGAAAATACAGTTTAAAGGTGAATAAAGATCCCACCAAAATAAATAACACAGTGCATGGTACGCTGCAAAGGAAAGATCATCTGATGCATGAGAATGAAACTGGCAGAACAAGGGTTCGATTCACAGACATGGCATGTTTCTTGTACAGTATTTTAAATGTGTAAAATCTAAGGATTTGTGGAGAATTAATTGTAAGGTCCAAAGGACTAAATAAGTGACAGATAAATGAATATTATGTAACATTAAAGAAACCCAGAAGGGTAAAGATTTGAAATGAATATAAATATCCAAAGCCTTGGAAAGTTTTATGACTTGATTTAAGCAAGACAAAGTGATTACAAAGTGGTTATATAGTTCGTAAAATAATGAAATGACATTATAGTGATCTTGATAAAATTTTGCAAAGTGATTTTTTATGGCACTAGAAGAGACTATGCCAAGTGATTAATTTTTAGTTTTTTATGGCACTTGAAGAGACTATGCCAAGTGATTAATTTCTTTTAACATATTTTGAGTGACACTTGAAGAATTATGCCAAGTGATTGATTTTTCTTACATGTTTTTGAGCCAATATTTTTCTTTTATGAATTAAATCTTGTAATATTTAAAATGTTGTGTTTTTCCTTAATATCCATGTGAACCTTGAGTATTCCATATCAGATGTTTAATCAGCGGTGGAGGGAAGGTACCATACCCCGAAACTGCAAGAGCAAAAGCCGAGTGCTGATTGATCATCATCCGTGTATACGGGCACAGTATAGAACCATTACCTATATCAAAATTGTTTCCAACCACTGAGAGTGTTCGCCGTAAAACATCAGCCTCAGGTGTTGCGTTTAAAAAATTTAAACCACTCGTCGTTGTAACCTACTGGAATGATCCTAATACGTTGGTCAAACGCCTACAGCTCTTACATGCCCCTAAAAAAGTTGGCCATATTTGTCATGAAGGTGAACTATTAGAAATAGAAGAGGAGCTTCGTCATGCTGGTATTATCGTGTAATGGCTCAACATAGCAACGCCCCATCACCTATTAAAACGGCCATTGCTCATGAGTTACATAGTTCAGCTCGTCGCCTCTACGTCGATGTTATGCCATTACACGAGGGGTAGACTATTTGTGACAAGCTGATTTGGTTGAAATGAATCCCTATGCTAACGCTAACGATGGTGTATGCTATCTTATCAGCAATATGGATGTGTACTCAAAAATGGCATTTGCTGAACCAGTGAGTCTTAAGTCAGGTCATCTAGTCCCCGGTGCATTCAAGAATATTATCCAACGGTCTAAACGACAACCTTGTCTGCTCCAAACACATCAAGGGAAAGAGTTCTTCTACTCTTCGTTCTCTAGCTTTCTCAAAACATGAGGTATCCACCACTATTCTACCTATATTAATCAAAAAGCAAGTGTAGAGGAACGTTTCAATCGAACGCTAAAGACTGACATGTGGTGGCAATTTACAGCAAAAGGAACCTCTCGCTGGCTTGATCTTGTGGACAGCATAGTGGTCCAGTATAATGATACTAAACATTGAACCATGAACATGAAACCACGTCTTGTAACCAAAATATATTCCACAGCTAGATAAACTTTGTAACCCCATCAGAATTGCAGATTCACAACGTCATCTGCCTCAAGTTGGTGATTATGCACACATCAGTAAACACAGGTCTGTTTTCGACAAGGAATACAAGCCTAACTAGAGCACTGAAATTTTTCAAATTCGAAAAGTAAAACTTCACAATCCAGTCACCTATTTACTCCAAGACGACACAGGACATCCTATACAAGGAGGTTTTTACGTGGAAGAAATATAAAGTATAGCGTTTCCAAAACACTTTCTGGTGGAAAAGTAATTAAAACATATGGAAAAAAGTTTTTGTAAAATGGTTGGTGTTTAACTTTACCAAAAATTCTTGGATCAAGAAATCTGATTTTGTATAAACCTTGTCATTTATTAAAATACTTTTTTGCATGTTTACCCATAAATATCCCCCCTCTGACATCATCCACCATCTCAACAGATTTGTTCTTGTTTGAATATTGACTTAACCTTGAGCTAGAATCATTCGTAAAAGGATTAACACTTGCAAACGTCTGCATCAATTAATGTCATACGTCTGCGAAAGTTTGCTTGTTTAAAATCACACATTGCAGCGTGGGAGAGTTGCGTGTGCCCCGTGTACTTAAGTGTATGCATTAGCCTCTGCTCTAAAACACATCTACCCACCCATTTGGTTCAATCCTGGTTTAGTTATGTTCTGGTTCGGTTCCAGTTTGGTTCGGTCTGGTTCTACATTAGTTCGGTTCCGGTTCGATTCTATTTTGGTTCAGTTTGTTTCCAGTTTAGTTCGGGTTCGGTCCCGGTTTGTTTCGGTTCCAGTTAAATAGACTAGGTTAGGTTAGCTAGACTAGGATAGGTTAGGTTAAGCTATGCTCACCATCTTTATTTGAAAAGCGCGCCATGCAAGTGGTTGCGCGCAGCCACCATCTTTTAGGAGGGAAGGAGGGTAGGAGGGCCTAGAACCGCCAAAAAACCACTAATCTTTTTCTTTTCCTTTGCCTGGAGTTTGTCAATCTCCAATATTCCTTCATGCGTTCACTGATGTGTTTCCTTTGATATTCTGTCCAAGCTCGTCCACTTCTCTTAGGTCTTCCTTCATCTTGAAACCCTACACTTTACTCTTAAAATAACTTCTTTCTACCATCTGAGACTGTGATGTTCAACGGTTTTAAATCTTTCCACTTTCTTAATCCACGTTGGAGTGGTCTTCTTCTTCCAGAGGTAGTCGAATATTCGTTTTGTTAATCTATGTTTATGCATTCTGAATACAGACTGTTTCAAAAGTCCCATTACCCCCCCCCCCCATCTATCTGTGTACTTATTTCTTTTTCTTGTTGTAGGTGATATTGATTGCTGAAAAGAATGAAAAGAAGTAATTAAAACATATTGCTACGGCTGTGAGTTTGTGTCATCGCTCGCCGCATGAGTCACAACTGCCCCAGGGCTGGGCTGTGCCCTGCCTCCTGTATTGCGTGCGCCTTATGCAACAGGGCTACTAGGACAAGGGGATAGTCCAGAATATTCGTGACTGGACCAGCGATGGAAACCTCGAGAAGCCGTGAACCCTGGATGGATCTAGAAGCATTTATTGAGTCACCGGACTGCTATATAAGCGGCTTCAACAGTGAGGGGACGGAGTTTTTCTGTGGGTGTGTGTTCTTGAGCGAGTGCGACAGAAGTGTGGTGACGAAGTGCCGTGCGAGTTACGAAATCCAGTGACATTGTTTCCCCAGCTTGTGGACAGCGAAATAGCCTGCAGCAAGTGATCGTAAGTAATTGTGGTCGGTGAACATAAGGGAGAGGAGCAGGTAGTTTCTGTCAAGGCCACCGTACTCATTAGGACGGATTATCTTCTGTGGTCTGTTGACAAGTGAAAGGGGATAAGAGCGCTCAAGGAAGAGACTTGAGGAAACTGGAGTAAAGTCCTAATTACTTGTATTCGCTGATGAGTAGTGTAATTTTCTGGCCACAATAAAGTTAATTATTTCTTTAAGCAGTAATTGGTGTTGTGCTTTGTACCCAATCGTAATCCAGTTAACAAAAGTGCCACTAGGGGGATGGCACGCAACAACTGGTGTCAGAAGCCGGGTTACGAACTCAAGCACAACACCTGACGGTCCTGGTTTCAAAACCCGAGTAGGTCATTTTCTCTAATTTTCCTGTGAGTGCATCCCCTTTACAAGACAAACAACTAAAATGGAGGCTAAATTGGCAGCATTGCTAGAAAAGTTAAATGGCATGGAAACCAAGATTGAGGACGGCCAGAAGAATTTAACCAAGGAGCTAACTGCCAAATTAGAAGACGGCCAGAAGAAGATGGAAGACGGTCAAAATAAGTTAGCGGAGGACCTGAAGAAGATGGAGGACGGCCAGAAGAAGTTAGCCGAGGACCTAACTGCCAAACTAGAAGACGGCCAGAAGAAGTTAGCCGAGCACCTAACTGCCAAACTAGAAGACGGCCAGAAGAAGATGGAAGACGGTCAAAATAAGCTACCGGAGGACCTGAAGAGGATAGAGGACGGCCAGAAGAAGACGGAAGACGGTCAGAATAAGTTGGCACAGGACCTGAAGAAATTAGAACTGGGTCTGCGTGAGGAAGTCACGGCAGTGGAAAAGAAGTTCGACGCCTTACAAGTGGAAGTTGCCGAGCTTCGCCAACGCCCACTGATGGGGGTGGAGGAGAAATTCAACGGCTTACAAAAGGAAGTTGCCGAGCTGCGCCAACGCCCACTGACAGGGGTGGAGGAGAAATTCAACGCCTTGCAAGTGGAAGTTGCCGAGCTGTGCCAACGACCGCTGATGGGGGTGGAGGAGAAATTCAACGCCTTACAAGTGGAAGTTGCCGAGCTGTGCCAACGCCCGCTGATGGGGGTGGAGGAGAAATTCAACGCCTTACAAAAGGAAGTTGCCGAGTTGCGCCAACGCCCACTGACGGGGGTGGAGGAGAAATTCAACGCTCTACGAGAGGAAGTTGCCGAGCTGCGCCAACGCCCGCTCACCGTTACACCGGGAATATCAGGAACGGGACATAGCAGAGTGACGCCCCCAACCTTCGATGGAAAGGTCCCGTGGAGCACCTACTTACGCCAGTTCGAGGCGGCCTGTTCCATAAATAACTGGAACAACACAGAAAAGGCTACAGCTCTCATTGTAGCGCTGAGAGGTGACGCCCTTAACGTCCTTCAGGCCATCCCGACTGGATCCCAGGACTACGCTTCCCTGATCGCCCATATGGAATCCCGATATGGAGACAGCCATCTTCAGCAGGCCTATCAGATGCAGCTCCGGACCCGGGTACAGAAGAACGCGGAAACCCTGCAGGAGTTCGAGATGGACATCGCACGCCTCGTAAGGCTCGCCTACCCAACAGCGCCGGCCGACTTTCTGGAGCAGATAGCGACGCAGACTTTCACCGACGGGCTACGGGCTACGGGACTCGGACACTCAACAGGCGCTGCGTCTCGAGCGCAATAAGTCCCTGGCAGATGCGCTGAGCCACGCACTTGAGTTCGAGACGGCAAAACAGGCATCCAGAATGCACGCGCGGGTGCGTCAAGTGGACGTCGACGAACCAGTAAAAACCAACGAGACCAAGCCCCTGGCCGACGAATTAATGGAGGCGCTAAGCCGTTTCTTCGATAGTCGCGGTACCACCAGCAACGACACAGCCGGAAGACAACCGGAGAGGCGGCCCGGAAGAGGACTACCGACTTGCTGGGCCTGCGGCAAGAAAGGCCTCTTGAGCAAGGACTGCGGTGATCGCCGCCGCCGAGGGTATCCGACGGGAAATCAGTCGTCTGAAAACCGAGCGACCCAGGGAAACGAGTATTAGCCAGCCTTGGGGGGCAAAGGTTGGCTTGTGACAGTCGTCAAGTCCCAGCAGTCCAAGTGCGTGTGACGAAGTTACGGAGGGACAATAGCAGCCTGATGGTCGACGGAGTCGTCAACGGAGTGAGCTGGCCCATGCTGATCGACACGGGAGCGTCGAGGACCATCGTCAATCCCACCGTGATCCCGAAGTGGAGAGTGCAACCCACACAAAGGAACCTCCAGCTAATAACCGCGACCGGAGAGACCGCACCGGTACATGGCGAAGCGTCACTGGAGCTCGTCATTGGTCGACGGGTGGTGAAGCATCCAGTGCTTGTGGCTGACGTATCAAACGAAGTGATCATCCGACTGGACTTCCTGGACCAGAACAACATCATCCTGGACTTGAGTACCAACACTCTGCACTTCGGAGGTGAGGAACTTGCTTTGCAACCAGCACACGAGGCCGTCACCGCACGACGAGTAAGGCTGAGAGAGGACGTCATCGTTCCTGCCAGGACGGAGGTCAGCGCCGCCGTAATTTTCGACGGAACTGCTGAGGGAGTGGCGGCTGTCATCGAGCCAAAATATGAGGACATCCAGGCAAAAGGATTGCTAGTTGCCAAGACCCGCATCAACACGACGCCTCGGCCGTACGTCCGCCTGTCCAACCTGAACGACTACGATATTACGGTTCACCGGGACACCAACCTAGGAGTCTGCGAGCCCGTTACCTGGATTGCCCGCATCACAGAAACGACGGACGGACACCTGCAGACGGACAACCGAAGAAGACGCGCCCTGCCAGAAGAACTACAGAAGCTGTACCAAGGATCCCAGGACCATTTAGACGAAGAGCAATCACGCCAACTTCAGGACCTGCTACGCGAATTCCAGGATGTCTTCTCCGTGGGGAGCAAAGACTTCGGCAGGACAAGCTTGGTCCAGCAAAGAATCGACGTTGGGGACAGCGCACCGATTAGGGCCCCATTCCGACGTGTCCCGCTCGCCAAGCAAGCCGAAGTCGACCAGATGGTAGAAGAGATGAAGGATCAAGGGGTGATCGAGCCATCACATAGTCCTTGGAGTTCTCCGGTCGTGCTAGTGAAGAAGAAGGACGGTTCCACCAGGTTCTGCGTGGACTACAGGCGGGTGAACGACGTCACGAAGAAGGACAGCTACCCTCTACCCCGGATCGATGACACGCTGGACACCATATCAGGGTCAAGATGGTTCTCCACCTTGGATTTGAAGAGTGGCTACTGGCAGGTGGAGGTCCACCCTAAGGACCGCGATAAAACGGCGTTCTCTGTGGGCAGCGGGCTCTGGCAGTTCACCGTCATGCCATTCGGTCTGTGCAACGCCCCTGCGACCTTCGAAAGGCTAATGGAGCCCATTCTGAGGGGACTACACCGGAAGACCTACCTGGTCTA
Source organism: Meconema thalassinum (assembly GCA_946902985.2). Classification (NCBI taxonomy): domain Eukaryota; kingdom Metazoa; phylum Arthropoda; class Insecta; order Orthoptera; family Tettigoniidae; genus Meconema; species Meconema thalassinum. Next base: position 95,001,311 of record OX336391.1, read on the forward strand.
CCTAGACGACGTCATCGTTTTGGGGAGGAGCTTCGAGGAGCACTACAGCAACCTGAACGAGATCTTGTTGAAGCTACGGGCTGCCCAGCTGAAGTTGAGCCCCAAGAAGTGTCAGCTCTTCCAGAAGCGGGTCCAGTACCTTGGGCATATCGTCTCCGAGGAAGGGGTGCGCACCGACCCAGAGAAGACCGCAGCTGTGAGGGAGTGGCCAGTCCTGAAGGAGAAGTCCCAACTACGAAGCTTCCTGGGACTCTGCACTTATTACCGTCGCTTCGTGAGAGGATTCGCCGACATCGCCAAACCTTTACATCGACTGACTGAGAAGGACCAACTCTTCACGTGGACAGCAGAATGCCACACTGCCTTCGAACAACTCAAGCAGGCTATGTGCACCGCGCCTATTCTGGCCTACCCCAGACCTGGAACAAGGTTCATCGTCGATACCGATGCCAGCGACTTTGGCATAGGGGGAATCCTGTCGCAAGTAGTGGACGGCGAGGAGAGAGTAGTGGCCTACTTCAGCAAGGCCTTGTCAAAGCCAGAAAGGAACTACTGCGTCACCAGGAAGGAGCTGCTCACCATCGTGAAGACCATTGAACACTTCCACAAGTACCTGTACGGGCAAGAATTTCTCATCAGGACCGACCATGCATCCCTGCGGTGGCTCCTGAACTTCAAGCAGCCCGAGGGTCAACTCGCGCGGTGGTTAGAGAGGCTTCAACAGTACAACTTTGAGATTCATCACAGGAAAGGCCAGCAGCATTCTAACGCCGACGCCCTGTCACGGAGACCGTGCCCCGAAGACTGCACCTTCTGTGCCTGAAGGGAGGAGAACACCGGGATACAGTGCCGAAGGACTACCGTGGAACTTCAAGGGAGCTGAAGCCGCGAATCTTTCACGCGGGTACAAGCAGAAGATGATGACCTGGGACTGATAGCCGAATGGAAGGGGGCCTGTGTCCCCAGACCCGGGTGGAACATTGTGAGTGACTGCAGCCCAAAGTTTAAGTCCTACTGGGCGCAGTGGGACTCGCTGATTGTAAGGGATGGCCTCATCTGCCGCGCCTGGGAGAGCACCGACGGGAAGACATATCGGGAACAAGTCGTCGTTCCAAAGGCTATGACGGAGGAAGTCCTGAAGGAAGTTCATGGAGGATCATCCGGTGGATACCTAGGGATAAAGAAGACCCTGGAGAAGCTGAGAGAGCGGTTCTACTGGATCGGATGCCGAACAGACGTGGAGAACCACTGCGCGAGGTGCCACGATTGCGCAGCCAGCAAGGGCCCAGGACGAAGACGACGGGGTCCACTGAAGACCTACAACGTGGGCGGCCCCATGGAGAGAGTGGCCATCGATGTTGCTGGGCCATTCCCGTTAAGCGAGGCAGGGAACCGCTACATATTAGTCGTCAGCGACTACTTTACCAAATGGCCGGAGGCGTATGCGCTCCCTAACCAAGAAGCCGCGACGATCGCAGAGACCCTGGTAAAGGAATTCGTCAGCCGGTACGGAGTACCCCTGGAGCTGCACTCCGACCAAGGGAGGAACTTCGAGTCGCAGGTTTTCCAGAACCTATGCCAGCTGCTGGGAATCCGGAAGACAAGGACAACGCCGCTACACCCTCAGTCCGACGGGATGGTAGAGCGATTCAATCGCACCATCGAGAACCATCTCCGAATAGTTGTCAGCGAGCACCAGAGGGATTTGGACAAGCATCTTCTACTATTTATCCTGGCCTACCGCGCCGCCGTGCATGAAGCCACCGGGTGCACACCAGCCCGGGCCATGTTTGGGAGGGAGCTCCGTCTACCTGTCGATCTTGCCTTCGGCCGACCTGGGAATGATCCGATCCCGGTAAGCCAGTATTGTCAAGAACTGGTCGACCAACTGGAGGACGTGCACGCGTTCGCGAGGAGGAAACTTCGGATCGAGACCGACCGAATGAAGACCCGATACGACCAGCAGACGGATGCCGGAGGATTCCACGAGGACGACCTGGTCTGGCTCTTCAACCCATTACGGAAGAAAGGCCTGTCACCCAAACTGCAGAAGTCCTGGGAGGGCCCGTACCGAGTCGTGAAACGGATCAACGATGTCGTCTACAGGATCCAGCGGAGCCCGAGTGCGAAGATGAAGATCGTGCATCGAGATCGCCTGGCAGCCTACGGAGGGACACAGACGGACCAATGATTGATCGGGACGATGAGCCTTTTTAGGAAGGGGGTGGTGTTACGGCTGTGAGTTTGTGTCATCGCTCGCCGCATGAGTCACAACTGCCCCAGGGCTGGGCTGTGCCCTGCCTCCTGTATTGCGTGCGCCTTATGCAACAGGGCTACTAGGACAAAGGGATAGTCCAGAATATTCGTGACTGGACCAGCGATGGAAACCTCGAGAAGCCGTGAACCCTGGATGGATCTAGAAGCATTTATTGAGTCACCGGACTGCTATATAAGCGGCTTCAACAGTGAGGGGACGGTGTTTTTCTGTGGGTGTGTGTTCTTGAGCGAGTGCGACAGAAGTGTGGTGACGAAGTGCCGTGCGAGTTACGAAATCCAGTGACATGGTTTCCCCAGCTTGTGGACAGCGAAATAGCCTGCAGCAAGTGATCGTAAGTAATTGTGGTCGGTGAACATAAGGGAGAGGAGCAGGTAGTATCTGTCAAGGCCACCGTACTCATTAGGACGGATTAACTTCTGTGGTCTGTTGACAAGTGAAAGGGGCTAAGAGCGCTCAAGGAAGAGACTTCAGGAAACTGGAGTAAGGTCCTAATTGCTTGTATTCGCTGATGAGTAGTGCAATTTTCTGGCCACAATAAAGTTAATTATTTCTTTAAGCAGTAATTGGTGTTGTGCTTTGTACCCAACCGTAATCCAGTTAACAAAAGTGCCACTAGGGGGGTGGCACGTAACAATGGTAACAATGTTTTTTTTTTGTAAAATGGCTGGGGAAGAATGTCAGCCTCCTCTTCCGGATAGTTTCTGAGATTCTTTCTACGTTGTGGTAGACTTCGCAGTTTTCATCCGTCCTCAGTCTGAACTGTACCCATGATTTTTCTTAGCAAACTTTATTTACTACTAGCAGATGTACCCGTTCTTCGAACGGTGTTCGGTGTTAACACAAGACATTATCAATTGAGCTACTGTTGCAATGGTTAGCGGTTTGTCATTCCTTCATAAGTTTATCTGAACGAAGTTAGTTTTCTGGGAATATCACACACACTGTTAATTTAAGGGCCTTAAAATGTGGTTTTCGGAGACCCTTTATAGACTCCCGAATTTTGTGTCTCACATTGAGAAGCGCAACGTATGCTTTGGTCGTCCTTCTAGGACAATTTTTATATTTCGCCTATTTTAGCATGTATTTTGAGAAGTTTTTCCCTATATCCACCCTTCTACTGTATGAAAAGTACGGTGAAGAGTTTATAACTGATTGGTGTATTCACTCTCATGGTCACCATACCTAATTTTACGATGCACCAAGCATCCGAACACGAGTTATAGGCGTACAAAAGATACACAGAAAGACAGACAGACAATTCTATTGTCTACTACATATCACCCAGATATCCAAATATGAGTCTATCTACCACATAGTATCAAACAAAATCAACCTTACGATGAACACGTATGTCGACCAAAAAAAATAAAAGATTAGTTAAAATGTGCTCTCAAAATAAATTCACCTAACGTGTACTTCCTGACGTGAAATAGAATTGAAAGCCTTGTAGACGAAACGCAATGCACGTCACATAGAAACTGACACTCAAGTTGTGTTAGGTCCCCATAAACAGGAAGACCCCTTTTATAAATTATAAGGGTTTATGGTGCATGACAATTTAGGTTCTTTAGCCTAAAAAAAAAAAAAAATACCGACAGCAGTGGCTATGCTCGCTAAAAGCGCAGCGTTAGGTCATGGGGCCAAGCTCTCTGCAGACTCGGTAGACGCGTGGGTTCGAGCCCCACCGTCGGCCGTCCTTGAAATGGTTTTCCGTGGTTTCCCATTTTCAACTCCAGGCAAATGCTGGGACGGTACCTTCTGACAGGCCACGGCCGATTCCTTCCACATCCTTGCCCAGTTTCATTCATCTTCATCCATTCCATCTCTTATCCCGACACGCAGGTCGCCCACGGGCGTCGACTAGAAAGACCTGCACTCGGCCTCTCAGGAGGTCACACGAAAAAAAAGCCTAAAAATTGCCCAAATTCCTAAAAGCCACAAAAAATGCAGATTAAATTCAGGAATTTTTGAAAATAATGTAGCAGTTTGGAGATATAATAGACCTTCTGTGCTATATGTCACACGTGAAAATTGCATTAAAAAATTCTAGGTTGCCCCTTGACCCCCTTAATTGCATTGATGAATTATACAGTTCCGTGATTGCCTTATAGCCATTTGCAAACTTTCTCAGAAATGTAATAAATGGAGTGACATTGCTTCTTACAGAAATAGATGGAAGGTTGGATGCCACCCCTTGAGATAATATTGTCATGGTTACCGATTTACATTCCTTCATTAGTTTGTTATTAAATTAAATTAAATTAGTTTTCTGGGAGTATTTCAGAAACTGTTGGATTTAGAGCCTTATAATGTAGATTTCTAGGACTCTTTAGGGCCCCCGAGTTTTGTTTCTGGTACCGAGGGGCTTTGTCTCGTCGTTGTACGCCATAATACAAATAATAATAATGTAGGGATAGGAATATATTAAACCTGCCGTACCACACACGCAGGTGTAACTCGCGTGAAAAAAATCTAGAGCCCGCCTTGACCCCATTAAGCGCATTATACGTGTTGATGAATTTTACAGCTTAATTTGGTTCCATGATAAACTTCTAGCCGTTTGCAAACTTTCACACCAATGTAATTAATGGAATTGCATTGCATCTTACAGCAATAAATGGACCTCTGAGAATCTGTTGCCATGGTTACCGGCTTGCATTCGTTCATTAGTTTATAAAATGAAATTAGTTTTCTGGGAATATCTCAAAAACGGTTGGTTTTAGGGCCTTAAAATGTGGTTTCCCGAGTTTTGTCTCTCACATTGAGGGGCTGAAAATGAGCTTTGTCTCGTCCTTCTACGCCTATTTCAGCATGTATTTTAAGGGGGTAGGCCCCCTTTTATGTGAGGTACGGAGAAGAGTTACATCAATGATTAGTGTCGTGCCTCAGATGGATATCTATACCAAATTTTACGTTGATACACCCAGGCGTTCTTGAGTTATAAGGGAACAAAGTTGTCCTCAGACAAACAAACAAACAGACAGACAAAAAATATTTTCGTGCGCATCCATCATAAAGCAGTCTTAAACGCGTAAATAACTCAAATTTCCGTAGAAATTCAGAAAAAACAGACAAACTTTCAATTTTATATATTGAGAGAGATATACTGCACCGCTCGGTGTCGACCGTGTTTTATTTCACAAATTTAGGTTTTACTCGCTAACCGTTGGAGATACACGGAAAGTGATACGGACCTTTCGGATAGAGAATTAAATGTTAAAGCTCGTATATGCCATCAAAAGTTAGCTATTTCTTAGCGTTCTCTTTTTATTTGAAACAAGCTGTACCCGGCATGCGTTGCAATGCCAATCAAAGAAAGTGTTGGCGTTGAAATTCTGTTTCTTGGAGTGCTTTTGGATACACAACATGTTAACTGCCTCTAAGCTATCGTAAAATGGATTTTCTAATTTAGAACCATTCGTGGAAGCGTGCACAACAACTTTCAAAAGTTTCATCGCTGTCACTCATTTGTTGAATCTACTCGTACGATACCTGTTGTGAAATGGATTTACTAAGTCGAAACCCTTCCTTGGCGTGTACACAATAACTCATCAATGATTCATCGCAATCGGATGAATTGTATATGCACGTATACACCCCTGTTTAAACGATTCGTGCGCTGTCACTCATTTGTTGAATCTACTCGTGCGCTACCTATTGAGAAATGTATTACTAAGTCGAAGCCCTTCCCTGGCGTGTACACAATAACTCATCAAGGTTTCATCGCAATCGAAGGATGTTATATGAACGCAATAGGGAATTTTGTTGAAACGCTTCGCGCGTCGTCACCCATTTGTTGCATCTACTCTTGCGCTACTTACTGTGAAATGGATTTACTAAGTCCCCTTCCCTGGCGGGTACACAATAACTGATCAATGTTTCATCGCAATCGGATGAATAGTATATGAACGCATACCTGATTTTGTTTAAACGATTCGCGCTCCGTCACTCATTTGTTGAATCTACTCGTGCGCTACCTACTGTAAAATGTATTTACTAAGTTAGAAACCGTCACGTCCACAACATCTCACCCAAGTTTCATGGCTATCGGACTAATGGGATATGAAGACATAGGGGACTGTATTGAAACGCTCCGCATGTCGTCGTTCATTTGTCGAATCTACTCGTGTGCTACCTACTGTGAAATGTATTTACTAAGCCAGAAACCTTCCTTGGAGTGTCCACCATATTTCACGGCAGAATGGTATATGACCTTATACGGGACTTTGTTGAAACGCTTCGCGCGTCGTCCCTCATGTGTTGAATCAACTTGTGCGCTGCATATTGTATAGTGGATTTACTAAGCCAGAAATTTTCCATGACGTGTATACAACATCTCACCCAAGTTTCATAGCTACGGACGAATGGTACATGAATGCATACGGGACTTGGTTGAAACGCTTCGCGTGTCGTCGCTCATTTGTTGATTCTACTCTTGCGCTACATATTGTAATATGGATGTACTCAGCCAGAAACCTTCCCTGGTGTGTACACAACATCTCACCCAAGTTTCATCGCAATCGGATGAATGGTATGTGAACGTATACGGGACGTTGTCGAAACGCTTCGCGCGTAGTCACTCATTAGTTGAATATAAACGTGCGCTTCGTATTGTAAAATGGATTTACTTAGCCAGAAACCTTTCCTGGAGTGTACACAACAATTCACCAAGCATTTATCACTATCAGACGAATGGTATATGACTTTATACGGGACTTTGTTGAAACGCTTCGCGTGTCATCGCTCATTTGTTGAATCTACTGGTGCGATACCTATTGTAAAATGTATGTACTAAGCCAGAAACCTTCCCTGGAGTGTACACAACATCTCACCCAAGTTTCATCGCTATCGGATGAATGGTATATGAAATTATATGGGACTTTGTTGAAACGCTTCGCGCGTCATCGCTCATTTGTTGATTCTACTCGTGCTCTACCTATTTTTAAAGGGATTTAGTAAGCTGGAAACCTTCCCTGGAGTGCACACAAAATCTCAGCCTAGTTTCATCGCTATCGGACGAATGGTATATGAACGCAAACGTGACTTTGTTGAAATGCTTCGCGCGTCGTAGCTCATTTGTTGAATCTACTCGTGCGCTGCCTATTGTAAAGTGGATGTACTAAGCCAGAAAATTTCCCTGCAGTGTACACAACATTTTACCCAAGTTTCATAGCTATCGGACGAATGGTATATGAATGCATACGGGACTTTGTTGAAACGCATTGCGTGTCGTCGCTCATTTGTTGAATCTACTCGTGCGCTATCCACTGTGAAATGTATTCACTAATTTTGAAACCTTCACGTAAGTGTACACAACATCTCACCCAAGTTTCATCGCTATCGGACGAATGGTATATGAACACATACGGGACTTTGTTGAAATGCTTCGCGCATCGTCGCTCATTTGTTGAATCTACGCGTGCGCTACCTATTGTAAAATGGATTTACTAAGTCAGAAACCTTCCTTGGAGTGTACTCAACATCTCACCCAAGTTTCATCGCAATCGGACGAATGGTATATGAACGCATAGGAGACATACATACCCACCCACAGACAAACTATCACGTTACATTGATTTTTATATATATAGATAGATGGAAATATGAAATTTTGAACCCAAAGGATGTAGTGACGTCACAAACGTGGGTTTTACTCGCTAACCGTTGGAGATACACGAAAGGTGATAAGGACCTTGCGGATAGGAAATTAAATTTTAAAGCTGGTTTGTGCCATCAGCAGTTTGCTATTTCTTAGCGTTCTCTTTTTATTTGATATGGAAATATGTAATTTTGAAACCAAAGGGTGTAGTGACGTCACTAAAATGGTCGCCATTTTTTAATAGTGCAAAATATCGAAATCGAACGTATCCTATATGTAAACCTGGTAAATCAGCTACATTCATGAAAAATTTCCTTTAAATCGGACCAGTGGTTCTTGCGTTATTGAGTAACACACAGAGAGACACACACCATCTCATTTTTAGCCTACTTCTCACATTTTGCAAAAATGAGGAAAAAGTAGACTTATGAGATCGGGCAAATGTGTGTCTGTCCTTCTGTCTGTCTGGCTGTGTGTGTGTCCCCCCCCCCCCTATCAACTCCTAAACGGCTGGAGCAATCGAAACAAAATTTGGTAGGAGTAAAGATCTATACCTGAATATCTCACGGCCATATTTGAAAATGATGTCAGTGCTACCAACTGCAGAAAAATCGCAATTGAAATTTGAGCTCAATGTTGGATATCATTGAAGGTATGAATGGGAGTTATTTAAAAATTGGTACACGTGTAGATAATAATATTGCAGTTTAATTTCCAGGAGGCCATACATGGCAGTGTTGCCAAAATGATTATAAGCCTGCTGATAGGTCCAAATTTTAAAAGCATATAACTTCTACACTAGCTATTGGATTTCAACCAAATTTCGCATGTGCTATGTGTTCATGAACAGATATGACTGAGCGTATTCTTACGAGCCACCAGGGCTGCCAACTGTTACTAAATGCTCTCAATTTTTTAAAATCTAAATACCCATATATCAGAAAGTATGCTAGCCGACAGCTTTAAACTATGCACACGTATAGTACCTGACATACTATATTAATTTGAAGTAACTTATATACGACAGTGCTACCAACATGATTCTAAGCCTGCTGAGAAATCCAACTTTACATACATGTAACTTCTATACTATCATTTGGATTTCAACCAAATTTCGTATGTGCTATATGTACCAAAACAGATATGACTATGCCGATTATTAAGAGCAACCAGGGCTGCCAACTGTTAATAAATACTGTCTCCATTTTTATTACCCTAATATATCAGAAAGTATGCAAGCCAATAGCTCTAAACTATGCGCACGTATAGTACCTGGCATTCTAGATTAATTTGGAGTAACTAATATACGTCAGTGCTGCCAACATGATTCTAAGCCTGCTGATAGGTCTAATTTTAAAATGCATGTAACTTCTACACTAACTAATGGATTTCATTCAAAATTGACACAACAATAGATCATATTATTTCAGATTATTTCTGACCAATGCATGTATGCCAGTGTTGCCAACATGATTTAACGCGCGCTGTTAGATCCAATGTTTAAGCATGTAACGTCCATGCTATCCATTGGACTTCAACCAAATTTTGTATTCTGTACCTTAAGAGATGGATCTAAGAATATATTCAGTCACCAGGGCTGCCAACTGTAGTTCTGTATTCGGCTCAATTATGCCAGGTATACAGTATTTCGAACTAATTAGAAATTTCGATATTGCCAACTTAATTTCGTCATTGTTCTACCGGTAGATAGATCCATATTGATTAATCATTGGCATGAATCTTAAATTTAAGAAAAGTAGGCTGTTTAGTTCGTAACGGAACTTCTTGTTATATATTAGTATTATGAATGGCGTTTTAGGTTACTGTTCGGTGTAGGCATGAGTAGTGTGGTAACACGGGAGCTGCTCCACTTTTTATTGAGCCACCCTCGTAGCGGCCCCGAACCTGATATCTCGCTAACCAATCATGGGATTTGAACATACAGGGTGTCCTAGCATTGGTAGAAATGCCCCCTACTTTCCTATAGCCTCTTTATTTAATTGAAATACCAAAACTAAAAGGTCATTCGCGAGTAGTGGGGTAGAGTTGGGTTTCTCAAGTCGCGCTCGTGCTTGAATATGTATGCCTATGTTGGGAAAGGGTTAGGTGGTGGGGGAGGAGTAGGGTCGAGTGAGGGGTCGTTTAGATGGTATTTTTTCCGCTCTAGGTGATGGTGAGGTTATTTTTTAAAATGGATGGAATTTGGAAAGGCCATTTGGGGTAAACGTGTGTTTTTTGACATTTTGGCGATGAGTGTTTTTTTTATACGCATGCGCACTTGAGGAGTTTTGTAAGAGGGTGGGCTTTTTAAATGATGATTTATAAATGAGTGTTTTTTTAATATGTATTGAAATAAACCCCCCAAAAACTAATAGTTCGTCGGCTTTTTAGTAATTCGCTAACCAATAATCGGATTTAAACATATGGGGTGTCGTAGGACTCGTGGTGAAATCCCCTTTTCTATGGACGGGGTATATCCACTCCAAAATAAAAACTACCTTTACCCGGGGGGGTGAAATTGTATTTTTTATGTGCGCACACGGACGGCTTTTGTCAAAAGAACCTAACTATACGTTTGTTAATATTTTCTGAACCCCTGATGGGATTTTGCCATAGGCAGTATCCTAACCCTGGGGGTGACGCCCCGTTTTTAGCCTACTTTCGATTTTTGCAAAAAATGAAAGTAGACTTATGAGATCAACACAGGGCGAAAAAAGTGTGTCTGTCTGTGTGTGTGTATGTGTGTGTGTGAGTCTGTGTGTGTGTGTGTGTGAGTCTGTGTGTGCGTGTGTGTGTGTGTCTGTGTGTGTGAGTGTGTGTACTCTGAATGTCTGTCCCCCCCCTATCAATTCGAACACGGTGAATGCGAATTGAACGAAATTTGGTACAAAGGTAGCAATAGCAAAGGACACCTCAGTGTCATGTTTTATATCGCCGCCATCTTTACTAAAACTGAATGGCGGCCACTCAAACGTTCAAAACGTAAAATCAAATAACGACTAACCAAATCATCCGATCTCTACCAAATTTGGTAACAACATACCTTCGTATAGGATGCGTCTTGTGACCAAACTACAAGGTCGTCCGCCATACCATTTCAGGATGGCGGCCGTGCGAATTATGCAAACTATATAATCCATATCATGGGACCCACCAGTTCCGATTATCGAGCCGAGAATCGTTTTAACTGTTCTAAAGGAAGAGGCACGTTCGAAATTAAAAGTTTATTTTGTAATACTATAGTGCAGACGTGATTTTAAAAAGCTGAGCTGATTCAGTAATAAGACAAGATGGCAGCGGATATCTTAAGCCTGACTTATATTTCACTAATTTGAGTATTGCATGCAATATAGCGTACTGATACAAAATAAATAAACTTTGTATGAAATGCTTTATATATAAATAATATACTCCAGTGATGAAATCGTTTAGTATAAATCATTATTTGCTAACAAGTTCTATGTAAGTCATTTTATATAGAACGACATTCGTTGACACAATTAGCTCAGTGGTAGAGCGTTAGCCTATCGCTCAAATGCCTATGGTTCAAACCCGATCAGAGCTAGGTTCTTTGCTTGAAATGTTATATGTTTATTGTTTTGTAATGACTCAGATGTTTTAAAATTAAGCGTTATATTGTGCATATTATGGTGTAAAATATATATTTAATTAACACATAATTCGCCAGCAGATTTACTCGAGACATCTAGCTGCCAAAAAGGTAACTAGATTAACTTCCAGATTTTATTGAAAAGTTTCTTCTTCTGGCCGCTAGAATGCACTCGCTCTGTTAGGATTATATTGTTCGATATTTCAACACTAGATGTCACGACTAGTCTACGTGGGGCTCCATTGATTACTACACCATTGGCATTCTATGCGCTTCGAATTTGAAGAATGACAAGATGATACTACGATACATTTTTACTTTTTATTTTAAAGGGTTTGTAACAGCCTATTTTGCCTTACTTGAAAATGTTATTTGAATTCAATTAGGGTTGTGAAAGCCATGCACAACCAGACGTGTAAAGACATGCCTCAACCCAAAGTTGGATGTTGCCCACGGCAGGTCGTATATGTAATAATAATATTAATAATAGTAATAATGTTATTGGTTTTACATCCCTTTTAACTACTGCTGCTTTTAGAGACACCGAGGTGCCAGAATTTTGGCCCGAAGGGGATCTTTAACGTGCCAGTAAATGTACTGACACGGCTCCCTCGCATTTGTGCACCCTCAAATGCCAGCTGACTGCGCCAGGATACGAACCTGCAACCTAGGGCCCAGCAAGCGAGAACGTTACCGCTGAGTCCCGCAGCCAGTCCGGTCGATTATGTCTCCAGATCCATAACATTCTTGATATACTTCTTATCTTTCTTTCTTCAATGATGGTAGCAGTTTTTATCTAGGTTGTGGCGTTTGGTAGAGGTAAATCGTTTCTAAGGTCTTCAACAAAGAATAGTTCTATTATACTCTTTGATAATAACAACGAGTTATAACTATACTCATACATTTAGGAGAAAGTAGGCTATATGTTCATTACTGAACATCTTGTTGAATGTATGATTCGTTTTTGTCGAAAGGGCCTAACTACACTTGTGTTCATATCTCGCGAACCAATCATGCTAGGGACTTGTATGAAGGGTCCTAGCACTAGGGATGACGTCCCCCTTTGCGTGGTGAAACTACCCCCCAAAATTGAAAAATCCATATCTTGGAAACGAAGAACCCTAAAATTAGGTGTGATAGCTTAAAAAATAGGGGATGATATAGGCTTTTACCTCGATTGATCATTTCACCCCTAAAACAGTAAATAGTCATGTTATGGGGAAAAACGTGTTAAACACCTAAAAATGATACATGAACCTAAGATCTTTTGATTCTAATGAAAAATAGCAGGGGGGAGAAAACAACCCCCCAAATTGAAAAATCCATATCTAGGAACCGAAGAATCCTAAAATTAGGTGTGATAGCTTAAAAAATAGGGGATGACATGGGCTTTTACCTCGATTGGTCATTTCACCCCTAAAACAGTAAATAGTCATGTTATGGGAAAAAAACGTATTAAACACCTAAAAATGATATATGAACCTAAGATCCTTTGTTTTTAATAAAAAATAGCAGGGGGGTGAAAACAACCCCCCAAATTGAAAAATCCATATCTAGGAAACGAAGAAGCCTAAAATTAGGTGTGATAGCTTAAAAAATAGGGGATGATATGGGCTTTTACCTCGATTGGTCATTTCACCCCTAAAACAGTAAATAGTCATGTTATGGGGAAAAAACTTGTTAAACACCTAAAAATGATAAATGAACCTAAGATCTTTTGTTTTTGATGAAAAATAGCAGGGGGTGAAAACATCCCCCAAATTGAAAAATCCATATCTAGGAAACGAAGAAGCCTAAAATTAGGTGTGATAGCTTAAAAATAGGGGATGATATGGGCTTTTACCTCGATTGGTCATTTCACCCCTAAAACAGTAAATAGTCATGTTATGGGGAAAAACGTGTTAAACACCTAAAAATGATAAATGAACCTAAGATCTTTTGTTTTTGATGAGAGATAGCAGGGGGTGAAAACTACCCCCCAAATTGAAAAATCCATATCTTGGAAACGAAGAAGCCTAAAATTAGGTGTGAGAGCTTAAAAAATAGGCCATGACATGCGCTTTTACCTGGATAGGTCATCTCACCCCTAAAGCAGTAAATAGTCATGTTATGAGGAAAAAATGTGTTATACACCTAAAAGCATAAGCGTTTTGTGAAACCATGCGTTAATGGACATGTGTATGGAGGATGATGGTTATTATTATTATTAGGTAATTATGGATTAATGTGTGTATAGATAACTAACCAGTGGGGAGCGTGATGGCGCAGGTGCTTAGCTGCTCGTCTTTACCCGGACGGCTGTGGTTCAAATCCCGGTGACAGCGGGGGTTGGAATTTTCACTTGAAAAATCACGTGGCGTCAGAAGGGGCATTCGGCCTTAAATCCCCGGCCAAAACCAAAATGAGCCTGGTTGGCTCCGGCGACTCAAACTAATAGGGAAAACCGAAGAAAAAAATGGTAACTCACCAGTAATAGTAAACATTGGTTTGAGGTGTTGAAGAAGTCAGGATGGCCAACCCTTTGCCATGGTTCACGAATGGAGCCCAAAAAGGTTTACCTGTCAAGACTCAGTATATCCTGTTGCAGCCTTTAGAAAAAAAATCGAACCGGGGCCTCTGTGGTGACAGTGGAGTTATATTCATGATGCTTTTTAAACAAACATACGCTTGCATACTACCACTGGGTTGAATCTGCACAGAGACACTGGCTTTGGTTTGCGTAGTGTGCCTTGGTGACAACAGCACAGCGATCTTGTCAGCAAGTTTCATATTACTCGTCTGCTTGATAGTGGACGTGCTCTGCACATGACTAGATCGTTGTTAGGTTTGACAAAGGCTTAGTGAAGCTTATTGCAACCTTGAAATGAATGTCATGGTATAGTCGGGGTTGGAAGCCAAGACCTTAGGGTTGACAACCAAGTAGGTTAACCACTACGCGGTGAGAAGGTCAAATAATAATGTAACAGAACATATGGAAACGTTTTCTATAGCTTAACGAATTGGCTAAGAGCCATACCATGAGAGGTGTAGGTAATGGAAATTGAATCCTTAGCTGAAGATTATACTACTTGTAATCTATAGCCATGCCCACGTATAAGCTATCATGTTAGAAAAAGAATTGTATGGCTTGTTTTAAACGGTGAATAATTGTGTTTACTGTGAAACACAAATCTGAATTTAAAATTAATTTAAAATAATAAATAATTTAAAATAATTAATTTAAAATAATTAATTTAAAATTAACTAATTTAAAATTAGTTTAGTACGCTGAAGTTAAAATGAACAATGATCACGTTACAGACAGCCAGTTTCAAAGCCATGAGAACTAGTTGAACAAAGAATAAAATTCATAAGCCAGTGAGGAATTCAACATGCTGTCCTTTGGACAAAAGAGAAGCGTTCTACAAACTTAACCACCAAGCTGTCCTATCGACCCTAATGGTTTGGGTCATCGTAAAGATGAAAATTAAATCTAAGCAATAACTAAAACTAACTACACTCTTATATACTAGAAGAAGAAATGGAAAACAAAAGGGCAATAGGTCAAATAAAGGACAGAAGGAATGAAAAATGGCCCTCAACCCTCAAGCATGTGGATTGAGGGAGTTGGAAGGAAGGAGAGCCATGAAAGGCAGATAAAAAAGTATAATATGAGTGGCTTTGCCCCAGAGGTACTGGATAAAGAGGAGGAAAACTGGACTCAGCTCAGAAATCCCTTGGGGTCGCCAACTTCCAAACTGATCAGCCGTAAGCCCCTTGAGGGTGTAGCCACATGCAGAGTGCACCGCAAGTGGTGGGGCTGTATACACCCTACCTTCTTGAGGGGGCTTGAGCAAAAGACAGGAAATAACATTAAAATAAAAACAAGGCTGCCTCCTCACATTAGTAGGATATCAGAAAAAATAAATAAACAAGGGCCATTGAAGTTGCAAAAGGAAGAGACTCCCTAGGCCTCGGATACTCTAATCATGTGGGGGTCGGTAGAGAACAAGAGTTGAGCAAGTGTGGTCGACAGGAAATAAGACAGAGAGGAGCCTAGCACAGTTAGTGGAAGCAATGACGGTCTCATCTGGGACTCCGTGATCGTCAACCTACATGACACTAGATATGACGCCCAGGGGTGGAATTAAAGACCTCTTTTCTTTTATATCACTGGTTTTTAAGGACGCTAACACATGCCATGCCTTATAATGCAATACTGGTCCTAGGGTATTCAAAATTGTATTAGAAACTCAGCTAATAATAGTGTGCATGGCCATGATTATTTTCCCAAGTATAGTACATGCGACTGATAACCATGATTTCCAAGCCCCTAAGTAAGACAAAAACAAATGATTTTCATTTTCCAATGAGTTGGGGTGAGGTGAGGTGAGTTTTCTATACACCAAACTGATGTGATTTCCCACTTCTACTCCAGGCAAATACACATTTGATGTTAAGAATAGTGAAATGGTTTGCAACTGCCCAATGCTAGGACCTGATTAGTGGCTTTTAAAAATGGAATGGAATGGAGTACACTTCCCCCAAAACCAACAAGAGGAGTGTTCGATCCCCCACAACAACCATTCCTAAAGTCAATATAAATGACTATGCACTTCAGCTCATGACGCTCTCCTCTCTCCAATCCTACCCCTTGGTGGTGAAAGGCACATTCTAATACAACCATCATAGTGACAGGTTATCTGTTAAATACCTAACCATCCACAGATTTACCTTAAATTTTCCTAAAATCCACTACATTTTCCGCAAATTGACCAAATGACACAACATTCCAGAAAAGTCAACAAATGACTACCAGATTTATTGAAATTCCATTGATTTACCTAAGCATGGTTTAAACTACCTCAAATTCATATAAAATTAGACGAATATAGATGAAAATTCACTAAAATTTACCGAATTTAGCCAAGTGGTGTACAAACCATGAAATGTATCCAATTTTTATTAAAATTGACTACATGTACTCGAAAATTCCATAATATTCCCTTTACATGTATGCTTTTTGTTGTTGTTGTTTCGTTTTCCACACTCCCTGTAGACAAACACCTCAACATGACTTTCTCCTAGACTGGGAGCTTCACATTCGACATGATAGCTGAGTTTCATTTCCCATAACCTTGTCTCTGAGGTGGGTGTCAGGAAAAGGCATCCAGCTGTAAAAACCACACTCTCACGTAGACTTTCATAACCTCTTACGTTGAGGTTCCTTACACTAACGACATTAAATGATTGAACGGTTCCCTTTTCACAATTCCTGACTATACTTTCCTCTTTAAGGTTGCAAGATGTTTGCAAGATTCCTAAAATGCAATTAAATTTAATAAATACCTTAATATGGTTTCATTTGTTTAATGATATGGTGTTGATGATGGATATATACGTTAAGACTAATTTCTGTTAGGTCCTGACTGGCCTTGCAATTAGAAATTGACAAACCAAACATGGGTTATCTACCAGGGGAACACTTTGACCACTATGTTGGTTATTGACCAGTAAGTACAGTTATAGTAATGAGACAGAAATCCAACACAAACAATGAGCGCGCAATGCGGTGGAGATTGGTACCACGATGTACTGTCGGTTATGTAGCTATGTAGAATGTACATCACATATGGTTTACTTGAAGGTTTGGAGGTGCCATTAAAGATATTTCTACAATAAACCATTTTCAAATGGTCATTCGTTGGAGTGAAAATATTTATTATATGGTATTTTATGTAAAGAATTATGATTTATAAAAATTTTATACGTTTACTGTATTCTTATTTAATTTAAGCACTGGAGGCACTATCGACCAAAATACAGCACTATCTGGGATGTATATTGCATACTTGAAGGTTTGCTGATCCCATTAAAGGTATTCATACAATAAATGATTTTTAAGTTCTCGTTTTATGGAATGATTATTTAATATATGCTATTTGCTAATAGGATTTGACACTGGAATTATTTTACAAGTAGTTATTTTAATGACCAACAGAGTTTAATGTTACCAAGACACAGCTCTATTTGAAATTTTGGATAATATGTTGCATGTTATACATCATATGCAACTACTGTAAGGCTTGTGATTTATTTAATGCCTTTAACCCTATATTAAACACTCAGTTTGCAATACTGATAACTGCAATGTTACTGAAAAAATTGAAACAAAACAAAAATCAGCATTGAAAAACCAAAAAGTGGTTGAGCATATATATAGTGGGGAAAAGAAACGTTTTGTAAACACTAATGTCCAACAAGACTAATTAAATCAGTAACTGTCAGGGTGGCCGAGTGGTTAAGGCGTTTGACTTAAGATCAAATTTCCAAATATATAAGGAAGCAAGGGTTTGAATCCCTTCCCTGACATAACTATTGCTTGAACATGCAAGAAAACAAGAAATATACACAAACTATATTTATCAATTTAATCATTTTTTACAAGAGATAGACACACAGAATACAGCTCTTTTGGTTTATCATTTCTTTTTAAACATAACACTTGTTGAAAATTATTTTTAGGGGATGGGGGTGTTGCTACGTTGACCCATTACACAATAATAGCAGCTTTACGAAGATCATTTTCTATATTTAATAGCTCTTTCTCATAACCAATATGACCAACCTGTTTACAGGCATGCAAGAGCTGTAGACGTTCGACTAATATATTAGGATCGTTCCATTTGCTATTTTTTATGAATGGTTTCAGAATCTCGGGAAGCAGTTCATCATTATCACCATCATTATGATTATCATCCTCATTATTATTAACCCCCTACTAAAGTAAAGGCCTTGGGAGGGAAGGTACTGGACCATAGTGAATTCATACTCAGAGGGCAATTGTCTGAGACCATCTTCGAACCCCGGAACCCAGAAATAATACTAAGGTGATCGGGTAAAATCATAATATATTCACAATAAACATGCATACAAATTAACAAAACACTTACTAATCAAGATGTGGATTCTGACATCAAATATTTGTTCCTTCCAGTTGACTGTAATACATATTTTAGCAATCCAGCCAAGTTGTTATGATGAAGTAAATAAGTGTTGCTTTCAAACTTTCAACTTTCTGTTGTCATTATGAGAATCCAAGCCAAATAATTAAGAGGATGACGAATTAAATATTCAATAGTTTCATAATGCACCTGCATAATGCATCATACAGTATTTCATGCATTTCCACACAAATATATAATTAATTAATTCTCGAGACAGTACATGTCACAAAGTTAGGCCTACGCTTGTTATAATATCCAATGTAATACGTTGCCTAAAACTGAAGAATTAATGTCTTCAAAACACAAAATATACGGAGCTAATCCAATTTACGTGTTTTCACCTCAATGGCTATCAGAAATCTCTTTTATTAACAACAGATGATCGCACATAGTTAAAAACAATACGACAATAGCCATCATGAAAAACAGAAGAAAAACGATCACCGTACTAGGGCTATCGATATCAAAATAAATCCTACATTAATAAATTTTCCACAGACCATAAGGCATACTACTTGTAATTAAAATGCATTTTACAATTAACTGAAAACAGAAAACAAATCATAAATTACACAAAGAAAATATGAGTGTCAGTTATCCTACCAGAGTGAATACCCGAGGATGACATTAAGTTTGAATGTATAACCTAGAAAGGCCCTGTCATGCAACGTAGGAAAATACAAAATAAATACATTTACCTTGCCAGTCGATACAGTCACAAGTACTTACGATGACAAAATAGCCTACCTTAATTCCACAATATACGAAGCATATCCAGACGTTTATCTCCAGTAAGGTTACAATAGGTAACCAGTCAATAACTTGACGAAGAGGGATAATATCATTCAACATTTTCACATACAGTAGAACTTCAGTATACTTCTTATGTATTTATAAAACCACGTAGATCCATGATGACTGGCCTAACAAGCTCATTACGAGAATCATACATGTCTCGAAAATCCCAGCCTTCCAAAACCATTAAAGTCAACATCGAGATAGAGAAATACTTGTCGCTAGAACATAGCTCTTCCTATCGGACAGAGGGAGAAACTACAATCCCAGTCCAAGGCAGCACCGACAAGATATGCTACCTATCGAGGCCAGCCACAACTAACTCCGCCGCTCGATTCAAAAGTTTATGCCAAAGTAAAAATTGTACGTTCAATCAGAGATTAGTGCCAAAGTAACGGCACAGACTCCCGGGCCCCAAACTTGTCGATGGTTCGCAGAACAGAGACGACGTAAATGGTACAAGTGTATCAACATGCATAATCAAGCAAATCTTTAAGCATAAAAAAGTTTTTGCCAATTATCACAAACACAGTAGCTTCCGAATGTGAAATACTTAATTAAAAGTTCATTTCAGTTTTCATCAGCACCATAACCACCAAAATATGTCATGCCAAGAACATAAACAAATACTTAAGTGTAGAATACATCGAGTGGGTTTTCTTTGTACAATTTCCACAACATTATTACAAATGGCATCTTGAATAAACGATGGCAGGAACAGTTTCATCCGAAGGTTACATAGATTGGTCCAATATCCTGGCCAGAGACATCTTCTCGCACTGCATAACACTCCAAACGCAGAATAAGACCTCGAAGAAATTAGCTGAAATCAAATTTCGACTGCGACAGTAATGTGTAAAGGAAAGCTTAATATCTAACGTTGACACTCATTTACAAAGAACAAATTACAATAAAATATTATATGATGGCATCAGATTTTATAACAATAACCCAGTACTATCAAGAATCCACATCTTTACAGGTGAAAGGTATAACAATGACCCTCAATTAACACAGAAAATTGCATGCATGTTTTAGAAAATTACAATATCCCGAAAATATTACAATAATAACAGTATTTTCCGAAAATAAGTTCCAGTAATAATACTGAATGGCACGTGAGCTCTCATATTCACAAATAAAAAAACCTTATTATCCCAAAAGACGAAGGCAATTGTCTCACATTGCATATCTGTTCAACCGAATTGTCCAAAATACAGAAAATATAATGCAAAAAGAAACACCCAAAGTAGGAAAACACAAGAAAATTCCAAGAAGAACAATAGAAAGACCCAATTATCAAGCAAAAAACAGGACACACGTGCATACCAAAGCAGAATCACACCACAACCTTACACCATGACACATAACCTTAAAATCCCCAGAAAAAATTTACAATTAAACCATCAAATAATTAATAAACAACAACCAGAATATGAATTAGCACTTGTCAACACATCCACACAAAACACAAATACATAAATACCCTATCATATACAGACCCAGACCAAACCGAAACTAGTAAACGAGAGAAGCACGTATTTCATGAGGCCTATAGTGAGCCGCCGTATATTGACCAAATATCACAAATCAATTCATCATATCACATCACATTACTTAACCTAAAGTATTTATTTCTCAGTCAGACAGCAAAAAAAAATTGAGCCCACTCAATCAACTGAAGACTTAGGAGAATTGTTTATAAATACTTACCAACATATTCAACTCAAATCTAAGCAAATGAACCCCCATAACATTCATCTGGTAGACTTAAGTTGACAGATGCGTCAACAAAATGCTAATTTACATCCACGATCCCAAAGTAACATACAATGACCTTTTACCCCTTAAATTAATATACATCCACGCTTATCTGGACAACCACAAAACAACAACAAGAAAACTAACCCAATTACCAAAATAAAACAAATCACACCACATTTATACTTTCTGAATGTCCAACTTTGGAAATGCACAATTTAGACAATAACATAAACAATACAATTATTCACTCTTGACATAGCTTAGTATATCAAACTAAGTAAGCAATATAGCGAACAAGACTAAAACAAGAACAGACTAGACAGAAATCCCTCAATAAATGACCAACAGAAGACCCTAAATGAAAGAAGATCAACTGACCACTCGTGCAGACCACCAAGCTACAAACGTACCCAAACATTCATTGAAATCACACGACCTTACAAACTCCCAAAATTAATAAAACCATTTACTACCCACAAAATCCCCATAATTTTTCCAGAATATAAATTGACACACCGTTAGGACATCAACATACACAAAATAAATAATAACCCTTAAATAAAACACACTGAAATCAACATGTCATACTAGCCGCATTTTACCCTGGCATAGCATGATTTTCCATCACCAAAACACATTTCGGCAAGTAGTTACCTTCATAAATCAACAAGCAGATAACTGACTAAGTCATCACTCGGAGAACAGAAGAGGTTTGTAATTACTTACCTATGATATCCCAACATAGTATCATTTTATACGTACGGCGTATTTAATTAAATTCAATTATAAATTAAGCAAAAACAAACCCTAACCTTAATTCACCTTAAGAAACAACCAAGAGACCCACCCGATTACAAAACAAAACTAATAACAATCACCCACACTCATGCACTCAAATACATTTACACAAGTTTGTCACTTCAGACCTAACACAATTTAGACAATTACAAACAAGAAGAACCTTTATAGATTTGCACAATCAAGCAGAATGAGCACCACACGTGTAGACAAATACAAGCATCAATAACATCCACAATACATACATGTCCTGATGACCAGAATTCATCTACACAATTTTGACAATAACATACAAGAAGAACCTTATGGATTTGCACTATCTAGCAGAATGTGCACCACACGTGTAGACAAATACACACATCAAAAACACATGCACGTCCTAATGACCAGAATTCATCTACACAATTTTGACAATAACAAACAAGAAGAACCTTTTGGATTTGCACTATCTAGCAGAATGTGCACCACACGTGTAGACAAATACACACATTAAAAACACATGCATGTACTGATGACCAGAATTCATCTACACAATTTTGACAATAACAAACAAGAAGAACCTTAATGGATTTGCACAATCTAGCAGAATGTGCACCACACGTGTAGACAAATACACACATCAAAACACATGCACGTCCTAATGACCAGAATTCGTCTACACAATTTTGACAATAACATACAAGAAGAACCTTATGGATTTGCACTATCTAGCAGAATGTTCACCACACGTGTAGACAAATACACACATTAAAAACACATGCATGTACTAATGACCAGAATTCATCTACACAATTTTGACAATAACTTTACATACCCTATTTCATATCGTTAGCACCTTTCTTCACATGTGACAGATGCACCCTGAAAATTCTCTTTTTAGCAGTATCACTGACCAGAAGAGTAACCGGGGTCAAGAAACTAACAACCTTAAAAGGGCCACGAAACCTCTCTCTTAGTTTTCCCGACTCTTTAGGTCCAACCTCCTTCAAAGAAAAATTCTTCACAAAAACCTTATCTCCAACTTTAATATCAACAGGTTTACGACCTAGATTATACCTTTTTTCTAATCTATCATGAGCTACCTTCATGTTCTCCTTAGCCTTTTTCCAAATACCCTTGATATGACTAAAGGTATACTGTTCAGGTAACAATTGATTAATTGACCAAATATTAGATAAAGGTGTGTTAGGAGTGAAAGAAAACATTAATGAAAATGGAGTGGTTTTATGGGATTCATGGACAGCGGTATTAAAAGAAAAAGTTATCCAAGGTATACAGGAGTCCCATTTACTATGATCACTGTGATGAAAAGCAATTAATGCCGCTTTTAAATTTCTATTGACACGCTCAGCATACGAACCTTTAGGGTAATATGGTGAAGAAGTAATTTGAGAAATTGACAATTCAAATAAGAAATTTCTCAACACACTAGACTTGAAACATTGAGCGTTATCAGTGATCAGAAACTGGCACGGCCCAAACGAGGCAAATATTTTTTCCAGACATCGGATAACAACTTGCGTTGTAGCAGCCCTAGTTGGAAATATCCAATTAAACCTTGAGAACCCATCCGTACATACCAAAGCAAACTTGTTTCCCCACTTAGACACCGGAAAAGGGCCAATAAAGTCTAGAAACAACCTCTGCATTGGCCTAGTAGCCACTTCCGATGACAACATTCCCACCTTAGTGTTGGTAGCCGGTTTAGCCATTTTACAAGTTTGACAATGGTTTACCATACTTTTGATTTCCTTATCCATTCCCTTCCAAATGAAATTTTCCCTTATCCTTAATCTAGTTTTGAACACACCTAAATGTGCACCGATAGGCGACTCATGAAAGTACCTAAATACTTCAGGTATTAATACAACAGGCAATACGATTTTGGTTAACTTATCACTACGTGCTGAACAACAAAGTAAGTTTCCTTTCAGGAAATATGGTTTGACCGATTCTCCCCTCTCAAGCTTCTGAATAATTTCTGACAACACAGGATCTTCCCTTTGGTACCCCGATACATCACGGAACAACAACGGATAATTGGAAAGTATAGCATTACAAGACCCGTTGATCAAAACATTATTACATACATTTTCCTTATTATCAATATCATCAGACGATTCTCCGTACATCCGGCTCAAACAGTCTGCAATCACATTCTCAGTGCCCTTTATATGCTTCACCCTGAACTTGAAGGACAGAATCCTCGTTGCCCAGCGAGCAATCCTTCCGGTTTTCCTAGGTCTACCTAGAACCCAACTCAACGCTTGGTTGTCAGTTTCAAGCTCAAACTCAACGTGTTCTACATACAACTTAAATTTTTCTAAGGCGAACATAACTGCCAATCCTTCTAATTCATAGACTGAATATTTTAACTCAGCATCAGACAAAGTACGTGAGGCATAGGCGATGGGCAATCTATCATCCTCATGTTGCTGTAACAGAACTGCGCCCACTGCCCTGTTGGAGGCATCAGTCTGAATGATAAAGGGCTTCGAGAAGTCTGGAATCGCTAGTATAGGTGCGTTAATAAGAGCCATCTTTAAATCTTCAAAAGCTGACTCTTGCGAGGAACCCCAAGCGAACTCAGTACCTTTTTTCCTTAACATATTCAACGGAGCTGCCCTGTGCGCAAAATTAGGAACGAACTTACGGAAATAATTGATCATCCCAACGAAACGTGCAACTTCTTTCACGTTTCTAGGTGATTTGAAATCGCGAATGGATTTAGTACGAGTCTGATCAACTGAAACACCCGATGACGACACAATGTGACCTAAGAACGAGATATGGGGTTTTGCGAAGGACACCTTAGATAACTTTACAGTCAATCCTGCTTCTTTAAGTCTTTTAAGAACTTCTCTAACATGTCCAACATGTTCTTCAAAAGATTTACTGAATATCACCACGTCATCAAGATAGTGGTAGACAGATTTAAATTTAATCCCATCAAAAATATTGTCCAGTAAACGACTCAATACAGCGGCACCTGTCGATAACCCGAAGGGTAAACGTTCGAATTCATACAAATTCCAATCCGTGGTGAACGCAGTCACTGCTTTGGATTTCTCACTCAACGGAATTTGCATATATGCTTTGTTTAGGTCCAGAACGGAAAATACCCTTGCTCCCTGAAACCACCCAAAACAAGACTGTAAATCCGGCAAAGGAATCTGTTGGAGAATCACTTTCTTATTTAAGGCACGGTAGTCGACCACAGGTCTAAATTCTCCATTAGGTTTGGGCACTAAGAAAATGGGAGATGAATAGGAAGAAGTAGATTTCCTAATTACTCCCTCATTAATCATCTCATCGATGATACCTTTCAAAACTTTCATCTTAGGTGGAGCCAGACGGTAAGGAGAAGACCTAACAGGCACTGAATCGGATAACTCAATCTCATATTCCAAAATATTCGTGACACCTAACCTGTCGGTTAAAACATCAGTAAACTCAGAGCATAGTTTACGAATACTATCAGCTTGATCCTCCCTTAGATGTCCCAGGTCCAAATTTTCAATATCCTTAGGTTTGTCGCCACTCTGAGCAGCATTAATACTAACATTACTAGTATAATTATGAAATTTTAACCTTAAACTGGGCTTGAACTTAAATTGACATGATTGATCCCTCAGATCAATCAGTAACCCAACATGTGCCAAAAAATCAGCACCAAGGATGACATCGCAAGACAGATGATGTACTACCCATAACCTAAATTTCCAAGTGAAGTTTAATATCCTGATCTTAACTGTTATGTACCCTTTAATATCCAGAGAAGAAGAATTCGCGGATCTCACATCATTATTCTCTGCAATCAGTTTTCCAAATTTACATACAGATTTCATATTATTAAACCATTCTAAGCTTAAAAATGAACTCACGCTCCCAGAGTCAATAAGTGCAGAAACCGGCTCGTTATTAATGTCAATGACAATAAATGGAGAAATTCCATGAACAACTTCAGTGATGCGGTTACACATCTTTTTACTTTTGAACAGACCCCGACAAAAGTTACTGTCACGTGAACGTTTACATTTCTTTTTTGACACATTAGAATACCAAATTTTATCATCTGATGACGTCTTGTTTACATACGATAAAAATTTATTGTTATATTTAACATCACACCAACGACTAATATGGGCATATGACCCACAACGATCACATCTTCTACCTTTGCTAACTCTACTCCCATTAAACCTCTGTTCAGCACGCCTCTGAAATACATGACCTTGAACATTAGTAGACATGAACTCACGCCTTCCCTGTAAATTCTTATAAGGAACAAGACTACTATAATTATCCACAAGCTGCATCTCTCCACGTGGCTGAAAATTATTTATAGAAGGCATATAACCTGAACAACCTTGAAGATAATTACTAGGAAAGGGAGAATCATCTACCCGCAACAGATTAGCATTCTTAATCTTCTCCGCAGATAAAATAATTTCATTAAAATCAGTGAAATTCTTGGGCTTAGCATGCATGGACAAGAATGAACGATAAATGGGATTCATACCTTCGACTAATGAATTGACAACCTGCTCTTCAGTCAACTCAACTGCCAAAACCTTTGCATAAGTCCTAATATCAATGAAGTACTCATTTAACGTTTCACTCATACGCTGAAAGCGAAATACATAATCTCTACTCAAATCTGCCAAGATACGTGGAGTGATAAAATATTTCAAAACCTCTCTATGGAAAACATCCAAAGAATGGCCAGCACTCATACTCTCAAACAGTTTTCCTCGCAACATTCCTTCAGTGCATGGAAAGATGATTTTCAAAATTTGAAAATCTGACAGACCAAATATGCCAGCACTATCTCTTAATTCCACTAATTTCTTCAAAAATTTCACAAATAAATTAATATCAGTGCCATAGCACACATGAAAATCTTTCAAAATTAGAGTTAATGGGTTAGGAAGGGAAGCAAAATTAACCTGACCATCAGTCATAAGTTTATTTAGAGAAACAACGTTAGTCGAGGCTCGATTATCAGAAAGATTAAGCCTATTTACTCTATCTATCACGTCACATTCACCAAATAAGCTATCAACAGTTTGTACTTCCTTATCAGTACAAGTACGGTGAGATCCTAACCTATTCCCAGCACTACCAACGTCATGGCAAGAAACTGAACTAGAAAAATCGTTATATCTCTTATCAGAACATGAATTACCAACAGCATTCAAATTACTAGAACTCGACATGACCTCTGGTGTATTTCTTGACGAGCCTATTTGTTTATCTACCTCAGTAGAATTATTAGTTTGTAAAGCGCCTACCATATTTTCATTATTCTCCATCGATACTGATTCCAAATTACCAATATAATTACTATTATTCACAACGCCATCACAAGAATCACTAACATATGAACAAACGCTTTCAGAACACACAACAGGTCCACTAATATTCTCAGAAATATCACTCGAGGACAACCGATTAAAACTATCTATCAGCTTGTCGCGAAGCCCAACTAACTTGGTTGAAAAAACAATATCACACTTGGACCAATATTCAATTAAACACACTAAACGATTAATCCAGTGTATAGAACGAAATTTTAATTTGTTCACACGATATGCCGAAGGTTTGGCAACTTGCTTTAACTCATCACAGGACACTAATAGGTTCGAAACAGATATCACAACATCAGACCTACCTTTTGTCCCATAAGAATGTTGATCAGTCAGACTAACAACAGAAGCTGACTTTAAGGATTTGAGAAGAATAATATCCAGTTCACGATGAAAATTAGGGTTGCCATTCCTTATTTGTATTTCATAAGCCAGTTCCTCTTTGGATAAATATTGTACAGCTTTTAAAATGTTCTCGTCCATTCAGTATATTATCACATGAAACAAAAATAACAAGAAAATTATACAAAGATAAAACAATAACAACAAACATTAAAATATCACACTTCAGGCCCAATCATACTTCCAAGCCCCAAGATCCAAAGACTAGCCCCAAACAACTACTGAAAGTGGTACAAATCTAACCACGCTACTGCTATAACACATTTAACCCCCTACTAAAGTAAAGGCCTTGGGAGGGAAGGTACTGGACCATAGTGAATTCATACTCAGAGGGCAATTGTCTGAGACCATCTTCGAACCCCGGAACCCAGAAATAATACTAAGGTGATCGGGTAAAATCATAATATATTCACAATAAACATGCATACAAATTAACAAAACACTTACTAATCAAGATGTGGATTCTGACATCAAATATTTGTTCCTTCCAGTTGACTGTAATACATATTTTAGCAATCCAGCCAAGTTGTTATGATGAAGTAAATAAGTGTTGCTTTCAAACTTTCAACTTTCTGTTGTCATTATGAGAATCCAAGCCAAATAATTAAGAGGATGACGAATTAAATATTCAATAGTTTCATAATGCACCTGCATAATGCATCATACAGTATTTCATGCATTTCCACACAAATATATAATTAATTAATTCTCGAGACAGTACATGTCACAAAGTTAGGCCTACGCTTGTTATAATATCCAATGTAATACGTTGCCTAAAACTGAAGAATTAATGTCTTCAAAACACAAAATATACGGAGCTAATCCAATTTACGTGTTTTCACCTCAATGGCTATCAGAAATCTCTTTTATTAACAACAGATGATCGCACATAGTTAAAAACAATACGACAGTAGCCATCATGAAAAACAGAAGAAAAACGATCACCGTACTAGGGCTATCGATATCAAAATAAATCCTACATTAATAAATTTTCCACAGACCATAAGGCATACTACTTGTAATTAAAATGCATTTTACAATTAACTGAAAACAGAAAACAAATCATAAATTACACAAAGAAAATATGAGTGTCAGTTATCCTACCAGAGTGAATACCCGAGGATGACATTAAGTTTGAATGTATAACCTAGAAAGGCCCTGTCATGCAACGTAGGAAAATACAAAATAAATACATTTACCTTGCCAGTCGATACAGTCACAAGTACTTACGATGACAAAATAGCCTACCTTAATTCCACAATATACGAAGCATATCCAGACGTTTATCTCCAGTAAGGTTACAATAGGTAACCAGTCAATAACTTGACGAAGAGGGATAATATCATTCAACATTTTCACATACAGTAGAACTTCAGTATACTTCTTATGTATTTATAAAACCACGTAGATCCATGATGACTGGCCTAACAAGCTCATTACGAGAATCATACATGTCTCGAAAATCCCAGCCTTCCAAAACCATTAAAGTCAACATCGAGATAGAGAAATACTTGTCGCTAGAACATAGCTCTTCCTATCGGACAGAGGGAGAAACTACAATCCCAGTCCAAGGCAGCACCGACAAGATATGCTACCTATCGAGGCCAGCCACAACTAACTCCGCCGCTCGATTCAAAAGTTTATGCCAAAGTAAAAATTGTACGTTCAATCAGAGATTAGTGCCAAAGTAACGGCACAATTATAATCATTTTCATAATGATGATCATTATCATCGTTATCATTACCTTCATAATTTCCACCTGTGTCCACAGTCTGTTCAATGGTTTGAGTTGCCATTGGTAGTGTTGAAAGCTTCTTTTCAGATGTGCTAGAATGCTTTAACATTGTTATGTTATTATTACCACTATTACCTTTCCCCACTAACGTTTTGATGGGGTATATTGTCTCTGATAGGGTTGAGGGCTTTTGAGATGTGGGTGCATGTCTGAACATGGGTTTCACAGGAGGTGTTAAAGGTTTCTCATTAAACAACTCGCTAACAGCATGAGTGCGTTCTAGTGTATTAAACTTGAGTTTAATATATCTTGAGCAGCACTATCTTTCTCTTGGACTTGGTTTCTTGCTTTGGTTTGGGTTTTCCTTACATTTAGATTAGCGTGATTATTAAGTTTACATTCATGATTGTTTGAAGAAAGTACGTCCAATTCTTTTGTTTTAAGCATTCCTCGACACTGTTTCGATCGTTGCTTTGAACAGCGCCAAATAACAGTTCCATTTTTATTGCTTCGTTTCACAATATATGAATATCCTTTATAGTATGCATAAGGCTTACCATACCTAGTCACTGATACTTCCATATCAACTGTCAAGCACAAACTAATCTCTAGTAAAGACAACTTGGTAATAACAACAATAGTTTAATGTAGGAGCATATATACATGCAAAAAGTGGGAGCAAAGTTGGGGGGTAAAACGTGGAAGCAAAAGTGGCAGCAAATGTGGGAGAAAATAATAACTATGAGCAAAAAGTGGGAGCAAATATGGGATCAAATGTGGCAGCAAAGAAAATATAAAATGTGGGAGCAAATATGCTAACAAATATGTCAACAAATATACCAGCAAAAGTAAATACACAAGTCGAGATAGATTAAAGTGCAAAGAAAATATGGAAGCAAATATGAGAGCAAAAATGGTGTTTTTTTCTAAAACAACTAGACATAACAAACTTAGTCATAACCTAACCTAACCTAACCTAACCAAACCTAACCAAACCTAACCAAACCTAACTTCACCTAACCTCACTTAACCTAACCTAACCTCACCTAACCTAACCTCACCTCACCTAACTTCACCTAACCTAACCTAACCTAACTTCACCTAACCTAACTTGACTGAACTTTACCTAACCTAACCCATCATAACTTCACCTAACCTAACTTTACCTAATCTAACTTCACCTAACCTAATGTTCAACTCTCAGATCAAAATTAAATTCTAGGCATAGTTGAGTTGGAACCCATGACTTCAGGGATAACACACAAGTATACTAGCCACTACACCGCAAAATGGGCAAATTATCATGCAACACAACATAAAGTAAAAGTTTCCTGTAGTGTAACTCATTGGCTGTCAACCA
Source organism: Meconema thalassinum (assembly GCA_946902985.2). NCBI lineage: Eukaryota > Metazoa > Arthropoda > Insecta > Orthoptera > Tettigoniidae > Meconema > Meconema thalassinum. The sequence goes on from OX336391.1 coordinate 95,032,008, forward strand.
TAGTTCGGGAATTCAAACCCAAGACCTCAGGACTTATGTTTTGAACATTATCAGAAATATTATTCCATTTACAATTTGCTGCTGCTTATAGTTATAAGAGTTGGCATTAATATGGGAAGCAAAAAAAGTGGGAGCCAATATGGGAGCCAATATGGGAGCAAATATGGAGCCAATATGGGGGCAAAAATGGGAGCAAATATGGGAGCAAATGTGGGAGCCAATATGGGAGTCAATATGGAGGCAAATATGGGAGCAAATGTGTGAGCAAATGTGTGAACTAATCATCTCACCTCGGATATTGCCAGTGAGTACTCATATCCACCGCTAGGTAGCGGAAACATACTTTGTGTGTTGTATGTAACTATCTTACAAAGTTTGACTGCATGCAAAACGTCCTTGTATAAGGTGTGCATATAATTTTCATATACAATTAAGACTAAGTGTTCAGAACTAACATGTATAGCCTTGTCTAGGGTATATAGAGGATCCTTAGCAAGAAAGACTGACTAACCCAGGAGTGTAAAGCCTTGCCATATGCAGTAAGCATCTGTTGGCAGAAATGGTTCCTAATAATAACGGACTTAATGAATATGAAACGTGTTTTGAGTGTCGTCTTAAATCCTATTTTATACGTCGTGATACGTGTAAGGATTTAAGACGACACACAAAAGACAACACCCAAAAGACGTTTGTGTCGTCTTAAATCCTTACACGTAGCACAACGTATAAAATAGGATTTAAGACGACACTCAAAACACGTTTCATATTCATTAAGTCCGTTATTATTAGGAACCATTTCTGCCAACAGGTGCTTACTGCATATGGCAAGGCTTTACACTCCTGGGTTAGTCAGTCTTTCTTGCTAAGGATCCTTTATATACCCTAGACAAGGCTATACATGTTAGTTCTGAACACTTAGTCTTAATTGTATATGAAAATTATATGCACACCTTATACAAGGACGTTTTGCATGCAGTCAAACTTTGTAAGATAGTTACATACAACACACAAAGTATGTTTCCGCTACCTAGCGGTGGATATGAGTACTCACTGGCGATATCCGAGGTGAGATGATTAGTTCACACATTTGCTCACACATTTGCTCCCATATTTGTCCCCATATTGACTCCCATATTGGCTCCCACATTTGCTCCCATATTTGCTCCCACTTTTGCCCCCATATTGGCTCCCATATTTGCTCCCATATTGGCTCCCATATTGGCTCCCACTTTTTTTTGCTTCCCTTATTAATGCCAACTCTTATAACTATAAGCAGCAGCAAAATGTAAATGGAATAATATTTCTGATAATGCTCAAAAAAGTCCTGAGGTCTTGGGTTTGAATTCCCGAACTATGGTTGACAGCCAATGAGTTACACTACAGGAAACTTTTACTTTATGTTGTGTTGCATGATAATTTGCCCATTTTGCGGTGTAGTGGCTAGTATACTTGTGTGTTATCCCTGAAGTCAAGGGTTCCAACTCAACTATGCCTAGAATTTAATTTTGATCTGAGAGTTGAACGTTAGGTTAGGAGAAGTTAGATTAGGTAAAGTTAGGTTAGGTGAAGTTATGATGGGTTAGGTTAGGTAAAGTTCAGTCAAGTTAGGTTAGGTGAAGTTAGGTTAGGTTAGGTTAGGTTAGGTGAAGTTAGGTGAGGTGAGGTTAGGTTAGGTGAGGTTAGGTTAGGTTAGGTGAGGTTAGGTGAGGTTAGGTTTGGTTAGGTTTGGTTAGGTTTGGTTAGGTTAGGTTAGGTTAGGTTATGACTAAGTTTGTTATGTCTAGTTGTTTTCGAAAAAAAAACACCATTTTTGCTCGTATATTTGCTTCCATATTTTCTTTGCACTTTAATCTATCTCGACTTGTGTATTTACTTTTGCTGGTATATTTGTTGACATATTTGTTAGCATATTTGCTCCCACTTTTTATAATTGCTTTGCTCCCTCATTTGGTCCCATATTTGCTCCCACTTTTTGCTCATAGTTATCATTTTCTCCCACATTTGCTGCCACTTTCGCTTCCACATTTTACCCCCCACCTTTGCTCCCACTTTTTGCATGTATATATGCTCCCACATTAAACTATTGTTGTTATTACCAAGTTGTCTTTACTAGAGATTAGTTTGTGCTTGACAGTTGATATGGAAGTATCAGTGACTAGGTATGGTAAGCCTTATGCATACTATAAAGGATATTCATATATTGTGAAACGAAGCAATAAAAATGGAACTGTTATTTGGCGCTGTTCAAAGCAACGATCGAAACAGAGTCGAGGAATGCTTAAAACAAAAGAATTGGACGTACTTTCTTCAAACAATAATGAATGTAAACTTAATAATCACGCTAATCTAAATGTAAAGAAAACCCAAACCAAAGCAAGAAACCAAGTCCAAGAGAAAGATAGTGCTGCTCAAGATAATATTAACCTCAAGTTTAATACACTACAACGCACTCATGCTGTTAGCGAGTTGTTTAATGAGAAATCTTTAACACCTCCTGTGAAACCCATGTTCAGACATGCACCCACATCTCAAAAGCCCTCAACCCTATCAGAGACAATATACCCCATCAAAAAGTTAGTGGGGAAAGGTAATAGTGGTAATAATAACATAACAATGTTAAAGCACTCTAGAACGTCTAAAAAGAAGCTTTCAACACTACCAAAGGCAACTCAAACCATTGAACAGACTGTGGACACAGGTGGAAATTATGATGGTAATGATAACGATGATAGTGATCATCATTATGAAAATGATTATAATAATGAGGATGATAATCATAATGATGGTGATAATGATGAACTGCTTCCCGAGATTCTGAAACCATTCATAAAAAATAGCAAATGGAACGATCCTTATATATTAGTCGAACGTCTACAGCTCTTGCATGCCTGTAAACAGGTTGGTCATATTGGTTATGAGAAAGAACTATTAAATATAGAAAATGAACTTCGTAAAGCTGCTATTATTGTGTAATGGGTCAACGTAGCAACACCCCCATCCCCTAAAAAATAATTTTCAACAAGTGTTATGTTTAAAGGAAATGATAAACGAAAAGAGCTGTATTCTGTGTGTCTATCTCTTGTAAAAAAATGATTAAATTGATAAATATAGTTTGTGTATATTTCTTGTTTTCTTGCATGTTCAAGCAATAGTTATGTCAGGGAAGGGATTCAAACCCTTGCTTCCTTATATATTTGGAAATTTGATCTTAAGTCAAACGCCTTAACCAATCGGCCACCCTGACAGTTACTGATTTAATTAGTCTTGTTGGACATTAGTGTTTACAAAACTTTTCCTTTCCCCACTATATATATGCTCAACCAATTTTTGGTTTTTCAATGCTGATTTTTGTTTTGTTTCAATTTTTTTCAGTAACATTGCAGTTATCAGTATTGCAAACTGAGTGTTTAATATAGGGTTAAAGGCATTAAATAAATCACAAGCCTTACAGTAGTTGCATATGATGTATAACATGCAACATATTATTCAAAATTTCAAATAGAGCTGTATCTTGTTAACATTAAACTCGGTTGGTCATTAAAATAACTACTTGTAAAATAATTCCAGTGTCAAATCCTATTAGCAAATAGCATATATTAAATAATCATTCCATAAAACGAGAACTTAAAAATCATTTATCGTAGGAATACCTTTAATGGGATCAGCAAACCTTCAAGTATGCAATATACATTCCAGATAGTGCTGTATTTTGGTCGATAGTGCCTCCAGTGCTTACATTAAATAAGAATACAGTAAACGTATAAAATTTTTATAAATCATAGTTGTTTACATAAAATACCAAATAATAAATATTTTCACACCAACGAATGGCCATTTGAAAATGGTTTATTGTAGAAATATCTTTAATGGCACCTCCAAACCTTCAAGTAAACCATATGTGATGTACATTCCACATAGCTACATAACCGACAGTACATCGTGGTACCAATCTCCACCGCATTGCGCGCTCATTGTTTGTGTTGGATTTCTGTCTCATTACTAGAACTGTACTTACTGGTCAATAACCAACGTAGTGGTCAAAGTGTTCCCCTGGTAGATAACCCATGTTTGGTTTGTCAATTTCTAATTGCAAGGCCAGTCAGGACCTAACAAAAATTAGTCTTAACGTATATATCCATCATCAACACCATATCATTAAACAAATGAAACCATATTAAGGTATTTATTAAATTTAATTGCATTTTAGGAATCTTGCAAACATCTTGCAACCATAAAGAGGAAAGTATAGTCAGGAATTGTGAAAAGGAAACCGTTCAATCATTTAATGTCGTTAGTGTAAGGAACCTCAACGTAAGAGGTTATGAAAGTCTACGTGAGAGTGTGGTTTTTACAGCTGGATGCCTTTTCCTGACACCCACCTCAGAGACAAGTTTATGGGAAATGAAACTCAGCTATCATGTCGCATGTGAAGCTCCTAGTCTAGGAGAAAGTCATGTTGAGGTGTTTGTCTACAGGGAGTGTGGAAAACGAAACAACAACAACAAAAAGCATACACATAAAGGGAATATTATGGAATTTTCGAGTACATGTAGTCAATTTTAATAAAAATTGGATACATTTCATGGTTTGTACACCACTTGGCTAAATTCGGTAAATTTTAGTGAATTTTCATCTATATTCGTCTAATTTTATATGAATTTGAGGTAGTTTAAACCATGCTTAGGTAAATCAATGGAATTTCAATAAATCTGGTAGTCATTTGTTGAATTTTGCTGGAATGTTGTGTCATTTGGTCAATCTGCGGATAATGTAGTGGATTTTAGGAAAATTTAAGGTAAATCTGGCGATAGGTATTTAACAGATAACCTGTCACTATGATGGTTGTATTAGAGTGTGCCTTTCACCACCAAGGGGTAAAATTGGAGACAGGAGAGCGTCATGAGCTGAAGTGCATAGTCATTTATATTGACTTTAGGAATGGTTGTTGTGGGGGATCGAACACTCCTCTTGTTGGTTTTGGGGGAAGTGTACTCCATTCCATTCCATTTTTAAAAGCCACTAATCAGGTCCTAGCATTGGGCAGTTGCAAACCATTTCACTATTCTTAACATCAAATGTGTATTTGCCTGGAGTAGAAGTGGGAAATCACATCAGTTTGGTGTATAGAAAACTCACCTCACCTCACCCCAACTCATTGGAAAATGAAAATCATTTGTTTTTGTCTTACTTAGGGGCTTGGAAATCATGGTTATCAGTCGCATGTACTATACTTGGGAAAATAATCATGGCCATGCACACTATTATTAGCTGAGTTTCTAATACAATTTTGCATACCCTAGGACCAGTAATGCATTATAAGGCATGGCATGTGTTAGCGTCCTTAAAAACCAGCGATATAAAACAAAAGAGGTCTTTAGTTCCACCCCTGGGCGTCATATCTTGTGTCATGTAGGTTGAAGATCACGGAGTCCCAGATGAGACCGTCATTGCTTCCACTAACTTGTGCTAGGCTCCTCTCTGTCTTATTTCCTGTCGACCACACTTGCTCAACTCTTGTTCTCTACCGACCCCCACATGATTAGAGTATCCGAGGCCTAGGGAGTCTCTTCATTTTGCAACTTCATTGGCCCTTGTTTATTTATTTTTTCTGATATCCTACTAATGTGAGGAGGCAGCCTTGTTTTTATTTTCATGTTATTTCCTGTCTTTTGCTCAAGCCACCTCAAGAAGGTAGGGTGTATACAGCCCCACCACTTGCGGTGCACTCTGCATATGGCTACACCCTCAAGGGGCTTACGGCTGATCAGTTTGGAAGTTGGCGACCCCAAGGGATTTCTGAGCTGAGTCCAGTTTTCCTCCTCTTTATCCATTACCTCTGGGGCAAAGCCACTCCTATTATACTTTTTATCTGCCTTTCATGGCTCTCCTTCATTCCAACTCCCTCAATCCACATGCTTGAGGGTTGAGGGCCATTTTTCATTCCATCTGTACTTTATTTGACCTATTGCCCTTTTGTTTTCCATTCCTTCTTCGAGTATATAAGAGTGTAGTTAGTTTTAGTTATAGCTTAGATTTAATCTTCATCTTTACGATGACCCAAACCATTGAGGGTCGATAGGACAGCTTGGTGGTTAAGTTTGTAGAACGCTTCTCTTTTGTCCAAAGGACAGCATGTTGAATTCCTCACTGGCTCATGAATTTTATTCTTTGTTCACTTAGTTCTCATGGCTTTGAAACTGGCTGTCTGTAACGTGATCATTGTTCATTTTAACTTCAGCGTACTAAACTAATTTTAAATTAGTTAATTTTAAATTAATTATTTTAAATTAATTATTTTAAATTATTAATTATTTTAAATTAATTTTAAATTCAGATTTGTGTTTCACAGTAAACACAATTATTCACCGTTTAAAACAAGCCATACAATTCTTTTTCTAACATGATAGCTTATACGTGGGCATGGCTATAGATTACAAGTAGTATAATCTTCAGCTAAGGATTCAATTTCCATTACCTACACCTCTCATGGTATGGCTCTTAGCCAATTCGTTAAGCTATAGAAAACGTTTCTATATGTTCTGTTACATTATTATTTGACCATCTCACCGCGTAGTGGTTAACCTATTTGGTTGTCAATCCTAAGGTCTTGGCTTCCAACCCCGACTATACCATGACATTCATTTCAAGGTTGCAATAAGCTTCACTAAGCCTTTGTCAAACCTAACAACGATCTAGTCATGTGCAGAGCACGTCCACTATCAAGCAGACGAGTAATATGAAACTTGCTGACAAGATCGCTGTGCTGTTATCACCAAGGCACACTACGCAAACCAAAGCCAGTGTCTCTGTGCAGATTCAACCCAGCGGTAGTATGCAAGCGTATGTTTGTTTAAAAAGCATCATGAATATAACTCCACTGTCACCACAGAGGCCCCGGTTCGATTTTTTTTCTAAAGGCTGCAACAGGATATACTGAGTCTTGACAGGTAAAACTTTTTGGGCTCCATTCGTGAACCATGGCATAGGGTTGGCCATCCTGACTCCTTCAACACCTCAAACAAATGTTTACTATTACTGGTGAGTTACCATTTTTTTTTCTTCGGCTTTTCCCTATTAGTTTGAGTCGCCGGAGCCAACCAGGCTCATTTTGGTTTTGGCCGGGGATTTAAGGCCGAATGCCCTTTCTGACGCCACGTGATCTTTCAAGTGAAAATTCAACCTCCGCTGTCACCGGGATTTGAACCACAGCCGTCCGGGTAAAGACGAGCAGCTAAGCACCTGCGCCATCACGCTCCCCACTGGTTAGTTATCTATACACACATTAATCCATAATTACCTAATAATAATAATAATAACCATCATCCTCCATACACATGTCCATTAACGCATGGTTTCACAAAACGCTTATGCTTTTAGGTGTATATCACATTTTTTCCTCATAACATGACTATTTACTGCTTTAGGGGTGAGATAACCTATCCAGGTAAAAGCGCATGTCATGGCCTATTTTTTAAGCTCTCACACCTAATTTTAGGCTTCGTCGTTTCCAAGATATGGATTTTTCAATTTGGGGGGTAGTTTTCACCCCTGCTATTTTTCATCAAAAACAAAAGATCTTAGGTTCATTTATCATTTTTAGGTGTTTAACACGTTTTTTTCCCATAACATGACTATTTACTGTTTTAGGGGTGAAATGACCAATCGAGGTAAAAGCCCATATCATCCCCTATTTTTTAAGCTATCTCACCTAATTTTAGGCTTCTTCGTTTCCTAGATATGGATTTTTCAATTTGGGGGGTTGTTTTCTCCCCCCTGCTATTTTTCATTAGAATCAAAAGATCTTAGGTTCATGTATCATTTTTAGGTGTTTAACACGTTTTTCCCCATAACATGACTATTTACTGTTTTAGTGGTGAAATGACCAATCGAGGTAAAAGCCCATATCATCCCCTATTTTTTAAGCTATCACACCTAATTTTAGGCTTCTTCGTTTCCTAGATATGGATTTTTCAATTTTGGGGGTTGTTTTCACCCCCTGCTATTTTTCATTAAAAACAAAGGATCATAGGTTCATATATCATTTTTAGGTGTTTAACACGTTTTTTCCCCATAACATGACTATTTACTGTTTTAGGGGTGAAATGACCAATCGAGGTAAAAGCCCTAATCATCCCCTATTTTTAAGCTATCACACCTAATTTTAGGATTCTTCGTTTCCAAGATATGGATTTTTCAATTTTGGGGGGTAGTTTCACCCCGCAAAGGGGGACGTCGCCCCAAGTGCTAGGACCCCTCATACAAGTCCCTAGCATAATTGGTTCGCGAGATATGAACAAAAGTGTAGTTTGGCCCTTTTGACAAAAATGAATCATACATTCAAAAACGGGGCGTCACCCCTAGGGTTAGAATACTGCCTATGGCAAAATCCCATGAGGGGTTCAGAAAATATTAACAAACGTGTAGTTAGGTCCTTTTGACTAAAGCCGTCCGTGTGCGCACATAAAAAAAACTATTTCATCCCCCGGGTAAGGGTAGTTTTTATTTTAGAGTAATAATACCCCGTCCATAGAAAAGGAAGGTTCACCACGAGTCCTACGACACCCCATATGTTTAAATCCGATTATTGGTTAGCGAGATACTAAAAAGCCGATGACCTATTAGTTTTTTGGGTTTCTTTAAATACATATTAAAAACACTCATTTATAAATCATCATATAAAAAGCCCGCCCTCTTACAAAACTCCTCAAGTGCGCATGTGTATAAAAAAAACATTCACACAAGTCATCATCACGTTTTCCGTTTTCCAAAAATCGGCAAAAATGTGAAAAACTCATTTTTAGACCCAAAACCCTAGGTTCACCTTTTCGGCACCTACATTCCCGTAAAGAGCACGACGAGACGAAATGAACGAATCCAAGCACGCCCTCCTAGCATGCCCCGTTTTCCAAAAATCGGCAACAATGTGAAAAACGCATTTTTAGACCCAAAACCCTAGGTTCACCTTTTCGACACCTACAGTCCCGTAAAGAGCACGACGAGACGAAAAAAACGAATCCAAGCTCGCCCTCCTAGCATGACTCCTTCCATTCCAAGGTCGCAGGGGCTCACAACTTCCTAAGTGGAGCAGCTCCCGTGTTACCACACTACTGGCATGCTTTAAATTATAGACTCAACACAAAATGTTCTGTTTGTTGACTCGTGTTTTTTATGTTATACAAAGGGCTGAGGGTTAAGAGACAATCTTAAATCGTTTATCGTTTGTCCAACCAGAAAGGAAGAGAAATTCAGTACACCCAAGTGCACACGGCGGATAACCAAGATGTCCCAAGTTCCTAAAATTAATTAAGAACAGAAAAGTGCGAACTGTTAATTGAAAAAAAATCATATATCAGAGAGTTAGTTATGGCCATGCTTATGCTGGAAAACAAGAACCTCGAAGCCATTATCAGTGTTGACTTATTGACACTGATAGGCTATCGCAATTACTGGGACATGCAAAAATAACCCTAACCCTGCAAAGATGGTGCTCGTTGATGCAACGTGAGTGGTGGCACGGTGACTTTCTGACCCCCATGCAACTTGCTCTGATAACAAAATTACAAAGTTCAATGTATCATGCATTGATGTGTTGGTTTCATTAACTCAATTGCATGATATTTTATTGAAAATAATTGCATATTAGCTTCAGAGCATAGGCAATCAAACAATATACATGAGTCCATAGATACCACACTAGCACAGGTTATGAAACAACTTCCATACACCCAATGAGTTGATGGAGCTAATTATTACTATGTGCCCAGTAGCTAAATGAAACACCAAGTTCCATCTGGCCAAGCGGAGGGGCGCACCAAGCGGAGGGGCGCAACTAGCGGAGGGGCGCACCAAGCGGAGGAGCGCACCAAGCGGAGGGGCGCACCAAGCGGAGGGGCGCACCAAGCGGAGGGGCGCATCAAGCGGAGGGGCGCACCAAGCGGAGGAGCGCACCAAGCCGAGGGGCGCACCAAGCCGAGGAGCGCACCAAGACGAGGGGCGCACCAAGCGGAGGGGCGCACCAAGCCGAGGGGCGCACCAAGCGGAGGAGCGCACCAAGCCGAGGGGCGCAACAAGCGGAGGGGCGCACCAAGCGGAGGGGCGCATCAAGCGGAGGGGCACACCAAGCGGAGGGGTGCACCAAGCGGAGGGGCGCACCAAGCGGAGGGGCGCACCAAGCGGAGGAGCGCACCAAGCGGAGGAGCGCACCAAGCCGAGGGGTGCACCAAGCCGAGGGGCGCACCAAGCGGAGGGGCGCACCAAGCGGAGGGGCGCAACAAGCGGAGGAGCGCACCAAGCGGAGGGGCGCACCAAGCGGAGGGGCGCACCAAGCGGAGGAGCGCACCAAGCGGAGGGGCGCACCAAGCCAAGGGGCGCAACAAGCGGAGGGGCGCACCAAGCCGAGGGGCGCACCAAGCGGAGGGGCGCACCAAGCGGAGGAGCGCACCAAGCCGAGGGGCGCACCAAGTGGAGGAGCGCACCAAGCGGAGGAGCGCACCAAGCGGAGGGGCACACCAAGCCGAGGGGCGCACCAAGCGGAGGAGCGCACCAAGCCGAGGGGCGCACCAAGCGGAGGAGCGCACCAAGCCGAGGGGCGCACCAAGCCGAGGGGCGCACCAAGCGGAGGAGCGCACCAAGCGGAGGGGCGCAACAAGCGGAGGGGCGCACCAAGCGGAGGGGCGCACCAAGCGGAGGGGAGCACCAAGCGGAGGAGCGCACCAAGCGGAGGAGCGCACCAAGCGGAGGGGCGCACCAAGCCGAGGGGCGCACCAAGCCGAGGGGCGCACCAAGCGGAGGGGCGCACCAAGCGGAGGAGCGCACCAAGCGGAGGAGCGCACCAAGCGGAGGGGCGACCAAGCGGAGGGGCGCACCAAGCCGAGGGGCGCACCAAGCGGAGGGGCGCACCAAGCGGAGGGGCAAACCAAGCGGAGGGGCGCACCAAGCCGAGGGGCGCACCAAGCGGAGGGGCGCACCAAGCGGAGGGGCGCACCAAGCGGAGGGGCGCAACAAGCGGAGGGGCGCAACAAGCGGAGGGGCGCACCAAGCCGAGGGGCACACCAAGCGGAGGGGCGCACCAAGCCGAGGGGCGCAACAAGCAGAGGCGCGCACCAAGCGGAGGGGCGAAAATGTAATCCGAAAATTCTTTTGTCAGAAAATTTCCATAAAATGTTATAATCTACAATACACGTATTTCGTATAATTTTATGATTTAAATTACTTTAAAAAAATTTGACACTTTTCCAATTTATCGCCCATTGTGGCCATCATTTTCCAACAAAATGTTTTGCAACAGAAATATTTTCGACTTCAGCTTTAGAACAGGAATGTTTGGAGAATATTTAAGTCTTGAATATTAATATCAGTTTAATTTGAATAATTCATTATGCATAGTTGTAGGTTGTATGATGTAGTGAATGTATATCTGTAAGTGTATAATGAGTCTTAAATGGTTTAAACTTATTTTAATACCTCGTTGGCCTATTTATTTATAGTTTATATACTGTATACAAATTTAGAAACAGTTGATTCACTCATTATCTTAATTTATTTAATTGATTTTACTTCGCGATACATTACAATAATAATTACCTTCACAAAGACCTTTCTGAGGTCTAAATTCTCCCTCCTACACGATGGAATGAAGAGGGGGCGGCAAAACCCCACGGGCCTAGGCACGCATAAAATCTAAATCCGGCTCTGCTTTCAATAAATGAACTATGGGTTCTCCCACACGCACCGCTTGAAAATAATCCCTCTTTCTAAGAATGAACACCTTTCACAACAGACGTGTGCAAATTATTAGACTGAACGCCAGTTTTCCAACATTTCCTTTTTCCTTTTTTATGAATTAATTAGCTGTACCCGGCATGCGTTGCAATGCCAATCAAAGAAAGTGTTGGCGATGTGACTTTGTTTGTTGAACTGCTTTTGGATTCCCAATATTTTTTCTTCTTACGTTAACCACCTCTAAACTATTATAAAATTGATTTACTATCTCAGAAACATTCATGGGAGCGTGCTCAACAACTCACCAAAGTTTCATCGCAATGAAATGAATGGTATATGAACGCATACGGGTCTATGTTGAAACGATTCGAGCTCCGTCGCCCATACTCGTACGCTACCCATAGTAAAATTGATTTACTAAGTCGAAAACCTTCCCAGGCGTGTACACAGCATCTAAGCCAAGTTTCATCGCTATCGGACGAATGATATTTGAACGCATACCAGTACGGGACTTTGTTGAAACGCTTCGCGCGTCGTCGCTCATTCCTTTAATCTGCTGTACTTGTGCGATACCAATTGTAAACTGGATTTACTACGCCAGAAACCTTACCTGAAATGTACACAACATCTCACCCAAGTTTCATCACTATCGGACGAATAGTATAGAATACGGGACTTGGTTGAAACGCTTCGTGCGTAGTCGCTCATTTTTTGAATCTACTCGTGTGCTACCTATTGTAACATGGATTTACTAAGCCAGAATCCTTGCCTGGTGTGTACACAACCTCTCACCCAAGTTTCATCGCTATCGGACGAATGGTATATGAACGCATACGGGACTTTGTTGAAATGCTTCGCGCGTCGTCTCTCATTTGTTGAATCTACTCGTGCGCTACCTATTGTTAAGTGGATTTACTACTCCAAAACCTTTCCCTGAAGTGTACACAACATCTCACCCAAGTTTCATCGCAATGGAATAAATGGTATATGAACGCATGTGGGTTTTTGTTCAAACGAATCACACGCCATTTTATTGAAGCTACTCGTGCGCTATCTACTGTAAATTGGATTTACTATGCCTATAACTTTCTAAGAGATGAAAAGGGGAAAGCAGAATACAGACGTCTGAGAAATGAGGTTAACAAGAAGTGCAAGGAAGCGAAAGAAGAATGGTTGAAAGAGAAATGTGCAGGTATAGAAAATTGTCTGAAATTAGGAAAAGTAGACACAGCTTATCGAAGGATTAAGAATACTTTTGGGGAAAAGAAGACTAAGTGCTGTAATATTAAGGACACAAATGGAAAGCCTCTAACAGATAGGGAAGAAAAGGTTGAGAGATGGAAAGCTTACATAGAGAGTTTGTATAAGGGAAAGGAGATTGAGAATCATGTAATGGAAAGGGAGGAGGAAATTGATGAGGATGCGAAAGGAGATTTAATATTGAGATCAGAATTTGATAGAGCTTTGGAAGACTTAAGAAGGAACAAAGCACCAGGCATAGATGATATACCGATTGAGCTGCTACGCTTCATAGGAGATGAAGGTCTGATTAGGTTATTTCACTTGGTGTGTAGGATTTATGAGACAGGTGAGGTACCCCCTGATTTCAAGAAGAATGTAATCATCCCTATACCAAAGAAAGTGGGAGCTGACAGATGTGAAGATTACCGTACAATCAGCTTGATTACTCATGCTTCAAAGATCCTGTCTAGAATAATTTACAAGAGGATTGAAAGCCAGATAGAAACGGAGTTGGGTGAAGACCAGTTTGGTTTCAGGAGAAATGTAGGAACAAGGGAAGCTGTACTAAGTCTTAGGCTGATTTTAGAAGGTAGAATAAGGAAAGATAAGAGAACGTTCATGGCTTTTGTAGACTTAGAAAAGGCTTTTGATAACGTTGATTGGACTAAATTGTTTGACATTTTGAAATCAATTGGAATAAAGTACAGGGATAGGAGGGTGATATACAATCTGTACAGAAACCAGACAGCAGTCATTCGAGTTGAAGGACATGAGAGAGAAGCTGGTATTCAGAAAGGTGTAAGGCAAGGCTGCAACTTATCACCCATACTTTTCAATCTTTACATTGAACAAGCAATGAAGGAAATTAGAGAAAAATTTAAAGTGGGAGTGAAGATTCAAGGAGAAATAGTTTCAACTCTGAGATTTGCTGATGACATCGTCACCTTGGCCGACAAGCCTGAGGATTTGAATGAGTTTTTGAATGGTATGGACTCCGTCTTACGGAAAGAATTCATGATGAAAATAAATAAATAAATGTAAAACAAAAATACTGGAATGCAGCCGAAATAAATCAGAAACCTCTATGGAGATCAAATTGGCAGGTGAAAAGCTGAAGGAAGTAGGAGACTTCTGTTACTTAGGAAGCAGAATAACCAGTGATGGACGAAGCAAAGAGGATATTAAAAGTAGGTTGGCTCAGGCAAAGAAAGCATTTCTACATAAAAGGAATCTGCTGACATCGAATATAGATTTAGGTATTAGGAAGTCTTTTTTGAAAGCCTTTGTCTGGAGCGTGGCGCTCTATGGAAGTGAAACTTGGACTATTGGTGCAGCAGAAAAGAGGAGAATTGAAGCATTTGAAATGTGGTGTTACAGGAGAATGATGAAGATCAGATGGGTAGATAGGGTTACAAACAAAGAGGTATTAAGACGAGTGGGAGAGGAGAGATGTTTCTGGCGACTGCTAATGAAGAGAAGAGATAGGTTGGTAGGACACATACTAAGACACCCAGGAATAGCAAGCTTAGTTATGGATGGAAGGGTCGAGGACAAAAACTGTAGGGGTAGACCAAGGTTAGAATATGTTAAACAGATTGCCTCCGATGTAGGGTGTCTGAGCTATGTAGAGATGAAACGATTAGCTCAGGACAGGGAGGCATGGAGAGCTGCATCAAACCAGTCAAAAGACTGAAGACTCAAACAACATAACTTTCCCGGGAGTGTGCATAACAACCCACCAAAATTTGGGCGCAATCTGATGAATAGTATATGAACGCATCGCCAACACTAATTTGTTTGAACTACTCAGGCGCTCTCTATTGCAAATTGAATTAACTATGCCTATAACCATCCCGGAAGTGTGCTAAACAACTCACCAAAATTTGACCGCAATCGGATGAATGGGTTATGAACGCATAAAAGCTTGCCACGCTGGGTGAGTGGATAGCGTGTCGGTCTACTAACCCCAAGATTGCAGTTTCGCCCCTGGCCATGGTAAGTGATTTTTCAAAGGCGGCAAAAATACGATACGCATGTCATACGATGTTGGCATGTCAAAGAACCCATTTGAATTCAGTAGGCCGAGTTCATAATGGCAAAATTAATCTCGGGAGTTTCCGCCAACACAAAGTTCCTCATTTCTCTACTAGAAAGCGCTATAGTGTTCAAGGAGATTAGATATCTAACATCTAACCTCCTTGACTTTCATAGTCAAGGAACAACGAAATTTGACATGCAAGCTACCCTCTGGGTGTCAAATAACAAAGCTTGCACCCAGCAACCGAGGCCATACGATATTATTATTATTATAAGGCATAAAAGACGAACAGACGAACATACTTTTTTATATATACCTAATATATAAAAGTGAAAGTCTGTCTGTATGTATGTATGTATGTATATTTGTTCCGTATACAAATCTACACCGTTCCACTAATCTCAACCAAATTTTGCATACACATAGTTCAGGACCCAACGAAACCACTGGCTACATGAGTTTTCGATAGTCTTTCTCATTCTTCTGATATCGGCCTATTTGCACTCGAGTAAAGGCTAATAAAGTCAGAAAATTAACTTATGAAGGAATGGCAAGACCGGCCATCTCCATGGCAACAGTAGCACAAGACGGGTCCACCAAGTCTCCATCAATCTCGGTAAGAGGCCATGCCACTCAATTTTCACAACGGCAACAGTACCTCAAGAAGCGATCACCAGGTTTCCACCTGTCTCTGTAAGGGGCCATGCTACTCCATTTTCTCCATGACTACAGTAGCTCAAGACGTAAACACCAGGCCATGGGCCTCCATTTTATATCCAAAACACGATAAGAATATTAGGAATCTGAACGCCATAAAAATCCGATACGTAGTTTATAAAAAATTATTAACAGAGGTCGATGTAGGGAATTAAAATAATAATAAAAACAAATACATTGGCTAACCCTGCACGCGACCTAACGTAACAACGCCTATAGATACCATCACGAAACTTAGTATTAAGATTAAATGATATTAATTGATTCTGTTGTTGTTGATTGATTTAGAGGCTTTGTGACATCATGGCCATGTAGCCCCATGAACTTAAGTGTGTATGATTTGTTTCTGAGAACCTGTGTTACTGTGATAGCTGTAGTAGTGTGTGTATTTGTAATTCAGGTGAGGATTAAAAAGGAGGTTGCTGTTGCCTTCAGTTAGAAACTATCCCGGTATTTGCTTCGAGTAGAAGTGGGAAACCACAGAAAACATCTTTCAAGTTTTGCCATGGGAGGCGCAGTGTACCCCCTTCCAGCTCTCAGACCAGAATTAAAATATCTTGGCAGAGTCGGGATTCAAACTCGGACCTCCAAGGCGACAGCCGAGAATGTTAGCCGCTAATCCACGTGGTCGTCTAAATGTGACATTTTGGGTCTAATGTCATACTATTGATGCCGCTGCTGTTACGGGAGATTTTGAATCTTTATCTTATGACGGAAGTTATCACGCGCAATATATTGTATTGTAGTGTTATACTCTCCGTTAAAGTGTGCTCTACTACTGATATGTTGACGTTTAAGTTTTTCCTAATGTTTTTATGCTACATTGTTTTAATTGTTGACAGTGTTAACCTGTACCGGCTATCTTTTGTATTACAAATCAGGAATACAATAACTGTCAAAAGACTTGACTAAGACTAACAGAACCAGAATAATTTGTAGCAACCAAAATGAAACAGTAACCTAAAATGATCAACAACGCCATGAACACGTCCTCTTTTCTACTTAAGACGTTGGGTTCAGTTTAGAGGTATTCCGGCAGCTCCCTGAACACTCAATACGTCAAAAAGATGACTATAAGAGTAAATGATTTGTTCAGAACATTACCTCCTTCACTGCCCTCAACAGATACAGTACCGTGGCAAACCTACAGGTAACTGACGTCTCCACTAATTCTCATAGTAATCATTAGAAGCCATGACCAGGCTCATTTTGTATGTAAACATGGGTACTTTCAAATTACTAAGTAAATAATATCGTACGTTTTTCGTACATGAAAAAACTACATCTATACTAATATATAACAAGAAGTTCCGTGACGAACTAAAGAGCCTACTTTTCTTAAAATTTAAGATTCATGCCAATGATTAATCTATATGGATCTATCTATAATAATGACGAAATTAAGTTGTTAATATCTAAATTTCTAATTAGTTCGAAATACTGTATACTAATAATAATGTTATTGGTTTTACGTCCCTTTTAACTACACTGGCTTTTAGAGACGAAATACTGTATACTGGGCATAATGTAGCCTAATAGAGAACTACAGTTGCCAGCCCTGGTGACTGAATATGTTCTTAGTTCCATCTCTTAAGGTACAGAATACAAAATTTGGTTGAAGTCCAATGGATAGCTTGGACGTTACATGCAGTTAAACATTGGATCTAACAGCGCGCGTAAAATCATGTTGGCAACATTGACATACATGTATTGGTCAGAAATAATCTGAAATAATATGATTTATTGTTGTGTCAATTTTGAAATAAATCCATTAGTTAGTATAGAAGTTACATGCATTTTAAAATTGGACCTATCAGCAGGCTTAGAATCATGTTGGCAGCACTGGCGTAGGCCTATATTAGTTACTCCAAATTAATATAGAATGTCAGGTACTATACGTGTGCATGGTTTAAAGCTGTCGGCTTGCATACTTTCTGATATACTGGTATTTGGATTTTAAAAAATGAGAGCATTTATTAACAGTTGGCAGCCCTGGTGGCTCTTAAGAATACGCTCAGCCATATCTGTTTATGTACACATAGTACATACGAAATTTGGTTGAAATCCAATTGATAGGGTAGAAGTTATATGCATTTAAAAGTTTGACTTATCAGCAGGCTTATAATCATTTTGGCAACACTGCCATATATGGCCTCCTGGAAATTAAACTGCAATATTATTATCTATACGTGTGCCAATTTTTAAATAGCTCCCATTCATACCTTCCAAGATATCCAACAAGGAGCTCAAATTTCAATTGCGATTTTTCAGCAGTAGGTAACACTGACATCATTTTCAAATATGGCCGTGAGATATTCAGTTATAGATCTTTACTCCTACAAAATTTTGTTTCGATTGCTGCAGCCGTTTGGGAGTTGATAGGGGGACACACACACACACACAGCCAGCCAGCCATACAGACAGACAGACAGACAGACAGACAGACAGACAGACAGACAGACAGAAGGACAGACAGACAGACACACATTTGCCCGATCTCATTAGTCTACTTTTTCCTCATTTTTGCAAAATGTGAAAAGTAGGCTAAAAACGAGATGGTATGTGTCTGTGTGCCTATGCATTACTCGATCATCACCAAACAACCACTAGTACGATCTACATGAAATTTTACATGGAAGTAGCTGATTTGCCTGGTTAATATATAGGCTACTTTTGATTTCAATACTTTGCACTATTTAAAGATGGCGACCATTTTAGTGATGTCACTACACCCTTTGGTTTCAAACAATCATATTTCAATCTAATATATAAAAGTGAAAGTCTGTATGTATGTATGTATGTATATATGTTGGTTCCGTATACAAATCTACACCGTTCCACCAATCTCAACCAAATTTTGCATACACATAGTTTAGGACCCAGAAGGAATCGCTGGCTACATGAATTTTCGATAGTCTTTCTCATTCTTCTGATTTCGGCCCTTTTTCACTCAAAAACAGGCTAATCAAATCATAAAATATACTCATGAAGGAATGGCAAGGCAGATAGTTTCCATGGCAACATAGCTCAAGTCCAGACACGGCCGACTTGATGCCAATTGCGCTCAGCACTACCGGTATAGAAAATGAGGAGCTTTACTTGAAATCCCGTTAGTTACTCAACTGCTCACACAGCACTGTCAACCGAGTTTAGCATAACAAAGACTTGACACTATCTTCTTTCTACTATATATTTTTCAAATACCACTCACTCACTCACTCACTCACTCATTCATTTATTCATCACGAAATCTCAGAAACCACCGAACGGATTGGAATGAAATCTGGTATGCAGCTTCCTCAAGGGCCGCAAATGCCCACTAAGAGAGACATTTTGGCTATTCAGGTTCTAAAGGGGTGTTAAGGGGGTAGACCTGCATTTAATTGAATAGCAATATCTCCCGATTGGTTTCATGGGGGGAAGTGATACTCGGCATATAAACTCATCATTAAAAATAAGAAGACATGTGTCTGAGGGTTTTTCGATGTGGTGTATATAATGAGGTGAAAGGGGTGAAAAGTGGGGATTAAAAGATTCTTAACGGAGCGTGTGTCTCTTAAACGACATAGGCGAGGAGTTTGAAACACAGCGAAAAAAAATCAACATAAAAAAGAAGTAAATATGTGTTTGACAGTTTGTTCATAAATCCAATTTAAGGGGCCCATGGGGAGAGATGAAATTCTGGGGGGGGGGAACAGGAAAGAAAGTGTCCTAACTGATTGACTGACTGGCTCACTCATCAAACTCAGGGGGAAAAAACTGTTTTAAAGTAAGTAAATAGCTGTTCGACAGTTTTTTTTCATAAATCAAATTTAAGGGGTTCATGGGGAGGGGTGAAATTCTGAAAAAAGAAAATTGAAAGAAAATGTCCAGACTCACTCACTTACTCACTCACTAATCATCGCCTAGCCAAAATTATTGAAGTTAGAAACATGACAGTTTGGGGATATGTTCATTGTATGTCAAAACCGTCTACTAAGGGAGGATTTTCGGATATTCAGGTTCTAAAGGGGTCTTAAGGGGATTAAACCTGCATTTCATTGAATAACAATATCTCCCGATTGGTTTCATTGGGGGATGTGATACACGGCATATAAACTTATCATTAAAAAGTAACAAGACACGTGTCTGAGGGTTTTTCGATGTGTTTATGAGGTTAAAGGGGTGAAAAGTGGGGATTGAAAGATTCCTAACGGAGCGTGTATCTCTTAAACGACATAGGCGAGAAATTTGAAACTCAGCGAAAAAAAAATCAGCTTAAAAAGTAAGTAAATCGGTTTTCGACTGTTTTTTTTTCATAAATTAATTTAGGGGGCCAATGGGGTGGGGTGAAATTCTGGGGGAAAAAATGAGAGAAAGTGTCCTAACCGACTGACTCAGGGGAAAAAGACAGCTTAAGAAATAAGTTAATAGGTGTTCAAGCGTTTTTTAATCAATCCAATTTAAGGGGCCCATGGGGAGGGGTGAAATTCTGGTAAAATAAATGAAATAAAATGACCTGTCTGACTCACTCATCACGCCCAGCGAAAACTATTAAAGTTGGAAACATGAAATTTTGGGTATATGTTCGCTGTATGTCGAAAACGTTAACTAAGGAATGATTTTTGTTTATTCGGGTTTTAGAGACGTGTCAAGGGGGTAAACGTGCATTTCATTGAATAACGATATCTCATGAGTTGTTTGTTTGGGGATGTGATATTCGGTATATAAACTAATCATTAAAAATAATCAGACATATTGAACCCTTTACCCTATGTTGGTTAAATGATTCTACTTTTTATTTCTTCAATTAATAAATATTTCAACCAGCATCAAGAAAGTAGCCAGACAGTGATGAGGAAATTTCAAGCATTTGTTGGAGACAGTAGGGACATACCTGCGACAGTTTAACAAAAGGCTAAGTACTTGAGCTATGAAAAGAAATAGCTTAGCTATGTATCACAGGGACAGGTGTGGCTACCTCAATTTTAGAAGCGACGCGCGGTGAGACATGGTTCTGGTATGTTCATTGTGATATTCGCGCCTAGAAGAAATATGATGCAGTAACGTGAATGGCTGATGAAGAAAATAGACACTCCCAAGACGCCAAGATCTACTAGAAACCGCCAAATTATTAGAAATGGAGAACCAATGAGAAGAGAATGCCTACTTGCGCGCCAACTCTGGCTGGGGTACGCGGTGGCTAGTATTCACGCGGGAAATCGCCTAGACAAAATCTCTACGCTCGATTCTAGGATTAATGGGCATATTCTTGACCTGTGCAATATTACGAGTTCAGTGATATCTATTTCATTCCTGTATCACAATTATTTCGAGAAATTTTTACATAAAATCCCCCTCCATCTAGACCCAAGGGCCAGTTCATTTATAAGTGTGTCGAAGAGCCAAGACATTGACTTTTATTCCGTGTGTTGAGGACACACTATTATTATTCTGTGCGTCTACAGACATTGACTTTTATTCCGTGTGTTGAGGACACACTATTATTATTCTGTGCGTCTACAGACATTGACTTTTCATTCCGTGTGTCTAGGAGACATGACTTTTCATTCCGTGTGTCGAGAACACAGGACTTTGATTCTGTTCGTCTGAAGAGATAGACTTGTATTTGTGTCGAGGACACAAGATATTCATTGAAAAGTGGTAAATTCAGTGATAGATAGTCATTGTACTATAGTTATAGGGACAGTAGCGTCGATAATTCGCCAACGAACAGTGACAGGGAATTTAGTACCTGAACAAGCGAATTTAGTAGTCAGGCATAAAGTGTATAATAACCTAATTTTTGTATCAGCGCAAGGATGACATCGATGAATGCAGAGGAAGTGTGGAATTCTCAACAGTCCGTCCAGATGGCTGCTATGAGATAAAGAATCATCCAGTTGGGGAATGGCGTCTGATGTTCTTTGACGGGTGACTACAACACGAGATGAGTACAAATAATATTTTATTATTTATTAAATTAACTTATGGTTTATGGGACATATTTTTGTAAATACTTTGCTTGTGTGATTTAATGTAGTATATTTAGTTTGATCTGACACACTTTTGTTTGGAAGCAGCTCGCACAATGGTAGTTAATGGAAGGTTCTTTTTTTGTGTTGTGTTAACTAACGTATCTATGTGAACGGCCGTGTTCGCCTATGTTACGAAGTGCGGTTAAAAACGTCTCTCGGAGATATGTCGTGTTTCAGAAGTAGGACTGAATTAATATAATTATATAGTAGATTGGAGGGTAATTAAATTTTGTTGAGATTTATTATTGATCAGATTCAGTGTGATTATTGCCTTTTGGAGCAATGTAATTTGTGACGAAGAGTACTCAGCTCTATCGTAGGTTTTAAATATTGTGTTAAATGTTTGCGAGCTTTAATTCAGCAGACCCTTGTGAAAAGGCGTTATGTCAGTCCCAGATGTGTGTACTGTGAGTATATTGTTGTGGTATTACAAGCGGGAACTTCAGCAGAGACTGATTTCTGTCAGCTTGGTACCAGATTCATATTGTTTCCTTGCGAGGACAATTTTGGATATGTGATTATTGTCTGACCATATGTTGAGTGGGAGGAGATGTTAGCGGCTGTTGATTCCTTGAGATAACAGTTCCGCTGGTCGGCTATTTATATACACTGGATGGGGGACATGACTGGTATTGTGGAAAGAGGTGAGTTGTTGTCACAAGGGCTGGCTGAGTTTCGCAAGCAGAGCTCATTAGCGGAGTGCACGACTGGCTCCAAATTACTTGAAAATAAATATAAATGTGAGAAACTGATCAATGGTAAAGTTGTTTAAATAAATGGGAGTTGCCTACGAAACACGATAACCTTCGAAGCGTTTCCCTAACATGCAGTTTTGGTTAATATAAAGTAATCTTAACCACTCAGGTTGTTTGTTGTTGTTGGTTTATTCTTTGTTTATTGTACATGTCAGTGACTCGTGAGTCACGTGCGGCGCTGTGTTTCCTTGTTGTTGAGTATCTGGCCATTGTGGCAGCTCATTTGGATAAGTGTGTCACCACACTAATAAGGGTCTCAGAGAGATGCCTGTAAATAGTAGAGTTGTAATATGTGTGTCAGAGTTAGATTTAAGGATTTTTATTAATGTTATGCCCATAGCCATAAAAGTTGATTTACGAGGTGATTGTTCGTGAGCACCGTGGCTGTTAACCCGTTGTGAACGAATGATCATCCAAGTACTCATTTCCCGTAGATAGTCACCACGCGAACATAAATTCACATGCAAGATAGTGGAACTTGGATCCACATTTTATTAGAAAAGGGGAGATCCATCTGACTCCTCAAAGTGATAAATATTCATGTCAGGGGAAAAATTCAGGGAGGATTTTGTTTATTTTTGTTTGTTTTATTCTTTTATGCACAAATTAGTTATTAAATCTTGTTATTATCTTACGTTTTGTCTCCTTTCTTTCTTAGTTATAGTTTTCATCCTATAACCCTTGCCTCAGAAAAGCACGTAGTTTGGCGGACGTAAACACCACACTATGAACTGAACGCGACCCCTTGATCTAAGATTCTTGCATAAAACACTGCTATTCTGAAGGGTTCATAGGTGAAAACTGGCGGCCAACGGTGGGGCTATTCACTGTGGTGTAACGGGGAGATTACACATGTCAATAGTGGCGCATTTGAGTAAAACTGGCATGCCGCAAGTGCAGGCAGATATGACAGTATTTAATCACCGGGAAGTGATATTTTTATTAAAAGTAGTTGAGGCGAAGTGGATACCGCCAAATGTGTGAAAGATAAATTAAAATCAGGAGTTTGCAAAGTAAAATACGGTTCACGTTGTTGTCTTTTAAATTAAAGTAAAATTAAGATGTGATACCGGGCGCCCAATGATAAAGTTAAAACTAGATTTGTGTAGAAAGTCAAACTCATGGAAATATTAGGAGGCTGTAGCCTAAAATGACAATTAATACTTTGTTAATTAGTCAGTGTTAATATCAGATCAGGATAACTGTTTAATGACTAAATATGTGCTTGGGGTTAAAATTAAATTGAATAAAACTAGAACTACTCAGAGATGCAATCAACTAATGGGGTTAAAGGTAAAAATAAATGAACTGAGTAGGATAAAGAAATTAAATGTGCATTGGATTTATGTGCGTGTCAAAGGGCATTGGCGTAGGCCATTTCCCATATGTCTCATATATATTATAAAACATGGCAACGGTGGCGCAGATCCAGGAGATCATTGAAAGTGCAGCGAGGAGAACTCAGGAATTGTTGGATATTAAATTAGCGGAACAAAGTGAATCGTTGAACACGAAGTTATCCGAAAAAATAAACACTAAATTATCAGAACAGAGTCAATCTATAAACACTAGTATGTTGGAGCAAAGTGAAGCGTTGAATACAAAATTATCTGAACAAATAAATACTAAACTATTAGAGCAAAGTGAATCGCTAAATACGAAAATGTCAGAACAAAGTGAATCGCTAAATACTAAACTGTTAGAACAAAGTGAATCATTGCGGACACAGTTAAATAACAGTAGAATTGAACAAAATGAATATCAGGCGGAACAAGCTAGGTTATTAAAGAGTGAAATTAATGACACTATAAATTCACAGTTAGAGGCGCAAAATAATAAAAACACGAACCAATTAGCTTCGTTAACCGCAGAAATGAAGGAGCACACAAACCAACAGATGATATTACTGGCCCTTGATGTAAGCAAAAATAATTAGAAACAATTAGAGCAGATTAAACAAATGGAGAGAATTTTTGATAAAAAACTTAGCATTCTCGATGAAACGGTGTTAGCTAAATTAGAGCAGATTGAAATAGCATGCACAATGAATACAAGCGAGGTCAAAATAGCTCAAGATAAGTTGGAAGGACGATTTAAGGAGATGGAGGAAAGTGGCAGGGTCATTCAACAACAAATATCAGCAGTAGATGAGAACATATCAGGCATAATTAAAGATATGGACCGTCTAGAGATAAAATCAGCGGAACAGTGGAAAAGCCTAGAAACGGAACAAGAACAATTTAAGAGTACATTAGACGAAAGGCTGAGCCAGATAGAAAATAATCAGGATGAAAATAAGAGCCAAATTGAAGAAAAAATAAGCACGATTAAAGAACAGATCAGGAAAGATTGGAAGAAAATGAATATTGACTCGAGAGAGGAAAGGTCCACCATTATTAAAACAGTAGGCGAAAACCACACGCGTATTCAAGCTTTGGAGCAAGAGGTAAAAAATAGACTTAAAGAGCAGACAGACAGGATCATTAAAGCCGAACTTCGCTCATTAGAACAATCGTCTATATTTAAAACGGGAGCAGTGAAAGACAAGCAGGATGACTCACATAGTCCCCAACCCAGCATAGCAGGAAGTCAGAATCAAGCAGAGAGCCCATTAACAACAAACACGGAAGGATTTCGTAAGAACGTAGATAGAAGCTCAACACCACAGGACGGTCATCAGCCCACACAAGTTATTCAAGTAATTCGCTCAAATGACTACAAACCGCAGAAATACACCGAAAATTCAGGGGTAACACCTAAGGCCTTTATCAAAGAGATTGAAGACCATTTTAATGACACTGGAGTACCTGAAGCACGTAGATTGAGAATGATGGAGAGATTTTTATCAGGGAATGTTCTCACCTGGTTTTTAAATTTCAAATATACATTTGGAACCATGTCAGACTTTAACTTAGCGTTTCTGCGCAAATACTGGTCTCCCGCCATACAACAGAGTTTAAGAATGGAGCTTTACTCTAGAAAATACCAAACTACCCAGCAGACAAAATACTCAGATTTCTTTAACATGCAAATGCTAAAATTTCGCGATCTGGATTACCCATTAAACGAATCAGATTTGGTGATGACAATAGCAAGGCAAATGCCAGTTAATGTACAGCAAGTACTAGTCGCAGCAAACGTCAGTACGGCCCTACATGCAGAGCAGATATTACGGCAAATAGATGAGACCACATCTCAAAGTCATTTTAGAGGAGGAAGACAGCTGGAATTACTCAACACTACAGAGGTCGTAAAAACAAAACAGGGAAATACTAAAACGCAGGGTACTAATACGAGCACCTCCACACCTAGGCGAAACCAGGAAGAAGGGGAAAACAGACCATATCAGCGTAACGAAAATTACTACAACAATAGATACCAGGGCAACAATAGATACCAACAGAGAGGATATCAACAATGGCGTGATAATCGAAGGAATGACAGGCCTTATGGAAGATACGGTGATTATAATGCCAATCAACGATGGAAAGGAAGGAGAGATCAAAATCAAGGAGATCAACGTAACTATCGAGATGACTGGGATGATAGGCACGCTCAATCACAAAATTACTTAGAGGAGTTACACGCTAATCAAGGTGGAGAACTAGGAAGATGGGAAAAGGCCATTGGGAACAGAAAGAACCCAGATACACATACTGAGGAAGCTGGAAGTCTACTGAGACAAGAGGAATATCAAGGACATGAGCGACAGAAGGATGATGGGAGTCGAAATGGAGCTAAAAAAAAATGTTAATTTTGGATCAAGGAGACAGTCTCAGAACCTAACAGAGGAAGTAAAGGAGATGACGGTGCGATACATTGACGACATTCTGTTGGCATCCGACAACATTGAAACTCACATGGAAAATTTAGATAAAGTATTGGGCAACTTGAACGCATCGAATTTCAAAATAAACCTGAAGAAATCGCATTTCTTCAAGAGCGAGATTTTATATTTGGGTCACGTCATTGACAAGGAGGGAGTGAAGCCAAATCCAGCCAAGATTGAAGCGATAAAGAATTTCCCTACACCAACGAGAGTCAAGCACATTCGGGCTTTCTTAGGCGTAACGGGATTCTTTAAAGAAAACTGTCCAGGTTATACGGAGACTGTAGCTCCTATGCAAGAAATGTTAAAGAAAAATAACAAATGGTCATGGAACGCGGAATGTGAGAAGGCATTCCAAGCAACAAAACAGCTATTGGAAAACTGCATTAAATTAGGATATCCAGATTTCAAGCTCAAATTTATAATCCAAGCGGATGCTTCACTAATTGGGATAGGTGCTATGCTCTACCAAGAGGATCCAGCGAACCTGCAGCACAAAACATATTTGGCATTTGTCAGCCGAAAATTGCGTAAGCCCGAGCGCAATTATACTGTAACCGAGCTAGAATTGTTGGCCATCCTTCATGCGCTCCAACAATGGAAACGAATAATCTATGGTTACCCTATTGTTGTCAGAACTGACCACAAGGCGTTAACATTCTTGTTTAAGACGTCAATGGCAAGCGAACGTGTGACACGTTGGTCTATATACATTCAGCAGTTCAGCATTGAAATTGAACATTGTCCAGGGAAGATGAACGTGATACCGGATGCACTCAGCAGGAACCCAGAGCCTGATAATGAAGAAACAGCGATGGTACAACACTTGGAATTAACACCGAAGGACCGGGAATTCTTGGAGGAGTTACGTGAGATACAGCGAGAACAGGAAGCGGAACCATGGATGATGCTACTAATTAATTACTTCAAAAAGCAACTACCTACAGGAACACCTGCATTTCGAGAAGCGAAAGCCAAAGAAGGAAGATATGGTTATGTCAACAATTTGCTACACAAATGGGTAGATAATGACCACACCAAGTTACGCATATTAGTACCTGCATCGTTACAACGAGGATTGACATGGCATACGCACGAAAGTTACGGTCACGTGGGCTTAGACAAGTGCGAAGCGACAATAGGAGAGACATTTACATGGCCACGTATGAGAACAACTATATGTGACGTCATTACAACTTGTGACCCATGTCAGAGAACAAAGCCAAATAATTATTTACTGAGGCAATATCCTAGACCATTGCTACCTCAGAAACCATGTGAGCTACTGGCGGTGGACTGTCTTGGTCCAATTCCGAAGGGAAGGAGAGGTTGCCGTCATTTGCTAGTGTGCATTGATGTATTTTCTAAGTTTGTAGTACTATGCCCTATTCAGAAAACCACATCGAAGCAGGTACTCAGTCGCATTCGTAATAGAGTTATTCCAACCCTTGGAAAACCAGAGTTTATATTATCAGATCACGGCAGTTATTTCACAAGCGCCGAATTCAAGAAAGGAATGGAAGACATGGGTATAAAACATGTTTTAAGCAGTATCCGACATGCCCAAGCTAATCCAAGCGAGAGAGTAATTAAATCTGTAACTGCATATTTGAGGATCTTCATTCCGAACGAACACCACAAATGGGTCGATAAAATTAAGGACGTAGAGACATGCATGAATTCTACCAGGCACGAGTCAACAAGACAAATCCCTATGGTCCTACACAAGAACGAGTATCCAGTAAGAACGTGGAAAAGCATCATTAACTGTCCACAAGATCCCATGATAGCACCAGACCTGAGAATTGAAAGAACGAGAGAATACATGAGGAAACAAGCAGACCGCAGATTACGGCGAGTAAGAAATAAGAGGTTCCACGGTGATCTTGAAGTCAACCAGCTCGTTTTGGTAAAACGACCTGCTACATCGGACCCAGAAAAGAAAATTTTTAGTAAGTTCTGCGAAAAATTCATAGGACCCTATTCTATCGTAAGAAACCTTGGAAATAATGCTTACAGAGTGAAAAAATTGAGCACAGGAACAATGTCAGTTTACAACGCTGCCAACCTAAAAAAATATCGTCGAAGTGAGCCATGGTAGCGCCGAAATAATGACGCTGTTTGAATATACGGACGTCCTTCTATCAACAAAGTCAACGGGGAGCAGTTGACTACGGCACGTGATGAAGGAGGAAGTAGACTTGTTGTTGACAAACATTAACGAGGCGAGTAAGGTATTGCCGCAGGCATCGAGCGTCACGCAAGATTGGAAGGGGAAGAGACAAGCAGGATATGAAAACGAGTAAATGCCATTGAAGACAGGAGCGCCTAGACCAAGTAAGAAAAAGGGGTGATTCTGGAAATAAAACAAATTGGCCTACGGAAGTAGTGTAAAATTGTCGACTTTATTCCTAAGTTCGAAATTTTGTGAGTGGGAGAGTTGTGAACCCTTTACCCTATGTTGGTTAAATGATTCTACTTTTTATTTCTTCAATTAATAAATATTTCAACCAGCATCAAGAAAGTAGCCAGACAGTGATGAGGAAATTTCAAGCATTTGTTGGAGACAGTAGGGACATACCTGCGACAGTTTAACAAAAGGCTAAGTACTTGAGCTATGAAAAGAAATAGCTTAGCTATGTATCACAGGGACAGGTGTGGCTACCTCAATTTTAGAAGCGACGCGCGGTGAGACATGGTTCTGGTATGTTCATTGTGATATTCGCGCCTAGAAGAAATATGATGCAGTAACGTGAATGGCTGATGAAGAAAATAGACACTCCCAAGACGCCAAGATCTACTAGAAACCGCCAAATTATTAGAAATGGAGAACCAATGAGAAGAGAATGTCTACTTGCGCGCCAACTCTGGCTGGGGTACGCGGTGGCTAGTATTCACGCGGGAAATCGCCTAGACAAAATCTCTACGATCGATTCTAGGATTAATGGGCATATTCTTGACCTGTGCAATATTACGAGTTCAGTGATATCTATTTCATTCCTGTATCACAATTATTTCGAGAAATTTTTACATAAAATCCCCCTCCATCTAGACCCAAGGGCCAGTTCATTTATAAGTGTGTCGAAGAGCCAAGACATTGACTTTTATTCCGTGTGTTGAGGACACACTATTATTATTCTGTGCGTCTACAGACATTGACTTTTATTCCGTGTGTTGAGGACACACTATTATTATTCTGTGCGTCTACAGACATTGACCTTTCATTCCGTGTGTCTAGGAGACATGACTTTTCATTCCGTGTGTCGAGGACACAGGACTTTGATTCTGTTCGTCTGAAGAGATAGACTTGTATTTGTGTCGAGGACACAAGATATTCATTGAAAAGTGGTAAATTCAGTGATAGATAGTCATTGTACTATAGTTATAGGGACAGTAGCGTCGATAATTCGCCAACGAACAGTGACAGGGAATTTATTACCTGAACAAGCGAATTTAGTAGTCAGGCATAAAGTGTATAATAACCTAATTTTTGTATCAGCGCAAGGATGACATCGATGAATGCAGAGGAAGTGTGGAATTCTCAACAGTCCGTCCAGATGGCTGCTATGAGATAAAGAATCATCCAGTTGGGGAATGGCGTCTGATGTTCTTTGACGGGTGACTACAACACGAGATGAGTACAAATAATATTTTATTATTTATTAAATTAACTTATGGTTTATGGGACATATTTTTGTAAATACTTTGCTTGTGTGATTTAATGTAGTATATTTAGTTTGATCTGACACACTTTTGTTTGGAAGCAGCTCGCACAATGGTAGTTAATGGAAGGTTCTTTTCTTTGTGTTGTGTTAACTAACGTATCTATGTGAACGGCCGTGTCCGCCTATGTTACGAAGTGCGGTTAAAAACGTCTCTCGGAGATATGTCGTGTTTCAGAAGTAGGACTGAATTAATATAATTATATAGTAGATTGGAGGGTAATTAAATTTTGTTGAGATTTATTATTGATCAGATTCAGTGTGATTATTGCCTTTTGGAGCAATGTAATTTGTGACGAAGAGTACTCAGCTCTATCGTAGGTTTTAAATATTGTGTTAAATGTTTGCGAGCTTTAATTCAGCAGACCCTTGTGAAAAGGCGTTATGTCAGTCCCAGATGTGTGTACTGTGAGTATATTGTTGTGGTATTACAAGAGGGAACTTCAGCAGAGACTGATTTCTGTCAGCTTGGTACCAGATTCATATTGTTTCCTTGCGAGGACAATTATGGATATGTGATTATTGTCTGACCATATGTTGAGTGGGAGGAGATGTTAGCGGCTGTTGATTCCTTGAGATAACAGTTCCGCTGGTCGGCTATTTATATACACTGGATGGGGGACATGACTGGTATTGTGGAAAGAGGTGAGTTGTTGTCACAAGGGCTGGCTGAGTTTCGCAAGCAGAGCTCATTAGCGGAGTGCACGACTGGCTCCAAATTACTTGAAAATAAATATAAATGTGAGAAACTGATCAATGGTAAAATTGTTTAAATAAATGGGAGTTGCCTACGAAACACGATAACCTTCGAAGCGTTTCCCTAACATGCAGTTTTGGTTAATATAAAGTAATCTTAACCACTCAGGTTGTTTGTTGTTGTTGGTTTATTCTTTGTTTATTGTACATGTCAGTGACTCGTGAGTCACGTGCGGCGCTGTGTTTCCTTGTTGTTGAGTATCTGGCCATTGTGGCAGCTCATTTGGATAAGTGTGTCACCACACTAATAAGGGTCTCAGAGAGATGCCTGTAAATAGTAGAGTTGTAATATGTGTGTCAGAGTTAGATTTAAGGATTTTTATTAATGTTATGCCCATAGCCATAAAAGTTGATTTACGAGGTGATTGTTCGTGAGCACCGTGGCTGTTAACCCGTTGTGAACGAATGATCATCCAAGTACTCATTTCCCGTAGATAGTCACCACGCGAACATAAATTCACATGCAAGATAGTGGAACTTGGATCCACATTTTATTAGAAAAGGGGAGATCCATCTGACTCCTCAAAGTGATAAATATTCATGTCAGGGGAAAAATTCAGGGAGGATTTTGTTTATTTTTGTTTGTTTTATTCTTTTATGCACAAATTAGTTATTAAATCTTGTTATTATCTTACGTTTTGTCTCCTTTCTTTCTTAGTTATAGTTTTCATCCTATAACCCTTGCCTCAGAAAAGCACGTAGTTTGGCGGACGTAAACACCACACTATGAACTGAACGCGACCCCTTGATCTAAGATTCTTGCATAAAACACTGCTATTCTGAAGGGTTCAATATGTCTAAGGGTTTATCGATGTGGTGTATATTATGAGGTGAAAGGGGTGAAAATTGGGGGTTGAGGGATTCTTGACGGAGCGTGTATCTCTGAAACGACATAGGCGTGAAGTTTGATATTCGGTGGGAAAAAACAGCTTAAAATACAAGTAAATAGGTGTTCGAACGTTTCTTTTCATAAATCCAATTTAAAGGGCCCTTGGAGAGGGAATTTATAGGGGGAAAAAGAACAGGAAAGAAAGTGTCCTAACTGATTGACTCGTTTACTCACTCATCAAACTCAGGGGGAAAACAGCTTTAAATAAGTAAATAGGTGTTTGACAGTTTGTTTCATAAATCCAATTTAAGGGGTTCATGGGGACGGGTGAAATTATCAAAAATAAATGAAAGAAAATATCCTGACTGACTCACTCACTCATCATCGCCCAGCCAAAATTATTGAAGTTAGAAACATGAAATTTTGGGGATATGTTCGTTGTATGTCGAAAACGTCCACTAAGGAAAGAGTTTTGGATATTCAGGTTCTAAAGAGGTGTTAAGGGGGTAAACGTGCTTTCCATTGAATAACAATATCTCACGAGTGGTTTCATTTGGGGATGTGATACTTGGCACATATACTAATCATTAAAAATAAGCTGACACATGTCTAATGGTTTTTCGATGTAGTGTATATAATGATGTGAAAGGGATGAAAAGTGGGGGTTGAAAGATTCCTAACTGAGCGTGTATTTCTTAAACGACATAGGGAGGAGTCTGAAACTCGGAGGAAATCTATCAGCTTAAAAATAAATAAATAAATAAATAAATGAATGAATAAATAAAATAAATAGGTGTTCGACCGTGTTTTCATAAATGGAATTTAAGGGGCATATGGGGAGGGGTGAACTTCTGGAAGAAAAACGTCCACTAAGGAAGGATTTTTGTATGTTTGCTCTCATCGACCAACCAAAACTATTAAAGTTAGAAGAATGATATTTTGGGGATATGTTTGTTTGTTGTGTGTCGAAAACGTCTACTAAGGAGGGATTTTTGGGTATTCAGGTTCTAAAGGGGTGTTAACGGGGTTAAACCTGCATTTCATTGAAAAACAATATGATACGACTATGACGCGAGCGAAGCGAGGCTAAAATTGAGATGGTGTGTGTCTGTGTATTACTCAATCTCGCAAGTACCACTGGTCCGATTTACGTGAATTTTACATGGAAGTAGCTGATTTACCTGGTTAACATATAGGTTACCTTTGATTTCAATACTTTGCACTATTTAAAATGGCGACCATTTTAGTGACGTCACTACACCCTTTGGTTTCAAACTTTCATATTTCCATTTCAAATAAAATGAGAACGCTAAGAAATAGCAAACTTTTGATGGCATATGCGAGGTTTAAAATTACATTTTCTATCCGAAAGGTATCTGCAACTGTTAGCGAGTAAAACCTAAATTTGTGCTATAAAACACGGTCAACGCCGAGCGGTGTAGTTGGACAAAATGTTCCATCCTTAATCTCCCTCTGCGCAGCACCTCGCCTATCCCCTGTTTTAACTGTCACCTTCACATTTTAATTTATTTATGACGCGTAGCGAAGCACGGGTACTTCAGCTAGTTTCTAATAAAAAGATAACGCTAAGAAATAGCAAACTTTTGATGGCATATAGGCTACTAGGTTTAAAATTTAAATTTCTATCCGAATGGTTCTTATCACTTTTCATGTATCTCCAACTGATAGCGAGTAAAACCTAATTTTGTGCTACAAAACACGGTCAACGCCAAGCGGTGTAGTTGGACAAAATGTTCCATCCTAACTCTCCCTCCGCGCAGCACCTCGCCTATCCCCTGTTTTAACTGTCACCTTCACATTTCAATTTATTTAGGAGCAGTAGCGAAGCTAGTATAAGATAAGATGTAGTGAAATTGTTTTCAAGGTGGTGAAATTATTTCAATCGTTTAATTAATAGTCTTAATTAAATTTTCTTTTTAAGGAACTCACTAAAATGATTATTTATAATTTCCACAAAATCAGGAGCCTTGGTAATGTAGAATGCCAAACGTTTGATTTTGATTACTTTATTTTAGATTTTGTGTGGAGCCTCCGTGGCTTAGGCGGCAGCACGCCGGCCTCTCACCGCTGGGTCCGTGGTTCAAATCCCGGTCACTCCATGTGAGATCTGTGCTGGACAATACGGAGGCAGACAGGTTTTTCTCCGGGTACTCCGGTTTTCCCTGTCAAAATTTCATTCCAGCAACACTCTCCACTATCATTTCATTTCATCTGTAATTCATTTAATCATTGCCCCAGAGGAGTGCGTCAGGCCTAGGCAGCCGGCACAGTTCATATCCTCGCCGCTAGATGGGGGCTTCATTCATTCCATTCCTGACCCGGTCGGAGACTGGAAGCAGGCTGTGGATTTTCATTTTCATTTTAGATTTTGTGTGAAATTAGAACAAGGGAATTTGAATTCTTTTGTTACTGATGCCCCTATCTTGAACTATTCAAAGACTCGTGGGCAATGGATTGAAATCACCTGATATTGTGGGTGCATTTAAAAGTAAATGAATAATATAGGAAACGAACCCAGCTCAGGTTTCTCTCAGAATCTCCAATTTTGAAAATTCCTAGACGCATAATCTTATGGGATAAGTTGTAAGTCCACAGGAGAGAAAGCATCACTAAATAGGGTAATAAAAATAAAATAAAATGATATTGAATATATTTATATTTATATTATATTTATATTATATTTATATTTATATTATATTTATATTTATATCTTATATATTAAAATAGTTTTCAAAAAAATTCACCCTTTACTAAAACTGAAATATCTCGGGAAGTATTAGCGCTACGACGACGTTTGTTGTCTTAAAATGTAATGCCCGTCAAGCATAGCTGATTGATACCCACCTTACTTGATTATATCATTCGTGTATTAAAATAATTTCGAATATTACTTCCTTCAAGGTCTCACGAACATAGAATCGAATGACTTGATGGACATATTGTCGCTTGGCGACAACGACTAACACTGCATCATGACAAGACCAACTACAATACTCAGACCTTAATGCAGGTATCGAAAGTGTGAAAATGGCGTATGCGGAAGCCCGAGATATTGTTTGTTTACATTCGTTGCTGGGATACAATATTAGCTAAGATTAGCATCGTTTGATGACAGTTGGGATAAACTATTGCTCATCTGTAATTTTTAGTGTCTTCAGTATGTCTGTCCAGTTCGCGTTAATGTACTGCAATCGTGTGTAATATATGATAATTCGCTTATTATGGACTGGTTCGATTGTGTGATGATAGTTCAGTCGACCGATGGCATTGTGTAATTTACTGCAGATGTTGAAGTACCTTAGACTAAAGCATTAATAGAAGTGTCTCAAGATTATGTACCGCAATGATTTTCTAGTTTATATATTAAAATAGTTTTCAAAAAATTTCACCCTTTACTAAAACTGAAATATCTCGGGAAGTATTTGCGCTACGACGACGTTTCTTGTCTTAAAATGCAATGCCCGTCACGCATTATCGATTAATACCCACCTTACTTGATTATACTATCCGTGTATTAAAACAAATGCGAATATTACTTCCTTCAAGGTCACACGAAAATATAATCGAAGGATTTGACGGACATATTGTCACTAGGCGACAACGACTAACACCGTATCATGATATTCAACGCCGCCCCAATAATAAATCTAACTTGATGGACTGTCACTAGGCGACAACAACTTACTCTGTATCATGATAGTCCGGTAAAGTAGAGTGCACATCTTCATCGTGGTTTCCATGGTAGTAATATGAATCCACGTAAACATCTTCATATTAACAGAGATCAAATCTCCTTGGGGACATAACGCATTCACTTAAAAATCTTCTATGCGGTTTGAATCACGCCAAAACAGAATATTTCTTCATGCAATCTTTTGTTTTATTTCGTTCGTTTGGTGTTTCAATACATCCAATATTATAACATTCACTGGTATAGGGCGA